>JAUMIR010000012.1:26785000-29185000 GCA_030847615.1 Gambelia wislizenii | reverse complement strand
CGGTTCCGCCCAAAGTGCTCCCAAAGAGGCGAGCTGTTGAGCATCAAACATTTATGTGAGGCTCCAGGATTGGGTTTCCGAATTCCACGAGCGGCTCCTTCCCTTCGTTGTGATGCACTCCAGGAAACGTGCCAGGGCTTGCTGAATTAATAATAAAAAGGCCTATCAGTGACATATTAAGAGGCGAGAGAGAAATCTGTCTTCGGTCTTCACCGCTTGCCCATCCCCAACTCCTTCATCCCCCAACACACACACACACTCAGAGCCACAGGCCCGTTGCATCGCCAGCATTAAAGATTCAGGTACCAGGAGAAAGAGAGACAGCGAGAAAGCAAATCCCGGGATGGTGTCGCTCCCCAACAGGTGTTGCCGCAGAAAGGGCAGTGAGAGGTAACAATGGCCGCCTCTTTTCTTCGGCCATTGTTCGGTGGGCTGTTTGTCTCCAGGACAAGAGCAGCAGGAATTTCCCATTACGTATTCTCTCAACTTGTTACCAGCCTGAGAAAAAAGCATCCGTTCCAAACGGAGAGGCTTCTCTTCCTGATACAGTTTTGGCCACCTTTTTCCTCCCTCACCTCCGCTGTCAGCATAACTATGGGCCAGTGGACGCACTGGGTCGTGGCCTGGATTGCAATTGAAATTATTGGCTGGCACGCTGTGTTGCAGTTACGATTTTGTAATCCAGAGTTATGGATCTATAATTGCTCTGCATTCAATAAGATTAAGAGACCTTGGACTTTTTCAGACGGCCCTTACCGCGCAAGCAGCCTCCGGAGCAGTAATGAGGCTGCCGCGCGGCAGGGGGTCGTTTTCGGACGCATGTTGCCCGTGATTGAAATATGATGCGGCCGCTTCCAAAGCTTCACGTACATGCTACGAATGGTCACAGAAGAGGGATGGCGGCATCCGAAAATGACCGCCTGCCGCACGGCAGCCTCGTTACTGCTCCAGAGGCTGCTTGCGCGGCAAGGGCCGTCTGAAAAAGTCCCTTGTCTACACGGGCTAAATACCCCATCTTGCCCCCATCTCACAGCCCTGCGGTCCATACGACGCAGGGCATCTTCCCTGTTCTGCCCCGGGCAGCTACAGGGCTGAGATGGAGTTAGGGTGGGGTAGGACCTGATAGACTGTTCTGGAAAAAAAAATACCCAGTTTATTTGAAATAGATTTCAAAAAGATTGGGAAATATTAAAATCACATCTCAGAGACATATGGGGTGATTGGGCTAATTCAGGATTTCTTTGTTGACTAACAATATAAAATTTAGTGTAACTTCTGCTCCAGTTTAGCAAAGATACTATGTTGATGTTATAATCAAACAGTTAATCCGAGTAAGGACGATTGGGAAGACTAGTGCATATTTGTGTGTGATAATTTAATGGGAAGCATAGGATGATGCAAGACTGCAATACGAAAGTCAAAGATTACTGATAATTAATAATACAACCAATAGAAATTAGTGTAATTGTGAGAGATGAATGCTGTGTGTTGGTTTTATCATTTATAATTTGTATCTTGTATTTTGTTAGTTTGTTTAGTTTCAGTTTGTTTGTATATATGTTTTTTAATTTGCTCAATAAAAAATACGATTTCTGCAAGAGCCTGTCCTGCACGCCGGTCCTTTCTCCCGCGACCATCTTTCCTGGAAGCCAGCAAGGAGTCCCTTGCCATGGGACCAAGGCTAGTCAAATGCAGGGAACCTTCTGTCACATATTGCAGGGCCCATTCCTGCTTTTTTCGGTGATGCCAACAGTAAAGCCAGCGAACGCTACTGGAACATGTCTGTTCAAAAAGCGAGGGAACAACCCCAGAGCCAAGGGCCACGGATGAAGGACCCAGGCCATCGCTCCCGGTCGGGCATGATTACCTCAACAAGTTTGTCCTGTGGTCGGAGTCCTGCCTTGGACGCCGGTGAATCTGGGTCTACTGAGCGGATGAACTGCCCAGGCCTGGACTTCTCACTGTGGAGGTTGAACCCGTAGCCGTTGGGACCCTTTTTGAGGTGGCACAGTCGTGGGCACAGACGCTCCTTGGCTTGTCCATTCAGATCCTGAATTTAAAAATAAAGAAAGAAAGAAGAAGGTATTGATATGTGTGGAAAGGCCTAAATACCCTCAAGGCACCAATTCCTGTCTGATCTTGGAAGCTAAGTAGGGTCAGCTCTGGTTAGTATTTGGATGGGAGACCACCAATGCATCCCAGGTGCTGTAGGCTCTGTTTCAGAGGAAGGAAGTGGCAAAACCACCTCTGAGGATTCCTGGCCTAAGAAAACCCTACGAAATTCATGGGGTCACCATAAGTCAACAGGGGACTTGAAGGCACTTACATACATTGACAGGTTTATTGTGGTTCAATCTCTCTCTCTCTCTCTCTCATTCTTTTAAATAAAAAGTAGATGTAACAATAAGAAGAATAAAACCAGGAAACAACCCTGAACAGAGGACACCCACACCTATTTTCAAGGCCAAACAGAGGTTAAGGTATAAATAGTCTCAATTAGAGGAAATTCATTTGATAAAAAAAACAATTGTCCAATCTCATTCCGATAGAATAAATTTAATGCTCTTGCAGAATTACAAAATGATACAATAAGCTATGCCCATTTAGATCTTTTTAAAGCCTGTCTGAACAAGGAAAACCTAAACTAGCCAAATACCCTATATTTAGGACAATCGGGTAGCCTAAAAAACAGGAGGCACTGTCTATCCCAAGCAAAAATGTGTGAACACTGAGACCTGAATCCACTGTTAACCTTGACTAAAGCAGACCCACTGAAACAATGGACTTGTGTTTACTTGCCAAATTCTCATCAAATTGGTGCATTTACATGTATTGGGACTAATAACTGGATTTCGGTTTCAAATAACACCATCCAGTATTCTGCAAATGACACATGCAGGTAGAAATTGAGCTACACCTACGGAGTGAATTTCGTGGACAATGTGCAATGGCTGTATCCAGTGGATGGTGGCAGAAGCCAAGTCCTACACGTGGAACTCTTGTGCATAAGGCTGAACACTAATATTAATAGAGTTCCCAAAGTACCATAAAGCCTTCTTTGGAACCACTGTACATGTGTTCAAAGTTGACTCTCTCTCTCTCTGGCTTTTCTTTGCAAACGAAGATTCAGGAAGGACTCATCCTGCGTTTTCTGCAAGCGCGCTGATGACTAAAAAGGCCAATCCGAGACAAACAAGTCCGGTTGCAGAAAGCACAGCAGAAGGTCTCCTTGGGTGATGTTTCTGGGTTGTGATTCTTTCTGCTTTGTCGTTTCTCTTCAAGACTTGTTCGGCGTGAGTTCTCAAATAAGGCTGCAGCATTGTGGATAGTGCGTCTCCATGCCTCCCGATGTGAAGTTGACTAAGTCATACACAAATGCACATTGTTCCCTGCCATTGCCCTACACAGTGACAGACATATGTGCTGGCCACCAATGTGCATTTAATGCACTAAGTTGCTATCCAACTTAACGTGGGGGTTGTGCCATGGAAGTGTAACGTTAACTCCACTGGTGGGTATCTACGAGAGGCTGAAGCAACGCAGGATTTTGGACGTCATATTTCTATTCATCGTGGCCATGGGAAAAGGTCTCCATGACCTTTGGCTTCCCTTCCAAGTCTGGCATCACCTCCTCTTCCTAGATGAAAGATCACAAATGTTCTGAACTTGAAAGCCGGAGGCAGAATAACTGATGCAAAGTGAAGCCACTGCTGTGTAAACATAACACATTTGCTTAAGGTTGCAATGAAAGCACGTCCACTTGGGGAAGCTGGTCTGCCTTCCAGTTTGCAAATACAATAACCCTGTTCATTTGGAGACGCTGGCCTTTGTTGTCACTATTTGCCTTCAAGTTGGCTTCAACGTATGGCTATCTTTTGAATGAAAATCCTCCCTGAGCCCTGGTCATTCAGAGCCCCGCTCAGGTCTTGCAGACTCAGGGCAGCAGCCATGCCTTCCTGGATGGAGCCTATTGCCTTCCTCTTTCCCTACTGCTTCTACCATACCAAGCATTATTGTCTTTTCCAATCAGTCGCATCATCTCATGTGTCCAAAGTATGGCAGCCTCTCTTTTACTCATCTGTGCTTCTAGGGAGAGTTCAGGTTCAGTTTGCTCTAAGGCCTATTCATTTGTCTTCACAGCAGTCCATAGTATCTTTGCAGCAAAACTGCACACAGCTTGAAATCTGCTGGCACAGTCTATAAAATGGGTTTATTTCAACTGTCTCTCCTTTTTAAAAAAAGTAAATCCAAACTGTGATTGGATGAAAAACAAGAAATCATGAGACTGGCGATCTGTAAGAAAGAGTTCATCAGTAGTAGTTTTCTGACATCATCAGTAGTTTTCTGAGACGCACTCTTTTCCGGTGCCAAAAGGTTGTGGTTTTCCTACCACCTAACCACACCTACCACAAGAATATGACTGATATCTTTGTGGAGGAGTTGGAATGGTTTTTGAGGTGGAAACGGGGTTTCCCAGTCTATTTATTTATTCATTAATTATTCATTTAAAATCATCTCTCCCAGGGCAGCTTACAACATGAATTAAAACAGGATTAAAGCCAACCACTTATAACAATGAAGAACAATTGAAAATCAATAAAACAGATGGCATCAAAACCAAGCACTACTGAAAGCATTTTTTAAAAGAAAAGAACAGCATCTAACCTTAAAAACATGATCTAAATAAAAATATTTCCATCGCCTTGTGTAAAGCAAACAGGGCAAAAAGGGTCAGGCTTTTCCTATGGAAGGCAGTTCCATAAGTTTGGAGCAGCCACTGAGGAGGCCTTGCTTCTAGCATCACCAAATGTGCCCGTGAGAAATCGTTACCCCTCAAATCTTAAGAGTTTGTCTAGGCTCTTATGAAAGATGCAGTCTTTCAACAGCAAGCCATTCCTAAATGAGCTTATCTTGAACTGTAACATATGCAAGAAGAATACAGCAAGCTGAAGCGTGTCCAGAGGAGGGCGACCAAAATGGTGTGAGGTCTGGAAGCCATTATGAAGGGATGTCATACTGAGGATGGAACAAGCTTGTTTTCTGCTGCTCCAGAGACAAGGACATGGAGCAATGGACTCAAAGTAAAGGAAAAGAGATTTAACCTAAATATGAGGAAGGTAAGAGCTGTTTGGAAGTGGAATGTACTGCCTCGTAGTGTGGTGGAGTCTCCTTCTTTGGAGATTTTAAACAGAGGCTGGATGCCCATATGTTGGGAGTGCTTTGATTGGGTATTCCTGCATAGCAAGGGGTTGGACTAGATGGCCTTTGGGGTCTCTTCCAATCCTAGGAAAACATTAAGAAGAACCTTTAGAACTGTTAGGCAGTGGAATGCACCGCCTGGGAATGTGGTGGAGTCTCCTTCTTTGGAGGTTTTTAAACAGAGGCTGGATGGCCATCTGTCGGGAATGCTTTGATTGTGCATAGCAGAAGGGGGTTGGACTAGATGGCCCTTGGGGTATCTTCCAACTCTGTGGTTCTATAATTCAATGATATACAGATCCCGCCTCCTGTAAGCAGGGGACTGGTACCCACAGTTTCCATCACCCATCATCTGAAAAATACGGTCTCTCTAGGCATTTCCTAGGTCCTCCGATGCTGAAATTGTTTCAGGGATAGATTCTTGGAGAGATCCATAGAACCATAGAGTTGGAAGAGACCACCAGGGCCATCCAGTCCAACCCAATTCTGCCATGCAAACAAAGCCTGCCTTTAAACTCTGGAACAAAACCTGGAGTGGATTCATCGCTCCACTGACATGGAAGTCACTGTCCAACTCTGAGTTGGGGGCAAAAATTAAGCCACTGGGAGTGACGACCAATATCTGAGTTCCTGCAAACATCAAAAGGCAGGTTTCAAGACATCACTGTACTAAATTTTGTATAACAATAAAAATGGTATCCCTGACTAAAAGGTAAGTGTTCATTCCAGACAGGCACTGCATTAATAATCATTGACCTGCTATAAGTTACAAGCAAAACTGAAACCAATGATGGTAAGGATGATGAAGATTATTTTATTTCTTGTTTCCCCCTGCCCTGAATAATGAGACTCAAGGAGGCTTACAACATATGCAAAATAATACAGATTTAAACCTATACAACAGCTTTAATAAAAGTATAACTATAAAAGTTATTCAAAAGATAATTGAACAATTGATAAAGTTCAAGCGCCGAAGCCTTGTCCTTCCTCTTTGTGTGGGCAGACTGAAGCGTTTTGGCTCTTTCCAGCACCACCACCCCCTTGAGTTTCCTTTCTGAATTGGAGCTGAGCTTCCCAAAGCAGCCGGGTTCAATTTGGCACTGGAAAACCTCTGACCATCTGAAAAGCTGAGAATGCTTATTGGAGCCAGAGGAAGAAAAAAATCAGGAGCACATGATCTTGGTCCCACTTTGCCAAAATGTGGAGCAGTGTTGCGGGGGGGGGGGGAGAGGAAAGGCTTTAATTGCAAGGACTGGATTTCGCACTGTTGGTCTTGGGCTTAATTCAAAACAGTCATACATGAAGATTTAAAGAGGAGAAAAGCAGGAGAGAGAGAGAGGCTTGCAGAATTTGGAAAAAATGAGTCAAATCCCATCACTTGTAACAGATACCTATGTCTCCACGCACTGAAGCGTGAAAAGTTACTTTTAAAAAAATCATCTGATATGCAACTCCTTACAAAGTGCCCCTCCAAAAGGAACTCATTGTTGTTAATGTGAGGAAACACTCCAAAACGTAACACCATTATGGTTTGGTTTGGGTTTTGTGCTGACTCATTATTTGCATCATTACATGGCCCTTTAACATCACAGTCAGACCCCAGTATCCATGGAAGCAATATCCATGGTTTTAGTTATCCACGGGACAGAAAACAGGGGCATACCCCATAGAGTCAACCAACTGACAAAGCAACCAATGCAGAAAACAGCCAATGAGCCAACTCACAAACCAGACAGTTAACCAACCACACAACCAACTCAATGACCAAGCAACCGCCTAACCAACTATGTGACTGACTACTCAAGAAAGCAAACATCTAACTGACCAACAAACTAAACAAGCAGCTGTCTAACCAAGTAAAGAAACATTTAGCCAATCAAATATCTCAACAACTAACCAACCAACCAGTTAAACAGATGAGCAGCCATCTTACCAAACAAGGAACCACATAACCCATCAACGATCTCAGTAACCAGCCAACCAACCAGCCACCCAGCTAACCAATCAGCTTAGCTAAGAGATGGCAGGAGTTCAATTCTCTTTAAAGGGATTTCCCCTACCAGTACTAAAACCCCTCAGAGTATGCAAAATTACAATAGCTGCTCACAGAAGGCAGTTCAGACAACCTGTTCACAACTGGAATGGAAAAGTGGCCAGACAGGCAGAAAACGGTTGTGTGAAACTACCCCCAGGGAAGGTACAGCTCAGTTACAGGGATCCCTTCCCTGGTCTTGCCTGCCAAGTTTCCCTGGCAAATTAACAGCCCAGCAAACATTTGCAAATGACTTCTCTCCCCCTCCCCTGGCCCTGGTATCTCTTAATCACATTTGAGAAGCCCTTCCAGACTGACACAGGCAAAAAAAATGTCTGGACGTGAAACTCTGCCAATGCTTTCTTGGCAGGTGTCCGTGGCTGCGTCCATCATCCCCTGAATTGGGAGCTGAGTGATGATGTCCAGGCGATAATTTCATTTGGGAGAGATGCACCGGCTGGATCCCCACTTCCTTTACCACTCATGCTGGACGCAAGCACTGAGAATGCAAGTGTGATAGGATAGAATAAGCCTTGAGACAGGGCTGGCCAAAGCAAGAAAAAAATCCCCAGGTCATTTCTAGAGCCTGTAGGCACCTCTGAACCCCCACCTGCTGAGGCTCCCCTTTATAACATACATTATTACCCCCCACCAGAACCCCCTCCCCATTTTTCTCTTCCCAGGAAGTCCTAGCAATGACAGCTGACAGCCAAGCTTGGAAAGGTTACTTGTTCGGACTGCAACCCCACCCCCAAAGCCCAGTCACCATATTGGCTGAGGGCCATCTGGAAGCTGCATAAAGCCCTATCTGGCCTAGCCCTGGTGTATCAAGAGCAGGGTGGTGGGAGCAATCTGCCCCGGGTGCAAGCAATAAGGGGATGGTGTCACTGGGAAGCGAGTGCTTCATCCTTCCAAGGACCTCTCTTTCCCAGACCCATCAAAGGCACCTGCGCACTTGTCCACAAGCAGCTGAGCAGAAACTATTGGGACCAACAAGCTCCGTCTTCCAAGGAGAAAAACGAGATTCTGCACGTTGCAAGAGATAGAAGCTAGATCCTGTCTGCATTAAAGGTAGCCATGTATCCAGACACTCTGCTGACCCAATAACTTACAGTGCAAATCCTACACTGGTCTAACTAAAATGAAGTTGCAATGATCAGCTCCGGGTGTCAAACATGCTAGGTTCGCCACTGTGGCTTAGGTGCAGGCTATTGGACAGAGTGTATCTCCCTGCATCAGGCTGCCTGAGATCCTCTGAAGAAAGAAAGAAGATGGGCCCATGTGAAACGTGGTGACCGAGGAGACATCTACAGATACCATGGGCTGCCAAAAAGACAAATAAAAGGGTCCAAGAGTAAATCAAGCCTGGACTCTCCCTAGAAGCCAAGTTGGCTAAACTGAAGCTGTTATACTTTGGACATCTCATGAGATGATGTGACCCACTGGAATAGACAATAAGGCTTGGTAAATTGGAATGCTGTAGGACAGTGGTTCTTAAACTTTTCTTTACCAGGGACCGCCTTTAAATATTTTTGTTGCCGTGGACCCCCAAGACTTAACTCAAGATTTGAAACCATTAATCATAACCATAATCACAATCATAATACAATTCCTCTCTCTCTGGCTTTTCTTCGCAAACGAAGATTCAGGAAGGACTCATTCCGCGCTTTCTGCAAGCGCGCTGATGACTAAAAAGGCCAATCCAAGATAAACAAGTCCGGTTGCAAAAAGCACAGCAGGTTATAATTATACCATCCATTATACAATTATACCATCCATTATACTCTCCCTCAGAGGCACTGGATGGGGAGGGAAGACTTTTCTCCTGCTTCTTCCTGCAAGTTTGTGGCTGGAGCAGATTGAATGGCAATGCACAAGCCAAGCCAGCCAGCCTTTGCCTTGGCTCCTGTTACGTGGTCACTCCACTGCAGGGAGGAGGTGGGCCAAGCAACTTTCAAGCCTTTGCGGACCCCCTGCAAGGACATTGCAGACCCTTGAGGGTCAACAGATCCCAGGTTAAGAATCACTGCTGTAGGAAAAGGAGGAGACCGCATTACAATTGGATGGCCTCCATCAAGGAAGTCACAGCTACCCTCAATTTGCAAGACTCAGGGTGCGTCTATATACGATCATTAAAAAATCCGTTTGGGGGGTAAAAAATATGAATAGGCTGTCGTTCGTATGCATACGAACCGGCTACACGATTTTTTACCCCCCTAAACTCCGTATGACTCCCTCTTCCCCAAGCTGGCTGGAGCGAGCAAGCCAAGCGGCGGTTTTAAATCTCCCGCCACTTTTGTTTTTAAAAAAAGGTTCCAGCTCTGCGTACAGTCGGTTTTCCGTATTTACAATATAAAATAAAAATAAACATATAAATTCACGGACTTACTGGACGCTCACTAGCTGGGAATCCAACATGGTGAGTGGTCCCAATTCCCCTCCGTGCTAGCCCCGCCCCCTCTACTCGGCCAGCCAATCAGATTACACAACCTGTTCATATGTGTGCGAACGGACCGTACAGACCCGTCAGCCATTTGAACGGCGTACGGATTTCTCTTCGTGATCTGCTTTTCCTCCCGAACGCCGCATGTGCGTATTTCAGGGTGGAAAACCGCCCTCCCCTCTCTTCTATGCGTGTGAATCCGAACGGCTGTGTGTACCGAAGCGCGAACTTCCGCACGCCGTACGTATTATTTAAATCGTGTAGACGGGACCCCTGTTTGCAAGAAGGAGACCACATTACAGGTCGATGGTTTTGGCAAAGGAGGCCACGGCTGCATTGAATTTGCAACACCTGAGCAAAGCTATTAATAACAGGGGGTCTTGAAGGTCTCTTATTCAGAATGTCATCCTAAGATGACTTGGCGATGAAGGTTCATTTTTTGCAGACTGCAAAAATAAGTCCCTTGATCACGAAGGCCTGGTGTGCCCAGATCCTGAGCAGAGAAAAGAAAGAAAAAACACCTTGAAAGGCTTCTCTGCCTCTTCTTTCTTCCCAAAACACCTTTGCCAGAGCACATAATTACCACCTGATGGCATCTCTCCATGGTTTAAACCCTTAATTCTCTCAGGAGAGACACAGCATGTAAACAATCCAATTACCAGGGTGGTTTCTAAATGATTGTCTGGATGGAAAGCATGTGGGACCCTGAGCAGGAGGGCAACTAAGTTCATCTTCTAGGAAGCTCTTTTTAATTTCCAAGAAGGCCTTGTTTCCCAAGCAATACTAAACACATCCATTGCAGTTTTCAAAGAGACAGCCGTGTTAAGTTTGTCAGAGGATTTTGAAACAGGGTGAAAGGGGAAGAAGGAATCTAATAGGATCTTTGAGGCTGCCGGATTTACGTTCACGTGACCTTTTGTGGATATTAATCCACATCAATCTAAGAATTTAATATTTACCAAAATATTTCTCAGAGGTTTCAGGCTTTTGGAACCTCCAAATTCCTCTTACAAGTCCCTTATTATTAAAGGGAGATTTTTTTTGCTGGGTTACCTTCAGAAATCTTGTCAAGAAAACCCTGTGACAGGATCGTCACAAGCTGAAGTCAACTTGAAGGCACAGAATGACAATAATAATAATAATAAAAATTTATTGCTATCTTGCCCCTCTGCAACGCAATCGGGGTGGCTTACAATATAAAAACTCCATACCCTAGCCCGCCCACCCCTTAAAATAATATTAAATTAGAAAAGATTAAAAACATACAGTAATTAATATTTTTTTAATTATTGAATGTTTTTAATCTTTTCTAAGATTAAAATCTTTTCTTAAATTAGAAAAGATTAAAAACATACAAGAATTAATATTTTTTTAAAATTATTGTATGTTTTTAATCTTTTCTAATTTAATATTATTTTATTAAATTAATATTACTTCAGAGCCAGTGTGGTGTAGTAGTTTGAATGTTGGACTAAGAGCCTGGGAGACTAAGGTTTGTATTTCAGCTGTGGAAACCTACTGGGCAACCTTGGGCAAGTCACACTCTCTCAGCCTCAGAGGATGGCAACAACAAACCTTCTCTGAAGTAATCTTGCTAAGAAAACCCTGCGATTGGGTCTCCGTAGGGTCGCTGTAAGGAAGAAATGACTTGAAGGCACAAGATAACCACCTTCTCTCATCAGGGAACTAAAGTGATGAGAGAAAACTTTCCCTTCATCACAAGCAATCAGAGGCTGTTGCCACACTGCAGAAATAATCCAGTTTGACGCCGCTTTAACTGCCACAGCTCAATAGCAATAGCAATAGCATTCGTATTTCTACACTACTTATCAGTGCAAAGCACTCCCTAAGTAGTTTACAATATATTAGCTAATTGCCCCTAAAAAACTAGGTCCCAACACTCTGGGATTCTGGGATATGTAGTTTTGTAATTATCATTATTATTATTATTATTATTATTATTATTAAAGTTTATTTCTAGAGCACTGTCGGTGTACACGGCACTGTACAAAAACAATAAAGGATAAAACAGAATGAAATCTGTCGAAGGCATACAATAAGCTATTTAGCCTTCTCTGTCAAGAGAGCTCTGGTGCCTCACCAAACTACAAATCCCAGGATTTCATAGCATGGAACCGTGATAGTAAAAGCAGTGTCAAACCGTATTATTTCTGCAATATGGCAGCAGCCAGAGAACTTGCTCAAGGCTCTCTCTTGCAAAACAAGATACCGCATTGTTGGGAGTGCTTTGATTGTGTATTCCTGCATGGCAGGGGGTTGGACTAGATGACCTTTATGGTCTCTTCCAACTCTATGATTCTATGGTAGTGGTTCTGAAACACAGGACCTTTTCATTTGTGGCCACCAGCAGCAAGAAAATGAGTAAGAAGGCCTTAAAATTATTGTTTTTAATCATTTTAGTGGGAGAAAATTGTGGCCGGCAACAGCCAAAACCATCACTTAAAGACACCCTCCCTCAGTCCCTGGAAAGAGCTGCCAACTGGCACCAGCATCAGGGTTTTTTTCTTTTCCTGGCAAAAGGGAAATTAAGAAAAGCGGGGCTCCTGAGGACAGAGGTGAAGAGCTGGACCTGAAGCACAGCTGCCCGTAGCTGTTTCGGACACAGGCAGCTGCTCCAGATGCTGGGAGCCTTCGGACAGAGCCAAACCAGGGCTTACCCAGCTATGATGGGTAAATATTTGTGTCTTTTTTACCATCTGTAAGCATTACTTCAACATTAGTTTTAGGGGTGGAGGGGACAGAGGCAGGGTTTAAAAAAAAAAATCTAACGTAGCCAAAACTAAAGTGGATTCCCATCTTGTATTCCGTGTACTGTTTGTTTTGCACATTAAGTAAGGCAGGATATCATGTTATTTTTTTGTAAGCAAGGGAAATAAAATCTGGACTGAGTTCAAGTTTCACTCCAACATGTGATTTTTTTTTTTCTGCGTCATGCATGGCCATGGATGAAAAATATCCTGAGCATGAAGTCAGATGAGTCCCAAGTCAGGAGGGAAAGGCTGAGGGTTTCCCAGATGAAAGCAAAGGCTAAAAACTTGTCATTTTTTCCCCCCAAGTGGCAGAACAAAGCAGCAAGGTCCAGCTGTTCCCAAATCGGTTTAATTAATGCATAGGAAATTGTCTTTTCAGGCCAGGGGTCTGTTAAACCCAACAGTGCCTGCCTTGCCCCGAGCAAAGAGAGGCTTTTTCCCTCTCCATTTTAAATCTGGAGATGCCAAATGGGGCCATCCCAAGACATTCTGCTGTCTGAGGCTAAGGAAAACATGCCAATCTATATGGCTCGGGTCCAAGATATCTGTATTTTTCTCTATAAGCTTATGCAAGCAGTAAGATCTTTGAGGGAGGCCTTTCTCTCATTTCCACTGCCTTTCCAAGCATGCTTGATGGGAGCAAAATTTGGCAGCTCCCAGATTTTGGAGCTCCCTCCTTATGGAAGCCAGAACTTAAAGCCTGCTCTTGAGGGTAATAGAACTGATCTCTTTTTAAATATAAGAGGTGTATGTACAGTTGTCCCACCATATCTATGGATTTAAGTATTCATGGCTTGAAAATATTCTTTAAAAAATAATAATCCAAAAAGCAAACCTTGATTTTGCCATCTTATATAAGGGATACCATTTTGCTATGCCATTGCATATCATGGGACTTGAGTATTCACAGATTTTGGTATCTACGGATTTAAGTATTCATGCCTTGAAAATATTCTTTAAAAAATAATAATCCAAAAAGCAAACCTTGATTTTGCCATCTTATATAAGGGACACCATTTAGGGTTGTGCATGTTGCCGACATTCAATAACATGGGACGCAGTCATCTGCAGATTTCGTCATCTGCAGTGGGTCCCAGAACTGAACCCCTGCGGATTGGGAGGGCCCACTGTAACAAGAAGAGGAATTCTGACTGAACTTTTAGGAAGAACTTCCTGACAGTCAGAGTTGTTTTTTTAAAAATTTTATTTAGTTATTTATACCCCGCTCTTCAGCCACAAGGCTATCAGAGCGGCTTACAAATTGTTTTAAGCAATAGCGGAGCAGCCATCTTTAGAAAGGCAGTAGGCTCTCCTTCATTGGAGGTTTTAAACAGAAATTAGACGGTTGCCACAGGCATGCTTTTGGCAGTGGATTCCTGCACAGTAGGGGGTTATACTAGAGGGTCCTTGTGGTCCTTGCCATCTTTATGATTTCTTTTTTTATTTCTTGACATACAGAATGCTTTGCGGCGTCTTTTAAAAATTCTCTGTGCGGTGGATTAAAGTTGAGAGCGTGACTTGACTCCCAGTTTTGGGGAGGAGGCTGGACATAAATAAAGATGATGCTAATAAAGCAAGACCAACAAAAAAGAATTATTTAAATGCATTAAGAGCAGGAAACCACCAAGGAAGCAGTTGAACCACTATGGCGATTGGGTTAAAGGAAGTTAAATGAGGATAAGGAGATTGTAGAGAAATTGAATGAATCCTTTTCATCTGTCTTCACTTCCAAAGACTGATACTTAATGCTGAACGGATATTTCTAGATGTAGAGATGAGAAGCTGAGGCAAATAGTGATGACAAGAGATGACATTCTAGCTCGCATTGACAAATTGTAAGCAGAAAAATCACCAGGTCCAAATAGTATCCATCTGAGTTTTGAAAAGAACTCAACATACAAAGCTGCTGATTACCTAGCTAAAATATTCAACATGCCCTAGGGATCAGCATCTGTGTAAGAGTGCTTTGATTGTGTCTTCCTGCATGGCAGGGGGCTGGACTGGATGGCCCTTGTGGTCTCTTCCAGCTCTATGGTTCTATGATTCTATGATTTTGCTATGCCATTGCATATCATGGGACTTGAGTATTCACGGATTTTGATATCCACAGATTTAAGTATTAACGGCTTGAAAATATTCTTTAAAAAATAATAATCCAAAAAGCAAACCTTGATTTTGCCATCTTATATAAGGGACACCATTTTGCTATGCCATTGCATAGAATGGGACTTGAATATTCACAGATTTTGGTATCCACGGATTTAAGTATTCATGCCTTGAAAATATTCTTTAAAAAATAATAATCCCAAAAGCAAACCTTGATTTTGCCATTTTATATAAGGGACACTGTTTTGCTATGCCATTGCATATAATGAGTATTCACAGATTTTGGTATCCACGGGGGGTCCTGGAGCCAAACCCCAGCGAAGATGAAGGGACAACTGTAAATCATATCTTTAGGTGAAGGCATTGATTATGAGAATCAATCTTTTTCAAGCAGCCCATATGCTTCACCTCTAAGCTATGGTCCTCCCCTTACATGCTCTCCTTCTAGGAAGGTGTGCTGTTTTGTGTCCTGTGGATAATTGTGAATCAGTGGATAATGAATCAGTGGATACAGGGGTCCTACTGTACAAGTTAGGCATCCACAGGAAATATGTTGTTGTTTTTTTAAATCATTTTATTAAAATGTTTCTATCCCATCCTCTAACTAGAGATCTCAGGGCCGCAAATACTAACACTGAGCTGACAAATTTAAACAGTGTAAATACTAATAATGATTGCAAAAAGCTTAAAACATGAAACAAATTAACAAATCCCAAAAAACACAGACAAACTAACCAGATTGAAACCAACAAGGGGAAGGCAAAGTAGGCAAGGGAATTTGTGAACCACAGAAAATAAAAAGACTTCTGGGTACAAATATTTTTCATTCTCTGCAAGGTTAATTTAACTGTTGGGGGGGGCAGGATTCTCATTTGGAGGGGCAATGTCCTTATTTTATATTTGCCTTTTCTATGGTTCTCTCTCTTGTATTTGTGTTTTTAATAGAACTGTTCATTTAATTTAAAAAAAACCCTTTGTATCAAATAAGTGGCTTTCTTTTCAATGTACAGTAAGACCCCCATATCCGTGGAACCAAAATCTTTGGTTTCAGTTATCCGCAGGACATAACATAGGAACACATACCACAGAGTTGTGCTGGAAAATGCCTAGAGAGGCATCCTCTCTAGGCATCTTCTAGGTCCTGTTTTTACCCAAAGTCCTATGTTTTAATAGGGTTCGCTGTTATATATGGTTTCCGGTATCCACGGTAAGTCTAGGAACTGAACCCGTGTGGATAAGGGGGTCAGACTGTACAGTACTTTGTTTTTAACTTCGTGTGAGCCACCTTAGGTCTTGTGCCAGGAGAAAGGCAGGATATAAATAAAATTAAATCATTTATCCAGAGCAAGAATGTCAACTGTTATTGTATGTTTTTATTGTATGTTTTTAATCTTTTATAATTTAATATTATTTTAACGGGTGGGTGGGCTAGGGTACTGTAATTATGGAGTTTTTATATTGTAAGCTGCCCTGATTGCATTGCAAAGGGGCGGGATAGAAATAATTTTTTTTTATTATTTAACTGAATGATAGGACACCCAGCTTGTTTGTGGCCTCCTCTTGATTCGTCCACACTTCATTGACTTGCCTTTTTCATGCATTTTTCCATGATGCCACCACTTAAAAAGTCAGAAGTCTTAGAGGCTCCCACACCCCATCCTAAATCTGGAAGAATTCGTGGTAAAATCCTCCCGATGAAGCAGGTATCCCCTTCCATCGCTTCCCCATGAAGTCAGAGCTAGACTGATGGATGTTCCTCAGGTTCCTTAACAGGGACTTTTCTTTACGGCTGTAAGGATCAGCTGCAAAGCTTGAGATAAATATTTACAGAGATTTACCGGACAAGAAAAGCGAGGCAGCTGCAGAAAAGCCATCTTGAAAAATCCAGCCAGGGCTGCTCTTTTGCAAACAAACCTGTTCCCTCGGGCCCCAGATGCAAAGCCCAGATGGCAGGGTCATCTTCAGTCCTGCCAAGGCCGGCCCTTGGAAGAAGCAATGTTTTCCCAGACCTGGGGAGACCCCACTGCAGTCACCGACAGAGCATTGCTTTCGGAGTAGGAGGGGGAATGGGTGAGCAAATGGCAACAGCAGCCTCTCAGCTCCCATCTTCCAAGGGACAGAACAGTGTAAGTTCCCTCACACAGGCGGTTGTACTTTTTTCACATCATGCGACGGACGTTTTCAATTCATGGTCTCTCTCTTGCTCTCTCTGGCTTTTCTTCGCAAATGAAGATTCAGGAAGGACTCATCCCGCGCTTTCTGCAAGCGCGCTGATGACTAAAAAGGCCAATCCGAGATAAACAAGTCCGGTTGCAGAAAGCACAGCAGAAGGTCTCCTTGGGTGATGTTTCTGGGTTGTGATTCTTTCTGCGTTGTCGTTTCTCTTCAAGACTTGTTCGTTGTGAGTTCTCAAATGAGGCTGCAGCATTGTGGATCGTGCGTCTCTATGCCTACTGATGTGAGGCCAGGGTGGACCATTGTTGGTGATCAATTTGGCTGAGCCTGAGATGTTGTTTCAGGGAGTCTTTGTATTGCTTTTTTGGAGCGCCCCTCTTACGCTGACCCGTGGCGAGTTCACCATAGAGTACTATTTTGGGGAGGCGATGGTCCTCCATCCTAGAAACGTGCCCTGCCCAGCGCAGCTGTGTTTTCAATATCATGGCCTCCATGCTGGTGATCCCTGCTTGCTCAAGGACAACAACATTCGCCAGTGACAGAGCATTGCTTTCTGAGAAGGAGGGAGAATGGGTGAGCAAATGGCAACAGCAGCCCCTCAACTCCCATCTTCCAAGGGACAAAACAGGTTAAGGAACCTGAGGAACATCCATCAGTCTAGCTCTGACTTCATGGGGAAGCAATGGAAGGGGATACCTGCTTCATTGGGAGGATTTTACCACTAATTCTTCAAGGTTTAGGATGGGGTGTGGGAGCCTCTAAGACTTCTGACTTTTTAAGTGGTGGCATCATAGAAAAATGCATGAAAAAGGCAAGTCAATGAAGTGTGGACGAATCAAGGGGAGGCCACAAACAAGCTGGGTGTCCTATCATTCAGTTGACATTCTTGCTCTGGATAAATGATTTTATTTTATTTATATCCTGCCTTTCTCCTGGCAGGATATAAAGGTGGTTCTACTTTTTTGACCATCATACGATGGACATTTTCAATTTGTGGTAGTGTAAGTGGAATTCCACAAGCATCATACTACCTCAGAGTGTGGTGGAGAGACCACAAGGGCCATCTAGTCCAACCCTCTGCCCTGCAGGAACACCCAATCAAAGCACTCCCTGAAACAATTTCAGCACTGGAGGACCTAGGAAATGCCTAGAGAGACCATATTTTTCAGATGATGGGTGATGGAAACTGTGGGTACCATTGCCTTGCTTACAGGGGTGGGGGGTATCTGTATATCATTGAATTATAGAACCACAGAGTTGGAAGAGACCCCAAGGGCCATCTAGTCCAACCGGATTCTGCCATGCAGGAATACACAATCATAGCAGTCCTGACAGATGACCATCCAGCCTCTGTTTAAAAACCTCCAAAGAAGGAGACTCCACCACACTCCAAGACAAAATCAGAATGGTAGAGTTGGAAGGAACCTCCAAGGGCCATCTAGTCCAACCCCATTCTGCCATGCAGGAAACCACAATCAAAGCAACCCCGACAGATGGCCATCCAGCCTCTGTTTAAAAACCTCTAAAGAAGAAGGAGATTCCAGCACACTCCCAGGCAGCAGCGGATTCCTCTTCCAAACAGCTCTTATCATTAGGAAGTTCTTCCTAATAATGCTTAGGTGGAATCTCCTTTCCTGTAGTTTGAACCCATTGCTCCATATCCTAGTCTCTGGAGCAGCAGAAAACAAGCTTGCTACACATCAGTTAGCTTAAGAAGGACTGGTGTGATGCAACCTCCATGTAACGACAGGCTTGTCTACATGGGCAATATACCCCATCTTGCCCTCCCATCTTGGAGCCCTGCAGTCCTAACGATGCATCATCCAGTCCAACCCCATTCTGCCCTGCAAGAATACACAATCAAATCATTCCCAACAGATGGCCATCCAGCCTGTGTTTAAAAACCTCCAAAGAGTATCCTGGCTCACGAATATGGGCCCTATGTGAGTGTAGATTTACACGACAGGAGCACAGCAATGGTTCTCGGCTTGTGTTAAGCTGGGGCAGCAGGAAAAAGAAGGACCAATAACCCTGACGATTGACAGAAATTTAGATGGTTATTTTTTTTTAAGCAAAACAAACCCTGCAATTGGTGTCCAGGCCAGATAAAACATCTGCTGAATTCTTTTGTAGTGAGGTGTTGCTAAAAACCCAGGGCAGTCAAACAGGTGCGGCACACCTACCTGCCAGCTTATATCTGAGGAGTTTTGCATTCCCACACCTTGCTGGCCATTTCTTTATCCCTCTAGATTAGAAAAACATGAATAATACTCTGCACTGTGAAGTCGGAGGCTTTCACGGCCGGCATCCATAGATTTTCCTTGGTTTTTTTTCTGGGCTCTGAGGATGCCGTGTTCTGGAATAGCTTCTTTCTGACGTTTCGCCTGCATCTGTGGCTGGCATCCTCAGAGAAGATGTTCAGGGACACCAGCCCATCTTCTCTGAAGATGCCAGCCACAGATGCAGGCGAAACGTCAGAAAGAAACTATTCCAGAACACAGCCTCACAGCCCGAAAAAAAAACAAGGAAAATCTAATACTCTGCAAGTTTGTAGCACTGGATCTCGACAACTGCAGACCCACAGAGCTCTTCCCTTCTGGTGCATTACCAACCTTGTGGATACTTCTTCATGTTGTTTTTAGCAATTCACATCATCGGACACCCAAAGCACAACACACACACACACACAGAGCTGCTTTCTCTTTTCCTGACAAATGTAACAAACCCAAGCCATTTCCCAGGGCCTCTGAGCCCTGTAAGTTCAGGAGTATCTGCAAATTTTTCCAGGCTTCTGCCGTAGTGAATTCTTCAAAAACGGCAGAAAACAGGAAATGATTCAACTGGCTGAATAATAACTGGAGCGTTCTCGGCCCCAAAGGGCCCGGTTCTTTTTGCAAAGGGGAGATTTCAAACCTGAGCTTGGCGGAGAAGGAAGCCTTCTTCTACAAACCAAATACTTTTGGTCTCTTCCTCTTTTTCAAGCTGAGCTGGCACGTTTCAAATTGTCCTTATTACACCTTTTTCGGGTCTGAGCACAGATTCAGTCAGGGACCGAGATGAAAATCCATTAGGTTTGTCTTTTAAAATACAGGCATCCATGCATGTCCACATTTCTCAAAACACAATTTGCATTCAGATTTTTTTAAGGCCTCTGCCATCCTCTGGCTAAACATTCCTGAGATCTTTTATATATCCTGGATAGTTAGGATTTTCTGTTTCATCTGTTCTCGGTAACACTTGGTCTGTGTTTGGACTTTGGGGAAGATTTTGAGGCCACTTTGTAAAATGCTGTGTTACTGTTCACACAGCTCTCCTTCTCTTTCATCACCCTTGCCTGGCTCTCTCTCAAGTTCCCAAAAACCATAATTTATTGTTTGTGTTTATAAGGCAGCTATAAAGCTGGGTTTATGAGTATCATACCGTTGTTGTCCTCGTGTGCCTTTAAATCATTTATGGCGACACTAAGGCAAACCTATCAAGGGGTTTTCTTAGCAAGATTTGTTCAGAGGGGGGTTTTCCTTTGCCTTCCTCTGAGGCTGAGAGAGTGTGACTTGCCCACAGTCACCAGGTGGGTTTCCATGGCCAAGCAGGGATTCAAACCCTGGTCTCCGGAGTCATAGTCCAAAGCTCCAACCACTACACCATGCTGCCTCTTACCTTTAAGTAAAACATTAATGCAAAGATAAACAAGCAAGTATCTGAAAATGTAATAATACGACATCAGAACTAGGGATAGAGAAAGAGAATTAAATAGAAACGGAGCCTTGTCTACAGTGGCCAGAATACTCTGCCTTCTGGCTGGAATATTCACCCTGAGCTGGTCCAGATCCACACATATGCTCCCCCTTTACCACGATTAAATGGGCAGAAGTCTGCGCGCACATGATGGGCTGAATTGGCGGATGCCTCCGCGGCTGTTACACCTCGCACTCTCTGGAGCCGGGAAGGAGACCCTTAGCGTGTGATCAAGGCTGGCCAAATGCCTGAGGCCTTGATTGTGTGCCATAAGCCTCCTTCCCAGCTTCCGAGTGACACCAGCGTGATACAGCCTGGCGTGCAGTACAGACTCCTGCATTCCCGCACTGGAGCCATCTGGGTTTTCCGGCACCATATGGGATTTTCCAGGGGTTATTCTGAAACATTTTTAAAGGGTTCACTCCAGCTTCACCTCAGATTTTAAGACTGCCCTTACACAAGTGGGGAAGAAGAAATAGGACTTTTTCAGACGGTACTTACCGCGCTAGGAGGTCTTGCGAGAGGCACGGCACTGTTGTGCGGCAGGGGATCCATTTCGGACGCCGCCGTCCCTCTTACGAAATCATCTGTTTCACTTCCATGAAGGACTGGAAGCGTCTGCGCCATATTTTAATCATGGGCAACTTCCATGAATAAAATCTGGTGAAATATGGCACGGCCGCTTCCAATCCTTCATGGAAGTGAAACAGATGATTTCGGAAGAGGGACGGCGGCATCCGAAATGGACCCCCTGCTGCGCGACAGCACCATGCCTATAGCAAGACCTCCTAGCCCGATAAGTACCATCTGAAAAAGTCCACTGTCTCCACACACACACAGCTCTCTGATTTGGCAGAGACAGCCCCCATTAATCTTCTGTCATTTCACTTTTTCAGCTGCTTTTAAAATGTCCCGGTTTCTCTCTCCTTTCCCCATTTTCCCCCTTTGTCTTCAGCTTTCTTCCATTGCTGCAAAGTGAATTCAAAGTGCAAAAGTCGATTGCATTCAATTAATTCAGCAGAGTCGAAAGGAATGGAAACGGAAGAATCTTGCCCTTCCCAGGAAATTCAGGCAAAAGCAAACAGCTGCAGCCGCTCCTAGCTTGTCTTTTCTTCCTCATTAATAACTTTTGCCATCTTGAACATGCTCTGACATTATTTGGCCACAGGTTTCCACCTCTGAAATGTTGGAGGCTATGGTAAAACTACATCTTTGGACAGGGACCTGGGTTCCTAAATTTGGGAGCTTAATAATTTTTAATCTCTTTATGGAATAACACTCTTTGCAATGGGATTTAGCCCTATAAACATGGCCCTCCTTGATTAAAGAAAAAGCACCCGGACAATTTAATTAGTCAGGTGTTTGCCCTCAGGCAAAGAGAATTCATTCTCAGAGGCAACAGAGGCGAATCCACAGAGATTTTACATAGAAGGGAGGAAAAAAACCTTTTGATATATCTTTATTTTCTTACTTCCAGGACTGGGAGTATGTGCTAAGTAGCAGCCAAGGAGCACCTGGTATTCATAAGAGCACAACTAAAACTTTTCAAACACTGTGCTTTTAAAAAAATCAAAATAAAATACTCCAGCAAAAAAACCTCTCAAGTTTGGAAGTTAAAAAGCATAATTCATATCCAGGGCGGGGGAAAATAACATTGATTTACTTGCTCTGGAGTAATTCTGCTTATCTTATCCTGTGCCCAATCTTATAGGTGAATTTGGGATTTCCCGACAAGGGAAAGTAGGCACGTAAATAATGTAAGCAGAGTTGGAAGGAATTTAGAGTAGGCATGAGACCAGGCGCTTGCTTGGTTTTCTAGGGCAAATAAGAGTCCTCTTCAGATAAACAAGCTGGAAAAGTTTTACAGAAGTGGTTTCTTTCATAGAATCATAGAGCTGGAAGAAATCCCTAAGGTCCATCCAGTCCAACCCCATTCTGCCTTGCAGGAATACCCCATTAAAGCGCTCCCAATGACAGATGGCCATCCAGCCTCTGTTGAAAAACCTCCAAAGAAGGAGACCCCACCACATTTCAAGGCAGTATATTCCATTTCTGAACAGCTCTTACTCTTAGCAAGTTCTTCCTAATGTTTAGGTGGAATCTCTTTTCTTGTAGTTTGAATCCATTGCTCCGTGTCCTAGTCTCCAGAGCAGCAGAAAACAAGCTTGCTCCATCCTCAGAATGACATCCCTTTAAATAAATATAGCTATCATGTCAACCTTCTCTTCTCCAAGCTAAACATACCCACACATAAATTATGTTGATGTGAGCAATCTGGCTACTAACAATTATTGTCGGCTAGCAGGGCTAGTGGATTGATGTGCAAAAATGGGAAGCTTAGTTGAAAGCTAAAACAGATACAGATAAAAATTCACGCTGCTAAAAACATACAAAACTTAAAACATAGTTAAAATATCAATAGAACTAAAAGCAATTTTAAAGCATACCCATTAAAAACAACATACATACAACATAAGTGAAGCTTTGGATAATAACAAACGCTATTAAAATAAATAACTTCCAGTACAAACATATCATAGAGTTACGTTGGAGGACCTAACCATTCCTAGAGGACACCTCTGTTGACATTTTCCAGATCAACTCTATGGTATATGTCCCTATTTTTTCAACCACCGATAACTGAAAACATAGATATGGGTTCCGCAGCTACAGGGGGTGACCTGTATACAGAAAATACGGCACACTATTCAAAGTCCTGTCCCCATAAACAGACAGACAATTAAGTATGTTGAAATACAAAGCATGTTTACAGGCTGTAGAGAGCTGGGCTTCTGCCACCATTAGCATCATGGCCAAATGTTAACAGCTGTCCGGTGCTGCAAAAGAGTTAACTTGTATTAATGACCTTGTTGGATATTTTTTGCATTTGCTCTGCAGTTTGCTTGAGATTCAGCCCTGGGGAAAAGGTAGACTCTTAAACAAATGCATGGACAAATTCTCACTCGGTGCCAAAACTATGCAGAACTGGTGCTTGCCTGAACCAGCAAGGAGGCTGGCGTATTTTGGAAGAGATGGGAGAGAGTAAACACATTTCTGCTGGCTGGCATCTCATTGCGCCCTGCCTGAGTGTTGGATGCATTTCTCTCTGCTCCAAAATGTCAGAACGCAGCAGCAAAGGATGGAAGGACACCCCGTCCTGGCACCAGGCACAGATCTTGCGACTTGGCCAGTTCAATGCCTGCAGTTGGGATTTTTTTGACCTTCTTCCCATTTGGGTAAAATCCGGGCAAATACCTCAGATGATCTCTTTCTCTCTGGAGCAACCAGTCAGAGGCTTTCAAGTCAGCGGCAGGAGGCCATGTTCAGAGGCTGCACGGAGACATCAACCGCTTGTATCCAACATGGCAACTTGCCCCCTACTCCTGGGCATCTCAGTGGGCAGCAATGCCCAAGAGCCCTCCTTCATCCCTTGAAAGAAGATCTTGTCCCTGTCTCCCCTGCAAAAAAAAAGCTGCCCAAGCCCTCAGGCTGAGAGTTGTAGTCTCCCAAAGTAACTTTTCCAAGCAAAGGCCCTGACACATAATCTGTTACCAAACAAAAAAGGCAGAAACAGGGGCTGCTCCTAATTGGTATCTTGTCGGACGGCCTTTTAATAAAGAGATCCTCTCAGCACGTAGAAACAAGATCCGAATAATAACATTCGTACAAGCAAGGGGTTTGTGTTACACGGAAACCCAAGACTTCTGGTAATTTAAGAAGAAAACAGCACGTAATAGTCTAAAACTCTTGTGCAGCGTGAAGGCCTCTATATGAAGCAAAGAGAAGGGACCGGCTCCCTTCTTTGTTTTTTTCACCCAAAAGACAGAAAGTGGATGACAGCTGGCCGGCCTACCCCACCCTACCCTACCGACACATATAGTTCAAAAGAATAAAATGAGAGATGATCAATACTGGGGTGGTTACCATGGTGAACTTTTCATTCGTGTTGTAACTTTACTCCCTGCAAAAACCACCCTTCGGATTAAATCCAGAGCTCTGCGTTTTTGCTCTAGGCCCTGGACTGAATCTGAAATGTTTGGTGGAGGAGAAAATGGAAAAGGGCCTGCAAAAATGCAATTTGCCTACCCTTCCTATCAAGTGAAGACAGAAGTCACATGAAACAACTCCCTGAAGACAGAGAGAATGTATGACAATTTATCGTCCAAAAG
This sequence comes from Gambelia wislizenii, assembly GCA_030847615.1. Lineage (NCBI taxonomy): Eukaryota > Metazoa > Chordata > Lepidosauria > Squamata > Crotaphytidae > Gambelia > Gambelia wislizenii. Next base: position 29,160,370 of record JAUMIR010000012.1, on the reverse strand, counting down.
GAGGAAAACTTTTCCCAGTGCTAGACTTCATAGGTACATGAACTGAACTGGGAATTTTTCTCTGCTCCAGACATCATGCATAGATTTACTGGTCTGTCCTTGTATCTAACATCTATTTCAAAACAGGAAAAGACCATGCATGCAGCCCTTGGTGAATGCCCTACCAGCCTCCCCAATGGCAATGAGGCCGTATTTTATCCCTGAAGATGACTAGGAGCAAGCTTGTTTTCTGCTGCTCCAGAGACTAGGACATGGAGCAATGGGTTCAAACTCCAGGAAAAGAGATTCCACCTAAACATTATTAGGAAGAACTTCCTGATGGTAAGAACTGTTCGGAAGTGAATCCACTGCTGCTGCCTGGGATTACGGTGGAGTCTCCTTCTTTGGATGTTTTTAAGCAGAGGCTGGGTGGCCATCTGTGGGGAATGCTATTCTTGCAGGACTGGGTTGGACTGGATGGCCTTTACAGTCTCTTCCAACTTTATGATTCTATAACTGCCATCAAAGTCCATCCTGCAGGCTCCTCCTCTTAGAAACTTTCATACCCAGATAATTTATTTTTAGAGTTTTAAAACAAGTGGGGCAAAGAAGAGACTGCCCATCCCTTCTGCTCCACCCGCTGGACTGAACAGCGTGTCACTAGAACTGTTATTGCAAAGCCCGGCTCCTTCTGCCAAGCTGGGCTCCTGCCACTGAAAAGAGCAGGCATAATTGCCTCCATTCATGCACCGTGCCAGAGAGCTGATGTTTGTCGAGAGCGGAGCCGTCTCCCCTCTCGGGTGCCAGAGTGACGCACCCTGGGCTCCCGTTAGAAAAGACCTGAGCATTTGCAATAGCTTTGCCGGGTTTCCAAAAGGAGCCATGGGGGAGACAAGTCAAAATTCATGACATGCAGGATTGACAATCAAGAAGTAACTGTTGACAACTTTGTGTTCTACCTAAACGCCAATTAAAATGGGTTTCAATTAACCTAGGGCTTATCTACACAGGCCAAATACCCCGACTTGTCCCCGTTCCAGAGCCCTGCGGTCCGGATGATGCTGGGCGTTTACCCCAATCTATCCCAGGGAAGTCCTCATCACTCTCAGGGCAAATATGGGGCTGGAAGGGGGGCAAGATGGGATAGGGCCCTTTACAGCAAAATAAGAAAATATCCAGCTTAATGCTTTACTGCTGGGATGGAACGGATCGGGTCCCGCGTGTCCATGGGAGCCCAATCCAGCATGCCACCCCTTGCTGCCACCGCAAATTCCCTGGCAGTCACATGTTACGGGACCCCGCCTGGCTTCCGCATCAGCAGTGAAAATGGCGGCGATGGCAGCTGCAGCGACAAGCTGGTGTTCTGTTTGGACAGCGGCCCATTTTCTCCAGGTAATGAGGACAGCATGGGCCAGATCCATAGCGAGGATATGCTGGTGGGGAGCCGGCGTGTCCTGCCTAGCATAGATAAGCCCTTAGCCATGTATTTATCTGCAACACTAACAAGTTGCTCACATCCATCAATTACATGATGCACACATTCCTGCCTTTCGGAAGGACCCATAGCCAAGATATGGAATTTTTTTTGGCATCCTATATAAAAGGAAAAGCTTTCCAGCCCTCAAATAGGGGACATCCCTTATAATAAGAGACACCTGCCAACCCTACAAGGGACATCTTTTGTCTCAGGAATGTTACCTCTGGGTACAGAAGAGCCAACTTCAAATCCCTGCTCAGCCAGGAAACTAGCTAGGAAGCCACGGACTTTCTTTTTTGCCTTGGCTAACTTCAGCCTAACTTAGCCTGCAAGGTTGTGGGTGTGGGAAGGGGGAGAACCAGAGGTGTTACTATGCTGGAGGCAGGAATTCTGGGAGTTGTAGTCCTCAAAAGTAACTTTTCTACATCATGCTCTAGAATAAAGAGCACTCCCCAGTCATTTCTGCATTTCATTATAAAAATAAATACCAACCCACCTCTGCACTTGCGTTAAGACAGGAGTGGCTAATTCACCTTTTAAACAGCTTGTTGTCCATCCGTTCCCCTCCTTGTTTATTGCATACACAAATCCCATTGTCAAAACGGGATTTGGGTTTTTTCCTTCCATTTCTTGGTGGTTTTGGCAGTCTCTGCATCTCTACAAGGCTCCCAGGGAAGAACACTGCTCCCCAACAACCAGGGCTGTTACCATAGTGGAGGATCAGTATGCAACTCTATGAATTATTGGGTTGGCCCAGTGGGTGGGGAAACTTTATGGAAGGGACTGTACAGTGCTTTGAACAAGTAAGTGTACTGCCACCAATAACAACACAAGCTGGCCCCATGTCGGTGCATTCTCTGAGGCTGCTGGTTTTGTTTTCTTTTGCCTGTTGCCTTCTAAGTGGAAATTACAACGCTAAATGGAAGAGAAACGCATTTGCACACACTGTAGAAAAAGACTCCACCTGGAAACTTCAGGCAGTTCCTGCCTTCCTCATCTAACCAGAGCAGCTCTGCCGAGCCAGGCTTCTTGGCAAAACCACAAGAGGCAAAGAAAGCCTTCTTTGCTCCTTCCTTTCCAACACGCTCCTAACTGCCTGTGTTCGGACACTGGACAGACTCTGGCTGGGAAGATTTCCTGCCTGCCGTTCACAGCCAGCAAGGGATTTCTGGCATTCCCAAAAGAGAGAAAGAAACCCATGAGATGGGTTACATTTAAGAGATGGGTTACGTTTAATTTCAGTATCTGATGCTGAAATTTCATAACACTGCAATGGCTTTGGTGTCCATGGTGGGGGTGGGCAAGGTTAACCCATTCTTGGTTTTAATCCAAACTTTAAAGGGGCTGGGCCTATCCTATCCCCTTCCCAAATAAGTTCACTGCCTTAGGGTGCATCTACACTGTAGAAATAATGCAGTTTGACACAACTTTAACTGCCATGGCTCCATCCTGGGATTGGTAGTTTTGTGAGGCGCCAGCACTCTTTGGCCAAAAACCTTGTAAAACTACAAGTCCCAGGATTCCATAGGATGGAGCTGCAGCACTTAAAGTGGTGTCAAACTGCATTATTTCTACAATGTAGATGCACCCTAGGGTGGCTCCTATAAAGTTCAGACTAAACCCCAGAGTGGACTATCCAAGAGGATGAACCCAACCCTTCAAATACATTTGGTATCTTGGATGGCTCCTATAGAGTTCAGACTAAATTCCAGAGCAGATTGTCCAAGGAGGTGAACCTAATCCCTCAAATACACTCAGTATCTTGGATGGCTCTGATAGAGTTCACACTGAATCTCAGAGCGGGCTATCCCTCAAATGTATTTGACGTCTTGGATAGCACCTATAGAATTCAGACTAAACCCCAAAGCTGACATGGAGCCATCAACTGCTGCTGTGGCATTCTCAGGCCTGACCCGCAGCCCCACCCTGGATTTTTAACACCTTTTTTATAAAGAGGTTTAGCTGGATAGGATTTGCAATGGGCTGTACTTCTACCCACTCCAGCTGAAACAAGGAGTGCAGACTGAGATCTTAAGGACAATCTTTTGCATTTGTGCAAGCGATGTTCAAGTGCTTTGCAGGCAACATCTTTTAAGGCTGGCTAGAGTTATTTTACAAACAGGCTCTACGCCTGCAGTGGTCAAGGTGAAAGTCTGAACTGCAGGCTCCCTGGCTCACAACGCTTAGCCATTTACGCTTGGATCGTCTATATGATGCAAAAACGAATTAATTTTGTGCGCACTGCGACACTTTGCAAAATTAGCTCAGTGCCAAACGTGGCGGGAGAGAGATGAGCTTGACTTAAACACCCAATGGTTTAAAAACCACCACACACACACACACACACACACACACATGCTAAGATCAAGGATCCAAACTACATCTGGGGAGCAGCTGCAGGCAGCCATGTGCTGTTTTTATTTTACGCATTGTTTATGAAAAGCAGTTGCGGGAGGCTTGAGTGGGTGAGCAGCAAGGCAGAAGCAAATGCTTAACCCATTTCTTCCCTCCACAAAACAGCTTTTCTCTCTACAGAAAACAGGCCACTGCTCTGTCTCTCCAGATGTTTTTGGCCTATGCAGACAGCCTGTGGTGAGGGATGATGGGGACTGCAGTCCAAAAGCATCTGGAAGGCTCTGGTCCATCAAGGCAAAAACGAAAGGTGTGCATGGGTGCAGGAAGGTATCTTTCTCTCTCAATTAGGACAGTAAATGTGTGTGTGTGTGTGTGGTATCTATCAGTTTATCCTCACAACATAATTATAGCAATCTAATAGCACTTTAACTGCTATGGCATCCTGGGATTTGTAGTTTGGCTAGGTCCTTAAAATTCTCTGCTACAGAGTGCTGATGCTGTAGTTTGGGGGAGTGTACTAGAGAATTTTGTAAGTAGCTCACAAAACGACGCATCCCAGGACTCCACAGAATGGAGCCACAGCAGTTAAAAGTGGTATCAAACTGTAATAACTGTGCAGTGTGGGTAGAACCCAACCAAAGCTTCAAGAAAAGAGGAAAACAATTAGTATTATTTTTGCATTGTTATGGCCTTTTGCGGTCGGGTGTATTTTTTAGTAGAATGGTCTTATTCCAATAAAAATTCCAAATTCCAAATTCCAAGAACAGGGGAGTCATTTATGAGAGTCCAAATCCCAAACTCATGACCATGCTGGCTAAATGACTCTGGGAACCATAGCCCAGAAAGGTAACTTTAAGAATAAAGGGAAGGCTTGGCTATTCCTGGTCCATTGCACACAACAAGAAGCTTAATTCGTCCAGCTTTCAATGGTCCAGTTGGAGCTGGTTGCTATTCCAGATGAAAAATGTTTACCAAGGGGAACTTGAGTACTGCAGGCTCGGTTTTGGGCTCTCGGTGAAGAGAACAGGGTGGGAAAGAGAAGCCAGTGTCCAGAAAACCTTATCAGCAAGGAACAGAGTTCCTCTTCATGGTTTTATCTCGGAGCACAAATTGTACGCCAAGTTCTGAAGCCGCTGGTGGGCCGGCCGGCCAACATTCTCTGCATTGCTCCAACGACCTTATCTCCTGGAGCAAGAAGAACCTTGCAAAGAGGGTACAAAGTATTTTGGAAGAGCTGGAGGGCAGGAGGGGGAGAAAGAAGAAGAGGGCTGGCCATGTAGAGAGAGTTTGATGCAGCTGCTGGACAGATTCTCTCAAAAAGTCTGGAGGTCAAATCAGACCTAAAAAAGTGAACCCCTCCAAAAAAGGTTCTTGTGCTACAGGCAGAAAGGGCCTGTATATTCCTTAAAGACCAGCACTGAGGCCATGATATTGAGAACACAGCTGCGCCGGGCAGGGCACGTTTCTAGGATGGAGGACCATCGCCTCCCAAAAATAGTACTCTACGGTGAACTCGCCACGGGTCAGCGTAAGAGGGGCACTCCAAAAAAGCGATACAAAGACTCCCTGAAACAACATCTCAGGCTCAGTCAAATTGATCACCAACAATGGTCCATCGTGGCCTCACATCGGGAGGCATGGAGACGCACTATCCACAATGCTGCAGCCTTATTTGAGAACTCACGACGAACAAGTCTTGAAGAGAAACGACAACGCAGAAAGAATCACAACCCAAAAACATCACCTAAGGAGACCTTCTGCTGTGCTTTCTGCAACCGGACTTGTTTATCTCGGATTGGCCTTTTTAGTCATCAGCGCGCTTGCAGAAAACGCGGGATGAGTCCTTCCTGAATCTTCATTTGCGAAGAAAAGCCAGAGAGAGAGAGAGTCAGAGATGAAGAGAAGGACAGTTAGGGTGAAAGTCCCATGGAAGAATCACTCCAAAGTATGGCAAAGGAGATTTAATATAAATTGGTGCAAATAATGTCCCATTGGGGCACAGAACCCAACTGCTCAGGTTGGCTGAGGGTGGTTCAGTTTGGTTCTGCGGGCCCCTAGCGGCCATGCCCAAGCCCCAGGAAATTGTTTTTAAAAGCAGCTGAAAACATATTACAGTTGTCCCTTCATATTCCTGGGGTTTGGTTCCAGGACCCCCATGGATACCTAAATCTGTGAATACTCAAGTCCCATTTTGCCCTCTTATATAGGGGACACCGTTTTGCTATGCCATTGCATATAAATCCCATGATATGCAATGGCATAGCAAAATGGTGTCCCCTATGTAAGAAGGCAAAATCAAGGGTGGCTTTTTGGAGTATTATTTTTTAAAGAATATTTTTAAGTCGTGAATACTTAAATCCGTGGATACCCAATCCGTGGATATGGAGGGACAACTGTATTTGGATGTGAAGAATGGTTTCTTTGTCACTAAGGTCTCTTTTGCACTACAGAACTATAGTACTTTGGTACCCCTTTAATTGCCATGGCTGCATCCCACAGAATGCTGGGATCTGTAGTTTGGTGAAGCACTAGAGTTCTCCAGCTGAGAATTCTCAATACTTCACAAAACTACAGCTCCCAGGATTCTGTTGGAAAGGGCTGCCGCAGTTACAGTGGGAACCAAGTGCTTTGATTGTGTAGTGTGAAAGAGACCTTTCAATGTGGAAAACACACACAGAGAGAAACACTTTAGAAATCAAAGCAATGCTTTGTTCCTGCTCACACCTTTGCTAAGTGGAACTTGGGCCAAGAAGAGAAATTGTAGACCATAATGGCTTCCTTATGGAAAGAAACAGGTTCTTGGGTGTTCTTAGCTTTGTCTTGAATCAAGAGGGACTCAGTTCCCTTGCAACATTTTTTTTTCCAGCAAACAGCAGGAATGCATTTATCACTGGCTGCTAAACTGAAAACGAGACAACGGGAACCTGTCCTTCACCTACAAGCAGAGAACTCTATTCTCCCTGGCTTTGTCTGATCTAAGCAATTTTGGAGTGATTTGTACCTCTGTATAGGTAAATGCAAGAATGATCCGTAGCAGTGGCTCTTAACCTTTTCTTTACCAGGGACCCCCTTTAAATATCTTTTGTTGCTGTGGAGCCTCCAAGACTTAATGCAATATTTTAAACCCTAACAATAACAATACAATTACACCATCTCTTAAACCTTCCCTCAGAAGCACTGGAGGGGGAGGGAAGACTTTTCTCCTGCTTCTTCCTGCAAATTTGTGGCTGGAGCGGATTGAATGGCAATGCACAGGCCAGGCCAGCCAGCCTTTGCCTTTGGGACAGGTTCTGTGTTCTCAGGACTGGAAATGATATTAGGCATCAGATCAGGCAAAGAAAGCCAATGGAAGCCAATTTTGGTACCTTTACTTTTGCGTGTGTCTGGCCAGATCCTCACTACACAAATAATCCAGTTTGAAACAGGATTGTTTTTCATGGCACCTTCCTAAGGAATCCTGGGGTTTGGTGATGCACCACCACGCTTTGACAAAGAAGGTTAAAAGCCTTGTAAAACTACAAATCACAGGATTCCATAGGGAGGAGCCATGGCAAATAATCCAGTTTCAAACTGGATTATTTGTACAGTGTAGATCTGGCCTGAGTGTGCCTCCAAGTTGCCAGGCAGAAACTCTAAGATTCTATCTGTGTAGATCAGTGTACCTTATTTTTAACATCTCATGCCCTAGCTGTGTTAGAAAAATGAAACTGAGCCCAAAGAACAGATAATCACACCATTTAAAATGGCCTGAGCAGAATGGAGTCCAGGGAGGCAAACACAAGCGGCCGGTGTGGGCAAAGGCACACAGCAGCTGTGGGGTCATTCCTGTGTTTATCAGGGATTCGGCTGCAAACGTCTCCAGGCAAGCTGCTGCATTTTGATAAAACTGGGCAGGAACGGTTGCATTTGGGTCTCTCTTAAAAACCTTTGCTGGTTAATAATACACAAGCTGCGATAGTTTAGCCAATGCACGTCATCCTGGTAACAATTTCCCAGGGGTAGCTGCATGCCAGCTGGTTGCAAAAGGAAATCCTTGACATCTTATGCTGGAATAAACAATAAATAACTGTAAAGAAAGATCCAGCATGGTGTAGTGGTTTGCATGTTGGACTACAACTCTGGCCATGGAAACCCGTTTGGCCATGGAAACCCACTGGATGCCCTTGGTCGAGTTACACTCTCTCAGCCTCAGAGGAAGGCAAAAGGCTAACCTCCTCCAAATAACTCTTGCTAAGAAAAACACATGATAGGGTCACCTTAGGTTTGCCATAAGTCAGAAACAACTTGAAGGCAATAGAACTGTAAAGTGTCCCAAACACTGCTGTCTTTCCTTGTAAAATAATGATTTACAATGATTCCTTGTAAAATAATTTCCTTCCTTTATAGGAGTTGTCCTCAACCTTTAGAGGTCCCAGACTGCAACTTCCATTATCCCATTCAGCATGGGATGGCCCTGTTGTCCAGGAATGATGGGAGTTGTTGGCCCAGCACATCTGGAAGGCACTATGTTGGGGGAGAGAGCTGCATTTCAGATACCCCCTCCTCTCCTAGTGTATCTAAAATGTTGAGAACTGTTATTAAATGTAAAGTTTTCTCTTCCTTGACTACTTTTGCCATTTGTACGTGTCCAGTTTAGATGGAATGTACAGAAAAAGAAGAACAATTGTTTGGTTTATAGAATTAAGCCAAGGAACTCGTTATGTCCAGACAGCCGTTTGGAAGGCTTTTACCTTCAGTAGTCCTTTTTTTTCAATTCGGCTTACTTGCTTAGAGAAGAGGAATCTTGAGCAGAGCTCAGAAAAGTTACTTTGAGGGGGCTGCAGCTCCCAAAATCCCTAATCTCCATGTTGGAGTAAGGATTCTGGGGTTTGTAGTCACCAAATGTGACTTTTCTAAGCTGAGCTCTGGAATAACCATCACTCCCCAGTTGTTTCTGTCTTCCGTTACTAAAATAAGTAAGAAACCACTCTGCACTTGCCATTTAGTATGGATTTAAGGCAGGAGTGGCAATTCACTTTTTAAACAGCTTCCAGATCTCCTTCCCGCGGAAGGGTTTGACTGTTTAACACACACATAAATTCAATTTTCCAGACAAAAAATAGACTTCCAACCACTTCTGATCTTGGGATTCCCCCCCCCCTCCATTTCTTGGCAATTTTGGAAGTCTGTGCAGCCCCTGCAAGGGTCCTGGAAAGAAAACTGGTCCCCCAGACCAGGGGTGTAGCAATATTGGGGGGGGCAGAATGACGGTATATGTGCATGTGTGTGTCTTCAAGTCACCTATTGATTTATTCATTTCATAGGGTTTTCTTAGGCAAGGAACACTCAGAGGTGGTTTTGCCAGTTCCTTCCTCTGAAATACAGCCTACAGCACCTGGGATTCCTTGGCAGTCCTTCTGGGCTTGGGGAAGGTTCTTCTTTTTGGACTGCCACTCCCAGCATCCCCCAGCCAGCATAGCCAGCAGCCCTGCCTGCAATCTGGAATAAACTGGAATAAATTTGGGTGTGTGTGTGGGGGGGGGGGTCTTTTCCCTGAGTCACAGACAACTTGTCCAGATAGGAGTAGCATCTGTTGCCAATCTGTGCTGGCTGTAGCCTATGAAAAGTTGGATGCCGCTTCTTGCTGAAAAAACTGGTGCCTGTTTTACACATGAAGAGGAAATCCGGTACAGTAACACACACCGTATGTGTACAAAGAGCACATGTATTTTCACCTAGATCTAACATCATATGGGGGTGTTCTCTGGTGGGTGTGGGTTGCAAGCCAACCTTTGACATGACTCCTTGGTTAAGTCAACACCAAAAGCTTACTTTTGAGCCTGGCTTTTTACGCTTTCCCACACCCACCACTTAAAAATATTCTATTAGTGGCCTCTGGCCAAAACATAAGAGGCAGAACACAAATTTCTGTTTATGAAATGATACAACGCCTACTTATGAAGGAACTGCAATATGCCCCATGCGCAACACAAATGTGAATATGTTCATGTGCAATGCAAGTTGTGAAAGCATGCACAGAATACCATCCATGTGCAATGAGCCACTCTGTGCAATGACATGACATAGGCATCCAAACGCTTCCACAAGGAAATTCATGCATGCATAAGATGGTTTTTCCATAATTTTGTAGCAAACATCTTTCATCTATTGGGCTTCTGACCTAAATTTTACAACCCCAGAATTGAGCCTAGGACGAGAAATTTTTTTTTTTTCCTCCCTTGGACTTTTAGCTAAATTTCTGCCTGGGAATAACTCAACAGTCAAAAAGTTTCCGACTCCACTTGGAGTCATACAAAACTTCCCTGCCCGTTTTATTCCACCCATTGGGAGTATCACCTCAAACTTCATTTTCAAAAGGCGTGCTTCGGAATCCCACTTTATTAAGTTTCCACAATCAATAACGCCAGGCCGTTTCTCGCAAGTCTCCGGAGTCCTGCATATATGGCTGTTGTTGGGGGTTTTCCCCCCTTAAAACTAGGAAACAATGGGTTTACAGAGCAATCAAAATGTGATATTGCCATTCAGAGAAGTATGTTTTGAGAAATGCTGTGGCTGTATAGACCCCAAAGAAGACTTCCAAATAGATAAATCAAGGAGGACAAGATCAAACCGCCTGAAAAATACAAGACTGCCTCTCTCTCTGGGTGGATTTTCAGAAATACAGGTGCCCCCTCCCAAATATCTGCAGGGATAATGTTCCTGGACTTACCGTGTATAAGTGAAACCACGAATAATAGCAAACCCTATTAAAATAAAGGACTTCCAGTATTTCCGTCTTATTCGTAGGAGATCCATTAGATAATATTGAAGAAATAATGGGAATGATAAAGGAATTTGGGAAGCACTCAGGGTTTAGAATCAATATGGAAAAATCATCATTATTAACAAAAAAATATGAAAAAACAAGAAGAAGAACTAATTAAGAAGTCAGGCTGTAGGATAGAGAAAAAGGTAAAATATCTTGGTCTGTGGACAACTAATAAGAACTCAGATTTATTCGATAATAATTATGTGAAAGTCTGGAAGGAGCAATCAAAGGAAACTTCGAAACATGGGAGAAACTAAACCTAACTATTTCAGGATATAATTTCAGCATATAAGATGAATGTGCTTCCCAAATTACTATATTTGTTTCCAAACTTGCCAATATTAGCTAATCAAACATACCATAGAGTTCATTGGAAGACTTAGAAGATGCCTAGAGAGGATGCCTCTCTAGGCATTTCCCAGTATGACTCTATGGTATATGTCCCTATTTTGCGTTCCACGGATAAATGAAATTGTGGGTATTTGTTCTGTGGATATAATGGGTGAGCTGTACAGGGGGAAAAAAAGGGAACTATTCCAAGCTATGTTAATGGGAAAAAAGCATTTGGGAGAAATGGTGGTGTTAGGATCATCCAGGTCTTCAGGTTAAACCCGAGCGAGACCTAGGTATGTCCCCCTTGCCCCCCATGATGTCAGTAAGCATTCAACAGGATGGAACCATGACGGTTAAAGTGGCATCAAACTGGTATAAGTATGTAGTGTGGACACGCTTGCTGTTGTCCTTTCTCTGCCCTGCCCAACAACAGTAACAAACCCCCCCAAGAGTCGAGCCTTTTCCATAGGGAAAGCGCCCAGTCCCTTTGACTGTTTTGCCCTCAACGCTTCCACGGATGTGCTTATCAGCTTCAGCCATTTGCCTGCTTGCGCTCTGCAAGCTTTTGTGGACTGGCAGCTCTCTCTCTGTTACGCAAGTCTCTTGGCGACCAGAGACGCTCTTTATCAGAGTCTATTAAGAGGGCGTTATGGCTATCAAGCCAGCATTAGGATCCTCATATGTTATTCTGAATTACCGTACGTAAAACTTCGCCACGGACCCTGGGCTTGGCTCCTTACTCATGACTGCATGAGTAATACGGGGGAGAGGAGAATTTCTCCAACTGAACTGTGCTAGGTAGGAGGCTTGCCACACCAATTGCTGCAAAAATGAAGAAAAGGGCCTTGGTCTACCTCCTTTGGATGCGCAAAATACCTTCCGAGAGGGGGAAAATATGATTTTAATTATGCATAAGTTTTCTTGTTAGCCTCATAGCTGATTCTTTTTGTGAGCTACCTTGAGTCTCGTTCCGGGAGAAAGGGAACATATAAATAAAATATAAATAAAGAAATAAAACAATGCTGCTTCCAAGTAGTTGCCTGCTTGCCCACCCCCAACATAACACAAACACACCATGTCTAGTCTATTCAGAACTTGGAACTACAAGTTCTGGACTACAACTCCCAGAATCCCCTTGGTGATATCATTAAGTGTTAGGCCTTAAGTACCAACCACAGTTGTTCATACCTTGTCATTCAAACACACATGCACGCACACATAGACACAGAGAGAACACATATTTTCCTATTTGGAATTTGGGGAACCTTAGCTAAAGGGGCTGTTCTAGACCAAAGTGAAGTGAGGGGATTATATTCTTCTCACTTATTTAGGAAGATGGGATAAGGAACACTTCATCTAGCCTACTTGCTGCTAGCCAGAAGGGAAATGCAGAGTGGAAGGTGAGCCCTGGCACCCACAAGGACTAAGAGGGAATGAGGCAGGTAATTAAGTAAATAAATAGACATTGCTTCCCCCCACAAACCCTCAAGAGTGGCAGCAACACATCAATTAAACCTTGCAAACTTTAGCAAGCTGGTACCCAACTACCTGAGCTGGAGATTTGCACCTGGCCCTTTTCTCTTAGCTACCCAAAACTGGAGAATTCGCACTCTTGTCTCCCACCTGGAGAGGACCATTGAACACTGGAGAAAGTAGGAGTTCTGGCAATCCTACTGCTAGACCTTGAAGGATGCTGTCATTGTGACTTTCCTACATGCTTCTATGCAATGTTTTTAGCTGGGATTAATAACATTTTGCTGTATTAATTATATACCAAAGCTGCCCTGATTGAAACACAGGGACTCCAGGAAACCTAAAGCCTTGAAGGTCTGGTCTGGAAGCCTCTTACTCTGGTACGTTCCCTTCCTCTAGCTATAATCCTGTTAATTTGCCCTAGTTAGTCCTCAAGGAACAGTAACTAGTCCAAAGCTAAAGATGCTGCAGTCAGAACTGGTTGCAGGGAATGTACAACTCCCCTTTTTTGAAAGAGTTTCACAGGCTGCCGGTCTGCTTCCAGGCATAATTCAAAGAGCTGGTTATAACCTATAAAGCCCTATACCAGTAGCTCTTAACCTTTTCTTTACCAGGGACCCACTTTAAATACCTTTTGTTGCTGCAGACCCCCAAGACTTAACTCAAGATTTAAAACAACAACAAAAACGATAATACAATTAATTCCCTCAGAGGCACTGGAGGAGGAGGGAAGACTTTTCTCCTGCTTCTTCCTGCAAGTTTGTGGCTTGAATGGCAATGCACAGGACAAGCCAGCTTCTTCCTGCAAGTTTGTGGCTTGAATGGCAATGCACAGGACAAGCCAGCTTCTTCCTGCAAGTTTGTGGCTTGAATGGCAATGCACAGGACAAGCCAGCCTTGCCTTGGCTGCTGTCATGTGGCAGGGAGGAGGTGGACCAAGCAGCCTTCAAGCCTTCATGGACCCCCTGTGAGGACATTGAGGACCCCTGGGGGTCCCCAGACCCCAGGTTAAGAACCACTGCCCTCTACGGCTTAGGTCTAGACTGTCTGAAAGACTGTACCTCCTCATATGAGCCTGCCCAACTTTTAAGATCCATGGAGGAGCTTGTTCTCTCAGTCCTACCACTTTCCCAGGTATGTTTGGTGAGGACACTGGAGAAGGCCTTTTTGGTGGCTGCTCCCAGATGGTGGAATTTCGTCTCAGGGGAGGCTCAAACAACTCCTATGCTGTTCTCTTTCTGCCGGCAGGCAAAGAACTATCTGTTTCCCCAAGCCTTTGAATTTGGGGTGTGTTGCATTGTAATTTCATCATCACCATCTTCATCGTATTTGAATGGTCTTTTAAAAATGTTTTAAAGCAATGGTTTTAATATAGAATCATAGAATCATAGAATCGTAGAGTTGGAAGAGACCTCAAGGGCCATTCAGTCCAACCCCATTCTGCCATGCAGGAATACACAATCAAAGCATCCCTGACAGATGGCCATCTAGCCTCTGTTTAAAAATCTCCAAAGAAGGAGACTCCACCACACTCCAAGACATAATCAGAATGGTAGAGTTGGAAGGGACCTCCAAGGGCCATCTAGTCCAACCCCATTCTGCCATGCAGGAATACACAGTCAAAGCATTCCCAACAGATGGCCATCCAGCCTCTGTTTAAAAACCTCCCAGGAAGGAGACTCCACCACACTCCCAGGAAGCAGTGGATTCCACTTCCGAACAGCTCTTACTGTCACGAAGTTCTTCCTAATGTTGAGGTGGAATCTCTTTTCCTGTAGTTTGAACCCATTGCTCTGTGTCCTTGTCTCTGGAGCAGTGGAAAACAAGCTTGCTCCATTCAAGTCTCATCAGTCTCACCCAGCGTGGCCAACAGTCAGAGATGATGAAAACTATCGTTTAATTTTTGTATTATCCATTGTTTTATTTTGTTTTAACTCATTTTGTGAGTCCCACACTAGGAGAAAGGTAGGATATAAATGAAATTAAATGAAATGAGAGACAACCGTTGGGAGAAATCCATCTACCCTGCCACCCTGCCTTATACTCCAAGAGTACCCAAGTCCTTGGAGAATCCCAGACAAATCCCAGGGCCTCTGTTTATGGATTCTGGTTTCTACTGCCCGTTATAATTACAGAGGACAAAAGCCAGAGCCCAGACACTTTGGCCATCCTTATAAACACAGCTCTTTATTTTATTTATTTATATCTTGGGTGAGGAGTTACCAGCAACTGAACCGTTCCATGGGCCTCTTGGCTCTGGAAAAGCAAAAAGAGATCCAAAATGGAATCTCTCTTCCAAAAGGAAGCAGCAAATATTGGAAGTAAGGAAGGAAAAACAAAAACCATGGAAAAATCCAAATATCACAAGAATCAATGCAACTATCCCTTAAGTTTGCGTCCAAAAAGAGAGGTTGTGGGGCTTAAAGTTTCCAGTTTGTGAGCCCCATGATCGCAGCTAGGGTGATTCTGTGCTATGTGGGAGAAGAAAGGCATTCTTAACACACCCAGAGGGGCCATTTTCACTACTACTTCACACACTCCCAAGCTGAGACCTTCTATTGTACATGCACCCAAGTTAATATGCTACATTTCTAAAAGATACGGGAGCCGGAGCTCAGGCAATAGACTCCTCGATTCCCAAACTTTGCCTGTTCTTGGCATTTCACGCACTACAGGACTAACCCCGCTCTTTGAAAGACCTGCATGAATTGTCCAGATATCTTTAACTCTCCCTTGCAAATGCCATCGCGCCAAGCCGTTACTGACTCACGGCTCAATCCGTCTTTGACCTTACAACTTCCCTGTAAGAGCTTCTAAACCTCTTTGGCCACCCAGGACAGGAGCCCTGGTCTACTGGGGGGGCTTTGCATTTCTAAGACCTCCTTTACCAGAAATCCCCACCCGGAGAAGCTCAGCGTTCTGAAATGACCCAGTAATTCCCATGTTTCCCAACCCTGTTAATGGGGTTAAAAGCGGAGAACTTTAAATCTTAGCACTCAAAGCCCTTGTGCGCTTGAATGCAGCTCTCTGTTGCTCACAGGCAGACGCTTAGCGGTCAGATGTCAATGATTAGGGGAGGGAATCTGCTGGAATAAAGCCACCACAAAGAAGTCTGTACCAGCAACAACGCACAAGCCACACCAGGGACCGGTTCTCGCCAGTGTATCCCTAATTGGTTTAAAAGCCGTGTAATACTCTTCTGAGTCAGTAAGAGAATTTGGAAGTCTTCGGCTTATCCACTGATTTCTCAAATCAAGGAAAGTAGGTTAACCCCCCTCCACAAAACTCCTATTAATCATTATGGTAAAATGTATCAATGGTAACATTTGACCATTTCTGAAAGACTGTTCCAGCACGTTTAAGTAAATGTTATTTAACCAGACGCATAGTTCAATAGGTTAGTGGTGATAGAAAGATATTTAGTTTATTAAAATTCAATTACAGTAATGTTTTTCTTACTAAGGGCTTTATGAATAAGATACATTATAGTCTTTTAGATGGTAGGTTGGAATCTAGCTAGTTGTATGTGTTTGTGTGTTTTTTAAAAGGTTTTTGATGTGTGTTGTAGGTTTTTAGAGTTAGGGGGATTATGGCTAAGGGGAGGGTTTAGACTGGACATAGGTGGGGGTGTTGTTTTGATTGTTTTGTGTGTTTTGTCTTCTTGTATCTTTATTCTTTATATGTTGTTTTAGTTTTGGGGGAAATATATACACACACTCACATACATACATACAACGTCTTTAGCCTCCTCTGGCAAAGAGCACTGATGCTTCATCGAACTACAGATCCCAGCAGGACCCCACAGGAAGGAGCCATGGCAAATAATTCAGTTTCAAACTGGATTATTTGTGTAGTGTGGACTGAGCACTGGTCTTTGTAGTTTCGTGAGGTGTTTAGCCTTTTCTATCAGAGAAATCTGGTGCCTCACCACACCGCAAAGACCAGAATTCCACAGGACAGAATGATGGTGGATAAAGTGGGATCAAACTGCTGTATTTCTGCAGTGTAGACAGGCCCCTGGTGACCTGCTTTTTAAAAAGCGTTAGGCTTTTGCTCCCAGAACGCTGCCCCTTGCCAATGGAAAAGTCCCCTCCCATCCGTAGATCTTGCACACACAAAAAGGAGAGAAACTTCAGGGCTGAATGAAGGTCTCAGCAGCACCCACCCTTTCTGCTGGGAATCCAGAGCTCCTTTGGTCCAGAAACCCAAGGGCACTGGCGTCCCGGGAACAAAAGCCTGGAGCCCAGCCCATCCTGATGCTAATCTGCTCCTACCTCCTGTCCATTTCCACTTGCTTTGTGTTCCACTAAAAATACCACAGGAGAGGAAATTTCTGCTATAGGGTGGATACCTTCCTTCTCAGGAGGTGCTTCCTGCCAACGCCCCAGTGCAAAAACAACCAGGCAGATGAAGTTCCCAAGAAAGACTCCAATCCCAAAGAAGGTTTGGGGTGGGGGGGGGATACAAGAGAGAAGGATGTTCTGAGATAATCCTCAGGCCATGGGGAAGGGGGTCTTGTTCCCATCGGCACCCTTGTCAGTTCCTCCTTCCCTTGACCTATGGCTTGCACGTGCTGCAAAGAAGGCAGAAGAACAACACTATTGTTGTGTGATGCTGTTGTTGGGAATCTTGGGGGGAAAGATTTAATACCCCTGGGGGGGAATGAAAGGAAGGTCCACTTTGCAAAAGAGATGTTGGAGACCACAGCAGTTGCACAGACCTCCAGTAAGGCACTCTTCCATTCATTCAGTTGTCCAACGAAGAATGGTCTTCATGGATCATTGGAAGGTGCCTTAGACCAAATCAGACTGTGGGTCCGTTAGGCGCCCCACTATCTACAACAGGGGTGGGCAATTGTATGGGTGTACAGGGGCTAATTTCACCCACCCACGGGCCACGGGCACACCAAACTCTGCTCCCAAATGGCTCTACCTAATCTGAGTCCTTCCCAAAATAGCAACTGGATGTGACATCATGTCACTTCCTTTTGCCATTTTGAGAAGGTATCCAAGGAAAACAGATCTATTGGGGGTGCTGGTAGGTTCTGAGGGGCTTTCTGTGTGGGTCTGGGGGTGTTTAAGTATGTTTTGAGGGACTTTCAGGTGGAAAATACCCAAATGTCTTGCTGATTTTTTTTTTAAGAAAACAGAGAGTTGGAGACGCTTTGGGGGACTGGTGGAGGGCTTCAGGGCTGCATAAATGCAGTCCAAGCGACATTTGTGGCCCACAGGTTGAATTTTGCTTACCCTTGGTCTATACTAGGGTTGGGGAGTTTCAAACCCTAGGTCTGGATCCTTCTGGGGTTTCAATCTGGCCTTCCGGGTTTGTACAGATCATGGAGATGCCACCACGCTCGAACGCAGCAGCCGATTCCATTGCTAAACAGCGCTTACCATGATGTAGTTCTTCCGAATGTTTAGGTGAAATCTCTTTTCTTGTAATTTGAATTCATTGACTCGTGTTCTAGTCTCTGGAGCAGCAGAAGACAAGCTTATGGTAGAATGCTGGAGAAGAGTTCTACAGACACCATGGATGGCCAAAAAAAGAAATAAATAAATGGCTCCAAGAGCAAAATCAAGCCTGAACTCTCTCGCTAGAAACCAAAATGACCAAACTGAGACTGTTGTACTTTGGACATATTGTGAGATGCCATGACTCATTGGAAAAGACGAGAATGCTATGGAAAGTGGAAGGTGATAGGAAAAGCGAAAGCCAGCACAGCATAGTGGTTTGAGTGTTGGATTACGACTCTGGAGACCAGGGTTGGAACCCATGCTTGGCCATGGAAACCCACTGGGTGACTTTCATCAAATCACACTCTCTCAGCCTTGGAGGGAGCCAAAGGCAAACCCCCTCTGAACAAATCTGGTTAAGAAAACCCCGCGACAGGCCCACCATAAGTTAGTAACGACTTGGAGGCACACAACAACAACCACCAGCACCAGCAGGAAAAGAGGGAGACCACCCTCTAGGTGGATCATTTCAATGAAGGAAGCCACGGTTTCTCTGTCTGCGAGACCTGAGCAAGGCAACCAATGACCAGGGAACTTGGAGGCCTCCCTTTCATGGGGTCACCATAACCTGAAGTCCACTTGACCACAAATAGACAGCTCCGTGGGCTCTGCCTCCTCAGCCCCTGTTCCTCCCTGAACAATGTAGGAGTTCCAGCAAAGCTCATTTCTCTGGTTTCCTTTGCAATGAACGAGAGGTCATCGTCCCCTGTTGTATCCCTTTTCCCTCCAGCAAAGCTTGCAACTGGGCTAATTAGCACTGGAAGGGGGTGGCCTTATCAAGCTATAGGGTCAGGATGTCTTTCTGTCTCCCCCCCCCCTCTTATCCGCAAACACAGTCTTTTCAAGCAACTGAAATTTGAGCTTCCTAAACCTGACCTGGTGGTGACATTTTCCTACAGTGTGTGTGTGTGTGAGTGTGTGCATGCATGCTTTCAAACCCAGTCAGGAACAGAGCAACCAAGAGCGGAAACAAATTTGTAAAAGAATCAGCAGAACATGTTGACATTCTCATGGTTGTTCCATAAGCTGGCCGGACTTTTATCTGCATTTCTGGCCTGGGAAATCCGGATGAGATACAAAAAGCTGCATATAAAATACTTAAGGTTGTCAATCGAAATGCTTTGGAGTGCATAATTGTCTGCCCTTTTTAAAAAAACCAATTAACTGAAGAAGGTTTATTTATGAATTTATGGAATGTGTGTGTGTGTGTGTGTGTGTGTGTATCCTGTCCTCTGAGGATTTCAGGGTAGTATACAAGAAAATCCATTTAGAACACTAATGAACAACTACTTTAGAAGACTAAATATGTATCCCATCATTCATCATTTTAAACCACACCATTTTAAACCAATTAAAACAACTTAAAGTAATGCTGACCATAGCACATGGGCAAATTGGATCAAATCAAATTAGGCCCCCCTAAGGTTTTTGTAAACAGAGGCTAGCATCCCATTAATTATGGTGTCGTAAACTAGACTTAGGACATGGTAAGTGCTGCATATCCTTATGTGCAGTCCAGGCACTCTGAGCATTGCCAGTCTAAGCTGCCCCCCAAGAGGGGCCCAGGGACAGAAAATTGGCCCGTGGGCTCCCTGCAGCTGTCCAGCCCTGGTTTCGTTGGCACCGCCTCTTACGAATCTGGGAGATCATGCGGTGGGAATTAACTGAGTTCAGCGTTCAGCCCCTGGTTTTGCTCAGAAGATCTGGGCTTGGCATAACCGCAAGCCTCTGTAAATAGAGCCCGGACAGCAACACCTCCTGACCTCATTTGCCACCGAGGGACTAAGGACCATTTCTTTACCACCCTCCCCTCTTCCGACATTATGGGATTATCTCCCACCGTCCTCAACCCCCACCCTGGCCACAAAACAACTTCCGTCCAAGCGCTGGTTTTCTGCACTCTTGCATGCCACACACCCTCTACGCTCACTTCCATCATTCAATCAGCACAAGGTGTCTGTCTTGGCACAGTGGCCAAACCACACAGCTTTCTCGCTTTGCACTGAGCTGGGTCCATTGAAGCGCCCAGCCCAAGCAAAAACCAATCCTGCTCTTGCAGAGACAATCCGGAGCACTCCCTTCCTTCCTTCCTTCCTTCCTTCCTTCCATCCATCCTTCCTTCCTTTGAACAACAACTCCCAGACTTCCTTTTGCTGGCTGGGAGTTTCTGGGACTTTTCATTCCCATCCTCAAAAAAGGAATGTTTCCAAACTCTGAACACTCGTTTGAGCTACCAAGTGGCAGGGCTACAAAAAGCTGAGGGAAGGGGAATGAGAGATGTGTCCACACTGCACAGCTATAGCAGTTTGATCCAGCTTTAACTGCTATGGGTCCATCCCTTCCTATAGAATTCTGGGATTTGTAATTACATGAAAATTCCCTGCTTGGGCGGGCTGTTGTTCAAGGGAGTACACTAGAGCAGTGGTTCTTAACCTGTGGGCCGGGGACCCCCAGGGGTCCACAATGTCCTCACAAGGGGTCTGTGAAGGCTTGAAAGCTGCTCGACTCCCCTCCTCCCTGCAGTGGAGTGACCACGTGACAAGAGCCAAGGTAAATGCTGGCTGGCTTGGCCTGCACATCGCCATTTAATCTGCTCCAGCCACGAACTTGCAGGAAGACACAGGAGAGAAGACTTCACTCCCCCTCCAGTGCCTCTGTGGGAAGATTTAATGGATGGTATAATTGTTTGTTGTTGTTGTTGTTATGATGATGATTAGGGTTTTAAATCTTGAGTTAAGTTTTGGAGGTCCATGGTAACAAAAGATACTTAAAGGGGGTCCCTAGTAAAGAAAAGGTTAAGAGCCATTAGAGAACTCCAAGCCCTTCTTCCTCAAAGTAACAGAGGGCAGAGCCACAGTTGTAAAAGTGACATCAAAATGGGATAATGGTGCAATGTGGACAGACCTCAAAATGAAAAAAATGAACTCTACATGGCCAACTTCCTGCTAGAAACAGGAAAGCCCCAAGAGAAAATGGGCAAAATACCAGCCGCTGGTCACTTTCTGAGACCCGAATCCTCCTGGCAACTCAGCCTTACCTTCCGTCCACTTTCTGAACTCGAGCTGAGCTTGTGCCGCTTGAGGTTTCTGCTGCTCAGGTCCGCCTGGGGTTTCCAGACATCTCCGTTGTCGCTGCTGGGCGATTTAAGTGGGGACGCTTCTCCGTCCACCACTATGCCAGTGCGTACCATCTCTTCCGTGCAGGTCAGCTGGTGGTTCCGGAGATACTCATCCATCTCTTTGTCAACCACCAGTAAACGTGTCTCGGTTTCGACGGCTTTGATGCGCTGCACAACCTATCCGAGGAGTGGAAGGGAAAAGGAGAATATGAAGGTGGATTGCTAAAAGATCTAAGCTGCAAAATGTTTGCTGAGTGCCAAACATGTGGCCGCAGCTTAGAAATGTTCATATTTCATTCTTGAAGTGGCAGGAAGATATACAGTTGTCTTTTAAAATTTGCTGGGGTTTGGTTCCAGGACCCCCCGTGGATACCAAAATCCGTGAATGCTCAAGTCCCATTATATGCAATGGCATAGCAAAATGGTGCCCCTTATATCAGATGGCAAAATCAAGGTTTGCTTTTTGGATTATTATTTTTTAAAGAATATTTTCAAGCTGTGAATACTTAAATCTGTGGATACCAAATCCTTGGATACGGAGGGACAACTGTATTGCAATTTATATGGCAGGGTAATCTAGAATAAGATTTCGAGTGAAAGAGGTGGTTTAGGCTTACCAGGTTTAAAATTGTATTATACTGCCTCTCCCATGATTTAGTTAAAAGAATGGATAATTTTGAAAGATGACAGATGGTTAAATTTAGAGGGACATGACTTGAGATTTGGTTGGCAGGCACTTTTGTGGTATGAAAAAGTCAGATGTATACTCCTGAATCTGTGGTTAAGAATAGCTAGTGCTAGTGATAGCTAAATGGAACTTCCTTATTCAGAGGCAGTCTACCTCTGAGTTCCAGATGTTTAGACAAGCAAAAGACAGGCCTCATTCAGCAGGGACACCCCATTTCCAGCATGCTTTTCCCCACCCCTGGCCAAATGGAGAACTTTTATTTCTATTTTCCTGTGTTAAAAAAAAAAACAGTCATTGAAACGGCTGTTATCTTCTTCCCTGTTTTTAAAATAAGTTCTGTTCAATCACTGTAATTAGTCTTTATGGTTTCATAGTGGATTAGTTTTATCATTTTTTAAAATTTTTAGCCACCCTGAGATAAGCATTCATACTTAAGGGTGGAGTATACATCTTTTGAAAAGTTTTAAAAATAAATATTCTGTTTGGAACATTTGTATGGGACTTCCTTTGCGTTCACATCATGCATTGGGTGTATGCACACATATAATACACACACACACACACACACACTCCCCTTTGTGACTTTTTTCTTTCTCCTTTTTCCTTTGATTTTCTCAGCATTTCCAAAATTATATATACAGATCCAGACACATGTGCCTATTCATAAAGCATAAAAATCTACCAGGAAATTTCACTAGATCTGACCCACACGGCACAATGACAAACATTGTGACCGTGCACAGGGGCCATTGGTCATGTCAATGGGGATGGCGAATTTGCTCCAGTTTTTCATCTGAACTTTAAAGGAGGTGTCCAAAGTTCTGAACACCTGGGGGGGGGTAAAGGTTTGGGACCTTGTTCAGCACATTTAAAGTTCGGACTAAAATCCACCACGGAGTCACCACCCTCACTGGCACAAAAGCCACCACCCATGGCTGGGCATATGAAAATGGAGACAGGTCCCCTGTACCTTTCAATAACTGTGTGCAAGAAAGACTGTCAACGGGTTATTTATCAGTGGTCACACAAGCGTCACCTCCTAGAAATTTCATATAGCACCTGGGATTCATTGGCAGTTCTTCTGGGTTTAGGGAAAGTTCTTTTTGGACTGCCAGTCCCAGCTGGCTAGGGGATTATGGGAGTGACAGTCCAAAAAGGCACCTTTCCCCATGCCCTGGAAGTTCTAGCCTGCAGCCTTTGGGGAAAAGGGACCAAGGTCAGATCTTGTGTGCGTCTGTGCCTTCAAGTCGCTTGTGGACTTATGACAACCCCATGAATTTCCTACGGTTTTCTTAGACAAGGGATCCTCAGAGGTGGTTTTGCCAGTTCCTTCCTCTGAAACACAGCCTACAGCACCAGGGATTCATTGGCGGTCTCCCATCCAAGTACTAACCAGGACCAACCAGTTAGCTAACACAGATTGGAAACTGTTTGGATTGTGCCTAATGCGCTATAAAAAGCAGTGTAGATGTGTAAGTGCTATTGCTTAACAAAATAAAATATAAAATGCAATGCAGATGTGTAAACTGCTATTGCTTAACAATTTGTAAGCCGCTCTAAGAGCCTCTGTGGCTGAAGAGTGGGGTATAAATATCTAAATAAATAAATAAAATATAAAATGCAGTGCAGATGAGTAAATTGCTATTGCTTAACAATTTGTAAGCCGCTCTGAGAGCCTTTGTGGGCGAAGAATGGGGTATAAATACCTAAATAAATAAAAAATATATAAAATGCAGTGCAGATGTGTAAATTGCCATTGCTTAACAATTGTAAGCCACTCTGAGAGCCTTTGTGGCTGAAGAGCGAGGCATAAATACCTAAATAAATAAAATAAAACCCTGCTTAGCTTCCAAGATCAGCCAGGATCTGGTACCTCTAGGGTATTGAGGTCCTGGCCACCAATGTACCAAATGATAAATCAATCTTTCCTGAGCGCTCAATTCTCTTTCCATCCCTTTCTCTGAAGGAAGGTGATGGAGCCGGCCTTTGGGGATGAGAAACAGCCACAAGGAGGAAAATCAAAATTTACGAATGCAATTGTGGCTGCTCAGGCCTGACAGATGAACCTAGAAGCTGGGAGGGCTGGAGGGCTTTCTTCTCGTCTTTGTTTTCTCATCCCAGAAGCAAGCAAGCAGAGATGCCCTCATCCATAGCTTGCCGCAAGAGCGACGGCGCAAGTACCGGAACACCGCCTGCTCCCTGTCAAATCCACTTTGCTACCCCATCACAGGCAATAAGGCCAGGCCAAAATATTCCACTCCATGAGGAGCGCACGCTGCGCCAGAGAACTCCATCAATGTGGAATTACTTTGGGGAGGGGGGTGACTACAACTCCCAGAACCCCCCAGCTAGCCTGGCTACTAGTCTGGTTTGAAAACACTTGCACAGAACTTAGAAAAGTTACTTTTGTGAGAGGGCTGTAACTCCCAGAATGCGCCAGACGGCATGACCATTGTCCAGTCTGGATTTTAATACATATGCACAGAGTTTACAAATGTTTCTTTTGAAGAAGACTACAGTTCCCAGAATCCCTGGGCATGTCTACTGTCTAATCTGGTTAAAGACATTTGCATAGATCTTGGAAAAGTTACTTTTGGGGACTGAAGAATCCTCCAACCAACATGGTCACTGTGTTGTTGTTGCTGTTGTTGTTGAGCACCTTCAAGTCGACTCCAACTTATGGCAACCCAGTCTGGGGGGTTTCATGACTAGATTTGTTCAGAGGGATTTCCCATTGCCTTCCTCTAAGGAGGACTTGTCCAAGATCACCTAGTGGATTTCCATGGATGAGCAGGGATTTGAACCTTGGTCTCCCAGACTTCTAGTCCAACACTCAAACCACTGGCTCTTGGTCAATCTTTGGCCTGGTTTAAATACATTTGCATAGAGTACCCCCCACCCAAAGTAACATCTGCAAGCTCTACGCCACATAACTGCAGCAGCTGGTGGAACCCATGTCAGTGGGACAGTGAATCCATTCCAGGTTTTGGGAAACCTTCATGTTGCTCTCTGAGGTGCTGACCTTTGCTACACTGGATCCAGCACTTTAGAGAACTCCTTTTCAAGTATGGAATAAAATCTGGAATGGATCTGATGCAGGATCACCAGTGCCAGACAACCCAAGAAGCATGAGCAAGGCCTCCAACAAGAAATGCCGCCACGGGAAAGGGAAAGAGGGAGCAACAGTGCCCGATCCCTCAGCTGGGCTGAAGGTACGTGAGTAAATGCCATTTTGGTGGTAGATAAAGTACTGACTTCTAATCCAGGGCTTCATGGAAAAGAAGCATTTTTAGCTCCCTATTTCCCCTGGCATGATCCAGGCATTTTGAACCACAACTCCCATCATTCCTGCTAGCTGATGGGAGTTGTAGTCCCCCAATACCAAAAGGGTGGCATGTTGGGAGAGGCTGGTTTTGAGGAACAAGGAGGTTCTCTTAGGTGGAAGGAAGGGGGGAAACTTTGGGATAGGTCAGAGTGGTAGAGAAAAATGAAGGTATTTGGGCTGGCTGGACAGGTGACACACAGGCAGGGGCCTGGGTGCGAATCTAGACCATAGAATTATCCCCACACAGCTGCCCACCCCTGTGGTAGAGAGTGAGGAGCAGACCAGGATGGGGGGATTGTGGCACATAAGGACATGAAGGCAGGGTCGGGTGTTGTGTTACATCCATAAGATTAGCCAAGCATGCCTCTTAATCATCTTAAACCTGCTGCCTATCAGTTTTATTGGCTCACCCTGGATTTTTAGCCATCATTTTAGTCTGAGTCATTCCTTCCCTCTCCTGTTTACCCTCTTTCCACAGAAGGGATATAAATCTTCACTTATTTCAGCCTTAGCATGCAAAAACGAATAATTTCAACCATTTCCCCCCCCCCCATTGCATAAGGATACAACAGTTTGGGCGCAACTTTCTACAACTATTTGCACTTTGATACTTGGGGTGAAAAGACAGTTTGCACACCCACAAAAAAAAAGGGCTTTTTTTGCACAGAAAACTTAAGCTTAAATCCTATTGTTGTTCCTGCTGAGAGTAGACCCATAGGCTTCTGCCACACTGCAGAAATAATGTAGTTTGACACAATCGTGATTCCATCCTATGGAATCCTTGGGTTCATTGTTTGTTGTGGCACCAGCGCTCTTGGACAGAGAAGGCTAAATATCCCACAAAACTACAAATCCCAGAATTCCATAGTATTGAGCCATGGCAATTAAAGCAGAGTCAAACTGGAATATTTCTGTAGTTTGCTTTTGCCTGAGTCTACAGGGAAGGGGAAAATTATGCTTCTTCCTCTCCTCTCCCTCCACCATTAACTGAGTCTAGACCATTTCTGCACTTGGAACAGAGGTTGCAGCAGTTGAAGTATGCTGAGGATGAATGAAGGAAAGTATGGGGAGGAGAGAGAGAAATGAGGACATCTTGATAGCTGAACAAGTGGAGTGGCAGAGGATTAATTAGGACTGTCCCTTCCAAATCAGGACAGGTGAAGGGTACCCAACCACGACTGGGTTAACTCTGTTAACTCATTCAAATGAGCAAGGAAAAACAAAGAGGACTCCGAGCAATTAATCCCAATCACCTCCTATATATGTAAACAATGCCCCTTACACACAATGGTTAGGATCTTGCTGACGCATTACGCTAGCAGTTGTATTTTTGCATGGGTGTACAACAGCAGCAGAGAAACAGACAGAAGGTGGACAAAAACCTGCTAGCTCCCAGCAACCTGTTTCTCCAAGGCCTCATTTCCTGCAAGGATGCTGAGCCCACCGCCTATTGCAGCAAGAAAATTCTGGCCTTTGTCAAGAAACCAAGCAAACTCAAAACCGGTACTCCAGGGGTGGGCAATTGCCGAATCTCTCTTGCTGTACCCTCCCAAATTTTCCTCTGCAGTCCCTCTCAAAATGGCGACAAGAAGTGAATTTTGAGAGGCAGGGACAGTCACCATTTTGAGAAGACGAGCAGAGCCAAAATGGAGACATTTGGAGGTAGTGCATGGTTCTGAGGCGCTTGTCAGGTATTTCTGTTTGCAAACATTAGAGGGGACTTTCTATGCAACTGCCCAAAACTCATGCTAAAAAAAATATTTTTAAATAATTGGGGTGGGGGGCCTAGGGGAACTGGTGAGGGGCTACATTGGTCATAAAAGTGGGTTCTGGTGGCTGCAAGAGGCCTACAGGCTACATTTTACCCACCTCTGCAGTACTCTCAATGCAAATCCCAACCTGTTCATTTCATCCCATCAGCCTGCCTCTGAGCCCAAAGAATCAACCAATTTCAATGATGCAGCAAGGCAAAGTTTATCCAAAGTGATATACAAACACCCACATGCAAAATAACGTGAAAAGAAAACACCAACAACAGCACAGTAAACAGGTTTACTGTGCACTTCCCTGAGCTCTCTCGACAGAAGGTAGGATAACAACCAGGCAGCCCTGGTTAGTACTTGGATGGGAGACCGCCAAGGAATCCCAGGAGCCGTAGGCTCTGTTTCAGAGGAAGGAACTGGCAAAACCACCTCTGAGGATTCCTTGCTTAAGAAATGCATATGAAATTCACGGGGTTGCCAAAAGTCCACAAGTGACTTGAAGTAGCAGACATGCACAAGATCTGTCCTTGGTCCTGTTTCTGCAAATGGGGCAGACTAGAACTTCCAGAACATGGGGAAAGTTGCCTTTTTGGACTGTCACTCCCAGAATCCCCCAGCCAGCTATGCTGGCTGGGGGATTTTGGGAGTGGCAGTCCAAAAAGAAGAACCTTCCCCAAGCTCAGAAGAATGCAATTAAACTATTTAAGGATGCAATTAAAGAATGCAATTAAACTATTTAAGAATGCAATTAAACTATTTAAACAATTAAACAAAGAATGCAATTAAACTATTTAAGGGATTAAAAACCATTCAATACATAACCATCAAAAAAACTTTTAAAAGTACAGGTCTCCCCCAGTATCCATAGGGGTTTGGTTCCCGGACTTACCACCGATATCAGAAACTGCAAATAATAGCAAACCCTATTAAAATAAAGGACTTTTGGTAGAAACATACCATAGAGTTGCATTGGAGGACCTAACAATTCCTAGAGAGGACATCTCTCTAGGCATTTTCCAGCACAACTCTATGGAAATGTGTCCTGGTTTTTTTTCCAGCTGCGGATAACTGAAATTGCAGATATTCATTCTGCGGATGCAGAGGGCAACGTGTGTAGCATATTAAGGAAAGCTCTTATAATACAGTCAGTTTCCAAAAGGCCTGACCGAATAAAAAGGACTTTGGCTGCCAAGGGAAAGGCAAGATGGAGGGAGCCAATCTCAGCCTCCCTAGAGAAGGCGTTCCAGAGTTCGTTCCAAGAAGGCCCTATTTCAACCAACCAAAACTTGATCCTTTGCCTTCTTCTCCAAGACAGGGACTCAAAGCGTCTCTTCCTCAGGTTTCCATCAAACATCCCTGTGAGGGTGGCACCGGAGCAAGAGAATGGCTTCTCCAAAAAGATCTTGGGGCCTTAACAAGGCAGCCTGCTTGAGCTCTGGGGTATTTAGGGGATTAGGAATTTTGGAGGGATTAGGAATTTTTTATTGCAATAAGACCATTCTACTAAAAGATACACCTGGCTGCAAAAGGCCGTAACAATAACACAAAAATAATAATAATTGTTTTCCTCTTTTCTTACTAATACAAAAATAAAACTATGTATCCTAACACTAATATATTTTTCTTCTTAATCTAAACGCACTATAATCACATTATATTTACATATTTACAATTACACCTATTTGGTATAATTGCTGCAACATCAACCAAAGAGTCTTAAGGCCAATTCCACTTATCACGGAAGGAGATTTTTTGGACTCCAGCCCACATCGTGGGATGCTTGAGGTAACACTTCACACAACTGATAACGTGGACACTAAAAAGCACATACCATCCCAGCATAAATGGGCTGGTCTTAAAGACACCTGAACAGACTCACTGAATCAACAGGATTTACAAAGGATCGACTTGTCAAGTTCTCATGCACAGCCAAATCCACACCACACAAATAATCCAGTTTCAAACTGGATTATTTGCCACGGCTCTTTCCTATGGAATCCTGGGATTGGTAGTTTGTTGAGGGCCCAGCACTCTTTGGCAGCAAAGGCTAAAGACTTTGTAAAACTACAACTCCCAGGACTCCATAGGAAGGAGCCATGGCAAATAATCCAGTTTCAAAATGGATTATTTTGTGTAGTGTAGATTAGGTCATCGTTGATTCACGGGATTGACTTTCATGGGGATAAGGTAATGTGGTGTAGTGGTTTGAGTGCTGGACTAGAACTCCAAGAGACCAGGGTTCGAATCGCTGTTCAGCCATGGAAACCCACCTGGTACCCTTACACAAGTCATACTCTCTCAGCATCAGAGGAAGGCAAAGGCAAACCTCCTCTGAAGAATTATTTCTAACAAAACTGTAGGAAAGCATTGTCGTAATTTAGAGTAGAGTCAAAGGCAAAGAACAACCACAAACTCTTACTGGGATTAACAGGTTGGGTTTAAGCTGCTGTTCCCAAATTTGACGTCCATGCTCTTTCTTAATTAGCTTTTTTTCTAAAGCCAGAAAGTCTTAAGGGATGTTATTTTGCTTTGTTTTTTTTAATGTAGAGAGGAAATCTGTCCCAGTTGCTAGATAGCCATGTTTAAATATTTGAAGGGATCCCATCCTGAGGATGGAGCAGGCTTGTTTTCTGCTGCTCCAGAGACTAGGACACGGAGCAATGGGTTCAAACTACAGGAAAAGAGATTCCACCTAAATATTAGGAAGAACTTCCTGACAGTAAGAGCTGTTCAGAAGTGGAATGCACTGCCTGGGAGTGTGGTGGAGTCTTCTTTTTTGGATGTTTTTAAAGAGAGGCTGGATGGCCATCTTTTGGGAATGCTTTGATTGTGTCTTCCTGCATGGCAGAATGGGGTTGGACTAGATGGCCCTTGGAGGTCCCTTCCCAACTCTATGATTCTATAGAATGCATTGTCTGGGAGTGTGGTGGAGTCTCCATCTTTGGAGGTTTTTAAACAGAGGCTGGATGGCCATCTGTCAGGAATGCTTTGATTGTGTATTCCTGCATGGCAGAATGGGGTTGGACTAGATGGCCCTTGTGGTCTCTTCCAAATCTATGGTTCTATGTTCTTCCCCAAACATTCCCAGTGCCCTTCCTTTCTTTCTGATACACAGCAATGATACACAGCTGCCTGCAGTCCTGCAAATTTGCCAGTCTCAGCAAGAATGGCTGTGCACAGGCTCCAAACAGAAATAAAACAGAACTTAGTCAAAAGGGGAGACATGGTGGCACCCGGCTTGGCAGATCCAGCCCTTCCATCAAACGTATGAGACGTTTGGCCAGAGCCAGCCGCCAGAGAAACTGGCTGCTCCATCCATCAGAGATGAGACAAGAGCAGTGGGAAAGATCCTTCAGCTGGCAGGAGGAAAGGAGAGTAACCTTCAGTATCCAGTTGTTAAGGGATGGGTTGCTTTTATTTTCACATGATTTGACTAGTTGGAACGTATCCAGAGGAGGGCAACCAAAATGGTAGGAGGTCTGGAAGCCATGATGCCCTATGAGGAGCAGCTGAGGAAGCTGGGTATGAAAAGTTTGAGAAGAGACATGATGGAGCCATGTTTAAAAATTTGAAGGGATGTCATGCTGAGGATGGAGCAAGCTTGTTTTCTGCTGCTCCGGAGATTGGGACACAGGGCAGTGGGTTCAAACTACAGGAAAAGAGATTCCACCTAAACATGAGGAAGAACCTCCTGACAGTAAGAGCTGTTTGGCAGTGGAATAGATTGCCTGGGAGGGTGGTGGAGTCTCCTTCTTTGGAGGTTTTTAAGCAGAGGCTGGATGGCCATCTGTGGGGAGTGCTTTGACTGGGTATCCCTGCATGGCAGAAGGGGGTTGGACTGGATGGCCTTTGTGGTCTCTTCCAACTCTAGGATTCTATGATGCTCTTTACTGTGATTTCCCCCCTCAAGGTCCTGTCTCAACAACTTGACACCTGCTGCTGACCCACCAAAAGCCCCAACCAGAAAAAAGCATATAAGTCATCACAACAGCCCTACTAGGTAGACTGAGGCATGGAAAGAATCCTCCCTGGGACCCTGGAGAGCAGCAGCAAGCCCGAGTTGGTAGTAGATGAACCACAGTCCTTAGTAGGAGGGCAGATCCTAAACTCCCAGCTTGGTCTGATCCGGCCTCCTTGGACGGGAGGGAGACCCCCGGGGTGGGGGGGAAGACCGGGGACTGGAAGGAAAGAAGCCTCCCTGGGACCCTGGAGAGCTGCCAGCCCCAGTTGGCCATAGGTTGGGGGGAGATGAAGGCAACACCGGCTGTGCTGGCAGGGGCCCCCCCTTGGACCCTGGGAGGGGAGGGCCAGCCAGCCCCCTTGGCCCGGTAGACTGCGCCTGCGGCTGGAGGCTCTCCCGGGCGGGCGGGCTTAAGGCAGTCCCCCCCAAATCTCACCTGGTGGTGGGTCTCCTTCTCCACGTTGACGCCGTTGACTTCGACGACGCGGTCGCCGGCCCGCAGCCCCGCCGCCTCGGCCGGCGAGTCGGGCTCGACTTTGCGGATGAACTGGCCGCTCTTGCCCTTCTCGCCGTGGAGGTGGAAGCCGTAGCCGGCCTCGCCCTTGCGCATGGGGCAGAGGCGAGGCCGCAGGGGGGCCGGCAGGGCCAGGGGGCGCCGGGGGTGGGACCCCAGGGCGGCCGAGGAGGGGCCCCCCTCTTGCTCCTTGGCCATGGCCGGGGGGCCTCTGCGGCGGATCCCTCCTCTGCCCGGCCTCCGGCGCTCGGGGGGCGCTCAGGGGCTGAGAGGCGGTGGCCCCCGCTGGCCCCCTCCGGCCCGCCGGCCCATATCTGGCAACCCGGAGCCCAGGAGGAGGAGGAGGCGGCGGAGGCCGAGGCTGGGGCGCCTCGGGGGCTGGACGGGGGGAGAGACGCCGCAGCTGCAGCCACCGAGCCCGGGGACGCCTCGCCTCCTTCCCTTCCCCTCCTTCTCCTCCCCTTCTCCGCCTCCCACCCTCCCACCCACGGACGGACGGACGGACGGACGGCGCCCCCGAGCGTGCTCAGGCCAACAGCCGCCCTGCGCCTCCTGCGCCTCCGCCTCGGCTCTCAGCTGCTGCAACCCGGAACCTTCCAGAGGTTTGGGGCGGGGGAGAGAGGCTCCCTCCACCCCTCTCCTTCCTTCCCTCCCTCCCTCCTTTCTTCCTTTCCTTCCTTCCTTTCCTTCCTTCCTTCCTCTCAGAAACTCCTAGGAGGGGGAAAGTCCTGCCAGGACGTTTATTGCGCCTGGAAAGACTCCAGGGCTGATGCCTTCCAAAAAACCATCATTGTCCCCTTCTCCAGCTCTGCCGATTCAGCCTCCCTCTTCCCCCTTTTCCTGCTGCTTTGAAAAGCTCAGGTTTCCTCTCTCCTCTTCCCTTCCATCCTTCCTTCCTTCTTTCCAAAACTCCTAGGAGGGGGGGAAATCCTGCCTGGAAGTTTGAGTTTGAGTTGCGCCTGGAAAGACTCCAGGGCTTTCTTCTTCTCCAACTATCCCGATTAATCCTCCCTCTCCCCCCTTTCCCAGCTGCTTTGAAAACCTCATGTTTTCTCTCTCCTCTTCCCTCCCTCCCTTCTTCCTTTCCATCCATCCTTCCTTCCTTCCTTCTTTCTTTGTTTCCAAAACTCCTAGGAGGGGGGGAAATCCTGCCCGGAAGTTTGAGTTTCAGTTGCGCCCTGAAAGACTCCATGGATTTCTTCTTCTCCAACTATCCCGATTAATCCGCTGCCTTCCCACTTTTCCAGCTTCTTTGAAAATGGCCTGGGTTCTCTCTCCTCTTCCCTTCCCTCCCTCCCTCCCTTCTTCCTTTCTATCCTTCCTTCCTTCTTTCTTTCCGAAACTCATAGGAAGTGGGGAAATCCTGCCAGGAAGCTTGAGTTTGAGTTGCACCTTGAAAGACTCCAGGGCTGATTTCTCTTCTATTTTTAATCATTTCTATATTCTCCAACTACCCCGTTTAATCTCCTGCCTTCCCACTTTTCCAGCTCCTTTGAAAATGGCCAAGTTTCTCTCTCTCTTCCGCCAGCCTTCCCCCTTTGTCTTCAGCCAACTTCGATTGCTGCAATTCCTGGCACAAAAGCAGCGTGCGCTCCATTGACTCAGGAGAGGAAGAGGGCAGAATCTCCGCTCTTCTTCCCAGGAGGCATAGGTGGAAGTAAACTGCCACAGCATCTACTAGCTCGGTGGTTCCCAAATTTTGGTTCTCCAGATGTTTTGGACCTCCACTCCCATAATTCCTGTTAGCCAAGCTTTCTGGGGCTTCTGGGAACTGAAGGGGGCAGAATCAGCCCTTCCCAGGAGGCTCAGGCAAAAGCAAACTGCTGCAAACTCTCCCAGCTTACGTGTACTTCCTTATTCATAAGTTTTGCATCTTGACCACATTCTGATGTTGCTTGGCCACAGGTGTCCCAGTTTTCATCTGTAAAGGCATGCATTTGTATTATACTTTTATTTAAATGTTTATTTTTATTCAGTGTGTTGCAGAATTTGGAACTGGAATTTTGGGCCATCAACAATTCTAGATTCTGTTCAAGAATCTAGGTTGGAGAAGAGAAGAGGTGACATGAGAGCCATCTTTAAATATCTGAAGGGATGTCCTGTAGACTGAAAATGTCTGAAGCATTCATTGTGCTGAGCTGTTTCATTTGCTTTTGTTCGGCTTGTTCATTGCAAACAGCTGAAAGTCAATAAATTTTGACAATAAACCTGATTTGCAATGAGGGTTAAATAATTTTGATTACAACTGTAAAACATATAAACATGTTTTTCAAGTTTGAGAAAGCCTGACAGGAAGTATCCTGAACTGATGAGAATCTTTACAGTTTGCAAAATTCGTACTTGGTTGTTTTCTGCAGAATACAGCAGAAAATAATATTTCTACACAGAACACTGTGGTTGGGGACTTACTTAGTGCAAAATTTGCATTTGGCTGTTTCGTGCAAGACACGGCATTTTCTGTGCAGAAACGAACAGTTCTACACAGAAATGGGCTGGCCAGGGTGGATACACATAAAAAGCTGTAATAGAGGACTTATTATGCACAACATTCGCCTGTGGTTATTTTGTGCAGGAAACAGCATTTATGTGCACAGTAAATAATATTTCTGCATAGAAATAATGTTCTCTGTGCAAAACATGTACTGTAGCTTCCCAATGCAGGAAAAACTGTTTTCTTTGCCAATCAAGCAAGTGCGAATTTTGTACAGAATTCATCCCGAATTGCAAATTTGATGGAAATTGTGAAATTTGTTTGTTGCTTCCTACAAAAAGAAAAAGAGTAAGTGATTACATTACTAGTTGTTGGGCATCCTTACCAGAACTGGCTTCTGTGCCCATGTGTTTAGGATTGCCAAAGCGAGAAACATGGAAGCACAAAAGGTGTTATTTAAGAGATTAGCAAAGTTTCTCCTCCCCAGAATGTGGTTGGACTACAACTTCCAGTGCTCCTCACTGTTGACTGTTTGCTGGCTAGGGGATGCTGGGAGTTGCACTCCATCAACATCTGGAGAAGCTCACTTTATACACCCTTCTTCGACAAGATGTTCAGCTAAAAATCTCTTTCTGTACACACTTGCCCCTCCCTAGAATACTTCCCCCTAAACATACCTGCCCAAAAATTGGGGTCTGCTGGAGACACCCTTTTCTGTTTCCCACCAGTGGGAGCAACATGGAGTGGGAGAACGCAGGAGAGGGCCTTCACTGCCCCCTATTGTTGCTGTTGTGTGCCTTCAAGTCATTTCTGACTTATGGTGACCCTGTTTTCTTGGCAGAATTTGTTCAGAAGAGGCTGAGAGAGTGTGAGTTGCCCAAGACCACCCATCCAGTTTCCATGGCTGAGAGAGGGATTCGAACCCTCATCTCCCAGTGTCCTAGCCCAACACTCTAACCACTACACCACATTGCTTCCTATCCATCTAGTAAATATTGCTCATTGTGTTTGAGTTTCCAAGCTGGGAGTGGGCCTCCAGTTGACCCTGGGTTTGCAGGTGGTCCCCCAAAGCTGTTCTTGGGGCCCTCCAGATTTCCCAAACAGCCTCTTTACTCACACATTAAAAAAAGATATGGAGAATTGTCTCTCCTGGAACCCTGCAGGAGCAGCACTTTGGCTTCCACTGGAGGGCCTGCCAGAAACTGGGATGTTTGCTTAGGTGTGAAGGTGTTGAAAAATCTACCCCTTTGGTAATTTTGCTCCTCTGGCAACTGCCTTGGCGGAGAGAGTTACCTGCAGGGAACATGCTTTTGTTCACAAATGGAAGAGAATGGCAAAAAATGAAGGCTTTAGAGAGTCCCCTGCTGTTTGGCATTTTTAACTTTGCAGAGAACAGTTTGAGGCAAAAAGAGCTGGGTTTTCCAGGTGCTGTAATCCACCCACCTTCTTGATTAAGAAGGGTTTGGATGCTACGTTCATTTGGCTCTGGCTGCAATGTGATGGCAGGAGGTTGGTTTGAAGCATACTTTCAAAGCCACCTCCTCAGATCAAATGCAGTGTGGGATCTCCTTTTTCCATTGCAATTATACTGCCAGGCCACTGTGTGTGTGTGTGTGTGAGTGAGTGTGCCTTCAAGTCGCCTGTCGACTTATGCAACCCCACGAATTTCATAGGGTTTTCTTAGGCAAAGAATCCTCAGAGGTGGTTTAAAGCCAGTTCCTTCCCCTGAAATATAGCCTTACAGCACACCTGGTATTCATTGGCAGTCCTTCTGGGCTTGGGAAAGGGTCTTCTTTTGGGGCTGTCATAGCTGGATGGGGGATTCTGGGAGTGACAGTCCAAATTCTGGGACTGACAGTCCAAAAAGGCCCCAAAAGACAGTCCAGAAAGGCCCACTTATTTCCAGAGGTGGGGAAGGAGGAGACTCTCAGAAGGTGTTCAGAAATCAGCTCTGCTCCACCTTCCAGTTTATGCCCCTGGCATGGCAATGGCATCCTCTGTGCCCTCCAGGTCCAGGGCTAAGCCCAAACTGAACTGGTGGCCAGTGGTAACTGTGGCCCTCGTGTCAGTGAAATGGCCGAGTTTGCCCTTTAAAGGAGCTATCCAAAGTGCTGAACTTATTGGAGGGGGTAGACATTGGTGTATTGTACAGCTCCTTTAACATTTAGACTAAAGCCCAGAGCGGATTCTCCAACGCCCACAGACATGGGAGTTCCCAGCTGCCACTGTTGGAAGGCACCTCATGGAGAAGTTTCAAATCCCAACAATTGCACTCAGGGGGAATACCGAATTCATGCTTCCCATAGCAGAGAGAAAATATCTTTTCCAATATCACTCCTGTGTTGATCCCACAATCTCCCAGAGCTAATATTTGTTCTAGTTTAACAGCTGGCTTTCTTGGTCAGTTTTTAAGGCTCTCTTTTGAATGGGGCGGGTAGGAAAGGCTATGGCATGATTGATCCTGACTGTAGTATTTAATGATGCAGTAGAACTATACATAAGAACAATACCTTTGTATACCAATATGAATTTTCAATACCTTCCTGAGTGCTTTCTATTTCTAAGCCTCTGAAGTGTGGCAAAATCGAGTCAATGCTGCCATCTGCTGATACAATTTATTTATTTATTTTTAATTTGTGCCATTTCTATTTCTAAATTTATGTCTGAGACTCCACCATATCCCTATGCTGGCTGGGGGATTCTGGGGGTGGCAGTCCAAAAAGAAAACCATTCCCCAAGCCCAGAAGGACTGTTAATTAATCCCAGGTTCTGTAGGCAACATTTCAGAGGAAGAAATTGGCAAAACCACCTCTGAGGATTCCTGGCCTAAGAAAACTCTACAAAATTCATGGGGTCACCATAAGTTGGCAGGGGACTTTAAGTTACAGACACACACAAGATCTGACCTTGGTCCCTTTTCCCCAAATGCTGCAGGCGACAATTTCCAGAGCATGGAGAAAGATGACTTTTTGGACTGACTCATAGCTGACTGGGGGATTTGGGGAGTGGCAGTCCAAAAAGGCAACTTGAAGGCACCTACAAACACATCCCACTGCTTAAATGCAACTGATTAAATGCTTAAATATACATAACAGTGATACCTTTATTAGGCCAACCGAAAGGAGCCAGATATCTCATGCAAACTTTCAAAGCTCACCAGCTTCTTCATCAGGCAAGGATGCTCAAAGTGTTGGTCTTGAGGGGCGGCTGATGCAGATCCGGAGCATGTTCTCTCTTGCTCATAAGGAGACTGAGGACAAAGGCAGGAAAAACCCGGCCATAAAATTTCCTTCTCCATTGACGGCAGCAAAGTAACTTGTGTGGCTTGAATGTTGAGCTATATCAATGCACCTGAAGGAGTGGATTGCCATCCACAAAAGCTCAGGCAAAAACAAATCAGTCAGTGGTAAAAGTTCTTGTACATTGCATTCCTCTTCTCTTTCCAATTTATACTAAAGCAGATTTGGGCCAAATCTACACTACACCAATAATCCAGTTTGAAACTGGGTTATTTGCCATGGCTCCTTCCTATGGAATACTGGGAGTTGTAGTTTTACAAGATCATTAGCCTTCTTGGCCAAAGAGTGCTGGTGCCTCACCAAACTACAAATCCCAGAATTTCATAGGAAGGAGCCATGGCAAATAATCCAGTTTCAAACGGGATTATTCATGTAGTGTGGATTTGGCCTAACATGTCTATCTCTTTGAAGGATGCTACTAAAGACAGATGGTTGAAATTGATAATATTGGAATCCGGCTTCCAGTTCCCAAACCCAGCACTCTCCAGATATTTTGGACTTCAGCTCCCATCAGCCCCAGTCTCAGCATGGCTGATGCCGAGGGATGGTGGGAGTTGTAGTCCAAAGTATCCAGAGGGCATCAGGTTTGGGAAGTCTGCAGTACTGTACAGTATAAGCAAAATCTGTGGTCACCCCCCTCCCGTGTTTCCAAGCATGGCCAGTAGGTGGCAGTCCTACCTTTCCATAAGGTGGTTGTTGTGCACCTTCAAGTTGTTTCCAATTTATGGCAACCCCAATATGAAGCCTAAATACCCCAAAATGCACCAGATTCCATCTAATCATGGAAGCTAAGCAGGGTCAGCCCTGGTTCGTGCTTGTATCGGAGACCACCAACAAATACCAGATGCTATAGGCTCTGTTCCAGAGGAAGGAACCGACATAACCATCTCTGAGTATTCCTTGCCAAAGAAAACCTGAACTTCATAGGATCACCATAGTCCAACCCCATTCTGCCATGCAGGAATACCCCATCAAAGCCCTCCCAACAGGTGGACATCCAGCCTCTGTTTAAAAACCTCCAAAGAAGGAGACTCCACCACACTCCAAGACAGAATCAGAATGGTAGAGTTGGAAGGGACCTCCAAGGGCCATCTAGTCCAACCCCATTCTGCCATGCAAGAATACCCAACCAAAGCCCTCCCGACAGATGGACATCCAGCCTCTGTTTAAAAACCTCCAAAGAAGGAGACTCCACCACACTCCAAGGCAGCAGTTATTCCACTGTTGAACAGCTCTTATGGTCAGGATGGTCTTCCTAATGTTTAGGTGGAATCTCTTTTCCTGGAGTTTGAACCCATTGCTCCATGTCCTAGTCTCTGGAGCAGCAGAAAACAAGCCTGCTCCATCCTCAGTATGACATCTGAGAGGGCTATCATGTCCCCTCTCAACCTTCTCTTCTCCAGGCTAAACATAACCATCTCCATAAGCTGCTCCTCCTAGGGCATCATGGCTTCCAGACTTCCCACCATTTTGGTCACCCTCCTCTGGATATGTTCCAGCTTTTCAATATCCTTGAATTGTGGTGCCCAGAACTGGACACAGTATTCCAGGTGAAGTCTGACCAATGTAGAACAGAGTGGTGCTATGACTTCCCTTGATCTAGACACTATACTCCTATTGATGCAGCCTAGAATCGCATTGGCATTTTTAGCTGCTGCATCACAACTGCTGACTCATGCTCAGCTTGTGGTCCACTAAGACTCCTAGATCCCTTTTGCATGTACTACCATCAAGTCACCCATCCTATATCTCTCCGTTTCATTTCTACTGTCCAAGTGTAGTATCCTACATTTCTCCCTGCTGAAATTCATTTTGTTAGTTTTGGCCCAGCTTTCTAATCTGTTAAGGGGGTCATTTTGAATTCTGTTCCTGTCCTCAGGGTTGTTAGCCAACCCTCCTAATTGGGTGTCATCTGCAAACTTGATAAGCATACCCTCTATTCCCTCATCCAAGTCATTGATAAAAATGTTGGATAGCACCGGGCCCAGGACAGAACCCTGTGGCACCCTGCTAATCCAGAGCAAGGAGAATCCCTTAATTAATCCGGCAAAACACCACTGCTACTTCTCTTAAAAAAAATAAAAAGTCTGAGATCCAGACTGTCCCCACACAACCCCAGACCTCCTCCAGAATACTACCTGTCAAGATCCTCAGCCATTTCCCTTTAGAGGAAGCCAGAAGCCGTAGCCTTTCAAGAGCCTGTATGTGAATGGGAAGCTCTTCAGGTTAAATTAGCCCTGGAGTTTGTCACCCTGTAATTGACACACAGACAGACGCGCGCACACATGCAAGGGCCTCCTCTTTTTGCTTTTATACACACGCATCAGCCTCAGGGGCATTAATACAGCAATTATCTGATCTCTTGGTGTGGCTGCTTCAGCCCATCCGGTCTCCTGTGTTCATGTTGGGGTTGTTTTTGTTATTATTATTATTAATCTCTTGCTTCTGATAAGAAGAGCTTTTGAGAGGCTAGTTGGCAACAGGAATGGGGGCAAGTGCCTTTTGCCAGGGTTGGGGGAAGCTAATGGATTGGCTTCGAGTGGCTGCCATCTAAGCCAGCTGTCAAGTGCCATTCAGGAGGAGAGCCAGGAGCTTTGCAGATTAGATGGGGGAAAGGAGGAGAGGGGGGCAGAAAAAAAGGGATGGAGGGGTAGAATTGCATCCCAACCCAACAGGCCAGCAGGATCAACTCAATGCCGAATTTTACTCCCATGCAACCCCCTCCCTGACATGGAAGTGGAGTTGTGTGGGACCAATGGGTGGCTAAAATCCCACATTGCTAATCTACCTTCACAGAATTATGGGGCAACTGCTCTACGCTAGTCATAGAATCATAGAGTTGGAAGAGACCCCAAAGGCCATCTAGTCCAGCCCCATTCTGCCATGCAGGAACACACAATCAAAGCATTCCTGACAGATAGCCATCCAGCCTTTGTTTAAATACCTCCAAAGAAAGAGATCGCCAAACTCCCAGGCAGCAGAGGATTCCACTGCCCAACAGCTATAAACGTTCTTCTTAATGTTTTCATAGAATCATAGAGTTGGAAGAGACCACAAAGGCCATCTAGTCCAACCCCATTCTGCCCTTCAGGAATCATCAATCAAAGCATTCCTGACAGATGGCCATCCAGCTTCTGTTTAAAAGACTCCAAAGAAGGAGACTCCACCACCCTCCCAGGCAGCAACGGATTCCACTGCCGAACACCTCTTAGCCTCAAGAAGTTCTTCCTAATAATGTTTAGGTGGAATCTCCTACTGAAAATGCACCAATGCACTTGTGCACCAGTGCTTGTCCATGAGTTATTGGCTGCTGGTCCCTGGTGGGTTTCCAAGGAGTTTCCAATGTACCCAATGGGTACCAATGTGGTTCCAGCCCCGAGGGGGAAAAATAACCATTGCCGGTCTTCCCACATCAGAGAGCTGGGGAAGTATTGTTATGGATTACCTTTCTGCTGAATACTGACATTGTACAACTGATTATGAACCCGGTGATGTGCCTGCTTATTGTCCCACTGTACAGTGGAAAATAATGCCCAAGGAATGTATCTCCAATCCTAGGGAATCAAGGGCAACAATGGCTAGCCATGTTTAAATATCCAGGTTTTTTAAATAGCCAGGTTTTAACCTAGTCCAGTGGTTCTTAACCTATGGTCTGCAATTCCCAAGGATCCA
Organism: Gambelia wislizenii; assembly: GCA_030847615.1. NCBI lineage: Eukaryota > Metazoa > Chordata > Lepidosauria > Squamata > Crotaphytidae > Gambelia > Gambelia wislizenii. Next base: position 29,119,661 of record JAUMIR010000012.1, on the reverse strand, counting down.
CAATGTCCTCATAGGGGGTCTACAAAGGCTTGAAGGTTGCTTGGCCCACCTCCTCCCTGCAGTGACATGTGACCTGCAGTGACCTGCAGAGTGACCATGTGACAGGAGCTAAGGCAAAGGCTGGCTGGCTTGGCCTGCACATTGCCATTTAACCTGTTCCAGCCACAAACTAGCAGGAAGAAACAGGAGAAAAATCTTCTCTCCCTCTCCAGTGCCTCTGAGGGAACGGCTAATAGTTGGGGTAACTGTATTAGTATCTGTATCAGTATTAGTATTAGTATTAGTATTAGTATTTGTAGCCTTCCATCTTTTCGTAGATCAGTAAAATGAGTACCCAGCTTGTGGGGGCAATGAGCTAACACACATTGGAAGCTGCTTAATGCAGTGTAGATGTGTAAATGGCTATTCCTTAAAACAGTTAGTAAGCTGCTCTGATAGCCTTGTGGCTGAAGAGTGGGGTATAAATAAATAAATAAATAAATAAAATAATTTAAATCTTGAGTTAATTACTAGGGGTCCGCAGCAACAAAAGATATTTACAGGGGGTTCCTGCTAAAGAAAAGGTTAAGAGCCACTGAGCTAGGCTTTGAAGGAACTCTCCAAGGTGCTGAAGAGATTCGTGACATATTTTTTGTCCAGCACCTTGGACAGTTCCTTCAAAGCTAGTCAAAGCCTGGAGTGAGTTCACTGCTTCTCTGACATGGGTGCCTCCAGTCACAACTCTGTTTCTGTGTGTGAGGAGAGAAGCCTGATTTGAATCCAGATCTCAGCAGGGAGCCTTTCCCTACGTCAGCCACATTTTCTCCTGCAGCTGAGGCACCATCCCAGGAGAAACAAGCTCAGAGAACAAGCTCTTTGGTCCAGATGCTCCTCTGCGTGGCAAGAGTTCTCAGCTTCCAGCGTATTATACAATACGCCTCCCAGAGATTTTTTTTTTGCCAGTATTTACTTGGCAAACATCTTTCTTGACTGATGTTGGATCTCTCATGATGGCCTGGCTTTGTTTTATCTGGCATTTTCCCAAGGTTTTTAGAAAAGATCTTTATTGTTTTCATCTAATAGTACAGTTGTTCCTCCATAACCACGGATTTGATATCCACAGATTTAAGTATTAACGGCTTGAAAATATTCTTTAAAAAATAATAATCCCAAAAGCAAACCTTGGTTTTGCCATCCTATGTAAGGGACACCATTTTGCTGTGCCATTGCATATAATAATGGGACTTGAGTATTTACAGTTTTTGGTATCCACAGGGGTCCTGGAACCAAACCCAGTGAATATGAAGGGACAACTGTATTCATGGCATGAAACTATTCTTTGAAAAATAATCATCCAAAAAGCGAACCTTGATTTGGCCATCTTATATCAGGGACACCATTTTGCTATGCCATTGCATATCATGGGACTTGAGTATTCACAGATTCTGGTATCCACTGGGGGTCCTGGAACCAAACCCCAGCCAATATGATGGGACCACTGTACTTGTGACTGCCAGATCTTCTTTTATGTCTACTTTTTCCTAAACTTGCAAATGTTAAATCTTCTTTTAAATTGCATTAGTAGATATCCTGTCAAAATGTGTATATTTAACAGAAAGTGTAAAATGTTTTTTTTTTTTTATGGGCTCTTGACTGTAAATAAAGACTGGTGAAAACTGAAGGTGGGCTGGATCACAGTCACAAACATTCCTTGGTTAATAACTACCTGGATCCTTTAGTAATTATAAAATGTAGCGGCTGGGCAGCAAATTTGCAGCTTCCTCGGTTGCCCATGTAGCACCCTTATTGCTCATTTACACTGGCTTCTAATCTATTTTCAGGCCCAGCTCACAGATTGCTCTTAAATCTTCAAATGGATTGGAATGTAGCAACTAAGGACAATCTTCCCCAACTCATAGTCCATGTTGTCCCATCACTATCAGATATCTACTTGGTGGATGTAGTATGCTGATCTTTCTTGGTACTGCAAATTCATACGTGTTATCCTTTCCTCTCTCTTGCTTTTTTTCTCTCTCTAATTCACACACACAAACCCTGGTTATGGCATGACTCCCTGCAAGAGCTTTCTATAGACCCCCTTTGTCTTAAGGGCGGCAATTAAAGACTTTCTTGTCTAAAGCAACTCTCCATAATAGAATTTATTCTCAGGCTGCCATTCTATTGCTCTTTTTGATTTTAACGTTTCTCCTGCACATTGCAATGGGTTGCTTCTACTTTCTCAGTGTTGATTTATTGTTTGGTATCATGACTTATGGAGAGCCAGCATGGATGTCGTGGTTTGGGCATTGGACTATGACTGTGGAGACCAGAATTCAAATCTCTGCTTAGCCATGGAAGCCACGGCTGCCCTGCTTTTGCAAGACCTGTGCAGGGTTTTTTGTGGTTTTTTTCCGGGCTGTGAGGCTGTATTATGGAAGAGTTCCAGAACTCTCCCAGAACACAGCCTCACAGCCTGGGGAAAAACCATGAAAAACCTATGGATGCCAACCATGAAGGCCTTCATCTTTCAAGATGTTGTTGGCAACCAGAGCTCATGGAGGTCTATCATTCATAAGGTAACCATAAGTATAAGCCAACATTGTGTTACATAACAACACTAACATGTCTACATTCAGTGGGGCCTGGTGGCTCCCATGTGTCCCCCCACCATGGCTTCTGGCTTCCATGTCAGTGGGACAGTCAATCCATTCCAGGTTTCATCCCAGACTTGACATGGGCTACAGCACTGAAGAGATGTTTGACAACAGCTGCTGAATATCTTCACTAGTTGGTTGTGGGGGTACATTTATTTTTTAAAAACTTGAGATTAAAATAGGCCCCTGTCCTCCCTCTGTATACAGGCTTCCAAAGATGAAGGGATGGTATGGAACGTGTCCAGAGGAGGGCAGCCAAAATTATGGGAGGTCTGGAAGCCATTATGCCCTGTGAGGAGTAGCTTAGGGAGCTGGGTATGTTTAGTCTGGGGAAGAGAAAGTGAAGAGGGGACACAATAGCCACATTTAAATATTTGAAGGGATGTCATACTGAGGATGGAGCAAGCTTGTTTTCTGCTGCTCCAGAGACTAGGACACGGAGCAATGGGTTCAAACTTCAGGAAAAGAGATTCCACCTAAACATTAAGAAGAAAATTTAGAACTGTTCAACAGTGGAATACACTTCCTCATAGTGCAGTGGAGTCTCCTTCTCTGGAGATTTTAAAACAGAGGCTGGATGGCCATCTGTGGGGAGTGCTTTGATTGGGTATTCCTGCTTAGCAGAGGGGGGTTGGACTGGATGGCCCCTAGAGGTCCCTTCCAACTCTAAGATTCTATGATATAGATGTAAAAACTATCCTTCTATGATATGGATGTAAAAACTATCTTGAAACTTTTGGGGGACCACAACTCACAGAAACCCCCAGCTGACATGGTCACAGCTGGGGATGCTAGAGCCACATTCACCCCAAAAGGAACTTTCCCCAAATTCTGGATCTGAAGATGCTTTGTCTAATTTAGCATCCTGTTTCTGCCAATGGTATTTAACAGCCTCCCCCAAACATGATACGGGGACATTCCATTTAGTGATCGTGACCCACAGCCACAAAATGCTGCAGTATGGCTACCTCCTGGTTTCAGGGTTCCTGTCCCGGGGTTCAAGCCACCAGTCCTGCCCTCTTCAGGGGTACTCCAATCCATTCCCATTCACCCACCTGGTTTCTACTTTTTCTTTTGCAAGTGGCATGCAACATTCTTTGGGCAATAAGAGGGCTCAGTTCTTACTCAGTTCTTGATGCTTTGTATGGGATGGATGTTCTTTGTATATGTTGTATTTCTGTGGACTTGGATTCTCCCTGGGCATGCCAATACTGCCCACACTTATAGAAGTTCCTTTTTTCTTTTCTTTTCTTTTTTTGCACAGTGAAGTTACATTTACAAAGTGACATAAGGAGCAGCAACCAAGGTACTTTATTGGTGCAACAAGTAACATCATGTCATTACCTTTGAAGTTACTTTTTAAGGGCACTTTTAGAGCCATTTTGACAGGGAATTTTCCAAGTTCCGTGCCATTCTTTTAACAATCCTAAGGTTTCCTTTTAAAAAAAAGCCATGAAAAAGTAATTTAAAAGAAACAAGCAACAAAAATGTATAATGCAACAAGTTTCCTTTTTTTTTTTTAACATTGTAATGAGTAATGATAATGCATTGCTTTTCAAACACATAATGTGAACAGATTGCTTTTTAAAAAGTAACTTCCCAAGCAAGCACTGCTCTTTGGCTCTAATCCAGCTGGTACTCAGTACCCAAAGTGTTACATGAGTAACAGTACTACCCCCTCCCTTATGTGTCTAATCTTTTGCTTACACAAGAAAGTGTATAATTCAGTTGATTACATTTTGTTTTTAATTAGTGGAACATCCCCGGGGAAGGAGAGAAGTAACATGAAATTGTTAAGAAACAACTGTAGGGATTGAAAATAGTAGTCCACATCATGCATTTCCTTGCTTTATTCTCCATATGGGGAGAAATTAGGAATTCCCTGTCTGCATTCTGACATTTAGGGGGGAGCAAAATTAAACAGCGTGTGGCCATGATCCCAGGCACCAGAAAACTGCAGGCATCCTAGAATGACTTTTGCAAAATCTTCACAATTGTGGCATGAGGGCTCTTGTAGCTGCATTCCTTCCTTTTGGAGGATGGAAAACGGGTGGATAAAATGCATGTTTCCAAAGAGGTGGAAAAGTCAACCTGAAATTCTTCCATTCACAAGTTCAGGAACACAGTTTCTGGGTCAATCCAGTGCCGTTGTTTTTCCCAGACAGCTCCTTCGGCAGGTCAGCTCGTGTTTGGTCAGATTGCGAGCTCAAAAATGCTGCAGGAATTTTTAAAAAGAGAGTCTATGTGACTTTTTTGATAGCTATCTTTTGCATCCACAGAATATTTTTTTTTAATTGCAAGGTTCCCACATCAACAGGCCATTTTCTAAACCCCAACTTTCGCAGTGGTTGGTGGCTTCCAAGTCAGCGGAGTGGTGAATCCACTGCAGGTTTTCTAGCTTAATCTTTATTTAAAGAGTTGTCCAAGGTGCTGAACTTATTGGAGGCAAAACAGGATAAAAAGAGAGCAAGGAATCCTGCAATGCGTTTGAGACTAACTGAGAAAAAGAAATACCCACCATAAGGTTTTGGGGGGACCCAGTCCGCAATCTTTAGATTCAAGTAAGGGAGTTCCTTTGTTGGGGCAGTGGGTAGAGTTCAGTACCACGACTAGTATCTTTGGAGTAAAGCCACAAGTGAATACACCGTCCCACTGAAATGGAAGCCAGCAACTATCAAGCCCCTTCCCACGGCCAGGCAGAATGAAATACAATAAATGCAGGGAGACTGCCCCAAATGGCAACTTTTGCATCAAGTCCCCCCCTTTTGTGAATTGCACCCCGATATCCCAATATAAGAATTCTGTTAGACTCCTTGAATCAACTGTTGCCCAGGGAGTCGATGCAGAGGTAAATCTCATTGCTTCAAGCAGTCTACTCTAGTTAGGTAGTTAGTTTATTGAATTAGTCTATTGATTGTTTCAAACAATTACAGATATTAAATTACAACTCCAAAGATACAATTGCAATAAAACCAAATTGCTGAGACTTGTTTCACCTTCCCCCAAATTCCCCTCCCCAGATACAAATGAAATTTTGCAATGGTGTAATACGGTGTAACCATATTAAGAACAATATAAGAACCATATTAAGAGCAATGGTGTAACCACTTAAGAACAATATAGACGAAAGGGGACAGTTCAGAAGACCATCAATTAATATGGGAAAATGTTTTAAAAGAAGGATAAAAAACCAAGCACCCAGCAACACTTTTCTAATATTGTTCCTGCTTCAATAGTATATGAATATTTTTATACCCTCACAAAAAAGTGAACGTGTTGTCACTAATACAGGTGAGATAATCTGTCAGCATTGCAAACTTCCATATTAACATAAAACATCCAGGCAGACTCTTGGTCTACATCTTGCTTCCTCTGACTGGCTGCTTTAACTTTAATGTTGTTAACAGCCCTGATTGGGTTACCAAAGGGCAATATATAAATAAATTTTATTATTATTATTATTATTATTATTATTAACTGTGAACGGGGCAACCCTATGTATCACGAAGGGATAGACCCCCCTTCCTACTCTAGTTGAGAGTAACGTTAGGATCCAGACCCCCTCCCAAAGCCAGTGATGTGGGAGTCCATGGTGGGCAAATACCCCTTGCAATTCGGCTAGGGCGTTGAGCCCTTTAGCATGTGGGAGACCATAAGCCCTGGGGCTTCCGACCTGGCCCCCGGACTTCCCCAGAAGGCCAGGCCGCCTCTTCCCTAGGACACCTTCATTTTTCTGTTTGCTTACTGAATGGCCGTCTGCCAGGAATGCTTTGATTGTGTCTCCTTGCAAGATGAAATGGGGTTGGACTAGATGGCCTTGGGGAGTCCCTTCCAACTCTCGGAAACTATGAGGCACCACAGAATCATAGAATCATAGACCGCTCCTCTCCTCTTCATGGGAGCTGAGCTCTCCCCAACACACACACACACTCTCACACACACACAACCTTCCCAGATCCAAAGCCATCCTTGGGACCCCAAAGGCAGCCCGGGCAAGGGGCTAGTCCTCATGAAGGAGCGCTGGGGGCAAAGGCAAAGGGAGGGAGGGAGGGGGTCTTTCTACTTACGGGGGGCACTTTACCTGTCCTCCTCTTCCTCTTCTTCAGCCTTCCTCAGCGTCCCCTCCTCTTCCTCCTCCTCCTCCTGGCACCTTGGGGGGCACAGGGACCCCCAGCCTCTCTGCCGGCCCCGGGGGGCCCAGAAGCCCCCTTTCCGAGGGGTCTGCAGGGCCCAAAGGTGGCTCCTTGCTGGGGGGGCTCCCCCCGGGGCTGTCCTCAGCATCAGCCTGGGGGTCCCGCCGGGGGGAAGGGGGCGCAGCTCCCCGGGATTCCAGCGGGGGGCTCCGGCCTCTTCCGACGGGGCGGCCGCCCTCCTCCTCCCTCCTCCTCCTCCTCCTCCCGGGGTCTCTGGGGGGTCCCCTCCTTGGGAGTGGCGGCGCCAGAGGTAGGGGGAGCGCCGGACCCCCATCAGCAGCCCCGAGGCCCGCCCCACCGTGTGGTACCGGGGGCTGGCCACGTGCTTGTACCAGGCGGCCGACGGAGGGGGGCCGGCAGCCCAGACCAAAGCCAGGGCCAGGGCGAAAGGCAGGGCTTTGGGGGGCACCATGAGGCCAGCGAGTCGGTCCCCACGGCGGCTGGGCTCGGGCAGAGGCGGCGGCCGGAGAAGGAGCAGGCTCCCAGGCTTGCAGGGATGGGGCCAGGCGGTGGGGTTTCCTTTTGGAGGGGTGCAAAGAGGTCCCCCCCTTTTCTCTCTCTCCTTCCTTTCTTCCTTCTCTCCCCAGGCTTCCCCGACGTGCATATATAAACCCAACTGGGGGGGGGAGGGAGGAGCAGCCCCTCCCTCTTAGCTCCGCCCCTTTCCCAGGGGTGGGGGGGAGAGAGAAGGAGCCCACCCTCCAGGAAAAAAGGTTCTCCGCCCCGCCCAGTCTGCAGTCTGGCCCTGAAGCCCCCCCCCCCTTTTTTTTTGCAAGCAGAAATTCAACTGGTACCTAAAAGACACCCCAGCAACACCACTACCACCCCCGTTGAGCATCACAGGCTGGATGTGTTGCCAAAGTTAGACCGGTTGGATTCCTGTCTGGCCCTGCAACCCTTTTTTTTTTTGCAAGCAGAAATTCAGCTGGCATCCAAAAGACGCCCCGGCATCACTGCCCCTGTTGAGCATCACAGCTGGATGTGTTGCCAAAGTCGGACCGGTTGGATTTCTTCCTGTCTCTGCCACCAAAAAGTGGGATGAGACCACCTGCATCATTGTAGCCTCACAGTCGGAAATCACTGCCTGTTGTTGCTGCAGCCGTGCACAGGAAAGCTGCATCAGTTGGATTTCTCCCTGCCATCACTGTGGCTGTTCAAGGAAAGATGAAATGGGTAAGATTTCCGCCTGTTCTCAGTGCAACTGCTTCAGGAAAAGCAAGACTGGTTGGATTTCTGCCTGTCGTCAAGATGCAGCTGCGCCAGAGATGTCAGACTGCCTGAACTGGTCATCCTTGCAGCACTGGCATGGAAAGCAGAGGCCAGTTGGACATCTGCCTGTCATCTCTGTAGCTCAGCTGGGGAAAAGCTAGACAGGTTAAATGTCTACCTGTCATTACTGCAGCTGTGCCCGAGACAAGTTGGACCAGATGAATTTCCATTTGCCATCACTGCAACTGCACTGGGAAAAGAGCTGGACCAGTTGGGATTCTGCCTGTCATCACTGCAACTATGCTAGGGAGAAAGTTGGAACAGATGGATTTCTGCCTGTCATTAGCTACCTTCACGTGTCATGATCTGATATACATCTGATCTGAGCAGGACTGGTTTAAGGAATTTTGGGGGGGCCTGCAATGCTTTATTTTGGGGGCCCCATATGTTTATCTCAGGTCAACGTAACCTAACTCAACCTAAGCTATTCACAGTACAGGATATTCAGATTATTACTAATAATGTTTTTGCAGGAAGAGGGTTACTATTATGGGGGTCCCCACAATGATGGGGGGCCCTGTGGATGCTGACGCTGCTGGTGCCTTAAACCAGCCCTGTATCTGAGGCATGAGAAAGTGGAGTAGAATTTGGGGCGGGGAGGAGTGGAAAGAAACACCCACCACTTTCTGGACTCTATTTCCCAGTCTCCCCAATATACCTTGGCTGTGCTGACTAAGGAGCAGAGGGTTTGGAAAACTGTAGTCCCCAAAAGCACCCTTCCCCAGGCTCTGATATTACGTGGCTGTCTGTTTGGAAGAGCATTGCCTTTCTTTCAGCACTTCAACCCAAATGCATAAAGTGTGTTTTTACTATAAATGTATAAAGTGTGTAAAGTGGTTTGTTGTTGTATTTTTAAAAGGAGAAATTTGGCACCGAGCAGATTTTGCTCCTGCGCTGTGGAGGGGGTTGGAAAAGATGAATAAATTGCAGTGATTCAAGGTGAAATGAGCCCCGGATGACAACTCAAATGAGATTTCACATTGCCTCCATGAAAACCCATCTCATTTTCACCTCTGCCTCCCGCTTTGGCAAAGATGCGCAGGAGAGCATGCGGATATGTCGGGTGTGTACTCCTCTTCTCCATTCCCACAATAACTTTTGCTCTTGTCGTGTGCCTTCTTCAAGTCATTTCCGACTTATGGCGACTCTAACTCAATCCTATCACAGGGTGGTCTCGGAAAAAAAAATTCAGATGTGTGGTTATCTTTGACTTCCTCTTGAGGCTGAGAGAGTGTGGCTTGCCCAAGATCACCTAGTGGGTTTACATGGCTGAGCGGGGATTCGAACCTGGACCTCCAGACTACAGAGCTCAATTTGCTCACTGTTAAACTGAGGCTCAAACAACCAGGTTGCAAACTGTGGCCAGATCTGGAGAGAATTTACACGACACCATTATAACAGTTGAATTCCACTTTAACTGTAAGGGCTGCGGCATCCTGGGATCTGTAGTTTGTCCAGGTACTTAGAATCCACTCGCAGCTCTAGTGCTGTACTTCAGGAGAGTGGAGCTACAGTTCCCAGGATTACATAGGAAGGAGCCATGACACTTAAAATGGTATCAAAGCGCTGTGACTTCTGCTGAAGAAAGAACCAATGTGTACCTTTGCCAGGAGTCATAAAAAAGAGCAGTGAGATGCCTACCTTCTGGGAACTACAATGCCCATAATTCCATGCGGATGGCCAAAACCACCTTGCAGTAGATGCTAGTAGCTCCAAGGTCGAAGGGCCAGTGAATCCACTCTGAGGTTGAGGCTACTGCCACACAGCAGAAATAATGCAGTTTAACACTGCTTTAAACTGCCATGGCTCAATGCTATGGAATTCTGGGATTTGTAGTTTTGTGAGACATTTAGCCTTCTCTGCCATTGAACTCTGGTGTCACAGCAAACTACAAACCCCAGGACTCCCTAGGAGGGAGCCATGATATTTAAAGCAATGTCAAACTGCTTTATTTTTGCAGTGTGGCAGAAGCCTTAATGTGGATTTTTTCCAATGAGCTATCCAAGGTGCTGAACCTTATTTCTCAAAATGGTTTGGTATTTTGGATGGCTCTTTTTTTGGGGGGGGGGTTAACAGAGGCTGGATGGCCATCTGTCGGGAGTGCTTTGATTGTGTATTCCTGTATGGCAGAATGGGGATGGACTAGATGGGCTTTGGGGTCTCTATGATTCTACTCAAGATGATGACCAGCACAGAATAGAGTGGGACTATGACTTCCCTTGTCTTGGAAACTATGGTTCTATTAATGCAGGAAAAAATATTATTCGCCTTCTTTGCTGCAGCATCACACTGCTGGCTCTTGTTTTAACTTAACAATCAACAGGTTGAAATATAATACAGTACTGCCAAAACAAAAGAAAACGGAGTAAGCAGAAAATGGCATACCAACTGTCCCCCCTCCGAGCAGGAGTTTTTGACAACCCCATTTCTCTCCCACCCCACTAAGCCACTAAGAGGTGTTTAGTGGGAAACACAGAAAGACCACCTAGATATGAAGAAGGTCACTCCCTCCTCACCCAACTTTTTAGTTCAAAACTTTGGAATTAACTAAACTATTATGCTCTAACCATGATGATTTTTCTTGCTAGGGGATTCTGGGAGTTGTAGTCCAAACCAGGAACTTTTCTTCGCTGAGGTCTTTTCCTCTAAACTGAACAAGCCTACATTTTAGCCTTTCTTCCTACTAAAGAGTCTCTCACCCCTAAACCATACTGTTTTTGTGTCTATTTCCCAACTTTATATTACATCTGTTTTGAGGTGAACCAGCCCAGATGAAGCTGTCCTATAGTCTATTTCCGAGGAAATTAATGTCAGGCTCTGAGTCAAAGAAGGAAGCTCCCTTTGGCTGAAATGAGCTGAAATCAAATTTTGAGATTTCATGTTGTTTTTTTTCCCTGTTGCACAAATCCGGTTCCAAGGCCTGAAGGCTGCAAAGTGGTAATAGACTATTAAATCACTCCAAAGGAGAAACAGAAATCATCCTTAAAATTAAATTGTGGCTTTCTCTTAAGATACACATACACACACACTCCTTGCTTTACACAAAGATAAAGGTGCAAGGGAGAGCATCCGGATCGGTGAAATGCCTCACCGTCTGTTGGCTTCTTTGACAGAGCTTTGAGGCTTGATGATACCCGTCTAATTAGCCAATTCTTGCCGCAGATGTGTAAGACATTTGCTGTTGTTGTATTATTTCATGTGTGATTAAACAACAGAGGGATGACTCCAGCTTTGCTCATGCTCTGACAAGTGTGCAGTTCAATTTTCTCCCCCCATTCATTAAAAAAAGGCAGGGAGGAAACAACCCAAGCAGATGCATTGAAAGGAATAATGGAGAAGGTTTGTCTCAACAGAGGGTAGGTGCTACGTATTTTTTTAACAATACAGTTGTCGCTTCATATTTGCTGGGGTTTGGTTTTAGGACACCACCACCACCCCCGTGGATGCCAAAATCCGTGAATACTCAAGTCCCATTATATGCAATGGCAGATCAAAACAGTGTCCCTGATATAAGATAGCAAAATCAAGGTTTGCTTTTTGGATTATTATTTTTTAAAGAATATTTTCAAGCCGTGAATACTTAAATCGGTGAATACCAAATCCGTGGATACCGAGGGACAACTGTACTGCTTTTCTATTGCAGGCGAAAGGAAGGAAGGTGTGGCCCCCAGAGCTCCCTGGAGACACTCACATTTTTGGCCAAAGCCACAGAAACTACCTGAACAACCACAAAAATATGGCAGTTTGGTATCCTCACTTCTCTCTGCCCCCTCTTTCCCCAAAAACACATTTTGTAGGGCTGGAGGAGATCGTAGCAACTTGGTACCTGTTCTTAATGTATTTTTAATAACTGAATGTTGAAAATGGACCTCCAACTACTCAATTGGATGTTAGTTAAAGCGGTGTCAAACAGGATTATTTCTGCAGTGTGTCAGCAGGCAGAGATACAACTATATCTATCAATTATATCAATAAATGAATTTTAAAAATTTAAATGTGGATATTATCTTTTATGTGTTATGTGTATTGCTGTATGGCAGGTGATTGGACTTGATGACCCTTGTGGTCTCTTCCAACTTTTGGATTCTATCTTTTCGGGTATAACAAAGACGTTTGGATTCACCTAATCAGCCTTCTGTTGTGCTGGCAGGCCTGTTTCCTGCCCACATCCCTCCCGGGGTCCTTTGCTCCTTCCTTTGCTCCGAATAAAGGATGAGTGTTCATGGTACATCTGAGCCAGAGTTCCTCCTGGGAGGCCTGGGATAAACAGACGCTTGTGCTAAACCAGAGAATCCCAGTGCAAAGAGACCTCAATGGCTTGTAACACAGTGAACGCCGATGTTTTAGGACTTTTTAAAGGCCCCTGAGTCACAGCAGACGCTGCTTAGAGGTCCTTCCTTTTACTAGGCTGAATCAAAGGAAACAAATGAATAATCTACATCTTTTCATCTCTTGGGGAAACAGCCCCTGAACTCCAAAGTTTTCTAGCTGTTTCTGGGGAGGAAACTCTGTCCCAGCTTCCCTCTTCCTTAATAAACCCACTTGACGCAAGTTGCACAGCCTTGAAGGAAATGCTCCGATCGTCTGTTCTATTTATTTTTAAAAGCAGAGAGAGCATTTTTCTCCTTCTCACATCCCAAACGTAGAAATTCTGCAGCTGGCTCCCTGGCATAATGCAATCTCCCCAAATTACCCTGATGCTAAAAGAATAAAAGACTGTGTTGAACAACAACGTATTTACTATGAGAAACTCGGGAGCGATCTCGCCTGAAGCAACAGATCCAGTACCACAGAGTTTTGTGGTTTTTATTTTTTTTATTTTTTAAAGCATGATTCGATTTTAAATTTTAATGTTAATCTCTTTTGGCCTTCCTGCAGAACAGTCCCATTTAGGCTGACATTTCTGACACCAGTGGTACTGTCTCTTATAGGCGGCTACAATGATGGGGTAGTTGTGCTCAATAATAGGTTTCTGTGTAGGGTTGCCAGGTTAGGAACTAACTATACCTGGCCCTGAAATTTTAGGAACAAAACCTGAGCCTAAAGTGGACATCTTGAAAATAAAAAGCATCATTGGGACAGACCTGTGTTTACAAAAGCAGGTATGCTTGTCAGCAAGATGTGATGGACTGTACCTTCTCTTGAGGATAAATATGGTGCCAAATATGGTGCTGGAGAAGTGTTATATAGTTACCAGGATGGCTCAAAAGGCCATCAATAGATCAGTAGAAAAAATCAATAGATGTAGTAGAATTACATCAGTAGAAAGTAGGAAAAAGTAGCTAACACACATTGGAAACTGCTTAATGCAGTGTAGATGTGTAAATTGCTATTGCTTAAAACAATTTGTAAGCCGCTCTGATAGCCTTGTGGCTGAAAAGCAGGGTATAAATACTCTCTGGCTTTTCTTCGCAAACGAAGATTCAGGAAGGGCTCATCCCGCGCTTTCTGCAAGCGCGCTGATGACTAAAAAGGCCAATCCGAGATAAACAAGTCCGGTTGCAGAAAGCACTGCAGAAGGTCTCCTTGGGTGATGTTTTTGGGTTGTGATTCTTCCTGCATTGTCGTTTCTCTTCAAGACTTGTTTGTCATGAGTTCTCAAATGAGGCTGCCGCATTGTGGATAGTGCGTCTCCATGCCTCCCGATGTGAGGCCAGGGTGGACCACTGTTGGTGATCAATTTGGCCGAGCCTGAGATGTTGCTTCAGGGAGTCCTTGTATCGCTTTTTTGGAGCACCCCTCTTACACTGACCCGTGGCAAGTTCACTGTAGAGTACTGTACTATTTTTGGGAGGCAATGCTCCTCCATCCTAGACACATGCCCTGCCCAGCACAGCTGTGTTCTCAATATCATGGCCTCCATGCTGGTGATCCCTGCTTGCTCAAGGACAGCAACATTCGTCACATAGTCAGTCCAGTGTATATTTAGGATTGTGCGTAAACAGCGCTGATGAAAGCGTTCGAGGAGTCGTAAGTGGTGGCGATATGTGAGCCATGTTTCAGACCCGTAAAGGAGAATAGACAGTACAATGGCTCAATACACACTGATTTTTGTGTAGTGGTTTAAGTATTTGACTCTAGGAGACCAGCGTTCCAATCCCTGCTCGGCCATAAAAACCTACTGTATGAGAAGATGCCACCAGCATGTCCATGTTTTGAATTAACATGGGGAAAGGGTATCATTCTGTGTCATATTTTCCTTGTTTTGGGAAGCATAGCTCTCCAACCATAATATTTTGCTTTTTTCCCAACAGACTTTGAGGCAATTTCATAACTGCTGCTTGTAATTTTGCTATATGACTTGACATTCAGAGGCTATTTGGCTTCATATCATTTTATTCCAGTTTGCATAAATTGTAGTTATTGTGTTAAAACAGGAATGCCTTTTACAAAAAGGGAAGTAACACAGAAATCTAGAGCAGTGTGTTTCATGTAGTTTCAGTTTGTTTCAGTTTTATTTAGATTAACAGGCTAGCTTTCAACAGCTACGCAGTTCGCTTTGTTATTCTTTTTCCTCCTTTGTGACTCTAATGATTACATACCAGTAAACAAATCTGAATTGATTAGATTTATTATTAATGAGCGCCTGCCACTATCAACATTCGGAGAAGCCTAGACATATTTTTAACATGAAGACAAAAGGCAAATGAAAGAAAGCGGTCATAGAAACCAAAACCAAAGTAAGTCCCATCAAGCTCAAGAGATGGGACCCAGACTGCCCCAAGATCCCTTCCTGCCTGAGACAAAGGAGAAAAGGGTTGGTCCTTTTGGCCTTGCTTCCAGTTTGGGAGCAGTCCAGATAGAGAATTTACTCTAATGGCTCCCAAGCGAGTAGGGGGGCATGGTGACTCTGCTCCAGATTTTAGTCAGAACTTTAAGGAGCTATCCAAGGTGTTGAACCTATTTGGGGTGGGACTGGAAGAGAGTTATATAGACACCATGGACCACTGGAAAATTAAATGATTGGGTCCCAGAGCCAACTGGGTCTGAACTCTACTAGAAGCCAAGATGACTAGACTGAGGCTATCATACTTTGGGCCTATCTTGAGATGATGTGACCCACTGGAATAGATCACAGGCTCTTCACCTTTTCTTTAACAGGGATCCCCTTTAAATATATTACCGTATATTCCGGCGTATAAGACGACTTGGCGTATAAGACCACCACCCCAATGTTTAAGTTAAAATATAGAGTTTGGGATATATTTGCCGTATAAGATGACCCCCCCTTCTCTTATATGGCAAGTATATCCCAAATTCCCCCACACCAGTGGTTCTTAACCTGTGATTAGTGGGGGTCTGTGAAGGCTTGAAGGCTGCTTGGCCCACCTCCTCCCTGCAGTGACAGGAGCTAAGGCAAAGGTTGGCTGGTTGACTTGGCCTGCACATTGCCATTCAATCTAAAACTTGCAGGAGAAAAGTCTTCTCTCTTCCTCCACTGCCTCTGAGGGAAGGTTGAATGGATGGTGTAATGGTATATTATTATTATTATTATTATTATTATTATGGCTTTAAATCTTGAATTAAGTCTTGAGGGACCCCAGCGGTGTGGGAGTGTTTGCACGGCTCCAGAGGCAGTGGGGGAAGCCGCGCGGGGTGGAGGGTGATTTTCTCCGTGGCTGCCAGTCACGGAGAAGCCCCCCTCCCACCCCGCACAGCTGAAGGAGAAGGGGGGAAGCTATGTGGGGAGGGGAGGGCTTCTCTGTGGCTGGCAGTCACGAAGAAACATCTCCCACCCCGCGCGGCTCCAGAGGCAGTGGGGGAAGCTGTGCGAGGTGTGGGGTGATCTTCTCCGGGGCTAGCAGCCATGGAGAAGACCCCCCCACCCCACTGAAGGAGAAGGGAGGAAGCCGTGCAGGGAAGGATCTGGCTGGGTCGGGGGCGCCACTGCTTCACCTGAGGAATCGGCCAGCGGGCGCTCTCTTTGACCCAGCGCAGGAGCAGGCAGGTGGGGAGACCGAGCAGCTCTACATTCGCACCTCTCCTCTGTTTTTGATTGCTCCCCAAAGGGGGAGAACGTGGAGAAGAGGGGCGAATGTACCAGTACACACTTTGCCTCACCCCCCCCCACTCAATCTCCTGCATCTTTGCTCCATTTGCAAGGGAGCGAAGAGGCAGGAGATTGGGTGGCTGGTGAGGCAAAGCGTGTACCCGGCGTATAAGACGACCCCTGACTTTGGAGTCTATTTTCCAGGCTTCAAAAGTCGTCTTATACGCCGGAATATACGGTATGTTGCTGCAGGCCTACAAGACTTAAAATGATGATGATGATGATGATGATGATGATGATGATGATGCAATTACACCATCCATTAAACCTTTCCTCAGAGGCACTGGAGGGGGAGGGAAGATTTTTCTCCTGCTTCTTCCTGCAAGTTTGTGGCTGGAGCAGATGGCAATGCGCAGGCCAAACCAGCCAGCCTTTGCCTTGGCTCCTGTCATATGGCTGCTCCACTGCAGGGAAGAGGTGGGCCAGGAAGCCTTCTCGGACCCCCTGCGAGGACACCGACCACAGGTTAAGAACCACTGGAATAGACAATAATGTTTGGTAAAGTGGGATGCAGTAGAAAAAGGGACAGACACTAGAAGTGAAGATGACTAAACTGAGGCTGTTGTATTTTGGACATAACATGAGGCAACGTGACTTATTGGGAAAGACCATAATCCTTGGCAAAGTGGAAGGCATTAGGAAAAAAGGAAGACTGCATTACAGGTGGATGGACTCCATCAAGGAAGCCATGGATGCTGCCCTGAGTTTGCAAGACCTGAGCATGGCAGCTGATGACCAGCACTTTCAGAAGTCTCTCATTCCTAGGGTGGTTGTAAGCCAAGGTCAACTTGATGGCAAATAACAACAAGAAGTATCCTACACCATGGAGATCTCTTTTAAAGTTCTGACTAAAATCTGGAGCAGAGTTGTGTCTCCCTCCCCACAACATGGGTGACAGCAGCCATTCCGGGGCTGGAAAGGGTGCCTCCCAGGCCAGACTGGGTGGGACACCCCCCAGCTCTGTCCTTCAACACCTCCCCATCACTCTCCCCAATCCCACCACCACCACCATGAAAGTGGCCACCACAGGGCAGGTGGAAATAAACCCTAAGAAAGAGGCCAGGGGGTTGAGACATCTAGAGAGCATCAGTTCATAAATGGAGTTGTCCTTGAACATGGATGCCTTTCCTGCTGCCCTTTCTCAGGAGGAGACCCTGACTCAGCAACAGAAAAAAGGCAGGTGACTCAACAGTTGAGGGGGCAGAGGAGAGGCGGCATCAAAGCGGGAAGTCCCCAAAGGGACCCCAGGCTTTCAGCCCACCCCTCACTCTGCTTCATAATTCTTGAGAGCAAACAAGGGAAAAGGTTTGCTTTGTGACGTGGAAATGAACCAGCACTGCTGGCAGGGCAGGGTTGGGGACTCGGGGTGTTGGAGATGCGGGAAATTATTTCACACATACACCGGAAAGGATTTCAGTGCAGAGTTTAGCAAAATGGAGTTTGCTATAGGCATCTAGTGTCTAGATCAAGGGAAGTCATAGTGCCACTCTATTCTGATTTGGTCAGACCTCACCTGGAGGTCTGTGTCCAGTTCTGGGCACCACAAGTCAAGAAGGATATTGAGAAGCTGGAATGAGTCCAAAGGAGGGCGACCAGGATGGTGGGAGGCCTGGAAGCCATGATGCCCTCTGAGGAGCGGCTTAGGGAACTGGGTCTGTTTAGCCTGGAGAAGAAAAGGTGAAGATGGGACAAGATAGCCATGTTTAAATATTGGAAGGGATGTCATACTGAGGATGGAGCAAGCTTGTTTTCTGCTGCTCCAGAGACTAGGACTCGGAGCAATAGGTTCAAGCTACAGGAAAAGAGATTCCACCTCAACATTCGGAAGAAATTCCTGACTTTACGAGCTGCTCAACAATGGACTACATTGCCTGGGAGTGTGATGGAGTCTCCTTCTTTGGAGGTTTTTAAACAGAGTCTGGATGCCCATCTGTCATGGGGAATGATTTGATTGTGAATTCCTGCATGGCAGAATGGGGTTGGACTAGATGGCCCTTGGGGTCTCTTCCAACTCTATAATTCTATGAAAATGAGGATGCAGAGCCATCACTTCCTTTTCTCATGATCCCTCTTGCCCATTTTGATGGCAGGAGGATGGCAAATGGAGGGGAGGGTGTGATCTCTCTTCCCCCATCATCTTTGTTGATCTATGACTTATTCGCTTGCCAACTTAGCAAAAAGGCCCCATCTTGCCCTTCCCAGAAGGATCAGGCAAAAGCAAACTGCTGCAGCCTCTCCTAGCTTGGGTGTCCTTCTGCATTCATAACTTTTGCCATCTTGACCACACTCTGACATTGCTTGGCCACTTGTGACCCGGGTTTTGTCTGTGAAATGTCAGAGGGTACATAAGTACATAACTGGGCCTCATCAATTCCACCTCCTTCCCCCCCATCCCAGCATCCATTCAACACTGCTTAGTAAGGAACACAAACAGACCCCATCCTCCAGGTTTTGAATGAAAAATGAAGTGAGTCAACCGCCAAAGTGGAGATCACAGAAACCTCTTTGGCTTTTACGCTGCGAACAAAACTCGAGCCAGAATTGGGGATGATTCACATGATCGGTAATGAAACCATTTTCTATAACCATGAAGATTGTTCTGGAAGGCAACAGAGAAGAGAGAGTAGATTGGAGTGGAAAAGAGGGGGGAAAGGAGGTTAACTGTCAGCAATTTCGTTATTTTCTTTCTGGGAGTGGCAGTCCAGAAAGGCACCTTTCCCCACGCTCTGGAAGTTCTAGTCTTCAGCATTGGAAGAGAAAGGGACCAAGGTCAGAACTTCAAGTTGCCTGTTGACTTATGGCCACCTCAAACATTTCATGGGGTTTTCTTTGGCAAGGAATCCTCAGAGGTGGTTTTTGCCAGTTCCTTCCTCTGAAACAGAGCTTGTAGCACCTGGGATTCCTTGGTGGTCTCCCATCCAAGTGCTCACCAGGGCTGACCCTGCTTAGCTTCCAAGATCACATGGGATCTCATGGTGCCGTTAGGGTATTCAGGCCCTCCACAGAATCCGTGCTTGAAAGAAAAACCACCAACAGGTCGTGGTTCTGTCCAGTTTGCCAGTCGGCGTGATTGCTATGACAAATAGCAATATGTGTGAGACAAAGAGCTTCGTTAGGATGGGTATATTTGGGGGGGGGGAACCAGCCACCCCCATTCATTCGGATCACATCACTCGACTTCTTGCGTAGTTCCACAGACGAGTGTCACTTAAGAACGCCCATTATAGTCAGCCTCGGCGGTCTCATTTCACGCTAATTGCTCTCCCAAATTGGACTGATGCTGGTTTGACATGAAAAACAGTTGCCAAAGTATCATTAATCTGGGATGGCGCTGGAGGGAGGGGTAATTACTACAGCCATGGAGGGCTTTGTGGAGTAATTACAACAAACACATCCAGCCATTCATCATCTCCAATCCACCCCCAGATCTTGCCCTCTTCATACCAATTGTCCCCAAACCAGTAAGTGGCCTTTTCAAAGATGTCAGGTCTCAATTCCTCTTTGGCTAAATAGGTGAGTGAGTTGATCAAATACGTGGAGGGAAAGTTTTCACTTGGTGCCTTTAGGTTTCTTCGAGTGGCAAAGGAAAGTTTTAATTATTGGAGAAAATGTTCCGTTCAGATTCGCTGCTGTTGTTGTGTGCCTTCAAGTACTGCCGTTTCTGATTTATAGCAACTCTAACTGAGATTTTTCTCAGTAAGGTTTCTTCAGAGGGGGATTGCCACGGCTTTCCTCTGAGGCTGAGAGAGTGGGACTGGACCCAAAGGTCACCCAGGGGGTTTCTGTCACTGAGTGGAGGATTCAGACCCTGATCTCCAAGAGTCCTAGTCCAACACTCAAACCACTACAACATGCTGGCTCAAATATATATATATATATAACAACAACAATTTTTCAACAACAACAAAAAAGACAGATTCTGAGAGGCCACATGGGACCCATCTATATATGTGTATATATATATATATACACACACACACACACACACACACACACATATATATATATATATATACATATATATATGCATCAATATCAATATCAATATGATATTGAGAACACAGCTGTGCTGGGCAGGGCACATTTCTAGGATGGAGGACCATCGCCTCCCAAAAACAGTACTCTACGGTGAAGTCGCCACGGGTCAGCGTAAGAGGGGCGCTCCAAAAAAGTGATACAAGGACTCCCTGAAACAACATCTCAGGCTCAGCCAAATTGATCACCAACAATGGTCCACCCTGGCCTCACATCGGGAGGCATGGAGACGCACTATCCACAATGCTGCAGCCGTATTTGAGAACTCACACCAAACAAGTCTTGAAGAGAAACGACAATGCAGAAAGAATCACAACCCGGAAACAGCACCCAAGGAGAGCTTCTGCTGTGCTTTCTGCAACCGGACTTGTTTATCTTGGATTGGCCTTTTTAGTCATCAGCGCGCTTGCAGAAAGCGCGGGATGAGCCAGAGCCCTTCCTGAATCTTCGTTTGCGAAGAAAAGCCAGAGAGAGAGAGAGAGAGATGCATATATACGCATATATATATATATATATATATATGCATGCCCTATATATACCATAGGGCAGTGGTTCTTAACCCTTTCTTTACCAGGGACCCCCTTTAAATATCTTTTGTTGCTGTGAATCCCCAAGATTTAACTCAAGATTTAAAGCAACAACAGCAATAATAATAATAATAATAATAATATAATTACACCATATAAAAGGTATCTTATAATTATAAATATACAAATATTTATCCGGGGCTGGCTACCTCAAAACCTTCCCTCAGAGGCACTGGAGGGGGAAGGAAGACTTTTCTCCTGCTTCTTCCTGCAAGTTTGTGGCTGGAGTGGATTGAATGGCAATGCGCAGGCCAAGCCAGCCAGGCTTTGCCTGGGCTCCTGCCATGTGGCCACTCCATTGCAAAGAAGACGTGGGTCAAGCAGCCTTCTAACTTTCATGGGGATATCAACCTGTGAGAACACTGCGGACCCTTGGGGGGTCCCAAGACCCCTGGGTCAAGAACCAGTACCCAAAGGCTTTCTGAGCAAGATTTCTTCAGAAAAACATGTGCAACGTAGTGTAAAACTGCAACATGCAATGACAACTTGCAAAGGCACAAAGAAACATACTGCCTGCCCAACTCCAGCGGAATACATCTGTGGTGTAATGGTGACTTTTTGGCCCCACGTGCATAGCATGACTTATGCATGCATAATATCCTTGAATACTGTATATGCCAGCTACAAAATACCATTGAATTAAATGGGTCTACTTTGGCATAAGAATGAGGCCTTGGCTTCCAACTTTGTAGTTTGCCATCTAGTGGCATACACAAATTAATGCTTGCAGAGAAATGGGTTGGAAGTACCAGAATTCAAAAAAAGGAGATAAAAACTAATGTGCATGTGCTGAGTTGGGAGTTTTTGTTTGGCAAAAAGCACAGAGCGGCAATGCAACTGTGTGCATGAACCCTGTATTAATGTATAATCCAAAATCAGCAGTGGCTCCTCTTCGTCTTGGAAAGATGTGACCAGTGGGGTGCCACAGGGTTCTGTCCTGGGCCCAGTGCTATTCAACATCTTTATCAATGACTTAGATGAGGGAATTAGGGGCATACTTATCAAATTTGCAGATGACACCAAATTGGGAGGAGTAGCTAATACCCTAGAGGACAGGATCAAAATTCAGAATGACCTGGATAGACTGGAGAGCTGGGCCAAAGCTAACAAAATGAAATTCAATACGGAGAAATGTAAAGTACTGCATTTAGGGCGGAAAAATGAAATGCATAAATATAGGATGGGAGAGACCTGGCTGAATGAGACTATGTGCGAAAGGGATCTAGGAGTCCTAGTAGACCACAAGTTGAACATGAGCCAACAGTGTGATGCGGCAGCTAAAAAGGCCAATGCAATTTTGGGCTGTATCAATAGAAGTATAGTGTCTAGATCAAGGGAAGTAATAGTGCCACTCTATTCTGCCTTGGTCAGACCTCACTTAGAATACTGTGTCCAGTTCTGGGCACCACAATTCAGAAAGGATATTGACAAATTGGAGCGTGTCCAGAGAAGGGCAACTAAAATGGTGAAAGGTCTGGAAACAATGCCTTATGAGGAGAGACTTAGGGAGCTGGGTATGTTTAGCCTGGAAAAAAGACGGTTTAGAGGCGATATGATAGCCCTGTTTAAGTATTTGAAGGGATGTCACGCTGAGGATGGAGCAGGCTTGTTTTCTGCTGCTCCAGAGACTGGAACACGGAGCAATGGGTGCAAGCTCCAGGAACAGAGATTCCACCTCAACATGAGGAGGAACTTTTTGACAGTCAGAGCTGTTCGGCAGTGGAACACACTCCCTCGGAGCGTGGTGGGGTCTCCTTCCTTGGAGGTCTTTAAACAGAGGCTGGATGGCCATCTGTCGGGGATGCTTTGATTGTGATTTCCTGCGTGGCAGGGGGTTGGACTGGATGGCCCTCGTGGTCTCTTCCAACTCTGCAATTCTATTTGCACTACAGCTCATGGTCATAGCAGCCCCAATCTCAGTGGGGTGGCAAGGGAGGGGTTGGATCACCCTGGGTTTTAGTCCAAACTTTAATTGGTGTCGAAACCTATCCCTAAAATATATTAATCCATCTTAGATATGAAGTTCAGACTAAAAACTGGAACGGACAGCACCCATCTCCCACATTATAGCCACTGCAAGGGAGAGCTTGTACTTTCCATGTTACTGAGCAGTGAATCCTTTCTGAGTTTTAATCCAAACTTTACATGGGTAGTCTAAGGTACTGAACCTATTTTGGGGATATGATTCAACACCTTGGATAGCTCCTTTGAAGTTCAGGCTAAAACCTGGAGTGGATTTGCTACCACTCTTACCTGTCTTTTATCACAGTGCTATTAACTGCTCTGGTTGCCTCCTGTGTAATCCTGGGATTTGCAGTTTAGGGAGGGGCATTGAGCATTCTCAGCCAGAGAGCTGGGGTACCTCAGCAAACTACAAGTCCCAGGACTCCACAGGAGGCAGTGGAATAATAGTTAAAGCGGAATAATAGCACTATAACAGTGTAGTGTGACCATCTTAAAACCCCTGTGGATATGGGGGTCTGACTGTACTATGATTCCATTTTAAGTTCCATGGCAACACCTTATGGAACCTTGGGATTTGTAGTTTACTGAGGCCTAAGAGCTTTCTGGATGAGAATCCCAGGATTCCACAGGAGGCAGCCAGAGGAGTTAAAGTGGAATAATAGCGCTATAACAGCGCAGTGTGATCTGAAATTATACTTTATCACACTACATTGTTATACTGCTATTATTCCACTTTAACTGCTATGGTTGCATCCTGGGGTTTGTAGTTTAGTGAGGCCTAAGAGCTCTCTAGCTGAGAGTTGTAAATGCCCCTTGCTAAACTGGAAATCCCAGGATTCCACAGGAGGCAGCCATAGCAGTTAAAGTGGAATAATAGCGCTATAACAGTGTAGTGTGACCATCTTAAAACCCCTGTGGTTATGGGGGTCTGAGTGTAGCATGATTCCATTTTAAGTTCCATGGCAACACCTTATGGAACCTTGGGATTTGTAGTTTACTGAGACCTAAGAGCTTTCTGGCTGAGAATCCGTGAATACTCAAATCCCATTATATGCCATGGCATAGCAAAATGGTATCCCATTTTGATGGGATGGCAAAATCAAGGCTTGCTTTTTGGATCATTATTTTTTAAAGACTATTTTCAATCCGTGAAGACTTAAATCCGTGGATACCAAAATCCGTGAATACTGAAGTCCCATTAGATGCCATGGCATAGCAAAATGGTGTCCCTGATATCAGAGGGCAAAACCAAGGTTTGCTTTTGGGATCATTATTTTTTTAAAGAATATTTTCAATCCGTGAAGACTTAAATCCGTGGATACCAAACCCGCGAATACGGAGGGACACGTGTAGTGTGATCTGAAACTTTCAAAAACCAGAGTCGAGCCCGGAAGTTCCTCCTCTTGGAGAGGCAGTCTGTCGGATTTGCTAGCTCTATGTGCTGGCTCCTCTAAGTACTTTGCTAGCTCTACGTGCGACGGAAGCCGGCAGGCAGAGAGGAGTCCGGGCCAGCCGCCGCGCCTGCGCCGTGGGTGGTGTGGGCGCCGCTCTAGGCCGCGCTCTCTGTGGGGCGAGGGGGCGGTTGCTAGGCTGCGCTCGGGGCCTAGTAGGCCGCAGGGGCGGCGTGGCCGCCGGGCCGAGCGGAGAGGGAGGCGCCGGAGCCGGAGCCGCCTCAGCATCCATGGCGGCCTCTCCCGCCGCCGCCACCGAGGGTCCTCCTCCTCCGCCGCCTCCGTGCGTGCTGTGCTGCGGGGAGCTGGAGGTGGTGGCGCTGGGCCGGTGCGAGCACCCCATCTGCTACCGGTGCTCGGTGCGGATGCGGGCCCTCTGCGGGGTCCGGTACTGCGCCGTCTGCCGGGAGGAGCTCGCCCAGGTACGGGGGCGGCGGGCGGGAGGCTGCCCTGGTCATTCGGGCAAGACTGGGGCTGGGAGGGGGAGAAGGAGGGCGGCTGCTGATTATTATTATTATTATTATTATATTAATTAAAGTGTAGGGGAGGCTAAGCAGGAGCCTCTTATGATTTAAGTCACCCCTTTGGCCCCCTTATTCAGGCATTAATGGGGGGGGTAAAGAGAAGGGTTGCTGCTGCTAATAATAATAATAATAATAATAATATTAATTAAAGTGTAGGGGAGGCCGAGGAGGAGCCTCTTATGGGTTAAAACACCCCTTTGCCCCCCCTCCTGATTCAGGCATTAATGGAGGGGGAGTGAAGAGAAGGGTTGCTGCTGCTGCCATTATCATCATCATCATCATCATTATCATATTAATTAAAGTGTAGGGGAGGCCAAGGAGGAGCTTCTTATGGATTAAGACACCCCTTTGCCCCCCCCCATTATTCAGGCATTAATGGAGGGGTGAAGAAAAGGGTTGCTACTGCTAATAATAATAATAAAGTGTAGGGGAGGCCAAGCAGGAGCTTCTTATGGATTAAGACACCCCTTTGTTCCCCCTGATTCAGGCATTAATTGGGGGGGGTCAAGAGAAGGGTTGCTGCTGCTTTTAATTTATTATTATTATTATATTCATTAAAGTGTAGGGGAGGCTGAGGAGGAGCTTCTTATGGGATTAAGACACCCCTTTGGCCCCCTTATGCAGGCATTAATGGGGGGGGGGTAAAGAGAAGGGTTGCTGCTGCCACCATTGTTATTATTAGTAGTAGTAGTATTAGTATTATTATGTGTTGGGGAGGCCAAGGAGGAGCCCCAACGAGCAGGAGCTTCTTATGGATTAAGGCACCCCTTTGCCCTCCCTGATGATTCAGGCATGAATGAAGGGGGGGAGTTTTGTTGCTGCTGCTGCTCCTATTATTATTATTATTATTATTATTATCATCATCAAAGTGTAGGGGAGGCTGATCAGGAACCTCTTAATTCATTAAGACACCCTTTTGATTCAGGCATGAATGGGGCAGGGGGTGAGAAGGAGGGTTGTTGTTGTTGTTGTTGTTATTTATTTATTTATTTATTAAAGTGTAGGGGAGGCAGAGCAGGAGCCTCTTATGGTTTAAAGCATGAATAGTGTGGGGAAGAAGGATGGTTGTTGTCGTTAGGAGTGTTGTCACTCACTCTTTAAAGTCATGTATTGATGTCTTAAAAATGGGAGAAAAGGGCTAGCCAAGTGGATGATGAAGGGGCTGGATCAGTGTCCCCCCCCCCCTTTGAGAGGAGAGGATACAACAGTTTGGAGGGGCTGCAGGTTGGGCTTTTAAAAAACATACCGTATTAAGATTTAGGCTTAGAAAAAAAGACCATGTTAAGAATTTTTTTTGGCTTAGAAAAAATTGAAAAGTGTTAAGTGGAGAAAAAAATGTTTAAGAGTACCCAGCTTGTGGGGGGCAATTAGCTAACACACATTGGAAACTGTTTAATGCAGTGTAGATGTGTAAATAGCTATTGCTTAATACAATTTGTAAGCCGCTCTGATAGCCTTCTGGCTGAAGAGAGGGGTATAAATAACTAAATAACTAACTAATAACTAACTAAGAGGTATGTGACACTTACTGGCCTGAATAGAGTAGACCCAGTGACTTACTAATATGTCGGCTCACCATTCTGCAATTGACTAAATGGGTCTACTCTGTTTTGGGCTAAACAACAGGATGCCAGCCATAACCTCTAAAAGCTGGACCCACCACTCCCTCCTAGCAGTTCCATGGGGCTGGATTACAAGAGTTGGTTGAAAGAGTGGGTACGTTTTTACCTAGAAAAGAGAAGATTAAGAGGAGACGGGGAGAGATGTTTTCAAACATCTAAAAGGGGGTCTTGTAATATATGAAACAGGCATGGTCCCTGTCACTACAAATCCCAGGACTCCATAGGATGGAGCCATGATAGGGCTTGTCTAGACACAATGGTTTACTGCGAGTGGTTGCACATTTTCACTCATTCGCAGTGAAGTTATTTTGCCTTTACATTTGTGCGCATATTCACATCCATTCAAACTGAACATCCACACACGCTCATAAAGGGCAATGGAGCAAAAACACACAGTGATGTAAATTTAGATGTCCACGCATCCCATGATAAAAAAAATCTATTTTAAAACTGGATTATTTGTGTAGTGTGAGAGCTCGGTCAGGAATGCTGCTGTAACAAATCTTGTGTTGAGCAAGGGGTTGGACCCCCAAGCAACTCTGTGACTCCTTGACTTTACAGTAATTGATTGCTTAAATTTGCATACTGACAAAAGCAACATCTCTGTGGTGTGAAACATGTTCTTAGAAAATCAGAGCAGGGAACATGGCCTTGTTGTGGATAGGGGTGGGTGTCCCCTAAGAACCTCCAGGGGGGTGCTCTCTCCATAACTCTGCTAGAGGAGAAGTCTTCAATTTATTAAAGGCAGTTAGTCCAGAACAAGGGCAATTATGAGCTCCCAAGGTTGAACTCATACTATTTAATTTATATACTACACTATCTAATATCCTATCCATTTTAATGACCACACAGCAAGTCTCTGTGTGTCTTTCTTTCTAATAAGCACATCTTATTTTTGGAAGACCTGTATGTTTGTTTTTCTCCAGGCATTATCCCCTAATTGGCTTGAAATGAAAGGCTGTGAAGGTCAAGTAATTCAGTGAAATAAGATGTTTACTCTGCAGAAGAGGTGGAAATACAAGCTTACCCTGTTTGCTTATTCATTTCCTTCTGGTTCAATACAGTCCTCTGTTTATAAGTGAAGCCTGTTTGGTTTCCCATTCTTCTGAAAGTGGTGGCAGCATCATTTGGGGATGTCATGTGTCCAGGTGGGAGCAGGCTCCCCATCTTTAATGTGCTGTCTGTTCAGACGTTGATAGCTAGTCTCCAGAGTCTCCTAGTCCAAGGTCTCCCTCCTAGCTAATGCGCCCTCCTCCACGTCTTCTGCAGTTGCCCACCCCTGCTCTGCTCTAGAGAGCTGATTCCATTCTGAGATTACCACAGCAA
The DNA here is from genome assembly GCA_030847615.1 of Gambelia wislizenii. Lineage (NCBI taxonomy): Eukaryota > Metazoa > Chordata > Lepidosauria > Squamata > Crotaphytidae > Gambelia > Gambelia wislizenii. The sequence continues at coordinate 29,092,006 of JAUMIR010000012.1, read as the reverse complement.
AGGCTCAGACACTTCCTAACTGTTTCTCTACAAATAGTTATGTGCTTGCATCCGCTGTGCGTAGGTCAGAGGGAGCCATATGAGTTTGTCTTTATCAGGCTCTGGGGTATTGGCTTCCATTTTGTTTGCGTTGTGCTACAGCTGCTGCCAAGTGCAAGAGTCGGTCATGGTGATCATGTTATCTTATCACCCTGCTTGTGTAGTGGAACTGGCTCTTTAGAATTCAGAGTGGAGGGAAATTGTGAGGTGGCAGCAGAGTTGGGTTAAAAAAGCCAGGAAAGGCCCTCTCTGTTGGTGTAAGGAGTTAGCCTTGGAGCGTTGGGCCACCGTTGCTTATACAGTAAAGCTCGGAATAGTCCTAATCTTGAATGTTGAAAAGATGTCTTCTTCCATCTCTGCCTCCCCCAAGCTTCTTAGGCGATCGTCTCATAGAAACTAGCTACCTCCACTTTCTTCAGGTTTATAATTAATTGTTTTGTATTCCCACCCCCAGCTCATAACCAACAATTGTAGACATGGTTATGTCTGTGGCAAGTGTGACACTCGGCATTGCATGGCCATCAGGATGTGGCATGGGAGAGGGCACCAACTACCAGTTTGGGCTGGACAAGTGAAATCTAAAATTGTTGACCTTTGAGCAGAACACAGCAAGCTGCCTTAGACAAGTGGTCTAGCCTTATGAATGTTGCCCGTTGTTGTGCATTTTGACAGCCAGTAGTTCTCCAGAGGTCTTGGTCAGATGGTGTTTCCCATCCTCTGGCAGCTGGTTCTTTAAAATGGAGATACCAGGGTGAAACACAAAGCTTTGAAACTTGTCTGTGGATCAATGAAGTTAGCCTTGCATCCTGTTGATTTGGTTAATCTTGAGGCTGCTCTCCTCTCAGTGCCTTGGTTTGCTTCAGAGAGTTCCCCCACCCTGTTCCAGAATCCACAGTGGTATAGCATGACTACTGCCCTTGCATTTCCCTCATGTCTGATTAGATGATGCATTCCATTTATGCCTGGAACAGTGTGTCACTAGCCAGAGGCGCTTCCTTTTACGTAACTTTTAAATCACGGGAAACAAAAACCTAGCCGTGTCTGCCAGTAGTTAAAGGGAGGGGTGAACAACTTACAGATCTCTGGTAAACATTCTGTTAAATGCTACGTGAGCTCTTCTTCAGAACCATGGAAATCACCAGCCCTCCGCCCTCCTCCAAATCTTGGGTTTTCCTAAAAGGTAGAATGAGTCAGGCTTCTGCAGCAGTTAACCCAGCTGTTGGGTCATACAAGTGACTTGAGGAAACTGAACCTTTAAACAGAGTGCATGGTGTTTGGGAGTGACGCTGTTTGTGTCCTGGTGTGAGCCTCTTCTGCATGCCACTGCCCCTTGCTCAGACTTTTTGTGGGAGCATAAAGTATTCCTTACTTTGAACATACCGCCAAGTGTCTCAAGGTCAGGTGGCCTAAGTAACTCACTATGGGTAGAACTAGTGATTCTGTTCTTTCCCACTCTATTCCATTGGCTCATGGACAGCGATGACACAGCCCTCTTTCTTTCCTCTCTCTTGCAATCAAATGAAATAGATGAGGCCAGTGGGCTTTTCCAGGGACCCCCTTTAAATATCTTTTGTTGCCATGGACTCGCAAGACTTAACTCAAGATTTAAAACAACAACAACAACATAGCTTCCATTAAACCTTTCCTCAGAGGCATTGGAAGGGGAAGGAAGACCTTTTTCCTGCTTATTCCTGCAAGTTTGTGGCTGGAGCAGATTGAATGGCAATGTGCAGGCCAAGCCAGCCAGCCTTTGCCTTGGCTCCTGTCACATGACTGCTCCACTGCAGGCAGAAGGTGGGCCATGCACTCTTTGAGGACCCCCTGTGAGGACATTGCAGACCCCTGTGGGTCCCCAGACTGCAAGTTAAGAACCACTGGATTAGGCTGAGAAGGACTGCTTTAGTCTGGGCTCCGAGTCTGCCTCGTCCGCATCCCTCCTCAGTGTTCCATCCAGTCTGGTTTTTTCCCCCTGATGATCTCCACAGGATCCACCCTGGGGGTGTCAGCTGTTTGGTCAGAACTGGGGGTCCAAAGAGCATCCCTCTGTATGCTGGTGCAGCCCTGGGCCTGGTGTATCCTTATCCGCTAACTCTCCTCCTTCTTTTCTGTCTAGGTGGTCTTTGGGAGAAAGCTGACATCCTTCTCAACAATACCACTCAGCCAGTTGCAGCACGAGAAGAAATATGACATCTATTTTACTGATGGAAAAGTTTATGCTCTCTATAGGTAACCATTCTTCACCTTACTTCCTTTGGTAATCTGCGAAGGTATTTGGTGAGCAGAGAAAGTCCTAACAGGCAGCTGTGCAAATGCTTTTACCTGTCTTAGAGCCTAGAAGAGTTGGCCTGGGTGGTAAATGAATCGAGTCAGTGATTAAAAATGTCTCTGCCTGAAAATACGTGGGCAGTGCCTGATGGACGGAGCCAGAGTGGGCACTAAGCAAGATTTCCACAGTCAGAGGACAAGTCAGTGCCCGTCTAGTAAACGGGGAGATGCAAAGTGAATTTGGCAAAATGAGTGTTGTAGCTCTTCTTCATGCATGAGCCTGTGTGTGTGTGTGCGTCTGTGTGGTAAAACAACGCGGAATGCATATTGCCTCGATAAATAAACTTGCATCGTGCCCTTCTAAGCATTTTCTCCATTACTTAGGATGCCTTTACAAATTAAAATGAAATGTAGCTCACACTCAAGGCACTTAGAAAACGTTAGAAAATGACTGTGAGAGACGGCTGCGCTTCTGATGGGAGGCAGGGGAGCGGATATTGGGGAAGGCGCTCTGCAGATTGTAAATGTTTTCTTGGGCCTCTTTTCCTCTCCTAGGAAACTCTTGCAGCATGAGTGCCCGCTGTGCCCAGAGGCCCGGCCATTTGCCACGATTGTGGACTTGGAGCAACACATGAGGAAGCAGCATGAGCTCTTCTGCTGCAAACTCTGCGTGAAGCACCTGAAGGCAAGTGGCCGAGAGTTCTGCCTGGGGCCCAGAGGCTGGGGGGGGGGCCTCGAAGTCAAGGTAACCCTCCCACTGCTCACGGAAGTGATGGCTGTGCTCTCTGCCTCTTGTCTTCCAGATCTTTACGTATGAGCGCAAATGGTATTCGCGCAAGGACCTTGCTCGGCACAGAATCCATGGGGACCCTGACGACACGTCTCACCGGGGCCACCCCTTGTGTAAATTTTGCGACGAGCGATATTTGGATAATGATGAGTTATTGAAACACCTGAGAAGAGACCACTATTTCTGCCATTTCTGTGATTCTGATGGTGCACAGGAGTATTACAGGTTTGTGAGCACAGCAGAATGTGAATCTGCCAGGAGGGCGGGGGGTAGTATCTATTTGCAGCACTGGCTTCCAGCACTTGATTCTTACGACCCAACCATACCCATTTACAGTACCATTTTTTAAGAAAAAATGTTAAGTATTCAGGACTGGAGTATTGGCAGCCTCCACCACATAGACAAATGACTGGTCTGAGACAGCCTCAAGTGGATGATCAGAACTAACCCACCCTTTCTTCAGCTGAAAAACCTCAGACTGACATGCATGTTACCTTCCTAATGAGGAGCCATATATAAGCTTCTGACTGCAGTCAAGTCAGCCTTTACCTCTCACCCAGGTGAAGACAGAGCTGGGAAGGACTTTTGTTTTCTCTGTTTCTTTCCTGGTTCTTCAGAAGAGATAGGGCAGCATTACCACAGTTGTCTTCAAGGGAAGCAGTCAGCTCTATTGGGTAATGACGTCAACAGTTGCCTTTGATTGGGCTTCAGTCTTGCATAGCCAGCCTGTTTTGGTTTTTTCCCCCCAGAAGGTCCTGATGATTTTAACAGTCCTCATTTACTTCAAAATTACAAAGCTAGAGGGTATTCTTGGGCTCCTTGAACAGTTTAGTCGGTAGCAATCAGTGTCTAGTGATCTGTACCCCTCCAACTTGCTTTGCAAGAATCGCAGCAACCACCTGGGGCTAGAGGGGCTCTCTCAGAAACAAGCCAGTGGTCCACCCCAGGCCCAGTTCAGTGTTGGCGTATCTCATTTCCCCCTTCTCTCTTTTCACTACAAACACAAGTGTGCGAAACTTGAGTTCACCAGTGAACTGACAGGCTACCTCTGTCCCTTGACTGCAGTGATTATGAGTACCTCCGGGAACACTTCCGCGAGAAGCACTTCCTCTGTGAAGAAGGCCGGTGCAGCACCGAGCAGTTCACGCACGCGTTCCGGACTGAAATAGACTACAAGGCCCACAAGACAGCTTATCACAGCAAAAACCGGGCAGAGGCCAGGCAGAACCGGCAGATCGACCTTCAGTTCAACTACGCTCCGAGGCATCAGAGGAGAAACGAGGGTACATTGGGCTGGAGAAAGCTACCAGTGGGCTGGGCGTTAATCTTCTGGCCATAGTTTATATTTTTAAACCATTGTTGGAGGACGGGGGTTGGCTATCTAGTTGTTTCACAACTATAGGGTGCGTACATATGTTTTGAGAAGTATGCTTTGTGCATCTTTTCCATGGCATAGGAAAAACACTGCATGTGGAACTAGAAGCAGAATGCAGCCTTTTTGAGAATCTTGGCTTTCTCATTGAAAAGTTCAGGCTATGAGCCTTGGGCTTGATCAGTCATGTGGGGCAGTGGGGTAGGATTTGCCTGGTGAAGCCATGGAAAAGTGTGGTTGAATAGTGTTTGTGGGTGTTAATTTTCTCTACGATGGAAAGTCTTCTGCCTCTCTCCATCTGCAGGAAGACATACCCAGCAAGCTACAAAACTCAGCTTTCCCTAGTGCATAATTTGTCATAGTTCTGTGTGACATCTTCTTGATCACATTCAGGGAGACAAATTAGGTCTCAGGGAACATGCAGTTCACCTCTGTTGTAGCTTATTCTACCCCACTATGGTGCAGGATATTAGCCCTTTGGGGAGAGAAGGGCAGTTTGAGGCTGATTTGCCCTGTGTTTTTATATTCCAGGCGTTGTGAGCGGCGAAGACTACGAAGAGGTTGACCGGTATAACCGCCAAGTGAGAGGAAGCAGGGCAGGGCTACGCGGAGGGCAACAAAATCGGAGGGGCAGCTGGCGATACAAGAGGTAACGTAGTCTTGGGTTCTCTGGAAGGGCAGGAAGGTGGGGTTGCACGTTTGGAAACACTTAGTGAGCAGGAATATAAATTGGGAAGCAGCATGTTAACATCTGCTTCGCTCTTGGAATTAGCTGCCAGAACTGGACCACTGTCACATGTGGGAAAACCCAGAGGCCTGAACACAAGAGATTTAAGCTTTTAGCAACTTTTCCAGTTAGGTTCTGTTTACATAATACATGGTCGGCTTTTCATGGGGTAAAATACCTCCCAGCAACTCATGACAAATACAGTTAGAAAAACAACAACCCAACCCCTTCCTCATAATGGGCTCTGTCCCCACCTCTTGCTCTTGAGTAGGAGAGGGGACCTCCAAATTCTGTCTAGGTGCCACCACCTACTAATCCACCCCACGTGATTCCGTAACTTAGTGGGAAGTTACTGATGGGTTTAACTTGTACTTTTCCCACCTCTGACTGAAGAGCTTTCCCCTCCTCCCGTGGGAGATGAGAATCCTCTAGAGGTCACACCCCCTCCCCAATATCTGTGAGGGTTCAGTTCCCGGACTTACCGTAGATATCAGAAACCATGGATAATATTGAACCCTATTAAAATAGAATGACTTCTGGTACAGGCATACCATAGAGTTGCATTGGAGGACCTAGCGATTCCTAGAGAGAACACCTCTGTAGGCATTTTCCAGTGTGATTCTATGGTATGTGTCCCTATTTTTCAGCCACAGATACCTGAAACTATGGATAGAGGTTCTCTGGATATGGGGGGCAACCTGTAAACACATGAGCATGTACACACTTGAGCAAGGTGAATCTTGCCAATGGCCTCTTCCTGAATAATTTTTCCTGAATAGCTAAGCCTACCCTTTGGTGTCCTACCAACCTCACCCCCATTTGGCCTGTAGTAAAGAGAGACTGCTTCTCTTTGCCCTCAGAATGGGCAAGAAAATCCTGTCTCTCACTCTCTGACTCCTCTTTACTCTGCTGCTCAAAAACATCCCCATAGGGAGGAAGAAGACCGGGACATTGCTGCAGCCGTCAGGGCATCAGTAGCTGCCAAAAGGCAAGAGGAGAGAAAGCGTGGGGAAGACAAAGAGGAGAGCACCCGTGGGAAAAAGGAAGACACAAAAGATCCAGACTTGAACATCTCTAAGCGAGGACTGAAGCCTCAAGCTGAAGCACTAGGTGAGCCATCCGTAGGATCAGAAGGGCTGTGGCGGGCAGGTGGCCCACCCTGATATGCTGGAGCGGAGGACCACCAGACGGTCCTCTTAGTTCAATCTGCCTCTCTGTTCTTCCTCCCAAGTTCCCAAGGAAGCCGGTCCAAAGACCGTTTTGAGCCAGGATGACTTTCCGGCCATTGGCTCACCAGCAGTGGGCTCTTTGCAAAGGTGAGTCTTTGATCTCATAGGACAATGCTTAGGCCAGATTTAAGTGGGTGGACAGAAACCATTTGTGCAAGTAATGTCAAGGAAATGGCATTGTGGGCAGTTCTAAGTCACACACCTGTTCTCTAGTTGTGGTCATGACCGCTCTGTTCCCCCAACCCCACCCCCAGTCTGGCATCCTGTGACAGTATCAGAACTACATCACATCTGGCCATTCACTGCCAGATGAAGCATTTAGGGTTGCCGGCTCTGTGTTGTTGTGAGGTGAGTTCTTACACATGGCATTCCTCTCACAGCTCTGTCCAACCAGCCTCAGTCAAACTGGACGAAGAGGACTTTCCAAGCCTCTCTTCCTCCTCCTCTGCTCCTGCGGTCTCTTCGGCCCTGTCCTTGAGCTACACGGCCACAGCTAGGAGGACTGGCTTCCAGGAGGAGGACTTCCCAGCCTTGGTGTCCCGAGTCCAGCCAAACAGTAAGACTGTGTCAACGCTCACGTCTGCCTGGAGCTGTGGCTCTAGTAAAAACGTGGCCCGGGCCATGGCGGCTAGTAACCCCAACGCCAGCCTGGCAGCCCGAAAGGCAGCCCCAGCCAGTGGGGTTAAAGGGAACAAAAGGAACAAGGCGACACTTCCCAGTGATGACCAGGACCACAGCAGTGGCCTGACCACCCAGGAGATCCGAGCCGCCCCTACGATGGTCGACGTCTCCTCTTTGCTGTCCTCCTCCAATTCCCAGGTGTTTATTAAAGTGGGCAGGAAGAAGAAAGTCGGGGCTGAGAAACTGAGAACAGCCTCGCCCCCTGTGCCGCAGGAGACGCCGCCCCCTCTCAGTTCAGTAGAGAAGGCGCCGGATGCTGAGCACCCGCTAAGCCTCACTGCCAGTGCTGCTGTGTCAGAGAGAGCTGTAGCTGTTGTGAACGGCCACTCCGAAAAGGCGCCAGTTCCCTGTAACGCTTCCAAAGAGCCGCCTGGCCTTAAGAAGCCCGCCCTGGCTATCCAGCCCCTGTTGCCTCAGGAAGAATTTCCAGCCCTTGGCAACTCTGGACCACCTCGAATGCCTCCCCCTCCAGGTAAAGGCTGCAGGTGGGCGGGGCGGGGCGGGGGGAGATATTCTGTGGGAATTCAGAATGTGCTAGAGGGATCTGAATTCTGTTTCCTGAGAACGACAGCAGATCATTAGTAAAAAACAAAACAAAAACTACCAGGTTCCTAGTCCATAGGGCTACAAAAATGAATTCTGAAAGTGTTTCTGTCTTTTGAAATCTTAGGAGCCCTGGAGGGCCCAAGCTCTCCCTTCCCATGGACTGGGTTAGGGCTGTTTTTCTGGTGCGTCCCTGAGCATTTGCAGAGGGCCCTGCTACTAGCTGTGGTTGGAAAAGTATGGGACTTCCCTTCCGTTTTTATTCTGCCAAAAATATATTTTTAACAATCTGTAGCCTATGCAGATTAAGCAAAATACTTCTTAATTGGTTGCTGATTTTCAGTTTCTCTGAACTCTCTGAATAATTTATTCTGGATTTGCTGGGCAGGGTGGGCATGAGATTGGCAGAGGTTGCCCTTCAGCATTTAGGCCCTTGGCAGGCGCGTGGTAGTTCCAACCCCTGACACTGGTTCACAGATTCTCGAGTGTCTGCCTGCACAACAGCTTTAGGCAGATGGAGGTTTGCCCCTGGCCAGTGGCAAGTTTCACAGATGAAGGGGAATTTGAACTCAGAGCCTCACACAAATCAGACGAGGCTTCTTCCTTAACACTGAGTCAGACCATTGGCTCATCTAGCTGGGTTCTTAGCTGCCTGAATTGGAAATGGCTCTCCAAGATCTTCCCCAGCTCTGTTCCCTGAGATCCTTTTACTGGGGGTTGAACTGGGACCAGGTGCTTGGAAAGGCCATGTTGTTCCACTAAGCTGTGGCTCTCCTCACCTCTGCCCATTTCGCAGCTTTGGTTCATAGTCCTTAAGATGAAGAACACCTCCGAAAGCACTTCAAGCTGCCGCTCCTGGTTCATCCTCAACACCTAAAAATGAAATCCATGAGGGCCTTTCAAGAGTGGTGAATAAAATGCTGGCTTTATTTGACATCAACGGCAGGGTGTAATGACTCCTCTTTCTCCTTCCAGGTTTCAATTCTGTGGTGCTACTTAACAGCCCGATGCCACCTCCAGGGCTGTCAGTGCCTCTTAGTAAGCCACCCCCAGGCTTCGTACCTATTCCACCCACCACTGTCTCAGACACTGCCCCTGCTTCTGTGAAAGAGTAAGTTACCCTTCGAGCTCTTGTGTGGTTTCTCTTGCTGTCCTCTTTTATGTAGTGGCTGCGGGGCAGACTTTCTGTGAGTGCCCCAACTGTGGCAAGGGGAGCCGCTGCCAAGGACGAAGGCCTTCCCACAGTAGTCCCCCTAATTCTGGACGCATTCTTCCAGCACCAGCAAATATCTTCTGATTTTTTCCCCCTCAGGCCTTTCAGACATAGTTTTAATCCTGTTGACTGTTTTTAGTCTCACTTTGAAGAACTTGCGGTCCCTTTGTTCTTGCATTATTTGTATGTCAGTTGTGCTTGGGTCTTCATAGTTTCTAATTTCAGCTGAAGGGTGCTATGAAAATATCTGTAATAATAGCATGTATGTGAGAGAGGCACTGATACTAAAAAGTTATGGCACCGTTTCCCACACTTTTGAAAGCTGAGCCACATGCCACTAAAAGGGGTTTACTATCTAAAATAGGATGTGTAAAAAAAAAGGACTTCGTATTCACCCTCTTTGTGCTTTTGCTCTCTGTGGGGTTTGGATGGTCCTGTTGTACCCTTGCAGAAGTGGGTGAGGAGGTTCAAGTGTTGTGTGTCGTGTAGGCAGCCCGTGCCACAGGTGGGTGAATTTGGTTCATGAGAGAAACCGTTCTCTAAAAGAAAAGATCCTCTTTTTCACAGCAGACTAGTTTGTTTTGCTGTGGTTTGGTAACATGCCCCCAGACCTAGGAACGATTGGGTTTGGGGCTGGGGGAATGAATTACATCTGCGTGACATTTATCTGATACTTCTCTGTGAGCATCCTCAGCAGATACCCTTTTTTGAAAAGGAAAAAAGGAACGAAACATCCAAGTACAGCTCAGTTCCTGCATGTTTTTCAAAACAGGTCTAAACCTTGTCAGGGACCCTACTTGATCCTAGAAAACTTCCAGCAGCGGAACATCCAGCTAATCCAATCAATCAAGGAATTTCTTCAGGACGATGAATCCCAATTCAACAAATTCAAGACATACTCGGGGCAGTTCAGGCAGGTGAGTAGCCACCACTTTTGAAGCATAGGCCAGGGGCAGTGCAGGTCCACGGCTGGGGGTTCTTCCCATTATCACCAGTATGGATTGCGGGTGTATGTTGTATGTGAGAGAAAGTATTTTGCTAACCCTTTTTTTTATTCTCAAAACCCATCTATGGCATGAATGGTACCTCTTTTCTGGATTATCGGGGAGAGGTGAGGCATGGCTGCCCCTTAGCGATCACTCCAAGGTGCCCCATAGCTTTTTAAACCCCCACTGATATCCCAGCAGGCTGGATTATCCCCTAAAAAGAGACATATTAACCAGGAACATTTGCCTGGATCCATCTCTCTCCCTGTTTAAACACATGCTTCAATCTGCTGTTTTTGTTTTGAATGCTGTTAATGTTTTTGTGGCCTGAACTCTTTTTATTGTGAGCTAGTCCAAGAGTACCCCTATTTAGTGTTGGGATGCAGATTTCAAAATACAGTCAGACCCTCATATCCATGGAACCAATATCCATGGTTTCAGTTATCTGCGGGACACAAAATAGGAACACAGCACATATGTAATGGAGTCTCCTTCTTTGGGGGGTTTTCGACAGAGTCTGGGTGGCCAGTTGTCGGGAGTGCTTTGATTATGTATTCCTGCAGGGCAGAAGGGGGTTGGGCTAGATGGCCCTTGTGGTCTCTTCCAACTCTATGATTCTACCATAGAGTCACACTGGGAAATGCCTAGAGGTGCATCCTTTCTAGGCATCTTCTAGGTCTTCCAGTGCAACTCCATGGTATGTTTTTACTAGACGTCCTTTATTTTAATAGGGTTCACTGTTATCCATGGTTTCCAGTATCCACGGTAAGTCTGGGAACCGACCCCCCCCCCCCATGGATACAGGACTGTACATAAAATAAAAATTAAATTAAAAATTCCTCACCTCTCTCCTTCCCATTTTAGTTGAGTGAGGAGGAGAAGGCAGTTATAACAAGCTTTGTCTCCCAGAGAGTCTGATCCAGTTGTGGGTTGAGCATGGCTGTGGGGCTACATGCTGCCACCCCCTTTCCTCCCCCAAAGGGGCTCTACCTGACCTGCGTGGGAACAGGGAGATTGGTGCTTTGAATCCTTATAGGTACCATCTACTGAAGGCTTCCACTCCCCTCTCACACAGAGAGAGTTGTAAAATTACCAGAAATCTTGAAGACATGGGGAAGAATTGGGGGGGGGGGGACCAAAAATATTTGGAAAAATTGAAAAAATAGTATCCTTTTACAGCTTGGAAGTCACCTTGTTTCTTTTAGAGGCAAAAATATATTTTGTCTAATTGTAACATTTGGAATTTTAAAGGTACTGTTTATTCATACAATAGTTACAAATGGTATTTATGTTTTTACAAAAATTATTTTTTGTTACAAATGAAACTAGAAGTTACTGAATTGTAAGGAAAACTCTGGTTTTGGCAGTTTCTAAGAAGTAGGGGGGAAACAGTAAAAATAGAAGAAATTATCAGCATTAGCAAAATAAACAAAGCTTATTTGTCTGTTAAAAGAACTGAGAAAAGATAATCAAGATCAGGAACTGCAATAATTTGACTCTGTATGTATGTAAAGATGTTCCTGTTACACAGCTTTTAGAAATAATTTGGGGGAAGTAAATATATGAACATAGAACCGTAGAATTGGAAGGGCCATCTAGTCTAACCCCCTGCCATGCAGGAACACACAACTAAAGCATGCCGAGAAATGCCCATCCAGCTCCTGTTTAAAGACCTTCAAAGAACAAGAATCCACCACCCTGCAAGGCAGTCCATTCCACTGTTGGACAGTTCTTGCTGTCAAGAAGTTCTTAATGTTTAGGTGGAATTTCTTTTCTTGTACCTTGAATCCACAAGTTGTCATTTTATTTATCATTCTAAAAGAAAATACTCCATAATTTATTTTTCTCCTTTGGTGAGAGGGGGAGCTTTGGTGGGGAAAGGTGAAACAGTATTTTTTCCAAATTTTTCTGTGCTATTATCCAGACCTTCACATATTGACTCAAGGAGGTAACTTGGAAGGTAGTCTTCGTAATGGTTTGCCAAGTGTAATTTTTTGGCTGCCTTTTGTCCCCAAATTGTTCTCAGCGGAAGGGCTAACGACCTGGTCCTTGCATAGCCCAGCCCTTGCACCAAATGGGGGGCACAGCCTACTTGGGTGTGGCCTCCGTCCACTGTAGAGAAATGTACCTTCATGGGGTTTTTTGAGGGAGAGGTAATTTGGAGCCAATTTATGTTCTAATAAATTTCTGCCACTGTTTTAGGGCTGTGTTTTCTACCTGAGGCCACTATTCCAGGTCACTCACTCGGTGCTGCTAACCTGCATGTTTAGGTTTCTGTGCTGCCTCCCCGTTCTTCCATTTTCTGACTGTTCAGTCTCGCTCCCTCCCTCTTCCCCAGGGTCAGATTTCTGCAGACCAGTATTACAAAAGTTGCCAGGAGCTTCTGGGTGAGAACTTCAAGAAGATCTTCAGCGAGCTGCTGGTGCTGTTGCCAGACACAGCCAAGCAGCAGGAACTGCTTGCCACTCACAACGACTTGAAGGCCAAGTTTGGCGCGCCCCCTTCCTCCGCCAGCAAATTCAAGAAGAACAGGAAGGCGGCCTGGCAGTCAGAGCTGGGCACTGAGCTCGACTGCTGTGTCTGCCCCACATGCCAGCAAGTACTGACCCAGCAGGACCTGGCTTCCCACAAGGCTTTGCATCTGGAGGAGGAAGAGTTCCCGTCCTTGCAGGCCATTAGCCGGATCATCAGCTAGCTGTTCCAGGTGAACCAATAAAGGCCGTCTCCATCTTCAAAATCCATGCTTCTTGGCAGGCAGGGGCTGTCTGTGGAGAGGAGAGCAGCTGCCTCTGTCTGTGTGTGGGGGTGGGTGGGTGGGCCAGAGCGGGTATGTGGAGGCTGTGGAGAGATTGAGAGATGATGGGGTGATGGCAGCCTGACCAGCCGTTGCCCTTCTGCCGTTCGGAACAGGCTGGCATCGCAGGGTCACAGGAGGCATGGCTGGGTTTACCACCAAAGCTGAGGGATTCGCTAATTTCTGATTGCCACGCTTGTAGAAATGGAGTGTGGCTGGGGTGGTTTTAGGAAAATGAAGGAGAAGGTTACCATTTGGCTGCGGAGAAACCATTGGGAGTGGCTGGGAGCCATGCAAGCAGTATGGGCCACCAAAAAGGCGAAGGGGAGCTGGGCCCGTACAGCGGCAGAGAGGAACGGTGTGGTGAGTGAGGAGCTCTCTGTCCTCCTCACTCCCTCCTCTCCTCCCTTTGCACCAGCTGTTTGCGGAGGACAGTTGCGTTTCTTTCATGGGCAGGAGTGGGACTTTCAGAAGATGCGCACCTAGGATCTGAAGCTGTTGTAAAGCGTTTTTTTGTCTAGCTTATGTTTTTGGAAAGAGAAACCTTGATTCTCCCTTCTCCTTCTGTTAGAACTGCATGTAGGAACAGGTAATATTCACTGCTTTTTTTTTTCTTCTTACTGTAAATGTGCATTTCTGCCACAGTGGTTTGAGTTTTTGGTTATGTTCCACTCTCTTTGAGGAATCTTGTGCTGGCTTAGATCGACCAGCTGTTGGCTCATTAAAAACTGCTCCACCTTGACCATCCCATGCTGCCGTCTCGTGCCTTTGAAGTGCCACATCCTATGGGTTTTCTTGGGGGGTGGGGAATAATAAAGGAAGCCTGGGTAGCTCAAGTCCTTCTGGGGAACAGCCTTGCTGGCGTTCTGTCTTTCCTGCCAGCTGTTCTCAAGAAAAATCCCACTTGCCAGGTGAGTTCCCTCAAGAGCTCTGCAGACATTGTGGGCTGAGAACTCCCACCAAGATCCGGATCCAGAAGAATACAAGGGGCGCCTTCCGCTGAATCAGACCCCTGGTTTTCCTATAGCCCAGTACTGTCAACTCTGACTGGTAGCCCTGGCTTTCCACCAGGGTTTCAAGCAGGATTCTTTCTTAGCCTTACCTCTGGAGAGCCTCAGGATTTCCCATCCAAACATTAACCAGGCCTGGCCCTGCTTAGCATTTGAAACCAGACAGGATTGAGTGTGTTCAGAGCACTTGGGATACAGATGGTGTGAGGGAGGAGGAATTACAAAGACAGGTTGGGCCCCATATCTGCAGGGAATACTTTCCTGGACTTACTGTTTGTAAGTGAAACCGTGGATAATTGCAAACCCTATTAAAATAAAGGCCTTCTGGTACAAACATATTATAGAGTTGCATCGGAGGGCCTAGAAGATTCCTAGAGAGGTTGCCTCTCTAGGCATTTTCCAGTGCAACTCTGGGTAGGTGTCCCTATTTTTTTTTTTTAAGGCACGGATGACTGAAACTGCAAATATTGGTTCTGCAGGTACGGGGCCAGGGGCGACCTGTACTCTCCATCACTTGGCCAACATCTAAATTGGCTTTTATGCTCCTCTCCCACACCCTTGTTCATAGGAATCTAGGACACCGGAGGGGGGCAGCTCTCTAACACCCTCTTCTCCCTGATCTCTTTTTTACATGGAGTGGGGCTTCTGTTTGATCAGGCAGTTCCCCCTTGACTATAGCCTGAAGTGGAAGACCCTAGAAACCCTTTAAGCTCTGCTTTGGCTCTTCGACTCATCCGGGTCTCCGTTTAGGTCTCTGCCACCACACTTCCTTGCGATTGAGGCGTCTGCAAAAGGCCCAGGGTGCAAAAGGCCTCCCGTGTGCCTAGCTACCCTGTGAGGGTTTGTGTTCCTGCCTGCATGGAAGGCCTCTTTCGCAGCCGCATCCATGCAGGGGCAGCAGAGAGGTTGGTGGCAGGGCCTGTTACCTGCTCTCCCATCCACTGGAAGCATGGAGGCAGGGGGGCATGTCCCCAAGCTTTTACGTAGGTTCTGGCATGACCAAAGCCAGGTAATGCACCTTTGGACTTGCTCACAGATTCTGTGGTACATCTGAACCAGAGCTGGGCAAATGTGTGGAGGCCAGGGGCCAATTGACACACAGGCTGCGCCACACACACACACACACACACACACAGACGAGTAAGCCCAAATACTTCCTTTTTCCTCTGTTGTCCCTCTCAAAATGACAACAGAAAGTGACATTGCACCACTTCCTGATGCCACTTTGCAATGAAAATAGAGGTATTCAGGGGCAGTAGAGGGTTCTAGGGTGCTTGTGAAGATGAGTGGATTATTTTCATGTGTTTTCATGCATTTAGGGGGCTTGTTGCATGGTTTGGGCCCCAAAACTGGTGGGTTGTGTTTTTTCAATGGGGGTGTTGGGAGGTTTGGGGCACTGGCAGGGGGCTTTAGGTGCTACAGATGTGGGTTTCAGGGACAATGTGGATCCTGCCGTGTGCCTACCTTCCTCACGCATCTTAGGCCCTTGTACTGGAGCCGTAGAAGCTCAGACCGCTTCTCCCTTCCTCGATTTCTGCGTGGGCCTCTACAGGCTTCGTGCCCACGTCCTGCTGGCAAGAAAAACAGCAAACCAGGTAGCTGCTGTTGACGATGCCTTCCTATTTTTGGTTTTAACAGGCACAGCCCTTGTAGAAACAGGACATGCAATTGGCTCTCTCATAAATCATGCTTAGCAGCCTGTGATCAGTTTTGTTACTTTACGCTTAAAAGGCAAGTAAAGGACAGCAATCTGGGTTTAAACAAACCAGGGTCTGTAATACTTCTGTTTGGAAGAGGTTCTCAGTCACCACAGATGGCCACCAACGGCATTCAAAGTCTGTATGAGCCATTTTGCGACTGCCCAGTGGCCATCTTCACCTGCCCACCCTCCCTTTTGATTTCAGTAGGATGTCAACAGAGATAGCAGATGGTTAAATCTTAAAATCTTTATTGGAAAATAAGTTGCAGTTGGTTCACAGACAATTAAAATTACACAATCACAGATTGGTGATTTGTCTTTCCCAATGGTTTTATCTGTCTATAATAATTATGTACATACAAAAGAACTGTAAACATTTAAAAAGAAAAAAGAAATTCTGTCACACAGACCACTTTTCAACCACAGTATACATTGGATGACTAACAACTGCAACTTCTTGCTGTTTTTTTGTAGCAGTCTTGCTTTTGAAGAGAGGTATCTGCACGTTTGGTATCTTTATTAAACACTATGCAAACAATGTGAGGTTGAAATGTGTATTTGCAGCAAACTGCAAGTAGCTGGAAGGGAGGTTCTCTTATGCTCAGAGGCGCTCCCTGGCCCTCACTCTCCCCCCCCCCAAAAAACACTTGTCTCCCTCTTGTAGGGAAGCCCCAGTTTAAAAGCAACAGTGAGAACCTTCGAGTAAAAAGAGGAAAGGTTGCCCTGCCTATATACTGCAGAAAAAGGCAAAAGGGTTCTGTCCTTATTGTAAAGAAGCTCTGTATTGGTATGGATAAGGTGTGAAGGGAACCTAGCTAGGGCTAGCCTGAATATAGAGATAACCTGTTTTTGCTCCTGCAGCATTAAAAAAAAGACTTGGCAAACGTGATTAGCCTTGGCATTTTGATTGGTAATCCTGAAGGCAGGGGTTGACGGGTCCATGAAGGATTATATTTGTTGTTACGTGCCTTCCAGTCAACTCCAGCTTAGAGTCACACTCTCCTAAGGTTTCTTGGTAGGATTTTATTCAGTGGAGATTTGCCATAGCCTTCCTCCGAGGCCGAGAGAGTGTGCCTTGTCCAAGGAAGGTCACCAGTGTTTTTGTGGCTGAGCAGGAATTCAAACCCGGTCTCTCCCAAACCAGTCCGCCACACTGTCTCCCAAGGATTATATCCTGGTAGGAAATCCTGGGCCCTTTGGTGGAGAGTAATGGGGGGGACGGGGACGGGAGGACAGTGTTGCGTGGCTTCAGGCAGCTTTAAAGGTGGAGAGGCAACATTGGCTTTGACCACGCTGTGTTGTTACTCCCTGCTTTAAGGTGATGGTGTAGCTACTGTACTAATTTCAACAAGCACAATACAAAAGAGGGGGCAGTGGGACTGGGCAGGCCATTGGTGTGGTCCCCCCCCCCAAGGACACATAGAACTGTCAACTTTCTGTGGGACACCGACATGTATCCAGAAATTTTAGGACATGTTAATATCCTTAATTCACTGTACTATTGCATCATGTTGGCTGCAGAATGCTAAACAAATGTATGCTTGGGACAGCTCCACAGCACTGCCTGGCAAAACAAGAAAGGGTTGTGGGCCTCTTGAAGCTGAAGCAGCTGTTCCACATTACGTATGAACATGGCAAGAGCACTCCTTCACCTCTGAGTGGATGCTGTCTTCCTCAAGAGAGAAATGCTTTGTAGTGTCCCCGCATAAAATGTGGACTCCAGAACCAGAGTGCTTTGCTAACCATGTTCCAAGCTGGCAAAATGTCAATGCATCAGATTTATTTTATTTTTTGCAGGGGTGACTAAATAACCTACACTAAGTACCTCTTTTTACGGCAATGGTTTTTCACCCTGGACTTATTAGCAAGCGGTGGCCTGACACCCTTGTCCCCTTGTTGCAAGGAGAGGACAGAAGTGCTCATTCTGATTTGGCCCTTTGGTGGGAGATGAGGCAGCTGCCCTTTGCTCTGGACAAGGCCGCCTATCTCTGACCCCCTCCCAGCCCCTCTGCCGTGGGCACTTCTGGGAATATGCAATAGGGATGGAGAGCATATTTGGAAATATTCAAATCACAGATGAAAAGGGGGTTCCTCAAGTGTCAGGGTACCCTGCCAAGGAAAATCCTGGATGCAGTGACAACCTGCACAGTTCAGGACTTAACTGCGCAAAAAGAGTGGAATTTTTTTGTGCAGAAAACACCATTTTCTGTGCAGCAATGTTCTTTCCTATGTTTTCTGCAGGGAAAACTTGCTTGCTAGGCATAAAAGAACATTCCTGTGCAGAAATTGCCACTTTCTGCGCAAAAAACCCCACATGGGATTATTTTTTTAATGCAGAATAAGTCTGGAAAAGTAAATAGCTTTCAAAAACGACACCGTTTTTGAGGACTTCCTTGCAGTGAGGACGAAATTGATTACATATTTCAGTTTTGCCTATAAGAATGAAACTATTGAAGGTTTGTATCCCAAGTATAGAGACAGCAAGCATGCGTAGAGCTCACTGGTAGGAGGCAGCCGTGGTGAGTGTGCGTTCATGCATTTTGAAGTTAATTTTCAACCTGCTACTTTGGGCACATCAGCTCTGAGTATAAAAGCACACCTGCTTCACCTCTCTTTGGAGCGGTTTGTCACACAATTCAAAAGCAGCCGTCTCAAAAGTATATCCGTACAGGTGACAAGGAGTCCAGATGTGCAGTAGCAAGTTGATGCGGTGCACACCTTCACAAATGCTGCCTGCATTGTATTATGACGGGGCCTCTCATGAGTAGCATCCTTGAGTTTATGTTGGCTGAAAGTGAAATGGGAAATTAAGCCCCTGGGGTGAAAAAGCAGGGCAAAATCTGAGGCACTAAGAGATCCTGCTGGCATATGGAGAGGTTTGTGCTCTAATTAGAAGCCGTAGTTCACCAAGTCATCATAAAAAAACACAAGTCAGGCTGATGGAACATAAGAAGCACATGGAAACAGCGCAAGGAATTCTTCAGAACCTCACGTAAAGGCTTTTCTATTGCATGTTGGTGGTAGCGATTTATTTATTTCTGGTCACTGTTCTGTTTAATAGCTTAAACCAGGCCCATCTGTGCCTTCTGAAGTCCACTAAGCCTGTCCACAGCCCACGGGCTTGGGACCTGCCACGTGCCCAAGCCTCTTCCTTGCCTCTTGCCCCAGAGATTTTTGCTAGATGGCTGCTAATACTGTTTCAGGCCACTTTATCATACCTCCATCCTACAGAATCCTGATATTATTTTGTAGTCTGGTGAGGTTTGTTAGAACTCCTTAGCAAGTTTGCAACGTTTGTCACCAAGCTACAAATCCCAGGACCGTATAGGATGCACTTCTGACAGTTAGCAGTGTGAAACGTTGTGATATTTGTGTAGTAAAGATACTCTGAGGCCAGGACCCTATCCACTTTTTTGTTGTTAATGTGCCTTCAAGCTACTGTTACCAGAGAAGCACTGCTGGTGTTCAAGGGATAAAATTTTAAGCTCTTGCTGTATCTCATTTTTGCTATAAGGAGGTCCTACTATTGGAGAATTAAAAGAGGAAGTGTCACTTCCCTGTGGCATTTTCTTGGGGGAAATGGATTCATTTTGCTCACTACTGAATGTATTCAAGCGAGGATGACAGCTGAGCCATATAAAAACTGGGGGGCCCTTGGAAACAGCCCTGGGAGCCATTCTTTCCTCAAGCGTAGGTCACCAAGAAGGGTCTGTCCAAAAGGCTACAACAGTGACTCATACAGAGTTGCGTCAGGCATCATCTTCTATGGGGAGGAAGCGCCCTATGTATTTCCACCCACCTTTTAGAAGGGAACTAATAGCTCTCAAAGCCTGGCACACAGTTTGGGAATTATGGATCAAGCCTGAAAAGGGAGCTGTGAGGCAAAGGATCCTTACATTGGTCCTTCTTTTGGTCTCTTGCCCCCCATAGACACACCCTGCCTTGCCCATGGCCTTCTAAAGCAGAAAAGCCAAGCAGAGCGTGGTGGCATTTTCCACAGAAGCAGAAGAGAATGGGTCCTGCCACACAATGAGGGGATGCTGTGATATTTTTACCAAATTGTGCACAGTGGACTCTTGACAAAGATCCTGTGTTGGAGAGCAGACGGACCTATGCCCCCTCCCCTGACTCACTATTCAGTACCCCAGCCACCATTCAGTGGCTGGGGGAGAATGGGAGGGATGGGGAAAGCATCAGGCTATGTCCCAGTAGCCAAGTGGAGACTGATGACCTCACCTGCTGGGGTCCTCCAGAAGTCTCAGCAAATGATGCCATCATTTTGCATCTGGTTATTGGGACATAACCAGATGCTTTTCCAATGGCCTGCACTCTCCACCAGCCCCTGAATGGCTACGTAGGGGAGGCTACTGCACCAAAATGGTGAAGTCTGAGCCGGAGGGCTTTGCTGATTGGGGTGAGAGGAAGAGAAGACCAACATTTGCAATGACCAAAAAAGCGGGGAGGGAAAAAAGGCATACATAGATGTATGCAGGACTTTACTTTTGTGTATGTCACAAACAGAATGCCAGCCCATTGTTTTCATAAAATCATAAAGAGTTGGAAGAGACCCCAAGGGCCATCCAGTCCAACCCCCTTCTGCCATGCAGGAATACCTAATCAAAGCATTCCGGATAGATGACCATCCAGCCTCTGTTTAAAAATCCCCAATGGAAACCCCACCACACCTCCAAGGCAGCGCATGCCACTGTTTTAGCCACCTTGAACATGCTGATAGAAGGGTGGGATCTCTAAACCCCAATGCACTAAATATGCACTTCCAGTATGAAGTCCAAAGCAGAGGGACAGCCTTCTGCTCTTGCCATGGGGAACTGCCGCATTTCCTCCTTAGATGAGACCCCAGGTTAGATATAAGGTGGGGAAACCACCCATCGGCTGCCCTGAAAGGGGACTAGCAGCCAGGTGAGTGTCGCCACTGATTAGTCATAATGGCCACTTCTGCAACTTTGCCTTGCTTGGCAGCCAGCATTAGACAGCAGTAGGTTTGGCCGCTGTGGCATGACCCAACCATCCTTCTGCAGGGACCTGGGTTTCACCCCTGTCCCCACTCAGTGGGGTGTGCAGAGGGAAGCTTCCAATTCAGCTGGGGGGGCAACTGAAGCAGGGGTGGGACCCCATTTTCCGCCCAGGGACCATCCAAGTGTTCCACGGACTACCAAAAACGATTGGAAAACAACTCGTTTTTTATATTCTACAGTATGCAAGCAGTTTAAAAGCTGACCTGCTGGTCCTGGAGGTGGTGAAGCAGCACATCCTTATTTTGGCAATAAAAAGGGGCAATTTAGGAAGCAGCCATGCAAGGCCTGCCGTTTTGAATTTTCTGCCTCAGGCCCCAGGATGATTTGGCTGGGACAGCCCTTGGTTGCAGGGTGACAACACCTTTGTACAAAGTACTATAAAGCCAGAACCTATAGAGGCCCTTCAGGCTCGAGGAGGAAAAGAATGATTTGGGAGGGGAGAGAAGAGAATACATCTGTAGGCATAAGGTGCATACATTCAAAATTGTAATATACAGCACATTAACACTGCTGCCCAAGGCAGTTCTACCAGTCAGACAGAAAATGATCTCTCTCCTTTTTCCTTTTTTCCTTTCTACAGGCAAATACAAGGATACTCTGGAATGGTTTTTCTTTATAGCTAGAAAAAATACACTGTACTGAACAGACATTTATTTCATGTTGTACAATTGATTTGAAAGAAACGTTTAAGTGTATTATAGCTTCTGTTGTCTTCTAAAATACCTAAAACACAATTCTTGTGTCTGCTAAAATGGCAGTGTTCTCTCTAAGGAAAATATTGCTACAGTTCTACTTTTGGACCCTGTATTGAAACCGTCCTTGATACAGGTTTAGACCTGCTACGTAAGGGTGTTTTTTTGGCTACAAGACTGACCTGGTTGCATGCCACTATTAAAATCTCCTAACACAGGACACCAAAGTGAGTATAGCCAATTTAGTGGTGCGTAGGAAAGTACGGGCCTCAATCCAAC
Organism: Gambelia wislizenii; assembly: GCA_030847615.1. NCBI lineage: Eukaryota > Metazoa > Chordata > Lepidosauria > Squamata > Crotaphytidae > Gambelia > Gambelia wislizenii. Next base: position 29,070,651 of record JAUMIR010000012.1, on the reverse strand, counting down.
ATGGCTTTGTGTAGCTTCCACTACTCCCAGCCATTTACGACCACTCCCACCCCCCTGGACCTACCGTATCCCTGCTGAAGCACGCATGCACTTCAACCAAGCCAATCTGTGCTTGGTTGGGATTGCGGCAGCGTCTGGCTATGTCCCCGTAACCAGACGTGAAGGGATTACCTCATTTGTTTCCTCCAGAAGTTGCAGCAGACGAAGACAACCTCTTCACATCTGGCTATGGGGACACAGCCAGCCATTGCTGCCCACCCTGTTGCGCCATGTCAGGGACGGGTTTGCCATGGTGTGTGTGGGGCTTCATCGGGGCTACAATAGGTCCAGGGGCAAGCTTTGCTAACTGCAAAGGCAAGTGAATGCCAGCCTGCCGAGTAATCAAAAATACACGGGTGTGGTTAAGGTACATGGGTGCACATCCCTAATGGAACACCAGCCATGGAATATCAAACCTTCCAGAGCACACGGACATGCAAGTTCCTTGTGCACGCATGCAGATTTCTTCTATTGGATTGGGGCACTTCTCTCTGCAGTCGGATTTTGGGGTCCAGTCTCCCCCAGGTGGCAACTGGAGATTGTCACCATGAATCCACGCAAGTTTGAAAAGAAAAGAAATTCAAAAAGGCCTCACAAACATACAGAAAAACTTTCAAGGGGCAAGTGGCGTCACGTTTGGGTGTCAATATGGGAAAGGGAATCAAAGGGCTGAACCGCATTCTGTGCCAATGTCCTGGGTGCCATTTTGAGAAGAGGAATCCTGTAGACAATGGAGGGGCACCGAATTTTCCACTTTTTGCCTTCTCTTTGGTGGCAGCTTCCCCCACAGACCCTATGTATTTCTTTCTTCTCTGTCTTTTCCTGCAAAATTACCTAAAAATGCCTTTTTCTATTGTGGAGGAGATGGAGTAACTCATGGGGCAGGGCAGGCTGCTCAGGAGGTTGGAGGGTATGGGGTGAGTGTTATCTTCTGCCCTATTTCTAGCAGCCTCCTGACCTACCACACAGCTCCATTTCTCATTGCTAAGCAGCTCTTGTTGGTTGCCATTCCAACTATGGAACTTTCTTTTTTCCTGAGTACAAAAAATTCATTTAAAGAATTGGGAGGGGGTTCGTTTTAAGTCCCCAAGCCATCTAAAACGACGCCACACCTACATTGCCGGAATTGCAAAGCTAAAGAACCCAGCCTCTATTCACTCACTTAGTCCAGGACTTGTATAATTGTATATACACACTCAAAGGAAAAATAACACAATTATATATTTTTTTGGTTTTAGATTTGGCACATTCCTTGGTGGGGGGGAGGCAGAGAGAAGGAGAAACCAAGCTACATTTTCTACAGTTAAAAGGGGCGGGGGAGGAAAGAAGGTAGGATTTGGCAGAAAGTCCCTTGAGTGAAGACTGCAGGAATGATTTTTGGGGGGTTAGCCCTGGAAGACGAGATAAAGCATCTACTCATTTGGGAAAGGCGAGGGGGTCTCGAACAAGCTGACCTATGGCCAGTTTTCGTGTGCGCTTTCAGCGAAGGGCCACATGAGCAAACGTCGCTGGGGTAGAGTAGCATCCTAGAATGTCATGCTTAGAGGGAACACTGTTAAGTTTGGGTTTTCTTGTTTTTTTATATATATATCTGTATGTGTGTGTGTATATATATATATATTTCTTTAAAAAAAATCCTTGGACAGGTAAGACAAGAACCAATACCACTGTACAGAATTCACTGCACCATGAGCGAAGAGTAAGTTTAACCCAGCACGTAACTCGCCACATTTAAAAAAAGAAGAAGAAAAAATTACTTTGAATACATTTGCAACCAACCAGTTGACTATACTGCACCATAGAAGGGAAGCCGGCCCAATGCTCTGGGTCTCGTTCCCGTTTGCTATACAACCACATGGGACATCCCCCAACCCACCCCGAGCTCCAGCCTTTCAATACGCCGGCACCTGATAGCCTTTGGGACTCGTGTCCAAAGTCTCGGAGAACGGAGGGCTCTGGTAGGTTTCTGTGCTTTCGACCCCGCTGCCCGTGGGGTAGCCAGGATATCCGGCGTTGGGGTCGGGAGGAAACTGATCCGTGGCAAAGAGAGACATGTCGGTCCCCATCTTGTATCTCTGGAGGGCCTTTATGGTCAGGGCAACCTTTAAGACAGGAAAGAAACATTTCAGCAAGTTTTCGCCACAGCTGACCTCAATCTAAGTGGCCCACCAACCAAACCTAAAAAGCCATCGAGCTGAGTAACCCGGCCCCACAACCGTAGGCTTTTTGGAAGCTCACAAGCAAAGTACGGAAGCAAGAAAACGCCTCGGCTATTTGCACCCACCTACCCCAAGAAATCAGATACAGGTCAATCCTCATATTTATGGACTCAGTATCCACGGTTTTACTTATCCACATCTGAAAATATATGTTCTCTTTAGGCATTCCTAGGGGGTGGTCTAAATGCTGAAAATACTCCTCATGGAATGTGAGGAGAATGCAAGCTGTCTTAATGGCATCCTGCGTCGTTTCACCATATTCGGAAGGAGGGGGGCCAAAACCGCCCAAAAATCCGAAGGAAAAACCTTTGTGGTTTACCTGGAGTTTTTAAAAAACAGCGGGGGGAATGCGAATCTCTGCTCATTAGGGCAAGCGATGCGAATTTATTCACTTTTCCATAAAAGCAGAAGCACAAAGCTGATTGGCCAAGTGAGCATGGGGACGGGGCAAACAAGGCAAGCACTCAGAGCCACCATGTTGGATTTTCGCTTTAGCGAGCACTAAGGCGATAATTTTTTTTTCTTTTTTGTAAAGGTGAAATACCGCTCTATCGCACTTTGGAAATAGTTAAAAAAAAAAATATCTGGTGACAAATTGAGGTAGATTAAAAATGCATGTAATTCCCTTGTGGCCACCATATGGATCCGCAGGTATGCGAAGCTTATGCCTGCAAAAATCCAATACGTATCAGCTAAGAGTAAAGAGACAAATGGCTAATTCCTTTAGTGAATCCTTTCTGAACTGTCTTTCCCTTCCTTGAGATGGAGCAACTTCAGATCTCAGGCTGCGGAGGAAGCAAACAGCCGCGCTTCCTTTTCGGTCAAGAGAGTTTCATTAACAGCTCTATTCGTATCTCCTGACCAGGGTTATGAAAGAAAGGAAGTCAAATGTATTTGTTCACCGTCTCTCAAATTGGAGGGGGCTCAAAGTCTCAAGATGGAAGGCCACCAAGGTGGGGGAAAGCCCTTGAAATGCTCCATTTCACATTGAATCCTTGGTGTGAATTCCTACAAATCTTAAGAACACACAATCCATGGTCTTTTTAGGGAAAGTTTTTGTTTTTCTTCATATAATGCAGCTGCTGCACCTGCATTTTGAGAAGGGGAGCCAGGAAAAAGGAGGAGAAAGGTTTCTTAACCCACCCTTCCTTCCTTCCTTCCTTCCTCCTTCCTTCCTTTTCAGTACTTGCAGACCACTTGAATTCTTCTTCTGAAGACAAAAGTAACACTAACTTTCCACCCTAGAACTCCAAAAATGAACCAAATCCCCTCCCCATGCACACAGCACACAGGTCACAGAATCACACTTGGAAGGGGCCACAAAGGCCATCTAGTCCAACCCCATTCTGCCATGCAGGGACACACAACTAAACCACCCCTGTGAGACAGCCATCTGACCTCTGTTTAAACACCTCCAAAGATGGAGAGGCCATAATCTTCCAAGGCAACCTATTCTGCTGATAAACAGCTCTTACTGCCAGAAAGTTCTTTCTAAGATGGAAGATGGAATGTCTTTTCTTGTCATTAGAAACCACTGGTTTGGGTTCAAATTATGAGAAAATAGATTCCACCTCAACATCAGGAAGATCACTTTGAGCTGCTTGAGAGTAGAGCAGGCTGCCTTGGAGGGTGGTGGGCTTTCCTTCCATGGAGGTCTTTATGGAGAGGTTGAATGGCCACCTCCTAGGAGGGCTTTCGTTGCCAAGGCTCAACATGTACCCAGGAAAGGATGGAGAAGAAGGAGAACGCAATGGCTGCCCTGGCGGCATCTCCTCCATGCGCTGCTTCTCTGCTGGGCGCCGTCCGCTGCCACTGGTTGGCCAGGAAGCAGAAGGACACGAACCACAGGAAGGACCAGAAGCCTGCAAAGGAAGCAGAGACAACCATCAGTGGCCGTCGTGGGACAGAAATGGCAAAAATGGTTTGCCCTGCTGTATTCCAATATTCTGTGGGAAACACTGAAGACTCAGCCCCACAACCTTCCTACTACACCTCCACACCTCCAGATACCTCTGATATCACCAGAGTCCCTCTCAAAATGGCGACTGGAAGTGATGTCACATGACTTCCGGTCGCCATTTTGAGAGGGACTTTGAAGAAAAATGGAGATATTTTGGTTCCCTGGGAGGGATGCAGTCTGGGAGAATCTGTAGGAGGGGAGATGGCCCCTCCTCCAATTCAGTTGCCCACCTCTGTCTTTAAGACACAGGAGCCCTAATAGATGAAAAACATAATCCCTTGGCTGCAAGCCTGTGGCTGAAGATAATAATAATAATAATAAAATTTATTTCTACCCTGCCCCTCTGTTAAAAACAATCGGGGTGGCTTACAAAAATTAAAATACAAATGCAGATTAAAAACCCTGAACACCACCCACCCCACCCTCCCCCATAAAAAGATTTGACTCTTGTTTTAACACAGATTTACCCAATTTCTCACTTCCAGACTGAAACCTAGCTCTCTTTTGAAATGCATGCTTCTCTGCCTTGCAATAGACTTCTCCAATAAGAAAATGTGTACCAATATATATCAAAACATGTTTGGTTAATCTGTTTGGTTCCTATCCTGCCTGTGGAAACAATATTCAAATATGTAGTGATGAGGGAAACAGCTTGTATGGATGTGTATATTAATCAAAACTGGCTACAAGAAAGCGTGGATTAGAAGAAACACCTGAAAGTTTTCATTGGAATGATTTCAAAAATGAATCTCAGTGTTCACAACGAGCTGATCGTAAGGTTGGAAAAAATTCTCCCCAAATTCAAAGATCCCTCTGTGGAAGTGGCAAGCCAAAGGTGGAACGGTAGACCTTTCTCTGTCCGCACTGCTGGAGCACCACTGCCAATCCAGAGGATTCCCCATGGTCCAGCTGAGCTGGCGGCAGCTCCATTTCACCCCCTTGATTTGCACAACATCCCCTCGCCCTCTTGGGGGCAATGAGCTGACAGAGAGCTACCTTTCCCCCCAGATATACCGGCTGCCCCTTCAGCCTGATTTAAGAGGTGACAAAACTGGAGAGGGAACCATGGATGGAGGGGATTGATGCACACTTCATCGTTGCTCTCCTGTGGAGCTGGCAGGACCACAAGGATTACGAAGCCAAGAAGAGAAACTAAATAAATAAAAATAAATAAGGAGAGCCCTTTAGAGCTGACATCCGATAAAGGACAGAGCTGCTACTGCTGCTCTTCCAAGGGAGCCCTGCCTGCATTATGGGGCTCTGGGCAGACCTACACATTCAGCAGGGGAAGAAATCCTTTTCCTGGATGCAAAGCTCTTCAGGTTGACAGAGATGTGAAATGGGGGCTATCACACACGACAATGTTTCCCCTGGAGGAGGGGAAGAAAGCCAGAGTTGGAAGGCACCCCAAGAGTAGGGGTGTAGCGATGGGCCAGGGGTGGCGCAGTGGTTAAATGCCAGTCCTGCAAGTCACCACGTTGCAAGTTCGATTCCAGCGGGCTCCAAGGGTCACTCAGCCTTCCATCCTTTCGTAGGTCGGTAAAATGAGTACCCAGCTTGTGGGGGCCATTAGCTAACACACATTGGAAACTGTTTAATGCAGTGTTGATGTGTAAATAGCTATTGCTTAAAACAACTTGTAAGCCGCTCTGATAGCCTTGCGACTGAAGAGCGAGGTATAAATAAATAAAATGAGGGCTTCTCCTCTCTCTCAGTAAGCATTCTACCTGCCAATGAGTTTTTCCTTCCTTTGCAGCCTGCCCTTTATCACTCAGCATTCTCTTTCCTTCTGCTGGTGTTTCCTCTATTGCCCAAATTCATATGGTAAGTTGTTGTTGTTATTCTTATTATTTCATTTATATGCCCCTTTCCTCCAGAGTGAGACCCAAGGCAGTTCCAGAGAGTCAGTTCAAAAACATTAAAAAAAAATATTTTAAAAGGTAGATAAAACATCCCAATAAGAAGTTCCCCTCCTTGCACATTAAAAGCCTGCTTAAACCTGGTTTGTGGGGGCAATGAGCTAACACACATTGGAAGCTGCTTAATGCAGTGTAGATGTGTAAAATTGCTATTACTTAAAAACAATTTGTAAGCTGCTCTGATAGCCTTGTGGCTGAAGAGTGGGATATAATAACTTCTGTGTGTGTGTGTGTGTGTGTGTGTGTGTGTGTGTATATATATATATATATATATATATATGAAAAGGTCATTCTTCAGCTGTCTGATACAGGGGACCTGCCGCTATTTTTCCCAGTGTGCCAGGGACCAGTACCATAGTTGCGTCCATTGGGTCCAGTTGCTCCTTTCTTTCCTGGAAAGTCTCCAAGGACTGGAAGCTGATGGCTTATGGATCGGCACCAGTCCATGGACCACCATTTTGAGTACTATTGTTTTACATTACATCGTTTCCCCCATCTCTGTCTGACCGGGACATTGCTCCTCACTTCAGTCAGCCTGCACCTTTCAAGAGCTGTGTGCGAATGTCATGTACTGGCATTTCCAGACTCTGCAACCAGTAGTTTCAGAGTTCAACACAGAAAACTTTATTGGCACAGTAATCCAGAAAGCGAACCCTACCGGGGACCTACCTGAGAAGCCCAGGTCCACGAGCACAACGCGTTTCCTGTCTTTCACACTGCTGATCTGCTGGAAGTAGAGGTCCACCACCAAAAAGAAACTGCAAGCCAAGAACGCAATGAGGCCGATGGTGATCCCGTAGTTACAGGCGCTCTCGTTGGCGTTGTAAATGCAACGCAGCATCGGGGACTTGTCAGAATTAACGTAGCCCTCGTTGATGATGGAGCCGAAGACAACAATGGCAAAGATCTGCAAGAAGGGTTGTGAGGACAAGAAGAAGAAAGAAGAAGAAGGAATTTGGTTCAACTGAAAGCCCATACCCATCAATGGTCCCCCAAGGCTGGGTGAGATATTTATTGATTTATTTGGTTTATATCCCATCTTTCTCCCAATGGGGGACCCAAAGTAGCTTACAATGTGAGTTAAAACAAAATAGTGAAAACAGTGTCTGGTACAAAAGTTTAAAAAGCATTGAACAATTAAAACATTTGTCTAAAAATGATCAAAACCCCATTAAATATATGTTACATGTTACATATTTAAAAAACAGTTAATGGCTGAAGGCCAGTTTGAACTAGAAGGTTTTTGCCTGCTGGTGAAAAGAGACCAGAGAAGGGGCCAATTGAGCCTCCTGTGGGAGGGAGTTCCACAGCCACCAAGGAAGGCTCTCTCAAGAAAAACTTCAACCTTCCTGGACATTCTGTCTCAGACCTCCAAGCAGCAGTCCTTGAACAGAAAAATTTAAAAGGCAGATTGGAAAGTGGGGTAGCTGAATTAGGATACATCCAGAGACTGTCCAGGGGAAGGTAACCAAAATGGTGGGAGGTCTGGAAGCCATGATGCCCTATGAGGAGCAGCTGAGGGAGCTGGGGGTGTTTAGCCTGGAGAAGAGATGGTCAAGATGGGACATGATAGCCATGTTTAAATATTTGAAGGGATGTCATACTGAGGATGGAGCAAGCTTGTTTTCTGCGGCTCCAGAGACTAGGACATGGAGCAATGGACTCAAACTACAGGAAAGGGGATTCCACCTGAACATTAGGAAGAAATTCCTGACAGTAGGAACTGTTCAGAAGTGGAATACACTGCCTCGTAGAGTGGTGGAGTCTCCTTCTTTGGAGGTTTTTAAAAAGAGGCTGGATGGCCATCTGTCAGGAATGCTTTCATTGCTTAATCCTCCTAAATGACTGGGGGTTGGACTAGATGGCCCTTGGGGGTCTCTTCCAACTGGATGATTCTATGGCATCCACAAACTCCAGCCCAACAGCAGTGGTTTGAACAGAGGCAACTGTTTCTTGACATACCACAAATATCAAAACAGTGGTTGTCATCATAACTAAGCAGATTTTAATGGCTGCTTCATTGCAATACTTTACTGGTCCAATACCCACACAAATGCACTAGACTAAAAACATCCTCACTATTCATATACGTACTTCCTTAGCTTGCCTTGTCTTAGACCAGACTTAAATCATTTTCTGCTACCATCTTCTCTACCTTCATTTATAGTCCACTTTGAAAGCAAGTGTGCCCTTTGTGCCTTCCGGTTGGCCAAATAAAGGCATCACTGCCATGAGTCTTCCCATCAAGTTTCTCACACCCAAAGATAACAACAAGAACAGACAACAGATGTACAACTGGAGTAATAAAGCTCAGGAGGAAGATTACACTGAAGTGTGTGGCAGTAAGAAGGCATAACTTCACTCACAGCTCGGTAGCAAGAGCTTTCCTTTTTGTTTCCATCCCATTCATAAATAATGAAGAAGCGTTTTTTCCCTGCCCCATTCGGCTGTCAGAAATACTGGCAGCAATTTAAGGAAAACACGCAGGCTGCCAAAATGAAGCTGCATTTCAGAGGTATGAATAATTGAGACGTACCATTGGGTTAGTCAGCCAATGGGTCAATCGAGGGAGGACCTCCTTCTACTTTTCCACCCTCCCGAACTCTAAGCATTCTTGGCTTTTCCAGGAATAAGAAGCAAATGTTCTAAATGGCACAGCAAATATAAAATGTTGATTTAAAGATTATTGCATTTTTATTTTGTTCCATCCAGTTCTCTTTCAAGGAGGCTCAGGGATGTGTTCCTTCCTGTTTATCCTCCCGAGAACCCTGTGAGGTTGTACGCCTGAGTTTTAAGATCCTCAGGGGTGGGATTGCTCTCTGTCCTACTCCCATCACAAGCATCCTTGGTAAGAATGCAGGAGGCTGGTGGCTGCTCCTAGGTTGTGGGAAGCCATCCCATGCAAGGCTAGTCTGCATTTCTTCCACCATATCATATCATAGAATCATAGAGTTGGAAGAGACCCCAAAGGCCATCTAGTCCAACCCCATTCTGCCCTGCAGGAATGCTCAATCAATGGATTCTTGACAGATGGCCATCCAACCTCTGTTTAAAAACGTCCAAAGAAGGAGACTCCACCACATTCAGTGGCAGCATATTCCACTTCCAAACAGTCAGGAAGTTCTCCCTAGTGTTTAGGTGGAGTCTCTTTTCCTGTAGCTTGAACCCATTGCTCCGTGTCCTAGTCTCTGGAGCCGCAGAAAACAAGTTTGCACCATCCTCAGTATGACATCCCTTCAAATATTTAAACATGGCTATCGTGTCCCCTCTCAACCTTTTCTTCTCCAGACTAAACATGCCCAGCTCCCTAAGCCAATCCTCCAAGGGCATCATGGCTTCCAGACCTCCCACCATTTTGGTTGCCCTCCTCTGGACACGTTCTGTACAATGCCATCCCCAAAACGAAAGTGCCTCATCATGGGCCAGTTCTACATACCGCCACACCCCATGTTGGTGCCACAAGATAAGAATGGTGGAAACTGGCCCTTATTGTCACGTTGCAACTGGCTTTTTTTTATGGGGAGTTTCCTGGAACAATCCAGCAGCATTTACAATAAGAAGTAAAGCACGCAACCCAAGAAGGCTGTGAAGCAAAGCAAAAACAAATGACATAATGGTCTTTTACTGGGGGGAAAAATGAGGTCAGCTATTGCTCAGAAAATCAGCTTGTGTCAGAGTTGGACCCCTTCAAATTGCGAGTGGGGGGAACACAGCAGGTGAAATTCCCTCTGGTTGTTGGCCTTGTTGTTATTGTTGTGTGCCTTCCGGTCATTTCTGATTTGTGGTGATGCTAAGGTGAACCTATCATCGAGTTTTCTTGGCAAGACCTGTTCAGAGGGGAAGCCTTTGCCTTCCTTTGAGGCTGAGAGAGTGTGGAACTTGCCCAAAGTCAGCCAGTGGGTATCCATGGCTGAGCAGCGATTCGAACCATGATCTCCAGAATTGTAGTCCAACACTCAAACCATTACACCTTGCTGAACCTCTTCTATAAAGATTGACCCCTCAATCCACAGGACTGGTCTCCACAGTTTCACTTATCCATGTCCGAAAAAATGTCCTCTCTAGGCATTTTCTTGGTCCTCCAACACAATTCTACAGGATATGCTTCTGTCGGATATTGGCCTGGAAGTCATTCATTTGAATAGAATTGCTGTTATCCACGGTTTTGCTTATCCACGGTACGTCCAGATACGAATGCAGATACGTTTCACTAGGCAACCCTTCTTCAGCTGTAAGGAACATTTTAGCAGCCACATGACTGCCTTCAGCATTTTGTGAGCATCACAACGCTCATCTTCTGATGCTCCTAATGTGGTAATTATAGCCCAGGTTCAACAAGAAACACATGGACACTGATATAACCCAGTTACCCATTTTAAGTGCCAAGATCTAAAGACTGGATGGCTCCGTCTGAAGACACACAAACCCATGAGTGAAAGCTCAAAATCGGCAGCCTCATGACACCACTTGGGACATAAATTTCTTTGGACAATCGGTGCATTTTCAACGATTTTGAAAAGACTCCTTTTTTTCAAACTCTATACAGTCTGCCCTCTATATCCACGGATTCTGCATCCATGGATTCCACCATCCACAGCTTTAAAATATTCCTCTCCCTGCAAGCAAAAGAAAATCCAAAAAAGCAAACCTTCATGTTGCCATTATATGTAAGGGACACCATTTTACTACACTATTTTACTATATAAAATGGGACTTGAGCATCCACAGATTTTGGTATCCACGGGGGTCCTAGAACCAAACCCCAGCAGATACCAAGGGTCCACTGCTTGCAATTCATAGAATCCTAGAGTTGGAAGAGACCCCCAAGGGCCATCCAGTCCAACCCCAATCTGCCATGCAGGAATATACAATCAAAGCACCCTTGATAGATGGCCATCCAGCCTCTCTTTAAAAAACACCAAAGAGGGAGACTCCACCACACTAAGAGGCAATGTATTCCACTTCCGAACAGCTCTTACTGTCAGGAAGTTCTTCCTAATGTTTAGGTGGAATCTTTTTTCCTGGAGTTTGAACCCATTGCTCCATGTCCTAGTCTCTGGAGCCACAGAAAACAAGCTTGCTCCATCCTCAGTATGACATCCCTTCAAATATTTAAACAGGGCTATTCTGTTTACATGATTGCACATTTCCCAATAATATAATTTCTACATAAAGCTTTGAATATAACTTTGAAACCAAATATACTAGATTGAATTATTTATAAATTAAATTATTTATACATTAAATAATTCATTTTTCCCATGAAACTTGCATTGCTGCACCCGGCACCAGGCACATGCAGGAGAGGAAAAATGCCAGGGCTGGCGTTTGCATGATCTTGCTGTCCATCTGTTCTAAGATCCAGTCCACTTCCCACCATCATCACCTAGAAACATCATGTACTGAACAGAAAGTGCCATAGAGACAGAACACCATCAGTATTATTTTAAACCCCCAAACAACCTCAAGCTGAGCGTTCAGAGGGAAAAGGAAGCATTTCTTGCAACAGGAGAAACTGTCTGCTTTCATTTCAATCACTATTGCACAAGAGGTAAAAAAAAAGAAAATAGAAAAAAGAACAATTCTCTCGCTCTACTCACAAGGCAAGCACCGTGGTTGTCATCGTCTCGTGGGGAGGGATCAGCCACAGAATAGCAAACAAAACTGAAGCTGCTGTGAATGAAGTGAAAGGGCAGTCTGGCTTGGAGGAATTGCTTGCATGATTGCTTGGACAATTCCTCCAAGGAAGTGCTCCAAGAGCACTGTTGGTCCTCTGAAAGACACCTGCATGGGGACAAACTAACCCAGGTGTAGCCAAACAGCAGTACTGCACAGCAGAATGGGCAAAAAGAATAACTCAGGAACAAAGGCTTCAGCTAGTAGCCATTTCACTGCTCTGACCCACTTTCACACACAAGAAAAAGACTTACAGGCTGCGAGGTTCATCCAAAGGTATCTGGAGGCCTTTATCTTCGGTTGCAGTATATACACAACAAACCTCGTCATCTTAACAGCAATATGTCCAACATACACCGACACTCCTCTTCACTATGACACCAACCCACACACTGTGCAACTTGTGGTTCAACTATTTAGGAGTGTTTGCCTGTCAGCCATCTGCTTAGCCACAGCTGTGACCAAAGCCACCTCAGCGGTGCTAGTATGTGATCTGTTGCTCCAATATTTTCCTTTGTCCTTAAAGCAATAGTATCCTGACAGCATATATATCACAAAGAAATAATAAGCAACAGCTACAGTATCCATATCCATGGATACAGTATCCCCATATCCATGGGACTGGTACCCACATCCAGAAAAAAATGGTCTCTCTAGGCATTTTCTAGGTCCTCCAGGCATTCTCTCTAGGAATCCCTAGGTCCTCTGGCCTGACTCCCCCCCCCAAAAATAGTAATTCCAAAAAGCAAACCTTGATTTTGCCATTTTATATAAGTGACACCATGTTACTGTGTGGTTGTATATAATGGGACTTGAGCATCATGAATGTTGGTATCCATGGGGGGTCCTGGAACCAAACTCCAGTGGATATCGAGGGCCCACTGTATTTTGAACATTTGGGGCAAGGGATATGATTTCTGGATCCTATGACATACTACCCACTCCCACAACTGTATAAATATGATTTATACTTCAGGCCTTAATACTACTTGGTACTGCATCCAAAGAAATACTAATAATACTAATAATACTAATAATAATTTATTTCTATCCCGCCCCTCTGCAATGCAAGCGTCTTACATCATAAAAAGCCCATAATTATATTAATACCCTAGTCCACCCACCCGTTAAAACAATATTAAATTAAACAGATTAAAAACATACAATAATTTAAAAAATGAAATAACCCAGTGGCCGCTAAAGGGAAAAGGCAGCCGAATCTTCAGGCGGGATAGGTATTGGGGAAAGGCCTGCCGGAAAAGATCCATCTTGACAGCTTTTTTGAAGCTGTCTAAGGTGGTTATAAGACGGATCTCGTCCGGCAGGCCATTCCATAATCCCACAATCTGGGAGCGGCAGGAAAGAAGTGGGTTTATATCCACAAAAGCTCATGCGGAAATAAAAAAACAGAGTCTTAAAGGTGCTCCACTTTTCTTTTCTCCCCTCCACCCAACCATTCCTTCTTCCTTTTCATTAGTCAAAGATCTGCTTTGCTTTTCAAAGGGAACAAAGGGAAATACAAAATATTAGCACTCAGCAGTTGGCATGGAAGGCAGGGAACCACTTGGGACTTTCCAGCTTTCTAATTCTCCAAGCCGCCTTTCTGACACATGTCGAGATCGAAAGAAAGCACGTGTTCTGGCGAAAGCACCACTTCAAACAGAAGTGAAATCCATTTGTGGCTGAAGCTCACACTCAGGAACACAATGTTTGCTCATGGAGAAACACAAATATCTCAAGCCCATCAAGCAGCCCCTAAAAAGGGAAGAGAATTTGCTTGCCAGGTGACCCGGCACAGACGCTTTTGCAAAATGGAAGAGTTGGGCTTTGTTGTTGTGTCTCATGTGCCACAAATTACTGGCAGATATATGCTTGGGTAGACTAGCAAGCATTTATGTGGCCTTGCTAATTTTTCCAGAAGGCTATTTTAATGCCAGGCCAAGTGTCACAGGGATACATGGCCAGGTCTTGTCTATAAAGATCATTTCCTTGTCATCATAGCTATTCTGTAGTAAATGAAGTTTCTTTGCTCTAATCTTCAGTGATCTTTCTATGGCCAAACATGGGAGAAAAGTAAACTCAGAACTGGAATCACTCACTATAATTTCATACAGGTCAGTTAAATAGAAATACAGTTGTCCCTTCGTATCCACAGATTTGGTATCCACGGATTTAAGTATTCACGGCTTGAAAATATTCTTTAAAAAATACTAATCCAAAAAGCAAACTTTGATTTTTGCCATCTGATATAAGGGACACCCTTTTGCTCTGCCATTGCATATAATGGGACTTGAGTATTCATGGATTTTGGTATCCACGAAAGGGGGTCCTGGAAGTAAACCCCAGCGAATGTGAAGGGACAACTGTATCAGCCTAGGGGCCGTGCAATAATGCAGACATGTCCAAGCATCACCCAGGACAATTTGCACCATAGCTTCAGGTTTTCATCATTTGTTCAACAGCCACATTAAAGTCTGGCCACAGGTGCGTCCCTTTCCCCCCGCCCCACAAAGATTGTGCAAAAAGAAAAAGAAAGATAGAAACCCAACCTCACCAGAGGTTAGAATTGTCATTTCTTATTTTAAACCTCCTTTATGAAGCAGGAACGGAAACCCCTTGTTTCCATTTTTATACACTTCTGAGGGCATGAATGAATGAGCATGAAACATCTTCAAAGATGACTAATCTATGCTAAACACCTTGTGAATGCTCCCATGCCTTCATGTATTTTCAGAAACAGATTGTAGTCAAGAAATATTATTTGCTTGCTTAAAATTAAGCAACAGCCTACAATTGCTTTAGCAAAGACAGGAACAAACCCTTTAAGACCCTTCTGAGGGCCACAAAGCCCTGGGAGACACACACACACACACCCCATGCACACCTTTCTCTGCCACCCAGTTGGGCAGCCACGAGCTCCACATCAGCAAACAGACCAATGAAGAAATAGCTATTTCATCAGAATCACTCGAATGTGATGAATTTCCAGTTCCAAACGCCAGGACCAGCTTAAGGAATTTTGAGGCCCCCTGCAATGATTTATTTGGGGGGGGGACATATGTTTATCTCAGGTCAAGGTAACCTAACCTTAGCTATTCCCAGTACAAGATAATCTTTTCTCTCTCTCTGGCTTTTCTTCACAAAGGAAGATTCAGGAAGGACTCATCCCACTCTTTCTGTAAGCACACTGATGACTGAAAAGGCCAATCTGAGATAAGTCCGGTTGCAGAAAGCACAGCAGAAGGTCTCCTTGGGTGATGTTTCCGGGTTGTGCTTCTTTCTGCGTTGGCGTTTCTCTTCAAGACTTGTTCGGTGTGAGTTCTCAAATAAGGCTGCAGCATTGTGGATAGTGCGTCTCCATGCCTCCCGATGTGAGGCCAGGGCGGACCACTGTTGGTGATCAATTTGGCCGAGCCTGAGATGTTGTTTCAGGGAGTCCTTGTATCGCTTTTTTGGAGCGCCCCTCTTATGCTGACCCGTGGCGAGTTCACTGTAGAGTACTATTTTTGGGAGGCGATGGTCCTCCATCCTAGAAATGTGCCCTGCCCATTGCAGCTGCGTTCTCAATATCATGGCCTCAATGCTGGTGATCCCTGCTTGCTCAAGGACAGCAACAGATTATTACTAATAATGTTTTTGCAGGAGGACAGTTACTACGGGGTCCCCACAATGATGGGGCCTCCTGCGGAAGCTGACGCTGCCAGTGCCTTAAACCGGCCCTGCCAACCGCAGCATTGGTTTGTAGTTTGGGGATGCACTACAGGGACTCTCTGGCCAACAATTCTAAGTGCGTTATTGTTGTCATGAAAGCACACAACAATGATCTTCCTTTATGAGTCCATCAGACATCTAAGATCTTCCAGAGAGGACCTTCTCTTTGTCCCACCAGCTTCTCAGGCTTGTTTGGTGGGAACAAGGGAACGTCCTTCTCGGTGGCTGCTCCCAGATTTTGGAACACCCTCCCCAGAGAGGTTAGGATGTCTCCTCCACTGGCAAGTAAACATTTTCTTATGCCGTCAATCTTTGAGAAATGGACTGGGATGGGGTTTTAATGGCTTGCTGTGCTGTTTTCTTGGTTTGTACACAATCAGCTAACAGCCAATGTGGTGTAGTGGTTTGAGCACTGGACCACGACTCTGGAGACAAGGGTTCAAATCCCCACTCAGCCATTGAAATCCACTGGGTGACCTTGGGTGAGGCACACTCTCTCAGCCTCAGAGGAAGGCCAAGGCAACACACCCACCCAAGAAAACCCCATTATATAAGTTGGGAAAACCCCATTTTTCTTGCCAAGAAAACCCCATTATAGGATCGCCATAAATTGGAAATGACTTGAAGTCACACAGCAACAACAACAACATAGTATTTTAATGAATGTTAGTTTAAAAACAATTAAACAACTTTAAAAGTTAAAAATGGTTTCATTGTTTTTATATAGCTTTTATATTTTTATAAAATAATGTTATTGTATACTTTTTAATCTGTATCTTAAAAAAAAAACCTGTAAACTGCCTTGAATCCTATTACTGGAGAAGAGGCAGGATATAAATGAATAAAAATTAATCAATCAGTAGGTGTCATACTCTTAACACAGCACTTTTTAAGAGCTTTATGAGGTGGAGGACTGGCAGGGTGTTTTCCTCCAATGTGCCAGGAATTGGTACCATATTGGTACACATTGACTAACCTCCTCTTTTCCTGGAAACTTGCTTTGGACTAGGAGCCAACGTGTCACGGTTTGGCAACAGTCCACGGACCATCACTTTGAACATCACTGTTTTAACAGGCAAATTTCAATGGGAAACAGATGAATTAGAATTGTTGGGGATGTTTGCTTCAATCCACTTGTGCTTGAATCACAATAATAGACATTTCGCTACAGGTGTTCATTAACATAGCAATGCTAGGACAACGGTATTTATTATTAAATAAACATTACCATCATACATGTCACTTTGCTTATCTGCAGCTTTCCACAGAATTGCCACAGACGGTACATTTTTGCATTGCATGACTATTTGGCTCCTTCGCTTATCTCTGGACTGTCTCGTGTGGATAACAGAGGGTTGCACTGCGTGCGCCTTTTGAAATGACTCTAGGACACAGAAAAGTTTATGGTAGAATAATGCTATCAGTCTTCCAAATGTCACAAGCTTTGTTGGTGTCTTTGCAGATACAGACCCACATAACTAAATAGCAGCCGGAGAGTCATGAAAACAGGCACTCTGTGCATGCTCAGGTGACACATACAGCATAGTGGACTGCAACCACCAGCCCCCTCTCCTTCCCCCAAAGGTATCTAAGGAAACCATCTTCTCTTGAAAGGATGGGAAAAGAAACCAGAAAGCAAAGAAAAAATACAAGGAAGGAAATGAGAAACTAGCCAGCAAAAAAGAGCCCATTTCAGAAAGCAAGGAGACGTGGAAAAAACTGACTACAAGAGAATCCAGATAAGCAGCACAATCCGCGTAGATACATTCCTGGACTTATTGCAGAAATGCAAAACCACAAATAATAGCAAAGTCTATTGAAATTAACTATTTCCAGGGCAAGTATACCATAGAATCATGCTGGAAGACCTAGAAATGCCTAGAGAAGTGTTCCCTCTGGGCGTTTCTAGGTCCTTGAGCACAATTCTATGGTATGCTTCGGCTGGAAGTTGACCATAGAGTTGCACCGGAGGACCTAGAAATGCCTAGAGAGGACTTTTTTTTCTGGATACCGGTAAGTGAAACCACAGATAGTGGACCCTTGTTATCCGCTGGGGTTTGGTTCCAGGATCCCCCATGGATACCAAAATCCGTAGACGCTCACGTCCCATTATATACGTGTGTCTGGCTTTCTTTGCAAACGAAGATTCAGGAAGGACTCATCCCGCGCCTTCTGCAAGCGCGCTGATGACTAAAAAGGCCAATCTGAGATAAACAAGTCTGGTTGCAGAAAGCACAGCAGAAGGTCTCCTTGGGTGTGTAAAATGGTATCCCTTATATAAAATGGCAAAATCAAGGTTTGCTTCTTGGAATTTTTTTAAAAAATATTTTCAATCCATGGATGGTGGCAACCTGATGTCCATATCTAAATTGGAAGTACCAAACTCGTCAAGGAAAAAAAACAAGGCTAGAAGCCCAACCGCCTCCATCCCCAAGGGATAAGGTACTCCGACACAAATGCTGTCTGGAAAGTCCATCCGCTCTTTAAAATGCACATCACGAACCTGACATTCCAGCCAAACCCTGAGTTCAAAAGCAGC
The DNA here is from genome assembly GCA_030847615.1 of Gambelia wislizenii. Lineage (NCBI taxonomy): Eukaryota > Metazoa > Chordata > Lepidosauria > Squamata > Crotaphytidae > Gambelia > Gambelia wislizenii. Next base: position 29,052,588 of record JAUMIR010000012.1, on the reverse strand, counting down.
CCCCCCAAAACCCAGCTGAGCCATGCCAGGAGGGAACCTGAGCATCACTTCTAGAAAATCCTTTGAACAGAACTGGCTGGTCACGTCCCTTTTTCTGTTGGGTAATGATGTCCCTGTTCGGTTTGCACAAAGCCTGTGTGTGTGTTTGTGTGTGTGAGAAAGGCATGCAGAGACACTGAGAAACCCACAAGGCCTTGCCAACATTCGAGATCCCTTCTATTGTGATGAAAAAATAATAAAACCATCCTTTTTATACACACACACACATGCACGGAGCTTTCTGTAAGCCATGAGTCTTGGTCAAATCAATGTCACACCCGTAGAAAACAAGAGGCCATGGTCCGCTTACAAGAACCATGCTGATTTTCTTCCATCTCTCCCTCTGTCACTAACACACACACACACACACACACACACACACACAGGGCCTTGTTTAAACCCAGCCCATCCTTCCATAGCTTTCCAGACAGGCCATTTCGACACTACCAACCACCACACCACCCAGAGCTCCAAGGTGCCATCCTGTCTCCATTTCAGATGGAGAAGCAAGCAAGAAAAAGGAAGCCCTGCAACTAAAAGGTGTGCGCTCATCTGGCCATTACACACACACACACATACATAAATATAGGCAAACATGCAGGGGTGAAAAATCCCATCTTGTTCCTCTCTGTCCCCCTACCCAAATCAGTATGAGGAAATATCTCCTGGCGTTCCAGGATTTTGCAAACAAGCCCTCAATTTAAAAAATAAATTCAGAAATCAAAATTCCTGCCATTTGTTAAAAATGGAAAATGCAGGGAGGGTGGAGGGGGTGCCCACCTAACTTGCAAAGGGGGCTAGGAAACAGCCAATAGTTGGGGGGGGATCTTCCCCACCCCGCTCCCCAAAATGGATCGATTCACCTCTCCAAAGCTTTTTTTTTTTTTTTTTGGGAGGAGAAAACTCGACCAAAGAGAAGGGTGGCCATCTCGTTTTTTTTGCTGTTCCAAACCCCCACACACAAACACACCCTTCCAGAGGTGTGGTATCCCTTGCATTTTTCACATACCGCCCTGCTTTTTAAAATAATAATAAAATTGCATCGTTTTCCAGGGGGTGGGTGGGATCAAACCTCCAGGTTGCAACTGGGGCACCAGGATGAACTCCCCCCCCCATTCCCCAAGGCATGTCCGTCCCCACCATCATTATTTTTAAAATCAACTAAATAAGAAACCAAATGCACCAAAAGGCACCTGAGCCAGGGGTGGGGAGGCCACGTCTGTGTCCCCACCCCAACCCTGTCTTGCATTGCAGCCTCTATTTTTTTGCAAAGAAATTACTCCTGATGATTGGGATTATGGTCGAGGTCGATACTGGATGCATGGGTGACCTTTGCAAGAAGGAAAGCAGCCAGCCTGGGGGAGGGAGGGAGTAGTTGTGGGGAGCGGGGAGGTCAGTCTCTTACCCCAGACACGATCCTCAGGATGGTTTGGGGTCGCTTGAGGAATTCCAGCGGGTCCACAGCCGCGCCCGCCCTGCCGGCTCCAAAGGATGCTCCTTCCATCATCAAGAAATATTAGTCTTTTTTGCAGCTGGGGGAATGCTTTGGCTTAATGCTTGCTGCTGCTGCTGCTGCCCGGGGAAGGCAAAGGAAGGGAAGGGAAGGGCGATGCAAAGCCAAGCCAGCCCTGCTTCTTCCTGCTTTGCAGCACCAGCCCCGGCTGAGACCAGCCAAGGCAGCAGCCAAGCAAGCAAGGAGGCAGGGGAGGGATGGATGGAGGGATGCAGGGATGGATGGACCAGCCAGCTCCCGCCGCCTCCGCCTGCCAACCCCACTAGCCAGCCAGCCAGCAAGCCCAGGGCTCCTTCTCTTCCTTCTCCTTCTCCACCCACCTCCTCTGGAGCTGATTCACCCCTTTCGCCTTCCCTAAAAATCCCAGCCCTGCTCTTTCCCCATCCGAGCCACATGGGCCGGTCTGGTTGCAGCTGCAGAGCCCAGGCAGGGCCGGTGCCATTCAAGAAGACGGGGGTGTGGCGTTTTTTGGGGGGGGGTGGATGGAATAATGATGATGATGAAGGTGATCTTGCATATAATCCCTGGTGCATTGCATCATCATCTTCTTCATTATCATCCTCCATCCTCATTTTAAAAAACTACAGTGGATTTTGAAAACAGTATTTTTTTTGAGCCTGGTCGACCTCACAGGGTTGTTGTGGGGGAAAGTAGAGAGCAACACTACTGTCTTTGAGCTTTACATGGGTTCGCCCACACAGAGCTGGCTGCCTCCTTTGGCAGCTGGAGGGGATCATTCACTGGTGATGGATGGATTGAGGATACCTCTACCACCTTCCATCACCATTTTGGGTGAGGGGGAGTCACTATGCCCCCCTGAAGTCCACAAGCCATGATAGGTTTCAGGACAGAAATATCTGTGCCAAGGAGGCTGCCTTGTGCCCACCCACTGGCACCCCCCGGCCAAGCAGATTGTTCCCTCGAGTATGATGGAGGACCTATCCCCATGGACAGAGATATGAGGTTTTCTAGACCAAAGCTTCTTAAACCTTGGGTTGCAACCCCATATGGGATTGCATAACTGAGTGTGAGGATTGCAAAAAACTTGGCAACGGTATCAGGATTTGTATACCTATTTTATACACCTGTATGCCCAGGGTCACATAAAAATTTCTCAGGTGAAAAGGGGTCATGAGTGGAAAAGGTTTAAGAAGCCCTGCTCAAGACCAGTGGTTCTTAACCTGTGGTCCAGGGCCCCCCAGGGGGCCATTGATGTCCTCACAGGTGTCCAGAAAGGCTTGAAAACTGCTCAGCCTACCTCCTCCCTGCAGTGGAACGGCCACATGACAGGAGCCAAGGCAAAGGCTGGCTGGCTGGCTGGCTTGGCCTGCACATTGCCATTCAATTTGCTCCAGCCACAAACTTGGAGGAAGAAGCAGAAGAGAAGGCTTCCCTCCCCCTCCAGTGCCTCTGAGGGAAGGTTTAATGGATGGTGTAATTGCATTATTATTGTTGTTGTTGTTGTTTTAAATCTTGAGTTAAGTCTTGGGGGTCCGTGGCAACAAAAGATATTTAAAGGGGGTCCCTGGTAAAGAAAAGGTTAAGAACCACTGGTCTGGATGATGAAAATACTCCTCACAGGATTCGCAGAGAATACCAAAGGGTATTTGCAGTATTCAGAGGGAGTGAGGGCTAAAAAATTCTTTGGATATGTGGACATCCAAATTTGCATTGCTGTGCATTTTCGCTCCATTGCCCTTTATGAGCATGTGCAGACACTCAATTCAAATGGATGCAAATACACGCACAAATGTGAAGACAAAACAACTTGGCTGCAAAGAGTAGATTCAAAACCTGGTCTCTCTGAGTCTTTGTTGTTGTTGTGTGCCTTCAAGTCATTTCCAACTTATGGTGACCATATGGAGACCCTATTGTGGGGTTTGCTTAGCAAGATTTGTCCAGAGGGGGTTTGCCTTTGCCTTCCTCTGAGGCTGAGAGAGTGTGACTGTCCCAAGGTCACCCAGGGGGTTTCCACTTTCTGAGTCATAGTCCACTGCTCAAACTATAACACCATAGTGGCTCTTGGGTAACTCCCAAAGGTAAAAGCTTGTGGAGAGGTTGGAGTTATTTTTACATCTTTCTCAAGGGTTTTACATATACTTCTCCTTTTCTCTTCTGCTTTCCCAAACTTGTTGCTTGCCTGCTTTATTTGCATGCGAACTTCAGCTGGCTCACATCTTCTCTCTCAGCTCGATCATTTAATGTGGTAGCCGGAGGTGGCCCAAAATGTAGGAAAATCCCCCAAAATGTCACAAATGATCTCTTGTGGTGTGTGCATTTCCACCATTTTGGAGGTCCTCAGTGGCTCTGAAATTTTTGCAAATTAAAAAAAAAAATGACTCAAAATACCCTCTAGGGGCCTAGGAAGGGTCAAAAGCATGCTAAGAATGTCTCCATCTCCCCTAGATGACATTTGAGGGGGGCAAAAATTATTATTATTTTGAAGGAGCAAGTAGTAAAGTGAGGGGTGCAGCCCTCCAAGGTCTCCTGGGAGGCTATTGCACCCCCAATACGGCTTCCACAGTTGGCTACCGCATCCTATAGCTTAGCCATTTGCCCTTAAAACTGCAAGAAAAACATTGCTATTGCTGACCATGTGCTAATTACCTGTCTCTCTTCTATGCGTTCCTTGCCTGTAAAATATTAATTTTAATTAGTCGCCTTTGAGCAGCCCTGGCGAAGCTACGCCAGCCAGTTTTTGAGTGTTATTTATAATTCCTGTTGCAAGGTAGCTGAGATATAAATTTGTACTTTAATATATGCAGCTTGTAGTGTGCAGCAGTAGGGAAGTGGCTACCATTTTCATTTGCCCAGAGCCCAGGATTCCATTTCCCCCTCAATTATTTATATGATTTGTACAATACCATCAACATGTATTGCGCCTTGCAAAAAGGACAGATCAAAAAATTACTTACAAGATTGCAGTTTGAAATTCGCCATGGGAAAGAACAGAGGAAGGAGTAGGAGGAAAAGGTGAGGTAAACCGAGAAGGCATATGTAATCATTTCATTTGTGAGTGCGTAGGCTTATCAATTGAGGCTTATCAGTTACAGTGTTTTGGCTTATCAGTTACAGCAGGACATGATGGGGAGGGTGAAATCCTACAAACCTGCCACCTCTCCACCTTTATAAACAAATGGGCCTGGCCACACTTCTGGCACGGAAATTAAGAGGGCTATGCCGCTTTAGAAATAATAAAGCACCGAGAGACTTGGGTAGAAGCAAATCTGAAGTAGTTGGCAGAATCGGGCTGGGCATCAGATGTTTATCCTGCTGGACAACCCACCTTGCACTTGATATTTTGTCAGGCTCAATCCTGGACATGACCTTTTCCTGCCAAGTTTTAGTTCTCTTACATTGCAGTGTTAACATGTCGTGGCTAATTGTGTTTGCATACTTTTGTGCCTGCTCACAAGCTGGTACTGTGATGGGAGGCATGGGAGGATATGTTACGTCATATACAGTTGTCCCTCCATATCCACGGATTTGGTATTCATGGATTTAAGTATTCACGGCTTGAAAATATTCTTTAAAAAATAATCATCCAAAAAGCAAACCTTGATTTTGCCATCTTATGTAAGGGACACCATTTTGCTATGCCATTGCGTATAATGGGACTTGAGTATTCACGGATTTTGGTATCCACAGGGGGTCCTGGAACCAAACCCCAGCAAAAATGAAGGGATAACTGTATGTCTGCAAACTGTATGATTAAATCGTACATGTGGGTCTGCCGTGAGAATAATGGGTTGTGCATATTCTCCGTGAGAAAAGAGAGTGGAAGATGGATCGCCAATAACTGTATAGCCCCCTGAGATTTGTAGATACTGTATAACTTAAAGCTTTGTAAATGGTTTTCATTCTGAGCAACGAACATTGTAGTGTGAACTCTTTAGATTGCTGTACCAATAAAGCTTATTGTTTAACCCTGAAGCTACTGGTTCCTGAGTCTGAAGATGGCAGCATGTGACATATTTATTCACTGCTTAGTGAAGGACCAGTTGCATGCAGGCCATTCCATGACATTCGGAGAAACCTGGCCGAGCATCGCTCAGAAACAATGAAAGTGGCACTTTAGCTCTCTGGCTTTTCTTTGCAAATGAAGAGTCAGGAAGGACTCATACCACACTTTCTGCAAAGCACGCTGATGACTAAAAAGGCCAATCCGAGATAAACAAGTCTGGTTGCAGAAAGCACAGCAGAAGGTCTCCTTGGGTGATGTTTCAGGGTTGTGATTCTTTCTGCACTGTCGTTTCTCTTCAAGACTTGTTCGGCGTGCGTTCGCAAATAAGGCTGCAGCATTGTGGATAGTGCGTCTCCATGCCTCCCGATGTGAGGCCAGGGCGGACCACTGTTGGTGATCAATTTGGCCAAGCCTGAGATGTTGTTTCAGGGAGTCCTTGTATCGGTTTTTTGGAGCGCTCCTCTTACTCTGACCCGTGGTGAGTTTACCACACACTTTAGCTAATCCTGAAGAAATTAGTGCTGCACAGAGAAAAGCAGTGATAAACACTCCCAAATGCCTTTTACCTTTTACCCATGTCAGAGGGTCAGTGAATCCACCCCAGCTTGGGGTTTACTTGAAGGGAGCTCTCCAAGGTCCTGGAGATGCTTGTTAGCTTAATATCAATGAAAAGCTAGGCTAGTGTAATACTATAAGACTGAGCCCAATGTCTTATTGACTCCAGCCGAGGGCTAACAAAGCTATCTTGTGCAAGCCACCCTCTCTTTCCCAGACTCTCTTTCCCAATCTTATGGTATGGTTTAATAATAGTGCAGACCTGCCTTGCAGTGTTGCAGCAAGATATCATTTTGCATCCTTAAGAAGCATTGTATACATACTATTAATATTCAGTGTTTACGTGCCACAGCCTCTCCTGTTCACACAGAACCCAAAGCAGCTGATAAATCAGGTATGGGACACCAGCTTATAACCATATTGAAACCTATGACACATATAAAGCCATTTTTAAACAAAACAGTGCAACCACTGATGATAAACAAGAACAACAAAGATCAATGTGTCAGAACAAACCTCTTTGGCCGGCCAGTTTCGGTTGTTGGAAAATATGATGTGAAATGTAAAATGACAAATGGTGCCCCTTTGTCAATGGGGGAGGAATGAAGGTGTGGGGTGGGCACAGTGAGTTGGGAGGGGAAATGCACCCCGCTGCAGTCCTGTGGAGTAGGGGGAATGCTTACCGTAGACTTCTGGAAGTTACTTGCTCCTGGTTTATGATTGCAATTCTCCCTACAAACCAGCAAGGAATAAACAGTATTGTAGTGGTTAGCAGCTGGCAGGCCATGGGCCAGATCCACCCTATATCCAACAGCTATCATTTTGTTCCTCCCCTGTTGCCAATCGAAAGTTTAAAAAGGCCTCTGTGATGCCGGTGAATATGAGCCAGCATGGTGCGGTGGTTTGAGTGATGGTCTATGACTACATAGATCAGAGTTCGAATTCCGGCTCAGCCATGGAAACCCCTTGGCCAAGTCATCCTCTCTCAAAAACAAAGGCAAACCCCCTCTGAACAAATCTGGCCAAGAAAACCCCATGATAGGTTCGCCTTAGGGTCTCCATAAGTCGGAAAAGACTTGAAGGCAAGCAACAACCGTGCAGGGGAACACTGCTCTACCTTACAGGATTATTGTTAAGGATTATAGTAGAAAGATGTGTGAGGCATTTTGAGTACCATGAATAAATTAGGTTTGTGCCACACATAGGTCTCTGTTTTTCTGTGGCCCCACCTCATGCAGCCTGCCCATTTTCTGACCAAAAAGGGGGATGAATTGCCTCTCCTGGAAGTTTATTCTCCTTTTAAACAGGATGTTTAATCCAGAAAGGAAGGCAAGAGAGGTGATGTGATAGCTGTCTTAAACATCTGAAGAGCTGTCATGGAGAATGCAGAACAAGCTTATTTTCTGCTGCTCTGGAGACTCCAACGAGAACCAATGGCTTCAAATGACAAGAGATTCCACCTAAATGTTAGGAAGAGCTATTTTTAAGGTGGTAGACTCTTCATCTTTGGAGGTCTTTAAGCAGAGGCTGGACGGGCATCTCTCGGTGTACTTCAATTGCATATCCCTGCATGGAGGGGGTTGGACTAGATGATCCTTGTGGTCCCTTCCATTTCTATGATTCTATGAGGTTGCAAGGTCCTCTGGACAGTTTAACATTTTTTTTAATTGGTAAGAGGTTTTGTGTGTTCAGGGGCATCTTTGGCAGCCTATCTGATCTGGTGGTCCCAGTGGCTGCAGAAAACTGGCCCCTGGACCTGCCTGAGTTACCCAGCTCTGGCATAAATGCTAAGCCATTCTTTATTTATTTACCTAGTTTTATTAATATTACTACATTTCCACTTGGCTAATAGAGAAATGGATTTTCTCCTCTTTCTTCCAGGCATGTTTATAAGATTCTAATGCACGCCAACTGCCTTGAAGGCAGAACGAAGCGATAGTAGTTATGCCAGATATCTGGTTAACTAAGGATACAGAGGACCTGACAGTGCCGATGTAGCACAAAATGCTGGATTGTAGAGGATTTCCCTCTGTTTCATTTCCAGCCCTGCAGTCGCTTTGCTTTCACCCGCTCCTTCCCTAACATCATGATGACGATCTTTTTTTGTTCCACAGATACTGGATGCCATGACAACTATGACATCATTTCTCTGGTTAGGACAGAGAAAACACACGTGCACACCTTTTACCCTGGAATAGGGACATATCAAGGGTCTTTTTGTTTGTTTCCAACCTTAAATCCCAACCTTATAGTGCATGTTTCCAAACTTAAATTGCTCCCCTACACCCATCAAATCTTGATTTATCATTTTGGAACAAACAAACAGATGTGGCGTCTTGACTTTGCCACATGTTCACAGCTGAGCAACAGCACATATTTCACCACCAGTTGGTGTACAAAGTAGACACCCTGCCCAGCTCTTCAGAGATGTGGAAAATGGTTTCAAATTCATCCTCTCCACCTCTGCCCACTCTTCTAATCGTTCCCCTTGCCACCACCTTGGGGATCCATCAATTCCCTCTTTTGCGCAAGAGTGGGCAGAAAGGCTCGCCAGCAAAATGTCACTTTCAGTCCTGGTGGTGGCATCTTCTGTTTTCCCCTCGTCTTCGTCGTCTTCTCAGTTACAGGTGAGTCATCCTCTCTCTGCATCTATTTCTGACTTCCAGTGTGGGAAAGACAGGATTCAGGGTTCCCTTCCTGAATGTCACCCATCAGCACAACACTTTTAAAAAGAGAGAACTTCCTTCTATTCATGATGGTCACTTAACAGGCTCCAAATCTAGCCCCAAACCCTACAGCGGCTTTATTTAATCTGACTCCAAGCTACCCTGCTAAATCAAGGAGCAGCAAAGAAAAAAACCAAAATAGAGCCACCTTGGGTCTCAGGCCTGGGGAAAAGGCAGGAGACAGAATCATAAGAGTTGGAAGAGACCCTGAAGGTCATCTAGTCCAACCCCCTTCGGCCATGCAGGAATACACAATCAAAGCATTCCTGACAGATGGCCATCCAGCCTGTTTACCCCCCCCCCCCCAAGATGGAGACTCCACCACACTCCCAGGCAGTGTGTTCCACCGTTGAACAGCTTGTGTGTGTATTTGTATATATGTCTGTGTGACACACACCAGATTGCTCTGATGATCTACAGTGGAGGTATGACTTCTTTTACCTGTTGCATTGTGATCAAGTTAAATCTGCTTAAGTTCCTTCTTACAGGCAGCTGTTAAAGGCGCCAAAGATCTGGCCTCGAAGGTCTTGGGAAACTTATAGTGACACTGTTGGACTATGTTGGCAAGTTTATGCAATCTAAGAAGAGGCACCACTTCTTGCTTCTATACGGACTGTTGCTAAATGTGTAACAAGGGAATTTGCAGAAAAAAGGAGCTCTCCTTGGCACAGAAAGGATTGGCTCTAAACACTGCCTTGACCCCATTATCTGCCCTTTATCCTACACAATGTGGAAATTGTGTACTGGTTTAATCATCTCAAAAACAGTGACAATTACCCATTTGAATTCACTCTTGGGCAGTTACCTTCTACACTCAGCAAAAATATTGGCTGGTTTCATTTTCTTAAGATCATCTGGAATGACATCTCTGGTCATCACTGCCTTATTTCTTCAAGCTCCCTCTCTGAAAATCTGAATTTAGGCATGGGCTTCTCCCCTATATCCCCTCTGCTGGAAGACTGATGCAAAGAATTCAGATTCCCTGCAATCTCCTTATTCCTTTAGTACCTCCTTTTGGCTACAACTTCTTCCTTACTCCTTTGATACATCTTTGACTTTGTGGCTTCCTTTTTTGCACATGTGTGTGTCTTTTCCTTTTCATACAGATGTACACAGTATTCTTAAAACAGGTTGCTTCTCCCACTACAACTCCCATCATCCCATGCCATCATGATTGGGGAGTTCTCACATCAGTGGATCAATGCCAGAGTTTTAATGCTCAACAGCAAAAGGTTTCAAGGGCTACATTCTGAGTTGACCTTAGGTTAGGAAAAATACTATTTTGGACAATAACTCCAAGGCTGTGTTGGTTGGGGGAATTCTGGGAACTGTGACTCAAAGTAAGTTTTCTAATCACTACTGCAGGTTCCCTTTTTTGTGAAGCTCATCTGAGCCTGGGTATGAAAAATGCTTACCCCCTGCACCCTTAGGTATTTTAACTGGATACCTCACCCATCTCTCCACAGCCTGATAAAACATTATCTGAACCAGGCCTGTAGAAAGATAATACAACTCCCTCCAAGGCTACTGAAGCCTGTAACACTAGGAAAAAATATTTCTAAAAACAGAAGAAGTGAAATATACATTTTTATTATTTGGCCATCAGAAAGGAAATATACACATTGAGATACACTTTACCACTACCTTCACAGAGTGCATCCAAATTATTCATATTCTTTATCATGAAATGCCTATGAAAAACTTGTTCAGAACAGCCTGATCAGTTTTTTTTTAATTCAAGATCAAAATCACTCTTCCTTCATCAATAATCCATTCAGATTTGGCAAGGGAGCTATTAACAGGACTGCCAGGATTCTGGTTAGAGACTATGAACATATTTTGCAAAGGTTTTGTAGCAATCAATGCTGCAACCAGGCAGTCTCACTCACATTTTCCCAATCAGCCTTCTTAATTCTAGTAGAATTCTGCTTTGACCATAAAAGAGAAATTCAGGCATCTCAGTGACTGTTTCCAGGTGAATGCACCACCTCCAGGCCAGGCCTGAGCAATATCCAGCCCATAAGATTACTGGTCTAGACTGGACATTATCCGATTTTAATGAGAGCTTGGAAAAATTACTTTTTGGACTGTGACCTTTGCTTAGGAAGGACCAAGAAACAAAAGCAAAAAGATGAATTGCAGAGAGAGAAAGAAATCCCCAGCCTCTGTATATAAGCTTGCCAGTCACAAAAAGATTCCTTCATTCTCCCATTTTGGGGGCGGGGGGGTAGATGGAGAGCACAGTAATGTGTACAAACTTAAGTTTCCGCTCCTACAAAAAAAGTTCATACAGAATGCAAGGAAAACCTCACAGCAGGGTTTAAAACTGTCCACAGTACTCTGAGCACTGCTGGGGTACATTTGCAGTGTATTCACCCAATGTGAGTAAATGGGGCAACTCCTAGGCTTGCAGGGAACAACTTGCGTGACTAAGTTGGGCCTTTGCAGATTGTTAAAAATCTCTAGAAAGAAGCATGCTGCTAATGTACCTATTTAAACCAGGTGAGGTGCCCCAAATCTGCCAGTTATTAAATTCACTTAATGATTATGAAATGAAAAAAATCAGCCAAGGCAACAGTGGCAGGCAATGTAGAACCGCAAGCCCAGAGTATCAAACAATGATCTGATAGTGAGCACCCATTGGTGTGATAACTAGAGTTTATTCAAACCACAGTTTTCAACATTCAGACAAAATGGAAGACTGTGGTTTGTTTCCAATGGAAGCTTCAAGCATCCTTTCTTCATAGATGAAGGAATGGAAGGGAGGAGACACATGGTGACATCCGAACTGGATCCATTCATACAATATCCCTGAAGTGCAAGTTACCTGAATTCAACATGTGACCAACATTAATCCTGTCATTATACTGATGCAGTTCAACCTACCAATCAATCTATCATTCAATCAATTATTACACTCACAGACCAGGATAAGACAGTTCGATCTACAGCTCTGAATCTTTTGCATCATTATGTACAAGATCTTGGTTCTCACTTAGCAAACACAAGGCCCAAGATCTTAATGTCAGTGTCACTGCCGCCGACTAGCTGTGTTGTCACACAACAGAATGGTTCACCTTGATATGCTCAGAGCACAGCTACTTCCTATTTAAAAACTCTCACACATCATGCGACTTTCTGAGAAGTAAAAATAATGCTTGTTTGAAACAGGAGAAGAGGTCTGTCACCCTTTTGCATTGTCTGGCCAGAGAGATGGAACAATAGCATCTCTTCCTAGCAGCTGAAATGAGAGATACGAATGTGTGCACAAATTATTTTATCTTCCCTGCTCTGAGACTTCAGCAAACAAGACTATTAATGGAACTGTACAATGCTGAAGTATCCCATTAAATACTTTATGCTGAGGAAGCAAAGAACACATGTAGAAATGTCTCAGCAGGAATAATTCCACAGTGGCTAAACTTAACTGCTGTGCTCTCCTGACAACAACAGAAGAAAAATCAGCATGGACAGAGGTGCAGAATGTTCTGAGGAAGAATGTTTGGATGATTACAGATACAGAAGTAATACAAAGATGCCAGTTGTGTCAGAAAGTCCCAGGGAAAGTTAGCTGGGCTATTCAAGGCTCTGACAGGTTTATTCATCCCAGTCTGTGGAGGAATATTTCTTCCCAAGGTATGCAGAGATTTTTAAGGCAACCCTTGTTAATAATGATGCGGGGGGGGGGGACTTAGACTGTCAAGAGAAGAATACAATCATCAGGTGGAAACTTTACACAACAGTTCAAAAACTACAGGGCCTTATTTCTTAGAAAACATAGGATGTTTCACTTCTGCTCCCAGCTTTTGTCATACCAGTCCCAGTACAAAAAACACAGAGGATTGTCTTGGCAAAGGTCCACATCAACCTTGATTTTGATAAATATATAAATATACATATATATATATACACACATATACATCTATTAATCAAGTTAAAACAATCGTACTTCTCCCAAGCTATCTAATCACAGGATCCATCCTTCCAACCATCCCGCCAACGTTCATCCACAAGAGAACAGTCAAATTCGGGTTTCCCCAGCTTCTTATTCACCTCGTTGTGAAGCCGGCAAAACCACTGCGACAAATTGTGCCTGTTGGAGACATCAGGCTGATTTCGTTGTAATCTGAGTACAGGGGTAAAAACATATAAAGAGAGAGAGACAGAGAGAGAGAGAGCGCGTCAGAAGTTATTGGTTGATTCTGTATTTCTAGTCCCTTAATCCCAACATTCCTGGGCTGAGAAAGCAGCAGAATTACAACAGACTAGGATAGCTGTATCCAACGTAACATATGCCGTTGTAGGAGATTGTAGTTATAGATTAATAACTCGCATGTGTTTGAAGCTGATTGGACAAATGATTGTCTCAGTCCCCTCTATCCATTCTTCCCCTGCTTTTGCTCAGAATTCCTTGTGAATTTCAGTAAATTCTGATCAAAGGCGAACTGAAACAAAATTCTCACCCACCCATGCTCTGGTGTATATCTGTTTATAGTCTAGTACAATTCTGCTCTCTAGTGGATAGGATGCAGAAGAAAGTATCTTTTATCAGTAAAAAAGAAGTCGTACATCAGTATAATGAGATGCGCATGTGAGTCTCCTTTATCCAAAATACTTGGGACCACAGGTATTTTGGAATACAGTACATGCATATACATAATGAGATATCTTGGGGATGGGACCCAAGTCTAAACATGAAATTCATTTATGTTTCATATACCCCTTATATACATAACCTGAAGATAATTTTATACACAATATTTTTAATAATTTTATACATGAAACGAAGTTTGTGTACACTGAACCATCAGAAAGCAATGGTATCACTATCTTAGCCACTCATGTGGATGATTTTGGAATATTTTAGAATTCTGGATAAGGGAGAATCAACCTCTATTTACTTCCTCCCAAATGTTGATATTTTGATGTTTTTGGATGGGAACAACTCTCACAATAGGAAGAATGAAGGAAAACCTTCCATTTCTCATTCCTGGCATTCAGCGTCGTTTTTCAGCTGCTGAGGAGGAGGCTGTGTTATTAGGCCTTGCCATCAGAGTCTTATAAGCATGCTAATGAAAGGGTGGAGCAGGGGAAAAATAATTAAATGCAATCACTGGACTATCTGCCTGTGATCAAATAACACAGCCAGTCAAAGATTGCCATCTTGCCTCCACTAGGAAGATAAATGCACTCACAGTCAGGTAAGCCACTTCAGGCTGATTAAAATGGAAAAGTCTTGCCCCCTGCCCTGTTTGATCCAGTATTTTAAATTCTACCTGGCCTTGGAATCAACATTTCTTGAAACAAATCTTGATCATTCTAGCTCCCAGTGATTCTGGCAGCTACAGAAAGGAATGAATAGCTGCAACAAAATCCTAGCATTTTGGTTAAAGTAGCTATGCAACATATATATATACAAGGCAACACCAACAGGAGTGAGAATTCAGATGAGTTTCAAATTTATAGTCCTCTGTTGAGTTCAATAGAGAGTGGTTTCTATATAGTCCAAGAGAGGTGATTCAAACTAAGCAACATGATCCTTTTTACAGCAAAGAGTCAGGCTAGTGAGGGAAAAGGCTTTTTGAGTTTCATAGAATGTGTTATCAGTCACAACCAAAGTTAGCAGAACCTCAGTTTATAGATGCCTGCTCAAATTTTTATGTGTATAAGTATAATCAAGCGCTGTGTGTACACAGACATATCACAGGAATGCAAAAAACGCACAAAAACGTGGCATTGTGTGCATAATTCACCCAGAATATCAAGAAGAGCAAGTTCTAAGCCTCATAAATATGCTTGAAAGTTTGTGGCTTTCTCAAAAGACAGAGGTGGGGCTGAGGACTGAGAACAGTGTTTTGTGTATCACCTGTGACAAGCAAAATCCAACTAAGTTATGCAACAGAGGAAGTGTGGCAGAATTAAGCTGAACAAGGCCCATATGCAAATCTCCTTAATTTGCCCATTTATGTGGCAAACTGCCATATTATACCATAGAATTGTGCCACAGAACATAGAAAATGGCTATAGAGGATGCCTCTCTAGGCATTTGGCACAACTCTATGGTCAATTTCTGGCAGAAGCTAACCATAGAGTCATGCTGGAGGACCTCCTGATGCCTAGACAGACCACCTCCAGTGCGACTCTACGGTCCTCCAGATGCCCAAACACAGGTAAGTGAAACCACAGGTACCAATCCCGCATAAACGGGGGTGGGTGGGTGCAAACAGGGCACAGAACTGTTTTTTCTGGTTGTAAAATTTCAGTTTCTCTCAATGCCAAGCACACATTAGCCCTGGGCATATTTAATTAAAATTAATTAAATTAAAATTTAATTTAAAAAAACACCCTCACCTATGTCTCAGCTCTTCTGCACATTCTTCACAAGGGAAAACTTTGGAAAATAAGTTGATGAACTGCGTCATTTCTTGCTTCTGGATTTTACTGGGCCGGTCAGGGTAGAACGCTGCCATTGTGTGAAGAAAAGACCACGAACTTCTTCCCAGTTGCTCTTGATCTAGAGGACAATCAGGGGGGTACTCTTTCTCTTTGGCTCCCGTTTCCTGGATTGGAGAAGAACGTATGCTTACAAGCAACAAGGCAGAGCAAACAGATAAGCCTCCCTGATCACTCTAGCAGGCTTCCAATCATAACTGAGATACACACACACACACACACACACAAGGTCACCAAGCCCCACCCCCCCTTATGTTATCAAGGTAACCTTAACCTCATCTAATTTTGAGACTTAAGTCTAGCTCAGCCAAGCATCTGAAGTAAGCCATGTTACGGTATCAGGCCTTTAGTTACCTATTTTGGAAAAGACAGAAGGTTGCAGCAATGTTTTTGAAATGAACAACTTGCACATCATGCTTCACAGGACTACAGAAACTTCCTCCAGTTTTTCTTTAGCGCCCCAGAGAATCTTCCTCAACTGAGCCAAATCTTCATTCAGTGAGAGAAACTAAGCTTTCTGTAGCTTCACAGCCAGTGCACCATATAGGGCAGAATAGCATAAATCCTACTGAACTTCAGTGGATCTCCTTCCCTAGAGGCTAGTAGGATGTTCCACAGATTGCACACTTGCAGGGAAATGGACTTTAACATGATGTATTAACCCATTGTTCCTGGCAACCTATACATCAGAGGAGAATATCACCATCAGCTCCTGATACCCTACAGGACACAGCTTAGTTATTCTGAACATTTCTTCCTTGCTGTTCTAACAAACTGTACTCTGGGCTGTGTGTATATAGCCCTGAGCTTACCATCAACGGTAAAGCTAGAAAGAATCAAAATATTTCTGACAGGCAGAGAACCCTACATGGCTAAAGCCCCAAATGGCTTGGGACTTCATTATTTAAAGGAGCACCCTTCTGTTTTTTTGGCCCCCAAATAGGGGGCACCCCTGCTATTAAGGGAGGCCTGCCAGCCCCATAGAGGCAAGGTCTCTGGCTCTGGCAATAAGGGGCTCTTGGCAACCCTACAATCAATTCTTAAGCAGGCGCTCTTTCTAAAGGGAAAGCGTTACCAAGCAGCCCCCCAAAAGGGTCCCCCCAACAGGCTCGGCCCCCCTCCTCCCCACTCGTTTTTTTTTTTTTTGGCCCCCAAATAGGGGGCACCCCTTCTATTAAGGGAGGCCTGCCAACCCCGTAAGAGACAAGATTTCTGGCCCTCATAATAAGGGACTTTCCTTCTATTAATGCCTGCTTGGTAGCCCTATAAGGGACAAGGTTTTGGCCCCCAAATATAATAATAAGGGACTTGCCCGCTTGGCAGCCCTATAAGGGACAAGGTTTTGTCCCCCAAATTGGGGGCACCCCTTCTATTAAGGGATACCTTCTAGCCTTATAAGAGACAAGGTCTCTGGCCCTCATAATAAGGGGCTTTCCTTCTATTAAGGCCCGCTTGGCAGCCCTACAAGGGACAAGGTTTTGGCCCCCAAATAGGGGGCACCCCTTCTAATAAGGGACACCTGCCAGCCCCATAAGAGACAAGGTTTCTGGCCCTCATAATAAGAGACTGTCCTTTTATTAAGGCCCGCTTGGCAGCCCTACAAGAGACAAGGTTTTGGCCCCCAAATAGGGGGCACCCCTTCTATTAAGGGAGGCCTGCCAGCCCCATAAGAGACAAGATTTCTGGCCCTGGCAATAAGGGGCTCTTGCAACCCTACAGTCAGTTCTTAAGCAGGCGCTCTTTCTAAAGGGAAGGCGTTACCAAGCAGCCCCCCAACAGGCTCGGCCCCCTTCCTCCCCACTCCAGGCCACCTGCTTCTTCTGCTCCCGCATCCAGCTCCGGAAATCGGTGCAGGCGCGGCAGGCCGGCTTCTTCTTCCTCTGGGGGGTCTCGGGGGCCGGCTCCGGGGGCTGCCTCCGGGCCGGGCTCTCCTCCTCGGCCGCCGGGCTTCGGGACGGGAAGGGGAAAGGAAAAGCCCCAGGAGCCGAGCCACTCGGGTCAGGACTGGGCGCCGCCATCTTGGGAAGGGCGCGCAAAGCATGCTGGGCCCCGAGGGAGAGGCCTTCCCCCCCCACGCGAGGAGGCGGAGTCAGAGGCGGAGGGAAGGCGTCGCCATGGCAACGTCAGCGAGGCCTGGCTTGGGACCGGGCGCCGCCATCTTGGGAAGGGCGGGCAAGGCATGCTGGGCCCAGAGGGGAGGCCTTGGCTTGCGGGAGAAGGAGGAGGAGGAGGAGGAAGAAAGTCGTCGCCATGGCAACGCCACTGAGGCCTAGCTGGACTGGGCCAAGCCTGCGGGGGGTGGGGGAGACATTTTATAAGAAAATAATGATAATAATCATAAAGATAATAATGAAGATTATAATAATAATGATGATCATATGATGATGATGATGATACAGTAATGATAATAATAACAATTATATAAGTTGTCCCTCCGTATCCACGGTTTTTGGTATCCATGGATTTAAGTATTCATGGCTTGAAAATATTCTTAAAAAATACTAATCCAAAAAGCAAACCTTGACTTTGCCATCTTATATAAGGGACACCATTTTGCTATGCCATCGTATATAATGGGACTTGAGTATTCACAGATTTTGGTACCCACAGGGGCCATGGAACAAAGCCCCAGCGAATAGGAAGGGGCACTGTACTTATGATCAATCATATGATGATGATGATAATGATGATGATGATGATGATACCATAATAAACACATTTCCAAGAGAGAGCCAGTGTGGTTAAAGAGTGGGATTTGGGAATTTGGAATTAGCATTTTTTTATTGGAATAAGACCATTCTACTGAAAAATACACCCGACCGCAAAATTTGGGGGTCTGAGTCCTAATAAAACTCACTGGGTGGGTGGCCTTGGCCTAGTTTTGCTGTCTTTCTCAGACTGGTCTACCCCATAGGGTTGTTGTTGCAAGAATAAAGTGGGGAGGAAGGGAAGCCCTGCACACTGCCTGATGAACTTATGGGAGGAAAGGTGGGGATAGACGCATAAACTACTATGAAACCTAACTTTTGTATGTTTTACTTTTTAATCTGTTGTATAATATGTTTTAATCTGATTTTATAATATTTTAATTGTATATATTGTAATTTAATCTGTTGGGGGGGGTTGGAAGCTACTTTGTGTCCCATCTAGGGAGAAAGGCAACATAAAAATAAATAAATAAATAAACTATTTACAAAACCTGGAGACACATTATATTTACGTATTTGTAATAAGAATAAGTGTCAGAGGAGTGGTTGTTGTTGTTTTGTCAACAACAACAACAACAACAGAATAGATGAAAATGACGCAGAGAGAAGCTCTTAAAC
Organism: Gambelia wislizenii; assembly: GCA_030847615.1. Lineage (NCBI taxonomy): Eukaryota > Metazoa > Chordata > Lepidosauria > Squamata > Crotaphytidae > Gambelia > Gambelia wislizenii. Next base: position 29,034,012 of record JAUMIR010000012.1, on the reverse strand, counting down.
TGCAAATGGACTCTCAGAGCAATAATAAAAAATACCAATATTGGAAAATTAAATGTATCAACACCCCAGGATGGCCAGAGCTCTGTTGCTCATCCCAACCAAAATAGGCCCATTCAAGCATTGGGATCCACAGGTTCTTTACATAACTAGAGTAGACCCATTGAATCAACTGTTGAATGGTGAATCCATTGGGATTATCAAGATTCAATCCCGAGCCATTGACCACTGTGGAGTACCAACATTTCAAAGAGAAATTACATCCAGAATGCATGGAGTTACAATTCTCTTGAATTTTGAACCAAGTTTATGATTCTTACTTACATTCCATGTGTTGTTGTTGTTGTTTCTCGGAATTTATAACCCTACACCGCTAACAGTAATGTTATTTTTAAAGTACTGTATCCTCTTTCTATCTCTTTGTTTTCCAGGATCTAAATGTTGGCAAGGGGTTTTTGTTGGTGTTGCTTTTTCCTGTTGAGTTACTTTGTAAATCCTGAGTGTCAGTTACACGGCAATTTTTGTCGCTGTAATCCAGCTGGCACAAATAATCCAGTTTGAAACTGGATTATTTGTAATGGCTCCTCCCTATGGAGTCCTGGGATTTGTAGTTTTACAAGGCCTTTCGGTGGCGCAGTGGTTAAATGCCAGTCCTGCAAACCACCACGTTGCAAGTTCGATTCCAGCAGGCTCCAAGGTTCACTCAGCCTTCCATCCTTTCGTAGATCGTTAAAATGAGTACCCAGCTTGTGGGGGTAATTAGCTAACACACATTGGAAACTGTTTAACACAGTGTAGATGTGCAAATAGCTATTGCTTAAAACAAATTGTAAGTCGCTCTGATAGCCTTGTGGCTGAAGAGCAGGGTATAAATAATTTTTTTTTCTCTACCAAAGAGTGCTGGTGCCTCACCAAAACTACAAATCCCAGGAATCCATAGCAAGGAGCTGTGGCAAATCATCCAGTTTCAAACTGGATGATTTGTGTTCTGTGGATTTATAATCTCCCCCATTCCTTAAGCACGCTTTAGCTGGAAAATATCAAAGATTAAGCGACTTGAAAATACAGTGTAAAAGCAGACGTTAAAGAGCCCTGCGAGAATAAAAGGGGATTTGCCTGGGCCTGTCTCTGGAAAATATAACAAAATAGACACCCACGGAGATATCTCTGGTTGGAAGGAAGGGGCTACCACCAAAAAGGCCGTACCCCCACCCCAGAAGTCACTCACCATACCTCAGCAAACGTGGGCAACGGGAGCTCGGCAATTGACGATGACCTCAGGGTCCTAGTAGGAATAGCTGTTGTTCGGGTCTTGTCCTTTTCAAGAACAGAACAGAGTGTTAATTATAGGTTGACCCCCTTGTATCCACGGATTCGGTATCCACAGTTCCACTTATCCACATCTGAAAATATATGTTCTCTCTAGCCATTTCTAGGTTCTCCAACGTGATTCTACACTTAGGCAGAAAAAGTGAAATGCACAGATATAGGATGGCTTGATAGCAGTGCATGCGAAAGGGATTTAGGAGTCTTAGTGGACCACAAGCTGAATATGAGCCAGCAGTGTGATGCAGCAGCTAAAAATGCCAATGCAATTCTAGGCTGCATCAATAGGAGTCTAGTGTCTAGGGAAAGCTGACACTCTTTTCTACATTGGTCAGACCTCACCTGGAATACTGTGTCCATTTCTGGGCATCACAATTCAAGGATATTAACAAGCTGGAACATGTCCAAAATGGTGGGAGGTCTGGAAGCCATGATGCCCTATGAGGAGCAGCTTAGGGAGATGGTTATGTTTAGCCTGGAGAAGAGAAGGTTGAGAGGGGACATGATAGCCCTCTCAGATGTCATACTGAGGGAAGGAGCAAGCTTGTTTTCTGCTGCTCCAGAGACTAGGACACGGAGCAATGGGTTCAAACTCCAGGAAAAGAGATTCCACCTAAACATCAGGAAAACTTCCTGATTTTAAGAGCTGTTCGGCAATGGCATATGCTGCTGCCCGGGAGTGTGGTGGAGTCTCCTTCTTTGAAGGTTTTTAAACAGAGGCTGGATGGCCATCTGTCCTTGGGAATGCTTTGATTGCATATTCCTTCATGGCAGAATGAGGTTGGACTAGATGACCCTTGGGGGTCTCTTCCAACTCTACCATTCTCTGATAATGAAATGCATTCAGCCTTTTGGGCTGATGTTCCAGTCCCTGGCCTTAGCAGACACATTACCTTTGGTTTTCTTTTCTTTCTATTTTTCTTCCGCCTCTGACCCTTCCAGGCTCTTTCCTGGAGCAAACCTGCAATGGCAGATGGCAAAGGCATTGGGCAGTTGGCTGTTTCTTCAGGCGGCAGTGTCTTGGGCCTGTCGCATCTTTCGAGACAAAGGGAAGGTTTGACTTTGCTCCTGGTGTAGTAAGGTGATGCAGGAGAGAATTGGCAAGTGATTGCAGATGTGGAAGGCTGGGGATCATCACGCGATGGGAATTGGCAAGTGACTGCAGATGTGCAAGCAGATGTGGAAGGCTCCGGAGCATTGCAAGACGGGTTTTTCTCTACGGCCCTTTTCTTAACCCAATAGAAGACAAGCATCAAATGCCTCTTTTTCCTCTTTCTGTTCTCTTCTGCTGACTTTGCAGCCATGGGAAGAGTTCTGAAAAAAAGGCAGTCAAGGGGGCTCTGAAATTTGAATTGGCTCCTCCAGCAATGGTGGGAAATCTCCCCACGGCAAGTGGTGCTAAATCCAAGCAGAGGGATGAACCGAGTTCTGGGATATTAACTGTGCTAGCAATGATCAAATAACCATTCCCCACACAGTGAAAAGCTTTTTTAACTGGCTGGCACCACTTAATTGCTCTCACTGTGGCAGCCCCTGGCACCTTTGCTAAGGTGAAACAGGTTATGTCACAATAGGTTTTTGGTGCATCATAAGCCGTTTGTAAGCATGCAAGTGCTGGCTGGATTCAACCATGAAGCCTTGGGCAGAAATGCATTCCCTGAAAGTAAGTTTCTCTCTGATTATATATACAAGAGATGGGAATGGCTTTTATTTCACACATTGTTTCATCAAAATATGAAATTTCATATTTACAAATAAGTAAACAAATAAGTACTGTGTAGATGTAATTTACATAAGCAAATGGAATTAAGGTATAGAAAAGGAAAGATTAAAAGAGCAAAGGTAATAAATTCAGGTCCTAGATGGTAAGGAAGTTATTTTGTATGTAGCATTGTATGTAGTGTTGTATGTTAGAACAATTGAATGTTTGTATGTGTCTTTAAAAAGAAAAAAGAAATTTCAGTACTTCTGTAGAAAAACAGGGAATAAAGAATGAGCCACATTGACTATATGCTAACCTCATGGACATGTTCAAGGAATTGCGCTTTATTGCCACAGTTTCTAGGTTTGTATTTTTTTATAATATTTTATTGCATTCATAAAAAAAGAATAATAATTAAAAGAAATTTTCAATTGTACAGTTTCCCAACTTTCTTACAATTTAAAATCACAGTCAGTTCAAAGTTAAATTTAAATTACTGTATCTTCTTATATTGACTTCCTTCTGTTCATCCATAGAACAAAGCATGAATTCTTAAATTTTTGATCACGTGATTTTCTAATAAAACCCAAATGTCCCACCCATTTGCTCCACCGTTTATAGTTACATTTTTCATCAGAGCTTTAACTGAAGTCTTTAATCGTAATATCTAATATTGATTCTAAGAATATATTTCTTGAAAGTCCCAGTTTTCTTTCCAATACTTAATTACTAGCGACCAATCATTTTGTAATTGATTTGTAGCATTTGCCTGTATTCTGTTTGTTAAATTGTCCAGCTTGATCAGATCAACTAGTTTCACTAGCCAGTCATTTGTCGTTGGCATTTCCTTTGTTTTCCATTTTTGTACCAGGATCAATCTTGCAGCTGAGACCATATACCCCAAAATTTTCCAATATCAGTTTTCATTCCCCCCACCCTAATATTTTGGTCATGTTAAGAAGATACAATTCTGGCTTAATGGGAAATTGCATTTTAAGTATGATTGAAATCATTTTATGTATTTTGATCCAAACGTTCTTTACATGCTCACATATCCACCACATATGATATAGTGTTTCTAGGTTATAAAAAATGTTTTAGTTTGATCTGGGCAGCTGATAAAACTGATACTGGTTTTTATATCAGCTCAGGTATGATGGACTGTTGGATTAACAGGAATTTGATAAATCAACACATATAAATTAAATTGATACTCTGCTTGGGATTAGCCATTGGATAGTGTATCTTCAATTAGCATTCTGGTATAAAAATCTGCTTTCTCAGAACTCCAAGAATCTCACATTTTAAACTTATTTTTAAATGTTTACTTAGAAAAAGCACACTTTTGGCCACAGCAATTACCGAGAAGGCGATTGTGAATGTTTACAGGCAGGGTGGGCATTTTGCAACCCTTCAGATGGTGTTTGGATTACAACTCCCCACAACCCTAGCTAGCACAGTCGTGGGATGCTGGATGTTGTAGTTCAGCAACATGTACAGGTCGGCATGATTCAAACACCCCTGGTTTACAGAGAACAGAGTTCAGGGCTGCAGATTAAGCAATGGAGGCTAGGTGTAGGCTGCATCTTGCAGTGCACTTAAATTATATATATATATATATATATATATATATATATATATAGTGTCTTCACTGGGATATACAGATATGTAGACACCAGTCTTAGCTCCTCAGCTATAATTGGCAGCAGGGTGCAACTCATAGGCAATTTTGATGAGTTTTGCGGAGACTACATCTAGGAAGTTCTCCGTTTACTTAAGAAGGCTCTTCCCAGCTTCTAAAGAGGGACGCCCTTTTATAATCCACCTTGGGGTTAACGCTCTCTTTTCCTCTGAGAAATGGCTTTTAATACCCAACGGCCACACCTGTCTGAGTAAGGCAACCTAGAAGGGGTGTAGAAGCTGGCCGTAAAAAGCCATTTCCTTGCCCAACCTCAAAAAAACCCCAGGTTGAAACTAAACCGGATTCTATAATGTGTCTTTATCATTATTGCTGGTGTTTTCGATTGCCCTTTAAATTAGGGTAAGAAAGGAGAGAGTTTCTTCTCTCCTAACAAAAAGAAAGAAGAAAACAAGACTATAAACTTACTAAAGTCTTGTAAGAGAAAAGGATGAAGTGAATATCTAAGGCACACTTCACTTCTGGGATTAGTTATCCCTCCATCCCCACAAAATATTCCTGATTTATTTAATTGTATTTTAAGAGGGGGTGGGATTGAGAGTCTGGGATGTATATTTTAAGTGTTGTAAGCCGCCCCGATTGCATTTCGTTGAGGGACGGGATATGAATAAATATTATTATTATAAATAAATATTATTATTATTATTATTATTAAATATGATAATGGCAACAAGTTTAGATGGCTTACGCATTGGTGTGTGTTTTTAACTAATTGATGGAGGCTGGGTTTGTTAATCACTGTTGGCTTGGATGGGTAAATGGAACCTCCATGTTTTGTACCTCTAAAGATCAGATGTTGGGGACAACATCAGGTCAAGGCTATTGCCACAACTTGGGGAAAAATTGGTGTGTGTGTGTGTGTGTGTGTGTAACAACTCTGAGCCATTGCAGCCAATGGTGATTCTGAGAGTTGTCCAAAAATGTTTTTCAGGCTCTGGCTATCACCTTCCCACACAGAGGCATCGGGCTGACCCTTGTGGCAACAGGAATGGCATGGGCCATTGGATCTTTCCAAATTATGTCTGTCATGGAAAACTAGCATGTCAGGAAGAGGCTTTTTGGCTCAAACCCTCTTTGTCTAACCTGCTGCTTTCCTTTCGTATGGGGAGTTTATGTTTCTTGTGTGGGCATCATTCATTCAGTTGTGCAGTCCATCTCCTCTAGCCTGAAAACATGAACTCTCTACCACATGGTGTAGGCTGATAACACACACACACAGATATATATACATACACATACATACATCGCTACCTGTCAGTAAGCTGTGCTGATAGCAATGGGACTAAGCATGCATAGATTTGCGGTGTTAATTGTATATATAGCTCAATTCTCAATGCCACTTTTGCCCCTCACCTACCATGATGTGTTTTCATGAAAGACAACCTTAACAGTGTCTGAAAAATTAGATTCATCTTTTCTGCGGATATCTTTTCTTCCAAGATTCAAACCAAGTGGATTGCATCTGGCTGTTTTACTGATCAATTACTCATCTTTTCCCCCTGCTTTTCTTGCAAAACTGTCACCTTGTGTTTGCCCAGAGAAGCTATCAATTTTTTTTTTTTTACTGGAGAAAGGGAATTTCCAAGAACCGCATAAAGACCAGACTTACGGTAAGGAAGGCATACTTTTCTGGAGGTAACAGGTCTCATAAGAACTGCTGCTTAATATCCTTTTCTGATGTTTTGATTCCTGGGATGTTTTAAAGGGGGGGAGCCACTGAAGTGGAATGGCTGATTTTTCTCTCCAAAAGATGCAGAGAACAAAGCGAGTGTGTTTCAGCCAAACTGGACATAATAGGGACAGGTTTCTGTTGTGTTCAGACCTAAATGTGTCCCAAACCTACGGGTAGAATCCTAATTCAAGAAGAGTGACCAGAGGAGGGCAACCAAAATGGTGGGAGGTCTAGAAGCCATGATGCCCTATGAGGAGCGGCTTAGGGAACTGGACATGTTTAGTCTGGAGAAGAGAAGGTGAAGACGGGACATGAGAGCCGTGTTTAAATATTTGAAGGGAGGCCATACTGTGCATCACCTTGGAGCCTAGTTGTTGTATTTGACACCCAATGATGCTTCCAGGCAATCCTCAATGGTAGCCCAATAATAAGGCACATTGCCAGGCCGGTTTAAGGCACCAGCGGCCTCAGCATCCACAGGGGACCCCATCATTGTGGGGGCCCAGTAGTAACCCTCCTCCTCCTGCAAAAACCTTATTAGTAATAATCTGAATATCCTGTACTGTGAATAGCTTAGGTTGAGTTAGGTGACATTGACCTGAGATCAACATATGGGCCCCCCAAAATAAAGCATTGCAGGGGGCCCCAAAATTCCCATCATTGTGGGGGCCCCCGTAGTAACCCTCCTCCTGCAAAAACATTATTAGCAATAATCTGAATATCCTGTACTGTGAATAGCTTAGACCGAGTTAGGTTACATTGACCTGAAATAAACATGTGGGGCCCCCAAAATAAAGCATTGCAGGGGCCCTAAAAATCCCTTAAACCGATCCTGCACATTGCAATAGTCCAAATCTGACGTAGCAAGGTGTGGATGACTGTTTTCAAGTCAGAGCAGTTCAGGAAAAGTAACAGCTAGTGCGCTACATTTAGCTGTGCCATGGAGGCCACTCGAGAGTCCAGGAACATGACAACATCACAGAGTACAACAGAATTTGACCAGGGAAAAAAATAAATTATCCTCTTTATAGTGTGTGTTCAGGAGGGTGGGAAGGTTCACTGTCAGCAGCCACTGTAACAACAGCACTTTAATATGAGTGTGTGGAAGAAAAAACAGTTTGCTGGCCTCTTCATTCCTTCTCATCTCTTGCCTTCCAGAATATTCAAGGGTAATGAGACCATTCATTTTTCTTGTGTTACTTCCAAGTTCTGCAAAATATTTTGTCCACTTGGCCCTGTCTTTGAACAACATAAAGGCATATGAATCATCCATTGGGAAGGGGAGCGAAGCCATTAGTTTTGTCTGACGTTTGTTGGTCTGTTTATATTAGTTTGTGTGTTTTATGCATTGGAAAATAAGTTTGTGTTTATGCTTTTTTGTGTGCATGTGCTAATAATTTTTTAATGTGCATCTTAATTGGTTCTGCAAATATTTGTCCTTCCTAGAAATTGTGTTCAGTTACCAACATGTGCTTTTGATTGAATCCCAGGTTGTTGCCCCAGAAAACATAGCAAGGAGCAGTTTGAGGTGGAAGAGCTGCAGATCTGAGAGGTGGAAAAGGAGAGGGTTTGGACAATATCCCCGGCTGGATCAGCGCTAATGACAGGGCAAAGCCCATCACGGGTGAAAGACAACCATTATCGCTGTAGGCTTTTCTTCAGAAATAAACACAGGTTAGCATCTGTTCCATTCAGGGACTCTCAGCAAAGAGAAACACACCTTTTGTGTTATATTCAGCCCACTTGTCACAAGCGAATCCACTTACCTCTCTATCAGAGCTTGGGAAAATTATTTCCTTTGGACTGCTTTCAAACAAGGAGGTTGAAAAGCCGGGTTGGGGAATCTCATGATAACTTTGAGACATAACAGTTTGATTTTAGCGTGAGCTTTCATGGATTACAACCTCAGAGTGCAATTTTTGATTCTCAGGCAGAGCTGGGGATTATGGCAATTGTAGTCCCCCCCCCCCAAAAAAAGAGAGAGAGATTTCCAAATTCTGGTTACTACTCTGTTGGAGGTATTGATTAGTCTTTCACCTATTGTCTTTTCCTGTTGACTTTCTGCCAGGCGTATCTCTACTTGAACATGAATGTTGAACTTTCACCTGTGTGAAATGAATCCCTGCTTATCTCTGCTTTGCTCTGCTGGGAAAAGAAGTATGATGCAATGGAGTTAATGAGAGCCGGAAGTATTGGGAAATGCATCCAAGTTTTATGTGTCGGTTAAGAGACTCAAACACTGGGATGTGAGTGTCTGTGCCTTCAAGTCGATTGTTGACTTACGGTGACCTCTTGAATTTCCCCCATATCCAGGGCCGGTTTAAGGCACCAGCGGCGTCAGCATCCACAGGGGGGCCCATCATTTTGGGGGCCCTGTAGTAACCCTCCTCCTGCAAAAACATTATTAGTAATAATCTGAATATCCTGTACTGTGAAGAGCTTAGGTTGAGTTAGGTTACCTTGACCTGAGATAAACATATGTCCCCCCCACCAAAATAAAGCATTGCAGGGGCCCCCAAAATTCCTTAAACTGGTCCTGCCCATATCTGTATCCAATCGTTTTTAAAAAATTATTTCTGCAAGCTTCAGACTTTCCCCATGCATGTTGCTGACAATACCTTCCCTCGCATTGCTGGCTGATCTCTAAACAAAAGTTAAAAATGTAACCAAACTATCCACAAATTAAAAGCTGTTTTAAAAAAGCATAAACTTTTAAAAAGAAAGCAGCAAACAGAAAATCCAGCACATTATGTGAGGTCCATTGCCTTAAGCAATCGGTCTTCAAAGGCCTGCCGAACACACAAAAAGGTCTTCACTTGCTTGCGGAAAGACAGCAAGGAAGGTGCCAGTTTAACCTCTCCGAGAAGGGAGTTGCAGGGCTCAAGAGCAGCCACTGAGAAGGCCCTCTCCTGCGTTCCCACCAGATGAAAAGGATGGAACACAATAATTGTTTCACCCAACACTGTAGACCACAATTAAATGGCACATAAACACATGCCAAGGATGTGGCTGATCATTGTCTTGTTAATAAATCAGCAAAGCAAACATTTGACTAGCGCTCACAGAAGCATATGCTGGAAAGTGAGTAATGCAATGTTTAATTTTTATGTCCACTGTTCTTCTGGTTGGTTGGTTTTGACTGTTCATGCTGTAAGTAGCATAAAATCCTAGAGCTGGCAGAGACCACAAAGGCCATCCAGTCCAACCCCATTCTGCCCTACAGGAATATACAATCAAAGCACTCCCGACAGACGGCCGTCCAGCCATCCGGCATGAACATTCAATAGCATCGCACCTATATAATCCTGCACACATTAAATTATTTGGGGAACATCAGACCGTAATGTCAAATGGGAAGATGGCGGGTGAACATTTGTATTAAAATCAATAAAGGGAAACCATTTCTCATAAGAAGATATTTTGTTTTGTTGCAATAGGTAATAATTCATTATCCAATAGCTTCTCCATTAGCCATTGATCCCAAACTCTTTCCCACCAATTATCTAGGGACACAAGCCCTGTCTTCCAAATTTTCCAATTTCAGTCCAACTGCCGTCAAGAAAAAAGCAGTCAAAGTTCTGTGTCTTAAATGTTTATTATCAGTGATGTACGACTCCTTGAACGCTTTCATCAGCGCTGTCTACACACAATCCTAAATATACACTGGACTGACTATGTGACGATGTTGCTGTCCTTGAGCAAGCAGGGATCACCAGCATTGAGGCCATGATATTGAGAACACAGCTGCGCTGGGCAGGGCACGTTTCTAGGATGGAGGACCATCGCCTCCCAAAAATACTACTCTACGGTGAACTCACCACGGGTCAGCGTAAGAGGGGCGCTCCAAAAAAGCGATACAGGGACTTCCTGAAACAACATCTCAGGCTCGGCCAAATTGATCACCAACAATGGTCCGCCCTGGCCTCACATCGGGAGGCATGGAGACGCACTATCCACAATGCTGCACTTTATATGTGAACTCACGCCGAACAAGTCTTGAAGAGAAACGACAACGCAGAAAGAATCACGACCCAGAAACATCACCCAAGGAGACCTTCTGCTGTGCTTTCTGCAACTGGACTTGATTGTCTTGGATTGGCCTTTTTAGTCATCAGCGCACTTGCAGAAAGCACGGGATGAGTCCTTCCTGAATCTTTGTGAAGAAAAGTCAGAGAGAGATGGAAAGTAACAGCAGAGCTGGACAGAAGTTGGCTTTTTGTTTAGTAATTAAAGCAATCTGATGGAGCACTTTATGCCAAAAAGAATTAACTTGGGGGCAGTCAAAGGGCCAAAGCTTGGAATTTCTGAGATAGGAGGAAACTAATAAATTTAAAGAGGCAGCAGGGGAAAGGCCGGCCACTCCTCCTCCTCCTCCTCCTCCTCCTCGCTCTCCTAAATACCTGGCCTGCAGGAAGCAGGTGCTTCAAAGTGATGCACCTGCCAGCAAGAGAGGATGAACAACCACAGATTCCCAGTGGAGGTGAAAGCCATGGGTTTGCTGAAGCATGGCAAATGGAAGGTACTGCAACCAAATTCCTTTTACAGTAATTTGATAGCTGCTGGAGGAGGGTGGAGGACGGATGGCTTTTATTAACAATTATTTGTTATTAATTTCCATGGATGAGCCCTTGCTACAAAATTAACCTAAAATAAGAATCGAGCAGAAACATCTTTTGTTTTGATTCTTGCAGCATGGATGCATTGGATGCAGGCAATTTAAATTTCATGTTGCCAGGATAATCATTTTTATTCTTTTGGAATAAAGAATGGGGGCTTAGTAAATAAAACAGAAGGCGTAAGAGCTCAGGTGAAGCGAGTTATAGTCCAAAATGTATAGAAGGTAAGAGGTGGAGCCGGGCTGCCCTCATCTAGAGTGGAGAGATGTTTGGAGTCCTTCCAACGCCATAGCATCATAGAGTTGGAAGGGATCCCCAAGGGCCATCCAATCCAACCCCATTCTGCCCTGCAGGAGTACCTAATCAAAGCACTCCTGACAGATGACAGTTATATTTTTTGTGGGGTTCAGGGCGCGGTATAGTTCCGGCAGGCCTTCCCTGAATAGATACCCGGCCATCAGAAAGAAAAATCTAATTTGTCCCAATCCCGATACAGCCACTGTTTATTGTTTATTGTTATTTTTTTTTAGTATTTATTAAGTATGTTTTGATTTTTTGGATTACTTAATTGTATTTTAAGGGGGGTGGGATGGGGGGTCTTAAATGTACTTTTAAATGTTGTAAACTGCCCTGATTGCATTTTGTAGAGGGGCAGGATATAAATAAATGTTGTTGTTGTTGTTGTTGTTGTTGTTGTTATTATTACGCCCATCCAGCCTCTGTTTAAAATCCCCCAAAGAAGGAGACTCCACTGCCGAACAGTTCTTACTGTCAGGAAATTCTTCTTCATGTTTAAGTGAAATCTCTTTTCCTGGAGTTTGAGTCCATTGCTCCACGTCCTAGTCTCTGAAGCAGCAGAAAAATAAACATGTTCCTTCTTTAATATGACGATTAAAATAAAAACCACACTAGCAAAGGATTTTGTGGCAGCAAAGCTTTCAGAATGTAGCCTTTTTTTTTTAATTTTCCTTCTTTTACACACCAGAGATGGTGCTAATTTGGAAATCTGTCCCCTTGCTTACAGTCCTGTCATGCCAAATATTTCCGAGCATTTTTGAACTCAGACTTGGCTTGGCCACTGATTTGCTTTCAGATTGGGGCATGGTTTTGTATTTGGATTATTACTTTGTATTTTTGTGCATTAACTACCTGGGTGGGAAGTTGATTTGCTCTCATGTATTTCTGAGAATATTGGGTGCTATTTTCTCTTAGCCATTTTGAGTGGAAAGACAGAACGCTTCTCTTCTGCTCTGCTTTTTCAGATCTGCATGTTTTCTGTGTCCTGGTCAGATCAAAATATTGTCATCATCTACAGGGCATTTGAAGAACTGAGGAAACTCCATGTAAGTTTGGTTTGGAACTAATGGATTCAACATCAGGAGCATCTCTTTTCCGGTGAGAAGAATACTGATATGTCTATTTTCTCTTTTGTTTTGCCCATGATTTAGAAAACACTGAAAAGAAAATTCCCCATTGAAAGAGGTTTATTGAGAAACTCTGACCGGACCATCCCCAAGTTTCCAGGTAAAATGACAAGGGTGGTGGTGGTCTTTTGAGTTTGGTTTCAGTTTTAATTGATGAAAGTCATTTATTTCCACCCTTCCTTTGCTACTCCTGTCAACACACAGAATATCTATATAACTGATGAGAAAAGATTCTGCCCCCACAAGCTTACAATCACACGTGGAAGTTTTGATACAATGCTCAAGTATGATGTCTCTGGGCCTGGGAGAAACCAGTAGCACCAGTACCTTTCTCCAGAGCCCCAATACCTTGTCTGTCTGGGGGTGTGGAATATTGACTGGGGTCTTTTAGCATCTTTAATTTCCCCTATTTCACCCCATGCTTAATGATGTCCATCCAGGGATGGACAACTGTGGAAGGCTAGGTGGCCACACTACACACACACACACCAGAAAACTGGGAGGGCCACACACCCCATTGCAATATACATATGGGGGGGGGAGAACCCAAATGCCCCCAAGGAGAACAGGGGTGGGCATTTTCCTTAGGTTTTTAGCCCCCTATTTGCATCCAGTTTTTTAAAAAAAGCTTTTCCTGAGGCTAAAGTGGTCCAAGAGGGGGCTAAAAACATGGGAGAAATGCTTCCCAAGACCCCTAGAGGGCATTTGTTGGCAATATTTGCTTTTTAAAAATTTCTAGAGGACCCTGAGCGCCGCAAAAATGGCCCCGGGGACCACATGCAGCCCATGGGTTACATCTTTTCCAGCCCTGCTCTATGTAGATACAAATGTGTCCCAACTTTGTTGTTTTTTACAACAAGCTATATTCCTAAATACCCCCAAAGGTCCCAGATCCCATCTGATCTTGGAAGTTAAGCAGAGCCAGACCTGGTTAGGACTTGGATGGGAGATCACCAATAAATACCAGGTGTTGCAGGCTCTTATTTGAGAGGAAGGAACTGGCAAAGTCACCTCTGAGGATGCCTTGCCTAAAAAAACCCTCTTAAATTCAGGTCGCCATAATTCAACCGGTAGCTTGAAGGCACATACATATGCACTCCCTATGGTCTAAACGCCTTGGAAGCACCAGATTCCATCTCATCTTGGAAGCTAAGCAGCATAAGGCCTGGTTAGTACTTGGATGGGGGACCACAAAGGAATACTATAGATTAGATTCAAGGGAAAGCCATGTCAGACCACCCCTGAGTATTCCTTGCTGTGACATTCATGGGGCTGCCATAAATTCTCTCCCCATCTCTCTCACACACACCACACAGCATACATACAGAGTTTCCTGAAAACAGAATTTGTATGGGATACAGACTTGGAGGAGGGACCGCTAAGGGCCAGCCTTCCTGGAAGGCTTTTTCTGACATGTTGCTTTCCTAAAAGCAGTCAGTGTGATACTGTGGAAGAACCAGAGGCGCAGCAAGTGCATGAAGAGCCTGAAACAGCTGGAGATTTATTGCCAGGAGCTGCTGAAGACCCAACCCCACATCTCCCAGGGAGAAGACGTCATCCGTTTTTTTGAAGCGCAGGGCCAAGATCTGGACCCTTCTTTTCCAAAAAACAGGTGCCGGATGAGTGGAAAGTAGATATTTCAAGGGAGAGGGGGAGAGGAGGGAACATGTACCATAGGATGCTCAGTTCAAGCATCATACCAAACTATGGGTTGAACTTCCCAAAAAAGATGACCAGCGTCCCACGGTGCCTTTCCCCACTTGCTCAGCATCCTGGTTTCCGTGGTTGGCGGGCAAGTTAAGCAGCCATCACTTGGGCTTGCCAGTTTCAGACCAGCCTTTAAAGAGTTTTGCTCTTTTGGAAATTCACTTCAAGTCCTGTTTCCTTCTGGCTTGTCAGCCAACTGCAAACCATCTTTCTATCCAGAATGTGGAATTAACATGTTACAAGTAAGAGAGATAATGCCTGGGATCTTGTTGGTTTATCCCAGCTAGATTAGACCCACTGAAACAATGGTTGAATGGTGAGTCTACACATAGATAAATCCAATTGATTCAATGGGTGTACTCTAGCGAGGATTAGCAATAGGATTCAGAAATTTATCTCTATGGCATTTTAGATGTAATGTAACAAATGGGAACAGAGTGACTTATTGGTGGAATGAATAAGTCCTCCTCCCCAAAATATGAGGCAGTAATGGAAAATGAGCAAGACAACTGGGGAAAAAAAACACATTACTTTTTAAACATGTAAGAACAATGACTCTTTTTAACAAATCTGTAACAACTAACAAGTAATTGAGAAAATTATTTAAAGGGTAATTGGCTGAGCTCTGGTTTTGACCTCAAAGCAAAGTGTGTGTGTATGTGTGTGTGTGTGTGTGTGTGCATGTGCGTAGCCAGTTCCTGTATCTGAAATAGGGTCTACAGCACCTGGTATTCATTGGTGGTCTCCCATCCAAGTACTAACCAGGGCTGACCCGGCTAAGCATCCAAGTTCAGATGGGATGTGGTGTATTTTTAGGGCATTTAGACCCTAGCTGTGCACTAATACTGTGCCTATATTTTAAAAATGAAGGTAGCATTAGATTGCAAGTTGCAATGCTTGAACAGACAATGGTGGAATCTATAGCAAATTCGGTTCTGACCACCTCTCACCTCCACCCCAATCTGTTGCAGCAACATAACTTTTCCTTCTGAAATGGGAGATGGAATACAAGAGCCGCCGGCTTGGCCTTCTACTCTAACCATCTCAGAACCCATCATCTCCCCGATCTACACTTGCCTCGAGCCATTTGAAACCACCGACCTGAAGAACAGTGCCTTCAAAGCCCTCCCCGGAGAACCGCTGGAAGTGGTCATGAAGGACCGGACAGGTACAGAACATGAGAGGGCTTCTCCCATTAGAGGCCATTGGGAGGAGCAGGGGGAACCCTGTGGCTACAAGATTCGGGCTAAGAACTGGAAATACCCGGGTTGAGATCTCATTTCTGCTGGAAACTCGCCAGGGTGGTCTGGGACAAATATGATAACCATGTTTAAATATTTGAAGGGATGTCATACTGAGCATGGAGCAACCCCTAAACCTCCCTTGAAGACTCAAAAGTTGGCTTTTTAAAAACAGCACCAGAGGACCTCTGCCCATGAACAGAGAGCTCTCAGTTTCCACTTCATACGTGCACTGTTTGTTCTGTTTCCATCACAAGCAAAGACCTGGGGGAGAGACACAGGGACCTCATGGATTTTCCTTATGCCTTTCTTCTTTTTCTTTGCAGGCTGGTGGCTGGTCGAAAACGACCGGAAGCAACTTGCCTGGTTCCCAGCCTCCTACCTGGAGGAGACCGAGGAGGGACCCACCATGGAAGAAGCCAACAAGGAAGATGGTGAGTCCAGCTCTTTCTCAGTCATTCTCTCTCAGCCTTCCTTGCCACTACCGTGCAATGTTTGTGAGAATGAGCGGTGAGCTTTGGTGTAGCAACGACTCTCCTTTTTTCTTTCAGGGATGCTGTATTATCTCACACAACCTTATGAGGCCCAGGAAGCGGATGAGCTTTCTGTGAAGACTGGGGTCTTGGTGGAAGTGCTGGAGAAACTGGACAGTGGCTGGTGGCTTGTCTGGTAAGGTGGTCCAGTCGGCGACAACTTCTGGTGGGCCACTACCTTGGTATCCACTGGCCCCTTGCAAAGAAGGTAGACTAGATGAGCCTTGCTGTCATGTATGAAGGTCCTAAGGGGAAACACTCTTGCTTAACATAGGTGAATGGATGTCTTAGACCAAATACAGACTACACAAATAATCCAGTTTGAAACTGGATTATTTGCCGGGGCTCCTTCCTGTGGAATCCTGGGATTTGTAGTTTGATGAAGCACCAGCACTCTTTAGCAGAGAAGGCTAAAGACCTTGTAAAACTACAAACCCCAGAGTTTCATAGGAAGGAGCCATGGCAAACTGTTTTAAAACTGGATTGTTTGTGTAGTGTGGATTTGGCCTTACCTTCTTAAGACACTCTGAGTGAGCAATCTTGCTTTTGGGAATTACGAGGTACATGGTGAGCCACAAGGACCCTAGAAAGTCATAGGCTGCAACAAAATACTGAAGACTGAAATGTTTCCCAGACATTCTCTGGTCTCAATGAGTAGATATGAAGAGTGATAGAGGTAGGCCAGTGGGAGATATGATCACCAAGGAAGGGGTGTGTGTATGATTTTGGATCTCCTTTTGCCTTCAAAAGTTACATTGCTATGCAACTTTGGTTTTCCAGGTATAACGGGAAGCATGGATACGTCCCATCGGTGTTCCTCCAGCCGTACAGAAACCCCCACTACAAATTCCTGGCGCTCACCAACCAAAGACTCTGCATCTCCAGCCCAAACCTCTTGGAAGTTCCTGCCCTCTTGAGCAAGACTTCCCCAACTGGACAGAAACATGATCATGGAGGGGAACCGTCTCTCTGGAGAAGAAGCCAATCCTGCTTTTTGGGCCCGGCTGCGACCACAGCTAGCTCCAGTCTGAACACAGAGACAGAGAGCTTGTCCGACACTTCGGGAAGTCTGAGTGACCATGAATCCCCTTGGCCCCCCAAAGCCAAGGTCAGGAGGGTAGGGAGCATCTTCCCAAGAGAGACACCCCAGCATACCTCTGGGCATCAAGGCAGTCCCTCCCCAACCCTGGGGAAGAAGCCATGGAGCCGCTCTGGCTTGGACAAGGAGCCTGTGAGCTGCTCAGATCCTTCATGTGGCTCCTCTTTGGTGCCTGCTCATCATGGCCCTCCGGTACCTCCCCGCCCTGCACCTCACAAAATCCTCCAGAAATGCTCCACCATCACCAAGAAAGCTGTACAAATGGCTCTTCCCAGGGCCAACCCCCCTGGCTGCAATTAAAAGGCTTTGCAGAGCAAAAAGGAGGCAAACCAGGCAGCTGGGATGCATAAATTACTTCCTAGAGAAAACCAGCCAAGGAGAACACAAACTGTATCATAGAATTTGAAGCCAGATGCAAGAGGAGGAAAAAAAAAGGTCTCTCTCCAGGTAGAGGGACACCTGATAAAACTGGCAACACACACACACACACACACACAAACCCAACAGGTCTCTTAGATTGTCTTTAGTTCATGTAGTTGTTGAAAGACAGCTCAGAGTCGGTCATTTCCTAAACATCTGCTGGGCTGCTCACGCCCTGAAGCTGAGAGTAACTGGAAGGAAGAAGGGATTTTCTCCAGGTGGGAACACTTGCAACATGAACTCCCCTCTCCAGAAGCGTGTGGTACAGTTGGACTCACTGGCTTGATATCTTTGCTCTGCAGAGATGAACTCTGCACTGTATCTGTTCTTTGTTATGTGCCTGATTTAACAGGGCCGCCAGTCCAAAAGAGGTGGGGAGGCAAATGAGCAGCTTTTAAAGTTGGTTCCCTGCCTAGGATTCCAGTCCTCATGAAATTTCCAGTGTATATGTGGATGTTAGCATTCACTAAACTGGCCTAGGTGGATGGGGCTGAACCAAGGTTGTCATGGAGGGGAGGGAATGGCTCTTACTGGGTGTTGGAGTTTATTCTATTAATTTTACTTGATGTTCATGTGCTCCTTTCTAGGATCTGGGGGAATTTACCTCTGTCTCCACCCAATGTTTCCCCTGCCCCCATTTGCCAGTTCTTTGGAAGGTTACAAGTTGAACTAAATGGTCTTTAGGTCAGATATTTAATACTAAGGCTGTAAGGCCTCCTAAACATGTCTAGGACTGTGGTTGCTCTTGTACTTCTGTAATCTGTAGATTTATGGCATTTATTTCAAGAGAAAAAATTGTCCTGTTACACGTTGAGTATCCCTTATCTGAAATGCTTGGGACTAGAAGTGTATTGGATTTTGGAATATTTGCATATACATAATGAGATCTCTTGGAGATGGGACCCAAGTCTAAACACAAACTTCATTTATATTTCATATATGTTATAAACATAGCCTGAAGGTAATTTTATACACAATATTTTAAATAGTTTTGTGCATGAAACAAAGTTTGTGTACACCGAGCCATGAGAAAGCAAAGGTGTCACTACCTCAGCCACCCATGTGGACTATTTTGAAATATTTTGGATTTCAGAATTCTGGATAAGGGATACTCAACCTGTACTGTGAATGATGGTGTTTTCTCTAATGCTGTATGTTATCACTGTATATGTAAACTATAACTAAAACTGTATATGCACATTAAATATATTAAGTTACTATATTTTAATTTACTACATTAAGTTTAGGGTACTTTGGGGAAACGAAGTGCATTTGAATAAATGTTTCTAGTCAACCTTTTTTCATAGGAAGCACAAGAACCATGGCGCCTAGACAAAGGGGGCAGTGGAGGGGGTCGCGCGTATTGTTGTGAACATGAAACCAGTGCAGAAAAAGGCTGTCCCTCCCCACCCACCCGTGTACCCCTACTTCCGGCACCAAAAAGTGGAAAGGAAAGGAGAGGACCAGCAAACCAAGACTCCCCTGTGAACCTCCCACTGCTTCTGGCTCCGAGTTTCCAAAAGACCAAGCAGGATATTTGTGTTAATGAATACCCAACCTTCTGTGCATCTCATAATACAGGATGCACTGACTCAGCTCAGAATGGAGTTTGCCTCATTCTGTGAACTCAACATACATTAATTAGCATACTAATTAAACTGCAAAAAGGGATAACATGCCCTGGGCCGTATCCAACTCTGGTGGCTTCTTGCTTCCCTGGCCTGCTTTGGGGGCCGGCTTCTTCCCTTTGTCTTTCGCCATTTAGAAAGGGATAGAGGGTAAAGGAAAAGTTTTTTTTTTAATGGAAGGAGAGATAGAATGAATGAAAAAAGGCAGGCAGGGAAGAGAGAAGGCGAAAGTAGGGAAGAAATGGAAGGAGCGGAGAGGACATTTATTTATTTATTTATACCCCACTCTTCAGCCACAAGGCTATCAGAGCGGCTTACAAATTGTTTTAAGCAATAGCTATTTACACATCTACACTGCATTAAACAGTTTCCAATGTGTGTTAGCTAATTGCCCCCCACAAGCTGGGTACTCATTTTACCGACCTACGAAAGGATGGAAGGCTGAGTGAACCTTGGAGCCCTCTGGGATCGAACTTGCAACGTGGTGACTTGTAGTACTGGCATTTAACCACTGCGCCACCAGGGTTCCTATCTTGGAGGAGAATCGCTGTGTCTAAACTGGGCAAAAGCAGGAAGTTGAACTGGCTGCATGGTCAAAGAGGAGAACAAAGAAACTTCAAAATTTGCATGTGACCATGACTCAACTTCCTGCTTCCGACTGGGCAGTAGCGGGCGTTCCCAAAATCAAGAATTCCTGTTCGCTCCTTCTCTCAGAGAAAAGGACTTTCCCCCTTATATATATATATAAAATGTAAAACTTTATTATACAAGTATTTTGAAATCCAGCATGGACAAGAGTGACAAACTGTGTTCACTCTCATCAGAGCAACGGGGAGAGGGTGGGAAATGAGTTCCAGATTCTTCAGCCGCCGTAGCCACTTGTAGCCCTCTGGGGTCACGTCTCCATCTCCTCATCCTGTTCAGAAGTCTCTGGCAGCTTCATGTTTTGCCACATGAAATCGAGGAACATGGAGGCTTGCAGTAACCGGTTCAGCCGCTGGAAGTGGCGCTCTGCAGAGAAAGGAACCAATCTTGAACGTTGAAAAGTAAGGCAGGCAGGAGGCCCAGAAAAAAGTTGAAAAACTACAGTGAAGTGGAAGAACACAGGCAGGGGAGAACAGCTATTTTTAGAGTCTTTTCCCAGAATGAGGAAGGGAGACCACCATAATAGCAGGGACAAAACTCTATGAGATGGAGACCAGTTCACGACAGTTTCTCTGAGAGTATCTCTTCTGCAGTACTTTTGAAAAAACAGTATTTGCTTTCTTAAAAACAAACTTAATTTGAAGTGTGCTGAAGAGGACCTCCTCAGTGACTGGGAAGCCCCCTCCTCTGTGGCAAGAGAATCAAGAAGCAAAAGGCATCCTTCTTCAAGTGGGTTTTTTCCAATGGAGACAAGTGTCAGTCTGGGCGTGAGCATTTCCTGTGCCAGCCGTAGAGGCAAATTGGCAAAACCTACCAGAGGCTTAGTGAGGAACATGGAAAACTGCCTTATCCTGGCTTGGACCCCTTGGGAGTCCAGCTGGCCTGGTACTGTCAACTTTGGCAGCCGTGACCCTCTCCAGTGCTCGGGCAGGAAGGTCCCTTTCCTCGTCCTCCCTGGAGATCTTTGGGATTCCCTCCTTGTCGTCTCTTATCCAAGGACTAGCCAGTCCTGGCCTTGCTTAATTTCTGAGATTGGATGGGATCTTGCCCATGTTAGATAGCATAGAGGCATGCACTGTTGCCCTCCACAGAGACAGTGAGGATGATTGTGAGAATAACACTGTGTGGTGTGAACAGAGGGGAACCCAAGAAAAATGGCAAGCAGATGGGATAAAGCCATGGGCCCACGCTAAGGAGCCTGTGGAGGAAGAGCTGCAGAGGGGAAAGGGCCACTTGCCTGTGTAGGGCAGAAGAGACTCCACCGCTCCCTTGATCCCTTCGTACTGCAAGAGGCATTCGGGTGTTTCGTGCTTCAGGAGGGTCTCCAGCACCGCCTGAGCCGCGAGGCAGTTCCGTGAGTTGGTGTTCCAAGTTACAGCGAACTTCAGCACGGCCTCTGTAAAGAATGGGAAAGGAGGAAGAGGAAGAAGAGAAGGCATATCAGCAAAGAGTCCAGCTTGGACTAATTTCTAGCCTTTTAAAGAAGATGGTTAGAGCTGGGTTTGGAGCTTGCCAGGCAGGGAAACAGATGTGCAGGGCCGCAGTTTCAAGACTAGCAAGAGGAGGCATGGCACACCATGTGAGGTCAGACCAGCAACCACAGTGCTACTGGAGACAGCAGCCTAACATCCCAGAGGATAGCCATGTCCACACTTGCACACACAAACACACATGGCTCAGGAAGCTCTCTTACCAAGAAGGCAACCAACCTTTCTGGTCTTTCCGCAATTTGGCGATGTTCTTCGCCAGGTCCTCTCTTCCATTGGTCTCCTTGAGAATGGCTAACAGAGAGAGAAAGCAAAACAACCAATCAATATTATGCTAGCAGGAGGAGAAACCAGAGAGGTTGAGAAGGTGCGTGAAGCATGAGGACTGTCCTGAACTGGTTTGCCTTGAGGAACTGATCGCTTGATGGGTTTTGCCACTGAATCATGTGCTTTTTCTTTGCCTTTCTGTCCTTGAGTGAGGACAGGGTAAAACCCAACATGCGTGGATTCCTCCTCTCTCCAGCCTAGAGAAAGAGATGTGGACACACAGAGACTGCTGAAATCTTGCAGATGTTTCTGGAAAGCAAGGCTAAGAAAGCAAGGAGGACCACATTAAGGCTGGAAATCTATACACAGATCCCCAGGAGTAAGCCCAGCTGAACATGGAGCCTCTTGTGTCCCACTACGCACACACAGAATTGTTTCGTACACAGGCCTTTCCATCTCCTGACATGCTTGTATGCCTTCTCATACTTGCTCCTCAACATAAACAGAAAATCCAGCCAAGAAAAGGAAAATATCAGCATTTCACTATCAAGGTGAGTACAAATTTGGGCAGCTGGCCACTGGAAGTGTTCTGTACTGCATAGTCCAACCTTAAGCAAGTTTTCAGAAATTCAAAACACATCTACCCTAACCACACTAGGCACAATTCAGCCACCTGGCAGTTGTGAGGAAGGCAGGCATTCTAGATACAGGCTTTATTTTATGCACAGGTACCTTGCCCTTAGCAAATTCCCAGCAAACATATAATAAAAGCATTTAAAAAACCAACACAGTTAGAATGTATCATGGGTGTCCCCACACTCCAAGCTAGAGAGATCCCATCCCAACCTGAAGAGAGAGGCAGAAGGCAAGAGAAAATGCCATTCCTTGGTTTTCTATCATCGGTAGCTAGAGTGAGATAACAGCCCTTTCAGTATTGCACAGTTCTGAAATACATTAGAAGCTAATGTGGGGGAATAAAAACCATTTCGGTCTGACCCTCAAAGAACAACGAAGCCACCTGAATCTGGAGGTAAGCCCCATGAAATTCAATGGGGCTCTCTTGGGGGGAAATGTGCAGAACCAGATTGCAAGCATCAGAAAGGAACTCGGTTGCTTTCCCTAAAGGACCCCCCTCCTCCTCAACGGTCTTTCCTGGAACATCCTCTTACCCTTGATCACATTCAACACTGTGTGAGGTCGGTCTAAGGAGATGGCCAAGCCCAGGGCTTCCAGGTATTTCTTCTCATGCAGCAAATTAGACAGCTCCTGGTCTCTGGAACCACAGAGCGAGAAGGAAAAGGGGTTGGTTCACATGGACCTCAAAAGGTTCGTTCAAAATTTGCATTTCCCCCCAAATACTAATTGCAGTAAATCCAAATGATATATCACTGATTGACTAAGATTTCTAAAACTGGCTGGTAAACCTAAAAAAGGTTGTGCTGGTTTATTTATTTTTTAAAATCCTGTCCTTGCTTTCAAGGAACTCAGGTGGTGTACATGGGTCTTCCCCTTTGCCTGACACACAAACACATACACACCCAGCTGTCTCTGACACATTGTGGATGACAGGTTTGGCAGACCATCTGTCCACAGCAGCCTCCACGCCTGAGCAGATATGCAAACCCAGTTCTCACTCTTGCCTAACCTCCAACAGCCTCCAGAGGGACCAGACTACAACTACCACCATGCACAACAAATGGGATCAGAGGATGATGGGTGTTGCAGTCCAACATATATGGAGGGAGCCAGGTTGGGAGCGGCGGCATCTTTAACCCCCCTCACCATGCCGAGTCTCTTTTTTGGGCAAAATACATGCAGTGCTATTGAAGGCCTTGGGGAGAATCGCACAGACTCACACACAAGACAGACATGGCCTGCTGAGCACCCAAGCCCAGACGCTGCCGAGAGACACTCACTTCAGGATCGCCTCCTCCTGCTTCGCTTGCTCCTCTTCCAGCTCTATTTTGGTGACATCCTTTCCATGTTGGAGAACACAAAGAAAAAAGAAAAAAACAGCCAAATGGGAAATGCAGATGAGACACCTGAACCACATCGGACACCTGAACCACAACAGATTTTGGGGAATCACCACAGCAGCCAATCTAGGAAAACATGTTCAGTGATAACACTCCCCCATTCCCAAATCCCATGCAGCAAATTAAAAACAAAACAAAACATGAATACCCAGCATGACGTACACAGTTATAGTAGATCTGAAAGGTTCACAGGGTTCAGCTACATGTTATTATTGTGGGGGGAAATATTCAGTGTTTTACATGTGGTTCAGCTACACACACCATTATTTTAGGAAAAAATATTGTATTGTTTTACACGTGGGTGGTGAGTGGCTGAAGGAGTGGCCCTCGTGAGGTTGGGGGTGTAGATGCAGATTGAGTGACGTAGAGAAGGAATTTGCATGTGGTTGGTGGTTGGCTGGGTATGTTTCCTAAGTGGCCAATCAGCATACTGGGAAAGGAAACATACCCAAGTCTTATCTATCTATCTATCAATCAATTGATCGATCGATAGATGCACAAAGCCTTGCTAATTAAAAATATCGAGAGAATTGGGTAGCGAATGGGTGGGAGTGAGAACCTCATTGGCATCACTTGCTTATCCTGGGAAAACTCCCTCCCCTCCATCCACTGCACCTGGGTGGGAGCAGTGGGCGCAACTCACTCCCCAGAAGTTCGGGGAAAGGGAATTTCAGTGGCCACAAGGCCAAAGGGCCTTGGCTATTCTGCTGACTCTAACTGCGGAAGGAGCTGTGCTGTGATCATGTCCAAGGACCGCTGGACACAACCGGGGCAGGAGATGACACTGGAACGACATGCAGCCAAGGTAGCCAAGAGAAGGAGATGCCCTGCGTGGGTCTTCCCCACTGACGAATGCAGAACTGGGGCTTCTCTCTGCTTTGGGAAGGCAAACACAGCATCGCTTCTTGAGGTAGGCCCGGCTGAAGCTTCAGCAATAAGGCATTTTTTACTGGAGAAATTTAACGCAGTTGCTGAACCATCTGCTAGCATTCTGTCTGGAACGACCTAGCTTCATCCCATGTGCTTGTTTGCCTGTGAGGAAGATTACTTCTCCCCCTCCTCTTGGAAACAGGATTTCCTCCATCATTCCTCAAACATGCTTCCTCCTGTATCTACCAAGTGATTCAGCTAAATGCAACAATTGCTCCCTACTCAGGATCTGCTTGCTGTTTATACATCGGCTGTGGTTTTGAACCAGTCTTCACTCCCACTAATGGAAGGGGGGATGCAACATGTGTCAGCTCCCCACCAACACTTCCAGTCTGCTGTTCCACCTATCTCCCACACTCAGAATCCCCCAAGGTGGGGGAAGTGACCTTGGGGTGGAAGAAACTGGGCCAAAATCACCCTACACACCCCACACGCTCATGTCTCTGGCCACCAGGATCCAGAAGGAACCTCTCCATCCACTGAAGGCAGAGTCTGGACTAAAGCCCATGCCTGCTACTCCTGATCAGGTTACTCTGTACTCCCTGCACAGAGAAAGGCTGAGCAATTGTCCTGGTCTCTCCCTCTACAGGAGGAACGGGACTTCATGGTGTCAGGGAGGTGCCTTAGGGGGGAAAGCCCACCTCCTGACATCATCATCCACCCTGGTGGGCGGCCAAAACAGGGCTGTTCTGCATGGCATTCAACATTTGAAAGTACTGTTTTAAGCTGTTCCAGATCAGGATTCTAGGATTAGACTGCTCTTAGGAGTTTTTAAAGAGTATTTTAATGTATTTAAAAATGTTTTTAATCTCTGTATTGTTTTAATTGGTTTCTATTTGCTCATTATCTCGGGGGCCCTTGGGGGCTGGGAGGAATACAGAAATACTTTAAATGAATAAGAAATAATCCAAGTTGACCCAGGAAGCAATTTGCCCTCTGCAGCTATAACAACTGTTGTCATTGTTGTGTGCCTTCAAGTCACTTCCGACTTATGGTGAACCTATCACAGGGTTTTCTGAGGGCTGAGAGTGTGTGACTGGCCCAAGGTCAACCAGTAGGTTTTCATGGCTGAGTGGGGATTTGAACCCTGGTCTCCAGAGCTGTAGTCCAACACTCCAACCACTACACACCATGTTGGCTCAACTGCCCATTCTCAAATTTGTTCTAAAAAATTTGTATCAAACAGAAGCACTGAAACCAACTCAAATCTCTGGAATGTTGCATCTAATGAAGCAGACTGAGTTTATGAAAGCTTATGCTACAAACTTCCTTCTTTCAGTTAGCCTCAAAGGTGCTACAAATGCCCTTTCGATACTAATACAGACTAACATGTCTGTTTTTTTGAATACCCCTGAAATTTGTGGTTTTATAGACTGAGTCAGGCACCTATCTTACGCTATATCATTACACTTATACACACACACACTCCCTGAAACAACATCTCAGGCTCGGCCAAATGGATCACCAACAATGGTCCGCCTGGCCTCACATCGGGAGGCATGGAGACGCACTATCCCCAATGCTGCAGCCTTATTTGAGAACTCACGCCAAACAAGTCTTGAAGAGAAACGACAACGCAGAAAGAATCACAACCCGGAAACAAGGATACCTTCTGCTGTGCTTTCTGCAACCGGACTTATCTCGGATTGGCCTTTTTAGTCATCAGTGTGCTTGCAGAAAGCACAAGATGAGTCCTTCCTGAATCTTTGTTTGCAAAGAAAAGCCAGAGAGGGACACACACACACATATATAGACAAAACAGTATTAGAGTCAAAACTGGTCTTTGTCCTAATGGCAACAAAGACTCAACTAATGTACACCAATTCCTTTACAGACTGCTGATTAAAACCTGGCTATTGTTATGAACGAGTATATTGTGTCAATCCAAGTGATCTTTACTGAAGGGAGGAAATTAGAAGAGACCATTATAAGGGCAATTCATTTTTTTTAAAGTTATTACAAATACTCTCAACCTTTCCTGGATTGTTTGATGTGATTACCGTGTTTAATCAGGCAGAATGGCTTTATTTCAAGCAATGAACACCTGCAGAATTTGCTGGCAGACTGAAGGCATCCAATGCATGATTTTAAAAAAAGGTATCTGGCTCAGACATGGGAACCTGCAACTGTACCTACCCAAAGGTACCCGCCCCAAAGAAGTTAATAAAGCAATGGATCTGGTTCCCTGACGAAATGGACAGGCAGCACTGAGTGGCTTTGTTCAGAAATGGCACCCATTTATTACAACTTGATTGGAAGGAAGGCTAGCTCTTTATGAATTTGTGCAAAAGGGGACTAGCTGTTGCAAAGGGTGCTAGCGAACTTTAATCAGGAGGATGAGATAGAGGAGGAAGAAGAAGAAGAAGAACACGAAGCAAATGAGACAGGCTATCACGGTGGTCTGGAGGCTAGGCAACGGCATTGGCTGTACCTTCCATAGCAAGACCCGGGAATCGCTGGAGCCCGTCACCACTAAGTTGTCCTTCTTGTTGGCGTCAAGGCCCCACACCTTGTCGTCGTGGCCGTCCAAAGTCTTCACGCATTCGTTGGATTTAATTGTCCAGAGCTTCAGGAGACCGTCAGAGCCGCTTTGGGAGGAAAGGCAACAAAAAGCGAAGTAAGAACAGAGAGATTGGGAGACTCATGATTCTTAGGTGGTGAGTCAGGAAAGGCTTGGCAAGTCAAAATGGCTGCACTCAGGGGACCAATCGGCTTTACATTTCAAAATGTGTGGCTTCCTTGCTTGTCTCTATGCTGCCAAAGGGAGATGCCCAAGAGGAGTGGCTTCCTCCCCTCACCAACCCAGAGCATGCCTACCATGCAAAACAAGATAAAGCAATAAACCAAAACCCAAACAGCAGAAGCAGGAAAGCAAGAAATCAATCACAGAAACGTTAATTAACGCTTAACAGTTGGTGGAGCATTTCTAATATCCTTGTATAAAGACCGAGGGCCCTAGGTTCAACATTTCCTATACGAAGATATTAAGAAACACTCTGCCTACTTCAAGTAATAGGAAAACAGCTTTCTGGCTCTGGAGGCTATTGTCATAAGGGGATTGATCTGGCCATCTGCCAGAGCAAAATGCCATTTTTCAAGGGAGAGTTATACCTGCTAAGCACTTGTCCTCCTCGGCTGACAAAGATAACCTTCAAGACAGAGGCATCATGACCTTCAAATGTCTGGAGGGAAAAGGGGAAAGAAAGCATTTACAGAGTTACAGGGAGGTTGAACTCAGGACTACTAGGAAACATACACACAAATGAAAATGTATGGATAGTTTCTGATAGTCACAAAAGCTAGGAGGAGAGTGGATGGGGTTTCTGGCTGTCAATGTAGTTTCACTCTCCCCGTCTCTTCTCATGGAAACTGGCTCTTGACTTTTTTGCCCCAACATACCTTTTGCCAATCCTTAACCCCCACGCACACAACTTCCTCCAAACCTTTAACTACTTAATCCAGACTACAGAAAGCTTAGCATCCTCATACTCTGGCCAATGAACAAGAATCAGAAGGCATGAAGACCAAATCATGAGGTACCTTCAGGCAGCTGAAGTCCTGCAGATCCCAGAGTTTTATGGTGCCATCAGCTGAAGAGGTGGCCAAGACCTGGTCCACAGGTGAGAACTGCACACACCAGATGCCGCGCTTATGTCCAGAAAAGACTCCCAACAGCCCACAATCTTTACAGCTCCACAGCTTGGCAGTTTTGTCCTGGGATCCTGTGGCAATGAGCTTGTCATTTGGAGAAACATCCACGCTGTTGATGTCCTGAATGGAGAAGAGAGAGCAGCCAAGCGATTAGGTGCTCTTCCAAGCTGCAGGAGAGCAAAACACCAAAGGAAACCTTTAAATACCCATGAGAGAGAGAGCAAGTAGGATTGGAGACATCTAAATCTCTCTTTGTCTCATCAATAGAAGTATAGTGTCTAGATCAAGGGAAGTGATAGTGCCGCTCTATTCTGCCTTGGTCAGACCTCACCTAGAATACTGTGTCCAGTTCTGGGCACCACAATTCAAAAAGGATATGGACAAATTGGAGCATGTCCAGAGAAGGGTGACTAAAATGGTGAAAGGTCTGGAAACGATGCCTTATGAGGAGAGACTTAGGGAGCTGGGTATGTTTAGCCTGGAAAAAAGACGGTTAAGAGGCGATATGATAGCCCTGTTTAAGTATTTGAAGGGGTGTCACGTTGAGGATGGAGCAAGCTTGCTTTCTGCTGCTCCAGAGACTGGAACACGGAGCAATGGGTGCAAGCTCCAGGAACAGAGATTCCACCTCAACATGAGGAACTTTTTGACAGTAAGAGCTGTTCGGCAGTGGAATGCACTCCCTCGGAGCGTGGTGGGGTCTCCTTCCTTGGAGGTCTTTAAACAGAGGCTGGATGGCCATCTGTCGGGGATGCTTTGATCAAGATTTCCTGCGTGGCAGGGGGGTTGGACTGGATGGCCCTCGTGGTCTCTTCCAGCTCTGCAATTCTACGATTCTATGATTCTATGTAGCCCTCCATATATTGTTGGACTGCAACCTTCATCACCCAGAGTTGAGGGATGATGGGAGCTATAGCTCAACATCATTTGGAAAGGCCAGATGTTCCGATCCCTGGTCTACCACTTTGTTCCTGGGCAAACTTCTAACCATGGTAAACTTTAAGCAAGGGTGCATCTACACTGTAGAAATAATGCAGTTTGTCACCACTTTAACTGCTGTGGTTCCATCCTACAGAATCCTGGGACTGGTAGTTTTGTGAGGCATCAGCATTTTTTGGAGAGAAAGCTAAAGAGTTTGCAAAAGGTCTCTTTCCAAATTCCCCAGCTGCTTTACCTTGTCATGAGCCTTCACCGTCACCTGGGCCTGAAGCGTTTCAAGACTGGCCTCTTTCTCCTTGGCAGGCAGGGAGTCAGGGAGATGCCACACTTTGATCGTATGGTCTTGGCTGGCTGTGACCACAAAGTTCTCTTTCATTCTGGAGGAGGAAGGAGGGAGGGCCAGAGAGAAGGTGAAGGAGGATCAAGAGGGAAAAAGAAAGGTCAGGAACAACAGAGCCAAACACTAACTGAGCCACCTGGGTGAAGAATTAACCTCCTTTGAACCCATCATTATTGGCATATATACAGACAGTGAACTTAGATACAGGCTCTGAACAGCTGTGTAACTACAAAGAGGCAGTGAGAAACAAGAGAGAAATACCAGCATGCTCAGTGGAGTATTAGGGTCTACAGAATTAGGGCAGAACATTTTAGGGGGGGGCACACTGTATGGTGTATGTGTGTGTGCACCTTCAAGTCGTTTCTCCACTTATGGCAACTCCATGAATTTCCAAGGGTTTTCTTAGGCAAGAAATCCTCAGAGGTGGTTTTGCCAGTTCCTTCCTCTGAAGTAGAGTCCCCAGCACCTGGGATTCCTTAGCAGTCCTTCTGGGCTTTGGGAAAGTTTTTCTTTTTGGACTGCCACTCTCAGAATCCCCCAGCCAGCTATGCTGGCTGGGGGATTCTGAGAGCGGCAGTCCAAAAAGGCACTTTTCTCCATACTCTGGAAGTTCTAGCCTGTGGTACAGCAGGAAAAGGGACCAAGGTCAGACCGTGTGCATGTCTCTGCCTTCTGTTGACTTATGGCAACCCCATGAATTTCAGAGGGTTTTCTTAGGCAAGGAATCTTTAGAGGTAGTTTTTCTAGTTCCTTCTTCTGAAACAGAGCCTACAGCCCCTAGTATTCATTGGTGGTCTCCCATGCAAGGTCTAACCAGTGCTGAGCCTGCATAGCTTCCAAGATCAGATGGGATCTGGTGTCTTGAAGGTATTTAGGCCATGGTGAAGTGAACCAAAACAACCCAGTGAAGATGCTCATTGGCTACAAAATACTTTCTGGTGGTGGTGGTGGTGTGTGTGTGTATGAGAGAGAGACAGAGAGAGAGGGAGATAGACAGACCAATCTGAAAGTCTTGGCTAGTTGCCTGCTAGAATATGAAACAGGAAAATTTCACAGATTTTGCTTCAGGCCCTACTCATTATTAATGACAGGGGATTCTGCCCCTTCTCCTCAGCTTTAAAGAAGAGCTATATTTCTGAATACTTCCAAGATTGCCGTGCACTTCTAACTGGAGCCCTCTCAGCTGTATGCAGTTGTGCTCCTTCTATGAAGTGATAATTAACCAAAGAAAAAGCACAGAGCCTAGACTTCAAAGGGGAGTCAGAGCAACACAAAGAATTTCTATAGCTTTTCAGCACTGGAGGCTGCTCTCTATCCAAGCACAGTTAGACATTCACAATCATAGTTCACATGGAGGTGGGAAGGTTTCCTGTACCTGGAGCAAGAGAGCGATCCTACTCCATGTGCGTGGCCCAACCCCTGGGCTATGCAGTAAACCTCGCCATCTTCTGTCATCAGCCAAATTCGGAAGCTTTTATCCTGAAAACAGAAGATGGTTGAATTCATAGAATGTAATCGGACATTGACAAAACACCACAACCCCCACTGTCACCACTGTCCTCTCCTCAAGGAAAGCTCTCAGGCACCAATGCCACCAACTTCTTTTGGCTGGGGTGCTGGCTTCCTTTTGCTTCAGTGTCTTTCAGTGTTCCTGAGTTTTACTCTCTCCTTGTTCTGCTTTCTCCAGATTGAAAGGTCTCACCTGGCCCTCAATCTCAGACGATGAAGTCAAACTCTTCCATTTCTTTATCTGGGCCTTGAAAAGAGTTGCAAGGCCTAAGCGGACCCACTCCCAAGACAAGATCCCAGCTCCAGGCCTGCACAGGGCTCCTAGTCCCAGCTTCAATAGAGTCTTCAATGCTTTTTACATCAATTAAACACACACACACACACAAACAAAAGAGATCCCAACTGGGAAATACCTTTCCACAGCTAGCAAACATCCTCCCCTTTCGGAAAACATCCAAGCCAAGGACGGTGTCTGCAAGAAAGATGACAAGGGAAATAAGGTGTTACTAAGAAAACAAGGTAACCTGTGGCCAGATGCTGTTTGATTATGCTGTGTGTGTGGTGTGCCTGCAACAACTGCACATTCATTCTCAATATATAAATTTCCAGACATTATTTCATGACTGTGCCCAATGTACTACCAAGTATACTTATTATACACTTATTACAATTGGACTAAAAACTGAGGGTTGTGCGTTAAGAAGACACGGAATGTCCACAAACATTTCTCTAATTACTCAGGGGATTATGTCTCAGCAGCAGTGCGACACACAGGCAAAAAAATAGCCCAGCATGCTCATAGGGAAGGAGGAGATATTGGTAAAGATGTATATTAGCAAAGGAACTAGACTAGAGGGGAGGAGATATATTTTACATCCTGAATTATTCAACCGCATTTTAAGAGGCCTTCACCTTTGGCTGAAAAAGTACCAGCCAAGCCTCTGCAGGAAGGGCATCTTGTGTCTCTAGTGATAGTCCACTTCACTCGAACAAGTAACAGCATCGGGGGAATGCCCAAAAGAGCCTGCGTAGAATAATGGTCAGGCAGACTCACAAGGGTGGAGGAAATCCTACAGACACTGGGTCCCAAGTCATGTGGTACTTTAAAAGGGCACTCTGAACTGTGCCCTGAAATGGCTAAGCAACTAAAACACGCATTTCAAAAGAGGTATTGCACGGTCCGACTCAGTACACTGCCAGTTAGAAACGCAGCAGCTGTATTTGGCACCCACTGTGACCCCCAAAGAGGCTGCAAATGCAGTCCTTGCATCTTCTCTCTCTTCTGCTCTGCCTCTCTCACACACCCATCACGCTGCAGTAGTCAAATCATGGGCAGAGGGGGAGGCTCCTCCCACCTACCTACCTACCTGTATGGCCATACAGGATCTGGCAGTGTGAAGAGGACAGCTCAAACACTTTCAGCTGGGAACTATTGGTGGCCACCACGATATGGGAGTCCTTGGGGCCCAGGAACCTGACATCCAACACCTCTCCGTTGTAACCTGAAAACTGGGAGAGAAGGGGAGAGAGAAAAGGTGAGCGGGTGGGGAACTTGCTGATGGAAAGAAGGTCTGAAAGAAAGACGGGGGATGAAGCAAGCACCCCTTAAGCAGGAAGGCATCTTTGAGGAAACTGGTATCTCACACTTAGGATCATCAGCAAGAAGAGATGTAGAAAGTAAGTGAGCCCCCAGGTTCTGGAGAGAGCTGGCTGTGACAATATGGGGGCATACCTGCTTCCTGAGCTCAAGCGTCTCCGCGTTGTACAAGCAGATGCTGTGCTCGGCGTTCACGGCAATGACCTCACTTTTCACCGGCACCAGCGCACAGTGCACGAGGCTGTGTTCTCCGGCTGCCTCCTCTTCTTTGGACTGGGCGGGAAGATTGGGCAGCGACTGGCTGTGGACGCAGGTGGCCGAGGCGGCATCCCACACCCGGAGGATCCCTAAGGCAGGGCGCACAGGTTGGCCATTGTCAAAGAACACGGAGAGCTTTGGGCAAGATCAGAAGGACAGGCCTTCAAGGAAGGGAGCTGTACCTTTTTATGTCTTTGTAATAAGAAACTGCTAATTACGGGGGATCAGATAAACAGTAGCCTAATGGCTCTGTAATATAAGAAGGTCATCCCAACATAGCCATTCTTAATAGATTCAACTTGACATAACTCAGAAGAGCAATACAGTAGCACAGCCTTTGTCAACCTTTTTACCCTGGCCAGCACTGGGATGAGGGTTAGCAGAAGGGTTTAATGGACACTGCTTATATTTTCTGAATCCCCTGAGCACTCTCATCCCCCCAAATATCACCAAAATAAGAACCATCAGAATGTGCCACTTATGCATCTCATCATCACAGTTTTATGAAAATACATTGGAAGGCATTTTATCCCAATAGCTTACACGATGGGGTTTAAAAAAGAAACCCAATGGCAAAATGCAAATAGACATTTTGGGACCATTTTTGCTCCAGTTGCTATTTGCCTGTTTAAAACACACACACACACACACACCCTTGAAACTTGGGGATACTGTTTGCAACTCCTCAGGAGACAACGCCATAAAATACTTATTTTATATGTCTAATTCTGTGTGGATTTTGCAACAAAATGTGACTCTGCATGTCTCAAATCTTGTCCTGGTAGGTGAGGGAAACCAATGGCCCCCATACCCATTTTTGCATTCTCTGGCCCAAGTAACTGATAACTATACCCCCCTCCAAACCCACACTTGCATTTTTCAGTCAGGACAAGCCTTGTAACAGCAAGAAGAAGAAAGTGGCCAATGCCTTTGGACTTTTGATGGCTGCAAAGAAAGAACATCCAAAGGGTTTCACTCACCTTTGCTGCCTGCGGTGAGAAAGTGGGTGCTGGATTTCTTCACACCCAAGTGTGAGAAATCTCCTCCTTCTGGTAACAGGACCACAGATTCGATGCTCTAAGAAGGATTAAGAAGTCAGTCTCGGGTGCATCTGAGATGTTCTAGACCAGGGAGGGGAAAGTGTGGCTTTGAGACCCCTAAGTGCGGCCCTTGCAGACCCTGAGAAACCCCTTAAAGCCCCCAGATTTCCCTCACCCAACCCCCAAATTTAAGGATTATCCTCTTCCTCCAGGATCTTTGGGTAGACTGCATACATTCATATATGATAGAGACAGCAGCAATAGCATCTCTCAGTGGAAACTTAAAACTAAGCCTAGTCGTGAATGCAAGACTCTGGTGATGAACTGAGTCAACTATTTGAATGAAAGTGGCCAGGTATTTAAGGAGAAAATAAAACTGTGACCAGCCTCCCTATGATGTCAAGACACCACTCTCCTTTTCTTGTACATCACAACTCAAGCAAAAAAAGAAAAAAAGAGAGAGATTCAGTGTCTCTAGAGAGCACAGGTTTCCTTCTCAAAGCATAAACCCGACACAACCAGGAAGGTATTAAGATGAGCTTCACCTCATAGACTGGGATGGTGCCTTTTGGCTCTTTCTTATTCAGGTCCCACACAGTGCAGATCTTATCACGACCGGCGCTGAAATCAAACACGGAAGCATTGTCAGCCTGTTGAAACTTGAGACCTTTGGCACAAGAAAGTCACAAGAAACAAACAAGCAAAAAAAAATTCTACGACTCACTTTGAAAGCCACTGTTTTTGGCTGGATGGGGGTTTTACAGGTGAAGCTACATGGGCACAGAATGATATATCACCTGTATGAAGCTGGCTAAACCTGGACCTGGAGGATTTGAGTTCACATTCCATGTGTGTCTGTAGACAACAGATTTTTGCTTCCTTGCTGGCCTTGCAGGGTATGATGTAAAGATACACAATGACAGGTGTAGGGATATCCAATGGTATGAATTTCATTTCATTTCATTCACTGAAGCCTCATTCATTTTACCTTCATTTTAAGTGCACTAGTTTCATTTTACCTTCATTTCCAGCTTTCCTTTTATTTCAACTGAGACATACTTTTCCTCTTCCTGCCTGTAACATTGGTGTTTCCCACCCAAATGGCAGGTAACATGAAGGGTTTGTGCTACTTCTACTTAGTTATCACCCTAAAATTTTTTCGAACAGACTGATGAAAAGTTAGATGAAAAAAGAAAAACAAATGTGTTTGAAGGAGGGTAACCAAGCCCTGTGAGGGACAACTTAGAGAATTGGGGATGCTTAGGTTGGAGAACAGAAGATTAAGAGGTGAGATGGCCGTCATCTTTAAATATCTGAAGGGATGTCATGAGCCAGCAGATTCAAATTACAAGGAAAGGGATTCCACAAAACCATTAGAAAGAACTTCTTGATGGTAAGACCTGTTCAGCAGTGGAACAGACTACCTCAGAGGGTGGTGGATTCTCCTTCTTTGGAGGTCTTTAAACAAAAGTTGGAGAGACATCGCTCAAGATAGATTTAGTTATCTATTCCTACATGGCAAGGGGTTGGAGTAGATGGCTCTTGGGATCCCTCCCAACTCTACGATTTTGTTTTGTATTAAAATATTAATACTGTGTGTGAGATAGTTGCATCTGTTTCGTTCCCCCCATCCCAAATTAATGCACATGGACAGAGAGACAGAGACACACTTTCCCCTCTATAAAATGGGCCCAGCCACAGGAGCCTTCCTCTTGGTTGTCACAAGGCCATGCCAGACACCACTTTAGAAGTGGGAAACACTCTCAGATTTAGAGCCGTTCAGATGATGACTTGCAGCAGAAGCTGTCCCGAATGACAGAGTAGAAACGGAAGGAGCAGGGGGCCACTTGGAGGTCCTCACCTGATGAGCGTCTCATTGTCAGGAGAGAAGGCCAAAGAGGTCACTGGGCTGTAGTGGTTTTCCAGCTGGGCAATGCACTGGCTGGAGTTCAGGTCCCAAATCCGGATGATGTTGTCCATGGAGGAGGAGAAAAGCTGGACCTGAGAGATGTCTGGGTGAAACACAACAAGGCTGGGGAGAAAAACCCACACAAGGATTTCACAAGTTGTCTCAGCAACTCTCTCCGCGTACTGACATAATGGCTTGACAAATGAAAAGCCACAGGATTCCACTGTTGTAGAGGGCCAGGGGATGTTCACCTGAGTTCATGAATCCCTTTCTGGGCCCTCAATATATTATTTAGAGTGACTTAGAGGAGGCTAGCTGGATTTTGAGGAAGAGACCGCCTGATCTACAAAGCCAAAAGCGGTTTTGCCATGTTAGCAGCAGGAACATGCTCGTTATGCTGAATTCTCACTTTAAACGACGAGCAGGCTTACTACTTAACAGCTGAGGAGTAGGCAAAGTCTGGACCCTGGGCTGTACATAGGGCCCCAAGTCTGTTTTTTTGTGGCCCTCAATCCCTCTGGATTGCCTCGAGTACCCTTTTTCTGACTAAAAGAAAACGGGTGGATTGCTTTTCTTAGGAGACTCCACATGTAGTAGTTTACTTTTTAAAGAGGAAGCATGGGCCCCGTGCATTGTTTAAACTGATAAAAATGACTATTTTTCAAAACCGAAAGTGGACGTCTAGCTGTTTCTTGGGTTTTGGCCATCTGTGTGACCCAAGGAGAATCCCAGCAGTGGAAAACT
This sequence comes from Gambelia wislizenii, assembly GCA_030847615.1. Lineage (NCBI taxonomy): Eukaryota > Metazoa > Chordata > Lepidosauria > Squamata > Crotaphytidae > Gambelia > Gambelia wislizenii. The sequence goes on along the minus strand of JAUMIR010000012.1, from coordinate 28,997,596 downwards.
GCCCACATTTGCCCACACCAGTGTAACTGAATGTGCTGAGACACACAGGTCCTTACTATCTTTATCTCTTCTACTGCTGTCTTTCAGGATACCAGAATTTGAACTGCAAGCTCTCTGGGATGCAGGGCTTTATTTATGAAAGTCTGAGAAACACTTCCATCACCAAGGCATCTTTAAGATTTTAAATAAAATACAGTCAAAACAAGGAGGCAAAACCCATCTATGAAGCTGTACACCACTTGGGTACAGGTTTTCTGAGGATGGTAGTTCTGGGGGAGAGGCAGCATAAAAACCCAATTAAATAACTTTGTCAATTACAACACTAGAAGAGCAGCACAAGGGGCATAAAAAGGAATTAGTCTGAAAACACACCATGTTTTTACAAGCAGGACAAAACAAGTATTTTTTTAAGCGTCTGCTGCTCTCCTCCAGAACATTACTCTGCAGCAGGCCGTCTGGGCCAGATTTTCCTGTGGCAAGGAGCGAGATGAAATACCCTTCCTTACTGGACAACGCCCGAGGAGCCTTTCAGGTTGTGCGTGCAGTACTGCTGGGGAATGTCCCAGATCTTGATGGTGCTGTCACAGCCACCTGGAAGAAGGAAAGGAAAGGGAGGAAAAAGCGACACACTCAGGTCAGGTTTTTCCAAGCAGTGGGAAGCCTGAACATGCAAGATTGTTCTAATCACAGAGGAACAAAGATGCTGGGATAGTGGGAAGCGGACTTGCTTCTTTTCTCGTCTGGAGCTCCACAGACACGTCTGATTCCCCTAGATGCCACCCCCATACAAAGAGCCACCATAGGTCTAAATCCTATCGAGTGCAAGCTTATTTTCAGTTTGCTTATGGGAAGTCAGCCAACTAGATCTGAATACAACTGCACCTCCATCTTGCATTTCCTAACAACTGATATACAGAAATAAACTACCTGTGCTGTTGAAAAAGACATACAGGTCAAAGCCACCCCCCCACCCCCCGCTATCTGTGAAACCAATATCTGTGGTTTCAGTTATCCGTGGCTGAAAAAATAGGGAGACGTACCATAAAGTTGTGGTGGAAAATGCCTAGAGAGGTGTCCTCACTAGGGATTGCTAGGTACTCCAACGCAACCCTATGGTACGTTTGTACCAGAAATCCTTTACTTAATAGGGTTCACTAATATCTGCGGTTTCATTTATAAACAGCAAGTCTGGATACTGGGACGGGGTGACCTGTAAACTCATCCTGACTAATAGTCATTGATGCCCCTAACCTTCATGAATTATTGCTCTAATCCCCCATCAGAGTCATCCAAGCTGGCAGCCACAACTATAGCCTGCGGCAGTCAGTTCCACTGTTTAGTTTTGCACAGTCCTACTAGCAAGCAAGAGCATGGTGTGATTCAAGCTGATTTAGAGATCCACCCATTAGAACCCAGGCTGTACCTGTGGCTAACAACGTGGAGGTCGAGTCAAAGACCATGCTGGCCACAGGGGCCGTATGCATGGCCTTCCACGTGCGGCTGCATTTGTTCTCCAGCCAGTCCCACTGCTTCAGCAACAGTGCTTGGCTTCCCGTCACGAGGATCTAAACACAAGAAGAAAAGGGAATTACTTAATTAGACCTCAGTGAAGCCTAGCAGGTTCGTGGGAGGAAGGAGTTCATAAAAATCCCTTTGCGAGCCACCAGCCCTATCTTAAGCCACAAGAAAAGGAGACCACAGAAGGGTGAAAATGGAAGAGACCAACCTGATCTGGCTTCAACCAGCTTTGGGACACACTTTACAAAATGGATATAAAGTATAGCCCAGGAACATCTCCTGCAAAAGCAGTGGGCTCTACATTGTCCTCATCAATTTTGGGTGGGGCATGGGAAGAAGACATAGGATGGACTGAGCTCTGTGACAGGAATGGCGTGCGTGTTTCATTCTGTCTGTTCTCTCTCTCGGCCCCTAGATTAAAGGGTGGGGAAAGTGCAGCTTCCCAAATACTGCTGAACTTCAACTTCCAGCATTCCTCACCACTGGCTACGCTGGCGAGGGCTGCTGGAGACCGCCCACAGCAATCCACCCTCCCCCTTTCTCACACAGAGATGCCTGCTTTGCAAAGCTGTGGCCACTTACTTTATCGTCATTGCTGAGGGCAAATGTTGTAATGTCTGCTTCATCATCCTAAGGGGGCGGGGGGAGAAGAAGAGAGGAAGGAAACAACCGTTAGGTGCTTTGCGTTCACGCTCTGAGAAAGCAAATAATTCCTCAACACTAATACAAACAGCATAAGCAAAAGCCCTCTGACTACTCTGTTCCCCCAGAGCACTTGTTCAGTTGTGCCCCACTAATAAGAGAAGAAACAATTTTAATGGAGTGAACAGCAACATTCTTTACGCTATTATCTCAGCAATTACAACAGTCCTTTAAGGGTAGCCAATTTTACTATCACAATACCCCATATATCTGTAGGGGGAAACGTTCCCGGTCTTACCGCCGATACACAAAACCACGTATAATAGCAAACCACCATGAATATTACAGAATCATGATGGAAGATCTAGAGAATGCCTAGAGAGAATGCCTCTCTAGACATCCAGTGTAATTCTATGGTCAACTTCCACCAGATGTTGATCATAGAGTCATATTGGAGGACCTCCTGATACCTAGAGAGACCACCTCCAGCTTGACTTTATGATCCTCCAGATGCCTAGAGATGCCTCCCCCACTAGTGAAACCATGAGCACCAATCCCGCATAAACAGGGGCTGACCTGTATTGCAAATAGTTTTGATTGAAGAAGCACAGCACACATAAGGCTACCCGTAATGTTGAGGGCAGAGGCACAATTTGAACCAGGAGGTCTCCTGACTCGCAGAAATATGTCTGAAAAAACTTCTAACAAGACCCTCAGTCCATAGTCACCTCATGGGGTAGATGGGCGGGCTAGTTCATTGTCTTATTACCTGTTCAATACTGCGAACGACATCTCCCGTCGTTACATCGACCACGTTGACTTTGTTGCCACAGGCACAAAACATATACTCCCCATCTTGGCTTATCTGGGGAAGAAACACACACACACACAAGTGGAGCGGTCTTTTCAGCACATCCTACAAAGAAAGACAACACAGAAGGGAATTTGGACTTTTCCTGTTACCTGAATCTGTCCTCCTTTGTAGAAAGGCTCAATCCTCCTGAAGATGGCATAGCTGTGAGGGCATCAGGAGAAAAATCAGCAGTTAAGAGAAGGAGAAAAGCCTTGGCATCTGTTCAGCAGCTATTAACAACTCCAAAGCAATTCTTTAAGTCGAGAATCTCCCCTCCTGACACATATACAAACAATAAGGATTAAATGGTTATAAACAACCCAGAAGGCACAGAGCTCAATGGCAGAGACCTCACTTTGCATGTAGAAGGTCCTCTATTCAATCCCCTGGGAACATCAGGCTTAAACCTGGCAGGGATGAACTTCCCTTTAGTCACAGAGATGTACGATCAAAACACAAGAGACCACGTCTAAAAACCTATCTCCCTCACCCTATTCTATTAAGCCTTTGGGCACAGGCCTCATGTCCCTGTTACCCTATAGCAGGGCCAGGACAACAGCTGAGGCTCCTAAAACCTGGTTTATTTTTCTCAAGAATCCCAAAATTTAACCAGGGGAACAAGGTACCAAAAAAGCAGCCCAGGAAAACAGACAAAGAATTGTGGATCAAGGTGCCTCTGAGCAAAGCAGTCAAGGAACTTGCTTTGGATAACACAAACTGGAGTCCACACACCTATCATTTTACACAGGGAATTATTCCCAATCTGACTGAAGTACTTCCTATGTTTCTTCCTCACTGTTTTTTTTTGGGGGGGGGGTAACTGTATAATTCCCTTATAATTGCTTAAAAATACAAATCCAACCTTGCCTTTCATCCAAAGACCTCAAGACAACATATACAGAATAAATTGTTGTTGTTGTTCTGTACCTTCAAGCCATTTTCTTAAGGAGACCCTATCATGGGGTGTTCTTGAAAAGATTTGTTCCAAGGGGCTTTGCCTTTGCCTTCCTCTGAGGCTGAGACAGTGTGGCTTGCATGGCAACCCAGTGAGCTTCCATGGTTGAACAGGGAAATATTTATATCCTAGTGCAATGGTTCTTAACCTGTGGTCCACAAACCCTCAGAGCTCTGTGATGTCCTTGCAGGGGGTCCACGAAGGCTTGAAGGCTGCTCGACCCACCTCCTGCCTGCAGTGGAACAGCCACATGACAGAAGCCAAGGCAAAGGATGGCTGGCTTGGCCTGCACATTGCCATTCAATCTGCTCCAGCTGCAAACTTGCAGGAAAAAGCAGAAGAAAAGTCTTTCCTTCTTCTCCAGTGCCTTTGGGGGAAGTTTTAATGGATGGTGTAATTGTATTATTAAGTCAAAGTCTCTCTCTCTGGCTTTTCTTCGCAAACGAAGATTCAGGAAGGACTCATCCCCCATTTTCTGCAAGCGCACTGATGACTGAAAAGGCCAATCCGAGATAAACAAGTCCAGTTGCAGAAAACACAGCAGAAGGTCTCCTTGGGTGATGTTTCCAGGTTGTGATTCTTTCTGCGTTGTCGTTTCTCTATTGTCAGGTATTATTATTAATATCATTATTATTTAAATCTTGAGTTAAGTCTTGGGGGACCATGGCAACAAAAGATATTTAAAGGGGGTCCCTGGTAACAAAAGGGTTAAGAGCCACTGGTTTAATGGATGGTATAATTGTATTATTATTATTATTATTATTATTATTATGTACTATTCTTATTAGGGTTTAAAAAACTTGAGTTAAGTCTTGGGGGGTCCACAGCAGCAAAAGATATTTAAAGGGGGTCCCTAGTAAAGAAAGGGTTAAGAGCCCCTTCTCTGGACCAAGAAGTCTCAGGACAGGCAACGAAATAATTCCCTCTTCAGTCCCCTCCATTTTGTCCTCCCAACAGCTCTGCGAGGCAGACTAGGCTGAGAGAGTGTGACACGCCCGACTTCCAGGTCTGAGGGGGAAGAGCTTTCGAACCCAGGCCTCCTCAGCCCGACCCACTTTCCTGCCCCACAGCTGAAGGGACCGGTTGGTGGAGAGAGGAAACCCAGCCACGCTCAGCCTGATCGCCTCTCCAGCCCCCTCGGGGGGAAAAGGCACTCTACACATGCTCAGGGGCACTCTGGCGTCCCCGACTGTGACGTCACGGGGGCGTCGCCATGGCAACTGGCCTCCTTCCTGCTGCTGCTCCCTCCTTTCCCCGACTTACTTGCTCTTGAAGTTTGTCGAGGAGCTGGCGGCCGCCATCTTCCCTCCCCGGTTGACCGGCTCGGCTGTTTTTATCACTTCCGGCCCCTTTTTCTCGGGCCCGGCCACACGTGCTTCCGGTGCCAGCAGCTTACTTCCGGCTTGCCAAGGCGGCGCAGGTGAACATAGACATAGGAAAAGGTTAGAGTTAACACCAGCACTTCAACTTCCGGGTTCCTTTTGGAGCTTTGGGTTCCCCTTCTTCTCTTCGGAGGGCATAGAAGTAGGAAAAGGTTAGAGTTAACAAAAGCGCCTCGACTTCCGGATTTGTTTTGCAACTTTTTCTCCCCTCTCCTTTTTCCTCAAATCCAAACACTAAACAAATAATCCGGTTTGATACGAGATTATTGGCCATGGCTCCTTCCTATGGATTCATAGAATTTATAGTTTACATGGTCTTTAGCCCTTCTTTGCCCCAAAAATGCTGGTGCCACACCAAACTACAAATCCCAGGATTCCATAGGAAGAAGCCATGGCAAATAATAATCCATTTTCAAAGTGGATTGTTTGTGTGTTGTGGATCTGGCCAAGCAGAAGTGGAAGCAACAACCCATTGGGAACAAAAGCAGGAAGAGCTTAAGAGCTGGTGGATTGTTCACGACTGGAAGTAGAGGTTGGAAATGTTCGGTGTTTCAGACTGCCACTCCCAGAATCCCCAAGCCAGCAGAATCAAATGAATGGCTACAGTGGCTGTGAGATTTTTGGGAGTTGCAGCCCCAAAACTACTTTTCCAAGCTCTGAGGGCCTAATCCACACTCCGCAAATAATCCAGTTTGAAACTGGATTATTTACCATAGTTCCTTCCTATTGAATCCTTGGGATATGTAATTTTACAAGGTCTTTGGCCTTTTTTGCCAGTGCTTGTGCCTCACCAAACTACAAATCCCAGGATTCCATAGGAAGGAGCTGTGGCAGATAATAGTTTCAAACCGGCTGGTGGCCTGAAACCTACTCAATATTGTAGCTAAATTGTGTATCATCCAAAGTTACTGTACAAAAATAATAAAGTCTCTTGTTCTATGTGCATTTCAGTGGGACTTAGAAAACTACCATTTTATGGATTACAACTCCCAGAATCCCCAAGACAACATGGCCACTGGATTCTGGGAGATTTTTTGAGGGGAAAGGGACTCTTCCGAACACTGCATTTCATCACATGCTGAAGACAAGATTGTCCTTCACATAAGCATTTGGTCTGGTCATTTGTTTTAGCCTGTGCCACTTAGAAGTTGGACTTATCTGCATGTGAGTCCTGAATAATTCAGCAACGGAATAACCGCAGTTTAAAAAAGCTTCTGTTATAATGATCAAATGACTCTTTAAGGCACCACAGGGCTTGCCCATTTTTTGCTGCAACACTGGAATATGTTTTGAATTATTAATCACCAAAAAAATTAAGTAGTTCGTACTACCACATTTCACCTTTGACCCTTACACAAGGCAAAAGAATTAAATCTCATGAAAATAAGTGGACTTGCCTGTACATTAATATAGAGGACCAGACAAGAGAATCTGAGAACTGAGTGTAAAATATCACTGCCATGTTACATCTACCAGGTCATGTTCCCCACCCCCGTTTTGTTTATAGAGGTTTATCTGACTTTCTATTCAGAAACTGGAAGTGACTAACAAAACAGAAGTATCTATATATGGAAAAAAAGTTTATTTATATATTGCATTTTAAGCTATGTACTCAAGACTGGTTACATTTGTATTCATCCTGTTAAAAAAAAAAAGAAATGCAAGCAACACACACATTCTTTAAATCACTGAATCAGAAGAAAAGAGGTTTATACAATAAAATTAGTGTGTCTTCTCCAGCTTGAAACCTGGGCTCTTTGCTGTTTATTAGTATCATGGGTCTCTCTCACTCTGCTCTCACATCGATGGGCATTTGAGATTCTCCAATTCTTTCACATGCAGTCCTCTTCTGGATACTGAAGGAGAAACAAGCGTTAGGCCCTGAAGTTTGGTTTGGTAGCTTGAATTTTCCTCCCATGCAATACAAGCCTCACAACCTGATTTCTTCCCCATTGGGTGGCATATAGGAGCATGGGTTTTATTGCACACTCTTCATGCTTGAGGGCAATAAGCTTAATGTTCCTTTTGCTATGGGCACCGTTATCTCACCCAAAGCCACTGGAAGAGGCCAGAGATGATTTTCAGACAGTGCCTCAAAAGGGGCAGAACTTGCACAGAATCTAAAGTACATCCCCTCTGTTTTCTGGCATCACGAGAGACAAACAGCTCATGGGATGTGGAACCAGCATCCAAAAACATCCCCAGGAGGAAGGAGAACCACATTCTCACATGCAAGGGAAAGTTCTTAAATGAATTTTTGATTAAAAGTGGCAGAAGTTTTGCTAATAAGGCACACCGGACAAAGGGAGTTATGAGAATGCTGCATGTGTCTTAAAATATGGAATATTAGGGGGAAATATTGGAACAAAGATAAATATACATACTTATGTATATATATGCATACATATATACACAAGAGAATTTCTGTATTTATATCTGCAAGTTTCAAATAAAAATGATAATTGAAAAAAAAAATGGAGTAGCTTCATAAGCCAGACGCCAAAGAGGAGGTAATAGAGAACAGAGAGCCCCCATCTGGGTTCAATGAAGGGTTTCAAACCCTGGGTTATTCTGATGGCTAGAGCCAGACCAGATCCAAGGAGAATGGTCCCGATTCTTATGATCTTTGGTCACTCTCTCTCCCATGTCCCACCTTAAAGGGCTGTTGTGATGAAGATAAAAAATGGGGAGGTGTTCAGCCATGTATGCCACCTTGGCCTCATGGAAAAGAAAGTGAGATAAAGACCTAGGTAAGAAAAACAACAATACAATCCCCACCTAATGGCTCCAGCAACCTAAACAACCCATTAGTAAGGAGGCACTCATAACCCATAAATGATGTGCTCATAAAAGTTAATTTTTTTTGGAATAAATCTCTTATAATCTATGTGGGAGGTGTTGTCAGAGCCTTTCTGGATGCTTTATCTTAGCCAGACTAGAAAAAAAATCTAGTTACTTTCATGGACTAAAACTCCCAGAACCCCAGCCAGTGTAGACAGGTAGGGGATTCTGGGAGTTGTAGTTGCAGTAATTTTTGTAAAACAAACCGCAAGGAAAACCTAATTTTTGTAAGCTTTGGACCACATGCCTTAACTGTTGAGTTCTGCCCTCCTATGCATTACGACCTAAAGAATTCTAAAAGCAGTTCAGGACTCTTCACTTTTCTAGTGACTTTCATGGACTACCACTCCCAGAATCCCAACTAGTGTAAACAGATAGGGGATTCTGGGAGTTGCAGTTGTAGCAATTTTCCTAAGCTTTAAACCATAAATACCTTAGCAGTTAAACTGGTTAAAGGGTTCTGCATAACAAATTCTGCCCTTAATAAATACATAATATAATAATAAACATAACAAATATAGTTCAAAACTGCCCAATCTCCCACCACTTACCTTGCGGTCATGCGCAGACAGGAAGTCGCTCTTCTGCCAGCGGCCCTTTTATAGACTCAGCACCTTAACTTGTGCTCGATCCGGGGCCCCGGACACCAGCATCAGGGCATAACGACCTGTATGCGCCTGCGCCTTCGCTCAGCCATGAGGGGCGGGGCTTCCGGCGCTTTGTGTGCGCTAGCATCGCAGTGAGAGGGAAATCTCGCGAGATGTATGGTGAATAAATACCCTCCGCCGCGGCCTTTCGGCCTTCTAATCGAGAACACGTAAGTGTGGTCTTTATATGGGAAGCGGGGAGTAGAGTTTTAATCTGCCGCCATCGGCCTTTTTGGGGGTCCGAGGCGGGTTTAAACTGACTCTCCTGGGTTGGGAATTGTTGTCCGTCTCCTGGGATGGAAAAGATATTTTTAAAATGTATTTCTAATTGAGTGGGCTGCTTGACACGGGTTCAGGCTCCATTCAGACGTGCTTCCCCCATGTTTTCTGAAATACAAAAATGTCTTTACTGTTTTAGAACACGTATGTAGGGGTTGACACGTCTGAATCCTCGATTAAAACACCAGTGGTAATTTATGTGTAGAATGAGTCCTAAATGGGGAAAAAAAGCAGATAGTAATTAAGATGTTATTAATAATAATAATGCATACTAGCAGAAAGGGGCTAATGCTCTCTCACGTGTATGAGTCCACTCAGTCTATGTCTCATGGGGGGAAAATCCTGGACTTTGCATTGAGAGATGGATGAGAACCTACAAAGGCTCTAAAATCATGGGAGTTGGTGGGGATCCCAGGGGTCATCTAGTCAAACCCCCTGAGAGTCCATGTCTTGTTGCAGGATATGGAGGGGGGGATAAACAGGAAGAAATGGGGAATTACCACCGGGGGGGGGGGGAGATAAATTGAGCAGGGATATATATCCCGCCTTTCTCCCTATAATGGGACCCAAGGCATCTTGCAACATTTAAAAACAAGAAAAAGTCATAATTCCAATAAATACGAATTAAAAGAGATCTATTTAAAATTCCACATAAATGATAAAGCATTTTAAAAACAATGTTTCAAAAGTCTGGCATTCATTGCATGGACTATTCTGAGTATCCTTTAATGTCCCCAAAATCTCATAGTTTGCGGAGTCCTATGGATTTAATGTGGAAATAGACATTCTTTAATACATTTTTAATATCCCAGAAGTAAAAATGAAAACTATGGAAGAAAATTGGTAGGACTAAAACTAGGCACTGTGATTTTTATCCTTGAAGTGTTATTATTGGTAGATCAGATTTTCCCTCCCTATTTTAATTTGTATTTGGAGCTCACAGAGATCCTCTCCCAGGCATACAGACAAGTATTGTCAGACTATATTCTCAGAAACTGAGCAGCAAAATCTAATCTTACCCATTTAATACCTAGCAAAGATTGGTTTATATAGGTCTGCAGGTTTCTGGAAATCTATTTGATTTTGTTTTATAATAATTTCCCCATGTCTTTTGTGGTGTGGCTCAGTTGATCCAGAACGTAAATGTCATCATATCTTACATGCTTCTGCTTGCTGTTTGAAAACATGAAGGTTTTTTAAAATGGGTTGGCTCTTGATTTTTTATTTATTAAAAAGATGCCATTGTTTTAATGCCTGCAGCGAGACAAAACACGCTCAAGTATTTCCATGGCTTTTTTTTCTTCAGCAAATGGCGGACGACGCCGGTGCTGCGGGAGGGGCAGGAGGTGGCGGCGGAGCTGCCCGGGGTGGCTTTCGGGGAGGCTTTGGCAGCGGAGGCAGAGGCCGTGGACGGGGCCGTGGCAGAGGCCGTGGACGAGGACGCGGGGCCCGAGGAGGCAAGGCTGAGGACAAAGAAGTGAGTTGCTCTCTTTGACTTGTGTTGTCTCTGCGCTTAAGATCTGATTTGTAACGCGGGGCCTTCCGCAGTTGTCCAAAAGCTCTTCGCCAACGGAAACCAGTATTTTTGGGATCCAAAAGCTGCCATTGATGATTATTAAAAAGCACACAGTCTCCATACAGATGGAAGATATGTTCCTGGACTTACTGTGAAAGCGTGAAATTGCTGATAATAGTGACCCCTATTGAAATGAACAACTTCCAGCCCAAAGATACCATTGAGTCAGACTGGAGGACCTAGAGAGAACACCTCTCTAGGAATTAGGTGCCCCAGTGCAATTCTATGATGAACCTCAGCAGAAGCATACCATAAAATCATTCTGGAGGACCTAGAAAATGCTTAGAAATAACATATTTTTCGGGGGTGGGGATGAAACTGGCAAGTGGAAGACTAGCACAGCAAGGAGGTTAGGCTACAGCCTTTCTTCTAGATCCCTGTCCGCTATGTGGAAGAAAGTCAAAATAGGAATGCAGATACCTACTTCATTTGCTTCTTGTAGTTCTTTATATTGCTACAGAGGTATTTAATTTATATCCAAAGTGGGACCCAGGTACTCCAGGTTGTAATTGCTCCTGTAAGTGGCATAGTATGTTTGATTGGCTTAAAATGGTGTTTTTTCCATTTTTCCAGTGGATTCCAGTCACCAAACTTGGCCGCCTGGTCAAGGATATGAAGATCAAGTCTCTGGAAGAGATCTATCTTTTCTCCCTTCCGATCAAGGTATTTGCTCTAAGTTGTTCTTGATTAGGGGTTCTTAGTGAGCATGGCTTTCCATGGGGATTGTTGTGATAATGACAGCCCTGCAGTAGTGGTGTTGGTGGGAGGCGTGATAGAGGTCGCTGAAACACTTTAAGGTGTGAAGAAAATGCAGGTCAAAAGCTTTTAATGCTGTTAGGCTTTTAGAAAAAGGACTAGGGTGGGCTTTTGATGCTGTGTGGTGCTATTTAAGCTATTGCTTAAAACAATTTGTAAGCTGCTCTGATAGCCTTGTGGCTGAAGAGCGGGGTATAAATAACTAAATAAATAAAAATAAATAAATAGTTTGTCTTTTAATGGATTTAAAGCTACCCACTTGCAGCCACCATGGCTACAAAAAAAAAAACAACAACTTCTAGGCTAGAAAGAAGTATAAATAGGCTAGTGTGGCATTTTTACTTTTGTCTTTAAAAAATAGGTGTGTTTAATGTTAAGTAAGAATAACAATAACACTTTCAACAACCCGGACTATAATTTTGACCACCCAGTGAAAGTGAAACTGATGAATGGCAAAGTGAATAAGAAAATCCAAAAGGGAGGGTTTATTCAGGCAATATATGGTTTATGGTATGGGTGTATGTGGCTTTGAAAGGATGTTGTGCAGATGTTGTCAGCAGCTTGTGACAGCTCTCTAGAAGATCCATCTTTAGCAGTAGCTTGTCTCTGAGTGCCCAGTCGTGGCCTTGATATACTCCTCTTGCAGCAGACTTAAGCTTTAAAGACGAAGAGCTACAGTGGCTGATGAAATGAATGGCATTGATTCTTTCAGGAGTCTGAAATCATTGACTTTTTCCTGGGCTCCTCTCTGAAAGATGAGGTTCTGAAGATCATGCCTGTTCAGAAACAAACCCGTGCTGGTCAGCGCACCAGGTTCAAGGTAAATCTTGTATCCATTTCTATTCTGGAAACAGTCTGTATTCTGGCTAGTCTTGTTCTGTGGAAGCTTTTTGCTGTGATTTCTCTAAACATCTAATAGCATGCTGGGCGTTTTTTCATCACACATTTTTCTGGAGCTGAAGTATCTTTTAGAGTGTGCAAGGGTAAGACCTGGTTTTTCCTTGAAAAAACTCTTGTATTCTTCCCATTTGCATTTTTGCCAGATCTTGCTGTCTGGCCACATCTCCTAAATGCCCAAAGGAAATTGCAGAGAAGGGTGGTTCATGTAGAAATGCAGCAGGCTGACTAAGGGGGTTACCTTGCTGTGTCTTTGAGCCAGTCGCAGTTGAATAAGACAAGATACAAGGAAAAGGGGATTAAAGCCAGCATATGCTGGCTGCTTTTGTCTCCCTGAGAGACCGCAGCAATAGAACTTGAAATAGAGGGAGGTCCTCTCACCAGCAGCTGGGACCAAGAATATTATTACTAGAGTTCAATTCTGCTCCACAAGTGGCATGATTCCTGCTTTTCTCCAGGAATACTTGTGTGCATGTGAAGGTTATTGTGCTTTTAGGAGGGGATTTGCGGCATTTCAGCTGCACAACTAATGGAACATATGGCTTTCCCCCTCTTTAGGCTTTTGTTGCTATTGGTGATTACAACGGCCATGTAGGCCTTGGTGTCAAATGCTCCAAAGAAGTGGCCACTGCCATTCGTGGGGCCATCATCTTGGCAAAACTGTCCATCGTGCCAGTCAGGCGAGGCTACTGGGGCAACAAGATCGGCAAGCCCCACACTGTCCCTTGCAAGGTAACCATGCGCAGTCTTTGTGAAACTGGCACTTGGGTTTTGAAGCAAGGCTGTATCTGCACGGAATCATGTGTGGAAGTTGCTCTGTGTGTATGAAATTGGTCTCTCTGTTTGTTTTTAGGTAACCGGACGGTGTGGCTCTGTCCTGGTGCGCCTCATCCCTGCGCCACGTGGTACAGGGATTGTGTCCGCCCCAGTTCCCAAGAAACTGCTGATGATGGCTGGTATCGATGACTGTTACACCTCCGCCAGGGGCTGCACGGCCACCTTGGGCAACTTTGGTATGTTGGGGTGCATAATTGTCTTTCAGGTGTCACAAGAAAAACTCCTTCTGGGTTTTTTCTTTTTACTAGAATCCTGGGGATTACCAAAACTGTTTTAGCTACAGTTTTGTAGATAAAAATTGTGGGGTTAGGTTTTGCCAGGCTACTGAATGTGCTTGTTAAACTACAAACAGCTTTTAGTTTATCTTTGGGTTATATGCCAAGTGCTATTCTTTGAAATGGGTGTTTTAACTCTCTCTGCTCTGCTCAGTTGCACATGATCCAAGTGGTGCATCTGTCGTTTTTCGAGAGGGAAAGTAAGTGAGTTCATATTTGCACGGCAGTGGGACTTGATGGAGTGGTCTCCCTGTTCCTATTCAGACTCAACAGGCCTGAATCATGGATGCACCAATGTTAATTGCAGCAGATAGCAGATCCGTATTTGCTCAGGAATGGCAATTTGGTTTTAGTACCTTGTTCCCTGTGTTAAATGTAGATTGTGATCCCTTTTTCTAGCAAAGGCTACCTTCGATGCCATCTCTAAGACCTATAGTTATCTGACCCCTGACCTTTGGAAGGAGACTGTCTTCACCAAATCTCCTTATCAGGTAAGGAAAGCATAGGATTGGGGATCCAGATTTAAAATGACATTTGGGAATTGGCTTTGGATTTTACTTCTCTTAAGAGCTGTGAGGACGTACCATTTTTTAAATAAAGTCAAGACACAAAAAAGTATATTGCCTAATATAACATTGACTACAAACAAAAATACCAGATTAATCATTGCTCTGTCTTGGGATTCTTTTCCTACTAGCCTGGAAATGGCCTGAAATTTTGCAGGCAGGGCTGTTTCAACTGACTGCTTTGGGTAATAAACCTTAGACCATGAAAACTTGTACTGAATCTGCTGCATGTTTTTCCCCTCCAGGAATTCACTGATCATCTGGCAAAGACCCATGCTGCCAGAGTGTCCGTGCAGAGGACTCAGGCGGCTGCGGTGGCAACTACTTAAGAGCCTGTACTTTCAATAAAGTAATAAAACTACGAAGTCTGATTTTTAAGCTGGTCTGGCAAATATTTTTTTTTGTTTGGGTGGGCTATTTAGATTAGTGGCAGGGCATCTTGGTGCTTGTGGAAGAAATCAGTTTTTACTGAATGGGCAGCGTTGTTTGGAATGGCGATATGGCCAAAAAGATACTTTGGGAGCACAGGGATTGTACTGACCACTTGCATGAGTGGCAGTTGCCCCTCTTGGTATAAATAGACTCAGATGCAAAATGGTGGGAGGTGGGCAGAGAAAAGAACTTAGTGCAGACTTAACCTGCTGATATACAGGTAGATTGACACACTGGCTCTGATGGCAGAAATTTAGTATCCTTAATGCAGGAGCCTTTTTATGTGAATTGAGTACAGTTGTCCCTTCACATTCGCGGGGGTTAGGTTCCACGGACCCCCGCGAATGTCAAAAACCCGCAAATATTGATTGCCCCCCCTTCCCCCACCAAAGTGGCCATGGGGCCTCCGGAGGCCCCATAGTCGCTTTCCCCGGACTCCCTACTCCCTCCCAAGGCCTTCACGGGGCCTCCAGAGACCCTCCCAAGGCCCCGTGGCCCTCCCCCTTCCCTCCACGGGGCCTTCACGGACCCCCCTTGCTCCGTGAAGGCCTCCGCAGCCCTCCCCCTCCCTCCCAGGGCCTTCACGGGGCTTCCGGGGGTCTCCGAAGGCCCCGTGGAGGCCTCCCTGGCCCTCCCCACTCCCTTCCAGGGTTTTCGGGGGGGGCCCTCCCAAAACTGCAAATAATCAAAACCGTGAATGCCGAGTTTGCGAATGTGGAGGGGCAACTGTATTTGTCATGAACAACTCTACAGCTGCTGTAGCCACTGTTTTGTTCTACAAAGCACACACAATAATGAATCTTTTCTGGTGTGCAAATTGGTAGTAAAAACCATTCCGCAGACTGTAGGCCCACTGACCAAAGTCAGAGTCTCGTCTCTGTTGAAGTCTTCAACTATTGTGCTTAGTTAACAAAGCCTACTTTGGTCAGTCTTCCAATGTGTACATAGTATTCTAAAGCAGGGAATGCACAGCCCCATAGAATTAAAGTTTACTGAAGGAAGACTCAGAACACACCTGGAACTATGGAAATAACTACAGTGAAGCTGGCATATAAGATTTTCATACTTGTGTTAAATGTTAGCGGTTGCATTCATGAAGAATGGATCTGAGTTCCCAACCTCTTCCCAAACAAGCCAAATCTCCTTATCTCCAAAGGATCTTAATATTTTACATTCCTGCTACAAATAGGTGGACAAATAATTTCACCATGATAATTTTATTTTTTCCTGTGAACAGTTACACTGAAGTCTGCCTTACAGATTTAGCATTACTAAAAGAACAGCATGTGTGCTACTGCTCAGTCTGTTTTGAATATACAATACCTAGTCACACAGTTCTGCTATATTGACATTCAGTCCAAAACGAAGGTTCAAATAAGGCTTCAGGGGTTACGCCTCCGCTGCCGCCTGCGCCTTCCTCTCAGCGATCATCCGATGCTTCTGTTTCATTAAGCATTTGCGAGCATTTCCATAAGCACCGAGCTCATCATCTAGGATGAGAATGAATTGCCCATTGTGAGTAACCTCAAAAGGATAGTTCTTGCAGCAACATGTGATACAAATGTTGCATTAAAATTAATGTTTTTAAAATAAGTTACATTTGGGCAATCACACAAATAAATTATCAAAGCCCATGAAGACCAAGCTCCGCTGTCAGTTGAGACTGAGCCTCCATAAACTCCCTTGGGGGATCCAGTTTTTGAGTAAGATTCCAGGAAACCAGGGTTCAAATCTCCACCCAGACATGGAAACCCACTGGGTAAATCATGCTCTCGACCTTAAAGGAAGGCAAAGGCAAACCCTCTAAAGAAACCTCGCCAAGAAATCTGACAGCCCAGAGGACAAAGGCATGGCCAGCATTGGGTAGGCACCTAAGGGCCTTCCTCCTGCAGAGGAGCAGCTGAAAACACCAAAATGCCTTGCATAGGATCCCACCAGAATAGGTTCATTGCTGCCAAGCACATTTGTGGAGTTTATAGATAAATAAGGCACCCGGTCTGTAGGAATCTGAGGTTCTCAGCTGTCTGGCACACCGGACATTTCATGGGAACTTCATGCTTCCTTTGTTCCTACCTTTACAATTGGGCCAATAAAACATCTGGCTTCATAAGCCATCTTTGAAGGGAAGCTCAGGAAATTACCTTGGATTTTATAACCTAGTGTTATCATGTTATCTGTAGTTTCCCATGGAAGTTCCTTTCATGTAACATCACATCCCTAGGCTAAGGCCTCCTTTGATCTCAGTGATTGAGTGTATATGGTACAGACAAATGGTTAACTGCCTACGTGACAAAGAGCCTATAAAGAAGAGAGCTTCTGCTCTTTAAGGAGAAGCTTCTTCTCATTTTCATCATGTCTCTCTGTTGCTCTCTGTATCTATCTACCTGCCTGCCTGCATTGCTTTGACTGAGATGCAGTGTCCATTGTTTTCTCCTAATGTCTTTCTGTTAGCATGCAAACTCTGAATAAAATCTCTTTAGCATTTTGCCTCTGGATTGTGATGCTTCCTTGTTACTTGCTGTAACATGTGGCGCAGCGAACAGGGACTCTAAACTTTTCTCACCCTGGAACCAAGATTCAGCTTTTCTCACCCCGGGACTTCACAGACCTCTAGACCTCTCCTCATCTTACCTCTCGCTCGGCATGAGCTAAGTAGCTACTTCACCATCGGATTGAACCGATCCCTCCAAGGTAAGTATGGGCGCTTCCTTGTCAGGAGAACAGGAGAAGCATGCAGAGGAACTCTTATTTCTTTTACAAAGAATAGGTCGCCATCCTTCTTGGGATGCAGTTCAAAGGCTGGTCCTTGAACTTGGGGCAAAATGCCCATGGTACCCCCAAAAAGGATCCCTACAGCTTAAGGACTGGGAGAAATTAGGAAGGGAATTGCATGCAGAACCTAGGGCTTCAACTGAAACCTTACAGATGTGGCATCTTTGTCGTTATGCAGTGGAAAAAATTGGCTGTGAACCAAAAACTATAGAGCTATCCACTTTTCCTCCAACTCATCAATCCCCTTTGTTTATAACACCACTGAATGCCACTTCTGCTATTTCAACCAATGAATTTCAAAACTCAAAAAGTAATAGTGCAGTGGAGGGGATGGCAGAAGGATGTAAACATGACCCTGCCACTCCAGCTAAGGAATCAGCAGAAATGCTTGCCATATGCAACATGGAAACTAAAGATCATCTAGTCAAACCTGTAACTCAGGAAGGAATGGATGAATCTTGCCAGGATGATGGGAATTGCAGTGATGATAGGGATTCAGATTGGGAGGATGCAGAGCTCTCCAAATGGGAGAATCTCAGTTTTGAAACCCCTGTGGCTTGCATGGCCTCTGCCAAACAGGCATCCATCCACAAACCACGCCATAAGCCCCAAGTGGTTTGGAAAACCTTCACTAGGAAGGCAAAGCCTTGCTCTAAGAAAGCACAGGCAAAATCAGTTCCCCACAAGACCTCAAAGGAAAAGGAAATGACTTTTAAAACAAAGATTAGAGATGCAAGTGAAGTTTCACAGATGCTTGCCCCAGAAATGGATCACAGGGCACCAAAGGTGATGCACTTGTGTGCCACCCCAAAGCAGGTACTGGAATGGCACAGCAGACCCCCAGATGGCACAAGCCAACTCTCTGCCTTGAGCAGAGCAAGCAGTGCTTGTGAAGCTGAGATAGTGTCACCCACACAGACTCAAATTTCAGGGAATCTTCCCCTAGAATACACAAGCTTTCCTTTAGGAACAAATCTACAGGATGGAACACAGGACAGAACATCCACGGAGAATGGTGAGTATGATTTTTTGTGTGTTTTTAAAGTTAATTTAGCATTTATGGAGTCCACAAATTTGGGAGGTCCCAGTAAACCAACTCTGTTCTCAGAACCTCCAAATTTAGAAGTTCCCTGTCTGCCAACCTTGAAATCCATGCTGAAAGGTCCTGATTTATCAGATCTGCCCCTTAGTCTAAAAGGTCATCCAGACAATCCCCAACTGGGCAATGGAAAGTGCAGACCTGATGGGAATCTCTTGCAAGTTCCCCTTATGGGAACCTGTCAGCACAACAGCCTTGATGCCCCCCATCACAGGAAATGCTTCCCAGAGAGTGAGAGCACTCAGAAAAGAGAAAAAGTGTGTTCAAACCTCACAACAGCAGTTTCTCTCCTGATTTTGGATAAGGGAATCCAAACCCTTGCTGCAGAAGTCCCCAATAGAAATTTTGTGGACTGCAATGCCCATGAGGCTGCAACTTCTCTAGATTCCTTCACAATGGCAACATGCAGCTCAATTTTAACCACATTCCTAAGGGTAATGGCTTCAAGTGCCAAACACCACTTAGATGAGATGCTACAAACTCCAGCCAGTCCACAAAAATCACAAGCCTCCTTTCCTGAAAGTGTTCCTGGAAACCCTGAGCAGACAAAAGCAGAGAAGTTTCATTACCTCTTTGCCATTCCTCAGAAGCGGTCTGAGTGGAACGGCAGGCCTCCAAATGTAACTGTTCCAGCTTTTCAGAGACAAATAGAGGCTGAGACAGTGTTACCACTTGTGATGACTGAAAAGATGTCTCTTGATTGGAGAGATGTCAAATCTTTTGGGAATTTGCACCCCCCATGAAACATGAAATGCTAACAAGTTTATCCTATGAATGTTTATCCCATGAATGTATTTTTCTTCTGTGACAGCTGAGTGGGAAAACTCATGATATTTTTTCTTTTCTTTCTCCCCCATCTTTTGAAATGGTATCCCCCATAAGGAAAGTTGGAATGGTATCTCATAAGGAAAGAAGTCCTCACAACCCACTCATTTGTAAATAGTTTTGTGCCTTTCTTTTGTCTTCTCTCTATCATGCAAATTGGGGCATTTGGAGGCCCCAGACTCATAGCATGCAATTGTAATTCTTTGAATTGGGAAAACTTTTTTTTTTCTTTTTTAAGCATGTAGGAGGAAGTCAGAGCATGCACTTTGACATCCTATTGATTCCCTGATCCTTTCCAGTGATTGCTGACCCATGAAATTTTGCTGCCTGAAGTTCCCCAAAGTTACATGTTAATAACTGAAATTTGATTTTCATTGGAATTTTTGTTAAACATAGTAATTGATTTTAGATATTTTTGCATTCTCAGATAGTTCTTTCATGAATTCCCACCTCTGTAAGCAACTTAGGTTGGGAAAAGAGAATTACATTGTTTAAGGGAATTGCTCTATTTCTCATTTGAAATCTTGTTATTTGACCAAATTGTCTAAAACCTTTGCCCATGACTTTTTCCTGACCTTTGGGAACCCCAATAACTTTTGTCCTTTTGCAGGTCCTTGTAGAATTTGTGCTCCTTTTAGCCATTATTTTTGCTTTGTTGTTATTGTTGTTATTGATTTTCACTTTAGTTAAATGAGTTACTCTAAAGCCCATGATGTTTTGGTTAGTTATCCCTCAGCTATTGTTGCCATGAATGTTTTTGCATAATTTCTTGAAGCTCTTCTCAGAAATAGGTGTCTCATCAGCACTAGACAAGAGTAAGCCTGAAATTCCTGGAAGCTGCCAATTTTTTGGACTGCCCTGATGCCCTCTCCACAGCTGGGGAAGGAAGATTGTTCAACTGTTGCTGATTAACTTTCATAGTTTTTCTTTGTTTTAGAGTTTTGTTCTTTTCTACATAATTTACATAGATCTAACATGCACTGATTTTCCAATTATAGAAACAGGAATTTGAATCCAACCCTGAGGCAAAGTTGGAGACCCTACAAGGGCATCCAGACTGACCCCAAAATTAAAACTTTGTCCTGCACCTTGAACTTTGGCATATGAATAACTGCATTTTACTTCTTTTTTCCCTTTCTTCAAAGATTCATCTGAGATATATTTTTCTCTTTCCTAATCTCATGACATTCTTTACAGGTCAACTTATTGGGCATAGTCACTCAAATACTTTTGAAAAACAAAGGGGGGAGTATGCCTCTTCTGCGCTCCTTGGTAGTTATTCAGTCAAACAGTAATTGCATATTGTATATTTACACTATGAATTATTAACTTTTTTCTGATTTTTCCCCAATACAGAAGCATTTTTTGGCACCTTTTCCCTCCCATAACCACAGGTTCTGAATAGCCAGCTTCCAGATCTTGATCCTGAATTTCAATCTCAAGCCTGCAACAAGTGATTCCATATCAACCAAACCATTGTCCAGTAACTTGGGAAGATATTAAAGGACTGTTCAAACACAAATTATATTGACTGAACAAACTAAAGGACACCTGAGAACTTTTGTTGCAGCAGTTTGGACCTACTGCTAATTCAGCAAAACACTTTTGTACCTTATCTGCTTATTTACAGTCACTCCTAACTGCTAAAGAGACTTTTACATGACTGTTTTATTCAACATATGGACACATCTGGATGTATATTATTTCTGTTTATCTCTTCCATTGTTTTCTAACTCTCTGTTGCACAATTTATATTCCATGTTTGTAAAGCCTGATCTAATTCAAACCAAGGTTCCATTCAGTTGCCAGAACATGATTGCCAGCCCCATTAGTTGTTCAAAATATGAATATGTATCCTTTAATGATGCTCACATAATGCTGAATATGTTTCTTGCTGCCAGTAGAGTTACTATTATTTGCTTCACCTGCATCATCACAGATATGAACTTTTTATAGAACAACAGTTGCATTATTTAAGAAATGTGACAACACATTACTACAAATATAGGATTTCATGATCTTTTAAGCTAGCTGGGTAATCTAAACTGACCACAAACTGCCTTTGTTTATTTTATAGGATTTTTCATGAGCCTTCCTACAAAGAGACATCAGTTGTTATATTTGGACAACAACTAAACAATTTGGATTTTAAAAAATAAAGAAGGGGGAAATGTAGGAATCTGAGGTTCTCAGCTGTCTGGCACACCGGACATTTCATGGGAACTTCATGCTTCCTTTGTTCCTACCTTTACAATTGGGCCAATAAAACATCTGGCTTCATAAGCCATCTTTGAAGGGAAGCTCAGGAAATTACCTTGGATTTTATAACCTAGTGTTATCATGTTATCTGTAGTTTCCCATGGAAGTTCCTTTCATGTAACATCACATCCCTAGGCTAAGGCCTCCTTTGATCTCAGTGATTGAGTGTATATGGTACAGACAAATGGTTAACTGCCTACGTGACAAAGAGCCTATAAAGAAGAGAGCTTCTGCTCTTTAAGGAGAAGCTTCTTCTCATTTTCATCATGTCTCTCTGTTGCTCTCTGTATCTATCTACCTGCCTGCCTGCATTGCTTTGACTGAGATGCAGTGTCCATTGTTTTCTCCTAATGTCTTTCTGTTAGCATGCAAACTCTGAATAAAATCTCTTTAGCATTTTGCCTCTGGATTGTGATGCTTCCTTGTTACTTGCTGTAACACCGGTCCGGCCTGATCTTGGAAGCTAGGCAGTGTCCACTCTACTTAGTACTTGAATGAGAGACCACCAAGGAATCGCAGGCACAGTGGGTGATATAGGAAGGAACTGGCAAAACTACCTCTGAGGATTCCTTGCCTAAGAAAACCCTGTGAAGTTCATGGGGTCGCCATAATAGGCACCTTGAAGGCACATGCACATTTCCTCCAGGGAAGCCATTAGGAGACTTTCCTAGCCTTGCCTGACTGAACTCAGATCCCAGCAATTGATCTCCGTGCCCCAGAAGCCACGTGATGTAGACTCACATCTGTCCCGATAGGCCTGGGCCACATCCTTGAACTGCTGTAGCTCCTTGGCACAGTTTTGGACGTAGCTAGTGCCCTCCCGCTGCTTGCAAGCATCTAATCTCTCCTGGATTATTTTCACAATTTCTTGATCTACCATGCTGTGAAACAAAGGGGTGAGTGAGCAAACAGACATGCCAAAAGAATAACATGCTAACCTATATTTAGCTGAGTCCTTAGAAATTCTGTATAGGAGGGAGGCCAGACTCTCCCTTTGAGAGGATTTCCTTGTTAAGGAAAATGATAGGTATACAAGGTTTGCATTTGTGAGAATAATGAAAAACAAATCTGACGCTGGGCAAAGTTTAAAAGCATGGGTAAGAATGGTGGAAAGACAATTTGATAGCAGAGTAGGCACCATCATTACTGATTACCAAATTCAAGCCATAGCCCTGTAATCACTTCGAATCGGTCCTCCTCCTAAACTAGGGACTAAGCCTGCTTGACTGCTGTTCTTGAGGAATCCAAGGATGAGTTCTGGCAAGTTTCTAATTGATCTGTCAAACACACCAAACACAATGAAGAGGAGCCAGAGCCTGAGGGTGTTAGGATCAGCTACAAAACCCATCTATTGGTTTCCATTCTATTTACTGCAAACTCCTTGGGGACCTGGAGAGGTACAGCAGCTGCTAAGTACAACGCATATTGGTGGTGCGGTACAAAAACAATTAGAAGAACAATTCTCTTTCTAACTGAAAACCAAGAAAATTTTGCAAATAATATTCTGCCCCCACCCACCCCTATGATAGAACATCAATGGCATGAGAACAAGATCTCAGAAGACGAAACATACAAATCTCTCTTCCACTGCATCTCTGCTTCATAGAAACACACATAGTCATCCTCCAAGCACTCCGTCAGGTCTGGCACGCGGGGGAATTTCCGGTGGTAATAATAAATCCTGTTCTTGGCATGCTGGCGCTCAATCCATTCTGAAGAAGTGAAAAATCCAGGTAAGGTATATACCAGAAGTTTCAAAAAGAGCAAGAATGGATGGTAGACACAATTCCTACAACTCTGTGCATCATCAAGAATGATGATGGCCCCTTTAGTCTTAAAAGAGTGTCAAAAAGAATGAAACAAAAATCTCCTAAATCAAAATATGTACTGCTTGGTTTAAACAATTTAAAAGCAAATCTTAAGGATACTAACTCAGGTCATAGCCACTGCAATTCAACAGGCCCTGTTCTTAAGACAAGCATGCACAGATTTACAGTCTAAATTCAGCCACCCAAAACATTCAGTAGCGTGGATGGAGGAGACAGGAAATCTCCTGTACAAATCAGAATGAATTGCTTTAGCCAAATACAAGCCATTCCTCTGTGTGTGTTACACTGGTATAACACAGCAGGCTAAGAAATAAATGCTGGTCTGCAGGGACAGAGAAACTTCTCCTGGCAGCTCGGGAGGAAAACTTTGGTAGAATGAAAGAAGGTTGGATTAATCTTCACTCTGCCCCATTCCCAGTGTTGATGGCAGGGACTACAAATCTCATGATCCACAGAGGTAGTGCCAGCCCGGGATTTGGGAGTTTGTGGTCCAAGGGAGGGTGGGGGTGGGTAGTGCTTAGGGATTTTAGTCAGCATTGCTGTATTTTAATTGTTGTAAGCCACCCCGATTGTTTTTAACAGAGGGGCGGGGTAAAAATATTATTTATTTATTTATTTATTATTATTATTATTATTATTATTGGAAAATCTATTTTGGGCTCTTCTCCCATAACCTCTCCCCCCCCCAGCTAAAATGATAGACCAGGCTATGCTGCCCAGGGGATTCTGGTAGTTTTAGTCCCAAAACTGGACTACAAAATTGGACTATTAGGGGAATGTTGATGGGGGGGAGAAGAGCGCACGGGGAGAGGGGGCACTTGGACTGCAAATCCCATGATCTACAAAGGCAGTGCTAGCTGGGGATTGTAGTCCATTGGGAAATCCATTTTGGGCTCCTCTCCCATAACCTATATGATAGACCTGGCTATGCTGGCGGGATTCTGGTAGTTGTAGTCCAAAACTGGACTACAAAATTGGACTATTAGGGGAGTGTTGATGGAGGGAAGAAGAGCGCACTGGGGGAGGGGGCACTTGGACTGCAAATCCCATGATCCACAGAGTCAGTGCTAGCTGAGGATGTTCAGGTTTGTCGTTCAGGGGAAAAATCCATTTTGGGCTCCTCCCCCATAACCTATACGATAGACCTGGCCATGCTGGCAGGGGGATTCGGGTAGTTGTAGTCAAAAACTTGACAACTAGGGGAGTGTTGATGGGGGAGGACAAGATGAGCGCGCGGGGGTAACCCACTCCTACTACAAATCCCATGCTCCACAGAGGCAATGCTAGCTGGGGATGCTAGGCTTTGTAGTCCAGGGGGAATCCATTTTAGGCTCCTCTCCCATAACCCATATGATAGACCAGAGCATGCTGGCGGAGAAGGGGGTTCTGGGAGTTGTAGTTCCTTTTCCCTCAAGTTCTTTTTTGCACCCCCCCCCCGTCCTTCCTTCCTTCCTTCCGTCTCACCCCTCCAGGCAGTGACCGGCCTGTCGACGGTGTAGTAAAAGACCTTCTCGATCAGGTCGAGCGGGTTGGGGACGCCGGTCTGCGGGTTGGGGGCCGGGGTGCGGCTGGGCGGCTCCCGGTACACGGCCTTGTCCGGCTCCTCAGGCATCGCCGCGGCAACCAGCGGGGACAAAATGGCCGACCCGGTCGGCGGAGGGGACGAAAGGGAAACGCGCATGCGCGGAGAAGATGGCGGCGGGAGCGGGGCATGACGGGAAGCCCGGCGTCGAGGCCTCTTTAGGGTTCCCCTCCCTCCCTCCCAAGCGCCACGCCCCCTTCCCGGGCATGCCGCGCGCGTGCGCAGAAAGAGCCTCTGAAGCCGGTTCTCTGAGCTACCCTTGACCGAAGCCATAGCATGGCTGTTCTAGGGAATAATATTATTCTAGGGAATAATAAATTTTACTATTATTTCTAAGCCGTCCCGATTGTTTTAACAGAGGGGCGGGGTATAAATAAATTTATTATTATTATTATTATTGGGATATTTTTCTTTTTTTATAATTTTTTTTTAAATTAAGCACAGGCATAGCAACAAAGCCATAACATAATGCAATATATTTTCTTCTTCTTTTTGTTATGATTCTTTTTTATTAATTAAGCACATACAGATCAACTAAGCCATAATATCTATATACAGTACTGTACAGTATACATAATTAGGTAGGTTGCCATTTCCAGTGTGCTGATTGGCCGCTTAGGAAACTGAGCAACCAATCCAAGCTCTCCGTTGGTCAGCCAATCAGCACACTGGGGGGCGGAGACGTGGACGCTTCAGTCCTGGCTAAACAAGATGGCGGCGGAGGCGCTCTCAGTTGTCGCGGAGCCTGCCGGCGGGGCTGGCTGTGAGTAGCGGCCGCGGGCCGTGGGGGGCCGAGCCTGGGTCGCCGTGGGGGAAGAAGCCGCTGCCTTCGAGCTCTGGCCTTCCCGGGGGGAGATCAGGCCATCCTCCTCCTCCCCGGTCCCATCGGCAGCAGTAGGAGGAAGGGATCCGGAAGCCTGGAAGGGGGTCTGGCCGCCAGCTGGGCCCGGGTCAGGGCTCCAGGAGGGCGGATGCTTTGGGTGGGCTCTCCCGCTGACCTGGAGAGGCGCCGAAGGGATCCCCAGCCACCCCCGTCTTCGGAGAAGGGCCGGCCCTTGGGGGCTGGAGGAGGGCTGGAAGACCCGGGAGGGGTTTGGACCCGGGGCGACGAGGGAAGGGGGCGCGGACCAGGCAGTGGGGCGCTCCGGAAGCCTGGAAGGGGGTCTGTCCGCCAGCTGGGCCCGGGGAAGGACTCCAGGAGGGCGGATGCTTTGGGTGGGCTCCTCCGCTGAGCTGGACGGGCGCCGAAGGGGCTCTCGGGTTTTGGGGACGGGCCGGCCCCTGGGAGCAGCAGGGCGGCTGGAGGATCCGGGAAGGAGGATTGACCCTGGGGGGCGAGCGGGGGCCAGGCTGTGGGGCGCTCCGGAAGCCTGGAAGGGGGTCTGCCCGCTAGCTGAGCCCGGGTAAGGGCTCCAGGAGGGCGGATGCATTGGGTGGGCTCTCCCGCTTTCATGGACGGGCGCCGAAGGGATTCCCAGCGACCCCTGTCTTCGGGGAAGGGTCAGCCCTGGGGGCAGGAGGAGCGTTGGGAGACCCGGGAGGGGTTGGACCCGGGGCCAGGAGGGAAGGGGGCGGGCGGGGTCCAGGCTGTGGGGCGGTGCGGAAGCCTGGAAGGGGGTGTGGCTGCCGCTCCCTGCCGCGGAGGGTTCCAGGAGCCCGGCCTCCTCTGCCCACTATGCCGGGCTCGGGTGGCGGCGGGGAAGGGAATCGCCCACCGGCTTCGGGACGGGACGGTGAACGGCTGCCCCCCTGAAGGGAGAGGACGAGGGTTGAAAGACTCGGGACGAGGAGGGAAGGGGGCGCGGGCGGGCGTGGACCAGGCTGTGGGGCGGTCCGGAAGCCTGGAAGGGGGTGTGGCCGCCAGCCCGGCCCGGGAAAGGGCTCCAGGAGGGCGGATGCTTCAGGTGGGTTCTCCCGCTTACCTGGGGGGGCGCCGAAGGGGTTCTCGGGCTTTGGGGACGGGCCGTCCCCTGGGGTCAGGAGGGCGGTTGGAGGACCCGGGAAGGCGGCTTGGCCCTGGGGGCGAGGAGGGACCAGGCTGTGGGGCGGTGCGGAAGCCTGGAAGGGGGTGTGGCTGCCGGCCCCTGCCGGGGAGGGTTCCAGGAGTCCGGCCTCCTCTGCCCACCATGCCGGGCTCGGGTGGCGCCGGGGAGGGGGATCGCCCACCGGCTTCGGGACGGGACGGGGAACAGCTGCCCCCCTGAGGGGAGACGACCAGGATTGGGAGACCCGGGAAGTCGGTTTGGCCCCGGCCGAGGGGGCTCCTGCGGTGGCCGGGGGCTGTCCGGAGGCGGAGAGGGGGTCCGGCCGCCGCCTCCTGCCGGGAAGAGTTCCAGGAGCCCGGCTTCGGGGCTGGAAATTCGGGGCTCGGAGGCGCGGAGGTTGGTTGGGGCCCCCGGTCTCGAGACATGCCGGGAGATTCTAGGTAAACGAGGAAGCGCGACACGCGAGTAAGAGGAAAAAGAAGGAAAAAGAGGAACCGAGGCGGCCGGAGAGGCTCAGCCGGGCAGGCGGGCGAGGGGGCGGCCTCTCTCCGCGGGGATCCCCCGGGCGCTCGGTGCGGCTCCGATGGATGGTGGCCTGTGCCCCTGCGGAGGGGGCGAGTGGCGGGGTCTCGTGTGGCCATCCAATCGTGTCTTTAGGCTTTGGCTGTTGTCCCCCTGCGGAGGGGGGCGAGTGGCGGGGTCTCGTGTGGCCATCCAATCGTGTCTTTAGACTTTGGCGGTTGTCTCCCTGCGGAGGGGGCGAGTGGCGGGGTCTCGTGTGGCCATCCAATCGTGCTTTGCAGGTGTGTGCATAGTTGGGCGCCTCCTTCCCTTCTCGTGTTTGATCGATCTGGGCCCGATGGGTGTGTGGGTGGAGGGACCTCCGTGGGCCGGCCTCCCTTGCGGGGCTGGTGTTCAGGCGGAGTGGACACCTCCTTTCCTGCATCCTTCCCGTGAGAAGCCTCGGTTTCCTGTCTCTTTGGGGTGGGCTTCCCCCGCTTTGTCCTGCTTGCCAGAGGGGAGCCGGTAGATCCCAGTTGGCGAAGGGTGCCGTGATGCTGCGCAGAGACCCCCAGCCCAGCCTGGGGGCTCTCTTTCCTGGAGGCCACGAGGAGGAGGGTCTCTGTGGGCCAAGCCCCCTTTGGGGGTCTGGTCTGCAGGGTCTCCTTCTCCTGGTCCTCCTGCTCAATCGGGGCCAGAGGGGAGCATAAGGGGGGCTCCGTTGCAGGGCTCGTGTTCAGGCGGAGTTGGGGCCTCCCTTCCCTGCCTGCCTTTTCTGGCTCCTGTGCGGACAAGCCCAGGGCTGCTTCTCTTTCCCGCTGGCTGTCAGGAGGGGGACTTCTGCTTGCCAGCCCCCCACCCTATTTGGGGGTCTGGTCTTCAGGACCCCCTGCTTGCAGTTCTCCTGGGGGGAGAGCACCTGTGCGGACAAGCCCAGTGAGTGTTAAGGGCCCTGTGATGCTGGGCAGAGACCCCTCAACCCAGCCCAGGGTCCCCTCTTTCCAGCTGGCTGTCAGGAGGGGGACTTCTGGTTGCCAGCCCCCATTTTTGGGGGTCTGGTCTTCAGGACCCCCTGCTTGCAGTTCTCCTGGGGGAGAGCACTTGTGCGGACAAGCCCAGTGAGTGTTAAGGGCCCTGTGATGGTATCCTGGGGGCTCTTTTTCATGGTGGCCAGGAGGAGGGGGTCCTGGTAGGCCAAGCCCCTTTGGGGGTCTGGTCTTCAGGAGCCCCCATCTCCTGGTCCTCCTGCTCGATCTGGGCCAGGTGGGAGCATAAGGGGGGCCTCTGTGGGCTGGCCTCCTTGGTGGGGCTGGTGTTCAGGCGGAGATGATGCCCCCCTTCCCTGCTCCTTTTCTGGCTCATGAGGGGGAGAGCAGCGTTGTGCGGACAAGCCCCAGTGAGTGAGCGTTGAAGCCAAGTGGAGGGGGGAGCTGTGCCCTCCCTTGTGTGCGGAAATCCAGGTGTTGTGTCTAACACTACGGCATTTACAGTGAGAATAAATGGCTAATGAGACCCAGGTTCCTTTGGTGGCGCTTTTGTTCCTTGGGGTAAATCTGAGTGTACCCAAGGTGTGCTGACTTTTACCAAAAAACCAGGGGCTAATGGGAGCCCCCCCCCCGGGGTGGCAGCAGTACAGTTGGGTGTGCTTGGCCAACTGTTGATGGGGCCCTTGTGTGCCATGCCCAGGAGAGGGGGGGGGCAAGTCTGCAGGTAGACTGGGACCCCCTGATCCCTTGACCCACAGACGCTTCAATGGCTCCCTCCCTGGTGTGAGCAGAGGACGGCAGGGCAAGAGCAGCCCAGCGTGGGCACCTAGTCTATGCATGTGCTGATTGGCTGCTTAGGAAACTTTGAGGAAATTTGCAGGTAGGCCAGGTGCCCCTGATCCCTTGACCCACAGGTGTGAGAAGCCTTTCAGTGGCTCCCTCTCCCGGGTGTAAGTGGAGGATGGCAGGGCCAGAGCAGCCCAGGACGGGCAGCTAGTCTAGCTGTATAATCCTCTTCAGTATGTTGCCGTTTTCATTGGCTGGTTAGGAAATTTTATGGTAGACCAGGTCCCTTTGATCCACAGGTGTGAAAAGCCTTTCAACGGCTCCCTCTGTGGGTAGCCATGTTGAGAATAAATTGAGGCCAATATTTTCTAACACAGTTGTGGGTCATCAAGTTGCTTCTGATTTACGGTGACCCTAAAGGCCATCAAGGAGTTTTGTAGGCAAGATTTGTTCAGGGCTGTGTGTTGCCTTTGCCTTCATCTGAGGCTGAGAAAGTGTGACTTGCCCAAGGCCACCCACTGTGTTTCCATGGCAGAGCAGGGATTTAGACCCTGGTCTCCAGAGTTGTAGTCCAACGCACAAACCACTACTACACCATGTTGGCGCTGCCCCCTTTTCAATCTTGCCATGCATCACATTGAATGCCCCTCCTGAGAGAAAAGCGGGCTAGAAGTCAAATACACAAGCAAATCTATGAGTACAGGACAAGACACATAGAATAGATCCACACTACACAAATAATCCAGTTTGAAATTGGATTATTTGCCGTGGCTCCTGCCTATTGAATCCTGGGATATGTAGTTTTACAAGGTCTTTTAGCCTTCTCTGTCAAAAACTGCTGGTACCTCACCAAACTACAAACCGCAGGATTCTATAGGAAGGAGCCATGGCAAATAATCTAGTTTCAAACTGGATTACAGTATTTGTGTAGTGTGGATGTGCACCCATATATATATATATACACACACACACACACACACACACACAGAGTGTATATATATCTGCTAGGAGCTAGACTCAGAGGAGGTTCTTCAAAACAAAAAAGTCAAACAGCTAAAAATTCTTGTGCATGGTACTATTTAGCATTGTGTCACAGAGATGTCAGGGTTCAAGCCTGCCCGCCTGCCCCGAGTCCAAACTTTTGTGATCTGACTCAGTGGGGAAGGGACCTTTTCTTAATTATTTCACTTATTCTGGGTTGACAAGGGACTGGCTCTTAAAGTGGCCACAAGGAGGGAATCCCCTGCGTCCCATCGTCCCTACGCCCGTGAGTGGTGAAGGGATATATGGCCGCACCCAAGTGATTTTTTTTTTTTTGTGAGGTGGGGTGCATGGCTGGCGGTAAACTGAGCCTCCTGTTTGCAAGCAAGATGACCTTTCGTCTCTGTCCAGTGGCTGGTGGTGTTAGACCCCTGTCAGCTTGCCCGAACGTGAAATGAATATAGCATCAGAATGAGGCCAGCTGCTAAATTTATGTCTTGGGGGTTGAGAAACATCTTTGGCATTAAGCAACCAAGGCATTTGCTCGTGGCCTCTTTTTCCGCCGTCCGCTTGGGCTGAAGACGTCTGATCATGGTACTGGCTTCTTGGGGGGGGGGCTGCCTGTCTTTCCTTGGGTGGGCTTTGGGGAGGCAGAGATATACAGGTAACGACTAGGGGGAACTGTGTGACGTGGGGCCCGATATGGACACCACCACCGTGTCCTTCTGGAAATGGCAATGGCATGATCTCCAACACTTCACGGAGGGGTCTGGTATACAGCCGGCCCTTGGTATGCGCTGGGGTTTGGTTCCAGGACCCCCCATGGTTACCAATATCCGTGGATACGTCCCATGAATATACAGTGGCATAGTAAAATGGTGTCCCTTATATAAAATCAAGGTTTGCTTCTTGGAATTGATCTTTTTGGGAATATTTTCAAGCCGTGGATGGTGAAATCTGTGGGTGTCAAATCCGTGGATACAGAGGGCCGACTGTATTTTTAATGCCTTTGCCCACACAGCAACTGTCACCGTCCTGGCCTCGTTTTGGAAATTGCTAAAGGCAGGGCCAGCCCTAGTGTGAGGCAGAGGGGAGCAACTGGCTCAGGCGGCAGAAGCTGGGGGTACGGTGGTGGGGGCTGTCCTAGGTGGTTATCTTAACACCATCTCCTCTTTAGAAGAAAGCTGTGTCTGTCCCATCATCATCATCTGTCTTGCATCCCCAAAATTTGCTAGATCACCCTCAGATGGGGCGGGGGCTTCTCTTAGGACCTGAGACCTTCCACCACTGCAAAATGGCCCCTCCTCTTGTGGGAAGGACCCCCATACGATTCACTGGGAAGTCCTTGGGAAACTGGATTCTTTGGGGGAGAATAGAAATATTTTTTTTTAAACGTTTTTAAAGCTAGGGTTGTCAGAACTTTAAAAAACGCCCCAGGATTTTTGAGAGAATATGGTCAGTTGGACTTGCAAAATAATTAAACAGCCATTTTTGTAGGGCTGGCGGAGATTGCAGCAACTTGGTACCTGTTCTTAATGGATTTTTAAGAACTGAATGTTGATGGACCTCCGACTACTCAATTGGATGTTAGTTAAAGCAGTGTCAAACTGGATTATTTCTGCAGTGTGTCAGCAGGCAGAGATACAACTATATGTATCAATTACTGTATATCAATAAATTAATTTAAAAAATTAAAATGTGGATATTGTCTTTTATGTGTTTTGTGTATTTCTACATGGCAGGGGATTGGACTGGATGGCCCTTGTGGTCTCTTCCAACTCTTGGATTCTATCTTTTGATCCTGTCCATAAATTATAATGTGACGTGGGTGTACCTCTCTGGTCTTATTATTATTTTTTTTTATTGATGCCTTGTCTTTCTCCTCCAAATCATTGGCAGCTTATCATTTAAACAGAGTACAGTACTGTGTAGTTAAATTATATATAAAGCTGAACATTAAAACAGGATTAAACTATTCAAAGCATTGAAACAATTTAAAACTTACACTCAAAAGGGGGTAAAAAAGGCCTCTAAAATGTATGCCTTGTGGTTCATATGGTTGAAAAAGGCCAACCGCAGAGTCTCAAAAGGAGTCACCATCTGTTTATCATTGCTGAAGTGTAAAAGGGAAGGTGTAGAAAAAACTGATCTCACTCTTTCTCTTTTAACAAAAATTCCCTCCTCAGTCCCATCGCAAGTTTTCGG
The DNA here is from genome assembly GCA_030847615.1 of Gambelia wislizenii. Taxonomy (NCBI): domain Eukaryota; kingdom Metazoa; phylum Chordata; class Lepidosauria; order Squamata; family Crotaphytidae; genus Gambelia; species Gambelia wislizenii. The sequence goes on along the minus strand of JAUMIR010000012.1, from coordinate 28,965,330 downwards.
CTCCCAGGCACGGTCACCTGGGTTTCCTTCCACACAAGAGGAGCCGCCGTCACCGAGGGAAAGTGAAGACCTGGCCCAAAGATGACCCCAGCAAACCGGTCCACCTGACAGCCTTTCTGGGTTACAAAGCTGGCATGACTCATATCCTGCGGGAAGTTCACCGGCCGGGGCTAAGTAATTCTGACTGTTTTTCTCTGCCTCCTCCATTTTGGCGCAGGCAGGAAATGGAAAGATTTGAGATGGGCATCATTTTCACGGCTGTCGATTTGGAGAAAGGGGAATGGGAACTATCCCTCCGTAGCAGTGTGCCTCCTTTCCATAGGAAGCAGGTGTGGGACTCACACAGCCCTCTAGATCTGGTTGAACTACAACTCCCAGCATAGCTTACCAGTGGGTGTACTGGCTAAAGGGTTGTTGAGAGTTGCAACATCTGGCACCATCTTATGCGCTTTTGGGGGAGGCTACAGCCAACTTCACCATTTATGGTCTAAAAAGCTTATGCCAAATAAAACTAGAGTCTGCTGGGAATTGCAGTACAACATCTGGAGGGCCACAAGTTGTTCCCCACTGATGTAAAAGGCCCCAGATTTGTTTGCCTATTTATTAGATGTGTGCCTTGCCTTTAAAAGCAGCCCTATACTTCCGCTTTGGCGGGTGCACGTGATCTTGGCAGTTCTCATGAGAAGATGCAAGCATCCTTAAAAGTCTAAAAACAGCTAAATTAAAAAACCAAAACGTACATACAAGCACTGAAACACACTTAAAAACTTGCCTGCAAGACGGGGAGGTTCATAAAAAGAGCGTCCCGTAGCTAGTTTTCACGTTCTCACCTGGAAGTGTTCTGGCAAGGACCACCCATTGACCCTGCAATCGCGCCAGCAGAAAGAACGGGGCGTGGTTTCAGATGCTCACCATCACGCTAAAAAAACTGCCATGGCCAATCAATTGACGGCTTGGCTCATCAATATAAAATGGTGTTCAGTGGGCATCCTTATGACGCCATATTTGCTGCGTCTGATAAAGTCCCTACTGATGGAGCACTCAGCCAGCTGAGCTGCTCTGCCAACTAAGATCCTCTGGCAGAACCCCAAGAGGGTGGAGTTGTTGAATTATGTCTGATTCCTGACCACTGGCTATGCTTTCTAGGCTTGATGGGAGTTGTAGTCCAACAGCATCTGGAGGGCCAACCTGATTCCAACCCCTGTTCTACAACGTATCTGTCGCTCTCTCCACTGATTAATCCTTGGGAGCCCAATGTCCTTTTCCGCCGTCCACGTGCTCAGTGTTAAGTTTGTGTCTTTTGGGTTCCTTCCATTTCCAGAGGTCTCTAAGAGGGAGGAGGTGGAAGCCGTGACCATCATAGAGACGCCACCTTTGGTGGTGGTTGGTGTGGTGGGCTACATCGAGACACCCAGGGGTCTGCGGAATTTCAAGACCATCTTCGCTGAACACATCAGTGACGAATGCCGGAGACGCTTCTACAAGAACTGGTGAGGGAGGCATGGCAAAGAAATTCATTCTTTTTCACGTTTTCAAACAAATTTACCTGATTTGCACTTTGCAAACTAATAAGTGGACTGAAGTAGTTATTCTTTTATATTTACATCATTCTGAATATTGTAGTGCAGTTCTGCAGTGTTTTTAAAAAAATGTATACAGTCATTCCTCCACATTTGTGGGTTAAGCATTTGCAGATGTGATTATTCATGGATTACTAAATCTGTTCTCTCTAGGCATTTTCTAGGTCCTCCAGTGTGATTCTATGGTATGCTTCCACCGGAAGATGAACATAGAGTTGCACTGGAAGACCTAGAGATTCCTAGAGAGAACAGTTCCCTAGGCATTTGTAAGACCTCCAGCACAGTTCTGTAGTCAACATCTGCTGGAAATGGACCATAGAATCACACTGGAGGGCCTACAAATGCCTAGAGAAGTGTTCTCTCGAATAAAAAAAGAAAAGGCATGGGCCTATATTTGCAGTTTTCCCACTTTTGTGGGGGTCCTCCACCCCAACCCTCATGAAAGTTGAGTGTCAATTGTATTGAGGTTTTTTTTTTTTTTTAAGCTGGGGGATTCTGGGAATTATAGTCCACAAAAGCTTTCTCACACTGCAAAATGCATAGAAATGTGCTTGGTTAGTGTACATAAGAAGAGTGAAGCAAACTTTTAATTCATGTTGATAGAATAAAAAAAATAGCTGAGTATTTTTTATAATTATCCATTTTCCCTCTTGCAATTAGATTGCTACAGAGATATGTGTCTTGGCAGTCAGACTTGTAAATTAAAGCCACATTTGCATTCCAATGAGCTATCACCAAACAAAAGGATGCTAAATGCAAGATACATGGGTGAAGAAAATCATGTGCTGTGAAAAAAACAGTTGTCTTTCATCCCTTGAGGCAGTACCTGTGCAAAAAATAAGTTAAATATATTGGGAGGACATGCTGAACCTGATCTTGGTGGCCAAGAAGATTCATGTGAGACAAGGTGGTCCTTTCAGTGTCCTGGTTGCAGGCCACTGGCCTGTTTGAATTCCCAGGCAGTGAGCAAGTATATTTTCAAGGTGGTTTAGCTGAAGATTGTTTGCTAATTCCTAGCTGGGAACATGCCAAATTTCAACTTGCTCATTGTTCTCAGTGAAAAACCATCCCTTCTTTTCCAGGCATAAGAGCAAGAAGAAGGCGTTTACCAAGTACTGCAAAAAATGGCAGGACGAGACGGGGAAAAAGCAGCTAGAGAAAGATTTTGCAGCCATGAAGAAGTACTGCAAGGTTATCCGCATCATTGTGCACACCCAGGTGAACATTCTGGTGGTTTGAGTTTCCTTTTTTCCCTTTGGCAAACCAGCTATATATGCATGTATGACTCCTTTATTGCTGAATTTGGGGGTCGTGAAAAATTTGCCAACAGGTAAATTTTTAATTTATATACCTATTTTATTTACCTATGTACCCAGGGTCACATAAAAACTTCTTGGGAGAAAAGGGGTCATGAGTGGGAAATGTTTAAGAAGCCCTGATCTAGAGGACATCCCACTTCCTCCTGCTCTGTAACAGATATCCTCCTTTTTTAAAAAAAATCATCACTATTGCCTGGCATCATGTTTTGGAATCCTCTTGTCTGCAGATGAAGCTCTTGCCGATGCGTCAGAAGAAAGCCCACATTATGGAAATTCAGCTGAATGGAGGAACGGTGGCGGAGAAAGTGGACTGGGCCCACGAGAAGATGGAGAAGCAGATCTCCGTGCATACGGTCTTCAGCCAGAATGAGATGATCGATGTTATTGGCGTTACCAAGGGGCATGGGATGAAAGGTAGGAAAGGGTCTTTGGAGTCAATGGTTGGGTTGAGGCAGCCGCTGCTGTAGCATTGCAATTTACCTTCTGAAATGCAAGATGCAGGCCTGGCAGAAGGCGATTGGTCCCAGGAGTATCTCTGCCTGGAGCAAGTTTCTAGACCTCATTGTCTCTGAGAAGATCACCCCTGCTATTTTTTAGGGTGTAAGGAAAGGGCTTAAGGTCCTTAAACAAGCTGGAACGTGTCCAGAGGAGGGTGACCAAAGTGGTAGGGTGTCTGAAAGCCATGATGCCCTATGAGGTTGCTGGGCATGTTTAGTCTGGAGAAGAGATGGTTGAGAGGGGACATGATAGCCATGTTTAAATATTTGAAGGGATGGAGCAGGCTTGTTTTCTGCAGCTCCAGAGACTAGGACATGGAGCAGTGGGTTCAAACGTCAGGAAAAGAGATTCCAGCTAAACATTAGGAAGAACATCCTGACAGTGAGAGCTGTTCGGCAGTGGAATGGGCTGCCTGGGAGTGTAGTGGAGTCTCCTTCTTTGGAGGTTTTTAAACAGAGGCTGGATGGCCATCTTTCGGGAATGCTTTGATTGTTTATTCCTGCATGGCAGAATTAGATGGCCTTTGTGGACTCTTCCAGCTCTTCTATGAAACTCATAAACCACACCTGAAATCTTTCACCAGGATGTTTTTTTGTTTGTTTGTTTTTTTGGCAGGTGTGACAAGTCGGTGGCACACCAAGAAACTCCCGAGGAAAACCCACAAAGGGCTACGTAAAGTGGCCTGCATTGGAGCCTGGCATCCTGCCCGGGTGGGATACTCCATTGCCCGGGCTGGCCAGAAGGGCTACCACCACCGCACAGAACTCAACAAGAAAGTAAGGTTGCCATTTCCCTTCAGCTCCCTTCCTGTTCTGTGGAACTCACTTCCACTGGGCATGGGATCTAGAGAGCAAACTGCAACTCCCAAATTCCATCCAAGGTGTGATGAGGTGGCCATACACCATGTTTTAGCAGTCTTTGAGGTTTTTAAAGAGAGGTTGGATGGCCATCTGTTGGGAATGCTTTGATTATGTATTCCTGCATGGCAGAATGGAGTTGGCCTGGATGGGCTTTGGGGGTCTCTTTCAACTCTATGATTCTAAACCAGACTCCTGGGTTCCCTATAAACATGTGCCTATGCTACACCTTTTTATCAATTCCATACTCTTTTAACTCTCATAGCTCCATCCTCTAGTCTCCTGGGATTAGTCGTTTGGGGAGGGACTTAGAATTCTTTGCTGGAGAGCCATGGTCCACCACTACCCTGAACTACAGTTCCCAAGGTACTCTGAGGAGACTGGGGTTGAGTATGAAATCAGTTTAATTCTGTAGCACAGACAGGTAGTCAGAGCATCTGAATTGCATTTCAGGCGAGTGGACTAAAGCTCCATAGGGGAGAATTATGAGCATTTTGGATTAAACTATAAACCCCAAGGATTTGAAGGATGAAGCACTGATGGTTAAAGTGCTATGAAAATGATACAGTTCTGAAGTGCAGCCAGGAGGTGAGGAAAGGCACTCCCAGGTTTTTTTGGCCATGATGGTAAAAAACCAAAATGCAACAAAGGAGATAAACCCAGTACAAAGAAATAACATTGAAAAGACCAAGGCAATGGATGCATAAAAGTGTATTTTGTTACTGCTGAGTAGTAGCCAGTTTCAAATCGTTTCCAAGGTCTTGCCTTTGAAAAAGGACACTAATTAAAAAAACAACACTATACTACAGTTGCAACTTGTAAAGATGAAAACAAAACATAAGTTGTGTCTCCACTGTTATTTTAACCCTAATGCCTAACCAATATTGACAAATTTATCAAATATGTTCTTAGACGAAAGTGAAATCTGTACAGGGCTTCATCTGTTTATCCTAGATTTACCGTATCGGCCACGGGGTCCATGTCGAAGATGGCAAGATGGTGAGGAACAACGCGTCCACCAATTATGATACGAGTGAGAAAACTATCACTCCCATGGTAAGAGACAGGCGGGAGGGCAGGTGGATGCAGGATCCACGGTTGGGTTTTCAGACCTTTGAAGCATGGTACAGATTGGCCTAAATCTGGTTATTTGTCCCATTTGGATGAGACTCATCGAACCAATGGAAATGACATACGTGTGGAGTTAACCAGTTTCCCATTGCTTCAGTGGCTCTCCTGTTTTGGGATTAACAAGTAGATTTAGGCCACTGTCCTGCTTATTTTCCCTCCAAATCAGACCTGGGTCCAAATCCATACTACCTAAATAATGCAGTTTGAAACTGGATTATTTGCCATGGCGCCTTCCTACGGGATCCTGGGATTATATGAACTGGATGTCAGTTTAACTGCCGTGGCTCCAGTCCTAAATAATTCTGGGATTTGTAGTCTGAGAGGGACTCGACATTCTCTGCTAAAACACTTTTAGCTAACACACATTGGAAGCTGCTTCTTGCAGCGTAGATGTGTAAATTGCTATTGCTTAAAACAATTTGTAAGCCGCTCTGATAGCCTTGTGGCTGAAGAGCGGGGTATAAATAAATAAAATAAAATAAATAAACTTTAGCTCCCTCCCCATAACTCTGAGCTCTCTAGCAGAGAATCTGAGGCTATTTTGCCAGATTGCAAATCCTGGGAATCTGTAGGGTGCAGGCTTGACGGTTGAAGTGGTATCAAAACGTTATAGCTGTCCAGTGTAGAAACGCTCTGTGTTTACAGTCTTGTTCAATGTCATTCTGTGTCGCCATGCGTCCTGATGACTGCAGCCGTCCCCTTGGCTTCCCTCTTCTCTTTCTGCCCACAGGGTGGATTCCCACACTACGGAGAGGTCAATAATGATTTTGTCATGGTGAAGGGCTGCGTGGTTGGCACCAAGAAGCGGGTGCTCACCCTCAGAAAGGTGAGTCCCTTCCCAAATGGCCTCAGAGGCCGGGGGCTGTGGGGAAGGTGAGGTACCCCTCCCTGTGATGGGAGGGCGGCAGTGTTTTTGGGAGAGCTTGCACTGAGAACTTACTCAGAATGTAACAAGGACATTTCTGTGACAAATCTCCTAGCTATCTTGGTCATGGAACTACAATTCTTTAACTGTTACCAAGTACCGCAGCTGTTTCTCTAGGGCCAGATGCAATGTGTATTGCAAAGAAATATTGGGTGGCAGATTTACTGTATTCTGACAGGTGTTGCCCTTGCAACAACATGGAAGTAGAGCCCTTGAACGATACCCTCTTGTATTGCAAATTCTATACCCAAATGCAACAAGATATAATCTATTACCTGGTTAGTATGATGAAGGGAAGATCAGAAATGTTCTATGTACTGTTTTTGATGGAAGACAAATGCCCAGAGGTTACGCTAGCTGCAGCTAAATTTCTCCCAGAAGCTGCCAAGATTAAAACCCTAATTTATGTACAAAGAAATGGCCAGAGTGTAATTTAGGAATTTGATATGTTTCCGTCAGATGTGGGCTCTTTTTGTGATTGTTCTTATTGCTTGTATGTGTAAACTTTGGGTCTATGGACCGAACTACAATTCCAAAGAGCTTCCTGGGGAGGGGAAATGGCTATCAAAGCCAGTTTCAAAAGCACTCACCACCCTGGCTGACCAATGATTCCTCAAGCTGTATGGTCCCTCCGCTTTGCTTCTTCTTCTGACCCATAACCCTTTCCCCCTTTCCCAGTCTCTTCTGGTGCACAGAAGCCGGAGAGCTTTGGAGCCTGTTGAGCTGAAATTCATCGACACCACATCCAAATTTGGCTACGGCCGTTTCCAGACGCCCCAAGAGAAGCGAGCTTTCATGGTGAGTTTACAAAGAACCCTTTGGGAAGGTGCTCTGAATTGGGACACACTATAGTTCCAGGTCTCCCTGAGACTGAAAAAAACAAGACACACACCCCTGTATTAAGTTTTATTGCTGGTAAATTGAAGCCGCCAGGTGGTCTACAGCAGAGGAAAGCATCTTCACCCTTTCAGTGATGCCTTCCAGGATCCCTTTCACAGATAACTGGGCCCCTAAGTGACTGATCTGCCCAGATTTTTCCATGACTGATGTTCCACATCCGTGTGGCTGGCTAACAAAGTCCCAGGGAGGCCAGTGGCAGATGGAACCACAAGGCTTACATAGTGCAGAAGCAAATGCAGGAAATATGTCCCATTTCCCATCCTAATTGCTGTGAAAACTAGATGAAAGTGGACTCTTCCAGAACATTCCCAGTCTAGAACTTTCAAGCTAAAGTCAAACAATCTCAGAAAACATCCCCACACGATAGGTATGTCGCCAAGACTGTATCTGAGGCCTCCTAAAAACAGATTGGCTCTTTCTATGCCACTGGGCATCTGTTAACATTTGGCCATGAAGCTAGTAAAGGGGCTAGAAGCAGCTGCTGGGTGGCGGAGACCCTGCTCACGAAAAAAGAGGATAAGCAAAACTGAGGATAAAAAAAGAGGATAAAGCAAAAGGGTCGGTCAATGATCTGAAGAGTGTGTCCAAGCAGCATGTTCAGACAAAAGCCCTCATTTTGCAAGAAGGGTGGCCGTGTCGGAGTAGCCATTTTGCTTTCACATTCTACAGCTGGCCTGTGGCAAGAAGGGAGTGAGGTCCATTCTGTGATCTGTCACTGTGTACTGTTTGTTTTAATTATGCAAAGGAAAATTGCCATTGTCGTGCAAAAAAAAGATAGGTTCCCCCCTCCTTCCTCTATCATCATTCGCAGTTTGCAACAATTCTTCCAGTACACGTCCAGAGAAATGCACTCCTGTACCAATTCACCATAGTTCTTGTTCCCATCCTGGAAAATATACCCATTTGGTTTAAGTGGTCCATTTCTGCTTCTGAAAATGTTCTCAGCTGTTCCAAAAAGCTTTTGGTTTCCCAATCTTTCCAATTACAGTCTTTGCAACAACTAGGAGATTTTCATTAAGACTCTGATGAGTATGTATGATGGGTTTTTATAAACCTCTACAATATCGCAGAAGGCTAAAACCTTAACAGCATTTATCATTACACGAATAATATTTGAAGCCAGAAATTTAAACTGACCTTTGTTTCTAAGTATCTGGACATAAATTAGAAATAATTTGTACCTCTAAAGAATCCATTGAGCCCGTAATCCCTTTCTAAGGTAGATTCAAAATGTTATCATCTTAACTTCTGTCGTTATTTTACAGTGATATCCTTTATCTCTGGTATCATCTCTTCCATTTCCTTTTAATTTTTATCTACCTTAATTTCTGGCTTCCTGTTTTCTCAGTTAATGCTCTTGTGAAACCATTAGTCAAAATGTTAATTCTTTCTTCCTAAGAATCAAAGAACCATCTATTTCATTTTATGCTTTATCCGGTCTGTTTTCCTGATCTTCAGTGGAAGCGTCAATTAATCTTTCCCTCTTGTTCCTCCATTCTTGAGTGCAGCCTTTCTGTCTGCTTTTTACTATTTTTTAAAAATCCCCACTTTGGGCAGTATCTGTCTCTCTGGCATATTTTCCTCCTGCTTCGGTGGACGTGACGTGGCAATTGCCCTCTGTATCAGACTGCTGAGAAAGGGATGTTTTTCTGCAATATCCTCCTTTTTAAGGTCACAGATGGGATGTTCTGATGGAAGTAACCATCATCAGTGTAATTAAATTTCCACTCCACAGTCCCCGTGCCTTGAGGGTCCTATTTCTTCCTGCAGTGCGCGGTAGCTAATTGGACTGATCACCCAGCAGGCTTTCCCCGCTGAATTGCTGGGCGCTTATAGTCCATGATGCTCTCCCCGGTCAGCCCTTTGAGCTCCAAGAGGCTGCAACCTGGATTAGCTGGTGATATAAACGGGAAAGGTGAAAGTCCGGGGAAAACAACCGGCACTTTCGAAGAGACGTTCTGACATCTGCCCAAAACCTTCCTATATAGGTCACCCCCTCCATATCCATGGAACCAATATCTACGGTTTCAGTTATCCATGGCCGGAAAAAAAAATGGGGACAAATACCATAGAGTCATGCTGGAAGATGCCTAGAGAGGTATCCTCTCTAGGAATCGCTAGGTCCTCCAACACAACTCTATGGTATGTTTGCACCAGAAGTCCTTTATTTTAATAGGGTTTGCTATTATCTGTGGTTTCACTTATAAATGGTAAGTCCAGGAACATATCCTCTGCAAATATGGGATAGTGTTCTGTAACATCTCGCCTTCATACACTTGCTGATCGTTTCCTTCCCTCCCCATTGCAAGAACAGCTGGGAAAAGAGTTGTTTGGGCATGTCTCATGGGCCAGATTTCTAGAGGAATGGTAAGGAAAGTCCATGTGCTCTCACATGTGCAAGGTGCAGTACATGGTTAAGAGAGATACAACTTAGCAAACTGACGTTTGCTAATTAATCAAGTAGGCTTTTAGGAATCCTATTAATAATGCAGCTTCTTTAGCAGTTGCAACTGGACTGTGCAAGGTCAGCTCATTCTAAAAAGATATTTTTGTTTTGTAATACAGTAGATGGGAAACTGATCCTTTGTATAGAGAGTGGTGATTTTTTTCCCTTGGCCTGCGAAAATGTCAGCAAAAGAAGGGAGAAAAAAAGTATTTAAAGGAAACAGGGCAGTGATCTGCTTCGGGGGGGGGGCGGTGCATTTGGCTGTAGTCCAACCTAGGAACTTGATCATTTGGGTGATACCCGGTTATTGTGTGGACCCCGGTGAATGGCAGCTTCGATGAAGGGCAGCTTCGATCAGCTGAAACAACATGAGATTTCTTTGCCTTTGGGATTTATTGCTGCATCCCTTTTCCATACCCTCCCACTCTTCCCAATTTGGCAGGGACAGTCCTAATTAATTCTCTGTCTTCCCACTTTTTCAGTTGCTTTTAAAATGTCCCAGTTTTCTCTACTCCTTTCTCTTCCCCCCTTTATCCTCAGCTTACTTCAATTCCTGCAAACTGAATTCAACTTGTTTTTTTTTTTTTTTTTTTTTTGGAGTTGAACTCAATTTGCATTCAGTTAACTTAGCAGGAAAGAAAGCAGTGGAGTGGTGGACTCTTGCCTTTCCCAGGAAGGTCAGGCAAAAGCAAACTACGGCAGCCTCTCCTGGCTTCTGCGTCCTTCATAACTTTTGCCATCTTAACCACACTCTGATGTTGCTTGGCCACACTCTTCCTGGTTTTCATCTGTGAAATGTTGGAGGGTACGCTTTTCACATCTCTGTCTGACCAATGAGCTATCTGTTTGTTGCGCCTGCAGTTTTGTTCCATCCTGACAGATCCTTGAGCCTGGTTGGCCTGGGAGCTGCGTGGATCAGGGCCCTGGAACTGTTACAGTGTTTGAGCCAGGAAATCCTTCTACACTTGTCCTGCCATATCCGCGGATTTGGTATCCACGGATTTAAGTATTCACAGCTTGAAAATATTCTTTAAAAAATATTAATCCATAAAACAAACCTTGATTTTGCCATTTTATATAAGGGACACCATTTTGCTCTGCCATTGCATATCATGGGACTTGAGTATACAGGGATTTTGGTATCCATGGGGGGTCCTGGAACCAAACCCCAGCGAATATGAAGGGACAACTGTATCTGTCTGTAAAAATACAATCGGAACAAATTCAAGCAGTAACCATTTGCTGTCCTTTCGAGACAGGCGAAATCTGCTGCCCAAGGTGACCACCTCGGCTTGCCCAGTGATAGAGCTGGGCCTTGCCAAGCCTTTCCATACAACCCTTGTCTGAGCAACTGATAACGGACGCCCTTTTCTTCTGTGAACACAGGCTGGAGATTCTGTTGCTCATGCCTGTCTTTTCCTTTTTCAGGGCCCGCAAAAGAAGCACCTGCTGAAAGGGAAGATGGAAACCCAGGAGGAACCGTGAAGACTTTTCTCTTAAGAGTCCTCTTTGGAGTTCTTCCACCCATTCCCCAAATTGTTCCTACTTTGGTCCACTTCCCAACATTAATAAATTGAGACAAACGTGGTGCTTGGTGGTCTGTTCTTGAGAAGGGGCTGCCATCACTGATCGGTCTCTGAGCTGTGCCAAGGCGTGGCATAGGATGGGCATTGCATACAATGGGACTTGAGTATTCACAGATTTTGGTATCCATGAGGGGTCCTGGAACCAAACCCCAGCAAATGTGAAGGGACAACTATTTGAAAAAAAAGAGGGAATAACAAAAGCAAAGACGCCCAGGGATTGATGCAAACCTTTATTTCCCCTCACCTTCGTCACCATTCCTGGTTGCCTCTGACTTATACATCATTAGCCAAGGTTTGCAAAGCCCTTAGATCAACAGTTCATCATGGTTAACTTGCCCATCGCTATTGCTTCATTAAATTTTTAAAATTATTATTATTATTGCATGGAAGGTTAAAACAGTACCATGGCGACCCTCTTCATGCGGTCGTGAAGGCTGCTGTCCCATCTGGTGGCTGGTCCCCCACCTTGGGTTCCCATTATGCCATTCTGGTGTTGCTTCTCCTAGGTTTGAGGGGGACGCAGGGATGGAGGGTTCAAGGCAGACGCCGATCACTCTGTCTCATCTGTAGCAGAGCACCGAAAGGTTTTAGAACCACCATGGTTCTCTCGTTCTAGCCTGCGCAATTTGGTTCTTCAGCTTCAGATGAGAAAACGGATCACTTGCAGAATCCACACCTTACACCCAACCACAGTCCAACACAGCAACGTCATGGTTGCCTCCTTGGATATTCTCCACTGTCTCACACAGCAATAAACCACAGACCTGCAAAGAGTTTATGGAAGCCCCTCAAAGCATTTCCTGACATCGGCTACAGCCTGGTTGCCTCCCAGAATTCTCCTCACCTACGATGGCAAAGAGCTTTTATGATCAGACATTCAAGGGCTGCTGCCACACGGCAGAAATAATAGTTTGACACTGTTTTATGGGTTCTCTAGATGATGAAAATACAGAATTTGCAGAGAATACGATCTGTCCCAATGAGATCTGAAAGGGAGCCGCAGTATTTTGAGAGAGTGGGGGCTAAAAACTCTGCAAACTGCACACTAAAAGATTTTGCGGTTTTCCCTGAAGTTTCCTGAAAAATGCCCGTAGAGGCACTTTTTTGGATGTGTGGACATCGAAATTTACATCGCTGTGTGTTTTTGCTCCATTGCCCTCTATGAAAGGATGCATCACTAAAATAACTTCACTGCAAATGAGTGAAAATGCACACCCACTTGCAATAAACCATTGTGTCTAGACAAGCCCTATCATGGCTCCATCTGATGGAATCCTGGGATTTGTAGTTTGTTGTGGCACCAGAGCTCTCTGACAGAGAAGGCTAAGTAGCCCACAAAACTACAAATCCCAGAATTCCATAGCATTGAGCCAGGACAATTAAAGCGGTATCAAACTGGCTTATTTCTGCAGTGTGGCAGCATCCTAAGAGTCAAAACCAGATGTGCATTGTCAGTGCATTTTTTAAAATCCTGGGATTTAAAAAAAAGATGCATGGAGAGAGTATTTTAATCAAGACCACAGCAGGGTGGGGAGGATTTCAATATTCTTCTATGGTCATTTTGCCACTCCTTGTTAAATATTCTGTAATACTCATGTCGCTGTCAGTTAGCAGTCTCTGGGCAGAAGGAGTCAAACCAGATGTTAAGGGGGACGGGAATTCCTCATAATTAGCTTGTTTTTCCTCACACGCTGTGATTTCCTCAGTGATGTGTGCCTCAGCAAATGCAAGATACGTAGAAGAGGGGAAAATCACATGCTATGACAGACAAACATCTTTCACCTCTTGGAGGAACAGTTTTGCAAAAAGAATAATACACATCAAATAGTTTGACTCTTAGAGGCTCTAAGCTGCCTCTTCTTTTTGCCAAGTCCAGTAGGAGAGGAAGGTTCATGGAGGCCCACGGAGTATATGATCCTTTGTGGGAGAGTGGTGAGGGGTGTAAACCTTCTCCCTGGCTTCAGGATATGAAAGCTGAAAGCAGGAGAGAGGAGCTGTTGGGAGACGTCAGGTTTTAAATCTCAATATTGATCCACAGGGCACAAACAAACCCTGGATGGGAGCAGCAGCACTCCACCCTACCTGATAAAATACTTCTTGTTTTGTCATTTTGCACCTTCTGCCAGAAGCTGTCCAGTTCTCTTGATGGTTCTGGCATTTAAAATGATGGACACCTAACGTGGATTGCAAAGACAGAAGCCGGAGAAGAACTCCAAAGACAGAACGCAGTTGGAGTCTATCTTGCTTTTCTCTCTCGTATGAGATGCTACACAAATTCTTGCTTTTGCTAACAGGAATCCGAAGCCTGTTGTGAGAGAAGGATGGGATATTTCCTCCTTGCAAAGGGTATCCTGTGAAACAGCCAAAGGAGGAAATCTCCCGTCTTGTATGAACACACCGAAATGCTGATACATGACAACAGGGACCAGCAGTAGGAGCTGAAGGTGATGTTTGGTTCTTGGGCACAAGTTCTCTCGCTGCCAGATTGTCTTGGTGAGACCCATCAGGTGTCTCCGAGCTGCCTGAACCACCATTGGACCCTCCTCAAAATTTCTTCACACCCTCTCCATGGAAATCCTTTTGGAATCCCTCAGTCAGAGGTTGGGACTCCAAACCGGAGTGCATGAGGGGTAAGATGAGATCATCCATATTTGGCATCACTAAAATTTTCTGGAGGAAAAGAAGGAAAAGCCAGGTTATTTCATTTAATTTATTTATGTACTATCACCTGACCTACATCTGTTGGTTGTGTGCCTTCAAATTGTTCTGGTTATAGCGACCTTAAGGCGAACCTATTATGGGGTTGTCTTGGCGAGATTTGTTCAGAGGAGGTTTGCTTTTGCCTTCCTCTGAGGCTGAGAGTGTGTAACTTGTCCAAGGTCACCCAATGGGTTTCCATAGCTGAGCAGGGATTTGTCTAACACTCAACCCACTATACCACGCTGGCTCTCACCCTATATCTAGAGATGGTAAAACACCAAAAGGGATGTAAAACTCATGTACAGGAATACTGAGCCAGTGTGATGTAGTGATCTGAGTATTGAACTAGGACTCCTGAAGACCAGGTTCAAATCCCTGCTCAGCCCTGGAAATCCATAGAGTGACCTTAGGCAAGTCATACTCTCTCAGGGTTCATCTACATGATGAAAATCCTCATAGAATTTGCAGAGACTACGACTTGTCTGAACGTGATTCGAAGTATTTGGAGGGAGGGCAGTTAAAAACTTCACAAACTGCACAGTAAAAGGATTCGAGTTTTCCCCAAATATGCATTTTTGATATGCATTTTTGCACATGTGGCTGTCCAAATTCGCATCGCTGTGTATTTTTGCTCAATTGCCCTTTATGGGTGTGTGTGCCTGCTCAATCCAAATGGATGTGAATAGGCGTGGAAATGTGAAGACAAATCAACTTTGCTGCAAATGTGCAAAAATGCACACCATCTTGCAGTAAATCACTGCATCTGGATGAGCCCCTCAGCCTCAGAGGAAGGCCATGGCAAGCCCGCTCTGAACAAATTTTGCCAAGATGTATTCAGAAAAGGTTTGGCACTGGGAATGAGGAGGCTGTGAGAATTGGAGCCCTTGGAGTCCTAGTCCAACACTCAAACCACGGCTCCATGCACCCAGAAATTGCCCAGCCCTGCTTTAAATCTGGCCTTGCCAGTACCCATAGGCAGAGTTACTCTTTATAACAAAATTTCACCCATTTATTATTGGTCAGGCCCAGTTTCCTTCTCGAACCCAGATGACCTGTTTCTAGGCCCTTTTCCATCTCATGCCAAACAAGTCTTGAAGAGAAATGACAACACAGAAAGAATCACAACCCGGACACATCACCCAAGGAAACCTTCTGCTGTGCTTTCTGCAACCGGACTTGTTTATCTCGGATTGGCCTTTTTAGTCATCAGCGCGCTTGCAGAAAGCAGAAAGCACTGTACAGCTGTTTGTAATTGTCTGCAAGGTTTGTCTGTATTGATTTCTGACTTGTATAAAAATTGTATAACCTGCTTGGATTGTATTGTAATGTATAACTTACTTGAATTGTACTGAATTGTATGTGATGCATTGTGATGTTGTACCCCGCCCCGATCCTGAGGGGAGAGGCAGGTAATAAATAACTCAGTATTATTATTATTAGTATTATTAAGCGCAGGATGAGTCCTTCCTGAATCTTCGTTTGCAAAGAAAAGCCAGAGAGAGAGGGAATCCGCAGCCACCCAGACACCACGAGCAGGCAGGCACCTGGAATTCATGCTGAAGTTTCTTCTCAATCCATTCGGTGACATGAATGAAGGTGACCTCCCGTTCTCCTAGCTTTGGGCGGACTTTCAGATCCAGCTGGGGTGGGGTCCGGAAGCTGTACCTGAAACCAGGGAGGCAAGAGAGTCACTGCTGACTTCCTTTTCACCGTGGAACTATTCCCAATTTATTGCCGCCAGTCCCCTCCCAACTATAAGAATCTATGCTCTTCACCCTTGCCCTATGACCACTGGCCATTCAGTGACCTACCCCCTCCAAAAAACATATCAGCTCTTTCCCCCATGGTGTTCCTGTCTCCTACCAGACTCGATCCGTTGGAGGCGGAGGGATGTTCACCGTCAACGTCCCTGTTAATTCTTGGACCTCCACGGTCAAAAGTAATGGCGTGTTGGAGACCTCCTCAATCTTCTTCTTAATAAACTCATTCTCCGTCGCCTTCTGGAAGTATTTGGACTTTGCAATCTTGTCCACAAAGCGCAGGATCTTCCGGCTGGTGCTGTTGCCACCGACATGGCTACGGGGAGGGAGGAAGAGGGTCAGGCTAGGTTCACAAAATAAGGAGAGGAGGGGACTGGGACAGGGACCGTTTGCCCAAATCAAAGCACATTTATCATGGGATCACTATATTGCTGAAAGTCTGGGTGGAGGTGTTTGCTGGGTCAAGAGATGGCATGAACCCCAGTTCAACCTTGGTTATGTATTTTGACCACTCTAGTCCCTCTGATAATAAGGAATGCCATCATGGCATCCTGATCACATCTGGTCTTGATTTCAGAAACAAAAGGGTGCTGGGACTGGTTAATCCTTGGATGGGAGGCCACCGGGAGGGAGTCTCAGGGATTTCCAGGTAAGACCTGGTAGGGACTGAAACCCTGATGGAGAGCCATGGATGCCAATCACAGTTGATAATAGAGGTGGCTGGTGGATCCCGTGTCAGTGGGGAAGCAAATCCACCCCAGGTTTTAAGCCTGGCTGGAACAGAGCTCTTCAAGGTGCTGAATTCTATACCTAAATACATTCAGCACTTTGGAGAGCTCTCAAAGCAAGCCAAAACATGGAGTGGATTTGTCAGCTGACTCAGGAGAAGGCAGGTTCCTAAAAGCATGGCTTCCAAACTACATTTTAGTGATCTAATATAAGCCATTCCTCAGACCTTGTTTTTGGATGTTGCTCATGGACCACACAGCTGCTTTTCTCTTCAGCCTGATCTACAGAGAGCTCTTGGGCTTGGAGTTCTCCATGGAGAAGGTACTGCTGTTCACAGTTGGGGTGGAGCTATGCTTTGACCAAAATGAGACACTGACATTCCACTGGAGCAGACTCAAGCTGTGTTACTGGCCTTCCCAGAGCATGAAAATAACTAGTTACAAGTAATGTGAGTAATGTAATTAGTTAATGTAATAGCTCTTACTGTAAAAAAGTTCCTCCTAATGTTGAGGTGGAATCTCTGTTCCTGGAGCTTGCACCCATTGCTCCGTGTTCCAGTCTCTGGAGCAGCAGAAAACAAGCCTGCTCCATTCTCAACGTGACACCCCTTCAAATACTTAAACAGGGCTATCATATCGCCTCTTAACCGTCTTTTTTCCAGGCTAAACATACCCAGCTCTCTAAGTCTCTCCTCATAAGGCATGGTTTCCAGACCTTTCACCATTTTAGTTGCCCTTCTCTGGACATGCTCCAATTTGTCCATATCCTTTTTGAATTGTGGTGCCCAGAACTGGACACAGTATTCTAGGTGAGGCCTGACCAAGGCAGAATAGAGCGACACAATGACTTCCCTTGATCTGGACACTATACTTCTATTGATGCAGCCCAAAATCGCATTGGCCTTTTTAGCTGCCGCATCACATTGTTGACTCATGTTCAACTTGTGGTCTCCTAGGACTCCTAGATCCCTTTCGCACGTAGTCTCATTCAGCCAGGTCTCCCCCATCCTGTATCTATGCATTTCATTTTTTTCACCCTAAGTGCAGTACCTTACATTTCTCCATATTGAATTTCATTTTGTTAGCTTTGGCCCAGCTGTCCAGTTTATCCAGGTCATCTTGAGTTGGCTGAGCCGGGTTGGTCTAGGATTTTGGCTAAGCAAATTACTCCTCCCCCCCCAAAAAACCCAAGTAACTTTTCAAGCTCTGGGCTTTACCTTTCAGGCCCAGGAGGGGTGCTTCTCTCCCCTGGGGTCCCCGAAGTCTCCGCAGCAGGGAGGACGTCTTCTTCATCGGAGGAACCAGCGCTGGAGGACTCTGCGTCGCTGTCAGCCAACAAGACCAAGCGGGGCTTTATGCTGCATGGACAGGTGGGGCGGAGAGAGAGAGAGACGGGTGACCCTTAGCAGTAGCTGCTCTTTGCAAAGGCCTAGGAAGGAGACCTGACCTTGTGCAGTGCGGCCAGGATCAGGAATTGTCTGTGTGATTTACTGAAGCCTTGTCCCCTGGGATTAAGAAGGTGCCTCCCGGGGACTGTGACCTACATACAGGAGGGGATCAGGAAGGATTTCTCCACAGCAAGAAAGGATCGGCTAGAAAGCTGTTCTTAATTGCTGCATAGCAGTTGCCTCACCGCGTTGCCCCCCATAAGGAACTATCTCTGGCTGTTGAATCTGAGACTAAGGCCTTCCACACTATGCAATTATAGCAACACAATTTCACTTTAATTGCCATGGCTTTGGATCCCTGGGATATGGCATTTCGTTGGGGGGGGTTTAGAATTCTCTGCTTCTCCTTAGAAACCAAAATGACTCAATTGAGGCTATTGCACTTTGGTGTATCGTGGGATGAGATGACATTGGAAAAAAGAAAATATTGCTCAGCAAAGCAGAAGGCAGTAGGAAAAGAGAGAGACCGGATTACAGGTGGGTAGACTCCATCACAGCTGATGTCCTGAGTCTGCAAGACCTGAGCAGGGCTGTGGATGACCAAGGCTCCTGGAGGTCATTCAGATGGTCACTATGTATCCAAACCCACTTGATGGCAAATGACCACAACAATCATTAGCAATGGTTGCTGTTAAGTTCCTTCAAGTCTTATGGCAACCCTAAGGTGAAACTATCACGGGGGTCTTTCTTGGTAAGATTTGTTCAGACGGGGGTTGCCTTTGCCTTTCTGTGAGGCTGAGAGAGTGTGACTTGCCCAAGGTCACCCAATAGGTTTCTACGGATTCGAATACTGGTCTCCTGCAGTCCTAGTCTAATGCTCAGACCACTACACTATGGTGGCTCTCAAGTAGCAATGGTAGGTAATGCCGTTCCCAAAACACCATCTGTACATTATCCTGAATCCGACACAAATAAAAACCTGCCGGCCACTTTTTAAAGCTATTCTCATCCCTTTTAAAAATGTTTTATTTCTTCAGCTGCTAATGTTAATAATAATAATAATAATAATAATATAAAAACATAACCTGGGAAGAGCTTGTGAGCCCTTTCACAGTACACAGTTATAGTGCTTTCTTCCCACTTTAATTGCCATGGCACCATCCTACAGAAGTTCAGGATTTGTAGTTTGGGAAGGCACTAGTACTCTCTGGATAAGAACTCTAAGTACAGTGGGCCCTTGGTATCCATTGGGGTTCGGTGCCAGGACCCCCCGTGGATACCAAAATCCATGGATGTTCAAGTCCAATTATATACAATGATGCAGTAAAATGGTGTTGCTTATAATAAAATGGCAAAATCAAGGTTTGATTTTTAAAAAAATTTTTTGGAGGAGGGGGGTATTTTCAAGCTGTGGATGGTGGAATCCGTGGATACAGAATCTGTGGATACAGAGGGCCAACTGTATCACATCAAATGACAGATCCTAAGATTCCAAGGATGGAGCCAAGGCAGTTAAGGGGGTGGGCTATAATTGTGTATTAGCCTTTAATTTTCTTTTACAAATTCCAGACTGAAATAGGGGAAGGAAGAGCAAGAGAAGGGCTACCTCATTTGCAAAGCCACTATTTTGGATTATACCACCATTCCCTGAAACACACACACACTACAAATCAGTCATGAAATCCTTCACAAGCCATTTCTGCAAAACCCAAGCCAGAGATCAAATGCCAGCCAGCCAAATCGGATCCTTGTCTTTGATTACATTATAGGGACGCTTTCCTAGAACCAATATTTCCCCAGCTGTCCGGTCTCCTGATCTGACAAACAAGAACAGGCTGATGGAACAGATGGTGCAGCGCAATCCCGGGGTTGCCGTGGGGGGTGAGCCCAGGGGGGGCTGGTTCTCATTCCACCCATTCCTTGCTCTGCCTTATGGGCTGATGTGTAACCGACTCCTTTGGCCCCCCACCCCACCCCCTTAACAGCCTTGTCTAATCTGATCTTTTTTTCCTAAGAGGCTAATGCAAATTGTGGTTTATTTTTCCAAGGCTCTTGCAATTAAATTCCAGCTTTATTGTTAACTCCCTCCAGATTGGGGCTGAGCCACTTGGCACACGTGCGTGGCATGCAGGTGGGCACACAAGGGCAGTTGTGCCAGGGCTCTTGGATGCAATGATCATAGTAATGACAATAATAATAATAGAACATTGGTATGAATGTTTTATACATGTTACCTAGTTGTAATCCTTAAGGTAAGTCACCCAGGATGGAGATGGAAAGACTGAAACTGCTGCCACACTGCAGAAATAATCCAGTTTGATACTGCTTTAACTATTATGGCTCCATCCTATGGGATCCAGGGGTTTGTAGTTTGTTGTGGCACCAGAGCTCTCTGACAGAGAAGGCTAAATATCCCACAAAACTACAAATCCCACAATTCCATACCATTGAGCCGTGACAATTTAAAGCGGTGTCAAACTGCATTATTTCTGCAGTATGGCCTTAGCCCGAGATGTAGAGCGAGAGAGACAGTGACTTGCTTGTGGCCGCAAAAAGTATAAATCCACTCCATGCTTATAGTGGTTTGATCCCACTTGAACTGTCATGGATCCAACCTATGGAATCCTGGGATATGTAGTTTGGGAAGGACTTGGAATTCTCTGCTAGAGGGCTCTAGTCCACTCTCTGAGCCACTGCAGGGGAGATTTGTACAGTACTATGAACTTCCAAACACCTCTCCAAACTACAAATCCAGAGATTCCCTAAGTTGGAGCCATGATGGTTCAAGTGGTATCATTCTGGTATAACCGTGTAGTGTAGACACACTGCCAGTGAGTTTATGACAGTAATGAAGTTTGAACTAGGAACCTCTTGATTCACAGCTCATTCTCTGAGTCGGTACACTACGTCAGCTAACATAACACTAGGCTATCACAGCATAATCTAACATAATACAGATTTCTGATCATGTAAGCAAAGGCTATGAAAGAATAAAAGTGCATGCAGAACCAAACAGCTCAAGTAGAAGG
Source organism: Gambelia wislizenii (assembly GCA_030847615.1). Taxonomy (NCBI): domain Eukaryota; kingdom Metazoa; phylum Chordata; class Lepidosauria; order Squamata; family Crotaphytidae; genus Gambelia; species Gambelia wislizenii. The sequence continues at coordinate 28,944,483 of JAUMIR010000012.1, read as the reverse complement.
TGAACTCCTTCACAGGTCACACGACAGTATATTGTCATGAAAACTAAGCACCCGGAAGGCATTCTAGACACCATGTGTCCCATTTTACAGATGGAGAATGTTAAGACTGAGGAAGGACTTCCCCAGCCGGCCAGTCTTTCCAGGTGGCAGAAAGGCAGAGAGAAGCATACGGGGAGCTGAATTTCTGCCTGGAAGTGGAAGGAAGTTATTTTGGTCAAAAACCCAAGTCAGCTTTGTAGGCAGATGCTAAGAGATGCACTTACAAGGCCTTACCCTTCCCTGCCGTTGTCTGCCTTCCTGCTCTCCTCTCCCATGGCTTCTTTGCCTAGTTTGTACAAGTTCATCTTGGTCTCCAAGGTCATCTGCAGGAATCCACTGTAGGTCACTTCCATGTCCACCCAAAGCCCTGTGGGGCAGAGAAAAGGTCAAATATAGGATTGTGTGGCTGGTGGGACATTTTGGCTAAATTCAGATCAGATTCAGAGTCAGGGGAATAATTAATCAGATGTTCCATCTTATAGGAAGCTTGTAAAGAAGGACAGGGATCGGCTAGGGCGGATGAGAAAGGACCATAGCATCTAATGGACAGTGTTTGTGTTTTGCACACCCAGTGCTATGCATTCAATTTCCATCATCTCCACCCGGCTGGGGAAAGTCTTGGAAACTTACTATCCCTGAGGATATATAATACTGAACTATGTGACTCACTGGTCAAGCTCAAATAGGGTAGAAATAAACTAAGGGCCAATTCACACATTAGCAGCACACCAAAGTTTTCTTTTTCTTTAGCATACATTTAAAGATACAAATGCAACAAATGTGTGTTTGCAAGCACATGTACCTAGAGTTGCCAGGTCAAGACTATCCCAGGGCCAAAACCTGAGACTAAGGGAAGATCCCTTGTGATGTTGCAAGAAGCATGCCCCAGTGAAGTCACAAGGGTGATATCATAAGGGGCAGCAGGATACGTTATACATCAACCATGAGTTCTCTGAATATGCCATTCAAGTCTAAAACGAGGAAACTATACATAAATGCACAATTTTCAAGGCAGTGCTCTCACCCTGAGATTCCTCCTCAGCTCATCAATATCCTTCCTGAACTGTGGTGCCCAGAATTAGACGCACTTCACCCCCCAGTTTCTCACGCTGAAAGGGTCTCAGATAGGATGAGCTGGAAAACATCACCCTCCCTGAGAGTAGAGAGTTACTACCAGTTGGACTAAACACCTATAGGCGAAGAGAAGCTAGAGGTCCCAGTACTTCTGTAGGTGTTGAATGTACAGACCCACCATTAGAGAGAGGCAGGGAACAGGTTACCTATATGCTGAGAGAGCGTACCTCTATTATCAACGGTTGGGCTTGATGCACTGAGTATATGCGGTATGGACGCCCCCATGTCCAGCTCCGTGAGCGTGAGCTCATTCATGAAGTACGGCAGCTGCGTAAGACCCAAAGAAAAGAAGGGAAGGAAATACGAATAGGTTAGCAGCAATCAAAGCCGAAGAAGGAGAGACATTTGCTATCTATAGTGGGACCCCCGTATCCACTGATTCATTACCCACAGGACACAAAACAGCAAACCTACCATAGAGTCTTCCTAGAAAACGTGTCCTCTCTAGCCATTTTCTAGGTCCTCCAAGGCAACTCTATGGTATTTTAATCTTGACGTCCCGTTGTTTTCAATGGTGTTCGCTATTGCAGTATCCACGACCCCCACCCCCAGAACCAATCCCCAGCAGATACGAGGGCCCTGCTGTAGTTATTATTAGAAGAAAAAAGTCTTATCTACTTTGTTGGGGGCATTTTTTTTTAAAAAAAATTATTTATTTATTTATACCCTGCTCTTCAGCCACAAGGCTATCAGAGCGGCTTACAAATTGTTTTAAGCAATAGCAATTTACACATCTACACTGCAAGTTTCCAATGTGTGTTAGCTAACTTTTAACTAACATCCCCCCTGCCCAATTAATTGTTCCTTAGGAATGTCAAGCAGATTTTAATATATCTGGGTCTTCCCTGTTGTGGCTGCCGCTCTCAGGAATTCTAACTGAGCTTAATGTTATTCATTGCTTTATCTGGATTTAGTTTTAACATATACATGAAGTGAACGAATCAATCAATAAATAATTTGGGTTTTTGGGGGAGGGATAAATATGTCAACCTGCCTAAATACCCTAAAGGCACCATTAGATCCTGTCTGATCTCGGATGCTAAGCAGGGTCACCCCTGGTTAGTACTTGGATAGGAGACCACCAATGAATCCCAGGTGTGCTGTAAGGCTCTATTTCAGAGATAGGAACTGGCAAAACCACCTTTGAGGATTTACTGCCTAAGAAAACCCTGTGAAACTCTGTGAAATGCATACAAAACAGGATGAGGAAGGCAAAGGTGTGACGTCTCTTTCTCACCTTGATTCTGCCCAGCTTCTTCTGGATCTTGTTTGAAACTTGGTCTGCCCAATATTTTTCCCTTAGGAAGTCCCAAAACATTCGGCCAAGCAGCGCATTAACCCACGCCGTGTGCGGTTCACCAACGATATTCGCATCAACGTGGATCTACAAAGAACAAAAGGGAGAACGCTATCACTCACTGTCACCGAATGGCTCTGGAAGGCATCACCCTAGATTCTTTTTTTAAACAAAGCAAAATATATAAAATGTATACATATACAGTTCCTCACCCTAGATTTTAATAGGGAGATCTACTGTATATTCTCACCCTAACCACAGTTCCCAAGTATCCTTGAGGAGGGGGATTTTGGATCAAACCAAGGTCCCTTGGGGACTGTAAGAACCATAATGATGTAGTGGTTTGAATCATAGAATCATGTAGGTGGAAGAGACCCCAAGGGCCATCTAGTCCAACCCCATTCTGCCCTGCAAGAATACACAATCAAAGCATTCCCAACAGATGACCATCCAGCCTTTGTTTAAAAACTTCCAAAGGAGGCTCCACCAAGGCAGAAGCAGATTCCACTGCCAAACAGCTCTTATAGTCAGGAAGTCCTTCCTAACATTTAGGTGGAATTTCTTTTCCTGTAGTTTGAATCCATTGCTCCGTGTCCTAGTCTCTGGAGCGGCAGAAAACAAGCTTGCTCCATCCTCAGTATGACATCTCTTCAAATATTTAAACACAACCAACATGTCCCCTCTTCACCATCTCTTCCCCAGGCTGAACCTACCCAGCTCCCTAAGCTGCTCCTCATAGGGCATCATGGCTTCCAGACCTCCCGCCATTTTGGTCGCCCTCCTCTGGACACCTTTCAGCTTGTCCATATCCTTCTTGAATCTTGAGTATTGGATCAGGACTCTGGGAGACCAGGGTTCAAATCTCTGCTCGATCATGGAAACCCTACTGGGTGATCCTCAAAAATCACACACTCTCATCCTCAGAGAAAGGCAATGGCAAACTCCCTCTGAACTAATCTTGCTGAGAAAAATCCTACGAGAGGGTCGCTATAGACAGCGCCATAGAGGGTGGTTTATGTTGGACTAGGATTATGGGAGACCAGGGTTAAAATCTCTACTCTACCATGGAAACCCAGTGGGCAAGTTACTCTTTCTCATCCTGAGAGGAAGATGAGGGCAAATCTGCTCAGAACAAATCTAATCCAGATCACACTTGGTTAGGGCTGTAATATGTCAGAGTCTACTTGAAGGTACATAACAAAGGAGAGACAGTGAGGCAGAGTGGTTTGACTAGGACTCTGAGAGACATGGGTTTGAATCCCTGCTCTGCCGTGAAAACCCACTGAATGATCCCAGGAAAGTCACACTTTCTCAGCTCTAGGGAAAAGCAATGGAAAACTCTCTATGAACAAATCTTGCCAAGAAAACCCCATGATTTGTCAAATCCCTAAGTGAGGATTTGAAACCTCATCTTAGTCCAACATTCACACCACCACACAATGCTGCTGTCTACCGTAAATCTACACACAGGTAAATCTGATTGTTTCAATAGTTCTACTCTAGTCAAGGCTAACAGCAGGATTCAGACACGGCTTTCCTCACCTTTTTGGGGGTCGGGCTGCTTGCTGTGCTGGGGCAGGGGCTCTCAGGTGGGCTGGAGTCACTCCCCGGAGGGACAATTCGGGACATGTATGTGTCGTAATCCAAGAGGAGCTTCTCTCGGACGTTGACCACCAGATCTTTGGGCTTGACCACGGAAAGGTCTTCTGTGCTGCCCCGGCTGCTGCTGTTGCTGTGTGTCCCCCTTCCTGATGGGTTCAGTTGGCTTAAACCTGGCCAAGAGAAAGAGGTAGGGATTCATGGGTTGATCCCCTGGGTTACCTGGGTGGAGAAAAACCACCAACCCTGCCCTTGAACATGCTGAAAGTTTATGCTTTTATCGCCTTCTCTCTCCACTGGGCCTGGTTGGACCTTAATGCAGGTTCAGAGACATACAATGGCCAAGCCACCAGCCAGATTTCTGGGCTTCTATTTTGTAATTTTTGAGCCATCATACCTGATGAAGAGTTTTGGAAGAAAACAAAAGTTTGCACAAACGTTTTACCATTATAGAGGCCATCCTAAAAGGTAGGAGGACCCTGCTCTGCATCCTGCTTTTGCTTTGGTTTGAATAGAAACTTAATTTTTTGGGTTTACACCTCCCAGAATTCCCCAGCAAGTATGTCTGCTAAGAAGGCTGGGAGCTGTTGTTTTTTAAAAAGGTAACTTTTAAGAACATAAGAACCATGATGGAAGACACTTCAGGACTGTTTAGTCCAACTGACTCTCACAGTGGAGATGATACATAGACATCCTGACTAATAGCCATTGATGACCTCCATGAATTTACCTAATCTTCTTTTAAAGCTGTCCAAAGGTGCTGCCACACTACAGAAATAATGACACAGCTTTAAGTGCCATGGCTCAATGCTATGGAATTCTGGGATTTGTAGTTTTGTGAGCTATTTACCAGAGAGCTCTCTGGTGCCACGGCAAACTACAAATCCCAGGAATCCACAGGATGGAACCATGATAGCTAAAGCAGTGTCAAACTGCATGATTTCTGCAGTGTGACAGCAGACCAAGTTGGCAGTCCTTGGTAAATTTGGAATTATAATTGTTATTTTATTCTTTTATATGCCACCTTTTCCCTCACACTGAAACTTGAAGTGGCTTGCAAATGATAAAAACCAGTACAGATTTAAAACACAAAGACATTAGTAATATGTGTGTGTGTTATTTAACAACAATCAAATAATCTATTGCATTAAAGCCATTTGAAACATATTAAAAGACGGTAACAGAATGAAGAATGTAAAAGAGACGATTGTAGTTGTATAAAAACACATGATTATGTTTTATGTATAATAAATATTGTACTGTGTATTATGAATAATTATATACAATGTACTAAGTACTAACTGTCATGTATAATGTATGAGGATGTAGGATGTATGAAGTGTCTGGATAAATAAAAATATATTATATAAAAAAAAGAAACATATTAAAAGACGGAATGTGTTCTATTTTTGTGCCATCATGTGGCAGTGAGTTCCACTGTTCTACTGTGCGAAGAAGTCCTTGTTCTTACTTGTCCTGAATCTTTCAACATTCAGCTTCACTGGGTTCTATTGTGTTCTAGTATTATGAGAGAGCAAGAAAAGCTTCCCCATTTTCTACACATCACAGATAATTCTGTATCCCTCTCTCATACCTTCCTCATAGCATCCAACATTTCATAGATGAAAACTGGGACACATATGGCCAAGGAACATCAGAGTGTGGGTTATGATGGCAAAAGGTATGAATGAGGAAAAACACACAAGCTAGCAGAGGCTGCAGCAGTTTGCTTTTGCCTGTGCATGATTTTGGGGGGCATCAAAAACCTACATGTGGGAGAGGAAAAAGAAGGAAGGCTTGCCTGGCTGGACACATCGCCATGGATATTTTTATTAAAAAATAATAGTTTATGCTGTAACATTGCACAAAAAATTTATAGACACTCATTTTGGATCAGCCCCTTTGATACCACGCCACCACCACCCCTGTGATGCCACTGCCTACTGAGTTAATTGAGTGCAAACTACTTTTGCACTTTGAACTTGGTTTGCAGCAACTGAAGTAAGCTGAGGACAAAGGGAGGAAGTGGATGGAGGAGAGAGAAATTGGGACATTTTAAAATCAGCTGAAAAATTGGGATGACAGAGGATTAATCGGGATGGTTGGAGGCACATCTTACCATTTTCTTCCTAAGCTCTGCATCTCCAAATGCTACAATCTTTTCCAAACTCTCTCCTAAGTCATCAGAGAGAAGCCGGGCTTAATATGTTGCATTACCTGACCGGAGTTCACTTGGGTTGGCGTTGTGTGGCTCGCTACTCTCTACCCGGGAAGCCCTGGTGAGATGCTGGTACCATTCCTCCTTATCCCGTCCCGTCCGGCCAAAGAGGTAAAGACTTCTTTCGGGGTGCTCAGATGGATGCTTCACTGGGGTCTCCTGGCCTGGCCCCTGCCTCTTCTTCGTGCTCTTCTCTCTCTGATGGTCCATGTCTTGGTCGCCGGGTCCTTTGTTGCTCTGGTCGAGTTGGTCTGGGAAGAGAACGCAGATGGGGTATTTCTTGTTCCACATCCTCTTCCGGGCCAGGCCAGGTGGTAACAGGAAGACCTAAAGTACCAAGGAGAAGACATGAGACCAAGAGCTTGTCTAATGAAACTGGAACATGTCCAGAGGAGGGCGACCAGGATGGTGGGAGGCCTGGAAGCCATGATGCCCTAGGAGGAGCAGCTTAGGGAGCTGGGCATGTTTAGCCTGGGGAAGAGAAGGTCAAGATGGGACATGATAACCATGTTTAAATATTTGAAAGGATGCCATACTGAAGATAGAGCAAGCTTGTTTTCTGCTGCCCCAGACATGAGGACATGGAGCAATGGACTCAAACTACAGGAAAAGAGATTCCACCTAGATTTTTTCTAGATTAAAGGTTAAGCACAGCAGGACCAGGGGCCATTTTTCTGCCCTATGACTCTCTTGGAGCTCTTGGAAAGTAAAAATATTCCAGAAAGGAGGAGAGAGAAGAAATATGCCCACCATTCCCTGCTGTTATTATACAATGTGCCAAGCTGAGGGTCAGTTTCCCTACCCAAGAGACCTACCTGGGCACCGCTCATCTCATAATGCCGGTGATTCACAAAAGCCACCTCGGAAATTTCTTCCTCAAAGGTGGCCCGCCGAGGGATGTTATTCTTGGGGTAGGAGAGCTTCACGTTGGTGTCTTCCAAGGTGACAAACACGGAGTGGGTCAGAGATGGGTGGTAGACCTCTGGATCATAGAAGTACATTTGATTCATCCAACCCTGGGAGGGGAACATATTTGAAGTATGAAATCATGCATTTATCTTAGAGCTAAAGTACAGGGGAGGTTTCACTGTGAATCACTATATACACTGGAGATTCATAGAAAATTAATTCTTTATTATTGAGTTTGAAAATAATACAGTAATATTTCCTCTGTAACCATTTTGCACTATTTATCTTAGAGCTGTCATCCTAAAACTAATCTTAGTTTATGCATTAGGTTAATTGTGATGAATTAATCAATGGATTTATTGCACCCAGATAAACCTGCTTCTAAAAATAATTTTGGAGAAGGGAATGATACTTCTTGTGACCCCATATGGCTTGTGTCCAGGCTATTGGAAAGATCCCTATCTTCCCATAGGAGCCTGCCCAAATTCTACCACCCTCATAGGTGCATTTGGTGGAAACATGGGAAAGGCAAAATATTTTCTGTGTGCATGTGTTTGAATGACAAGCAATGAGCAAGCTATGCTTAATGGCATCACCAAGGGCTGTCCTGGGGTCTCAGGGTTTGGCTCTGAACCCTCAAGGTCTGGAACAATCCTGAAGTGGCAACCTTAATCTCCACCACCCACTTCTGTCCCTCAAAACACCCCCCCAAAACATCCCCCCTCTAAACACACACTTCCTCCCCTTCTCTTTCATTGGCAGCAATGATAGGAGCAGCAAAGCAGTTTATAATGAGAAGCAGATGAAGATTTATGCCCCTCTATCCTCTCCGTAGTCCTGCAATGCTGGAATAATAGCCAGTTGGAGCAGAGGGGTGTGTGGGAGATATAGTTCTCCTGACGGCTGTTGGGATTAAATGGTGGTGGCTGGTGGCTTCCTGATCAATGGAGTAGTGAATCCACTTCAGGTTTTAAAGGAGATATCCATGGTGCTGAACCCATTTACAGGTACAGTACTTTGGATACCTCAAGCAGTGTAGTAAGCCAGTGTGTTGTGGTTTGGGTGTTGGGCTAGGATTTTGGGAGACCAGTGTTTGAATCCCTCCTCAGCCCTGGAAAACCACTGGGTGGCCTTGGCCAAGTCATACTCTCTCAGCCTCAGAGCTGGGCAAGGGCAAAATCTCTCTTGCCAAGACAACCCTGTGATAGGATTGCATTGGGGCCACCATAAGTCAGAGACTACTTGAAGCAACACAGCAACAAAATTACCTTGAGTCCCATTATTTGTGGAGGGAAGCAGGATATAAATGAACAAAATGAGTAAATAAATAAATGTTTGCAAACGAATACGTCCTTGTCTCAGCATTCTGGCTCAATTTGGTTCCAGTATGGGAAGTTCAACAGATCGCCTCTTACCTTAAGTACGTTGGGTTCTCTTGGCTGCCGATGCAACAGGTCCAGCGTCAGCTTGTCCTGGGAGGATTTCATTTTCCGTGGTGAAAGGGGACGCTTTGGCACCAGCCACAGAATGATCAGGAAGCCCAAAATGAACCCACACGCCAAGCCAAGGCAGAGGCCAGAGACGTACGGGGGCAAAGGCAGGACAAAGTAGTTATAGGCCAAGATGGCGATGCAGGCGAGGGCTTTACTTGGCACAGAGCTACAAGGTTTGGGGGGGCGGAGGACGTCCAGAGGAGGAATTGCCTCTACTTCCTCTGTGCTGCCCGTCTTGTCCTGACGCACTTCTACTACCTGGATGACATCCTCATAGGAGCAAATTTCATACCGGCAGTTCAAGGAGGGCCCCCACTTCTGTTCCATGGGGTGAAAATCCTCCATTTGCCCTTTCCTACAAGAATGGCTTAAAATGGCACCATGCTGGTCCATCTCAGGACTGGAGACCTCCATCTTGGCCTCCAATATGGCAGATTCCTTGCTGTGGCTGGAAGGGGAGTCCTGGGCATGGTTGCCAGATGGGGGTGCTTTGTGTTTCGGCGAAATGTTCTCATCCCCCATGATTTTGCTCAGCCGACTGAGGGGCTCTTGCATGGCTTCTGACAAACGTCTTTTGGTGTCCTCGAATTTGGCCTCCTGAGCTTTGAAGAAGCTGCCTTTGGTCTCTGAAGGGGAAATGTTGGGAGAGGATGGAGCGGTCCTCGAGTCGCCATTTCTGCTCTTGGGCTGGGTGATCTGTCGCCACAGGTGGACGTTGAGCTTGGAGTCAGACTTGGACTGCGTCACCTCCGGCTCCAGGCGGGAAATCTCAGTGGAAATGGATTTGACCAAGCTCAAGAGAGGCTGGGGCTTGAGAGATGAGCCATCGCGGGCCTCGATTTCAGTGGAGACGGACTTGACTAAGTTGATTAATGGTTTGGGGCCTTGCGGATTGACAAAGACAGCTGGCTTCTCGGGTGGGAAACTGGGGGAACTGGAGATGGGGGGAGCAGGAAGCAAGACCCCTGATTCAGGTGGAGAGGGGAGAGGGGACGGCACTTGGGATGTGGACTCTGTTTGGTGGGCTTCCTTTTCCCTGATTTCCTCTTCACACGGAGAAAAGCTGTCTGTTGACTCAAGGTCTCCTTCCTCCTCCTCGTCTAGGGCAAAGATCAGTTCACTCCCATGTAGGTTTTCCCAGTCATCTTCTTTTCTAGAACCAGTTGGTTGGATGGCTAACCGTTGGGAACTGGGAGGTTCATCTCCCTGCAGAGGATATGGCTGGTGATGAGAAGACCTTGCTGTAGATGAACCAGAAGCGACGAGAGGATGGTCAGCCATCTTTCACATCCTTACTGATGCTGAGCCTACAGAAACAGGTGAAAGCATCAGACAGATGGGGAGAGAAAGAGAGAGGCTGACCTACAAACCAAGTCCCATGTATAGAAATATACTTCTAGCCCTCACAAGAACCCTACAGAAAATGACTTAGTTCCACAAAAGCTATACTACATACACAATGACCAGCAACCTGTTAGTGACACACATAGGCAAAGGTTGTGTTATGCAAGGAGAGTGGTGGGCTGTTGCGGGGTTTTTGTTTTTGGCAATTTGCAATGGTTCTATTCACCTGACAGGCATAAATGGAGTTTGCATGTGGGACCATTATGAGTGTTAATTTCCTCTATACAGTGCCTTTGTGCATCACACATTGCATTTGTGCAATGGGTTGTCAGCCATGTGCCTTGACTGTTGATCCACATATGGTCTTCTATGTTGGGGGTTGTGTAACCATAACTCTGCCGATGGATATTTATGCTATGCAAAAGTGATACAGGATCTCAGCTATATAACGACCGGGATCCTGTTGGTCTCCTATGCCTACATAAGTTCCTCCACTAATGCAGTAGAATATTTTTGTCCTATAAAGAACCTCCACATTCAATTCAAGATTATGGAAGCAGAGTTGTGCAGGAGGCGCCATTGTGCATGAATTAGCATTGTGCATTCTGTTGATCATTTCATGTCTCAGTTCAGTTGGGCTGCATTGCCACTCACCACAAGGGTTGTATACTGCAATGAATGTGCAGCTCTGCATGCAAAGGTTTATTACACTGTGCAGCCCCATCATAGGCTCTTGGCCAGGGTGATCTTATCTCTAATGGATTTCTGGCATTGACCAGGACTAAAGGACCTTTTATATATATATATGTCCTTCTCAATTCTATGTCTTTGCATACAAATTTGTTATGGACATCATTTCCCCCCAAGAATCCTGAGAATTTGTAGTTTGGATGAGGACACTGAAGATTATCAGTTGGGTCCCAAGGTATTGTATAGAGATAGGATTGTTAAAACTGTAATGCTATGAATATGCCCCCCAAAATGGATCTCCACCATGTTCCATGCTCTTGAAACTGCATATTTAAATGGGAGCAATAGACTGACATTCACTCAGTGACAATTCAAAGGCTATTCAATGTTTTCCTTCCATTTTCTACTCTTCCATTCCATTGGGGGGGGGCTTATCATTACTCAGCCATGAAAACCCACTGGGTGACCTTGGACAAGTCACATGCTCTCAGCCTCAAAAAACCCCATGATAGGTTCACCTAAGGATCATCCTAAGTTGGAAACAACTTGAAGGCACACAACAACAACATTTCTCCAAAATCCAACAGAGCAAAAAGCAGCATTCCTGAGTGCATAATTAATAAACTGATTGCACATTATATAAAAATCAAGCTTCTCTTGGTTATTTTCCTTTGTTCTTAAACTATCAGTTAAATCATCCATTTACCCTTCTTTCTAATTAGTCTGCTCCTTTTAAATAAAGTGATGCCAGATATCAAATTAAAACCCTTCATTGCCTTGGGACCATGAATTTTCATAGCATTGTTCATGGCACACCGCTAGCATTTGGGGCTGAAAGGAACAAACCTAATTCTTTTATAACCTAGTGGAACCACAGTTTGCTGATTTCTCAGTATTTTGGTTTGTTGGGTTCCTTTTTTAAAAAAAAATATTTATTTGCTCTGTGGATGTGTGTTTTTAACTTGACTTTAGCTTCAAGCTAAAGAGTGACTCATGCAATGCCACATTAATTTTAAATTCCTCGGGGTGGTTTAAGAAACTGCAATGAATTAAAAATAGGCTGTTCCGCTGGAAGGGAAAGTCTCTACAAAGATTTCTATGGGGTCACACACACACACACACAGCATCCTTATATATATTTGTGTGTGTGTGTACTATTACGCTGTGAAATCTGATTATTTTGACCTGCAGCAGTACTACCAGAGTCATCTATTTCTGTGTTGTAGATCTACACGAGTATAGGGAAAAATATTGTTAATTCAATACAGAATTCAGCTCTATCAGAATTTCTTTTCCAACTACCTTTCATTTACTTTAAGAAAGCTTGTTTCTAGCTCTTCTGGCTACAGTGATATGCTTGCAAGTATATGGCTAATGCTTGCTGGAATCTTATTTTGAAAAGTGGCCCAAGAAGATCTCTGTGGTCTCAAAGAATAGGAATTCAGTGGTCAAAATTCAACTGCTGGTCCCACCTAGCACTGAATCAGACTTTACTTGTGTGTTGGAATGAACTGACCTGGTCTAGTTAAGACTAGCAATTGGATATAAGCCAGTAACTCACTCCACTCTTCCCCACTCACCCCCCATTGCTAGGCATGGAATAAAATATAAAAAATAGTGAAAATGCAGAATAAATTATGCAAAGAAATTGTAAATCATGCAGAGAGATTTGACTCACACCATTTCCAAAGCTTGTAGTTTGCTCCTCTTAGGCAAATACAGAATTTTAAAGCTTGTACGTCATGTTTCTACATTCCAATATTTGTTTGATCATAACTTCTTTTCATATTTATGGTGGAATTCAAAGAGACAGCCATTTTAGTCTGGAATATGAGTAAGCCAGGGGATTTTGTTGAACCTTTGAGACTAACCGAGTAAAAGAAATTGTAGTATAAGGTTTCGTAGGCTTGGTCTACTGCTTTGGGCTCCATGCATCTAAGGCAGTAGACCAAGTCTATGAAAGCTTATGCTAAAACTTGTTTCTCTCTTTTAGTCTCAAGGATGCTACAAGATCCTCTTGCTTATGTATTTATGGTGCTGGCATAAATTTCTCTCCCATTTCAATGACCAGGAAGGGGCTGAATTATTCCAGTTTGGATTGGGGTGGGGGCACAGATTCTTTTTTCCCCACTCCCACCCCTCTAAAACTAGGTCACGACAAACTCCATAAAGCCAAAATATCAACTACACAATGAGAAACCACATGGCAAATATTACCTACATCTTTAGTCTGGCCTTCAGGGGGCTGTGAGATTCATCCCCTTCTCATGCCCAAATTATCCTTTGACTGACTCATATTTGCTCCGAGATTCAAAAACCTTGGCCTGGGCATGTTCATGAAACAACTAGGAGTGTAACTGCACAGAGGGTAAAATGAAGACATCTCCCCCACCAAAATAAATTCTGCCTTCCCTAATGAAATTTTCCTTTGGTCCCCAAATTTCTAGCATTGCATTGACTTAAAACTTCAGCTGAGCATTTAGAAAAAAGAGTTTATGCACCCAGAGCAAAATGGCAGCCAAAATGATCCAGGGAATGTGAACACAGGAAGAAGAAAAGTTCTAGATATGGATGATGCTCAGTGTCTCATTCTCTGCAATGCTAGAAATTTGAGGAATGAAGGAAATTTTCATTTACGGGGGGTGGAATTCTTCATTGGAGAGTGAATGAATGCCCTTGTTTTGCCCCCCTCCTGCTCCTTGAAGCTATAGCTCTGCAACCCAGCACCCACCAAAATGGCTAAGTCTCCTTCAACCCCACTGGGATTTGACTCAATGTTCGGACTGAAGGACAGGCACAGTCTGCAAGGGTAAGACTCCATTTGTGGCTACATACCAAGTGCAGATGTGAATGAATGAAAGGCTTTGTTGCAGTTCTCCCAACCACACTGATAACCATGAGCTTGCTTTGTGACCTTCACATTCCTCACATAATCTTATTTTTTGGGTTCCTGGTCACACTGAGCCCCGCTTGTCTTGCCACCAGCAGGCTGGTTTTCCGAAATAAACCTGTAGCCCCAACCCAATGCAGGCATCTTATAAAGCGAGAACAGATGGGAGAAGGACCCGTTGGAGCACAGCTTCCTTCTGTCTCCTCTCGGAAACCTATTTAAATAAGCTTTATTAGCTCCGTTCTTCTCCTTGGCAAGAGCAGTGTGGCATGATGCACACAGTCCCCCTGGCAATAAGCATAATTAACACAGATAGGATGGATTTCAAAAGGGTGAAGAACTTCACACTCACAGTTTCATAACTGAGATCTCTCTCTCTTTCTGCCCACGTGGGTGGCCCCATTTTGACCCACTCCTTCTGTGCCCACAACATTAAGCATGGCAGTCCTTCAAACAATATTGCAAACAGTCAAATCCCATTGTGGGTCTACTCTGAAATAAGCACCATTGAATTCAATGGGGTGTATTTCCAGGTAAATGTGCATAGAATTGCATGCTGTGTAGGCATGGAGACGCACTATCCACAATGCTGCAGCCTTATTTGAGAACTCACACCGAACAAGTCTTGAAGAGAAACGACAACGCAGAAAGAATCACAACCCAAAAACATCACCCAAGGAGACCTTCTGCTGTGCTTTCTGCAACCGGACTTGTTTATCTCAGATTGGCCTTTTTAGACATCAGCGCACTTGCAGAAAGCGCAGGATGAGTCCTTCCTCAATCTTTGTTTGCAAAGAAAAGCCAGAGAGAGATGTTGGTTGTTGAGCATGCAGATAGGTCTGAGATGAAGGGTTGGTGTTGTTGTGTGCCTTCAAGTTGTTTCCAACTTATGGTGACCCTAATGAGCTTTCTGAGGCTGGGAGTATGTGACTTTCCCAAGGTCAACCAGTGGGTTTTCATGGCCAAGCAGGGATTCAAACCCTACTCTTCAGAGTCATCGTCCAACACTCAAACCACTAGGCCACGTTGGCTCTGAGATGAAGGCTAGGACTGGGCAAGTCAGTCAACATGACGGCACATAACAATTGAGAGCCAGTGTCTTGTTGCAGTTTGAGTGTGAGACTAGGGTCAAATCCACCCTATGAAATTAATCCAGTTTGAAACTAGATTATTTGCCGTGGCTCTTTCCTATTGAATCATGGGATTTGTAGTTTTACAAGGTCTTTAGCCTTCTCTTCCAAAGAGTGCACCTCACCAAGGTACAAATCTCAGGATTCTATAGGAAGGAGCCATGGCAAATACTCCCGTTTCAAACTGGATTATTTGTGTAGTGTGGATTTGTACTCTGGGATACCAGGGTTAGAATCTGTGTTCAGCCCTGGAAACACCTGGGCAACCTTGGGAAAGTCTTATTTTTACCACAGAGGTGCTACATCTATCTCAGGGAACTGATTTCTGACATTTGTTACCCTAGAACTTATGCTAAGAAGCATGTAGGAATCAATAATTAAGGAATAAATCAATAATATCACATTTCAGCTATGTTCTGGTGCAGACCTTTAACTTAAAAATTAAATTGCAATTTAACATAAAGTGAGTTGTTTCTCGCCTTCTAATGTAAATACAGTACAGTTGTTCCTCCGTATCCAGGGATTTGAGTATTCATGGCTTGAAAATATTCTTTAAAAAATAATAATCCAAAAAGCAACCCTTGATTTTGCCATCTGATATAAGGGACACCATTTTGCTATGCCATTGTATATAATAATGGGACTTGAGTATTCACGGATTTGGGTATCCACAAAAGGGGGTCCTGGAACCAAACCCCAACAAATGTGCAGAGACAACTGTACAAATAAATTAGATTATTTAGCTTATAAATGATTAACTATACATTAACTCTTCTCTTCTAACTCTCCTCTCTCTTTCCAAACTTCCCCTGCCTCTCAATTTTTAAGAGACGATCTGTATCCTGCCATCTTCAGCAAGAGAAAAGAAGACATACGATGATGATATCGTCTTTGGCATTTCTCTCCATCCTCAACCGCTCTCGTGCTGCATTGTGTGGTTTTTAAGTATTCCAAAGGCATCCCCCATCTCTTGAGAGGTTATTAACTTCCTGAAAGCCCAATCAATAGAACAATAAAGATGGTCCAGATTTAGAAAGCTCTTTGAATCCAGAAAGAACTTGCATGGCACTTTGCAAAAACCCCATTCCTTGCTTGGGAAATGGAACAACCGCTATGGCGATATGGGGCAGTGAATCAGTTCATGGAGGACACCGGAGTCATCTAGCGATGCATGCCGTAGCTTGTTAATATGGCTGGTCTGTAGACATCTCAGTATATGTCATGATGGAGTAACTGCATATTTCAGTATATTTGGTCTGTAGACATCTCAGTATATGTCATGATGGAGTGACTGCATATTTCAGTATATTTGGTCTGTAGACATCTCAGTATATGTCATGATGGAGTGACTGCATATTTCAGTATATTTGGTCTGTAGACATTCAGTATATTTCTGCTCAGAGGCCAAATCCACACTATACAAATAACCCCATTTGAAACCGGAGTATTTGCTATGGCTCCTTCCTACAGAATTCCTATAGAATCCTTGGGTTTATAGTTTGGTGAGGCACCAGCACTCTTTGGCAGAGCCATGAACTACAGCACTCTTCCACTGAAACATTTTATTGCAGGCATAATGGATTTTTTTTTTTAAAAAAAGAACCTCACAATGGATCTATTTGTACTTGGAAATGGTGGAGCTCAAATGTATTTGTCATCAGGATAAGTGGGTTTTGGAAGGTGATAGAGGAAAGGAAGCCAAGGCACCATTGGCATTTTCTGTTTGAGCAACCTGAAATTCAAAAGTCAAGGCTGGATTGTTATAGGTAAAGATAAAAAATCAGTTACAGATATACATCAGTTACCCAAGCTGATGGGTTCCTGGCTATTACTTTTTTGAAACAGTTTTTGCTGTTTCACATTGACCAAGCACATCTCCCACAGTTCTGGTTTTAGGACAAATGTCAATGAAAGCTCACCATTGGTAAAAATTTCCTGAAACTGGTGTATATATCTCATATTACTTGATGTCAAACTGCTGGCAAAGTAATCTTCCTAAATCACTCATATCCTGAAAGGACAGAATTGCATTCATGGGCTTGACTGTTCAGCTCTCATAAAAATATTAGACACAAATAAAAAAAGTTTTCTCTTTGGTTTTTGAAGGTTACTGTCCCAAAATAGAGGCTATGATGCAGAACTTTATGGTGACGGTGATGGAGCTACACCTCTAAGACGATGCGCAACCCTTCTGGCGAATTTAGATAATGTCTATCAGGGTGTCTTGCACAGTGTCCCATTGCAAAATGGGGAGGAGTGGTCCCGCTGCAATGGGACGTGGCACAAGATGCAGATTTGGGACCAGAGGCAGAAATAACAGGGAAAGAATAAAGAGGGGTTCCCACACCAGAAAAAAAAGAAGAAGAGAAAAAGAGCAGTTCAAACCAAGAAACCAGAAAATGGAGAGGGTCCCTTTTAAATTGGGACTGCTGGAATGTTAGAGATCAGGCCAGCCATGAGAGTTTATTCTGGAAACCTGCTGAGCAAAAAGTAAAAAATTGAGTAGTATCAGCTAGTGGTCAGCATGCTTGGCATTGCACTCCAGAGAACAGGCCTTTGGGAAACGTCAGTCCTGGTCCAGCACTTGCTTGTCATGGTGATGGGTTGTAGATTTGATCGCCACCATCTCCAGGTAAGAGGATCCGCTAACAATGGATGGGGCAGACCTCAGCACTCAAGCCTTTAGTTAGCTGCTATCAGAGCAGCCAATACAATACTGGGCCACATTTTGACCTGCTATACAACAGCTACCGATGTTCCTTTTGGAAGCAAAGGCTGATCTTTCAGCTTCTGCAGAAGGTGTTGGTGACGCACCCATCTGGTCTCACCTTCGACAGCGGAAAAGTTCTTCACTCCCCGAAGCTAAAAATAAAGGGTGTGCCAGCAGCATCCGCATCACCCCATGTTCACACCACCCTCCTTAGCAGAAAGTGCAACTTTGCCAAGCTAAAAGGAATTTCAAGGACGCCCTCAGTCTAAGATTTAACCCACATGAGAATTATTTTATTGCAATTGTGGATCTTAAAAAAACACCCCCCCAAAACAGAACTAGACCAGGACGGCAAGAGAATAAGGTAATAAAACCAGCTAGAACTTCACTGCAGGGTGTTTTTGGAAGGCCCTGTGGATTTTTTGAGTTCCTAGTTTGGAGACTGAGCTTCCAAGGTTTAGAATGAGCCATGGTACACTAGATAGATAGATAGATAGATAGATAACATGCGTTGCTTCTTTAATAAGAGAAAGGGAAGCGAAAATTCTCCCCTAAGAAAGGCAGGATTCTACAGCCTAAATGAATTGTCCCTATGTGTAGCTTAATTGTATAAATGATATTAAAGGTACAGAAAGGAAAGCAACGTCTACAAAGCTCAAGACTTTCAGGTCGTTGGGAGCTCACCTCAATCCTCACTGGCTTCTGCCTGTCTGGTTTTACGCTTCATCTCTGTAGCAGTGTGGGCTAGTTCTTACCTTGTGATCTGCAGACCCCTAGGGGTTTGCGATGTCCCCACAGGGGGTCCACAAAGGTAGTGGAGTGGCCATGTGACAGGAGTCAAGGCAAAGGCTGGCTGGCTTGGCCTGCATATTGCCATTCAATCCACTCAAGCCAGAAACACAAACAGGTAAGTCTTCCCCCTTCAGTGCTTCTAAGGAAAGGTTTAATGGATGCTGTAATTGTATTATTATTATTAGGTTTTAAATCTTGAGTTAAGTCTTGGGGGTCCCTGGGACCAAAATATATTTATAGGGGGTCCCTGGTAAAGAAAAGTTTAAGAGCCACTGGGCTAGAAGCTTGCTTTTGGAAAGGAAGGCAGGAAGGCAAGAAGGAAGGCAGGCAGCTTCCATGCCAGGGCAGTAGCAAATCAGCTTTGAGTTCTAGCCTGGCCATAAAATATAGCTATCTGTGGTGCTGAAGCATAACCCCAATATAGGTTCAGCACCTTAGACAGTTCCTTTAAATTTTTGGAATATCTTCTTTAATTTTTTTTTAAAATGGCTCCTTTAAAATTCAGACTAAATCCCAGGGTGTGGTCGCTAGGATGTAGGATGCAGCAGTGCTTTGAGACGTTTTAGGGCACAGAAGACGAAATGTTGAGCTTGTCAGTGAACAACTTTTGGCCCCTTGCAAACCCTCAGCCCACCCTTTGGCCTTACCAATGATCCACTGCTCTTCTCTCTCATCCCCTGGGCACACACTGCATAAAAAGAGATAGATGAGAAGCCCTCGCTTGTTAAACATTCACAAGGTGCCTCACCTGCCACAGATAATAAATTCCGCTCCACATAGTGGGAGGCGAGCACTCCAGAAATCTTTCTGGGATGAATGGCTGACCTAATTGGAACTGGCAGCATCCAGAGGGCACAGTGGCTTCCATTGTACAGGTTTCAGAGCTCTGCATAACTCTGGCTGCTTGCCTTCTCAGAGCCGATACATGAGTGAAACAGCATTCACAGATCGCTAGATGAGCGCAACGGCACTCACGGATCGCTACATGGGTGCAACGGCACTCACGGATCGCTACATGGGTGCAACGGCACTCACGGATGAATGCAACGGCACTCACGGAACCTCTTCAAGGTTATCCATGAAGAGGAACACATGAACTAGGACAGGCTGCAGCAGTTTGTTTTTGCCTGAGTCTCTTGGGAAGGGCAAGACTCAGTTCCCTGCTCCCTGCTGAGTTAATCCAGTACAAACTTTTTTTGCATATTGAACTCTGTTTGCAATAACCGAAGTAAGCTAAGAACGAAGGGGGAAAGTGTAAGGCAGAGAGAGACATTGGGGTATTTTAAAAGCGGCTGAAAAAGAGGGGTGACAGAGGATTAGTTGGTCCCTGTCCCTTCCAAACAGGGACAGTTGGAGGGTATGTGGTGGGCATTATGTCTACCCAAGGCCTAGAAACAGATACTTGCTGAGTATTTAGAATCATAGAGTTGGAAGAAACTGCAAGGACCATCCAGACCAACCCCCATCCAGCCTCTGTTTGAACATCTCCCAAGAAGGAGATTCCACCGACTTCCCAGGCAGTCCTTATTCCTCCATGGGACAGCTCTTGCAGTCAAGAAATTCTTTCTAATGTTTAGGTGGAATCTCTTTCCTTATAATTTGAAACCATTGGTTCTTGCTCTAGGCTCTGGAGCAGCAGAAAACACACTCGCCCCATCTCCTACATGACGACATCCCTTCAAATCCTTACATGTAGGAACCAAACCCTCTTGCATCAAGCCAGGCAGGAATTTTATGTCTATTGTATTGTTTCCTATTCTCTTTTTAGGCCTTCGATAATTATGCTAGGCATGGGAGTGAAGACTGGCTAACAAATTTGCCCATGGGCTATAAAACGACCTTCTTCACACCATTGCTCCACTCTCAGAAAAAGTTGCTTCTGTAAAAAGTCAAAAATTGATATGCTCTGGAGAGAGACATTATATGATGGCTTCTCTTCAGATTGTAGAATTCCTTCCTCCCCGCCTTCCTTTTAAAACAAAAATTTGCTGTAGAATTCCATATTTCAGTTTACTTATGGTTGCCTGCTTCTTACAAAAGGAAAAGACTGCCTGCAGTTTACAAACACCCGCAACATAGCAACAATTAATGAATGCAAGCTGCTTTTATCCCTTGCTGCGCATCAGAGATTTTGAACATAAATGCAAGCCTGGCTCAAGGTATTTTGCATATGTTAAATTAGACTATGGTTGTCGCTGCCAGACGTATAGCATAGCTTGTTCAGAATTCAGAGCAAGTGATACAAAACTGCACAATATGCAAACAGGTTAGTTAACATCTTTTGCTGTTGCTTGCAATGTGATATTCCTATAGAACCTGAGTCTTCAACAAATCACACTTACAAGGTGTCATTACCTATGACGTCTGTCAAATTGGACAAAGGGTATTTGTTGGGGTGGGCAGCACACATCTGAGATACAAAATGATATTTCATCCCACCATCATCCCTTATTACCACTTGATTCTTCCCTCTGTCATTCCTCTCTCCTCCCTCTTTGCAAAATATAAGAATGTGGCAAACTCCTTGGGGCAGGGAACTATTTCCCCCCCCCCCCTTATAACATCAGATAGACCGATGGAGATGTGTCAGTAACAAAAACCTAGATTTGGGGATCAGTGGCAGCTGGTAGCAACCATGTCAGTTGTCCAGTGAATCCATGCCAGATTTTAAGCTAGGCTTTAAACAAGTTCTCCAAGGTACTCTATATCACCTTGGTTCAGCACCTTGGACAGCAATTTTAGAGCTAGGGAAGACCTGTCCACAGATGGCCTGGTGCAAGGAAAACCCGGCATGGATTCACTGCCCCATTGACATTTCACCCTACTGAATTGAACTGAGCTGAGCCAATATTTTGGAGTACTTTCCCATTGGCTCATAATAAGCAGACTGGCAAGAGCCAAATTGCAGCACTGAAACTGCAAAAATGGAATCCAAATTCCGACAGCCCTTCTGTGTACGAATGAGAATGAACCCTGTATGTCGTTCACCATGGTGACAAAAATCCATGTAGTGTTTTTGGGCTATGCAAGTATGATTGCCAATAGAATCCAAGATACAGTTCCTATTTATTGGTTGGTTCTTCTAAGTATTGATGCAGCCAGCAAAAGAATGCATGAGTCCTGTCAATTAGTCCCCGTTAGGGCTTGTATTTGTTTTAAAATATTGCATTTTTTAAAAAAATTGTATGTTGTCTTGGGTTTCAGTTTTGGAGGGACAGGTAGGATATAAAGCAAGTTCACGACCACCACTACCACCATCCCCCCCCCCACCACCTCTCAATCTCTGATGGTCCAGATTTCCAGTTGGTAACATCTAGTGTAATGGCTCTTAACCCTTTCTTTACCAGGGACCCCCTTTAAATATCTTTTGTTGCCATGGCCCCCCAAGACTTAACTCAAGATTTAAAACAACAACAACACAATTACGCCATCCATTAAACCTTCCCTAAGAGGCACGGGAGTGGGAGGGAAGACTTTTCTCCTGCATCTTCCTGCAAGTTTGTGGTGGCTTCAGAGGACTGAAGCACAATGCGCAGGCCAAGCCAGCCAGCCAGGCTTTGCCTTGGCTTCTGTCACATGGAAGCGCCGCTGCAGGGAGGAGGTGGACCAACCAGTCTTCAAGCCTTTGAGGACTCCCTGTGAGGACATCGCAGACCCCTGGGGGTCCCTGGACCACAGGTTAAGAATCACTGATCTAGTGAATTATGAAACTGAAGATAATAATGATATAGTAATAATACAATACTTGTTGTTGAGCACCTTCAAGTTGTTCCCAACTTATGGTGATCCTAAAGTGAACCTAGCATGGGATTTTCTTATATATCTGTTGTTGTGTGCCTTTGAGTTGTTTCTGACCACTCTGACCCTAAGGCAAACCTATTGTGGGGTTTTCTTGGCAAGATTTGTTCAGAGGAGGTTTGCCTTTGCCTTCCTCTGAGGCTGAGAGAGTGTGACTTGCCCAAGGTCAACCAGTGGGTTTCCACAGGTGAGCAGGGATTTGAACTCTGGTCTCCAGAGTCCTAGTCCAAATTTGCTCAAACTACTACACCAATATAATACAAGCACAATAAGTTTGCTCCAAATGTACCTGATCCAATTGGGGATATTTTGGTGGGAAGGAAGCCTGATGATACCTTCCTTCTTGGTGGTTTCTTATCTGGAAACAGCCCACTTCACCTCCTGGCTCTCAAAGAGAGGGGTCTTTTGGTCCACCGCATGTCGATGGCTTTTCTAGTGAGGCGTAGTTCTTTCCAAAACTGTGCACACAACAGCCAGTTGCAAGAGAGAAAGAGACTGAGAAAGAGAGAAAGCCTATGGTACACTTCTCCTCACCTGTTTTCTGCGTCCTGGATGGAACTGATGTGCTGAACGCCGTATGCGACACTGACACACACACACACCAGACACGCTTGTAAAGGTGGAGAGTGAAGACTGCAGAGACGATCCCAGGCGAAAAGCGCTCCTGCTACAGAGCCAGAGGAAAAGGGCCAGGAATCAAAGGTCCCTTTTGGCTCAGGGTTGTCTGCATCGATGCTAAGGAGAGACCACAGAAATAAGGAGGAATTAAAATCTTCCCTCCCTCCTTCCCTCCCTGTCTTTCTTGTTCCTATTCTGCACCAGGCCTTCTGTGGAATAAATATATTACATGCTTTTCTTACCACCCAATGGGAAACCTATCTAGCTGTCTTCACCGGAAGATCTTAACAATGTAAGAGAAACCTGTCTTTGAGTAAGGTCAATTCTGTGCCTCCCGACCGATCCACTAAACATCCGATCATCTCCTGGCTTTTTAAAAAATTCTTGTGTATATTTGTTTTTAATGTGATTTTAGTTAGATGTTTTTAATTTTATATTGTCTTTTAATGTCTTTTTATGGGGGAGGGTGTGGGTGGGTGGTGCTTTTAGTCGTTATTACAATGTTTTAATTGTTGGAAGCCGCCCCGATTGTTTTTTAGCAGAGGTGTGGGGTATAAATAAATTTTATTATTATTATTTATTATAAACATGTCTGTCTGTCCATCTGTTTGTCGTTCTCCCCTTCATATTTTTATCTATAGGTATCTGTCTAAATAGCCCCCCTCCACTCTTCCCTGCACAGCAGACAGCCCAGTCAAAAGTTACTCTCCTCCATAATTTTCTCCTAAAATTCCCTGAATGCACACTCTACCCCCACCTCCATTGTGTTAAAACTTAGGGCAAAACAGAGAGAGAGAAAGAGACACAACATGGCCATGAAATCCTTCAAGCTTACCATCTTTGGGGGTGGGTGCAGGTGGGTCTCCTTCCTTCCGTCCTTCCTTCAGGTCCAAGATCTGGACTTCTCGCTTCCCCCCTTTGGGACCAGGATGTGGCTCCCTGGCGGTGATCCCTTTGTCATGGCCTAGCAGCTGCTGACCAGAGGATTATCTACCGGTCTGAACAGGAGCATCTCTGGCTTGCACCGTCTGCTTGCATCACCATCTGATCTGATCCCGACTTAAGCTGAAAGACAGCCGATGCTGCTGCTGCTAATACAGCCATGCCCACCCTGGCTGGAGCAGGCTCAGAGAGGCTGGGGGGCCAACTGCAGGTTGGGCACCCAAGGAGAACTGCCAGCCCAGGGATGCGGTGAGATCCTGAGTGGCATCCTCTTTTTTAGTTCATCCTGGTGCTGATGCTGCCGCAGTGGTCCAATTGCAGGGATGCTTCTGAGACCGGTGTGTGTGTCTGTGTGCCTGTCTCTCTTCCTAAGCCAGGGTGACAAATCCACTTGTCACAGGAGGGTCATTCATAGCAGCATGGCTCACAAGCTCTAGGAAAAGAAGAGAAGCAAAACACAGTGCAGTGGAGGAGAAAGTGACGCCTACACACAGAGCCATCTTGCAGGGATGGACACTAACAATAGACTCAGCCTGTGTAGAGGATCAAGAACTAACCCCCAAAGCTTTGTATGCTGGTGTATCTTTCCAGGAGGTTAAAAATAGAATATGTCCCCCTCCCCTGCATTTCTCAGAATGCATCCCCTGCAGAATGTGTCCCCTCCTTCCTTCCCCCCACCTTGCCTTGCAAGGCAAACATTGGATGCTGTAAAGCAGAGACAGCCAATCCCCATGGTGTGGGGAGGACTTTTCATTCCCTTCCCCAATCCTTCTCCCCCCACCCACTTGCAATGGGGTCAGTTCAGGACAGCTCAGAGCACACCCCCATGCTGGAGGTCTGTCCCTCCCTTTTACCTTGGATGTAGTAAAGGGGATGCAAACGCACAGCAGAGACACACAACACACCCTGCAATAAAAGCAACTGTGCGCTCAGATCCATGACTGAGGTTTCCAGGGTCAATTTTTGTAAAAATAGATCATTATTTTCCTGGGCTTTTCTTCCCTATATTATTGTTATTGTTGCTGTTGCTGTTGCCATTGTGGTTAGCTTGGGTTTCAGAGTCTACCAGGTGTTAGGGTATAGCTATTAGGGGGACACAAGATCTGTCGGGGATGCTTTGATCAAGATTTCCTGCATGGCAGGGGGTTGGACTGGATGGCCCTCGTGGTCTCTTCCAACTCTACAATTCTATGATTCTATGATTCTAAGATGAGGGCATTGCCCCCCCCAAATAAGGATTCTGCCCCCCTCTCAAGTAATTTTCCTTCACTTCCCAAATATCTAGGATTGCAGTGACTTCAAACTTCAGTTGAACATCTAGAAATGGATTTTCTAAAGAAAAAGGCAGGCAAAGTGAGGCAAGGAATGCAAACACAGCAAAAGAAGAATTCTAGGTCAAAACAATTTTCTGCATCTTACAATGCAATGCTAGAAATTTCATTTTGTGGGCCAGAACGGATAATAATTTCAGCCAGAATCCATTTATAAGTGAAACTGCGGATAATAGCAAACCTTATTAAAATAAAGGACTTCTGATACAAAATACCATAGAGTTGTGTTGGAGGACCTAGCAATTCCTAGAGAGGAAACCTTTCTAGGCATTTTCCAGTGGGACTCTATGGTATGTGTCCCTATGTTTTTTTCAGCTGTGGATAACTGAAACCATGGATACTGGTTCTGTGGATATGGGGAGAGGCGACATGTATCAGTATGCAAAGTATCTTGTACCCCAGTGATTCTTAACCTATGGTCTGGGAACCCCCAAGGGCCGTGATGTCCTCACATGGGTTTTCGAAGGCTTGCAGACTGCTCAGCCCACATGACAGGAGCCAAAGCAAAGCCTGGCTGGTTGGCTTGGCCTGTGCATTGCCATTCAATCTGCTCCAGCCACAAACTTGGAGGAAAAAGTAAGAGAAAAGTCTTTCCTCCCCTTCCAGTGACTCTGAAGGAAGGTTTAATGGATGGTGTAATTGGATAATGATGGATGGTGATGATGTGTTGGTATTATTGTTGTTGTTAGGGTTTTAAATCTTGAGTTAAGTCTTGGGGGTCTGTGACAAGAAAAGATATTTAAAGGGGGTCCCTAGTAAAGAAAAGGTTAAGAGCCACTGTTGTAGCACCTTTGAGACTAAGAGAAAGAAGCTGTAGCGTGAGATTTTGAAGACCTAGTCTACTTCCTCAGAAAGGCAAGTCACACCCCGTAGAATTCCATGGTTGGGATTTGAACTCTGATCTCCCAAAGTCCTGGTCCAGTCCTCAGACCCCCACACCTGAATCCTCAGACCCCCACATGATGGCTCTCAATTTTTCTTTGCCTGCAATGTGCCTCGAATGTATAGTGACCCCATCTTAGGGTTTTCTTGGCAAGATTTCTTCAGAGGAGCTTCGGCATTGCCTTCCTCTGAGGCTGAGAGAACGTCACACATTTGAACCCGGGTCTCCTGGGGTCTTAATTCAACCACATTGGCTCACCCCCAGTTCAAATATCCTGATTCACATGCTAAGAATTTGATATTCATGGCTCAGCCGTGAAATTCACTTTGGGCCAGTCACAGAGGACATCTACACTACAAAATAGTAGCAGTTTGATCCCGATTTAAATGCCTTAGCTCCTTCCAATGGGATCTTTGGATTTGTAGTTTGGTGATGGGTTGAGAATTCTCTCCTAGAGAGGACTAGTGTTGCTGTTCAAGACATTGGACTAGAGCTCTCTAGCAGAGATTCCTAAGAACAAATGTGTGTATACGTGCATAAATAAAAGCATATCATTGAAGCTAGGTAGGTGATTCATTTTTGAATTGAGCCCCCCTTCACCCCAAGGAAGCCCCAAGGCAGCAGTTAGGGTGAAGGCCCCATGTCAGAAGGCACAGTGAATCCACTTTGGGGTTGAGTCCAAACTTTCAAGGAGCTTGTCCAGGATGCTTGAATCCCTCCCTCCCTCTCCTGCTGGGCGCTTGGAGCAGTG
Source organism: Gambelia wislizenii (assembly GCA_030847615.1). NCBI lineage: Eukaryota > Metazoa > Chordata > Lepidosauria > Squamata > Crotaphytidae > Gambelia > Gambelia wislizenii. The sequence continues at coordinate 28,917,915 of JAUMIR010000012.1, read as the reverse complement.
GTTCTTAACCTGAGGTCTGGGGACTCCCAGGGTCCACGATGTCTTCACAGGGGGTATGCAATGGCTTGAAAGCTGCTCAGCCCACACGACAGGAGCCAAGGCAAAGGCTGGCTTGGCCTGCGCATTGCCATTCCATCCAACCACAAATTTGCAGGAAGAAGCAGGAGAAAAGTCTTCCCTCCCCCTCCAGTGCCTCTGAGAGAAGGTTACATGGATGATGTAACTGTATTATTATTATTATTATTATTATTCTCTCTCTCTGGCTTTTCTTTGCAAACGAAGATTCAGGAAGGACTCATCCTGCACTTTCTGCAAGCGCACTGATGACTAAAAAGGCCAATCCGAGATAGAAAAGTCCGGTTGCAGAAAGCACAGCAGTAGGTCTCCTTGGGTGATGTTTCCGGGTTGTGATTCTTTCTGCGTTGTCGTCTCTCTTCGAGACTTGTTCGTCGTGAGTTCTCAAGTAAGGCTGCAGCATTGTGGATCGTGCGTCTCCATGCCTCCCGATGTGAGGCCAGGGTGGACCATTGTATTATTATTATTATCTGTTATTATTAGTATTACTATTAGTAATATCTGTTGTTATCTGTTATTATTATTATTATTATTAAGTATCATTATTATGGCTTTAAATCTTAAGCCTTGGGGGGGGTGTCTGTGGCAACAAAAGATATTTAAAGGGTAAATGGTAAAGGAGAGGTTAAAATTTTGGAAGGTGACCAAAATGGTAGGAGGTCTGGAAGCCATGATGCCCTATGAGGAGCGGCTTACGGAGCTGGGTCTGTTCAGCCTGGAGAAGAGAAGGTTGAGAGGGGACATGATAGCCATGTTTAAATTTTGGAAAGGATGTCGTATTGAGGATGGAGCAAGCTTGTTTTCTGCTGCTCCAGAGACTAGGACACGGAGCAATGGGTTCAAACTCCAGGAAAAGAGATTCCATCTAAGCATTAGGAAGAAGTTCCTGATGGTAAGAGCTGTTAGGCAGTGGAATGCACTGCCTGGGAGTGTGGTGGGGTCTCCTTCTTTGGAGGTTTTTAAACAGAGGATGGATGGGCATCTGTCATTGGGAATGCTTTGACTGTGTCTTCCTGCATGGCAGAATGGGGTTGGACTGGATGACCCTTGGAGGTCTCTTCAGGCCCTATGCTTCTCTGATTCTATGAACCACTGGCTTGGAGCGTTCCTTGACAATTCGAACTAAAGCCCAGAACGGATTCACGCGAGCCCGGGGGCAGCCTCCGCCTCCGAGTTCTGGAAAGCGAGGAGGACGAATTTCCTTCCCGGCGGCTCCCGACCCCCGCCCCCGCCGCGCGCTCCGCCGGCCGATCCCGGTTGCCCGGCAGCGCCCCCTGGAGGCCCTCACGCTGGAACTGCAGCGCGGAGGCGGCGGCGGAGGCGGAGACCGAGAAGCCCGAGGAGGAGGAGGAGCCGGAGGGCGGCCGCGAACCGGCCGGAGCTGCTCAGCCACCGCCATGTCCTTCTGCGTCTTCTCCGGAGGGGAGGTTTATCAGAACCACTTCGAGCCCGGTAAGGCAGGCGGGCGGGGAAGGACTGGATCCCGTCCCGGCCGGGGTGGCGGGGATCGAGCCCCGAGGAGGGGGGGGGGAGGCGCCATCGATCCAGGAGATCGGCTTCCAGGAGAGAGATCCACAGCCATCGGTCCCCTTCCTTAGGACAGCCGCCTGCCTGGAGAAAAGCCATTGGCCCTGGACTATGGGAGGGAAGAGCCTATATAGGATCAATAGCTGCATTGGCAGGACTGATGGAATCAATATCTGTATTGGAAGGATAGATAGGAGCAATAGTATCTGTATTGGGAGGATATATAGGATCAATATCTGTATTGGGAGGACAGATAGGAGCAATAGTATCTGTATTGGGAGGATAGATAGAATCAATATCTGTATTGGGAGGACAGATAGGAGCAATAGTATCTGTATTGGAAGGATATATAGGATCAATATCTGTATTGGGAGGATAGATAGGAGCCATATCTGTATTGGGAGGATAGATAGAATCAATATCTGTATTGGGAGGATGGATAGGAGCCATATTTGTATTGGGAGGATGGATAGAATCAATATCTGTATTGGGAGGATAGATAGGAGCCATATCTGTATTGGGAGGATAGATAGAATCAATATCTGTATTGGGAGGATAGATAGGAGCCATATCTGTATTGGGAGGATAGATAGAATCAATATCTGTATTGGGAGGATAGATAGGAGCCATATCTGTATTGGAAGGATATATAGGATCAATATCTGTATTGGGAGGATAGATAGGAGCCATATCTGTATTGGGAAGATAGAATCAATATCTGTATTGGGAGGATGGATAGGAGCCATATCTGTTTTGGGAGGATAGATAGAATCAATATCAGTATTGGGAGGATAGATAGGAGCAATAGTATCTGTATTGTGAGGATATATAGAATCAATATCAGTATTGGTAGGATAGATAGGAGCTATATTTGTATTGGGAGGATATATAGAATCAATATCTCTATTGGGAGGATATATAGGCTACCCTTTGGGATGTGTGTGCGTGCGCGCTTTCAAGTCACCTTTCGACGTAGGGCGACCCCATGAATTTCATGATTTACCTAACTTTTAAAGCAGATGACGGAGACATTGAGATAGTTCTAGATATTCCATACCTTGGCTCAATCATTAATCTGAATGGCTCAATCATTAATCCGAAGACGGCTAGGACTTGGAAGGGCAGTTACGAAGGAAATAAACCAGGGCAATGTGCACTAGAGCAAGGGCTCTGAACCTTTTCTTTACCAGGGACCCCCTTTAAATATTTTTTTTGTTGCTGTAGACCCCCAAAACTTAACTCAAGATTTAAAACCATAATAATAATAATAATAATAATAATAATATGACACCATTGATTAAACCTTCCCTAAGAGACACTGGAGGATGAGGGAAGACTTTTCTCCTGCTTCTTCCTGCAAGTTTGTAGTTGGAGCGGATTAAATGGCAATGTGCAGGCCAAGCCAGCCAGCCAGCCTTTGCCTTGGCTCCTGTCATGTGGCCGCTCCACTGGGGAGGGAGGAGGTCTGCCAAACAGCCTTCAAGCCTTCGTAGACACCTGTGAGGACATTGCGGACCCCTGGGGGTCCACGGACCCCAAGTTAAGAACTACTAGTATAGAAGATCTTATACAGAATCAATATCTGCTTTGGTAGGATATATAGTTTCAATATCTGTGTTGATAGGATCTATAGACTATCCAATGTGTATGTGCCTTCAAGTTTCCTTTCAACTTAAGGCAACTCCATTAATTTCATAATTTACATAACTTTAAAGAAGAGGATGAAGACATTGAAAGAGTTCAAGATTTCCTATACCTTGGCTCAGTCATTAATCAAAATGCGGACTGCAGTCAAGAAATCAGAAGGACGCGAGGATTTGGAAGGGCAGCTGTGAAGGATTGAGACAAGATCCTCAAATGTCAAGAGATATCCTTAAATATTAAAGTTAGGATGGTCCATGCCATCGTATTTCCCATTCTTACGTATGGTTGTGAAATGTCATCAGTCCTGTACCTTGCACTAAATACATGGGACGTTTTAGCCGGAGTAGCGGTTGTTAAGAGCCAGAGCGGCGCAGTGGTTTGAGTGTGCGCGATCTTTTCCGCCTGCAGGAATATACGTTTGCTCCAAATGTGGCTTCGAGCTCTTCTCCAGCAAGTCCAAATACGCCCACTCGTCTCCATGGCCAGCTTTTACCGAAACCATCCATGATGACAGCGTCTCCAAGTACTTAGAGCGCCCAAACGCCTTTAAAGTAAGTACAGAGGTGGTCTTTTGGGACTGAATTTGACCCAACATTCATTTTTTTAAAAATCTGTTTCTGCTGCCTACCTCTGAATCTCAATATTTGGGGGAAAGACTTCCAGGCTTTAATTTCCAGCTAGTCTGAGGCCAAGCTCAGAGTTAAAACACTACCTTGACCAGGATTGTTTCTAAAAACACCAATTTCATCTAGAATTGCCATTCTTATTTCACTCACTGTTTGCAGTGAATTCAATCAATGTTATCATCATTTTTTTGCATACTAATGCTTCCCTTTGCTCCCTTTTAGACTTCATTTGTATTAGTTCCTCTCTCTTAAAATGCATTTGCAGCACAAGTTTTTCTGGAGTGGACTGGCAAAGTGAGCTACTGTGTGTTTAATTAGAAAGCTTTTACCTCGCAGTATTTTGCATCCAAACAGAATTTGAATAATAAGGAAGAAATCAATAATTAATGATCCCTAGTATGGGGGAAAGGAGGCAAACAGCTGAAAGGTCATTCATTGGAAGAACTGTGCCACATTAAAGAGGAAACAATTAGACCCAGGATGAGGAACTTTTGGCCTGCCGGATATTTTGGATTGCATTGTCCACAATCCCTTGCCATTGACCACACTGGATAGGGCTGATGGGAGCTGTGGTCTACAACATCTGGAGGGTCAAAGGCTTCCCACTCCTGAATTAGATGCAGAAGCCACAAGAGGGAAGCTTTTAATTAAAGATGCAAGGGCCCTTGGGAGAAATGAATTTACTTCTGAATAAACATGTTAGATCTGCAGTGCAAAGAGGCCCTAGTGTGGAAGCAACAATTGTGTGAGAGCATTCAGAGGGTTCTCTCTCACGGTTCTGTCTGCTTTCCTTCTAGGTCTTGTGTGGCAAGTGTGGCAACGGTTTGGGCCACGAGTTTATCAACGATGGCCCCAAGAAGGGTCAGTCTCGCTTTTGAATATTCAGCAGTGCTCTCAAATTTGTCCCCAAAGGTAAGTCGGCCTCCAAGCTGGGCTCTCTTTCTCCCTGGCTCACAAAAAAATTCTCTTCTAGTTGAATCCCTTAGTATTTTGAAATGGAGCATATGGTTTGGGGGCAAGGCAATTCCGTGCAATTGTACAAGCACAGAAAATGGGCACTGGGTGAAAGATGTGATATAGTTTCAGGTTTGGCAAGTTTCTTTGGATTATCTGCCATTGCAGGTGTCTCTTTCTTATAGCCTGCTGGAAAAAGGTTGGATGCTTCAGCACTAGAAAGCAGCTTGCCATGCCTCTCAAGACTGAGCAATGGGTTAGATTAAGTTTCAAAAGCAAAAGCAGTCTGTACTAACAGAGAGGATACGGAGCGTGCTTGGACATTGAGAATTTTGGGGGAAGCCCTTCTCTTAGTCCCCTCATCTTTGCCAGACCAATTTAGTGGGGTCAAGGGAGAGGACCTTCTTGGTGGCTGCTTTCGCTCCCTTTCGAATTCTCCTCTCCCCCTTGAAGGCTAGTTTGGCTCCCTCCTTACTCTCATTTTGCCAAAACCTTCTCTGTTTCACGAAGCATTTACAAATGGACTGCAATTGGCTTTTAATGGTGTAGAAAACACTTGAAAATGGCTGCTGTAGGATTTGACTCTCCCTCTCTTTCTGTTTTCTAGACAAGATTGAGAAGAACTTGAAGAAATAAACTGGTTAGACTCCTGTCTTCCCCATATGGCTTCTAGTGGACCCCAACCAACCAAACAACCCACGGAGACCCTTTGACATGGACCATTTTCACTGGGGCAGGGGAAGTCTTTTCCTTCCCTCTTTTTAAAAATGCAGGATGGATAGATGAGAAATGAAGTCACTTTCCCCATGTTTTAGTTCCTAACAAGATGGCAAATGCCATCTGCCCATCAGAGCCCCGCCAGCCTCCTGCTTGGGTGCCTTCCATTTTGTCGTCCATCTTGAAACGGTTCTGATTTTCGTATCTTCTTCCCACCCGGTGAACTCTCCTCCTCTTTATTCCTGTGACCAGGTAGCACCTGGAAGTAGCTAACTGAGGTCTGAATGTTTGTTGCCCTTTTAAAACCAGAGTGCTAACTGTGCAAAATCCAATGCAAAATCCTAAAAGAAGGCTTGGTTCCGAGCAGGATGTGGCCCAGGGTGACTTTGCTGAGCCAGAAGCGCAGGGCTAGGTTTGAAGAGGACTGCAGAATCCATTAACACCTTCCTAGCTGTGACCCCAGACAAATATACTGTAAACCCCAGTTTAGTGACTTTTCTGGAGGACAATTTGAAGACAGAAGCAAGAGATGGTGGGGCCAACACTGCTAAGTCCACCCCTGAAAGGCAGCCAGCTAGCAATTTTGCTGCCATGGGAGCTATTCCACTCCCTTCTTCACCTCAGGAGTTTTAGGTTGGGCTTTGGGGCCTCCAGACCCATTCTGACGGCTATCACACAGGTAAAACGGTTATCCAAAAGGTGTTTGCAGTGTTACAAACAAGCACAACCCGGTGGTTGCGTCCCAGGATTGTCTCACGCTGTCTAGGCTCCTGGGTTGTACTTTTCAGGATCCCAGTACTGCTCCAAGGGTGCGCCTCAAAAAAGATCTTGGGTTGCGTGAGCCACATCCTTCCAAAATTTCCATCACCCTGTCCACCAGTGCTTTCCTGTGAACCAGAGTTTCTCTCAGCTCCTGGCTTATTCAGGAGCAACTCTGGCGACACCTGAAACTGTTATAGAGATCTAAATGATTACGGTTTGTCCCTCTTCCCCCCCATACTCCAACCGCCCCATTGCTGTGGGGTATTTTTGGTGTAGTGTCACTGTATGAATTGCCTCTGCGTAAACCCTTCCCGGAGAGCAGAGGTGAGGAAAGTTGATGTGAGCTACGCCGAAAATGCTCCAGGTAATTTAATACTGTGATTTTCATTCTCTTGTTCGGGCAGAGTTCTTGTGCCTGTAATGCTGCCACGATCCTTTCCCTCTTTGTTGTTTTGACGCCGGGAAAAGTTGGTTTCTCTTGGGAACCTCTTGAAGGCGCATGTGCTCTCTCAGGAATCAAAAGCTGGCAACCTTAGTTGACGTTTCACTTTTAAATAATCTCGAAGCGATTTCTAACCTTGCCTTTCGGTGGAGACGTCAATCTCTACTATTTCAGTTCCTGTTAAGACCCCCATTTGCACGTTCACTACAAATGGAGGTAACAGAGGGACCAACAAGTCCCATCACTGCTTACTTGCTTTTCAAGTTGTCCAGTGCTAAAAGGAGGACTTGCGCAGGCCTCACCTGAAGTCACAGGTGACCGCGTTTCGGATGAGACCTGGAAGTCCCCACTTCGAGCACCAAAGAACAAGCTGAATCAAAGGCATACATTCTGACTTGATTTTCTACAGGCTCAGTGTGTTACGAACATGCAAATTGGTACCAGAAGCTTTCTAGATACTCAGGGGGTCAGGGTCTGGCCTATTGCACCACATCACATATTGCACAAGCTTTACAAACGAAATAAGAAAACAACATAACCTCTCTATGCTCTAAGGGCTGATGCATCGGATTTACTTGAATCTGCACCTTTTCCTTCCTCCGCCTTGCATCACAATGAGCTTCCTTCCTGGGCTTGCAAAATTTAGTTTCGTGGGCCTTTCAGCTGTTGACTGTCTGGTTTGAAAGTTGATGCTTTCAACATCTACCTAGGCCAATGGGACTCCACTTTTGGTCTTCCGCTTCTTTGTGACTTCAGCTCCCATAATGCTGTGCCATCAGATAATGCTGGCTAGAGCTTCTGGAGGATGAAGTCCAAAACATCTGGAAGGCCAGAAACAGAGAACTACTGATCTAACTTATGGCCACGTGTACAGCTTTAGGCTGGGGATGGAGAAGAGTTTATTGAATTTATTGGAGAGCTGAAAGCTGGACAGCAGGGCGATGTTCATATTTCTTTTCCCTCCACATCTGGTGCTGGGGTGAGGGCTGAGCATTCCCAGCATATTCCTAAAACAAATTGTTTCTGGGATTTTCTTTAGCGAAAAGCATGGGAATTAAAATTCAGTTGTTGGTTTCTGTTTATACTTCTGGAGTTAAAGTCGAAATAGCCTTTGTGGCTGAAGAGCGGGGTATAAATAAATAAATAAATAAATAATCAGGAACTTCAGATTCAGGCATGGCAAAAATGTCCTCCTCCTAGGGTTTTTTAAAGAGGTATTTGGAGGCAAAATAATTTTTGGGACTGAGCAGGGGCACAAAAATGCTCTTAGCTACACTTTGCTCACCCCAAGTTTACATGATCTGACCATTTAATTCTGAATTATTGCAGAATTCTATATGCCCTTTTAAAGTCAAGTTTATATGATGTGCGGGATTATCACCCCTTCAGGCTTCACCTGTGGGAAATTTATTTGAGTTCAGTTTTGAAAAAAGGAAGAAAAGGACATCCCTGCATATTAGAAAAATAGTATCTCAAGGAGGTAGCATCTCCTGCCTGATGCACTAGTTTTCTATAGTTGGGGAAGACAGCATCCTGGCGTGTGACTTTCACATTTGCAGCCAGGAAAATATTGACAGCCTGGTTATGCTGGTTATAGATACAGGAGGCTGTTAATTGTTTGGAATAAAGCTACAAGCCTCTTAAGACATCATGTCCTTTCATTGCCTCAGGTCAAATAAATTGTGTAGATGTATGCGACAGCGTAACAGGTTGATTAACAATTCCTGCAAAACCTTTTTGGCCGATGCAATAGTGGCCGATGCAAAACCTGTTTTGGCTGATGCAATAAACACAGAGCTTGGAAAAGTTACTTTTTTTAACACCTCCCCAAATTCTTCATGCTGGCTTGGTTTTTTTTTTTGGGGGGGGGGAGGAGTTGTAGTCCAAAAAAGTAACTTACGCGGCTTCAGGTATCCGTGCAAATACAGGGGCCAGACTGTATTTTGGAATTTAGAATTCTCTAGTGCCTCCTCAAACTACAAATCCCAGAATTCCACAGGATGTAGCCATGGCAGTTAAAATGGCATCGTACTGTTATGATTGTGTAGTGTGAAAGGATGCCGGCCCTCTTCACCTCTAGTGCAAATTCATACCCTGATGGTTTTTAATAAGATTCTTGAATTTGCACCGGAAAGGATGTTTTGCCTCTGCCATGTAAAAATCCAAAGTCCAGGAAAGACTGTCCAGAAAATGCATTTCAAATGCATTTCCCCCACAGAAAATGACCCTTTTCTCCTGAATTCTTTTCTCCCCACATGGGCTGAGATTCATAGCTAGCAGTATTGTTTGGTTAATCTGCTCTCAGGGAACATTTGCTGAACAATTCTCTTTCTTGCGTGTCTGCAGGCTCAGGAGAGCTTATTTGTGATTTTAATATATATATATATATGTGTGTGTATGTATTCAACTTTGAATGTAAATGTTCCAGCTTAGCATTTCGGCTTGGCTGTTCTGATCACAATAATAAATCAGTAAATCACAACAAAGTGTGTTTTGTTCCATCTGTGGTTGCAAAAGTTGGAAAGGACCAGAAAGGCCATCTAGTCCAACCCTGGGTAGTGTGGATGCACACACACACACACTACAAATCCCAGGATTGCATAGGAAGAAACCATGGCAAGTAAGTCAGTTTGAAACTGGATTATTTGTGTAGCACAGATGCACACACACACACACTACAAATCCCAGGATTGCATAGGAAGAAACCATGGCAAATAAGTCAGTTTGAAACTGGATTATATGTGTAGTGTGGATGCAAACACACACACTACAAATCCCAGGATTGCATAGGAAGAAACCATGGCAAGTCAGTTTGAAACTGGATTATTTGTGTAGCATGGATGCACGCACACACAGAGCAGAAGGTAGGAGTGATACCAATGTGAAACTATGCAATACAATGATAAAACAAATTATCCAGACATCAGGCGCTGTTTTCTGCAGCTGGAAGAGGCTGAAAAAGAACTTTTCCAAGGTGTCTGTCCTGAAGAGCCACGTCGCCCCCCTTCTGCCCCAGAGAGGAGAATATTCTGCCCCCAAATCCTGACCCAGGAGGAAGGGCCTCCAACGCGAACCCGGAAGCTCCCTCTCCCTCGGGCGGATGCATCACTCTAACCTTCTTCTTTCTACGCGCCTGGAGGGGGCGGTTGCCCGCCGGCCGGAAGTGACGCGTTTAGAACGCCCGCGCGGGAACCGGAGGGCGGAAGCGGAGAGGGCGGGGGAGAGGTAGGGGGGCTGCGCGTGTCGTTCGTGTCGAGGGCTGTGTGTGTCGCGTTGTGTTGCGTGTTGTTTGCGTTGAGTGTTTGTCGAGTGTTGTGTGTTGCCTGTGTTTTGTTTGTTATTTGTGTTGTGTTGTTTGCGTTGAGTGTTGTTTGTTGAGTGTGTTTTTTGTGTTGAGTGTTTGTAGAGTGTTATGTGTTGTTTGTGCTGAGTTTTGTTTTTTGTTTGTGTTGAGTTGTTTGCATTGAGTGTGTTGAGTGTGTTGTTTGCCTTGAATGTTGTGTGTTGAGTGTTGTTTGCATTGAGTGTTGTTTGTTGAGTGTTGAGTTTTGTTTGTTGAGTGTGTTGTTTGCATTGAATGTTGTGTGTTGAGTGTTGTTTGCATTGAGTGTTGTTTGTTGAGTGTTGAGTTTTGTTTGTTGAGTGTGTTGTTTGCATTGAATGTTGTGTGTTGAGTGTTGAGTTTTGTTTGTTGAGTGTGTTGTTTGCATTGAGTGTTTGTTGAATGTTGAGTTTTGTTGGTTGAGTGTGTTGTTTGCATTGAGTGTTTGTGTTGAGTGTGTTGTTTGCCTTGAATGTTGTGTGTTGAATGTTGTTTGCATTGAGTGTTGTTTGTTGAGTGTTGAGTTATTGTTTGTTGAGTGTGTTGTTTGTGTATGATTCTATAAGTGTTTGTAGTGTTGTGCGTTGTTTGTGCTGAGTGTTGTTTGCATTGAGTGTTTGTGTTGAGTGTTGCTTGTGCTGAGTTTTGTTTGTGTTGAGTGTTGTTTGTCGAGTGTTGTGTGTTGAGTTTTGTTTGTTTGTGTTGAGTGTTGTTTGCATTGAGTGTTGTTTGTGTTGTTCTGTAAAAGACAAAATCCTAACTGTATTATGGTGCGGAAAGGGGAGAGAAAGGGAATAAATTGGGGTGTGTGTGTGTGTGTGTCTTGATGGGAGTATGTGTGTGTGTGAGAGAGGGGGGACAGTGTGAGTAATGAGAGTGTGGTGTTTGTGATGTTTTGAAGGAAGTGTGGAATATGGAGACAGACTTAGGGAACAAGGACGACTATGGTGTAGTTACAGTGAGTGGGCACGTTGTATGTATGGGAGAGAAATTGTGTAGTATTGTGATTGTGCAGAAAGGGTGCAGTATGGAGACAAACTGTGGGAGGGGCAGCAATTACCATTGTTGCTGTTGCTGATAATAATAATAATTATTATTATTTAACAGGAAGAAAAAGAAGTGGGTAGGTTGTGTGTGTGTGTGTACGTGAGAGACTATATGATTATGGAAATCACTACAATTTTGTTGCTGGTGTTGAGGATGACAATGAAGAAGCAAGTGATAGGGTGTGTGTGTGTCAGAGAGATAATGTGGTTGTGCAGAAAAGAAGGCATATGGAAATAAACTGTGCAGAGGCTGTTGCTGTCCTTAATAATAAAGAGGTGGGTTGTGTGTGCGGGCAAAAGGGGTTGCATAATATTGTGATTGCATATTATTTTAAAAATATTTTGCTCACACACAGACTTTTTTGTGATTGCAGCCCATTGTGGTGCAGAATAGATAGAGGATGAGTGTGTGAAGTATGGGGCAGGGATGATGGTGGAGGTGAAGCGGGTGGGACTGTGTAATTAGAGTGACTGTTGTGATGATGATGATGATGATGATGAAAAAAATGCATGTCTTTTGGCTTGGCCTAGTAAAGATATTAGAGCTGTCGTGGTTTGAATGCTGGACTAGGACTCTGAGAGACCTGGATTCGAATCCCTACTTGGATGTGGAAAGCTACCAGCTTACCTTAGTAGGGTGTGTTTGTGGAAGGAAGGTTGTGTGTCCTTTATTAAAATATTTTTATTCTGTCCTTTAATATGGGGGGGGGGGTTTCCCAGGGTTGGATCACGTGAAAAATTCAAAGCACAATACACTTCCAGATGGAAACCAATTCAAAATACTTCCTAATGAAAATAATAATAATAATAATTTATTATTATTATTACCCCGCCCCTCTGTTAAAAACAGTCGGAGTGGCTTACAGGAATTAAAATGCAACAATACTAACTAAAATCCCTAAACACCACCCACCCCCACCCTCCCCCATAAAAAGATATTAAACTAATATAAAGTTAAAAACCAACCTAACTAAAATCACATAAAATACAAATACAAGCAAGATTAAAAGAGGCCAGGAGACACAGCTCCTGAGGCCGGGATCTAATCAGGAAAGGCCTGCCAAAAGAGATCCGTCTTTAGTGCTTCATCAATAAATGAACTATCAATACAGTAAATTAAATAAGATAAAGAAATATGGGACAACAGTTAAAACAACCATTAAAACGGCAACAGTTTGTAACCTCTGATTTTTCACTGGTCACGGGTTGCAAGTTTCCAAGTGTGTGTTTGCAGTCTTGGGGTGCATCTACATGGTAGAAATAATGTAGTTTGACACTGCTTTAAGTGCTGTAGCTCCGTCTTATGGAACCCTGGGATTTGTAGTTTTACAAGGCCTTTTGCCTTCTCTGCCAAAGAGTGCTGGTGTGCCTCAAAGAACTACAAATCCCAGGATTCTGCAGGATGGAGCTATAGCACTTTAAGTGGTGCCAAACTGCATTATTTCTACAGTGTAGATGCAATCCTGGAGACCTGTGAGCTCTTTGGTGGAAAAAAATGACCTTCCCAGGATGATGATATTCCCAGATATTGCCCAATCTCCCCACTTATGATGAACTCCTTGGCTTTGCGGTTCCTTGGCAGAGTTTTCATTGTGTGTGTGTGTGTGTGTTGCCAGTTCTTTGGAGCAATTAGTGGCAAAGCACCTGTTTAAAACTCATGCTGGCTAAAAATATTAGTGGCCATTCGTTCGTTCAGCCTTTTCATTTTCATTCTCTCTCTTTTGCTAGCATTTGACCCCTCAAGCCGCCTTCGCTCTGAGACGTCGCGATCCTTTGGAGTCCCGTGGTCATGGAGTCCGCTGATAGAGAGGAATGTATTATCATCAGCAACGATGATGATGATGATGAAACTGAGGATCCTTTAGAGAGTTCTGTTTTGCTGATTGAGCATTCAGGTAAGCACTGTGTCCCCAAGGTATTGTGCTTCTTTGAGATCTGTCCTGATTTTGCACTTTCCATTTGTAATTGTCACAAAGTAGAGTCTGGCTTTTCTTTGCAAACGAAGATTCAGGAAGGACTCATCCCGCGCTTTCTGCAAGCGCACTGATGACTAAAAAGGCCAATCCGAGATAAACAAGTCTGGTTGCAGAAAGCACTGCAGAAGGTCTCCTTGGGTGATGTTTTTGGGTTGTGATTCTTTCTGCGTTGTCGTTTCTCTTCAAGACTTGTTCGTCGTGAGTTCTCAAATAAGGCTGCAGCATTGTGGATAGTGCGTCTCCATGCCTCCCGATGTGAGGCCAGGGCGGACCATTGTTGGTGATCAATTTGGCCGAGCCTGAGCTGTTGTTTCAGGGAGTCCTTGTATCACTTTTTTGGAGCGCCATTCTTACGCTGACCCGTGGCGAGTTCACCGTAGAGTACTGTTTTTGGGAGGCAATGGTCCTCCATCCTAGAAACGTGCCCTGCCCAGCGCAGCTGTGTTCTCAATATCATGGCCTCAATGCTGGTGATCCCTGCTTGCTCAAGGACAGCAAGGTCACATAGTCAGGGCTTGTAAAAAAAAAAAGTCATGTGTAATTTAAATTAGCATGGTTTGAGCATTGGACTATTACTCTGGAGACCAGGGTTCGAATCCTCGCTTAGCCATGAAGCCCAGTGGGCGACCTTGGGCAAGTCACACTCTCTCAGCTTAAGAGGAAGGCAAAGGCAAACCCCTTGTGAACAAATCTTGCCAAGAAAACCCTGTGATATGCCTTAGGGTCGCCATAAGTCAGAAACGACTTGAAGGCATGCAATAACAGCAAGAACAATAATGATTTTCATATGTATTTGTCAATCTTCCTTGGATGAGCTCAATTTTTGCCAGGCCAAATTGACTTTTTGGATTGGCCTCTAATGAGAATAAGTTCTGGGCAAACAAAGTCTTTTAAATTTCAGTTTTTAAGTCTTCTCCAAGGAAATGATCTTCAGTCTGTTGCCTTTTCCAGAAGATTTTCCCTTGAAAGAGAAAGAAGCGGGCGAAGTTGTGGATGAAGAGTGCGAGGTGATAGTTACTTTCTGCAAGCGAGCAAAGCTAATGCCTCATGCGAGATACGACTGCACGATCAACCCCTTTGAGTAGGTACCTTGGCCCAGAGGAAAAGAGGTTTTTTTCTGTGCCCAGCAGGTGCTGTTTCTTGCCATAAACTGGGAGATTGGGGAGCAGTTCTCTTCTGTTAACAACTCTTACTTCCTTGTACTTATTCCTTGTACTTAAAGGGAGAAAGCTGATCTACTAGATTTTCAGACAACACTGTTATAGTGTTACTATTCCACTATATTTGCTATGGCTGCCTCCTGTTGAATCCTGGGATTTGCAGTTTAGGGAGGGGCATTTGCACCTCTCAGCCAGAGAGCTCTTAGGCCTTACTAAACTACAAACCCCAGAATTCCACAGAAGGAAGCAAGAGCAGTTAAAGTGGAATAGTAACACTATAACAGTGCAGTCTGAAAATCTCCTTAGTCAACCAAATCTGAATTTTCTACTGAGGGTATAACTCAAACTGAAGGGCAGGGATGCTGCTGATAACTTGAGCTCAACAACTTAAGGGCGGCTTCTTCCTACCTCCTAGGCGTGCAGAATGCGAGACGTCTCATCCTCTTGGGAGAAATGCGAAGACCTGTGGCGAGTGCTACTGCTACATTTGCAACAAGCATGCTGAGGAGGTAAGGAGGTGGATCTCAGGATGTGGTGAGTGATGGGCAACTCCTTCCACGGTAGCCTGGACGCCTCAGACAGCCCCTACTTTTGACCCCACTTTTGTGGCTCATAAAGCCCCCTCCCCAATACCCGAATTTTTTAACAGAATTATGTGACTTTGGGAGAAATTTTGCCCCTAGATCACACATCCCCACCCCAAATATGTGAAAATGCCACACTACTCGCAAAGCACTCCACACGAATCTCTTACTACCTGCCTCTCTAGGCAACTCCAGCATGACTCTATGGTAGCTTCTGCTGGAAATTACTGTACAGTAGGACCCCCGTATCCACTGGAAATTGGTTCTGCGGGGCCTGTGGATACCAAAAAAGCATGGATAATAGCAATAATGGGGCTTCTGGTTTAAAATACCATAGAGTTGCCTTGGAGGACCTAGAAAATGGCTAGAGAGGACATGTTTTCTAGGAAGACTCTATGGTAGGTGTGCTGTTTTGTGTCCCATGGATAATTGAATCAGTGGATACGGGGTCCTCCTGTACAGTCATACTAGAGGACCTAGAAAATGCCTAGAGAGACCATATTTTTTGGACAACAGGTAATTGAAACCCCAAGGTATCGGTGCCGCACATACGGGTATCTGTTTCTGTGACCTGTATGCTTTTTATAAAGCTGGAAAAATCTTAGAATTCACCCTGAGCCTTTGAAATGAAGTGGGATGGAGTACAATAGGATAAAAGTTAATTTAATATTATTTTAAGGGGTGGGTGGACTAGGGTATTGTGATTATGGAGTTTTTATATTGTAAGCCGCCTCGATTGCGTTGCAGAGGGGTGGGATAGAAATAAAATTTTATTATTATTATTATTAAAGTTGACCTTTCATTTTTGTCCCTCCCTCAGTGCAAAGACTGGGTGACCCCTTCGCTTTGCCACTGCAACGCCCACAACAAGAGCAAGTACTGGAAGGATCAGTGGAATTTTGCCCTCACCGGTGGCCTTGTCACGTTCAACCTGAACCTTTCTGAAATAGATGGCGACGTTCAACGTGGAGGTAGGTGCCCAGCAGCGGAGGTCGTGTGGATATCCTGTAAAGGAGCCAATCAGACTTCAGTTCACTCAGACAACAGTCACTAGTGAAAGTGTTCTATTGCAGAGGTTAAAGAAGTGAACAGGTCCAGAAATATTGGCAGAACTGCTTCACAGGAAAAGAGTGTAGGTTTTAAAAGGAGGCTTCACCCCTTAATTCCCACTGTCTCCGGTGACTGGCTGAAGTCATGCTAAGTGGAGCCTAGTTCAGAGGCCCATTTCCCTCTGTTTTTTTCCTGAAGTCCTTTTTGTTTTTTTTCCAAAAAAATTGAAAAAAGGAAGAAAATTGATTATGGAATGTTTTATTTTAGCATGATAAATAAAATCTTTAAGGCAAGGTGTTCATATAAAATTGTTTGAATACAATAGTTGTTTGAATGCACTATTTTTAATATACCAAATGTGATAATTTTATGCCAAATCAAATTGTACATAGTCATATTTTATGTTCCTAAAGTAACAGAGTGACTTTCAATCTATAAAAAGTGCTGATGTTGCATTTTTTTCCAATTTTTCCAAAAATGTACATTTTTTTCTTAACCCTCCCCCCCCCCCAATAAATCCATTTTTTCCCTCATGACTTCAACATTTTGGAAATTTTACATCTCTACACAAGAGGGAAGGGGAGACCCCAAGTCTCATCTAAAATCCAGGTTAGACCCAAGTTTAGGGGACATGAGATTTGTTCCCTCTTGGAGCACAGTTTTATTTTGAGGGGTTTTATATAACCTGTTTTTTTCTTTACCCCTTTTATTCTATGTATTCTATCATCTGGGTTAGTTAGGTGTGTGTGTGTGTGTGTCAAGGGGTGGAATTTGGGATCACCTGGCCTTTCCAGTCAGTTATGGTCTACTCTGTTTTCATTCTGTTGTGGAAAGAAAGTCAGCGCATTGTTTTCCCTTTGTGCCGTTTGTCTGCAAATGTTTGTGTATTTCTAGAGCTTCCTGCCTGGTTTCAGACATGTAAAGAACTTTGGATGTAGTTTGCTTCGCTCCTTTTCTTCTGTCTTTGGTGTTGTCTAGACAGTGAAAATACTCCTCGTAGAATTCGCAAGATAATATGATCTGTCCCAACACCACTCCGAACAAGATTCATGTTATTTAGAAGGAGGGACCAAAAGCTCCACTTACTGCAGAGGAAAAGCCTTTGCGGTTTTTCTCGAAGTTTTTTGAATAATGCACAGGTCTGCGCGTTATCGCATGAGTGGACATCCAATATGCAACCCTGTGCGTTCTCGGCGAGCAACAGAAGTGGAGAGCAGATGGGTGGGGACGTACAGGTGGGTGGGCGGGAAAATTGCGCTTCCTACCACTTCCTGCTGGTTGGGGCTTGCCAGAAAGGAAGTGGCCAGAAGTGCCATTTTCACATTTTGTCTTATCGAGCGTGCACGTGCTTGCTGAAGTGACCAAAGAGCTTTTTTGAAAGCTTCCTGAAGACCCAACAGCTTCTAAAAAGAGCTAACCAGACCCAACAGCTTTTAAAAAAGCTATCTTTTGTTTTTCTTTTCTCTATTTGCATTTTTTTTCTTTTGGGGGGGAAGCACTGGTTGCAGCACGGCCATCACGCCCCAGGAAAGGTGGCAGGGGCATCGCCTGGTCCTACCGGGAGACACTAGACTTGATTGCCCTTTGGGGTAAGGATGAGGTCCAAGAACACCTCCGGGCATGCCACCGGAACATTGAACTGTTTGAGAAAATTGCTGCCGAGATGTGGCGCAGAGGCCATGACCGGACTGCCGAGGAGTGCCGCACAAAGAGCAAGGCTCTTCGACAGCAGTACCGCAGGGTGGTCGCCCACAATGCCACGAGGGGGAACGAAGTGGCAACCATGCCGTTCTTCCAGGAGCTGCACGCTATTCTGGGAGGGGATGCCACCACCCGTCCCAAACGCGTGGCGAGGAGCACCAATTTCCAGCGTGTCCCCATGGGACAGGGTCCTGCCGCCACCTGTGTCCTCCTGCCTCCCGGTCCACCAGTGGCACCCACCCCAGAGCCAAACTCCCGGGATCTTTTCCAGGCAGATGAAGGTAAGGCAGTGTTTTGTCTAATTTTTTATTTTTTAGACAATAGTTAAACACCGTGTGCTCGTTGGTATGTTTACACGGATGCATTCCCTGGCTTTTTAATGCAATTTAATGTACACTCAGTTTGTTACATTTAAATGTGTGGCCACTTTGTGCACATGTATGTACTTTTGATACCAGACAGAATTTAAATGCCAACCGTCCCCGAAGCGGAAAATACAAAAGTGCTCCTTCTCCCTCCCCATCTTTCAAATGCCTATGTATATCAGGGCCAAGGTGGAAAAGCAGGATGGTGGTTTCTGTTGTTCTTTCTTCTCAGTGATGAACTACCGGCTGTGTTGTATTTATTATTCCCTCGCTGCGTCTTTTCATTTCAGGATCCGAAGTGCAGGAGGGGCAGGATGACGAAACAGTCCTCACCGTGTTCCCAGTTGAAGACGCTCCTGAAACCTCCCCAGAGAGCTGTGGCCCCCTCCACATGGCAGAACCCACAGATGATGGGTTGGGGGAGTCGGACTGTGAGCTGGTGTGGAGTAGCCACACCGCAGATAATGGTAAATTACTTTTGCTTTGGGTTTTGGGCCTATTAATCATGTCTTATTCTTTCAGTTCAGTTTCATGTAATACGGCAAACAGTCAGCAGTTACAAATCAGAACAGTAAAATACAATTAAATACAAAATACAATTAATACAAGTCAGAACAGTAAAATACAATTAAAACAATAGTAAATTCAATTAAAAGTTGATAAAAACATTGGCCGTAAAAGATTATAAAATTAAATACTTGTGTAAACCTCTCTGTGATTTATGTTAAGATTCATTTAAAAGTAATTTAAATTTCAGCCATACAATACAATTGACATTTACAATACTACAGCCACCAAGAGAGAAAAACAGCAACCCCAACTGTAAAGGATATAAAAATATTACCCTGTTAGCTGTTTTTGATGGTTAATGGCTGATATACAAAAGCTTACCACTGTAGTTGTGACCCTAGGATTCCAATCTGATAATAAGTAGGCTAAGTCGACATCCTTAGGCCTACCTGGGTTCTTTTGTATGATTGGGGTTATATAAGCAGATCTTAAATCTTGATAGAAATTGCGGTGAAGTAGGACGTGACCCATTTTCTCAGCTTCTCCCATTTCACATGGGCATACTGCTTATTATAGGGGGTCTTTTTATACCTACCTTCCAACAAAACAGATGGTAAAACATTGAATCTAGCTAACGTAAAAGCCTTTCTAAGTTTGGGAAGGGTCAAATCTATCAAATACTTTTGGAGGTATAACTGGCCCTCTATTTTGGGGATAGAAATGGCCCTCTCGTGGCCTATTCTACTTTAATATGCATATGTAGTCCAGCGTGTCAACAATGATCAATTCCTATCCCCAATTAGTTAGCAATGGATCGAAAAGGTTTGCTTTTGCATTTATTCACATTGTTCTTGGTGTGTGTATGTTGTGCTGGGTATATACCGCGACAGCAATCCGGCACCCCTTGTGAAATGATGGAAACAAATGCAACTTGCCCAAGCCCTGGTGCTGCTATGTATTCCGCATTAAGTAACTTAAGTTAAGTTAAGTAACAATTAATTAACTTGCCTAATTACTACAACCCTGCACTGGTTATCGGTATCTCTGACTAACAGGTATGGAGATTTCTGGTTAGGATGGCTCCACAATTGCTTCTACAGTGGTGTGCCTAATAATACCACTTGCAATGTTTTCTATTAAGGAACCCTGGTGGTGCAGTGGTTAAATGCTGGTATTGCAGCCACAATGTTGTGAGTTTGATCCTGCAGGGCTCCAGCTTAGAATCATAGAATTGTAGAGTTGGAAGAGACCACAAGGGCCATCCAGTCCAACCCCCTGCCAAGCAGAAAATCACGATCAAAGCATCCCCGACAGATGGCAATCCAGCCTCTGTTTAAAGACCTCCAAGGAAGGAGACCCTACCACGCTCCAAGGGAGTGTGTTTCACTGCCGAACAGCTCTTACGGTCAGAAAGTTCCTCCTAATGTAAACTGTAAATTGTAAACTGTAGGGAGTGCTTTGCATTGATAGCGGTATGGAAATATAAATACTATTGTTATTTCTCTATCCGTTCTGTTTCAGCTGCTGCTTTGGCCAACCCCAAGGCAACAAGGACTCCTGCGGAGAGACAGGCCCAGCAGAAGCGCTGGAGAGAACGCAACGCAGCAGTGGACAGCACGGACGAAATACTGCTGCATTCCACTACACAGATGGACGGGTTGCCGGCCCACCTTGGAAGGGAAGGGAACCAGTTTATACGGAGGCAGGAAAACAGGAGGGAGGAGAGAACAGAGGAGAGCTGGCAGAGGGAGGAGGAAAGGATGAGGTTTGAACTGGCAAGGAGAGATAGGAAGAGACTCTTTGACACCCTCGAGCGGCAGACCTGTCTTATGGAAGCCCTGGTGCTGCATCTGACCTCGCAGGGCACCACTGCAAGCACGGGCCCGTTGGGACCAAGAAGGTGAAGAACAAGACCACCCAGGGGCGCCCTTCCAAGATGGAGGGTGACAACCAGGAGAAAACAGACAGAGAGCCCGGGACACCTTCCCTCAGTGTCCGAAATGGCTGCGCCGGGCAGGAAGATCAAGAACCCTAAACCTTGGTGTCTCTAACTCGGCAGTTTGTATGAACCCACTCCTGTACAGCTGTGTCTACCTGTACATATGTAAATATGTCTGTGTTTACCTGTTCTCTACCAGGGCCATGGCTTCTACATGCGTTGTGGCTCACCTAAGCCCTGCACCTGAGTTCTTTCTGGCCCTAACGTTGTGACCTGTCAGTGTAACCTACACCTTTTCCCTTTGTGTTGTGTGTGTTTTGCAAAGCCAGTAAAGATTTGCTACACAAACAGACTGGTTGGAATGAAGTGTTTATTATTTTCTTCTTTATTTTTATATATTAATAATAACTTGTTATAAAATATAAACAATTACATTGTTTCTCAGGACAAACGATGTAAACTTTCAATACGTTGTTGAATTTATCAATAAAATCTGTAAATCAAAAAAATAACTTGTTGCATCTACAGTCTTCGGAATCTTCATTACAACCTTTTTAAAAACTCAAAAAAAGAGAAATAAATTTAAAAAAGGAAAATATATATCTCCATCATCATTGTATAGAAAAGCGTATTAGTAATAATACACCAGTTTTTACAAAACAACATAGTAGCTTTCATATTTCAATCTTATAATTATTTTATATTCTTACTTTCTTATTTTGTATTCTTATCTTTCATTTACCCTTTCTATTTGTAATGAATAAGTTCAACAACTTCCTATATGTCCTGATTTTCACCAGACTTTACTTATTTCATACAACTTTGGTCTATCGCTTTCTTAATTCACTGTTTCTACCTTGTAGTTAACATATGTCAGTCCTCTGACCTTTGTTTCTTGCTTTTTCCCAATGCTCTAAGTTAATTGTTATATCATGGAAAATGTAATAAAATTAGTAAAAAAAAAAGTTAATTGTTATATCAGTGGCCCATTTCATCATAGAGTCTTTTACTTCTTCATTTTCTTGATTTCTTTCAATTAGTTTTTTATAGAATTTTGATGTGATTTTCCTCTCTATTTCCAAATATTTCCAAAATCTCTTTCGGCAGGTCTTTCCTGATTAGATCCCGGCCTCAGGAACTCAGTCTCCTGGCTTTTTAAAAATTGTGTATATATTTGTTTTTAATGTGTTTTTTAGTTAGAAGGTTTTAATCTTATTGTGTTTAATGTCTTTTTATGGGGGAGGGTGGGGGTGGGTGGTGTTTTTAGTCATTATTATAATGTTTTAATTGTTGGAAGCCGCCCCGATTGTTTTTAGCAGAGGGGTGGGGTATAAATAAATTTTATTATTATTATTATTATTATTATTATTAATTATTATTATTATTAATTATTTTATTCTAATTCTGTTTCTTTCCGTTCAAATCCTTCCAATTTCAAGTCCATTATAAATTGCGCTTTCAGATGCCCACATCTAACATCCCACTACAAAACCCATTAGCCAGTGTACTCACCAGGGCAAGTGCTGGTCCAGTGTCTTCCTCTTGTCCAGAGGATGAGGCCCCAGCTTCACCCTCCATTCTCGCCCATCTGCAAACCAAGGCCAATTGGACCTTAAAAAAAAAAGAACCAAAAAGTAGCTTTTTAAAAAGTTCTTGGGTTGGGTTAAGCTGTTGTGTCAGAGGAAGTTTTTAAAAAGCTATTGGGTCCCAAAAAAGCTGAGAACAGCTGTTTGATCACTACCCAGAGACAGTGACCAGGTATGGCAATGGTAGCTGGCCCCAAATCACCAGCAATGAATATCCACTTCTAGTTTTGGTTTTGGAGGCTGGAGGGGCAGGAATGTTCCCCAGTGCCAAACCCACTGGTCCAGGACTGGAAAAACAGTTTCATGTAAGGGGTATTAGGGATTCAGTGGGTGGCTTATGTAGTCTGCAGTGTGCATGTTTCCCATCTCTGCTCTAGCAAGACCATCACAGGATGGGATGGAGTCACTGGAAATGGGCAGCTTTTCTAAGTGACACATTGTGGGTTTTGGAGGGGAAATGACTGTTAAGTGAATAATTACATTGCTTTGTTTACCCTTACTTTTCTTCCCCATTCTCTGCCTTAGGCAACCTCCTGCAGAAGTTCACCCATGACATTTCGGTGGAATATAAGAAATACCAGTCTGGTGAGAGCATTTCTTCGAATTGCCACAAGTGCCTTTGCCAGCAGAATTTGGACCCTGGACAGTGTGATGCCTGCGGCCTCCTCCCTCAGCCTGTCAAATACAGGTAATGTCCAGAAAGACCCCCGGGAAACCCGGTCAGGGGGCAGAAGTCTGTTGGTGACACATACTGTATGTATGTTTCCTTTTGCATGGGGCACAGGAGGCTATTTTCTAGCCCTTTGCACCCTGTAAGTGATATTTCAGAGGAAGGAACTGGCAAAAATATCTCTTGAGTATTTTTTGCTTAAGAAAACCTTAAGAAATTGGTGTTGCCATAAGTTGATAGGTGACTTGAAGGCACATCCACACATAAGATCTGACCTTGGTCCTTTCCCCCCAAATGCTGCAGGCTAGCAGTTCCAGAGCATGGGAAAAGGTGCCTTTTTGGACTGTCATTCCCAGCATCCCCCAGCCAGCTATGCTAGATAGCTATAGCCAGATACAGTCTCGCTGTGCTCAAATCCGTGACCCTGGGCCATTTTTGGTTCTTCTAGGTACACCTCCGTTTTCGATCTTGTGACAAACTTTCTGAATCAGGCTGAACAAGAGAAACCCAAAGCAGAAACTGTCATGCTTTTGGGAGCTGCCAAAGAGATCTTGCTCCATAAACACCCACATCCGTAAGTAAAAATCCTGCAGGCTTGCTGGGCCTGACCCTCTGCTGGTGTTTTGGAAATTCACTGAGCCTAGAAATGTGCTAAAATTGCAGGAAAAACCAAAACCAGAAGTTGCCAGATATCCATTTCTGGCTTTGATTCGGGTGGGTTTCAGGTGGGAACGGGCCTTGCGGTGGGAGATGTGCAATATCTTGAAGGCCTCAACAAGTAGCTAAAACTCTTTTTGGGGGGTCAAAATGGTAGAACGCCCCTTTGAGGTCCTGGGGGCCAAAAAGATGGGCCTGGGAGGCCACATTTGACTTATGGGCCACACTCTGTCCACTCCTCAACATACAGGAGTGGATTCCGTGTGAAGTGGACAAATGTTTGGAGAGATCACAACAAGGGCATCGTAGTATTCTCCCCAGAAAGCAGGACAGGATGTGATGGTTTGGCTCTCTTTGGGTGTCCTGGGCTCTTAAGGTCTTTGGGGGACACCTTTCTCGTGGTCCCACTACCTTCACAAACACACCTGGAGATAGGAAACGGGGTCTTTTCAGTGGCTGCTCCCAGGCTATGGAACTCCCTTCCTAGGGAAGCTTAGATGGAGCCTTCCTTGCTGTCCATCTGTTGGCACCCTGGTGGCGCAGTGGTTAAACGCCAGTACTGCAAGTCACCACGTTGCAAGTTCGATTCCAGTGGGCTCCAAGGTTCATTCAGCCTTCCATCCTTTCGTAGGTCGGTAAAATGAGTACCCAGCTCGTGGGGGCAATTAGCTAACACACATTGGAAGCTGCTTAATGCAGTGTAGATGTGTAAATAGCTATTGCTTAAAACAGTTTGTAAGCCGCTCTGATGGCCTTGTGGCTGAAGAGCGGGGTATAAATAACTAAATAACTAAATAAAAAAATAAAATAAAAACAAGTGAAAACTTTTATTTTCCAAGGGGGACTGACTGCAAGGGCTTTTAATAGTGTGGAGTTTCACACTATTTTATGAATCTGCCTTAAGCTGTTTTAATTCTATGGGTAGTTTTAAATATGTTTTAAACTCACTTTTTGTATATTATTGCTTATGCTTTTTGTAAATGCTTTTAATGGTCTCTTCTAATTTTTGTAAGTTGCTCTGACTCTCAGTTTTGAGGAAAAGGTGCAAAATAATAAATGAAAATGTTGTTATTGTTATCATTATTATTAGTAGTAATAGTATTGGAAGCCTTGGGGTTTAGTCTCTTGTAGAGAACCAAGGATAATATCCATTTTTTTTAAAAAAAATGCTAGAAACGAGTATTGTATTCTTGCTTTTCTTTTTTGGTTCAGCAGCACCCAAAACGTGGACCTTTCAGCAACATTTACCAAGCGTGTAACCCACCTGATGGACAGGTAAGGCCCTCTGACTGACCAGTGATCAGGTGCCCTGCCACTGCAACACACTGTACTCTATGAGTGATACAGTCGGACCCCCATATCTGTGGGGGCACAGTTCCCAGACTTATCATAAAACATACCATCGAGTTGTGTTGGAGGACCTAGAAGATGCCTGGAGAGGACACCTTTTTAGGCATTCTCCAGTGCGACTCGATGGTATACGTTCTTATTTTGTGTCCTGCCAAAAACTGAAACTGCGGATATTAATTCCGTGGATACGGGGGCTTGACTGTATATTGAAGCCATCTGTTAGAGATGTAAAATTTCAGAAGTTTTGAAGCCATATTAAAAAAAAAAAAAACACCCTCCTTTTTTTCCCTTCTATTTTTTGTTGGAAAAAATAGGAATTTATAAAAATCTCCTTTGGAGGTTCTTAAACAGAGGCTGGATGGCCATCTGTCAGGAGTGTTTTGATTGTTTATTCCTGCAGGGCAGAATGGGGTTGGACTGGATGTCCCTTGTGGTCTCTTCCAACTCTGTGATTCTATGATTCTCTTTAGTTATTTAAAAAGAAAATGGCTGTAGCTTCTTTTCTTGAAACTTTGGCAAAATGAGGACATGCGAGTATGCCTTCCCCCATGTGACTTTCTCATTTCAGCTTTTCCATTCACCTTTAACATCCAATGGAGTGGGAGCAATTTGCTAATGAAATGAAGAATATTAGTCACTTTAAGGAAATCTGTTCTCTTTTCTTCCACTTTTTAAACTGAGCCTAACTTTCATCTACCCTCATGTTAAATCACTTGTCAATGCAAGGAATCTTGCAAAGTAGTAGGAAAAAGCTCTGCAGAAAAGGAAAGGCTGACAGTAAAGCAGTGGGCCCATGCTGCTGCCTAAAATACAGTAAGACCTCCCCTTATCCACAGGGGATTGGTTCTGAGGGGGGTGCTGTGGATACCAAAAACCGTGGATAATAGGAAACACCATTGAAAATAATGGGGCTTCTGGTTTAAAATACCATTGGCCTGCCATAGGATCTTGGAGGGTGACACCCCCATTTTTTCAACTAAAAAGGCCCTTTGCCTCTCCTTTGGGTTACATGGGGCATTTTCACCCTTTTTTGGCCCTCCCTGAATTTTTTAAAACCTAGGAGAGGTATAGGGATGAAAAAAATCCCCCCCCCAAAAGTAAAACTGGGGGGAAGGTTTCTGGAGGCCTCAGAGCAGCCATGGGGGCCACACTTTCTCCACCCCTGTTGTAGATTTAAATATGGATTTGGATGCAAGGAATTCTTCGGTCAGTTGAAGTCTCTCATTTTTTGGGTTCCAATTTGTCATCCTGGTTTTCTTGGATCTTTCAGGATCACGAGACGACTTCAGAGACTGCTGATACTGAACGACTTCCCAAAACCTTTGTATAAGAAGTTTATCCAATTCTACCGGTCTATTCCTTTCCCCGCGCACTGCCAGCGTTTCATCAATAGGTAGGTTTCCTTCAGGCCTGTGCCTGTGCCAATTGTTGAACGTTGTCATTGGGCGTTGCATTATGGGGCATTACAAAAGAGGGGGAAAGGCAGCCAAATGGCTCTGGGTCTCCCATGACAGCTATGGTGGCAATGAAGAAATGACCAAAGCCTTGGCTATAATGGTACCGCTGCCAATGTGAGCTCTGAGAATCCGTCTTAATGCCCAGCTTGCCTGTGGTTCAGCGAGCGAACAAGCATGGCACCCCTTTGCTTCATTTCCGCCATCTCTGTTTCTCTTCTTTTTCTCCCAGTCTGGATTTTATGACTTGGGATCATGGCTTGCTGACTTCCATCTTAAAAGGACAAAATGCCACCGGTCAGAGATCATATAGAGGGAAGAAAGAAACTCTTTGTGAAGTGGTTCCTGTGGGAGAGGCACGGATCGAGAGAATGGAAAACCGCCAACAGTAAGTCCATAGATGTATCTGCACTACACAGTAGGAGCAGTTTGATATTGCTTCAGTGGCCGTGACTCCATCCTATGGAATCCTGGGATTTGTAGTTTGGTTGAGATATTTAGTGTTCTCTCATTCATCCCCCTGTATTACATTATTAGATCTTGTATAGAATTTTAAGTCCATTACCAAACTACAAAATAGAAAATACAGTTTTAATATTTCCGATTTTAACCACAAAGGCTAGGTCTTTCTTTCTTTCTTTCTTTCTTTCTTTCTTTCTTTCTTTCTTTCTTTCCTTCCTTCCTTCCTTCCTTCCCTTCCTTTCCCTTCCTTTCCCTTCCCTTCCTTTTCTCTTTCTCTCTCTTTCAAAATAAAGATAGTAATTTCAGAGGTTTCTTGTGAGGAATATATAATCTGGAAAAAAAAAGAGAGTACAGGGATGGACAAAGTGTGGCCCTGGAGATGTTGGTTGGAGTGCAACTCCCAGCATGCCCACACTTACTGTAACTATGTAGGCTAAGACTGCTGGGAGCTACAGTGCAAGAACAGCTGGAGGGACACACTTTGCCCACCCCTGGCAAAGTGGACCATGGTCCTTTCTGCGCTGGACACGAAGCTAATCTTTGCCCATCTTTGTGCCTTAATGACTTTGTATCCTTCCTCAGATACAAAGAGCTGATTCGTTATTTGAAAGTGGTGAAATGCAGTGATTTCCAATGGTAAGTGATTTGGAATTGCTTGTAGCTGTCAAAAGGTGGTGTGTTTGACTCTAATCTGGACACGAATTTTCTTAGGACCAGGACTATTGTGATAATTTTATGCCAAATCAAATTGTACATAGTCATATTTTATGTTCCTAAAGTAACAGAGTGACTTTCAATCTATAAAAAGTGCTGATGTTGCATTTTTTTTCAAATTTTCTGCAAATTTCCATTTTTTCTGAACCCTCCTGGAAAAAATGTGTCCCCTCCATGGCTTCAAAATTTCCTGGAAATTTTACATCTCTAGATGGAGACTTTTGCAATAAAGTGATTGTGGCAGGAAAACATGGAGGTTAGGTTCCACCTCCCTGTACTGATGCATTATGATAACGCGGCCCGTTGTCTGTGAATGTTTATGCTGTGATAGAATTCCTCCTTTCCATACCACGCGGGGACTCCTTGTGACTTTTGTTTTGTGGCCACAAATCAATATGCCTTTTCCTCCGGAATCCACTTTGTCTTGTTTGCCTGATCCAGGCTAAATAAACAGAGGGACCGGATACCCTTCTACCATTTCAAAAGTGGAAATAGCACGGCTGCTGCCCAAGCCTTCTTTTCCATCTTTCCAAAATCCTGCTGCTTGGCCTGCCGCATCTCTCCAAGCCAGTTCAAGATCCTCCTGAAGATCTTCCGTACGGGACAAGTTCCTTCGGGGAATGAGTTGGAGGACCCTGCCCCGTGGCTTCCATTGGGCAAGTAGTCCTTGGTTTGGTTCCTGCTTTTGCCTGCCATCGTATGTAGCACCAGTTTGGCACCTGTGGGCTGGGAATGATGCAACCCATTTGGTCCCTGGGGCAGGGGGGATCCCTTACGTCCCTTCTTGCCAGAATCCCTCAACCCTATACATTACAAGGGGTGCATAACTGCTCCCATCCCTTCCTTTCCCTGAAACAGCTAAAAATCATGACCAGAAGTGAAACTGCGCTCCCCTGCCAGCGTAGCCTGTGAAGGGCTGGGAATTGCTGAAGGTGGCCCTTCGAGCCTTGTCGCGAGTCCACCCAGCAGCAAAGCAGCTCTGATTTGACCCCTTCCTCCTTCTTCTCTAGGAGCCCCTCTGAAGTTTCCGGTTCTGATCAAGCAGACATTCAGGATAATCTTCAGCAACCTCTCTTTGTATAAGAACGTGAGTGCCTGTTTTCGTGCGCCAGTTAAATACTCTCCTCCCTCCACCATCAGCCCAAATTGAGGATATCAGACTGATGGCCTCCTTCTTACTTGCTACTCTCTCAGGGCCTTATCACACTGCTTCCTGTGGAATCCTGGGATTTGTAGTTTAGAGAGGGGCATTGAGCATTCTCAGCCAAAGAGGCCTCACTAAACTACAAATCCCAGAATTCCACAGGAGGCAGCCAGAGCAGTAAAAGTGGAACAATAGCACTGTATTAGTGCAGTTTGGTAACGCTTTCAGGGTCTTGCTCTCTAAGGGGGCACTTTCCTCTCCAACCATTAGGAGGCAGGCTTTTTTAAAAAATGGATTGGGACTCTCTTGGGAGGCATCTATGGTTCCTTCTTCAAAGCTGCTTTTCCTCTTGGCTCCACGATAAATGGAGACGGGCAGTTTAGAAGAGGTTGAGGAAAGGGGCTCATTTTTCTAAGAGAAGACCCTGCCTACCTGTGGATGAGAGAGGAGAGCACTCCACATCCTTGGGCCTTTTCACACTACATAGTTATAAGCACTATGGTTCCACTTTGGCAGCCAGGGCAACGCACTGTGGAATCCTGGGATTTCTAGTTTGATGTGGCATTTTAATTCTTTGGCTGGGAATTCTGAATGCCTCTCTGAACTGCAAATCCCAGGATTCTTTAGGACGGAACTGTGGCAGTTAAAAGTTGAAATTGTAGTGCAATGGCTGTGTGTAGTGTGAAAGGACCCCAGGGCTGCTGGATGGTGAACAAATGGAAAAAGAATGCACAAGTGTGCAAATTCTCCAATCTCTGTCTTGACTCCTTCACAGGGTTGTTGTTGGGGGAATTGCTGTTCAGAGATGGAATAGATTACCTTGGGGGGGTCATGGACTCTTCTTCAGGAGGGGGTTCTTTAAAGAGAGCTGGGATGGCTGTCTCTCGGGAGTGCTTTCATTGTTTCTTCCTGCATGGTAGAAGGGGGTTGGACTAGATGGCCCTTGTGGTCTCTTCCAGCTCTATAATTCTATGAAATGTTGTTGGCTAGTTCTGAGCATTTGCATCTGGAGAGATTGGTAAATTTATCTTTGATCCTGGCAATGCAATGAGCCGTCTTGTGTTTCAGCCCCAGTGCTGGAGTTTTCTAATCACAGCGTTTAGCAGCCACTGCATTTTGGGAGAGGATGGATGCCTGATACCCCTCACAGTGAAGGAACCACCCCCAGAATTCCAGCAGGTAATCAGTGATGGAAGGGATGAGTGTCACATTTAGACACGTGGGTACACAGGGTGCTCAGATTTCAGGGGCTGATTTTTACCTGGAAGTGTTGGCTTCCAAAACCTCTGATAATTTTAAACACAGTGTGTAGCTGTTAGCAGTGATCTCTGTTGTTTGCCAACTTTATTAGCTGTTTTTTGCATAAACCACAAGCCATGTCCAGTCCCCATGTTCAACAGGAGCACATAGAGGGGGGGGGGGAAATCCTCACCAGAATATATTATTAGGTACAGAATTCTGTTTCCTGAAATTTATCAGCTTCCCCAGCCAGCCCTTCAAAAACACTCCTAGTCCTCATGTGTGAAGACATTTGATTATAAGCAGGCTGCTTCTGTTGGGATCTTAAAAGCTAGTTGAGTATTTGAATGAAAATTGCAATAACTAGAACTGGAGCATCTTTCGGTTCAAGCACTTTCTTTGGCTGGTGTTCAGTGCTGCAGTTACGGACTCTTAACCAATCTATCATCAGTAAGATTATGTAGTCTTACTTAAACCAGCATAAATACAGCCCTCACCCACCCACATTAAGAGCGATCTGCCAGTTCAGAGATTACCGATGTAAAACAAAACAAAGAAATAATTACAAAAAGATAATAACAAGAGATAGATAGTATGACAAAGTAGGCTTATCTTGATGAATATAAAACATAACTGTATTAGGAAAACATGAGCAAGATAATTATGTTATAATTATGCTTGTGGTTAAATACAATGATATTTGGAAGTTGCGCTATGTAATTTATTTAAAGAGACTCTAATTCACTTATATAAATGACAACAAATTCATTACAGTCAAGGATAAGAAGCAAGGAAGTCATTTTAATTTTTTTAATGTTTTTATTTTTTATTTAGTTATTTATACCCCGCTCTTCAGCCACAAGGCTATCAGAGCGGCTTACAAATTGTTTTAAGCAATAGCTATTTACACATCTAACTGCATTAAACAGCTTCCAATGTGTGTTAGCTAATTAGTTAGTTAGTTTTGTGGGTTTTTTTCTTGTTTTGTAGCTTAGATGTTTATTTGTATGTACTAGATTAGTTTATTAGGTTGTATACTGTATACACATTATTCGTGTTTTATGCTTAGTAATGTGTTTATATTGTATTGTTTATATTTTATACTAATAAATATATGTTTAAAAAAAGAGCAATCTGCTCATTCAAGTGAAGGAGATTTGTTCAGCTGAGGATGCCAGTCACAGATGCAGGCAAAACGTCAGAAATATACTCTTCCAGAACACGGCTGAAACAAAACACAGTCTGAAAAAAGCCCAAGGAAAATGTTTTCTTGGCCAGATTTGTTCACACATGATTTGAGGCTGAGAGAGTGTGACATGCCCAAGGTCACTCAGTGGGTTTCCAGGGCTGAGCAGGGATTCGAACGCGAGTCTCCCAGAATCTTAATCCAACACTCAAACCACTACAGCACGCTGACTTTAATCGGCAAGGTGTCTTGAGAGGAGGTTCACTATGGTCTCCCTCTGAGGCTGAGAGAGTGGGAATTGCCCAGTGGGTTTCCATAGCTGAGTGTGGGATTCGAATCCTGGTCTCGCAGAGTCCTAATCCAGTACCCAAGCCACAACCCCATGTTGGCTCAGTGAGTCTGTTCCAGTTGTGAGTCTCCAGATGTCCTTTTTGGTTATTTTGGTGTGACTTCCTTTGCAGATTGTCTTCAAAGCATCTTGCTACATTGTGGGGGAACTCGCTACCAAAAACCGCAGTAACATTTTCATCGCAGAAGCCTTTGAGCTGGAGGTAAGTACAGTCAGTCCTCCATATTGATTTTGCCATTTTATATAAGGGACACCATTTTACTACACCATCTATATATATAATTCTCTTGGGTATGTTGCCTTTCCCGGTGTGCTGATTGGTTGCTCAGGAAACGCACCCAACCAATCACCATCCACATGCAAATTCCCTCTCCACCTCACAATCCACTTCTGCCACTCAATCTGTAGCCCAGATTGGGACTCAGACAGTCAATTGGGGGCAGTGACGGGCCGCCTGTGACTGGATCCAGGTAGTCAAGTGAAGGCACGGCGGCATCAGCAGGGCAACAGAACAAGTTACCCTCAGCAATTCTGGGAAAAGTGTGAAATGCTGAGAAGGGGGAGGAGGAATTTTAAAATCCACCGGCCTACCTTACAGGGTTGTCGTGAGATCTACTGGGTGTTTAGGGGGAGAGTTTTTTTAATGGTGTATGTTATGCTAGGTACAGCTAGTTGTATATTATGAGACTTGAATATCCATGGATTTTGGTATCCATGAGAGGGTCCCGGAACCAAAACCCACTGGATACCAAGGGACTCCATTGCTGATGTGTCTGCATGCTCAGGATACCCACATACTGGGGATGGTTTTGCCAATGAGTTTGGAACCTGAGATTCAAAATCAATGACTGTTTTAAAAATTAAATAAATCAGACTATGTTGTTATGCAAAGTAATGTGTGTGTGCGTGTGCGTGTGTATATAGTTTTGTGTCTGTGTCTGTACATACATACACACATATACATAGGTGATTAAAAAAAAGCAAACCAACAACATTTATCCCAAGTTTGTCCTGGATCTAAGAAGGATGGAGCAACCTTGTTTTCTGCAGCTCTAGAGACTAGGACATGGAGTAATGGACTCAAACTACAGGAAAAGAGATTCCAGCTAAACATTAGGAAGAACTTCCTGAGGGTAAAAGCTGTTTGGAAGTGAAATGGACTGCCTGGGAGTGTGGAGGAGTCTCCTTCTTTGGAGGTTTTTAAATAGTCTGGATGGTCATCTGTCAGGAATTATTTCATTGTGTATTCCTGCATGGCAGAATGGGGTTGGACTGGATGGCCTTTGTGGTCTCTTTCAACTCTATGATTCTAAGGCAGCAGTTAATCACTGAAGATACATATATATATATATATCAATCCAAAAAGCAAATCCTGATTTTGCCATTTTATATCAGGGACACCATTTTACTATGCCATTGTATGTAATGGGACTTTAGCATTCCCAGATTTTGGTATCCGCGGTGGGTCTTGGAACCAAATCCCAGTGGATACCGAGGGCCCACTGTACAAGCAAAATGCAATAGAATAGAATAAACAGAACTGTTAATTTACGTGACCCATTTCAAAAAATTCCTCGGGACAGAACGGACTTAAGTTAGCAATAGGTGTGCAGCAATTTCTCATTCACTCTCCTGATAGTTTAGTCTGCTAAACATTTTTTTAATGAAAACAACTAGCTGCATGGTTATTGTTGCCTGGGTGGAACAGGCGGTCTTTTAGGCTTGGAACAAACATTTTACAAATGTTTTGCAACAGCTGTCAGTGCAGGCCACAGCAACCCTATGGGCTTAAGGGGGGGTTGAGTCAATTAATTGTATGATTTTTACAGATTAGTTGAATAAATCTGCATACATTTGCAAATGAATTCAGCAAGATTAGTTTAAAGATTAGGTTTTGGGGAGGGGTTGGAGCTCAGTGGTGAAACCCGGGCTTTGCATGCTTCTAATGCTTCTCCCATCAGCTGCTTCTGGTAGTGCTGTGAATCAGTTCTTTCTCTGCCTGGGGTCTTGGACAGGTCTTCCTAGCTGGGGCAGGCAGAAATGTTGGCCCAGGGCTGTACTCCTAACACTAGGGAGCCGGCCCTGTGGAAGAAAGTGGGATTTACTTCACATTGACTTGAGAAGTCCTGCCTCGGATTCCATTGCATCTCTGGCCTTGTTTAAGGCAGTTCAAGGATTTTATTTTCAGATGGTAGTTGTATAGATTGCCTCAGGCATCATGTTACAACAAGGGTAGGCAAAGTGCGGCCCTCGGGCCCTTCTATGCCCCTTCAGTCCTCCTCCACTTCCCCGTAGCTCCCAGCACCCCAATTTCTTTTTAAAAATTCAATACGTTTTGGGCAATTTTTTCCCCTCCAAAACACATAGCCTTCCTTAGCGCAAGAAAGCATGTGAAAATATTCACAGCCCCTTGAGCAACCCTAAGGTGAGCCTATCACAGGGTTTTCTTGGCAAGATTTGTTCAGAGGGAGTTGGTCTTTGTCTTCCTCTGAGGCTGAGAGAGTGTGATTTGGTCACCCAGTGGGTATCCATGGCTGAGCAAAGGGGATTCGAACCCTGGTTGCCAGAGTCATAGTCCAACGCTCAAATTGCTATGCCACATTTGCAGTCCCTCTCAAAATGGTGATGGGAGGTGGTGCGACATCACTTCCTGTTGCCATTGTGAGAGGGACTGGAGAGGAAAATTGAGATGTTTGGGCTAGCTGTGTGGAGGGATGCAGCCTTAATCTATGGCTTTTAAATTAACCTTTAATAGGCTCAATTGAATGTTGCTGCCTTTCTACCTTTCTGCTTTCCTTCCTCACACAGCTGGAGGCCGGGCTCATTTTTGTGGTTGAGGCGATACGGCAGATGCTTCTGCATAATTTTCGTTCCCTGACCTCCTTCCTCGAAATTGTGTTGGCTTTTGGGGTAAGTTATGAATGGCAATTGCAGACCTTCCATCTTAAAATATACTGTATAGTGCATTGTTCTTACATGCAGCGGGTACGACCTATTGTGGGAGCCAGCCAGGAGCAAGTTAGCAGAAAAGTCCACCAGGTAGGGGAAACCAGAGCTTATCAGAGTCCAGGCAGGTCCGTAGGGTAAGGCAGAAAATCCAAAGTGTCAGTCCGAGGGAGTATCAAGTAACAACGTCCCGGTGGAATACTATTGGTGTTACTGATGGTTTCAAGTATTTGCAGTAGCTCTGGGAACGTCTCTCTCACAGATACATTGGGTGACCTATGTTTATTTCATGTGTTTTGAAATGTCTTTTTAAGTTAACACCTTGGAAGTAGTGTTTTAATTCAGCTGATGGTTTAATGCTTTTTGGTTTTGTACTTCATCTTATTTTAGCTGTTCTCTTTTAACTTATATTGCAAGTCACTCCGAGTCCCGTTTGGGAGAAAGGCAGGGTATAAATGAAATAAATAAATAGAGTTAAGTCTGTGACGACTAGGTGTTCACCACGCCAGTGCCACTCAACCCGTGCCAAGGTTGCCTCTCTTTTCTCCCCTTCCGCAGGGAAACGTCTGGTGCCTGAAGCTCCTTCTGGAATCTCTGGCTCCTCACGAGGAGGTCCTCCGCACTATTGCTGGCCTGACGATCACTGATCTCCATAGCCGGAAGGTGGAAATATTGGCCCTGTAAGTTGACCTTTTGCAGTCTGCCGGGCTTTGTTTAACCCAGCCTGAAAGTTGGGGTTGGCTGCACCAAGCCCGAAGTCCATGGGACAAGAGGAACCATATCTCCCATCATGCCTGCCTGCTTTTAGTTCTTCTAGGTCTGGGGTGGTTGGCAACTACAGAATCGG
Source organism: Gambelia wislizenii (assembly GCA_030847615.1). NCBI lineage: Eukaryota > Metazoa > Chordata > Lepidosauria > Squamata > Crotaphytidae > Gambelia > Gambelia wislizenii. The sequence goes on along the minus strand of JAUMIR010000012.1, from coordinate 28,882,911 downwards.
GGAGGAGGGACACTTTTCTGCCCTTGACCCTCTGGGTGCCACATTGACTGCCCAAATTACCCCCAACACAAAAATAGAATGCCTGGGAGCTAGCTGCTGGCTTTGGGAAATGGGGATATTTCTGGATGTTCAATGTGGAGGGCCTGCAAGCTCTATAAAAGATGACTTGCCACTCCGGGAAGCTTCTGGAAGAGATAACTCACCCCTTTTGTGGGGGCACGGATATGCAGGCAAGGAATCCTCAGCCCCCAAGGCCTTTTTAACCCCTCCTCAAATGCTCTCCCATGGAGGCATTTTAACCATATTCTTGCTCCACCCCCCCCCCCCGGGCCATTTTAGGCTCAGGAGAGGCCTTTTTTAAAACTGGGAGTAAACCAGTCACTTCTTGTTTTGAAAAAAAAGACGTCTCCTGGAGCTGAAATGGCATCAAACATGGCAAAGTCCCCCCCCCCACATGCCCTAGAGGGCATGTGGGGCATTTGGAGAGAATTAATTTTTTTGCAGTTAGGGGGTGCATGCGTGTGGTGCTCCTAAGGTCTCATAGGGGACTAATGCAGCCCCGTAACGACTGTGTAACTCCCGCCGTAGGTGCTTTGCAAATAAGGAATACCTATCACATGCTGGCATGCCTAGGATGTATTGCAAGGCCACTGTAAATCACTCCCTCCACCGTCCCAATACAGTTTGGAAATTTAATTAGGATTAACACCCAAAGACTCTCTGATTGCAAGATGCCTAGAACTGTGAAATGTTTAGACCAGGGGTTTCCAAACTTTGGCCTTCGGTGTGTTTTGGAATTCAACTCCTAAAAGCTCCAGCAGGCTTGGCCAACAGTCAGGAATTCTGGGAGCTCCAGAATTCCAAGTCCAAAACATCTGGAGGACCAAAGTTTGGAAACCACCGGTTTAGACAATGAGCAACCTTGATGCCACTGTGTGTGTGTGTGTGTTGCTCGCTTTTGATCCTTGTTTTTCCTCATGTTGCTCAGGTGTAATCGCTTTGGCTCTTGGTACGTGTGTGAGCTGCTCTACCTCTTCCTGGCATCCAGGGATAGAAACTTACCCTCCGTCGGCATCATCATCATCGATATTATTAAGGAAAACTTGCATGAGTAAGTGGTTGCATTTTGCGGTTGTCCCAGCTGTGCTTTCTTTGGTAACAAGGAGGAGTTGAATGAACAACATTCTACATTTAGGACACAACATTCTACATTTAGGACACAACATTCTACATTTAGGACACAAAATTTCTACATTTAGGGTTTGGTTCCAGGATACACACACACGTGGATACTAAAATCCATACGTCATGGATGCAGAATCCGCCAACTATAAACAGTGACGCTAGACATATTAAACACTTTAACAAGTTAAAAGAAAAAAGACTAAAAGCAGGTGAAATATTTTAAAACAGTTCAAAACATGCACATGTGTGGATCCATATGGAAATAGGTGCCAAAGGCTTTTGGAAACAATGTTTTCACGTGGCCTTGGAATGACAGCAATGTAGCTGCCAATCGGGCCTCCCCGGGGAGGGTCTTTCATAGCTGGGGGAGCCACAACAGAGAAGGCTCTCTCCCATTCCTCCCATACTATATCTCCCCCACTAGTGGGACACAAAGGAGGAAGCCTCTAAAACAGTGGTTCTTGATCTGTGGTCTGAGGACCCCCAGAGATTCACGATGTCCTCACAGGGAGTCCATGAAGCCTTGAAGGCTTCTTGGCCCACCTCCTCCCTGCAGTGGAGTGACGACATGACAGAAGCCAAGGCAAAGGCTGGGTGGCTTGGCCTGCACATCGCCATTCAATCCACAAACTTGCAGGAAGAAGCAGGAGAAAAGTCTTCCCTCATCTTCCAGTGCCTCTGAGGGAAGAGTTAATCATGGATGGTGTAACTATATCATCATCATCATCATGGCTTTAAATCTTGAGTTAAGTCTTGGGGGTCCACTGCAACAAAAGATATTTAAAGGGGGGCCCTTCTAAAGAAAAGGTTAAGAGCCACTGACCTAGTAAGTCTCAAACCTCTCTTTGAACAGAGGCTGGAGGGCCACCTGTTAGGGATAGACTAGGTATAGATTTCCTCCTATGTTTGTTTGACTGGATGAGGTTTTGAGTTCCTTCCAAATTCCTGGAATCCTCTTCCTCATCATTATCATCAGTTGTGTTCAAACTGATTAGGCAAATGTTACATATCTATGTGTAGATCCCTCAGTTGATCATTTCTTTCTTCATAGAAAATGATAATTGCTAGGGTTAGATAGCGGGGGCGGGGAGAGAGAGTTACTTCAAGGTCATTAAATTTAATGAAGACTAAACATTAGGAAGAACTTCCTAATGGTAAGAGCTGTTCGACAGTGGAATCCGCTGCTGCCTCAGAGTGTGGTGGAGTTTCCTCCTTTGGAAGTTTTTAAAGAGAGGCTGGATTGGCCATCTGTTGGGGATGCTTGCAGGGTAGAATGGGGTTGGACTGGATGGCCCTTGTGGTCTCTTCCATCTCTAGGATCCTATGATTCTGTGTCATAGATGTTCTGAAAATAACATTTTTTTCTGACACATTGAAAGGACAACAGAGTCTACTAAGTACTAAGTATAAGCCTTCTTCTGTGATTCTGTGCATGACTTTTTGATACCTTAAAAAAAACGTAGAAAAGAAGTTAGATGTAGAAAGATAACATTTTTTTGTGTATAAAGAGGAAGACACAAAAACATACATAGGTACAATAAATCCTTTGAGTTTTTTTTACGAGGGAAGTCATGTTTTTATCCTAAATTGATTGATCTAAATTTATGTATGTATAATCGATGAAGAAAGAAAGGATGAAAACTTGTTTATCTTTTCGTGTTTGTTTAAACTTCTTAATGTATAAGCAATTCAATAAAAAGTAATAAAAAAATGAACTTCTTCTGGGGAAGTGTAATCACTTGTGTAACTAACTATATTTGTGCCAGTGTTGTGTCCTGGCAGGATTCCAGCCTCCATGTTGGATGGCTAGCAAAGGGAACGCCCTCAATGTGAGGAAGGATCATCTTGGGAGGAGGCCAATCCCCGTCCTAACCACTTCCTTTTCTTCCAGGTGCTCGTGGGCAAAGGCGGTGGGAGAGTTCCTTCAAAACACAGTAAGTATGTTGCTCTCCTTTAGGATCTGCTTTTTTCAGGGGCAGCGCTGTGTAACCATTAATTCTGCTTCCAATACGCAGCTTCTTAAAGGATGTGGAATACCTTTTGCAAGATATCCTGCCTTTTGGGTATCTTTAAGATGAGCATTGAGGAGAATGTACTGATGATATTTTTCCGTCTATGGGAATTCTTTCTATTACCAATTGCTTGGTAAGGGATCAGCATACAAAGTCCCCTACATGTCAGCAATGGATTCTAGGCACAAATTGAGGATATGCTCAGTGCATGAAGCACCAGTCATTTCCCCATAGCCGTGTGTCACTGGGAGAACCTCACCTGTCTGAATGGGCAAATTTCATTCCAAATACTGTTCCTGATCTCACACACACACACCTGTCACAATGAGCAAACTGCATCTCAAATAGCTATTCCACCATTCCTGATCTCATGTTATACATATATGCATATACATATTTATTGAAGCGATTGACAAACAGAACTAAAAAAGACATATCAAGAGCAAAACCTTTCGGCTTCCACTTTCTTCAGTTGCCAAAGAAGAAAATGAGCTGTATAAGTAGGTGGAAGTTTAGAACACTATACAGCAGCATCGCCGTATCCACTGATTCGCCAACCGCTGATTCCGTTATCCACGGTTGGCGATGGTGGGGGCGAAGGGGGAAGGGAGGGGCGAGGAGGGATCCCGCCTTCCCCTCTCTTCCCGTGGAAGGGTTCTGGTCGCGGCAGCGATGGCGGGGGCGAAGGGAGGGGAGGAGAGATCTCAACTGTCCCTTCCCTCGTGAGATTCTGGTCACGGTGGCAGTAGCAACGGGTGGTGGTGGCACCTCTCCCTTACCTATCGCTTGGCAGCAGTAGCGGCAATAATGCCGCCCCGATTGTTCGCAGAGGGGCGGGATATAAATACATTTTATTATTTATTATTATTATTAATGGCAGTGTGGCTCAGCCTGGGCAAAAGCCCTCCGCCTTTCCTGCTTCCCCCACTTCATCCCTCCCAGAAGCAGGAGAACAGCAGGAGAAGGGAGAGAATAATAATAATAATAATAATAATAATAATATATTTATTTATACCCTGCCCCTCTGCTAAAAACAATTGGGGTGGTTTCCAACAATTAAAACATTATAATAATAACTAAAAACACCACCCACCCCCACCCTCCCCCATAAAAAGACATTAAACCCTATAAAATTAAAACCTTCTAACTAAAAGCACATTAAAAGCAAATATATACATAATTTTAAAAAGCCAGGAGACTGAGCTCCTGAGGCTGGAGTAGCACCCACATACAGTATGTGGGTGCTACTGTATACGTACGTATATGTCGTATATTTAGAACACATATACATACATTTGTTGTTGCAGTGTGCCTTCAAGTTGTTTCTGACATAGGGTGACCCTATCCTAGTGTTTTCTTGGCAATTATTTTTCTGAAGAGGTTTGCTATGCCCTTCTTCCTCTGAGGCTGAAGGTTCCAGAGGACCTGTTTTGGAAACTGTACGTCAGAGTGATCCACTGTCCTCTTTTCCTGTTCTCAAGTTCTGTTATCCTAATTAACTCTCTTTTAACTTCTGCACAGAAAAGGCATTTTAGCTGGGTCTCTCCGGATGTTTCCAGCTTCATCGCTGCTTCACAGGCTCTTCCGTAAATCTGCCAAAGTGAGGTTGGCCGGCTTCTCCTCACTTTGGGCTACTTCCATGAGGCCTTACTTTGGACAACTGGCCCCGGCCTGTGGATAAAGGCCATTGTAAGCAAAGGGCAAAGACACCGTGGATGGTTCGTCTAGGAACTGCAGGCATGTCTATTACAACGGGACTTCCCTGCAGGACTCTACCGGCTTTAGAGGTTTATAAAGTACACTAAACACAAGTTTCTCCCATGAGAGGATAGTTTTTGTTTTACAGGCCTCATGTGGGCCTCTGTTCCATGCAACCCATGCTCAGTCCACATGTCTGTTATCTCAAAATGTGTGAGGAATCTCAAAACAGATCTCATTTTTGTATAAGGGTGATGTGCTCTGAATATATAATGTATATATACACACACACCCACACACCCTGCACTATGTTGTATCATTTTCCTAAAGGCACCTTCTTTTCTTTTGTTCATTGCACAGAGCATGGAATTTCATGGCACATTTCCACTTATGCCACAGTGTTTCATTCCTTGGGTTGGGATTTGTCAGTGTGGCCATGTCATGTCACTTTTTTTTTTTAATGCCAAATATCATGTTAAAAATAAGTACTGTATCTTGGATATCTGACCCATGCTTGAAAGTTGTTTACCCTGGTAGCACTTGAGGTGGAAATCGTCACAATGGTTGAGATCATATACCTGCACATAGCTCCATATCTGCAGTTTAGCATCCTCTTACCACCTGGTAGCTGCCAAGCCCCCCTGAGAGGCCTTGACTATTGTGGATAGGGAAGGGATTGGGGAGGCAATTTGAACCATGGAGAAGCTGATGGCCTCAGCTCACTCGGGAAAAGAAATGAGGGTGTGGTGTGATCGGCTGGAGTGCACCCTCCATTTCCTTCCCTCGTGAGCCCAGACCAGCCAAAACTTCATCGCCTGAATCACCTCCTGCTTCCTTCCCATCCCCACCGGTAGGTGACAGCCACAACGGTCACTTCTGGGCCTTGACAGCTGCCGGGCAGTATGAAGTTTTTATTTGATTTATTTATTTTGGATAGAGCACAAGGGTAAGTGGATGGCACTCTGCAATCCATCAAAAATGGGCCTTATACGTGCAGGCGCTTCATTTATACAACCATAAAGTCATGAACAGGTTGCCAGCCTGTGTTTCCCAGAAAAATAATTTCTACTGGTTATTCTTTCTGGTACATTGTCTCCCTTTTCCAGCCTGCTGAGAGTTGTTCTGATACTGTGGCCTGAAATCCAATTTAGTCCCAACTAGAGTAGACCCACTGACTCAATGGAACTTTCCTAAGTTTTGACTTTCCATTAATTCAGTGAGTCTGCCCTAGTTGTGGCTGACCGTTCAATTCAGGCCTGTGTTTTCCCATTTCTGGATTTCTCTGCTTACAAGCAAAGATAAGTTTGGCCTAGTTACGAAGTGTTATTTTCACTAATGTTGAGAGCTCTTTTATTCAGAGTTCGACCTGTATCTAAAAACCTGAGAAATATTTCTGCGTTTCCTGTATATGTATGTGTTGGTTTTGCACCTTTGAAATGCTTCTGAGGGAGTTTGTGGAGAACATGAAGAAGATGTGAAATGGCTGCACCTTTAGCCAGAAATGTTGATATACCAATTTGTAGTAATATATGTAGTATTACCTTGGTTTCCTTGTTCAAAATTATAGTCATTAAATGTTGAGTTTATATACTTGTTATCAGTGGGTTCCTGCAAAATCAGGGCTTAATGCTTGGATTTCAGGTTTGAGTTGGCCCTTAGGATTAGATGTTTTGTTCAGAGTGTTTAGGGTAACCCTCCCTCCCTTCTTTCCTTCTTCCTTCATAGAATCATAGAGCTGGAAGAGACCCCAAAGTCCATCTAGTCCAACATTCCCAGGTGGTGCATTCCACTGCCTAACAGTTCTAAAGGTTCTTCTTAATGTTTTCCCAGAATTGGAAGAGACCCCAAAGTCCATCTAGTCCAACCCTATTCTGCCCTGCAGGAATAAACAATCAAAGCATTCCCAGCAGATGGCCATCCAGCCTCTGTTTAAAAACCTCCAAAGAAGGAGACTCCAACACACTCCAAGGCAGCAGTTATTCCGCTGTTGAACAGCTCTTATGGTCTGGATGGTCTTCCTAATGTTGAGGTGGAATCTCTTTTCCTAGAGTTTGAGTCCATTGCTCCATGTCCTAGTCTCTGGAGCCCCCCAGCAGCATCAGCAACAAGTGAAGGGAGAGGAGAAGAAGAGCTTGTCTCCCTTCTGCTGGGAGGGCTGTGGTGGTGGGTGGGGTCCTATGTTCGCTGTTATCCACAGATTTCAGTATCCATGGGACACCCCCCCCATGGGGTGCTGCTGCTGCAATATCTACTAGAAGCCTGAAAGGAAGCTCTCCAGGGTCCTGAAACTGCATAATGTATATTAGAAGCCTGACCAGGAGCTCTCCGGGGTCCTGAAACTACACAGTCTCTATTAGAAGCCTGAAAGGGAGCTCTCCGGGGTCCTGAGCCTATATAGTCTCTATTATAAGTCTAAGGGAGCTCTCTGGGGTCCTGAAACCACAAAGTCTACTAGAAGCCCCAAAGGGAGCTCTCTAGGGTCCTGAAGATACACAGTCCCCATGAGAAGCCTGAAAGGGAGCTCTCCAGGGCCCTGAAACTATATACAGTAGCACCCCATATCCACTGATTCATTATCTACTGATTCAATTATTTGTGGTTTCAGTTTCAGCACAGCTGCCATAGTCTTCCTAGAAAATATCCTCTCTAGTCATTTTCTAGGTCCTCCAAGGCAACTCTATGGTATTTTAAACCGGAAGTCCCATTATTTTCAACTGCGTTCGCTATTATCCACAGATGTTGTTATCAGCAGTTGGGCCTGGAATCAATTCCCCAGTGAATATGGGGTGGGTGGGTGGGTCTTACTGTAGTCTCCATTAGAAGCCCCAAAGGGAGCTCTCCAGGGTCTAGTAAATCCTTTCACTGCCAACTGAGTTCAAATTGCAAAAGCTATGCTCCCAATAATTCAGCAGGGGGAAGAGGAGGGGGTGCAATCTTGCTCTTCCCAGGAAGTTCAGGCAAAAGCAAACTGCTGCAGCCTCTCCTAGCTCATCTGATCTTCCTCATCCATAACTTTGGCCATCTTGCCCACGCTCTGATGTTGCTTGGCCACTTGTATCCTGATTTTCCTCTATGAAATGTTGAAGGATATGAGATCAGTGTGTGTGTGTGCGCGCGCGCGCGTGTGAAATAACAAATTGTGCCCCTTTTGCCATGGCGGGGGGGAGGAATGAAGGCATGGGATAGGCACAGTAAGTTGTCTTCCGTCTACCTGGAAGTATTTTTGTTTTGTTTTGTTTTGTCTTTTGCATCATTGTCCTTGGGAGAATGGTGAAGGAGAGCTAGAGAAACAAAAACTTTGAGAGTTTGGTTGCAGCAGTAAATTATGCAATAAAGTTTGAGCTGGGAAAGGAATGGGATTCTACTCCAAGTGGCCTGACTGTAGCTACGTGTGCATACATGCAACAGGCAAGGTAAACAGCTGTCTCCAGAATCACTGAGCAAGCGTGAAGAACAAAATGCAAGGAAAGAGGGGAAAGCAGATTCGAGTGCCTCACCATCTACCCTGGCATGTTAAAAAACAGATCAATATGTTTCAGCACCAAAATGGAAATCATAAGAAAGATGGAGGCTTTTGAACGGAAAAAAAAAATCATCCTGGGATGCATTTTGGAAAAAACTTTCAAGTGGTCTCTAGAAGATTCAAATGCTTTTGATTACCTATACTTTCACATCCACGTAATATTAGTTTTGAATAAAACAGTTTGCTGAAACATTGAAATACTTTTTCTTGCAGAACCAATCTCTGTTCATCCCACTTTATTCCTACCTCTGTTACTAAATGTTTCATTGAAGAACTAAAGCCTAGGAACACATCAGCTTCATTAACTGTAGTATACCTGTATTAGTAGTAGTACTGCCTACAAGATGTGACCGACTGGAATTTTGTGCTCTGATAATGTGGCACAGTCCAAGCTGTGTGGTTTGTTGTTGTTGTTTTTGTAATGGTGCTCTCGTGATCCTATTCATGGCAATTTCATTCAGCTGTTTTCTCAGTCCTTTTAGGATTGTTCCCAGAAGCATCTATCTCTACTAGAACCACAGTTGTTTTCAGTTCGTACACCAAGATCTTGCAGACTGAATAGAAGAAATGCCAGAATAAAGTGGCTACAATGATACGTTCGAAATCTGTGCAAACACAAGCCTTGAAAAAGGTTGAAAATGGTAATGTAAAAATCCAGTGAAACTTTTAAGATTCAAACGGACAAGTCTATGAAAGTAATGTGCTGGACACTGAGAAATGAGAAAAAGAAAGTATGGGTTATAGATGTGGCAATCCTGGAAGAACAGCAGAATTGAAGACCAAGACAGGAAAAGACTGACACACGGTATTGAGACATCTGGGGGGGGGGGGAATATTCATTTCTATTCTTATTATTGTTGTTTAATTCATGTATATCCATTTGTAATCAAAACTGGAGCTACGGTTGTAAACACTGGTTGCAATCCATGCACAATGGCAACATTTTCTCGGATTAAAATCATTCATGCAAATACATTCTATGGCTAAGCTAAGGGAACATCTGAGCTCAAATTAGGACTCCAACCTCCTTCCTCCTGCGTAAGTATACCTTGTATATAGAATTTATTCATTTTAATATTGAACCCTACATAATCAGCTTCTTGTAGCTGGCGGCCACACAAAAATTAAAAAAAAAATCATTACAAAAATATCCACCCTCTATGCTAAGCAATTGAGGGCTATGCTGCTTACTAGCTGGTAGATGTAACAGATGGTCAATGATCATTACATTACATCACATACACACACAGAGTTCATAATTCCTTGATCTACAAAACCCATTGGAACAGATAATGTGGCCTGCAATCTGTCCCCCCCAACGCATGGCAAAACATCGGGTGAAGGGTTTTGTGGCTCTCTGTTTAACAGTGATACTCTGCCAAAAGTGAATTAATAGTAGGGTGTCGTAGACGTTTGAACCCACATTTGAACTTGAGTTTCTTCTTGTCTCTCTCAAAGCCAGACTAAATACCCTGATATCCAATCTTGGAAGCTAAGGAGGGTTAGGCCTGATTTGGATTTGGAAGGGAGACCACCAAGGAATACTAGTGGCTGGAGGGTATATTTCAGAGGAAGGCGATAGCAGACCGCCTCTGAAGAAATCTTGCCAAGAAAACCCTCCAAGAGTGACAACAGCACTTGGAGGCAACCTAAGGCACGTAACCATTGAGAACCAATTTGATGTAGCCATTTGAATGGTGGACTAGGACTATGGGAGACCAAGACTCATTCCCTTCTCAGCCATGGAAACCTACTGGGTAACCTTGACCAAGTCACACTCTCTCAACTTGTGAAAGGAAGGCAATGGCAAATCTCTGATGAAATCTTGCCAAGGAGAGAGGGTTGCCATAAGTCAGAGTTGACTTGAAGGCACATCATAACAAGAATGTGCATGCTCTCTTTCTTGAGTCTGGATTGTCTGTCTCTCTTATGGGAAGCCCGTCAATAGGACATATAGACATACTGCCCCTGGCACTGTAGGTGACACTCTTGGCTATAGCTATGGAGAGCCCTGACCCACAAATTTGTCCAATCACCTTCTAATGCCATCCACGTTGGCAGCCATCACTGTATCTTGTGGCAGTGAGTCCCACAGTTTACCTATAAACTATATGAAGGACTTTTATGTATCCTTAATCTTCCTGCAGTCAGATTGAGTGGATGACCCCGATTCTCCTATTACAAGAGAAAGGGGGGACGACGTATCTATAGGTTGACCCCCATATCTGCAGGGGATATGTTCCAAGACATACACACACCCCTGTGGATACCTGAAACTGTGGATAATAGGGAACCCTATTATTTTAAATGAAATCAGAACTCGAAGTTGACCATATAATCACTTTGGAGGACCTAGAAATGTCTAGACAGAACATATTTGTTAGGCTGTGGATAAGTGAAACCATTGATACCAAATCCATGGACATGGGGTCAACCTATACTTTTTCCTACACCTGACATAATTCTATAAACCTCTACCAGGTCTCTCCTAAATCTCCCTTTCTTGGAGCTCAACAGTACCCACTATTACCTTTCCTCAAAGGTAAATCACCGTGATCATTTTGTTCTGCCATCTTCCCCCCACCAATAGAATAGAATCAATTTATTTCGGTCACAGACCAGTGATACAAAACATATAAAAGCAGTAGAATCAATATATTTACAATGTACCCACGGCATGTGTAAAACTTGGTATATATAAATAAAACATGATATATAGTACATATAAAAAGAATAATTAAAATATATAAAATAAAACTATCCATTACCCACCAATACGATATTCTTTTTAAAAATAAATTGGCCAGAACTGTGCAGCATTCCATATGTGGCCATGCTGTGGATTTATATAGAAATGCAGTATGATGTTGGCTGTTTTATTTTCAATTCTTTTTTCTAGTTATGTCCAAGGTGGGATTTGTCTTCTATTTTTAAAAAAGCAGAAACAACTAGATTGATACTTTCCATCTCGCTGTGCATGCCAGATACCTATGTTTGGCAATTTTTCTATATCTGCCACACACAGCTGCTGTCCAGACGAAGTGAATGAGCAGTCCGGAGGCCATTTTGCCGATTGTTATTTGTGTATAAGAGGATGAGTGTAGGAAGTCCTGTGGCAACAGGCCCAACATGAATGACGTCTTTTGCTCTGGGAACTAGTGCCGGGATATTTTTCTTTCTCCCACTGAAGTCACTTTCCCCCTCCATTTTACCCGCCCTGCTAGAAAGATCGCTAAAAATCCCATAACCTACATCCAACGTCACTTGCCACTAAACTCCCCCAATCCTTTCTGATAATTGTTGGGAAGAGGCGGCACTTGGGGATTATATCTGATGTCAAAACGGCCCGATAATCTCGCATTTCGGCATCCGCTATCACTGACCCCTTTAATAGAAGAGCCACATGGTGTCCTTTGGAGAAAATGAGAAAAACAGGAGAGCCCAGGAAGGGATGGCTTAGTTATCATGATGAGGAGGCCATTGATTTCTGGAACCCGGCAAAGGGGCCCAATTAGTTTTGCCTCTGTTAGCTTCCTCATGGTGATCTATTTGCTCTCAGGTTGTCATCCACTCCGATATAGATCGGTGGACTCCAAACTTCTGCCCTTCAGGGTACATTTTCCACAATGCTTTACTCAGAAGACTTCCTCTAATTGCTGAGGATTTGGGGGAATGTTCTGGGATGAGCCATTTTTGTAAGGTAACCTGCAGGTCTCACAGGTAAACTCAGGTGTGCTGTATAGTATATGACCAATGTCGAAAGTCAGCAGTGGCAGCCAACTATCTGTTGAGCACTGTCTGTTCCAGAATTTCAGAAAGTTATTTTTTGGACTGCAACTTCCAGAATCCTCAAGCCAAACTACCTCATATCTCTTTCCTGCTGCCCTTCACACTGCCTTTTAGGCTTTACACCCCTGAATTTTCTAGAACCATTTCCAGATTTTGGGCAAGTTACTCTTTTGGGTTTTGGGGATGGTTGTGCAGTGGGCCCTTGGTATCCATTGGCGTTGGTTTCCAGGACCCCCCATGGATACCAAAATAGGTAGATGCTCAAATCTCATTATATACTCTCTCTCTCTGGCTTTTCTTCGCAAACGAAGATTCAGGAAGGACACATCCCGCGCTTTCTGCAAGTGCACTGATGACTAAAAAGGCCAATCCGAGATAAACAAGTCCGGTTGCAGAAAGCACAGCAGAAGGTCTCCTTGGGTGATGTTTTTGGGTTGTGATTCTTTCTGCGTTGTCGTTTCTCTTCAAGATTTATTCGGCGTGAGTTCTCAAATAAGGCTGCCGCATTGTGGATAGTGCGTCTCCATGTGTCCTGATGTGAAGCCATGGTGGGCCATTGTTGGTGATCAATTTGGCCGAGCCTGAGATGGTGGAGTAAAATGGTGTCTCTTATATAAAATTACAAAATCTTGGTTTGCTTTTTTGATTAAAAAAAATTTCAAGCTGTGGGTGGTGGAATCCATGGAGGCAGAATCCGCGGATACGGAGGGCCGACTGTAATCCAAGAAATTAACTTTTCCATGCTCGGGTGAGCCACTACCAATCTCATTTGAAGAATCGTTAGTCAAAGCTCTTGAGAAGGCTACAAAGGCAGTATGAAAAGCACTAGATCTAAATTGCATCAGTATTCGTGGAGAGACAGGGGGAAGGGGTTGGTCTACACCACCTTGGGGTAACCCTCAGTTTTTAGAAGATTGTTTTTTTGGACTGGAGGAGGGCAGTAGGGAGAAGACGTGAAAAGAAAACCACTTGTTTGGCTCCCAATGTACCTCTTGGGTGTCCCTTTCCTTTCACACTCTCCCTCCGGGATATAATTAGGGCACCATGTTTAGTGAAGGAAAAAGGTAGCTATGGTTCCCCCATGCTCTGCAATGTTTTGTTATGAGGATGTTGTGGTGGAGACACATTTCCCTCGTGAAATCTCAGCATCTTAATCCTGGCGGTTTGTTTCTGCAAAACCTGTTAGCAGAGGCCATTTGGAGAGATCGGTAGCAGAGGAAAACAAAGGGTGTACAATCCCCCCCACATATCTCTCATTCCCTCTCAGCTTATCTCAACTCTAAACCATTAACCAAAGCACAGCACCCGCGGGAGGGTGGGGTTTTTTCCCTCGCTCTCATTATCCCTGGTGAGGTTTCCCCCCCTTCCCTTTCTGAAGGCAGCTGGGCAGGCTGTACATTAATAGATTACATTCAGGATTTCAGATTGTTAACAGCAACAAGGGCTGCGGCTCAGAGATCTCTGAGGAGAAAGTCCCGAGAAGCTCTTTGTGGTGGATACACCGCTCGCTCTTTAGCCTTACTTCTCCAAACAGAAACCACAACTTTTCTTTGGCCCAAAGTGACACCTCTTCTTCCAAGGTAAGGTGCTTGCTGGCTTGGTTTACTTATTAAAAAGCAATCTCATTCAAGGCTGGAGGGAGCAAGACTCTTCCTCTTCCTCAAATTATTGATGGAATAAGTGGGAAATTCCAGTCCTTGGTTTTTCATAGAATCATAGAATTGATTTTTTTTATCTCATGACAACTGAATAGAACCTCCATGTCCAGGAATAGCATAGCTTTGAGTATCAAGATACCAGAAACAAACAAAATATGGCTTGATTTGTTGCTTTCATGCACTACTTGTGACCTTCTGGGGGTATCTGAATGCTGGATGCAGGATTAGGTAGACACAAACTGTAATCCAGTGGGTTGGTTTTTACATTTTTCTAAGAGACAAATGGTTGTTTGCTGATGTTGGTTTGCTTGATGGTTTAAACTGGAAGTACAACTCTTCTGAAGAGGAAACCTGGCTCTTGCAGCTTTGGGAAACATAGTTTTACACAACCTATACCATTGCAGACATGCTGGAGCTGCTATGAGTGATTATTCAATTCCCAGATGTATTTGAAATTGTTATAATGTGTTATTTGGCTTTGCTATTCTGCTAAAGATGTGTGTTTTGTTGCGGTGGTGGCTGCTGGTGGTAGCAGGTGAAGGCATCCATTCCAGGTTGTGGCTAGCTTTAAACGAACGCTCCAAGGTGCTGAACCTATTTAGGGATAGGGTTCAGCACCTTGGAGAACTCCAAAATTAAAACTGGGATTTGCTGCCCCGCTAAGGTGGAAGCCATCCACCAACACTGCTAAAGTTGTTATATATAGTTATTAAGCGGTGCATACTTTAGCCATCAACATTTCTGGAACCAAAGCTATTCTGGACAGGGCACTCCTAGCTCCAGATTTGCAGGGATGGCTTGGGATAATTTGGGGTGAAGGAGATGGCAATGCCAAGGCCTCTTGCCATGTTGGGGGACAACTTGTGCCTCCGTGTGACCCAAGAATTGCACCAAAGCATCTTCTCCCAGACTGGAAGGAGTGGTGAGCTTTTTGGAGGGCTACACACTGAGGGTGGGTTTCTGAGGATTACCCAGAAATCCCGGCAGGAAAGGAAGTGTGTTTATGGCCCTTTGCTAAAAAGAGTACCAATATAGCCTAGCGAAGGGTCCAGATCCATTTGCCCTCTCTAGAAAAGGCAAATCATGTTTCAGGATTGGGAAAGACCAAGCTTATCAACCAGTGTAGACTGAACTGCTCTAGATAAATTGCTGATCATTCTTTGTGCTGTAGAAGACTGAACTGCTGTCATGGTATTAGCATTTTAATAATAATAGTAATAACAGCAGCAACAACAACAACAACAACTTCATTATTTTTGTATCCCGCCTTTTGCCTATTATGCAATCAAGGCGGCTCACAACAATTGGATATAAAAACAAATCCATAACAATAGTAATAACTTAAAGCAATTTACCCACCCACCCCTTAAAATTACATATAATAGTGCATATATTTAAAATAACTGGCAAATTTTAAGGATATTTAGCTATCATTGGTAATGTTTGCTTTGCACTGTGGAGATTTGCAACCGTTTTTGTTTAATGCAAATGGATTTGAACCCAAATTGGGTGGGATGGTCTGACTCGATGTAAAACAGGTTTCTACTCAGAACTGGAAGTACCCGCTTAAAATGTCATTCAAAGTCAATATTTTGAAAGGAAACAAATGCCCTGTTACGTAATTCGATGATGCCTGAATTATTTTTGTCTCCCTTCTGAACATCGATCTTGCTTAGATTTCTGTCATGTATGGGTAGGAAGACCAGTTTGGAAAAGCAGTTGCAAATTCTTAAGTGTGTGTTAATAGACTGTATAAAAAACCATGATTTTATCAGGACCAACTCAGTTCCTTTATATTTCAGGGTAATCGTTTCTCAATGGGCAACTAGATTCAACACATACACCAGGTCCAGCCTGGGGTTAGGCAGAACACAAACAGATTAATTATGTACAACTTAATATATCAAATTTAGATGTTTAATGCTGATGATAACATTACATTAACTATGGGCACAATTCAGCCAACACAGAATCCCCCCCCCCACCTCTGGTTTATATTGTTGTATGTTCTTGTTTTAATGTGCATTTTCTTATGTTATTGTCAACTGATGTGAAGTATTTTTGGAACTGACTATTCACGGTGTTGCTAAAAGAAAGTGGAAATCATAGCAACTAAACATCCCAGTAGAAAAGAGTAAGAAAATGTTTAATTCAAACATTTTGGATGTCTGGCACTATTTTGGATGCTAGTACCTGTGCCTCAGTAGAGATATTTGGGGTCAGTGGGTGTGCAATTGAATCATATTTCTTTTTCTGAAATCCCTTTCTATATCAGTATTTATTCTTTCACCTTCACACAATTTTCTTTTTCTGGGCCAAGGACCCTGGGCTTCATCGTCTTCTCCTTGTGTGCTTTTGTCTCTCTCATAACGAGGTCACCTAATTAAGTTGATGGGTAGTATCAGAAGAGTATCTTTACACAATAGACCATTCGCTTATAAAGATCTGATGAAGACTTTGCATGGGTGAAGGACATCCTCAAACAGAGACTGCTCAGCCAGCACATGGAAAAGTTACAATTCCCAGAAACTCCCAGAGGCCATGCTGTCTGGGTGTGGGGAGCTGTCATGATGGAAAAAAAGAAATTATTCTAAGCTCTGAATGGAACCTCCATGCTCAGGGGCAGTATACCTTTAAATGCCAATGGCTGAGTAGCAAACCATCAGGCTGAACCATAGCTTTCTTGCTACTGTTATGGGGGGCAATCTAGATGGATCTGGCTCATTGTTGTTAGAAATTGGTTGAAGGATAAACAGATCTTCTCTTAATGTTTTTGTGGAGGGCGACCAAAATGGTGGGAGGTCTGGAAGCCATGATGCCCTATGAGGAGCGGCTTAGGGAGCTGGGTAAGTTTAGCCTGGAGAAGAGAAGGTGAAGAGGGGACATGACAGCCATGTTGGAATATTTGAAGGGATGCCATACTGAAGATGGAGCAAGCTTGTTTTCTGTGGATCCAGAGACTAGGACATGGAGCAATGGGTTCAAACTACAGGAAAAGAGATTCCACCTAAACATTAGGAAGAACTTTCTGACAGTAAGAGCTGTTTGGCAGTAGAATATGCTGCCTAGCATTATGGTGGAGTCTCCTTCCTTGGAGGTTTTTAAACAGAGGCTGGATGGCCATCTGTTGGGCATGCTTTGATTGGGTACTCCTGCATGGCAGAAGGGGGTTGGACTAGATGGACTTTGGGGTCTCTTCCAACTTGAAGTCTCCTTCTGTGGGGGTTTTTAAACAGAGACTGGATGGACATCTGTCAGGAATGGTTTGATTGGGTACTCCTGCAGGGCAGAATGGGGTTGGGCTAGATGGCTCTGGGGGTCTCTTCCAACTCTATGGTTCTATGAAATGGGCCTGTTTCTATATTTCCCAGTTTCTTGACATCCCTTTGAAATGACTGAAGCTCACAAACCGAAGACAAGACTCCACCTAAGAGCTAAGCAGAGAGCCTCATTTGTTGAGGAAACAGGAGAAGGCCTTCTTGGTGGCTACTCCCAAGCTCTGGAATTAATTTCCCAGAGAGGTTAGACTAGAGCCAATTTGGCCTCCCAGAGGAGGGTCTTCCATTATGGGTGCCACAGCAGAGAAGGCTCTCTCCCATGTCCTCCCAGTCTGTATCTCCCCCACTTGTGGGACACCAAGGAGGAAGCCTTTAGTACAGTGGTACTTAACCTGGTGGGGGGCATGAAGGCTTGAAGGCTGCTTGGCTCACCTTCTCCCCACAGTGGAGTGGCCACAAGATGGAAGCCAAGGCAAAGACTTGGCTGCCTTGGCCTGCACATTGCCATTCAATCTGCTCCAGCCACAAACTTGCAGGAAGAATCAGGAGAAAAGTCTTCCCTTCCCCTCCAATGCCTCTGAGGGAAGGTTTAATGGATGGTATAATTGTATTATTATTCTTATCATCATCATCATCATCTGGTATTATTATCTGGTATTATTACTGTTAGAGTTTTAAATCTTGAGTTACGTCTTGGGGGTCTGTGGCAACAAAAGATATTTAAAGAGGGTCCCTGGTAAAGAAAAAGTTAAGAGCCAGTGTTTTAGGCTGTTTATTATATGCATTCATTAATATAATTAATTAATTATATGCAGCCACAAATTTGCAAGAAGAAGCAAGAGAAATGTCCTCCCTCCCCCTTCAGTGCCTTTGAGGGAAGGTTTAATGGATAGCATAATTGTGTATTAATTATGACCTCCTGGACTTACCGTGGATACTGGAAATCATTAATATTATCAGATATTATTATTATTATTATTATTATTATTATTATTTTAACTCTTGAGTTAAGTCTTGGGGGTCCGCAGCAACAAAAGTTATTTAAAGGGGGTCCCTGGTAAAGAAAAGGTTAAGAGCCACTGCCCTAGGTATGTTGCTTTTTAAACTCCATTCAAATTGAAATCAAATCAGACCCTGAGATTGATCTGCTGAAAGTTTGCATCTGGTATACATGCAAAGCAGACTTCTCTTCCCTGTTGAGGTGAGAGAAGCATAGTTTCCACAGAGTTGGGCAGTGAAGGTAAGTAGTTTATTTCTCTTACTCCAAAAGGCTCCAAGAGTAGCCAAGGATAGAAGCAGCCGAACATTCAGGGAGCCAAAAAATGGATGGATCGTAATGATAGAAAAATTGCAGGGTCTGTTGCTGGTTCATCTCAGTTTAAAATGGGGGGAACTACACGAAGTAACCCTGAATGCAAGTTGATAGTTACAATTCCTCGTTCTTTTACCTGAACCAGCAACTTTTTGTACTGAGATAAAATCTGTGATTTTAAAAAGTTCTCAATCTGGGAGAAGCAGGGAAAACACAGACCAAAAAATATTATAGATGTGGTGGAGGTGTGCCTTCAAATCATTTCCGACTTAGGGTGACCCGAAAGTGAACCTATCACGGGGGTTTCTTGGCAAGATTCCTTCAGAGGAGGTTTGCCATTGCCATGCACTGAGGCTGAGAGAGTGTGATTTGCCCAAGGTCACCTGGGGGTTTCCATGGCTGAGCAGGGATTCAAACTCTGCTCTCTAGAATTGTAGTCCAATGCTCAAACCATTACACTGGCATATAGTCTCTATCATTAACTTTATTTCCTTGTATTCAGTTTAGTTTATGGCACAACCTTTCAAGGAAGACCCATAGCCAGAGCTTTAAAAGTTATGGTTGAAATGTAATTTATTACAGTTACTGTTCCAAGGCACTTGAGAGTAGCTAGTTAACATTATGATGAGCTTTGTGTAAGCCATTCATTTTTGGGGGAATCAGCATGGTGTAGTGGTTTGAATGTTGGATTAGGATGCTAGGAGACCAAGGTGCACTGTTTCAAGCAACTTTTGAGATCAATCTTCTACCTAAATCACTACTTGCTTCTAAACTTGCCAAAAGTCTGCTTAGCACATCCCCATGTAACAGAAATGAGAAAATTCAAAGGACTCCTTTCAAAAGTTTGGAAGCAAATAAAAATTTCCTTTGGTAACAATAATCCATAGAATCATAGAATCATAGAGTTGGAAGGGACCCCAAGGGCCATCCAGTCCAACCTCATTCTCCCATGCAGGAACACCCAATCTAAGCAATCCCAACAGATGGCCATCCAGCCTCTGTTGAAAAACCTCCAAAGAAGGACACTCCACCACACTCCCAGGCAGTGCATTCCTCTGCCAAACAGCTCTTACTGTCAGAAAGTTCCTCCTAATATTTAGGTGGAGTCTCTTTTCCTGTGGTTTGAGTCCATTGCTCCATATCCTAGTCTCTGGAGCAGCAGAAAACAAGCTTGCTCCATCCTCAGTATGACATCCCTTTAAATATTTAAACATGGCTATCATGCCCCCTCTCAACAGTCTCTTCTCCAGACTAAAAATGCCCAGCTTCCTCAGCTGCTCCTCAGAGGACATCATGGCTTCCAGACCTCCCACCATTTTGGTCGCCCTCCTCTGGAAGCCATTTTCTTTCTCAAAACATGCCAGAAACAATGCATTGGTGTAGCTTTCTCTCCCCCCCCCCCTCTGATCTTGATTTGTCTTTCATTGCCTGTTCTTCTGGGACAAAAATTGTTACTTTCAATTAAGAGTGTCCCCATTCAGCATTGGACTGGAAAATTTTCCTGAGTAAGTACTGACTTAGTAAAACCAAGATCCTTTTCCTCTGCTGTGTGCAGGTGCAGCAGGTTGCTTTTGCCTGAGCCTACAGGGAAAGACAAGATTCCTTCCTCTCCTCTCCCCTTGCTGATTTAGTTAAGTGCAAACAACTTTTGCACTTTGAATTCAGTTTGCAGCAACGGAAGAAAGTTGAAGACAAAGGGGGGAGAGAAACTGGGTCATTTTAAAAGCAGATGACAAAAGTGGTATGGCAGAGGATTAATCAGGTACTCCCCCTGTCAAATTGGGACATTTGGAGGGTATGATACTCGCTCTGGAGGTCATCTACAGCCAGTCTGATTAGTAGCCATTGATGGCTCTAACCTTCATGAACTGAAGATGGTGGGCATCATCTCTGTTTTGGGGTAAGCTAAGAGGGATGAGAGGCAGCTGGAAGATATTGCCCCTTTTCTGAATCTGAGGCTCATTATTAAAATCCTATTGTTAACCCCTGGCAAGCCCCTTTCTTTTTAAGTTGTAGGGCCAGATCTGAGAGGCACACAAAAGGGAAGAGAAAGGATGTGGGCCAGAATCCTAATGGTACTGATGGGAAAAATCCTACACTTTGCATCCTTTTGCCAGGGTCACAGAGCAGCGGCAAGGTGGAAGGCAGCCAAAAAATCTGCTGACTCTCAACAGTCTTGTTTCTCCAAGGCCTTGTTTTTAAAGGCCATTACATCTCTGTCCCTTTTTTTCAGTTTAGTTACCCTATCCTGATTTGGCAGGGACAGCCCTGGTTAATCCTGTGCCTTCCCACTTTTTCCAGCTGCTTTAAAAGGTCCTGGTTTCTCTCCTCCTCCTCCTTTGTCCTTGGCTTAGTTCCATTGCTGCAAGTTGAATTAAAGAATAATTTGAACGCCATTAACTCAACCGGGGAGTGAGGTGGAGAGGTGGGGACAGACTCTTGCCCTTCCCAATAGACTCAGGCAAAAGCAAACTTCTGCAGCTACTCCTGGCTTGTGCATTCTTCCTCATTTAAAACTTTTGTCATCTTTGGCCACGCTCTGCTGTTGCTTGTGTCCTGATTTTCATCTGTGAAATGTTGGAGGGTAGGGTAGCAACAGCACTCCATCGTAGTTTTGACCAGGGCAAACATTGGCACAGCCGTGACCCCCACAAGTGGGGGGGCTGACAGGGGTCTAGCCCAGGGGTCCGGGCGGCCAGGATTAGGAGAGCCCCCTGGTGTGATATTATTGTATGTGTTTATTATGTAAAATCCATATACATTTGGTGTCATCATTTAAACTGACTTATTTTAATTTTTATCCTAAATCCTGTAGAGCTTCTCTCACTGCCCTTAACCTTAGCAGTAGGTAGGGGCCCCATCAAAGATTGTGGCCTGGGCCCCCCGCTTCGGGATGTGGGGACCATGGGTGCACCTGGGTTTTAGTCCACCCTGCCACACCATCTTGTCCAAACAGCTATTTGCATCCGGATTATATCTTTCATTTCCATCAGGTCTGCAACAGCTGCTGACTCCCCCCCCCTCCGTCGCCCAGCATCCTCCTATTTTCCCCAACAGCATTTAGAAGGATTTGTTAGTCAGACGCTAATGCTGTCAGATCAACTATGCAAATCATAGGATGGGAGAGCATCACTTTCACCTAAGCTAGGTTGGGAGGCCTGTTTGAAGCTTTGCAAAAAAATAAATAAAAATGGATTGGACGTGAGGTGCATGCTGAGGTTGGAGGGATGGCTGCGTGGGTCAGCTTTGCTTTCTTCCACAATTGCCTTTTTAAAGCCCCCGTTTCCTTTCACCTTGAATATTTTCAATTATAGAGTACAGCACCATGTTGTTATCTGCACTCAGTCCATTTCCAGCATTTCTGTACTATGTCTCCGTGTTGTATTCTGGTAATTTTAAAAATTATTTTTACTTTTGCATTGTGCTACTGCACACTTACAATTTGCATTAAGGCGATATTTGCTAACCCACTGGATTAGCAAGATATGCCTGCAAAAATGAGGAGCCAGTTCAAAGCTCATCTCTCTTTTTCTTGGGTTCTTGTCTAGGCTGACCTCCTTTGCTTGACAAGAAAGCTGCGCCCAAAGAGTTCTCCATGGACGAATGGGAGGCCCCGCAATGGAAAAAAGAAGTCGAAAGCCTTAAGTACCAACTGGCTTACAAGCGGGAGATGTCCTCCAAAACGATCCCTGAGTGAGTCCACAAAGCAAATTCTTCTCCTTCGTGGCGGGTGGCAATTTCACTCCTTTTATCTTTGCATTTCCCCTTATCATTCTGTTAAAAAATTCTCTATTTATCAAAAATAGCAGCGGTGACAAGGGGCAGCCCTGTCTTTTACTTTTGTAAACTTTAAATGGTTTTATTCTTTCCCCATTTATAATTACTTGAGCCTTTTGGTTAGGATAAATTCCTTTCTGACTTTCATTCTGTTCACAACCTCCAACATTTCCAAAGAACAGTCAAAGGCTTTTTCCATATCGAGAATAAATAAGGCTGGTTTTCTTTACAGGGTGTCTTTCGTAATGTCCAGTTGTATTCAATATAATTCTCATGTTATCTTTCACCTAATTTTCTCTTTGGTAAGACTCCACATTGAACTTCATGAATCCATTCTTGTAGTATCCCTTTTAATCTATTTGCCAAGATGTATGCGAAGATTTTATATATTTTTTAGTACAGTTGTCCCTTCACATTCGCTGGGGTTTGGTTCGAGGACCCCTCGTGAAAACCCAAATCCGTGAATACTCAAGTCCCATAATATGCAATGGCGTAGCAAAATGGTGCCCCTTGTATAAGGTGGCAAAATCAAGGTTTGCTTTTTGGATTACGTATTATTTTTTAAAGAATATTTTCAAGCCATGAATACTTAAAACCGTGAATGCCAAATCCGTCAATGTGGAGGGACAACTGTAGTGTGTTTTGTAGTTTACTACTGTGTTTAGTAGTGGTATTGGTCTATAGTTCTTTGGATTAAATCCTAAACCCAATGGCTGGTGGCATTTTCTTCACCACTTTCAGTTGACACATCGTTAAGACTTTGTGTATTCCACACAAGAGAATTTTGCATACTAAGAAGCCACCAGTATTAACTAACTGGTAACCCAACTTCTCAAGTTCCTTGTCTTTATGGACTACATCTCATGCTGTAGTTCCTTTCCTACCCTTGCAGTCCTAATTTAGCCCTCAAATCTGCTTTGGAAGATCTCTAACCATCCGGAATAGATGCCAGGAGTGGACAGAGGGTTTGGCCTGAGCTCTACTGGCCATATGGAGGACGCTATTACATGCCATGAAAATTGAAGGGACATTGCTGTTGAAATTCTGCAGAGCTAGACGGAAAGGATTATTGTCGCTGTTGTTACTACATTTAATTATATCCCACCTTAACAACTTTTCCCGTTGGAGACTCAAAAGTGGTTTAGAACAGATTGGAAAAGCATAATGAAAAATTCACAAAATACAAAAGTTAAAAAGGGATTAAACCATCATTAAAAAAAACCTAGTTAAAACCATAATCATAAAAAAACCCACAACAGAAATAAAAAGACAGAAAATCCAGCCGCTTTCTACAGTAAGGCCCATCTGCCTAAACGATCAGTCCTCTGTTGGACTTCCAGTAGAGTAATTTCCCTTTAATTAATATTCTCTTCTGCGATACTCTAATCCACTCAAGGCAACTTGATTTCATCTTCAACCTTTTTTTCTCAAGGGACCTTGGGAAATGTAGTTCAGGAGAGGGCACTAGATGTCCCTAGTCCCTCACCAAAGTACAAATCCCAGTATTCCACTGAATGGAACTAAAACAGTTGAAGTGGTATCAAACTGGTATAAGTGCATAGTGCAGACATACTCCAAGGCAAGAGAAACCCCACGACTTTCAAAGTTCTGTATTTCCTAGACTTCCTTGCTTACAAGCATATTTAAAATTATGCACCAAAGAAGTGAGTCCTAAGACTTTGGGGATTCCACTGTTAAAGGTGCTCAGCTGCACAAATGAACGCTGGTTTGCTATGGAAGCCAGAAAAGACCTTCTTTATTTATCCTTCCCCCTTAGGTTTCTGAAGTGGATAGAAGATGGAATTCCAGAAGATCCATTTCTCAACCCAGAGCTGATGAAGAACAACCCATGGGTGGAGAAAGGAAAATGCGTCATCCTCTAACCCACAGCCAAACGTCATGCGCGGCGGAGAAAAAAAATGGCTTCCTTTGGAGTTCGCTCCAAAAAGTTGCATGAGATCAGAACGTACAAAGTTTTTACTAGCTTTCCACTATGGCTAAATTCACTTTCATAACCCTCTTTTGTTAGTGCAGCGGGTCTTAAATAGTGTGAAGGTCCCCCAAATTTTGGGTACTGGGTTTTCCCCCCTCCTTGGATTTAAGTGGGAGGTAACATCTTGAACTAAGAACAAAATGTGTACATATCCATATGGCAGGAGGCATTGAGGTTTTTGGGATCCCTCCATGTTGCCATCTTGGGGAACAATGCCAGCATGCATATATTTGCTCCAGGTGGGGTAGAGAAGAAAATCCATAATAAACCAAGTATTTCTAATCTTGACTGGCATTTTGGTGGGCACAGCTAATGCAGTGGCTTTATCATTATTTCAAGGCACACACTGCCCTCTTCTCTTGTGACATGCTAATATTTTGCTCTGGTCCACCGTTTGGAAATCCGAGGGCTAGGATGGGGGTAATGATGTGGAAATGACCCATTATTTTAAGTAAGGGAAAACTGGCAAAATCAAGCAGGGAAAGTAAAAAGCAAGAAGCAGCAACATTTGAGTATTTATAAACCCTGTAGTTTTTCTTCTTGTATACATCTTTATTCCTTTTCTCTCTTTCTTTTTTTCTTTCTTGGTTTTTTTTTTTTTTGGACTTGTAAAGGAACACGCGAGTTTTATAAACAAATTTTCAATTATTTTAAATACTTTTTTTTGTATCTTGTAGCGCATACAGTTTTACAGTAAAAAAACACCAAACCACATAAGCCATGCAAATGTGACAAGGGTTGATAAACGCAATAAAGAAAGCACTACCACGTGTCTCTCAAATTCATTTCTTTATTTACAAAAGGGCAATTCATACAAAATAATATCCTGTCTAATTAGTCTTGCGCAGAATCCAGATGTCTTCTCTCTCTCTCTCGTGTGCATCCTTGTCTGTATTTCATTTTCAGATATTCAGCACTAGAACAAATCTCTAATGTAAATATTTCTCCGGACTGCGTTGGAAACACCTTCGTTGAACCGGAACCAGAGATCGCTCTGCCCCACGGCCTTCCCAATCTGTTTTTCTATTGTGTTTTTTTCGGAGACCGGATCAGCTGAGCCAAAGGAGGAAAAATGGTAATGGATAAAAATAAAGAAAGAGAGAACCTTCATAGAGGAGGCTATGAACAAGGGAATTACAGAAAGAAAGAGAGATGAACCCCCATAGCCAAACGGCTTGCAAACTTTTCAAAGTCCATCTAAACTCCCCATTTAATCCCAGCTTCAAATAAATGTACTGGAACATCATAGCTGCATGCCAAAGAAACCTGAACATGAAACAACTCTAGAAGGAAAGTAATGTATACAGTAATGCAGAGCAGGTTGCAAACACACACAGGAAAACATTCAGAGCCCATTCAAGTTACACAAATACGATGCTATTATTCCTCTTGTAAGTGCCATGGCTGCACCTTATGGAATCCTGGGACTTGTAGTTTGCTGAGGCACTAGAACTCTCTGGCTGAGAATTCTAAATGCTCCTCCACAAACTGGAGATCCTAGGATTCCATAGGATGTTGCCATGGCAATTAAAGTGAAATGATAGCGTGGTTATTGTGTACTAGTGTGAAAAGGCCACCAATCTTTGATGGTGACCAATAGAAGTTTCCAGGGGCCCTTTCCACATTGCCTATGATTCAACTTCAACTGCCATGGCTGCACCCTATGGAATCCTGGGACTTGTAGTTTGCTGAAGCACTAGAGCTCTCTGGCTGAGAATTCTAAATGCCCCTCCCTAAACTACAAGCTCCAGAATTCCACAGGGTGCAGCCATGATTCTTAAAGTGAAATCATGGTGCTATAATTCTGCAGTGTGAAAGCAACTCCAGCCTCATTAGTAAGATACAGTTGTCCCTTCACATTCGCTGGGGTTTGGTTCCAGGACCCCCCGTGAATACCCAAATCCGTGGATACTCGAGTCCCATTATATGCAATGGCATAGCAAAATGGTGTGCCTGATATAAGATGGCAAATCAAGATTGCTTTTTGGGTTATTATTTTTTAAAGAATATTTTCAAGCCGTGAATACTTAATCCGTGAATGTGGAGGGACAACTGCATTTCTTTTTCTGTGCAACTTACACAGCAGCCAGGCTAAGCTGAGCTAATGGTTACATCTTTCTATTTCTAGAAACACACTCTCCCCCAACTAACAGAAGACTTCTCCCTCCCACCCAAAACTTACCTGCTGAAGGAGATACTTTTTTCTTGATGATTATACGGCCAAAGAAATCGGTTTCCGGCTGTGGAAAGGAACAGAAGTTATGAAAGAATTACGTCTTCCTACACACACCCAGAGTTCAGGAAGACTCATCCGCTCGGGTCTCCCTCAATGCTAATTCTACCTTGACTCTCAAGCTGACTTATGACACACGCATCCGTAGTGGATGAAGTTCAGCAACAACCACACAATCTTTTTTATCCACAATCCCTGAGGTCGGTGGCGGGTGAAACGTAGCCTTTCAGATGTTGAACTATAGGATAGCCAATGGGGAAGAATGCTGGGAGTTGTAGTCCCACAATATCAGAAGGGCCACACTTGCCAACCCTTTGCTTTAGACCTACTGGAAAGGAGGGCAACCAAAATGGTGAGAGGTCTGGAAGCCATGATGCCCTATGAGGAGCGGCTTAGGCAGTTGGGCAGGTTTAGCCTGGGGAAGAGAAGGTTAAGAGGTGACATGATAGCCATGTCTAAATATTTGAAGGGATCCCATCCTGAGGATGGAGCAAGCTTGTTTTCTACTGCTCCAGAGACTAGGACACAGAGCAATGGACTCAAACTACAGGAAAAGAGATTCCACCTAAACATTATTAGGAAGAACTTCCTGACAGTAAGAGCTATTTGGCAGTAGAATCTGCTGCTGCCTTGGAGTATGGGACTACAACTCCCAGCTTCTATGAACCCAGATGGGTCATGGGAGGTGAATGCCAGCTTTCTTCTCCCAGCTCCAAAATGGCAGCTGGGTAGTGCTTGGGTGCTTCCTTCCCCCTCTCCCTCCCTGGCCGATAAGTGGCTGTGCCAGGGCATGCCAGGGCTTGGAAGCTGTCTTCTGGAGGCAGTGGGGATGCTGAGCTGCATGATCAGGCTGTTACGCTCTGTCCACAGGATGTAGGGACTTTTAGCAGGTATTGCTTGTTACCTGGTTATGTGACAACACTACCTGCTGAAACTCCCCTACAGTTCTAGACAACCATGAAAGGGACAGGAGCCCTCTCCAGTTTTCAGACTGGCAACCCAATTAAACAGGGACCTAAATGAATCAGGACTCCAAAACTGTTACAAGTTTAAAGTTCAGACTAAAAACTGGGTAGGACGGAGTGTCCCCACTGACACAGAAGCTGTGTCAAATTCTTGCTTCTTCCAGCTTCAAATTCTTGCATCTTCCAATAACGAGAGGTCCTTCGGCAACAATCCTTAAAAAAACATTCAAAGTTGAGAACGACACCACTGCATCGCTCCAGACAAAAAGGCTGCTGCACGAGAGAAAATGCAGCCAGGAAAACTACTACACTATGAGCAAGACTGGCTCCTTGTACCTGGCCCTCACCTTTTCATCAAATGTGGCTCTCTTCACTATGTGGTCCAACCGCTGCTCGTGGTTTCGGATCCCAGATTTGGGCAGGGTGGGCTCAGGAGTTCCTTTCTGATCCCCTCCTTCTTGGAGTGAATTCACCACCGGGGCCTGAAGGAAGAAAGGAAAGAGATGAGAGAGAGAGAGGAATGCCTATATTACTGGAAGGAGCATGGTGGCATGGAGAAGCCAGAAAAGGCACAACCTGCTCTTTTTTCATCTACTGAATCTTAAGGGTGCGGACATGTGGACTAAAAGCAAAGGATACTTAAATGCACACCACAACAGTTGCATTCCTTACATAATAAATACATACCTTCAATAAATTCACTGTGTAGATTGCAAAGTGTTTGATCAATTATTTATTTGTAACTAGGGGTCACAAATGGCAAGTGAGCGCATGCATCTCTGTATGCGTCCACACACACAAAGATAGGCAAAGAGACAAGGGTACAGGATGGTACACACCTGCACCTCATGGCCACTGAAATTTATTTTAATGGCCAAGCAGATATTGGGCTGTCTGCTGTCAAGCAGGTTCCAAAGGATCAATTCTCCTTACAAACTATGAGGTGGAAGAATAAAGTCTTGCTTTTTATTCAGCAGATGTATGCTAGCATCAGAATCTGCAAGCTCCTGACTTACACAGAACTCTGGGGCTGGTGAAGAAAGAAACCAATGCAGATAACTGAGCATAAACCTTTAGGAATTATGTAAAGCTTCAATCTGACTGGCCTAAATACCCTAAAGACACCAAGTCCCATCCTCAGAGGTGGTTTTGCTAGTTGCTTCCTCTAAAATAGAGCTTATGGAACCTAATATTCATTGGCCATCTCCCATCCAAGTATATGCATCTACCTATTTTTTCTCTGATTTCAAGTCAAGATGGGTTAATAATAATAATAATAATAATATTTATTTATTTATTTATTTATTAATTTATACCCTGCCTCTCTGTTAAAACAATCGGGGCGGCTTGCAAAAATTAAAATACAATACAGATAAAAATCCCTAAACACCACCCACCCCCATAAAAAGATATTAAACAAATATAAATTAAAAAGCAACTACTCTAAAATCACATTTAAAAACAATAAATACAATAAATAGAATAAATGGCCAGCAGACTAAAAGAGGCCAGGAGCTCCTGAGGCCGGGATCTAATTAGGAAAGTTATTAGGGTTAAGGTGCAATGGGGGCATGAAGCTACAGAGAACAACTCTTATGAGAGCAATGCCTCTGGCTTGTGGAGATTTCAGCAAGCATTGCCTAGACCTCTTCCAACATCTCTTCAATTACACCCATGGGGGCTAGAAACTTGAGCCTGAAAAACAAAAGTGCACACACCTGACCAAACACTATATGAGATTTCCTTTCTAAATGTGCTTTTCTTGTATATCTGGGCACGGGAAGAACCCTGTGACATTAAGAAGCTTGCATTAAAAAAACAAATAAATCCAGTTGGTCCACAAGAAGGAATTGCTCTTTGGGTTCTTGTATCGTTTGGAGACAGAGGTTTGCAGAAAATATAACTTTTTCCCTGTTGGTTTCAAGCCCGGTGCATCCCTCTCTCTTGCTGCACAGAAATACTCCCACTAGAGTCCCATGGAAAAAACTGAGCTGGCTGTGGATTTAAGAAGGGATTTGGTCTTGAGCAGCAGACCACTGCTTTCTCCTCATCATTTCAAATTAAATGTTCCCAAAATGAGCTGGAGACGGTCGTCTCCAGAAGATCTTAGATGTCTAATAAAGCAGTTTATGCCATGAATCCCTGACAAACGATCTTGGCTTCAAAGTGGCATGAGACGACAATAAAGTGGAAGAAACCACCGTAAACGGGCAGTGTGAAAATGTACAGCCCAAGCCACCAGGAGCCTCTTTAATCCTGCTTTTCTCAAGCAAATAAAAGAATTATAATTTCACAAGCTGTGCCTGGGATAACATACGCCATTAAAAAACTCCCCCCAAAACTCCCAGTAGACCTCATTGACAACCCTGTAAGGTAGGCCGGTGGATTTTTAAATTCCTCCTCCCACTTCTCAGAGTTCCACATTTTCCCCAGAATTGCTGAGGGTGACGCGCTCTGTTGCCCTACCGCCACCAGTTGACTGTTTGGGTTTTTTCGCAGCGGAAGCAGCCATGTCCCGCCACTGCCGCCAGCTGACTGCCTGGGCCACAGATTGAGTGGCAGGAGTGGATTGTGAGGTGGAGAAGGAATTTGCATGCAAGTGGTGATTGGTTGCGTGTGTCTCCTGAGCAGCCAATCAGCACACAGGGAAAGGCAACATACCCAAGAGTTTTATATACAGTTGTCCCTCCGTATCCATGGATTTGGTATCCACGGATTTAAGTATGCACAGCTTGAAAATATTCTTAAAAAAATAATAATCCAAAAAGCAACCCTTGATTTTGCCATCTGATATAAGGGGCACCATTTTGCTATGCCATTGCATTCAATGGGACTTGAGTATTCATGGATTTGGGTATCCACGAAAGGGGTCCTGGAACCAAACCCCAGTGAATATGAAGGGACAACTGCATATAGATTTTGGCTCACTAGCATCCAAAAGACAGCGCTGTTTCTCTCTCCCTCCCTCCTACACCAATTCCATTTTGGTATTTTGCATAGGTTGAAGAGAGACGGCAGCTGTACCGTAGGCTTCCTGTAGCAGGAAACACAGATGCCCACCAGGGGGCAGTAAAGAACTATTTCCTAGATGGGATTATGCAAAAACAGTAGTCCCTCCATATCCACGGATTTGGTATCCACGGATTTAAGTATTTGCGGCTTGAAAATATTCTTTAAAAAATAATAATCCAAAAAGCAAACCTTGATTTTGCCATCTGATATAAGGGACACCATTTTGCTATGGCATTATATATCATGGGACTTGAGTATTCACGGATTTTGGTATCCCGGGGGGTCCTGGAACAAAACCCCAGTGAATATGAAGGGACAACTGTAATTAGTCTGGGCAATATGGCTATGGGAAGTGACATCCAACCCATGTCCTTTTCACGACAACGATGCAGTCGATTATAAGATGCATTTGCACTGGAAGCTGAATAGATCTCCTTCACATGGTGTGGCTGATGGCTTTCAGGGTGGGCTTTGAGGGGGGATCAGACCAGGGGATGTTACTCAGGTCTCATCTATACGAGCTGAAAAAAATCAGATTGCTCTACAGTAATAGCAATTCACAGCAGTTGAGACTTAATGGTTTTACAGCTACCATAAACTTCCTATGCCCTCTAGCCAAGATAGTGGCTGAGAGTGAATTACTCGCAATTTTAAATCTGTTGCTGCCTAATTAAAAAAAAAAGCAACTTTTTCCATGGTGCACACATGTGATATCTCACCTTTACCAAAAAATAGGGGCTTAGTTACAGAGACATAGCTAAGTAGCCAATGTAAAATATTGGTGACTGTAAATAAGTAAATAAATGAACGAAATCAGTGGCCAAACCGCTCACCTGATTGCTGTTTCTCGCATGAAGCATGGCTTCTGTCCTCCTCATCTTCTCCACCTCGATTTCTCTCGCAATGAGTTGCTTGGCCTGGTAGGACAAAGGTTTCCGAATCGGGAGATCTGGGAACCTACACACTTCTTCCACATTCCTAGAGATTTTTAATGGGAACAAATCAGGGCAGCAGCGTTACAGAAAAAGAAAAATGAACTCAAGATTAAATTAATTCTCATGCAATCTTGCCCACCCACCCCCCACGAATACAAGTGGGTTTGTGTTCATGCCCGCACAGGTATGCTCCGTTTAAATCAAGTTTAATGTTGCAAAATAGGGTTGCACCACTGCGATGAACATGCTGCTTTCTTTTGCAAAATTCATTAAGTGCAGAAATTTTATAGGGTCTAATCATGATGTGGATAACATCCTGTATTGAAATTAAGAATTCATAACCTAGAGTAACTGCTCTGTATTCAGTTGTACCTAAAAATGTAAAAGCCTGGAAAAAAACCTTTTTTGTTTTGTTTTTCCCCCCAAAATTGAAAACAATAAAAAAAGGAAGAAAGTCGATTTTGGAATGTTTTATTTTAGCATGATGAATAAAATCTTTAAGACAATATACCAATTGTGATCATTTTATGCCAAATCAAGTTGTACAGTCATTTTTGTGTTCCTAAAGTAAGAGTGACTTTCAATCTCTCAAAAGGGCTAATGTTGCATTTTTCCAATTTTTTCTGAAAATTTCAATTTTTCCCAAAAACCCCCAGAAAAAAAACCCACAGCCCCCGCCCCCTTAGCTTCAAAATTTCTGGAAATTTTACATCTCTAGTTGTA
This sequence comes from Gambelia wislizenii, assembly GCA_030847615.1. Lineage (NCBI taxonomy): Eukaryota > Metazoa > Chordata > Lepidosauria > Squamata > Crotaphytidae > Gambelia > Gambelia wislizenii. The sequence continues at coordinate 28,850,818 of JAUMIR010000012.1, read as the reverse complement.
CCACATATTCACGACCATGGCAGCACTGGCATGTCAGTAAAGACCGCCTGAATCCAGGGATCTGCTCCAAGCCATGGAGGTCTATTTTGCTGGAGATCAAGGTGCAGTTGGATAAGGTCTGCAGCCCACCTACCTTGCCAGCAACTGCAAGGTTGCAATCAGAAAAAGCACCCCCATTCCAACCCCTCTTTGCACCGGAGATCGTTGGTAGGAAGCAGATGGAAGCGTCCTCCCCCTGTGCCCCCATAGCCAGCTGAATGGACCTCCTTTGCCCAACCCAGCTACTGGCTGGAGGGATTGGGCTACACAATCACAATTATGCCTACGATGTAGAATCTCAGCCAATAATAAGACAGTACGACCCCTGTATCATGGGGCATATGCTCCTGAACTTACCGTGGATACTGGAAACTGTGGATAATAGCAAACCCTATTTTTTCCCCATATACTCTTTATTGATTGTATCCAACAACATCACAAAACATTAACCATACCCACCTTCTTCAATTCAAACGTTTTTACAAATCCTCCAATCCATACTTTTACCTTCTTCCCCAAGTAAAATTATAGACTTCCCCATCCATCAAATCCCAGTTTTTTATAACATACTTCTCTACCCATGTAACACTTTAAATATGAATAATTTCCATTGTGTATTTTTATCATTAGCTTACAAACAAATAATATACTTCTCTACATATTATAACACATCTCTTATTTTCTTTCCCCTTTTAGTTTCACAAAAAAGTAATTACATTATCCATATTACATTATATTTACTTATTACCATAAATACACTTCCGTGCCATCTTCAAATTCCTTATCCGCCCATAATCGTGTCTTTTAACTCATTTGTGTATTTATGTATATCTTCCCATACCCTTCTCTTATTTTTAAATCTTTCTTAACAAACCCACACAATAATAATAGCAAACCCTATTAAAATGAACAACGTCCAGCCCAATCATATCATAGAGTTGCCCTGGAGGACCTAGAAAATGCCTAGAGAGAACACCTCTGTTTCCATCATGTTAAGTAGGAGACGCTGCCCTAATTAAGCACCTGGTGTTTTGGAGACAGCTGCCCATAAAGGGTTTTTAATAAACTGTATTATATATTGATTTTAATTTGTATTAATTTAATGATGTTTTAAGGGGGGGAAGGGATTTTGAGCTGTTTTATACTGTGTATTTTTTATTGTTGTAAGCCGCCCCGATTGCTCGCAGAGGGGTGGGATATAAATAAATTTTATTATTATTATTATTATTATTATTATTATTATAAATCTCCCAGCGTCTCCTGCTCGCAACCGTCTTGTCTGGATGACCGGATAGGACTCTCTGGCGCTCGTGTTTCTTGACCTTGGACAGGCTACGCTTTGACGACTCCGTTTACTCCTTGCTGGCTTCTTATATCTGGACTGCTGAGTTGTTACAACAACTCATGGACTGGCTGACGACGACTGTCTTGTTCCACCCTTCATCTTGTCGGGTAACTTGTGACTGACCTGGACTGAATTAAACTACACAACAGCTCTTGCGTTCTCTATAACCAACTAATTCCTGGGATACTTTCTAACTGGAGGACAGGGCATTCTCTCAGAGAAAGGCAATGGCCATGCTTCTTCTGAGTAAATCTTGCCATGAAAATATAAATAAGAATTGACTTGAAGGTACATAACAGCATATATTGATGCAAGCCAGCGTGATGTAGTGGTTTGAGTGTTGGTCTAGGACTCTGGGAAAGCAGGATTTGAACACGGCTCAGGTATGGAGACCTCATGCGTAACCTTGAGCAAGCCACACTCCTTTAGCCTCAGAGGAAGGCAGTGGCAAACCTCCTCCAAATAAATCTTAAAAACCAGCATGGTGTAGTGGTTGGAGCATTGGAGTAGGACTCAGAGACCAGGGTTCGAATCCTTGCTCAGCCACAGAAACCCACCGGGTGGCTTTGGGCAGGTCCCACTCTCTCAGCCTCAGAGGAAGGCCCTGGCAAAACTTTTCTGAAGAAATCTTGCCAAGAAACCCGTATAATAGGTTTGACTTGGTGTCACCATAATTTGAAAAAGACATGAAGACACACAACAGCAACAATGACGACAGAAATGCAAAAATAAGACACTAGGCATGAGCTCTGGAAAGGAATACAAAAAAGATGCTAATCACTTCACGACTGGTTGAATTAACTTACACAGACGAGGTGCTTTGGCTGAACAGGCAGGTTTATTGGTTTCGACTAGATATTTGTAAAGCAACCATTTTTAATAACAGGAAACAGAAATAATGAGGACACAATTCCTGGGAGGTCACCCCTTTCTGGAACATGCTAATCAGGCCTGAAAATCCTGGTAATGTCCCAGCTGGGTATCTTTCAAACTCTGACAGATCCAACTTTTTGTTTTTCAATGGATCAAAGTTAAGAAACTTTCTTTAATGTTTTAAAAATTTATACAAAGAGGGGAAGGAAAAAAACCCCAGAACACGCTACTATTATACCATGAGTTGTGGAAGGATTCAAGCACCCAAAGTTATATATTTTATGTCTCTAACCAGAAATGTTCCAGGAGATCTACAGAAACAAAGACACAAAGAGTCACAAACATTACATTAGAATGGTGGGAGCCAGCGTGGTGTAGTTGGGACTAGGACACTGGGAGAGCAGGATTCGAATCCTCGCTCAGCCATGGAAACCTACTGGGTGACCTTCAGCAGTTCATACTCTCATCCTCAGAAGAAAGCAACAGCAACCCCCTGGAACAAATTCTACCAAGAAATCCCCATGATAGGTTAGCCTTACAGTTGCCATAAATCAGAAATGACTTGAAGGCACACACTGCCACCACCAAACATTAGAATGACCACTGGGTTGCTGTTCAATGGCTGGTGAGAAACTCTTTAAATATGCAACCCATCCGGAATATCACATCATTTGATTCCATATGCATGAGTGTGAATCCAGCACGGGCAGTCTAAGATGCAGGTAAAGGTAACAAGATGGTTTGTTGGGAGGGCAGCCGTAGAATGGCCATCTTGGGGCCAAAGGTTGTGGGGCCTTGTGCCGTATCAGCGGCCGTGAATAGGTACATGTGTAGGATGCAAACAGATCGGGGGCACCTGGTGGCTCCAGAATTATGGGACGGTGCCTCTACTCTTAGTTTAAATAGCAGCCTTTTCAGCAGCTTTGGCAGTTTCTCCAAGAATTCATAGGTTCAGCACCTGGACAGCTCCTATGATGCCTCAAAGAGAACACCTGGAGCAGTTCTAGAGGAGGCTGCCATTAAAACTGAGGACAGAATCTTAAAACCTTAGAGTTGGAAGAGGACCACGAGGGCCATCTAGTCCAACCCCTGGCCACAACTAAAGCACTCCCAAAAGATGCCCATCCAACCTCTGCTTAAAGATTTCCCACAGAAAGAGAGTCCACCACCCTCTAAGGCGGTCCATTCCGCTGCTAAATAGCTCTTAACAATAAAGATGTTCTTCCCAGTGTTTAGGTGGGATCTCTTTTCTTGTAATCTGAATCCAGTGGTTCATGTTCTAGCCTCTGGAGCCGCAGAAACCAAGTTTGCTCACATCCCCTCTCTGCCTTCTCTTTTCCAAGAGAAAAGACACATGCTCCAATAACAGAACCATTGGCTGCGACTAAAGCAAACGCTGTGGATAAAAATTCAGCTTACTCAAACCCCAATCCAGCCTATTAAGCCTTTCCACCACCAGGGTCCCAGCCTCTTCCCAAGACTCTGCAACACCCAGATAACCTTTGCATTGGGAACATTTTCTCACAAAATGGGGCCAAAGGCTTGGGGACCCTTATTATCTTTCCTCAGTTTAAAACATGCCCCTGGTTAAGTCTTAGTGGCCGGCCAGGGCTGTGCACTCAGGAGCAAGGATGCTTGCTCGGAAAGGGAGGGTTTTAGGCTTTAGACTTGTCCTCGGAGCTATTATTTCATTGCCGTCTGCAGCCACAGGCTGCCAAGTCTACTGATAAATCTGGCAAATTTGTAGTTCAGTTCCAGGGCACTCTGTCAACTCTGCAGACAATTGCTGTAAACAAAACAGACCTGTCAGGTCTCCTGCCCTGTACAAACAACAGAAGCACTAAAGACTGTGGTCCAAATGAAGTGACACATCTGGCTAACTTATTAGAGTGCTCAATTCTTAATTTTGTTTGTTTGATGGGGGGAAGCAGGTTGTGCTAGGCAAGACAGCAGAAATCAACAGGGGTAAAGGAAGTAAGGAATCTTCACAGTGGAACAGGGGCTGGTTAGAAGCCATGAACACTACATCCAGAAAGCCAGGGGCACTGGAAAACCCAAAGTTTTGAGATTTTGGGTTATCTAATTTTGTTAAGAAAGAGGGAGTAACTCGTAGATATGCTGGTCTTTTATTTGCACATCCTAAGGGATAGAAAACTGACTTTGGTGCATTTGTTTAATATGTTCTAAAAAAGCAAGCAAGCAAATCTAGATTCTTACCTCCCGATCCTAAACCACACTGAACAGCAACAAAAGGCTCCAGCCACTGAGTCTTGCCCTAACAGAGGTTGGAGGAACCCAACAGCAAGCAGACCTTTCTCTGGATGCATCCCTTTGAATGCTGCAATTTTACACCTGCCACAGTCAAAGGGAGGCTGCATTTCCTTCAACTCTGTTGAGAGACAGAGATAGTATTCATATTCTCATAAGCATTCCTGCCCTTAAGGGATGGCAGCAGGCAGCAAAAAGAACAAGCAGTTCTTTTAATCCAGTAATCCACAATCTAGTTTCCTGCAAGACACAAATAAACTAAAATCACTTTTAAAGGATCCCACGAGCTGGAGGGTGTAGGAAAGAATGATTGTACACTGCTTATTGAATCTCTGTTGGAAATAGGGAATTCTTAACCATGCATGACTGTTCAATTGTTTCCAATGCAGCTCTGAGGATTCTGCCTGCTGCCTCTCTGCACTCCAAGCCTGCCTGCTTCTAATCAGGGGGTCTGTCCAGATCACCAACTTACAGAGACAAACAGAGGGAGGAACCCCCCCCTCCGAGAGAAGCAGACTCTTATACTCTTAAAAAAAAATCAAACCCTTCCAGGTCTAAAGAGTTCTATTTCAGCTGAGGAAAAACAAAAGCGAACTGTAGCTATTTGGGAAACACTGTCCTAACCCGAGGAGAACTGAGAGACCCACACAAAACTTACAGCAAACTTTCATCACAGCTTCATATTAGTAAGACAAAACTTTTTCAGCTTCAGGTACTACATGCAAAGCACAACTTGTATTCATCTTCATTTGGTTTAGAAAGCTTTTAAGAACTGTCTGGGTGACTGCTCCCATCTTCAAGGAGAAAAAAAGCTCCAAACCTAAGCACTATAGTCCAAGAGACCTTGCTGTGTCTTTTCCGTGTTGCCGTATGCCTCGCGGAGCTGAAGAGAGTCTAGTGTTTTCCAAAGGCTGCCGTTCAGGCTGCGACTGGCCCTCGTTGCAAAACCAACCCAAGCATATCGCAGAATAAATTCACAGAACTCTTCCCATGAATGCCATGCCAAAGTTCCTTCTTTGGAGAAGTAACCAAATCCTGTACCTCCTGCTTGAAATACTTAATTCTGTCTTGCCTCAGAGTTTAAGCTCTACAAACCCAAAGAGATGACACAGTGAGGCATCCTGTCCAGCCAACCAACCAGGGGACTCCTTCAATGAGGCACCCAAAATGCACTCGCTCCCAGAAAACGGTGGCCCACGAGCTCCCCTTGGACACATTTTTCTTTCCACCGTGGAGTGAACGCTGTCTGCACCCACCATCTTCTTAACATCAAATAAGCACATGCTGCACAATGGAGGGTGAGCTGCCAGTGAGCCTTCAGCCATCACCAGACAAGGGGGCCAACCCCCGGGAGACCCTCATTGCTTGACGAAGCCCACGCCACTGAATCCGTGCTTGTCGGTCAAATTCCTCACCACATCGTCGGCTGAGGACTGATGGAGGCTGGCTGGCAGGTAAATGAAAAGATAGATTAAACCTAGAAGGAGGAGGGCAATCACCAACGGCACCCCCCAGTCGGTAACGAACAAAGTTTCCTGGCAGCGCGCTTGAAACATAGGAGCAGCGAAAGGAACGGCATTCTAGCTGCCGGCCGGTGAAAAGAGAACTGGAGGCATCTTCGGCTTCTTCGCACCTCCGTCAAAAGCCCAAAGGCAGCTGTTTCCTCTCCTCTAATCCGATTAGGACCAACCGTCTCGGACTAACAGCCAGCTAGAGAAATCAAGCCTGGTGGAGAATTTCCTGACGAGGCTCCATAGATAAGTGTCAGGAGAAGGTGGCGACTCAAAAATCTTTCCAAAAAATAAAAATCAATTCGGACTACACAAGGAAAGACAGAGGAAGAGAGAGAGGAAGGAAGGAAGATGTGTGTCTGTGTGAGAGAGTGTGGCATGCAACAGAGGGAATATGAATCAGAATGCAGGACAGGGATTTCCAAAATTTCAATGTGTTCCTGGAAAGAGGCAGCTCTGCAATATTAAACCGAGATTCGGATAGGGAAACCAAACTCTGAGGATTGAGAGAGAGACAGAGACAGAGAAGCCAAACACACACACACACACAAACCACTAAGCCCTTTGAATGAATGTAAGGGATTTGGAGCCAAAGAACATTTCCGGCAGTATTAACCTTGGGTGCGATTTTGCAGAATGGATGGCTGCGTTTCTTTCTTTTTTTTAAAAAAAGAAGATTCTTCCGGGCAGAGCTCAGGCCACTGAAACCAGATAGGCACGTGGGTTCAAGGGCACATCCTCATGTATATGCAAGGCGCAAAGGGGAAGGTAAATGAAATTCTTTGGGAAGGTAAATGAAAAAAATGAGCAAAATCCTAGCTTTCACTAGGGAACTGGCTTAAGGTTTCTGACACAGTGGTGAATACCTGTAAAAACACAAAAAAAGCTACACCCCATTTTGGGCCATTGCCCATGGCTTCAGAATTACCTTGAAGCAACCCATTTGTGTCGCTTAAAGGTGATTGCCAATATTCTACATCAGTTACGTAGTTACGTCTGTGTAAATTAAGTGCTGGTTTTGACCTATAAAACCCTATACGGCTTGGGCCCAGGTTATCTGAAGGACAGCATCTCCTTTTATGAGCCCATTAGAGCAATAATTAGCTAACACACATTGGAAACTGCTTAATGCAGTGTAGATGTGTAAATAGCTATTGCTTAAAACAATTTGTAAGCCGCTCTGATAGCCTTGTGGCTGAAGAGCGGGGTATAAATAAATAAATAAAATATAATAATAATAATAATAATAATAATAATAATAATAATTTGGAGAGGCCCTTCTCTCTGTCCCTCCAGCTCAAACTAGGCCAGGAATAGCACCATCTTTGTTCTCCTTTTCCCAACAGGTAAAAACATTCTTGTGCCACCTGGCACTGACAATCTAATGAGGGTTAGGCTTCCAAATGCTGTATGATTTAAATGTTAAGGTCTATTTAGTTTACCACTAATATTTTTAATGTTTTTAAACGTCTTTAACTCGGCAAATTGTTTAATGTGCTTTTAAATTCCACATTTATACGCTGAACATTTGTGCATTGTTTTAATTTGCATTGTTTTGAACCCACGGTAGTTGTGTTGAGTCCCTAAATTGGGAGAAAGGAAAGATATAAATAAATCTCTCTCTCTCTCTGGCTTTTCTTCGCAAACGAAGATTCAGGAAGGCCTCATCCCGCGTTTTCTGCAAGCGCGCTGATGACTAAAAAGGCCAATCCGAGATAAACAAGTCCGGTTGCAGAAAGCACAGCAGAAGGTCTCCTTGGGTGATGCTTTTGGGTTGTGATTCTTTCTGCGTTGTCGTTTCTCTTCAAGACTTGTTCGTTGTGAGTTCTCAAATAAGGCTGCAGCATTGTGGATAGTGCGTCTCCATGCCTCCCGATGTGAGGCCAGGGCGGACCACTGTTGGTGATCAATTTGGCCGAGCCTGAGATGTTGTTTCAGGGAGTCTTTGTATCGCTTTTTTGGAGCGCCCCTCTTACGCTGACCCGTGGCGAGTTCACCGTAGAGTAGTATTTTTGGGAGGCGATGGTCCTCCATCTTAGAAATGTGCCCTGCCCAGCGCAGCTGTATTCTCAATATCATAGCCTTGATGCTGGTGATCCCTGCTTGCTCAAGGACAGCAACATTCATCACATAGTCAGTCTAGTGTATATTTAGGATTGTGTGTAGACAGCGCTGATGAAAGCGCTCGAGGAGTCGTAGGTGGTGGCGATAGGTGACCCATGTTTCAGATCCATAAAGGAGGATAGACAGTACGATGGCTCTATACACACTGATTTTTGTGCTTTGCCTCAGGTGTTTATTGCTCCAGACTCTTTTGTGAAGTCTTCCAAATGCACTATATGCCTTTGCTAATCTGTGATCGATCTCTTTGTCAATCTTGGCATCTGAGGAGATGATGCTTCCCAGGTAGGTGAACTGCTGAACGGACTTGAGCACTGATTTGCCGACGGCAATGTGGGGATGGTGGTGTTCGTCCTGGGGTGCAGGCTAATCATAATATACGTCTCCTGGCTTGACCCTCTCTGCCTACCTTAACAGCCAATGGCCAGATTGGGTGAAGGAGGTCTGTTCAGCTTCCAACCGGGGTGCGAGGAGGAGGATTTTTCCACCGTCTCCGGTCAGCGAGCAAGGCTGCGACGAGCACTTGCAACAGGAGTCCCAGTTCTGATCGCCGTGGCTTTGCTCACTGGGAGGGGGTGGAAACACCCCTCCCCGGCACTCCGATTGGAACAGCTCTGAAGTTGGTCTGGGGTGGCATTTAGGGTGACTGAATACCGACCAGTTCTGGATCTGCAATTCTAGGTTATGAATCCATAACCGTAATACTGAGGAATTCGAGGAGACTATGATTTGTCTTAATAATGAGATTCTTCATCAATTCGCCGTACTTGGAAGAAGGGTAGGGCCAAAAATGCCAAATACTCTGCTGGAAAAGTCTTTGTGGCTTTCCCCATATTTTTTAGAAACACCAAACGAAATGCGCATTCCTGCTCATTGGGACAACCAATTCGCTTTGCTGCGCATTCCTGACGAGAGTGGAAGTGCAAAGCTGATTGGTCAGACATGTGCAGGGGGAGGAGCTTGCTGGCAAGGCAAGTGCTCCCAAAACAGCCTTTTCTTCTTTTTTTTCTGTGTTTTTAAGTGGAATATCATACTTCTGCACCTTGGATATGCTTTTTTTTAAAATGCGCTTTGGTGGCATCAACTGGAACGAATAAAAATGCGAGTAATTAACTGGCGTCCACCATCTTCATTTGCAGGCATGCCCGTTCGAACAACAAATGCAGACAGCTTTGCATGCCGGCGATGTTGCCAAAAAATCACGGAGAGAAATGAAAGCCGCTATGCATTGGCATTCGTGCGCATCAATCCACATTTTATAGCCTCGTACAGACAAGCCCTGAACGTCAAGTCAATTTTTTTAACTTGACATAGGCGACGAAGATAACCGAGAAGCCAAAGAGAGAGGCTTCTTGCTTCTGCAATAGGATGTAAAAGGAAGGGCAAAGCGTTGTGGGATTCCAGCACAATGTCCCATAACTACCTGTGAGTTGCACGAAAAGAATGAACAGCCACCCGCATGTCTGTGTGCGTGCCGGACATCCGTAGGAAGAGACAAGACATACTGGGAAAAGTCAAAGAGGATCAAGCCTGATTAAGTGAGCCGGGAGGGAGTTACGGGGGTTGGATGACAGGGACTAGAAAGGGAGAAATGATGTGTTTAAAGTCGACATACCAAGGAACCGGAGAGGATATATATGTTTTTTAGCCATCTGTTCAGGGCTGGCAAAACCCCCCCATCAAAAACCACAAGCCCCCCACCAAACTCAGCACGTGCAGAATTTCCAGATATTTTGGCCAAGAGATAAGAGAGCTTAGCTGAAGCCTTGAATTTCTCTGATGTTACGATTATCTAATGTCACATGGAGTGGCTAAATGCTAGCTGTCACTTGTGGGATATTTGTCCGTTTCTGCAAAGACCACCTAGTCAAAATAAATAAAGATGAAAAAGAAAGAAAAAGACAGATGTGAACTCTCAGGACGTTTGGCTCCTCTTGGATTTGGGGTGGGTTTTTTTTGGTGCTAATTTGAGAGGCAACCAAGGTCAAAAAAGCAGAAGGAGATTAAATGTTGCATCTCAGCAATTTCTACAAAACCCGCTAATCTCTTAGAATTGGTAATGGGATTTTAGCTTAGAAATGCAGTTCCCACCCATAAAACACAGGATATGTGACAACTGGCAGCACTGTCTATTCCTCACAGTTCCTAGAGGAAGACAGAAAAGGTGAGGAATACAATTTTGAGCACAGAATTTGGCTTTTTGGGAATCTTAGTAGTCATTAATTTTTAAAAAGTGTTTAGCCCTCAAAGCTGAGAAGATTCAATTAAAAAAAATATCCACACTATACCAGCTCTGGTGATACGACGTTCTTGAGAATAAGTATTTGGAGGTTATCGCTGAAACAATTTTACTATTTGTTAATGTCTTTATTAAAACTTATTAAAAAATCATGGAAGTTTCCAATTGCTAAGGGATAGAGAAGGGAGAATGGGACGGAGAGGGGATTTAAGGGGATTTAATGTGATTTAAGGGTGGCAGAGAAAGATCCATAACATTCTGGAACATTCTATAAAATTCTCAAACTCTCTGGAATGAACAAGAAAGCTCTATAAGATTCGAGAATGATCTAAAAGTTGAATATGATAAAGTGTTTGCAGATGTAATGAAACATTACAAAAATTCTCAAAAATTCTAAGAGAATAACCTTTTGGACAATATTCTTTTTTTTGTGTGGGATGTTGTACCAGTTTTATTGGTAAAATTTAACACAAAGCTTCATGAATGCTGGGACATGTTTTTCCGTTTAAAGAATTTCCACTGGACCTTAATAGCGAGCATCCAGTTGTTGACATACAAACTCTTAAAAGCAGATGTGCAACATCTGGGGAGAATATTATTTTGGAGAATATTCTGAAAATATCCCTCGAGCCTATTCTCATCTCACTAGCCTATTCAATCCTGAAAGGCCACTGGAAGAGTTGCTGGCAAATATTTCCAACGGTTTTTGCCTTGTCGACCTTCCCAGATCTAGTGAACCAGGATTAAATTATGCAGAACGGTTCCCATGTACATAAATAATTACAGACCGAAGGATTCAGCTTGTCTTGGAAGGAGAATCTAGGATTTCTTGGATGTGGAACTTTATTCCCACTCCGTGAACACGGGCCGAGAAGCCACGTGAGGCAGGTAGAGTGTAACGTTTTGCTTGCACCGTTCCGTGGTCTCCTTGCTTGCCCAGCAGAAGGGACCATTGCTGTCTCCACGTACCAACGAGGAAAGGAAAAGACAGTTCTGATGAGAAAGACGTGGCTCACCTCAACTTGGGGGGCCCAGAAATGCCCCTAACCCCTGCGAAAGTGGAGCGCCTCCTGTAATTATCGCTCCTCCAAATTGCAGCATTAGCATTCTCTGGCAACTGCAAATCCCAGGATTCCATAGGATGGAGCCTTTGCACTTTTTGGAGTGCAATCCCTTTCACTACACTACACTTTCACTTTCACTACATGAATCCCTTTCAAACAGAGACCTAACAGATCAGGGGAAAGGTTCGAAGGTCTGGTTGCGTCTCCGCTTTGCTGGTTTTCTGATTACAGAAAACCCATTTACAGTCCTCCCTCAACATTCGCGGCCTCCACACTCGCGGATTCCGCATATTCGCGGTTTGCCGGAGGGGAGGTCAAGGTCGCCTGGCGAGGGTGTGGGGAGTCGGCTTCAGGGCGTCTGGAGGCCCCGTGATCACCTGGGGAGGGAGGGAGAGGGCAGTCTTTATTTGCGGAAATTTCACATTCGCGGGGGTCTGTGGAACCTCACCCCCGCGAATGTGAAGGGGGGACTGTACATGGACCATGTGTACACATGACTACCTCTCTGCCCCCCCAATAATCTGAAGAGGTACAGTCTACTCCACACCTTTAAGATTTTATCCCCTCCTTCTGCTGACGGTACAATGCCAGACCCCCAGCATGGACCACGTGAAACAGTAACCCACACAGGCAGAAGACACGAAATCAAACACAAGCAGATGGTTTAGCTCTGTGCTAACTGCAACCTTTTTCAAGCGCAGTTGTGTACGCAACTGGCTCTCACACAGCAAGCGAAATGGGCATCCCAGGACTGGGAAAGAGTTTACCCATCATGCAAAGGAGAGCGAGGAGCTACTCACGGATCAAGCTTGTAGACAAACTGCCCGTCGGGAGTCCGCTCCTGATGGTAGGTCAGGTTGTAGGCCAGCATAGTGCTGATGAGTTCTGCCAACTGCTGCTTCTCTTTCTGACTGTACAGCTGGGTGTTCACCTGAAAATTAGCAACGCCGTGAAGAGAACGCATAGGGATTCCTCTCTTTTATTAGCACTACTAGCCCTCAGGGCAACACATCACAGCCAGCGGGCTTATCGAGGCGAGGTGCACTTGCCCAGGTAGGCATGAAACCTCTTGGCAAGGTGGCCCTTCTGTAATGTCCAACCACTGTGACATTAACCATACTTTATTTACTTAATTTATTTATATGCTGCCTCTGGGTGACATTTGCTCCAGTCAGCCAAGACTAGGTTGGCAACGGTCACTTTTTCTTCAGCCGCCCCGAGACACTGTCAGAATTTAAAGTAGCATTTAAGATCAGTCTCTTCCGGCAGGACTATCCAGATTTTAAATTGTGATTTTTAAACTGTGTACTGATTGTTTTAAAAATGTCTTAGTTTTACTTGTGATAAGTTTTAACTGATATATGTGTTTAACTAATATCTTTACGTGTTGATGTGTTGTTCCCTGCCTCGATCCATAGGGAGAGGCAGATAAGAAATAATAATAATGCTAATATAACTTGCACCCACAAAACCATCTCTTCTTCCCTCCCTCCTTGGTCTTTCTTGGATGCTGTCGTCTTCCCAGAGCACCTTGCATAATTGCCTCGCTCATGAACTGCTAATGTGAGAAGGTCGTCCAAGGCAAAGCTCAGATGAAGGGTCCCGAATGGGGCAGGACCACCTCTCCACCTGGAAAGGGAGGGTGCCTTTCCCTCCCTGGGTCAGCACCGGCCGGACAATCCTCACGGGGCATATTTTAAAAAATCAAGAACTCCAGATGCCAGCAAGAAGGCTTCTCCTTACCGGTCTCAGCTTTGGCGAGATGATTTCCAAAAGGAAGCACAGGGCCTCGAGCACCAGCGACTGGGGCCCGGTGCGGCTCCGTGAACTGGGCGCAATCCCAGATATCATGGAAGCAATGAGGTTTTGCATCTGGGTCAGTTTTACCAGGGCCTGGATTCAAACAAAACAAAAGCAGGCAGAAACCCATGAGCTGTATAGATCTGGAAAATAATCTTATCATGTCGCAGGATGCTCACAGGCAGTGCAACTTCTGTGAGCAACGTCAAAAGTCAGCTGGGTAAGCAAACCCTATGTGGTTGGTTGCCTTACGCAACAATTGACATTGTTGGAACAGGACTGTCTGCTGTGACTCTCTTGAGAACAGGAGGGCAGGTCTTGACTTCCCTACAGCCCATCATCCCACATTGTCGTTTGTTGTTATGTGCCTTCAAGTTGATCGCACCTTAGGGTGACCCTCTCTCAAGCTTTTCTTGGCAAGATTTGTTCAGAGGGGGTCGGCCATTGTTTTCCTCTGAGGCTGAGAGTGTGTGACTTGCTCAAGGTCACCCAATGGGTTTCCATGGCTGAGTGAGGATTCAAACCCTAATCTCCCAAAGTCCTAGTCCAACACTCAAAGGGGTACACCACACTGGCTCTTGCATAGTGTAAATCTACACTCACGTAGTTACACAGCGGCTGCACCTCACCACCCTTCCACTGGATATTGACACCATTCAATTGATGGTTTATTGGTCAGTCTACCTGTTTTTTGTCCCTGTGTGCAAGGAGGGAAATCACAGAATCAGAGTTGGAAGAAACTACAAGGGCCATCTAGTCCAAACCCCTTCTGCCCCGCAGGAAGTCCCAATCAAAGCATTCCCCACAGATGGCCATCCATCCCCTGGTTAAAAACCTCTAAAGAAGGAGACTCTACCATGCTACGAGGAAGTGTATTCAACTTCCGAACAGCTCTTACCATCAGGAAGTTCTTCCTAATATTTAGCTGGAATCTCTTTTCCTGTAGTTTGAACCCACTGCTCCATGTCCTAGTCTCTGGAGCAGCAGAAAACAAGCTTGCTCCATGCTCAGTATGACATCCCTTCAAATATTTAAAATGGCTATCATGTCACCTCTTGACCTTATCTTCTCCAGGCTAAACATACCCAGCTCCCTAAGCCGCCTCTCATACAGAGTGCACAGTGGCTGTTTCTGCAACCCCAGGAAACCAAGCAGCAGATTCAAGACACCAACAAACAGTTCCACACCAGCCAAGAATGTGCAACTGCATGGCTGAAATTCTACTCTCAACTAAAGTGGACCCATTGCTTTAATTGTTGGAAGGTGAACCAACATGTAAGTAATGCCAACAGATTCAATGGTTAGCAATGGGATCTAAGCCCACGTGACATGGTCACAAGCATGCAACTCTACTCACACAACCATGGACTCAAGTTGTGGTTGCTCAATGGCTGAAAAAAGTACAACCGTGCGTGTAAGGGAACTTAGACTGGAGTGTAACACCAACAGGCTTCCAGCCGATACATTTGGGAATGCCAGCTGAAGCCACACGCGGGAGATTACAAAGGAAGAGAACTGATTCTGAGCACGGTGTGCCTTCATCTCCTGACCTTCTCTTCCCGACACCAACCTCTTGCTGGCTGTTGGGATAGACCAGCCTGGGAACGTTGGATGCTGCAAAGAGCAAGTGGAAAGAGACCGGGAGGAAAGGCAAATAGCGCATGAGCTGGAAGTTCTGGCCATGCAGGACTCCTTGGTTGACCAGATCGCAGAAGCCCAGCCACTCCAAGGCCAGGCAGATCGAGCCCAAGTGGGAGTCTTTCACCTTCATGTTGAGGAAGTTGTCATACAAGCCCTGCAAAGAAAACACCATCAAGTTTTCAACCAACATACTTTGTCCAAATACAGCTTACCCCCCACCGGAGTTACCTGAAACTACGTATTTTTAAAAAATATTTATTTATTTATTTATTTATACGTCTTTATACCCCACTCTTCAGCCACAAAGGCTCTCAGAGTGGCTTACAAATTATTAAGCAACAGCATTTTAGACATCTACACCACTTTATAGCGTGCTAGGCACTAAGCGGTTTCCAATGTGTGTCAGCCAGGTGCCCCCCAACAAGCTGGCTACTCATTTTACCGACCTATGAAAGGATGGAAGGGTGAGTCAACCTTGGCGCCCTTGGGATTGAACTTGCAATGTTGTGGCTGCAGTACTGGCATTTAACCACTGCACCACCTAGAAAATGCCTAGAGAGGATGTCTCTCTAGGCACCTGGTGTAACTCTATGGTCAACGTCTGGTGGAAGTTGACCATCATTGCGCTAGAGGATATCCAGATGCTAGAGAGACCACCTCCTAAGTGACTCTATGGTCCTCCAGATGCCTAGAGAGATCTTTCCCCTCTGACAGCAGGTAAGTGAAATGGAGAGTATTGATCCGGCGTAAACGGGGGGCAACCCATATATCTTCCCAGCAGCTCTGCTGGCAGGCATTCTTAAGGACTGCCCTACTGCAATAAGCGTCTCAAAGCCAGGAGAGTCATTAAAAGAGGCTTGCCTGGAACATCTTTCAGAATCGTTCCATGTCCCTGCAGACCAGGGGTGGAAAAATCATGTGGTCCTCCAGACGCTGTTGGACTGCAAAGACTAGCATTCCTCACCTTGGGCTGTGCTGGCCAGGGCTGCTGGGACATGCAGTGTAAGAGCACCTAGACAGCCACATGAGCCCCACCCTTGCTTGGAGCCAATGTTGACTCCATTTCACTACCAAGCTAAACTGCAACTCTTTACCAAAACCTTTGGGTTCTATAAATGTCGGCTCTATTGTGGAGTTCTGTGCAAGTATATGGTTTCAACTCATTTGGACTTAAATTGCTCTGAACTATTTTTAAATTGCTTTCTTGTCTGTATCCTTGTAATCTTATGATACAGTGCAGGATATACTATCACCACCACCAAACAGTTGCCTAAAGAGCAGCCTGCAGGCCTTGCCAAAGATCCAGGCTGAACAGTTGCAAGGTCATAGGAGTGTTTGTGAATATTCCACGACTATCCAAGGGAAAGTGTTCAACAGCAGGCTGCAGAAACACAAGGAGACTTGTCCTTGTGGGAAGAAAGGAAGAAAGAGTTGAAAAGGGGCTGACTGTGGTCCTATGTGTAATACAATTCGTTCTTTACCCAGCTCGGTAAGCGATAGTGGTTTACAGAATTCAAATCCCAAAAAGAGTCCCTGTCCCCAAGGAGTTTACAGTCTCAGGTCAACATTGGGGAAGAGGACAGAGAGCTGAAGGGGAAAGAGGAGGACAGTATAAGAGTTTTAAGGTGAATAAATGCACTTGCATGTTCATCAGCTGTCTTTCAGAGGAGAAGCTGATGACATGGAGAAAAGCAATAGGGAAAAGAAGGAAAATGTGAGTTTTGAGGAGAGATGTGAAAAAGACAAAGACACAGAAGGCAGGTAGGCATTCCGGGAGGAAGGGACAGGCACAGAGAGAAGGAAGGAAGGAAGACAAAGTTGAATGGTATGAGAAAGTAATTTAGTAGGAAAGGTCACCTATGAGAGGAAGCCGGGGCAAGAAAATCTGGATGGACAGTCCAAATTACCCATCCAATCTTGGCTTCTCAACCCCAAATTTAAAAAACCACCACAACCACCCTGAACTGAGTACCTGGCTGAGCTTTTCATGCTCTCCCGAGGACGCACTGAGATGCAGGATGTGGTGGAACCTTTGGGCGGCCGCATTCATGGACGTCCTGCCTGCTGCCACCCCAAACAGATCTTCATTCCCGCTAGGGAGGAAGTGGGGTGGAATCGAAGGGTCCGTTCCTATCCTTTGCCTAGGGACAGGAGAAAAAAAGCACCCAGGATAAGAGGAGGCCCGAGTGTTGGATTGCCACTCTGAGAAGCCAGGGTTCAAATCCTCCCTTGGAAACCCATCGGGTGACCTTGGGCAAGTCCCTCTCTCTTAGACTCAGAGGAAGGCAAAGGCAAATCTCTTTGGAATTTCAAATGCTGCCAAGGAAAACCCCTATGATAGGGTTGCTATTAGCTGGAGTTGATTTGAAAGCACACAACAGCAACAACAATTCCCTAACATTGTTTGTTTCAATTGTGTGCTCTGTGATGTATAGTAGGCCCTTGGTATCCACTGGGGTTTGGTTCCAGGACCCACTGTGGATACCAAAATCCATGGATGCTCAAGTCCCATTATATACAATGGCATAATAAAACGGTGTCCCTTATATAAAATGGAAAAATCAAGGTTTTGCTTGTCATATCCCCCCTGGAATATTTCAAGCCGTGGATGGTTGGATCCATGGATACAGAATCCATGGATATGGAGGGCCAACTTTAATGATGAAACTTTTAGGTACAGGGCAGCATGAAAGTATAAACATTAATAAGAATATGTACTGCCCCCAGAAAGAGGTTTAGGGCAAATGGCATCTTCTGAATGCCCCAGAATTCAGAAGACCAAAGCAGTTTTGGAGACCCCACAATTTTTGTGCAATCTCTTGACAGCTGATGCATTTGTCCCTTAAAATGGAAATATTTTTACACCCGGGCTCTTGGAGGCTTTGTTGATCAAAAGGATGCCCCAAAATGACACTTGGCAAGAATCGGTACGCAATTAATTTCCCTCAGCTTGGAAAGGATTTACCGAGCAAGATTAAAAACAAAGTAATAATCTCTTTCCTCTCACCTCTGCATCTTTGGGAGCTGGAAGATCTCCTGCCAGATGGAAAAGAGCCCTTTGTTTTGGTCTTTTAAGCCGACCTTGGCAGTCTGCACGGTCCTCACCGTCAGTTCTTTCTTGCCTCGGCTGTACAGGAACTTGAACAAACGCAAAGGCAGGTTTGAACCCGTGGGAAGGGACAGGAGACAGAAAGAAGGTGATATGGTTCTGTGAGCTCTCCCTTATTTTGGGGCTGGAGGAGACACACCCAGATTTTGTGATAGGCACACGGTGCAGAATATAATTTCCTTCCTTTAAGCAAGAATTTTTTAAAAAATTCTTGTACAGGAATGGAGTGGAGTTACAATCCACCAAAGTCTTCTGGGCACCTAATGTGGCCCTCCAGCCTTCCAGAGATGTCCATCCCTAACATACAGGGACTCTGTCTGTCTGTCTCTTTCTGTCCCCCTCTGCGTGTGTGTGCATGTCAACAGTAAAGGCCTCCTTTATGACTTACCTGCAAGGTATTAATGCACGAGCGAATGTCATTCTCTGTTTTTTCACACAACGCCACCAGCGCCCCCGTGTTGGCTTTCATGCCTTGCCTGACAGTAATCTGCAACCCCAACATTTGCAAATTAGTGGCCAAAAGACACAGAAAGGAGTAAGTAAGAAAAAAAGACCTTCCTAACTGTTCAGGTGCAAAGCATACTAGATCAGCAGTGTCTGGGCCAACTAACCCTTCCAGAGGTGGCCATTTCCACAGCATGGGAGCTACTACCAAAAAAGCCCTACCTAAGTTATCTACCCTGGACTGCAGAAAGCTATGGGAAGCAAAGCATAAATTCTAAGGCCCTGGGTGGGAAGCTAGGACCTTACAGGACGAGAGAGATAACTGGAAACCTATCAAATCCTCAGCATTTGCAACAATATGTAGTTGCTCTTTATCACACTGCATTGTTTTACTGTTATTATTCCACTTTAACTGCTCTGGCTGCCTCCTGTGGAATTGTGGAGTTTGTAGTTTAGGGGGGCCTAAGAGCTCTCTAGCTGAGAATGCTAAACGCCTCTCATAGAATCCTAGAGTTGGAAGAGACCACAAGGGCCATCTAGTTCATCCCCATTCTGCTATGCAGGAATACACAATCAAATCATCCCCAACAGATGGCCATCCAGCCTCTCTTTAAAAATCTCCAAAGAAGGAGACTCCATCATAGTACAAGGCAGAACAGTCCACTTTCGAACAGCTCTTACTGTCAGGAAGTTCTTCCTGATGTTTAGGTGGAATCTCTTTTCCTGGAGTTTGAGTCCATTGCTCCGTGTCCTAGTCTCTGGAGCAGCAGAAAACAAGCTTGCTCCACCCTCAGTATGACGCCACTTCAAATATTTAAAATGGCTATCATGTCCCCTCTCAACCTCTTCTTCTCCAGGCTAAACAGACCCAGCTCTCTACACTGCTCCTCATAGGGCATCATGGCGTCTAGACCTCCCACCATTTTGGTTGCCCTCCTCTGGACACGTTCTAGCTTGTCCATATCCTCCTTGAATTGTGGTGCCCAGAACTGGACACAGTGTCCCAGGTGAGATCTGATCAAAGCAGTACAGAGTAACACCTTGCCTTCCCTTGATTTTGCCCTAAACTGCAAATCTCAGGATTCCACAGGAGGCAGCCATAGCAGTCAAAATGGAATAATGGTCCTATAATAGCCGTAGCATGAACACTTCTGGGGTTTTGTGTCCGCTATGTTGTTCACAGTGTTACTTACTATCCTATTAATATATATATATATATAGATATATATATTATGTGTTTAGAATCCCCTCCATCTCATACACTGGCTTTCTGTTGGTGTTTTGCTAGTTCAGAGACTCTCTGAATAATAGGAGAGACCTATTTATGTCGTTGTTCTCCAACAACATCTGGAGGGCTCTGTGATGCCCACCCCTGGTCTACACACTCAATAGGTTGGCCAGGAGGTAGGATACAAATAGCTGTTTGGGTATTTTAAGCCTACCTCATGTAGCCTCTGGACCAGCCTTGACTGGGATGTTGTGGGGAAGTTGAGAAGGAAAGCCTGCTGCCTCAGAAGCCTGAGAGAAGGGACGTACCTAGAAAATAAGATGTGGAAATAGATATATTTTGAATGCAAAACAGAGAACCCCTTCCCTGAGATCAACAGAAAAAGTGGGCCTGAAGACGATGTTTGCTCAGGCACTGTGGACTTGCAAAGGCTAAGTAAGGTGCACATCCCACAGACACTAATGCTCATTTAGAATAAATAGTAAATAATGTTTCGTAATAATGGGTGGGTTAGGGTATTAATGTAATTATGGGATTTTTATGATGTAAGCCGCCCTGATTGTGTTGCAGAGGGGTGGGATAGAAATAAATTTTATTATTATTATTCGTATATTAGAAGAGTGATATCAGGAAAAGAGCTATAATAACAAAGAAATGGTAAAATATACATTTGTTAAAATTTCCCACTTGGACATTGAACATTATAGACTGTTAAGTTATTGCACATGATATAGAAGACACAGATCTACGGAAGAGAAAAAAAAATTCTAGGAGATGCTATGAAAGCATAGATGGTGTTACGTGTTACCGAAACATCAACTAGTAGGAAGTGTCAACTTAAACTGCATAGTAGAGGTTAGATAGTTTTTCTAAAGACAGTAAATACAGGAACGGTTAGGAAGGAAGTTAAGGGATTGATTGGTGTATGTGTGATGTTTGATGGACCAAGATGGTTAAGTATGTGGGAGGGTTTGAGTAAGTTGAAGAGTGTATGAAGAAAGAGAGGAGAGGTTCGAAAGGGAGTAAGAAGAGGAGAGAAGGAGAGGAAACGGGATGAGAATTACGTGAATGAATTTGAAGGTAATGGATGAGTAAGAGAGTTACTTTTTGTTTTTTATTTATCTCTGAAATTTAAGTTAAGAAAATATTGAATTTGTATTTATATCTGTATCTTTTCTTAAGCATGATGGAACTTGTAGCAATAACAATAACAACAATAATATAGAACCTGGACCAACACAAAGCATGCTGCGGTCTCCCCCCCCCCCACAAATTCCTCCTGAGGCAAACTCTCTTACTGGTCATTGCAAATACAGATGATTGGCCGTAGTAAAAGGCCACCCTCCTTCTTTCTCTTTGTCCCACTTGCCCGGCCGGTGCTGGGTTCCGATTCTGCCTCCATAGCCTTACGGTTGATGATGCCTAACAGCACATTGATAGATGCCTGAAGAGCAGAACAGAGCAGTCAGAAGAGCAAATAGCATAGGCGTAAAAACCTCCGAGGAGAAAATGAAGGAAAAACTTATTAGATCAGATCAAGGGTGAATCTAGCTCAGCATCATGGTTTCCAAAAACAGCCATCTCTCATAAACAGGAAACTCATAGCTCTCTGCACTGCTAGTTCCTAGTATCTGATATCCTAAGGCGATGTTTCTTAATTTGGGGTCCAGGGACCCCCAGGGGTCTGCAATGTCCTCACAGGGCATCTGCAAAGGGTTGAAAGTTGCTTGGACCACCTCCTCCCTGCAGTGGAGCAGCCACATGACAGGAGCCAAGTCAAAGGTTGGCTTGCTTGGCCTGCGCATTGCCATTCAATCTGCTCCAGCAATAAACTTGCAGGAAGAAGCAGGAGCAAAGTCTTCCTTCCCCTTCCAGTGCCTCTTAGGGAAAGGTTCATGGATGGTGCAATTGTATTCGTATTGTTGTTGTTTTAAATCTTGAGTTAAATCTTGCATGTCCACAGCAACAAAATATATTTAAGGGGGTTTCCTGGTAAAGAAAAGGTTAAGAACCACTGCCCTAAGGTACAGTACTACTGAACATGGAGGTGCTATTTACCTACTCTGGCAAAAAGGCATTGAGAAAACCCACCTTTTCTTCATTATTCAAGCCTTTTTAAGCCACCAGTGGCAGTGAGTTCCACAGCTAATTCTGCACTGTCTTATGAAGCAATCCATATTCAGGACCAACTAACTGCCAGTCAGATTTATTGGGTGACCCCCCACCCCAACAAATGCTAGCATGAGAGATAAATACATGCAAGCGTGCGCGCGCACATACACACACCTATATTTTTCACTGTATCATTCCCAATTTTAAAAAGCTCATAATTAGGGCCTATTGAAAACTGAACAAAACCCACAAGAGCTCAATCAGCTTTATGGAGAAGCCCCCCATTTTTTTTTAATGTAAGAACATTTTTGAGGTCAAAAACAGAAGCATCATACTGCTGGAGACACAGATTTCTAGTTTTAGTAACCTTGTTTTCTTAAAAAAATGAAAGTGGAATTTGAAATTGAAATTTGAAAACGGAATTTAAAATTAGACAGAATCGAGTCACTTCCAGTTTCATTCTGAGGGTCTGGTACAGCCCAAGGAGGGGTGTAGGGCCAGAAAAATGGCGCCTGGACTTCCCTGACCCTTGTATTACGTAAAAGACGAGGCGAAGGGAAGGAGGCGGCGTTTGGCCCAGCCAATGGAGAGACTCAAATTATACCGTCGGGGCACCGTCTATCTCATCAATGATCAGGCAGTTGGGCTTCTCATTGGCTCCCAGCACGGACTTCATCTGGGTGGCAGCCTCAATTCGCGTTTTGAAGGCTTCTGGGCTACGGTCATCGCTGAAAGAAAAAAAATCCCAGGCTAGGGAACATTCTGGAAGCAGTGGGAGGGAAGGAGGTTAAGCTTCCTGGCACATTTGCAATGTGTTAGCATCGTGGAGGATAGCGGTCCATGCAACTGATACGCAGACAAATCTTATCTATAATAAGCCTAGTAGCCTTCGAAATACCACAAGATTCTCACCCATTTTTAGAGTGTACGGGTAGCACCCCCGCATCCATGGATTCGCCATCCACAGTTTCAATTATCCGCGGTTTCAATTTCAGCACAGCTACCATAGTCTTCCTAGAAAACGTGTCCTCTCTAGCCATTTTCTAAGTCCTCCAAGGCAAACTCTATGGTATTTTAAACCAGAAGTCCCATTATTTTCAATGGCGTTCACTATTATCCGCGGTTTTTGTTATCTGCAATGGGGCCCGGAACCAATCCCCTGTGGATACGGGGGTCCTACTGTATTGCACCTTATTTGCTCCCAGTTCCTTGAGCTCCTGTGTCTAAATGAGGGGCTACAGAGGGGGATTTTATTTTTGGTATATGGGCTTGATTTATGTGGAGCAAGATTTGTTCAGACGGAGTTTGCCTTTGCCTTTCTCTGAGGCTGAGAGAGTGTGGCTTGCCCACAGCCACCCAATGGGTTTCCGTGGCTGAGTTGGAATTCAAACGCACAATCCAATGCTCAAACTACAACACTACACTAGCTCTCACTTACTGTATTACATTTACTATAGCTCATGCACATAGCCATATTTTACAATAATTTCTCTAATAAACAAAACAACCCTTTCTTTCCGTAAAAGTCCGTAACGTCACAGGGGGAACCCCAGGAAAGGAGTAAGCCCCACCATGGGCCAGCTTACCTGGCATTCATCTCCACTGCGTTGTACCCCGCATGCTTCACAATCACATGAGCCAGGGTGGTCTTTCCCAGGCCGGGTGGGCCACACAGGAGCACAACCTGCGGAAAAGAGAAGAGAGGGGTGACTGGAAATGCCAAAATCCAGGGCAGGTCACAGGCTTTGGGGGCTGCAAAAAGGGGTGTGTGGACCTCACTCTGTCACCCCAGTTAAGCAGGAAATTCCAGTTTTTAATGCTTTATTAAAAAGACGTTGTGACCAATATACAGATCAATCCCCTGTATCCACAGATTCGGTATCCATGGTTTCACTTATACATGTCTGAAAAAGTATGTCCTCTCTAGGCATTTCTAGGTCCTCCAATGTGATTCTATGGTCAAGTTTCGGCATTCATCTCATTGAGAATAATACGATTCCTTATTATCCACAGTTTCAGGTATCCACAAGGGGTCTTGGAATGTATCCCCCACTGATGTACTCAAAGCAGCAGTTTTTCTTGTTATAAGGCATAATTGGAGATCGATAGACATAATTGATACAGATGTTAAAACCACTGCTGGGCCAAAATTGGGCATTCCAATTCCCTGTTCCAAACCTGCTGTAAATTTCGCCTATCCTATTTTTGTCTGTGTGGATAATAAACATTGTTAACAGCCTTTGCGGCTCCGACCGCCTCCCCCTCACCTTGCATTTGGGTCGGTTGTGTGGATCCAGCTCTGCTTCCAGGATTTCTTCCGTCACCTGGGCTTTGGTCTTCCATTTGCTTGCCTGCTCTTTGGTCTGCCGAAAGGGCGGGTGGCCCTCGGTATGCTGCGCAGCCTTCTTCATGGGCTTCTCTCTCCCAAAAACCACCACATCCCACAGCTTGAGCCACTTCAAGAGGCAGCGATTCGTATACTGGAAAGCCAGAGTGGAAAGTCAGCAGGCAGGTTACAAAACAAAAACCAAACCAAACCAACAACCCACAAAACACCATGTCCAGGGTTAGAAATTGCTTTGCAAAAACAGAAAAGAGCTCACGAGATTTAAACTGCATTTCTGAAGGATTGCATGCAGGCTTCTCAAACAACACGGATCCTTTTCTAAGAAAAAAATCTCATGAAGTTCTTTGTGTGACACAGAAGCCTGAACTCTCTTTCACCTCTTTCCCCCTGATCACCTTTATTGTCAATTCCAGCTCCTCTAGCGGGATCTGGTGGATCCCATGGTAGGATTCTGGGTACAGCGCTGTTCCCTCGATAGCTGCAGGGCAGGTGTGGCCAAGTTATTTTCAGTGCTGTCCCACTCACTGCGGATGCTCTTAGACTTCCTGACAGGTGGATTAGATATCTGCCCACAGGTTGGGGTTTTCTTTTGTTTTTACTTCGTGTGCACAAAACGTACAAATTGGGTGAGGTGCAATTTGAAAACTGACAATGTACAGTTGAAAAAACAGGACAGAAAATACATATGTTTAGGAAGCATTTAAATTGCATAGTTGTGTTTATCCATTTTGTTCAGCATAAAAAGATATACATGAATCCTGCAAAACCTTTGAAACTAAGTGAGAAAAAAAAAATGCCTAGCATGAGCTGCCGAGGGCTCCAGAGAACGCTTCATGAGACACAGTTATACAGATTTAAAGGATCATGTCAGGTAATCTCAGTGAGAGCAGGCGAAACCCAGTTTTGGAGACGGGCCAATTTTGGCAGGACAAACTGGACAAGCAATGGTCCTTATGCTGGTATAAGACGTATCACTGGGTTGGGATTTACATTAGCGCATGAGCCACTGGATTGCCTGCTAGTTAATTATCTAAGGCAGATGGATACATGAATTGTTGCTGTGATAAGAGCTACTGATTCCACACCCCAATGATACAGGGAGGGAGCCAGGAAAAGAACAGGGGTGTGTGTTGGGGGGAATGAGGGGTATTTGTGGAGCTGGAACATCTGCATAAAAAATAATAATATTCCACCAGGCCAATGTTTATACTTTGGGGAAGGACTTAGAATTCACTGTAATTCAGCACAAGAGTTCTGTAGCCAAAATTTCTGTAAGTACAGGTTGTTTGTCCACCCCACTATCCATAGGCTTACCATTCCTGGACTTACCATTTATAAGTGAAACTGTGGATAACAGCAAACCTTATTAAACTAAAGGACTTCCAATACCAACATATCATAGAGTTGCATTGGAGGACCTAGTGATTCCTAGAGAGGAAGGCTCTCTAGGCATTTCCAGCACCACTCTATGGTCTGTGTCCCTATATTTTCAACTGTGGATAACTGAAACCCCGGATATTGGTTCTGCAGATATGGGGGGGGGCAACCTGAATCTCACATCAAACTATAAATCCCAAGATTCTGTAGGATGCAGCCACAAGAGTTACGCTGGCATCAAACTGCTGCAACTGTGTAATACGGATACACTCAATGCCTTTGGGGAAGAGAAGAAAAACCATGGCCATCCAATAAAACCCCAATTTCCCCCATTTCTGCTGCTGAAATTTCAGTCAGGTGTCTCTCAAACATGCTTAAGCTTTTCTTTACCACCATAAGAAGCAGAAACTGTCACTAGGATTCCCTGTAAATATTTCGTGTTCAGCTGCAATTGCTGCTTGTGGTATGACAGGCAGATACATGCAGCGATCTCCTTCCAAACATCACAGAGGAGAGATTCTTACATCGTCACTCAGCAACTCCATGTAGTGCCTGGGAGTGAACCGGTCAACCCAAAGGGAGTGCTGAGCTGACGTGTCCTCTTCTGCTTCACCGTTGCCGCCTTCCTCTTCCTCTTTGGATGCTTCAGTCTCCATTGGGGGTTCCTCATCACCAAGGCAGCTGCAAGAAGGAAGTTTGGAGAGATGAGCAGAAATCCTGGCTATATGCTTGGTGGAGAAGAAATCTTTGGTGGAACCTGTGTCAGTGGGGTAACGAATCCACCCCAGGATTTAGATGAGACTCAAAAGGAATTATCTAAAGTGCTGAATCTTGTCCCCTGCATAGATTCAGCACCCTGGATAGCTCTTCCGAGCGTATTCAAAACTTGGCGTGGATTCCACTTATATAAGACCCACTTATACAAGAACCACCACCTTGGCAGGGCACTGGTGCTTCCTATTCACTCAACTTCATATAGGTTTCATCCTGTTGGAATCTGTGCCCAAATCCTAAAAATCTCTCCGAAGAATTGTTGGACCCACCTGTTCAGAACCTCCGTCAGTAGCTGTGAAGATTCCAGGATCTGCTTCCGGCGCTGAAAAGCAAGAAAAAGGTTAAACCCAAGAGCAATACAGATTCACAAGTTGTATAGGTTGAGTCTCCTTTATGCTGAATTCCCTAGTATTTCAAAATCGAAAATTGTCTGCATAGGTGGCTGAGATAGTGATACCTTTGCTTTCTGATGGTTCAGTATATGCAAACTTTGCTTTGTGCACGAAATTATTAAAAACACTGTGTATAAAATTATCTTCCGGCAGGCCTATCCAGATGACTTTTAAACTGTTTTAATATGTGCTGGTTTTATTTGTTCTTTTAAACTGATATTGTGTTTTGATGTAGTTATGTATTTTTAATCAAGATGCATTTTAATTGATATTGTTTTGTGCGGATGTGTTGCTCCCCGCCTCGATCCATGGGGAGAGGCGGGTAAGAAATAACAACAACATGATGTGTATATGAAAACATTGATAAATTTTGTGTTTAGACCATCTCCAGGATATCTCATAGGAAGGCAAGGGCAAACCTCCTCTGAACAAATCTTGCCAAGAAACCCCCATGGTAGGTTTGCCTTAGGGTCGCCATAGGTCAGAAACAACTTGAAGGCACACAACATAAAGCAGGGACTGGGTTGGGGTGAGAGGACAGTACCTCTTCAGCCACTTGCTCCTTTAGATAGGCAAAGGGAACTCCTAGGAGATGAAGCGGTCTTCTTCCATTCTGCCCAATAGAGTTGGAAAGCTGGGGAGAAACCAGATGGGATATTCATGCAAACCTACCCAGGTCTGTATTCCAACCTTACTAGAAGAGAATAAAATGTCACCCCTTTTCTTCCCCCGAGGGAGTGCAGTGAAATGGGTAGGATGCAATGAGCTTTCTGAATAGCTCAACCGCTAAGTCCAGATGTGGTACCTCCATCCCCATCTTGTCCTCCTTCACCACCATAAACACTCGAGTGCCGTTGGTCGAAGTCACGTTGATGTAGTCCTCCAGAACGGGTGGGCGCCTCAGGACCTTCTTGGAGTCCTTTTCCTCTGGGGGTGTCACATGCAAGGGGAACATGTCGTTCAGTCCTGGGTTATCTGGGATCCCCGTGCTTGGAGTTCTGCACAAGAGGACCCAAGAAAGGAGAACAGCTTTCAGTCAAATTTGATAACACTCCAGGGCGAGGGAGAAACAGGGTTTGACATGGCACCAACCTGTCCACGAGCCACCTGTTAACTTTCACAGAATTCTTTGGACCAGGACAGATTCAGGGCAGAGAAAAAGGCCATCCCTTCTCATAGAATCATAGAGTTGGAAGGGACCCCAAAGGCCATCTAGTCCAACCTCATTCTGCCATGCAGGAATAAACAATCAAATCATTCCAGACAGATGGTCATCCAGCCTCTTTAAAAACCTCCAAAGAAGGAGACTCCACCACAGTCCCAGGCATTGCATTCCCCTGCCAAACAGCTCTTACTGTCAGGAAGTTCCTCCTAATGCTTAGCTCAGTGATGGGCAACCTTTTGAGCTTGGTGTGTCAAACTTCGCCAAAAAACTGAGCGTAACTCGGGTGGTGTGTCACTTTGAGGAAAAAACATTATTTCGCGATATTTATAGTTTAAATAACATAAATGTATAATTGTTATATATAATTGTATTTAACAAACCAGAAACTAATTATTTAACTTACCTGCTTAGTGACTTCTTTGTTCATCCATCAGTCAGTTTCTTTTGTTGGTCTTGATATTATTTAGCTTGTGTGGGGTGCCTTGAACTAAGATAGATTAGAGTCTTAGGACATTTTCAGACACAAAAAAGTCGTCCTGAGGGCTTGGGAGAGATACACACCTGTTTTGTGGCAGGGGGCCAGTTTCTGATGACGCCGTCCCTCTTGCGTTACCCTCTGTGATCCTTCCATGTCGCATGGAAGGAAACTGGCCCCCTGCTGTGGAACAGCTGCGTACCTCTCTCAATCCCTCAGGACGACTTTTTTGTGTCTGAAAATGTCCTTAGAGTTAGACTCTAACTCCAAGACTCTAGTCACAAATGTTTCATCCTCAGGAGCAGCAAATGTTCATCCTTCTCCGCATGCAGCCGCCTCAGCAGCTGCGTGTCATCAGAAATGGGTACGTGTGTCAGTGCTGACACGCGTGTCATAGGTTCGCCATCACTGGCTTAGCTAGAATCTCTTTTTCTGGAATTCGAGTCTACTGCTCCATGCCCTAGTCTTCAGAGCAGCAGAAAACAAGCTTTCTCCATCCTCAGTATGACATCCCTTCCAATATTTAAACATGGCTCTCACGTCCCCTCTCAACCTTCTCTTCTCCAGGCTAAACATACCCAGCTCCCTCAGCCGGTCCTCATAAGGCATCATGGCTTCCAGTCCTCCCACCATTTTGGTCACCCTCCTCTGGACATGTTCCACCTTCTCAACCTCCTTCCTGAATTGTGGTGCCCAGAACTGGATACAGTATTCCAGGTGAGGTCTGACCAAAACAGAATAGACTTCCCTTGATCTAGACACTAGACTCCTTCTCCACATAGCATGTGATTTATTTGTGGAACTCACTGCCACAAAACGATGGCTACTGACATGGGGGTGGAAAAAACTGTGCAGGATGAGGCCATCAAGGGCGACTAGATAGCTATGCATCCTCTTCCACTCTCAGAGGCAGTCTGCCTTTGTGATTCAGTTGCTGGGGAGTGCATGATGGAGGGTGCAGTTGCCCTCATCTGCTGGCCGGCTTCGTAGGGGCAACTTGACTGCTTACTGCGTGAACAAAACATTGGGCTCAAGAGCTTTTTTGGCCCAATCCAACATGGGTACTCTTACATTAAGCTTACTAAGCTCATGCTGGTACCCATCATCTCACTTACCAACAACTGGAGAAGATCTCTCTAGGCATCTGAATGACCACAAAGTTGTGCCGGAGGTGGTCTCTCTAGGCATCGGAAGGTCCTCCAATGCAACTCTATGGTCAACATCTGCTGGAAGTTGACCAAAAGAGTTGCACCAGATGTCTAGAAGGGGGTCCTCTCTAAGCATTTTCCAGGTCTGAAGGACCTCCAGATACCTAGAGACCACCTCCAGTGCAACTCTATTGTCACCTGTAACTTACTATCAAGGGTTTGGTAAAAACTATAATGCGCAAGGTTCCCGTCATGGCTAACTCTACCTTTTGAAAATTGCATGAAGGTGACAACATGCTAGCACAACAACATCCCCCTCTGGCCTTCTGAGAGAGCTCACCTTGTGTCCGGAGGTTCAGAGCAGTCTCTGGGAAAAAGAGGTGGAGAGATTTCACCCTGTGGTGGACCTTTATCATCCTTTTTGTCCTCTATTCCGAAGTCCAGCTTCTTCACAGCTTCAAGTCTCCTCTGCCGTTTTGGCTTGGGAGCTGCCAGATCCCGAGAAGAGGAAGAAACAACTTTTACAATGTCACAGCCTGGTCATCTTCATTGCCCCAAGGAGGCAACTGATTCCCTCTGGATATTTCTGACCTGCAACCCCCTCAGCTTCTAGCCAGCACACCTAATAGTTAGAGACCATCATCTCATCTTAGAATCATAGGTCCCATCTATACAAGGGGGGGAAATATGATCCGCTCTGAAGAAACAGCAATTTGCAGTGCTGCGACCTGTCTTGATGGTCAATAGAGCCCCCCTAAACTTCGCATACCCCCTAGCCAAGATGGCAGCTGCGATTGATTTACTCATGCTTTTAAATCTGATGCTGATGATTTTTTTTTACCATGCTTAAGGGGTCCAAGTGGGCCAGTTTTTCCATCTAACCTACCTCACAGGGCTGTTGTGAGGATAAAAGAGAGGACCGAAGGATCACGCATGCTGCTTTGCACTTACTGAAGGGAGGGCGGGATAAAAACATAGCAAACTACTTTTTAAAAGACTCCAGAATTGGGCAAACTATAAACTTACTCTGTCCAGCTATAGCCTCCTCCGTAAGAGGACGTGGAAGGCCTTCTGCCGCTTCTGTGAGTGTCGGGAGGCATCCCAGGTTTTCATGATTTGCACTGCCATCACCAAGAAGGGTCTCCTTTGAGACAAGCTGGGCTTGAGCTCTTTTCAGGCACGGCTGGCCACCTACAACGGTGGATTCCTTCGCCAAATCCCCAGCGCTGAGGGCCTCTTCGAAGGTCCGCTTTCTGCTTCGAAACTCGGAGACTTTATGGGACGACGCTTGAGGTGCTTCCTCCGCTAGAAACAAGGGATTCGGGTCAGATTTTAAGAGCATAAACCTGCTCCACAAGCTACCAATCACAGGATTCAGTAAGACAGAGCCATAGCAATTAAAGTGGCTTCAAACTGGTTTAACTCTGGAGTGTGGACACAGATGGCTACATCCTTTTATCCCACACTACCCCTTTTCTGCAATATCTATCTCACAAGCGTGATATAAAACTTACAAAAATAATGTATGTAAAACTTAAAGCACTGCAGAAACACTACTTTAAAAAAGAGTATGTGTAATATATAAATAAGTAGCTGGACCCAGTGTATGATACACTGTTAAAAAACGCCCCCCAAAATGCCCAGTAGACCTTACGACAACCCTGTAAGGTAGGCTGGTGGATTTTTAAATTCCTCCTCCCCCTTCTCAGCATTCCACACTTTTCCTGGAATTGCTGAGGATGACTTGCTCTGTTGCCCAGCTGCCATGGC
This sequence comes from Gambelia wislizenii, assembly GCA_030847615.1. NCBI lineage: Eukaryota > Metazoa > Chordata > Lepidosauria > Squamata > Crotaphytidae > Gambelia > Gambelia wislizenii. Next base: position 28,819,576 of record JAUMIR010000012.1, on the reverse strand, counting down.
TGCCACCAGTTGACTGCCTATGTGCCGTTGCAACCTGTGACTGGTGAGTGGCTGTGGGAGTGAGAGGAGGGGGGGCCCTTGTGAGGCTGGGGGTGTAGATGCAGATTGAGTGCCAGGAGTAGATTGTGAGGTGGAGGGAGAATTTGCATGTGGGTGGTGATTGGCTGAGGGAGTGAGAGGAGGGAGGGGCCCTTGTGAGGCTGGGGGTGTAGATGCAGATGGAGTGGCAGGAGTGGATTGTGAGGTGGAGAGGGAATTTGCATATGCATGGTGATTGGTTGGGTGTGTTTCCTGAGCAGCCAATCAGCACACTGGGAAAGGCAACATACCCAAGAGTTGAAAACATACCCAGGCCTATTGTACATACCCAAGCCTTTTAGATATATAGATATATGCAAAGACACTGATATATATATATATAACAGTACATGTACATCTTTAAAAGTCCTTCTCTTCCCAATCATTTTCTATTTGAACACGCTAGGTGCAAATAAAAGCCGGAGGGACCTGATCCTGCCAAAATGCACCTCGGCCTCATTCTCGGCTGCTCTTCCTCTCTGCTCCAAGCCCATCCTGGAGCTGCCCTCATTCCAAAGAGAACCCCCCAACTCACTTTCCAGCTCAGCCAATACTTCCAGCTCATCTGCAAACTGCTCCTCGAATTCATCTTCAATGCCATACAGCTCGGACTGATAATCTTCTTCCATATATTGTACAACCTGAGCTTCTCTGGTGCTTTTCCTCTTTTGCAATGGGAAGCAAACACTGTTGAGAGAGAGAGAGAAATAGACACACAGAGAGAAAGAAGGGAGAAATGCAACTCCACAATCCCTTGGCCTTGATTTATTTTTTTGATGCATACAATTACACCCAACCCTCAAAGCCCAACCGGACCCATTTTTCAATTGCAATGTGCTACTACTTCTGCAATATCAGGAAGAGCACCAACTCTGCAGCCCCTTGGAATTTACAAGTATGTGTGTGTGTGTGTGTGTATAATTTAGCTGTTTATTTGAATGTATGCAATTACACATACCCCTCAAGGCCAGACGGGCCCTTTTGCAATTGCAATGCACTACTACTTTTGCAATATCAGGAGCAGCACCAACTCCGCAGTCCTTTAGACTATATATATATTTGGATGCATGCAATTCCACATACCCCTCAAAGCCGGACGGGGGCCTTTTGCAATTGCAATGCACTACTACTTTTGCAATATCAGGAGCAGCCACCCCTAGCTGCAAACTCCCTTCCTTTTCCTTTGCAAACTCGCGCGCGCTAAGCCCAGGAGGGAGGCGCGGGGCCTTCCAGTTCCGGGTGAAAAACGTTCCCTGCCGCCCCCTCCCCTCCCCTCCCCTCCCGGAGGAAGGCTCTGATTGGCTGCCCCGGCCTTGCACGCGCTCCCTCCCCAGCTGACCAGCCCGGGGATTGCCCCGTTGCACCGCCTGCCTCAGCTGGGTTTGCAAAGCAATGGAGCGCTGCTGCTGCTGCTGTGCGCTTTTGCACGGCGCGCCCGCCCCCTCTTCTTGCACCTCTTAGTAGTAGTGCCTTTGCAAGAGGTTGCACAGGTCGGTGGGGCTCCGTGCATGGGGTGTGGGACTGGGAACAGGGGAGGCCAGGATGGGGACTGTGCATGCTTGCAAATGCATTAGGCTTGCCAGGTGTCCCTCGTTGGAGAGCCAAAAAGCATGGACCTTATTTATAGGGCTGGCAGGCCTCCCTGCTATAAGGCAGTTACTCGTTACTACAGACCCCCCCTTAAATATATTTTGTTGCTATGATCCTCCAAAACTTAACTCAAGATTTAACACCCTTAAGAACAGTATCAATAATGCCTGATGATGATAATACTAATGCAATTACACCATCCATTAAACCAGTGGCTCTTAACCTTTTCTTTACCAGGGACCCCCTTTAAATATCTTTTGTTGCTGCCAACCCCCAAGAATTAACTCAAGATTTAACACCCTTAAGAATAATAATAACAATAATACCTGATGATGGTGATACTAATACAATTACAGCATCCATTAAACCAGTGGCTCTTAACCTTTACTTTACCAGGGACCCCCTTTAAATATCTTTGCTGTGGACCCCCAAGACTTAACTCAAGATTTAACACCCTTAAGAATAATAATAACAATAATACCTGATGATGGTGATACTAATACAATTACAGCATCCATTAAACCAGTGGCTGTTAACCTTTACTTTACCAGGGACCCCCTTTAAATATCTTTTGTTGCGGTGGACCTCAAAGACTTAACCCAAGATTTAAAACAACAACAATGGTAACCACAATACAATTGCACCATCTCTTAAACCTTCCCTCAGAGGCACTGGAGGGGAGGGAAGACTTTTCTCCTACTTCTTCCTGCAAGTTTATGGCTGGAGCAGATTCAATGGCAATGCGCAGGCCAAGCCAGCCAGCCAGCCTGCCTTTGCTCCTGCTAGGTGGCCACTCCACTACAAGGAGGAGGTGAGCCAAGCAGTCTTCAAGCCTTCAAGGACCCCCTGTGAGGACATTGCAGACCCCTGGGGGTCCACAAACCACGGGTTAAGAACCACTGCTGTAGGCTCTATTTCAGAGGAAGTAACTTGCAAAAACCCTGTTTACATATATATATATATATATATATATATGTGTGGCTATACATGGATACAATTTATATTTGAATTCTTCTACATGTATGTGTGTTTATTGTTTTTCTTTTTTAAAAGAAGAAAAAAGTTACATCTGATAAGAAGAGAGTTATGTAATTATGTAACTGTATGGTTTCTATTTTTTTAAGCATGGTAACATAATTTTAAAAAAACAACCCTGTTTAAAACACTATGGTGCCAGTGGGCAGGTGGGAAGTGTTTGGCTATTCCCATTGCAAAATCTAGATTCTCAGAAGTTTTTCAGATTAGCAGGAAAAGTTTGTAAATTGGAAGTGCTTTCATTTTAGGAACTAAGATTTAGGTGTCTCCCTTCTACCTAAAAGGGACCGCGCCACGATGGAGCCAGTGAGCATCGATAACCTGTCCATTCTGTACCAAAGCACGGACTTCATTGTGGTTAACAAACACTGGGATGTCCGAATTGACAGCAAGATGTGGTACGAAAAACTGACCCTGCAGAGCCAACTGAAATACCGGTTTCCTGAGCTCGCTGACCCGGACACGTACTATGGCTTCCGGTGAGTGATTGTGAGAATTCGGGGTCTCTAGGAGGCAAGAATATTGCTCTTCGTCTTGGAGAGACCATGGGTCACACAATCTCAGAGAAAGACACACTGTTGTGTGCATTCACGCACATACCTCTGATTGGGAAAATGGGAATTATAACATACAATGTCTTTCCCTGACTGCAACTCCCATGATCAACAGTGAAAAAAAAAGCCCTGAGGCTGTTCCTTGTTTTTATTTCATGGAAGGGTAAGAATGGAGATCAAGCTCTTCTCTGTAGCTGCTCCAATGTTTTGCCATTCTCTTCTGAGAAAAGTTCAAATTGCCCCTTTCTGGCTTTTCAAAAGTAAAGTAAATATTCATCTTAAGTGGCCTTGGAGAACTAAGATCCAACTCCAGCAACGCTGCTTATTGTTCTGTTCTTTTGAGGCAGAAATTCATTCTGCTGCTGAATTTCACTCCTGTTTTGGATAGACCCTTTCATCTTTACCACTATTGTTAATTTTGTTCTAACTTCTGTGAAGTGCTTTTATGGTTAGTAGTACAGGAATATAAAAATGAGATATCTATGGGCAGCAAGTCATGGGGTGAGCTGGCGTGGCCCAAAGGTAAATCCAGCAATCCTGGTCTTCTTTGTGGAGAGGGCAAACCTGTGCAAATGCTCTTGATTTCCTAGATTTTGCCACCAGTTGGACTTTTCCACCAGTGGGGCGCTATGTGTGGCCCTCAACAAAGCGGCTGCTGGCAGCGCATACAAGTGTTTCAAGGAGCGGATGGTAACCAAGGCCTACCTTGCGCTGGTAAGTGTCCATGTTTCTTCTGGTTTGCTTCTAGTCATCAACTACAGTTGGAGCCTTGTATCCGTGGAACCAATATCTGTGGTTTCAGTTGTCCATGGGACACAAAATGCTATGACAATGCAGTGCTTACAATGCTATGACATATACCATAGATTTGTGTTGGGAAATGCCTGGAGAGGCATTCTCTCTAGGCATCTTCTAGGTCCTCCCCTATGTTATGTTTTTATTGGAAAGCCTTTATTTTAATAGGGTTTGCTGTTATCTGTGGTTTCCAGTATCCACGGTAAGTCTGGAAACCAAACCCCCATGGATACAGGGGTCCGACTGTTCTTGAAAAGCTATAGCCTGTTCTGTACTTTAAGAAAGATGTAGACACGGGTGAACAACACATAGCCCATGGACCACACATGGTCCCCATGGTTGTTTTCATGGCGCTATCTTACAAAGCATTGCTAGTGATGTCAGTGGGCCCTGCTGTTGACAGTGAATCCATGCCACATTTTGGCTTGCTTTCAATGAACTGTCCAAGGTGGTAATAAACACAGTTTAAGGAACGGGTGTCTTAAAAACCTGAAGTTGATTCAGGGCCCCACTGGCATGGGAGACACCAGCCTCCACTTATTCCTCCCCTTTTCATTTTTCTCCACCGACCCCCCCCGCCATCTTTGTTTCTTTTCCTTTTTGTGTTTGTATAATCACGCTTTAAAAATCGAATAAAGTTTTTAAAAAGACCAAGTGAGGAAACTGAAAAATATATTCAGTGGAGAACCTTTGAATTCCATTTTTAAATATTCCCTTAAACCAACCCTGCTTCTTTTTTGACTGGTTCCGGCCGAAGCAACAGATGTGTGTTAAAAATGGACCCGAAAGCCAAGGCGATCGAAGGAAGCAGATGTTGTCTGGTATCCAGATTTTCTCTTGATCTCTTCCGAGTGTCCCACTGACATGCAAGATCACCCGGCTGGGTGGCTGACAAATGGAAACCTTTTTAACCCTGATAACTTAACGCCTCCCTTTTTAAGAGAAGGACAAGATTAAAAAAGGGGGAAAAACACAAGCCTGAAGTAGAGACAAAAGACAGATTGAGGGGAAACAAAGCTAGTTTCACAACAGCTCTCTACAAAGAGGGTGTTTCCTTCTTAACAAATAAACACGGATTTTAGTCCAAGTTTTAACAGAGCTATCCAAAGCACTGGGTCCTGTCACCAAAAGAAGTTCAGAACCTTGGAGCGTTGCTTTTAAAGTACCTTGCTCCCTTACTTTAAATAACCTATCCAAGGTACTGAATGTTAGGCACAAAAGAAATTTAGCACCACGGATAGCTCTTTCAGTTCACCTGTCCTTAAAATAGCCTGCCCCTTTAATTTAAAGCAGCTGTCCATGGTCCTAAACCCTATTCCCAAAAAGAAATTCAGCACCACGGATAGCTGCCCCAAGGTCCCTTATCTTAAGGCACTCTATTCCTTTACATTAAGGGAGTTGAACCCTATTTACAAAAGAAATTTAGCACCTTGGATATCTCCTGTAATTCACCTTGTCTTAAAGCAGTGGCTCATAACCTTTTCTTTGCTGCCATGGATCCCCAATACTTAACTCAAGATTTAATACCCTAATAATAATAATTACCTGATAATATTAATAATAGTAATAATAATACATAGATTTTCCTTGGTTTTTTTCCGGGCTGTGAGGCCGTGTTCTGGAAGAGTTTATTTCTGACGTTTCGCCTGCATCTGTGGCTGGCATCTTTCTCTGAAAGCCCAATATTGTGTCAGTGTTGGGAAACAGGCAGACAGTAAATGAACTGATGATGATGTTGGGAACAGTGTTCCTTTAAGACAAGATAAAAAATATTTTGTATGGCTGCGAAGGGTGTGTAACACCAGGTGTCAACCCTGAGTAATCACTACAGTGTATGAGTGAGCTAAGACCCAGAGTGGATTGTAGTGAGAGGATTGTGATGGGTCGGACTGGTTGCTGTGTACGTTTGCTGAGAGTAGTGGGTTGACTATTGTGGGTATTTTGCATTACTTCAGACATGGTATGTTGGTGATATATCTTGCAACCAGAGATAAAGAGACTCCATGGATTTTGGAAGAAGCCAACTGTATCTGTGCATCATTTCAAGGTTGGTCAGTGCCATATTGCCAAATATTGCTAAAGGGTTCTGTGCTTCCGCGCTCTGCTGTAATAGCTACGGTTGAGGACAAGCATCTCAGACAGTGCTGATAGTTGGCGTCTCAGTGGGCCTAGTTTTTGTATTTGTCGCTGCACTTCTTGCAGGACGTAAAAGAGATGATGGTGATGATAGAAATTAGGGGAGCCCTGTATGAAGCTAGCTATGGCTTTATTTAAATTGTAACACAATGATTCCATTTCAGCTGCTGCATCCTGTGGGATCCTGGAGCTTGTAGTCTGGGGAGGAACTAGAGCTCTCTGGCTGAGAATTCTAAGTACCCTTCTCTAAACTGCAAATCCCAGGATTCCACCGAATGCAGCCATGGCAGTTGAAGTGATTGAACCATAGTGTTACAATGGTGTAGTGTGAATGGGTCTCTGGATAGGGGAGAAGGCAATCGGAGGAAAGAGCTATTCTGCGAGTGCTGAATCAGTCCGGGACACTGTCTCCCATCTGCCGGCGGCAAAATCCTCCCATGCCAAAACATAAAGCTGCTTATGTAGCCCCCAGCTTTGGTGGATGGGAAGAGATTAACACGACGTGGTCGCACGCTGATCCTGCAGCCTGGAATAAAAAGCTTATTTGCTGAGCCTTTGAATCTTTGAAGAAAAGTGGAGAGCCTTGGGAACTAAGGAAAATATCCAAAGGGGGGGGGAAAAAAAAGGAAACCTTAGCTGTTGATGATGCTGAAATCTATACCGCATAGGCCTAATCCACACTAAACGAATAATCCGGTTTGAAACTGGATTTTTTTTTTTTGCCATGGCTGCTTCCTATTGAATCTTGGGATTTGTAGTTTTATAAGGAATTCATAGTTTTTTCTCTCTGCCAAAGCGTGCTGCCTCCTTGCCAAATGACAAATCCCAGGATTCCATGGGAAGGAGCCCTGGCAAATAATCCAGTTTCAAACTGGATTATTTGTGCAGTGTGGATTTGGCCATTGTGTGTTTGCTCTAGCAGTTTGGGAGAAAAGTAGGAATGCATGTTACGCTGATCATTCCCATTTTACAGTCAGGAAAGCTGAGGCTGGTGGTTTTGTTCTGCATTTTGTTCTGTCCTTTCTTTGGCAGGTGAGAGGCCATGTTAAGGAAGCAAAGAGGACCATCTGCTATGCCATTGGGAAGAATACGACAGAGGGCCTGACGCACATGATGTGCGTTGAAGGGACAGAAGGTAGGACCGCTTTCCTGTCCTGTTGTGTTCCTAGCGTTGATTCCTACAAACGTAAGACAAATGAAATGCAGGTGAAATAAAGATGAGATACTGATGGGTTCTCTAGTTTGCTGGGAGTCGTAGAACCTAGTTGGGTCAAAGTGGTCATGAGTATTATGATAATGGTTATTGTGGTTGTGTACCTTCAAGTTGTTTCAGACTTATGGTGACCCTAAGGTGAAACTATTACAGGGTTTCCTTGGCAAGATTTGCTCAGAGGAGGCTTACCTTTTCCTTCCTCTGAGGCTGAGAGAGTGAGACTTGCCCTAGGTCACCTGAGCTGGGATTCGAACCCTGGTCTCCAGAGCTGTAGTCCAATGCTCGAACCACTACTCCACACTGGCTCTCTTATAAGGGTAGTTAGAACTAAAATATCTATATATATATCCTGCCTTTTTTCCTGGTCCAGAATTCAAGGCAGCTTAAGAAAGTTAAAACAGAGACGAATTCTTATAAAAGCACATTAAACAAAAGTTAAAAAATATAATTAAACTATCAATAAGATTACGAATAGCTAAAAGATGAAGAATGCAACACATGATGAAAGATCCTTTCCCCCTGAGCAGTGAGCCCTTAAAGACCTGCTGAAGTAAAAAGAGCTTTGCTTGCCAGCAGGATTGCAAGGAGGGTAACAGGTGGACCTCTCTGGGGAGGGAGTTCTAGAGCTCAGAAGGAAGGAAGAAGGGAGTTCCAGAGTTCCAGACCCTGGAAGCAGCTATTGAGAAGGTCTGGTCTCTTGTGTGTCCCACCAGATTACCTGTGTGGGTGGTGCAATCAAATTATGCATGTCACAAATGTTCTGAAAATAGCATTTCTTTCTGATGCATTGAAGGGACAACGGCATCTACCAAGTACTGACCAGGCACCTTCACCTGCACTTAGAGTAGATTGCGCAGGCCTGCTCCGGGGCTTGAGTAACTCCACCTGCCCACTTTTTACTCGTCCAGAACACCTGAGGGTTGCTGTGATTTGTTGGGCTGATCAGAAATGATGATGTGCCACTACCAGGCGCCTTTCAACCATTCCAGGGTGGTTGGTGGTTTCGGATAGGGAATTCCCTTGAAATGGCATTTTACAGATCTGCAGAGGTTTTTAGAAAATCTATTATAGAATCATAGAGTTGGAAGAGACCCCAAAGGCCATTTAGCCCAACCCCATTCTGCCATGTAGGAACACACAATCAAAGCATTCCTGACAGATGGCCATCCAGCCTCTGTTTAGAATCCTCCAAAGAAGGAGACTCCACCACACTCCAAGACATAGAGTTGGAAGGGACCTCCAAGGGCCATCTAGCCCAACCCCATCCTGCCATGTAGGAACACAATCAGAGCATTCCTGACAGATGACTGTCCAGCCTCTGTTTAGAAACCTCCAAAGAAGGAGACTCCACCACACTCCCAGGCAGCAGCGGATTCTACTGTTGAACAGCTCTTACCATCAGGAAATTTTTCCTAATGTTTAGGTGGAATCTCTTGTAATATAAATATGTTACACAAATATATGTATATGGCACATATGTATATTGAGGATTCTCTCATTCCTCCCTTGAGAGTTCTAACCTGAAGTGTGAGATTGAGGCAAAAACTCTTTTTGGTTGTCATTGGGGTTCACTGGGATTTACTCCCAAGAGAGTGAGTGTGCCTTGGTGAGCTATATGCAAAATTCTTTGTGTGCTTAGGGGAAAAACAAATGCAAAACAAACATGGGATGTGCTTATTGTACATGATAACAGTTCCTAAATTTTAAACAGGTTGCGAAAACCCCAAACCTTGCCAATCAGAGCTAATGGTGCTTGAACATGGGCTATATAGTGGTGATCCAGTGACTAAAGTTCTTCTTCAGCCACTTACAGGTAAAGACACGTCCTCTGTTTTTAGCGCTATAATGTCAAGCACTGTAGTGAGTGTGGTCCTTACCAACAGGCAGATCGTTGGATTTGGAAGAGACCTCAAAGGCCATCTAGACCAATCTCTGGCCATGCAAGTATATACAGTTGTCCCTTCACATTCGCTGGGGTTTGGTTCCAGGAACCCCCGTGAATACCCAAATCCGTGAATACTCAAGTCCCATTATATGCAATGGCATAGCAAAATGGTGTCCATAATCTAAGATGGCAAAATCAAAGTTTGCTTTTTGGATTATTATTATTTTTAAGAATATTTTCAAGCCGTGAATACTTAAATCCGTGGATGCCAAATCCGTGAATGTGGAGGGACAATTGTAAAACTAAAGCACTCCAGAGTGGGTTAATTGTTTGGCTAATTTTCAGTTTGTGGTCAAATAAGACTCCTAGATCCCTTTCACATGTACTGTTGTCAAGCCAGGTGCACCCATTCTATATCTGTGCATTTCATTTTTTCTGCCTAAGTGGAGCACTTTACATTTCTCTCTGTTGAAATTCATTTTCTTAGTTTTGGCCCAGCTCTCTAATCTCTTAAGGTCATTTTGAATTCTTATTCTGTCATCTAGGGTATTAGCTACCTGCTTGGTGTCATCTGCAAATTTGATAACCATGCCCTCTATTCCGTCATTCAAGTCGTTTTTAAAGATTTTGAATAGCACTGGGCCCAGGACAGAACCCTGTGAGCACCCTTTGGTTCGGCTGGTCAATCAATTACAAATCCACTTAACAATAGCCTATGTTTTACTAGCTTGTTTGTAAGAATATCATGGGGGACCTTTGTCAAAGACTTTACTGAAATAAAGATATACTACGTCCACAGCATTCCCTTCATCTACCAAGCTTGCAACTCTATAAAAAAAAGATTAGTGTGGCATGGCTTGTTTTAACTCGTTGATGTGTGTAACATGTTTTTAGTCTATTTAAATTATTCTTATAGTTTTAAATTGTTTTAATCTGTCTGTTTATATTGACTGGTGGTCTCTCATTCATGTAAGTAAAAGCTGACTTGATAGCCATTACAGTACATCAATTGGTTTTATTTGAATGCTGTCTGGAGATCTTTTGATATAAGGCGAGATAGACATTTTTTAATGAAATAAATAAAGAAAGGACAGCTTACCCAAGTTCTTTTTCCTCTTGCTTTTTGTTTCCTTAGGAAGAACCCACCAGCTCCGAGTCCACTGCAGTACTATCGGGCATCCCATTGTGGGCGACTTTACCTATAGCTTCAAGAAAGACAGCAGCCCTTACCGGATGATGCTTCATGCCTACTACTTGCGCATCCCGACCAGCAAGGAGCTGATTGAGGTGAGCGCGCCGGACCCCTTCGTCCCCACCGTGGACAGCAATTGGGTGCCTCAGCGTGCCGTGCACCAACTGGATGAACTAATCCAGGATCTGAAAGAGAAAAGCATCCAGGCGGCAGAGGAGGGGCGGCAGATAGATGATCTCGGTAGCCCAGCTCCCCAAATCCCCCAGGAGGCCAAAAGCCCCGAGACGGAAGGGCAAGAAACCAAGTGTGAGGAGTGGTTGGCAGAATGGGCACTGGAATGAGACACTGTGTTTTCTTTTGAGATTTCGAAACCAACCAACCTCCTGCTCCCCTTTTTTAAACCACCGTAGCTCCTGGCAGACCCATCTCTAAACAGCTCCCGAACCGATCTTGCTTTGGCTCCCAGCATTCCCCAGAAACATCTCTGCGAGGGGCGTGATTCCAGGCTGAGATTTGACTGTGTAGGCCGGACAGTTTTTAAAGTTGCATCCTCACGACGGCACGTTTTAGTCACCTAACGTCCCACACCGTGGACAGTCAGCATGAAGACATTGGGTGGACAGAATTGGGTGCTTATCTGCACTGGCGTCAGGACAATCTGTGAAGAAATGGGTAGGAAAACGGTGGTCTGCTGGCGTGATCCACTGAATCCCCTCCTCTTAGCTGTGAATGATCGATCCCCGAGCTACTTTTTTCCTTTTTTGGGAAGATTTTTAAGGTTGTGTGCCTTTGAGTCATTTCTGACTTATGGCGACCTTAAGGCAAACATATCATGGGGTTTTCTTGGCATGATTTGTTCAAGGGGGGGGTTGCCCTTTCCTTCCTCTGAGGCTGAGAGAGTGTGACTTGCCCAAGGTCATCCTGTGGGTTTTTGAGGCCGAGCAGGGATTCAAACTCTGATCTCCGGAGTTGTCGTCCAACGCTCAATGACTGCACCAAGCTGGCTCTCTGGTTTGGAAGATAGGAAAGTCGATTATGAGTTGGGTGAAAGATGCACAAAGGCAGCCATCCTTTGATCGATGAAGCAGATGATTAATGAAATGAAGATCTGTTTTGTTTTATTTTCATGATCTTTCCCTGGCCCTTCTCCAGACTCACCTTTGCTGTCACTTGCCTTTTGAAAGCACTTGCTGCTAATTTTAAATCTACACTCCCTACTTATTTTTCATTTTATAGGGATGTTTGATGGGGAAAATATCCCATCTTTTATCAAGAACATCTGCTGCAGACATTACTGTTCTTATTGATATTGTTCTTATTATGGCATTTTTATTACTTCTCCCTAACATGCTTGCTTTAAAAATATCATCTTTAAAAACCCCATATGTGTGGAACCAATATCCATGGTTTCAGTTATCCGCAGGACACAAAACAGGAATGCATACTATAGAGTCTTCCTAGAAAATGCCTAAAGAGGCATCCTCTCTGGACATCTTCTAGGTCCTTCAATGCAACTCTATGGTATTTTTAATCACAAGTTCCATTATTTTAATAGGGTTTGCTGTTATTTGTGGTTTTTGGGATCTGTGGTAACTCCAGGAACCAAACCACCATGGATACGGGGGTCTGACTGAACCTACTCATATCATTTTAAATTGGTTTGGGGACACTGCTGTTGGACTCCAGCTTCCATCAGTCCCAGCCAGCATGGCCTGTAGTAATGGATGATGGGAGTTGGAGTCTAAATCCTCTGGAGGGCCACAGGGTCCCCAGCCGTGTTTATAAATTTACATGTGCAAAACCAAATTTTAAGGGTATCTCCCTTTGTTCCACCACATGAGTTCTAGTTTTGTGTCCTTTGGTTCCTGGTTGGTTTGTAGAGATCCATGCAGTGGATCACAAGGCATATGATTTCACATTTTGGCACAGAGGCCATTTTATATCTTGTCATAGAAACCATGGTGCCCTTTTCTGGCTTCTTCTATTTTATTTTTAAGTAGAAAGCTGTGGTGGCTGTTTGCTTCCATGGTAGTGAGGTGGTGAATCTGATTTGGGTTTTAGTCTGAACTTTAAAGGGGCTGTCTAAAGGAGGGTCCTAGAGCAAATCAAGGCCGAACTCTCCCTAGAAGCCAAGATGACGAAACTGAGACTATTGTGCTTTGGCCATGTCATGAGAAGACAGGACTCCCATTGCACAAGGAGACCTGTGCACAACGATCTCGATGCTGTAGCGTCATCTCCGCACCCTTCTTGAGAATATGAACATTGCACAGTGCAGCTTCATACAATCATACATTGATTTATGATGACATAACCAGAAAAGGCAACAATCCTTGGTAAGGTAGAAGGCAGTAGGAAAAGAGGAAAACCCCATCCTAGGTGGAGAGATTCCATCGAGGAAGCCACAATGGCTGCTGCCCTGAGTCTGCAAGATTTGAGCAGGGGTGGTGAGAAGATGGGGACTTGGAGGTCTCTCATTCATGGGGTTGCCATAAATCAAAGTTGACTTGACAGCAGTTAACAACAAGTATAAAGGTGTTGGGTTGTGTCTCCAGAACAGATTTTGTACCTTGGATAGATCCTTTAATGTTTGAACCATAACCCAGAATGGATTCACCACCCCACTTAATTGGAGCTCCCCGCTCCCCAGACAAATATTTAGTTCTCGTGATTAAAAGAAAGCTTTGAAATGTGCCTTAAATGGGGTTCCAGGGATTGCACGGGGGACTCCTGCCTTGCATGCGGATCCTACCTCTTTGCTTCTGCATGTCTTTCCAGTCCTCACCATACCTGTTTCCTTGTGGAAACCTCCTGAGTATTTGCCAACATTTTTTAAAATGTCGTACTAAAGTGTAGAAGTAGGTCATGAGTATTTTTGCAAACATGTCTTGCGAGTAGAATTTGTGATGATCACAGACCTTGTAGGTTGCATTGTCTGCATAAAAGCAGACCGTATGCCTAAACTGCACACTACCTTATACTGTATTTATTTGATGTCAGGGCACTGAATGCCTCTTACCACTAAGGGGTGCTGTTCACATTGGAAGGGGTCCCAGTTCTATAACTGCAGTCCCTAAATGAACACTGGCTTGTTGGAACCTTGAAATAATTGCTGTTTTTAAAGGGGTGCAAAAGAAGACTCCTGACAGTGTTTTCGATTTTTGCTCTCTGTTGTAAATGCAACACAGAAAGAAAAAGGCAAAGGGGGACAAAAGAGGGAAAGATGAACAGAATCATTGCCAGGTCATAGAATCATAGAGTTGGAAGAGACCCCAAGGGCCATCTAGTCCAACCCCCTGCTATGCAGGAATGCTCAATCAAAGCATTCTCGACAGATGGCCATCCAGCCTCTCTTTAAAAACCTCCAAAGAAGGAGACTCCACCATGATCCGAGGCAGTGGCATATTCCACTTCTGAACAGCTGTTACTTTCAGGAGGTTTTTCCTAATGTTTAGGTGGAATCCCTTTTCCTGTATTTTGAGTCCATTGCTCCCTGTCCTAGTCTCTGGAGTAGCAGAAAACAAGCTTGCTCCTTCCTCAGTATGAAATCCCTTCAAATATTTAAACATGGCGATCATGTTTCCAGGCTAGCCATACTCAGCTCCTTAAGAGGCTCCTCATAGGGCATGGCTTCTAGACCTCCTACCATTTTGGTCACCTTCCTCTGGACATGTTCTAGCTTGTCCATATCCTTGAACTGTGGTGCCCAAAACTGGACACGGTGTTCCAGGTGAGGTTTGACTAAAGCAAAAATACTTCCCTTGATCCAGACACTAGACTCCTATTGATGCAGCCTAGAAATCACATTGGCTTTTTTTAGCTGCCGCATCTAAAAAAGCATATGTGTTCATAGGCATTGAGCAGTACTTTGGGAAGTACTGCTCAAAAATTAATAAATCCCCTTGTATCTTTAACATATAGCCTGGTCTTCAACTGACTTCCTAAATGGCTACACACTCCTTGCAGAAACAAGCCAAAAATCACCTTCATTTAACAAATGTAAGTTAAGAGATTTCTCAACTGTCTTATTCTCATAGCATATTCTCACGTACTTTCTTTTGGAGCAAATTAATCTTAAGGTTGTAAGGAGACACTCCCTGTTTTTACTTTGTGATGTTGCTTGTTAAATATCTGATATTCTGGAATTTGCTGCTAGAGATTGTGATGACCGCACACCTCCTTGGGTGGTTTTAACAGAAGGTTGGACACATTTTAGAAGAAAAATCTCAACGGCTGCTTGTCTTGATGGTTCTGTGGACTCTTCAGTTTTCACTTAGTATATCTCAATACTGCTTTATGCACTCATCTGTTTGACTCCTCCGAGTAACAGAATGCCGGACTAGACTGAACTCTTTTTGTTTGGAGAAGTGCTTGGTTATATTGCTAAACTACCGTTCTTTTCAGGAAGCTATATTGTAAATGAAATCCGAAAAAGTGTGACTCTGAAGGCACAAACCTTTGGGACTGGCGATTTGAAGTTGTTGCTTTTTTAAATGACCAATTTCAGATATGCAGAACTAACTTCTATGAGCTGCTTGCACTAAATATTTATACTGTGTGACTTTCCTTCGTATGCACTCTGGAGCATTCCTGCCTCCTTTAGCGAAAATTTACTATATTTCTAATGCAATATATGATGCCATTGTGGTAAAGAAGATGGGCCAACCTGTAAATGACCAGTGATTATTCCAACTCCTAGAAAATGGGCAGAAAAATCTTCCAAAGTTATTTCTCAGGACACGCAGACTGGATGACTTAATGGACTTAACCTATTATCTGTTTGCCATGGCTGCATCAACATTTGTCTCTTTCCATGCTCTCACTTGAGATTCCCAGGTAGCTGTGGAAATTGTTCTCATATCTCAAAGGTAACAAAATCTACCCATTTCCTCATGTGTGAGTTTTGTGAAGTGGTGGAGAGAGCTTTTGGTTGCACTTGATATGTTGCAATGACCACTCTGGGGGTAAGATGTTGTTTTCTCTGTACAGTACTTAAGAAGACTTTTGCTGAAAACATGGTAGAAAACACTGTGCACGTCTTTATGTCCGTATTTATGGTTTACCTTTCCTCCCTAATTTCTATGAATTTATTTGAATAGTGGCTTTCCAAGTGTACTCTGGGAATTTTGGAGGCTTCTCTATGAGAAGATCTGTAATCGTAGAATTATAGGTTTGGAAGGAACCCCATGGGCCATCTAATCCAACTCCCTGCCATGCAAGAATCTACAGATTAAAGCAATTCCAAGAGTTGGGCATCCAACCTCAGAAGACCTTCTTAGATGGAGAGTCCACCATTCTGAGGCAGCAATGGCACACTCGCGCCTCTCTGAAAGACAGCTAGTCAACTACCATTGCTTTTGATCTACTTCCAGTTTGGAATGCATTGCCGGACACACGCTCTGTTTGCAGGAAAACCTGCAAAGGCCCCTTTTCCTTCATGAATTGGGTGTCAACCTTTGGAAAGATACTGCCAGCTTCTTTATCTTGTGTTGGGTGGGGGCAAAGGTTTCTGCTCCGTAGTATTTTTCTGTATCCTTTGCCATGCTGCAAAGGATTCCATGGTAGACAGGTAAGAGTTGAAAGAATCCCATAATGGCTACTAAAAGTGTGTCAACCAAGATTTTTAGACCACCGGAGCCATTATGGCTCCATCCTATAGAATCCTGGGCTGTAGCTTTTGGTGAGAGGTACTTAGCGTGGTCTGCTAGAAAGCTGTAGCATTGTACTTCACGGGGGTGGGCTTAGAACACTTGTGCCAAGAACTCTTATGTCTGTCAGAAAACTACAAATCCCAGGATTCCACAGAATGGAGCGGTGGCTGTTAAAGTGTTATCAAACTGGTGCAACTGTAATGTTGGACCCCTGTATCCGTGGAACCAATATCTGTGGTTTCAGTTATCCATGGGCACAAAATAGGGACACCTACCATAGAGTCGTGCTGGATAATGCTTAGAAAATGCAAACTTCATGGTGTTTTTTGTTTTAATGTTAAGACATTCCATCTTTGACATTTCATGGACCAAACAGTAAAAAGGCCTAACCTTCCTTCAGCATGTTCCAAAGTCTTCTGGCCGTTTCCCCCTCCACTATGCTTTTATTCAATGTTGCGGGGAGAACCAGAAACACATATATATTTTCCGTAATCTGATATTTTATTAATTGTGAGATGGAGAAATCTATTTTTGGATAAAAGGGTCGCCCACGTTGAACTGTGGCAGGACATTTTGGTTTTGCTGCCTAATCGTAACCCATGCTTCTAATTTGTCGTGTTCTCGATTTGCTGATAATGTGAATCCACTTCTTTTGTATATTTAGGGATGGGGGGAACACATGTGATGTGGCGTAGAGTTTTGTGTGTTTGTAAAACTTCGTAAGGTTTCGAAATATTTCTAGTTATTTGTTGTTTTCACATTTCTGAATGTTACTGAAATAAATCACATGCGGCAAACTCTGCTCTTATATCAGAGGCTTGTTAATTTTACACAAATGGAGGCACATTTGGGTGGTATTCCCCCAAATCTTTCTCGCCTAGAATAGGCTTAATCTCATACCTTCCAACTGTCCCAATTTCTCAGGGACAGTTTTGATTCATCTTCTGCCGTCCCACCTTTTCAACTGTTTCTAAAATATCCCAGTTTTTCTCTCCTCTCTCTCCAAAGCAGGACACTTGTCGGCCAAGCAACCTCAAAATCTGGTCAAGATGGCAAAGATTATTAATGAAGACAAACATACAAACTAGGAGAGGCTGCAGCAGTTTGCTTCTGCCTGTGCCTGTCTAGGAAGGGAAAGATTATGCTCCCCTTCTCTCCCAACTGCTGAGTCAAGTGGGTGCAAACTACTTTTGCACTTTGGATTTAGTTTGCAGCAATGGAAGTAAGCTGAGGACCAGGGGGGAAAGGCGATGGAGGAGGAAGAAACAGGGACATTTTCCAAGCAGCTGAAAAAAATGGGACTGCAGAGGATTAATTGGGCCCAATTGTGGTTGCTGCCGGGTATGAGTTATGTCACTCTTCAGAGCATTCGAAGCACTTCTGGTACATCCTTTCTTGGCTGTTCTGTAAGATAGTTTATAATTATCCCCAAATTGCATAAGAGGTGGAGCAGGGCCTTGAGGCAAATAAGGAAATGGTTTGCCCAAGGCAGTTGGGTGAGTTCATGGCAAAAGAAGTCACAGCCCAGTTCTTCAACTACGCAGACTCTTCATCCTCCACCAGTTCGTTGTTTTTGCCCCTGGCGCCACCTAATACCCCAAATGCCTTCAGTGTGCATATGCCTAGTATGTTCTAAACATAGTATTCTTCCTTCCTCTTGCATCAGTCCCCCACCCAGTTTTCTTCCATGCCACTTCCTGTGTAAGGACCCTTGCGTTTGGCTCCGGGGGTGGTGGCGGATGGGTGTCAAATGTCCATAGCGAGCAGGGCTTGAAAACCTATGTGCTTCCAGCTGTCTAAAACCAAATCAGCTCTGTGTTGGCCTTCTGCAGCTGACCATTGCAGAGGTCACCTGCACAAAGGTCTTGGGTCCAAATCTTGCAGCGTGGGCGCTCAGGAAGCCGGAGAAGGTGACCCAAAGACCGGCAGCGCACGTCTTAGGAGGGGTCCTTAAAGAATGAGAACATACTAGCCAGGCTGGAATTCTCTGAAGTTGAGGCAAACTTGGCCAACCTGCTCCAACACAGAGGAGCTTCTCTCCACTATCAGCGAGTGGAGGAAAATTCAACAAAGTGGCGCCAGACGTCAACAGTTCTGACGCAGGACAAGGTAGCTTGGCCTTTGGATGCAGACACAAAATGTTGCTATGAGCCTATCCCTGTCTCTAAAGGGATTTTGGTCCAAGGTGCCAGCCAGTCTAGGATGGGAGTCTCAAGGAATGCGTCTGGGAGATTTGGGGGCAAAGGAAGGGTGGAAGGAGAGTTTGCTCAGGCTCTGGTCTCTCAGGAGAAGGCTGGGTGTGGGGTTTGCTGCCTGTCTTGAACCCAATTGTTTTGCTATTATGTGGCATCATGGGAAGGAGGGAGAAGCGCTGTGTGTGTGTGTGTGTGTGTGCGTGCGTGCACCTTCAAGTTGCCTGTTGACTTTTGGTGACCCCATACATTTCGGAGGGGTTTCTTAGGTGAGGAATACTTGGAGGTGCATTTCCCAATTCCTTCCCCTGAAACAGAGCCTTACAGCACCTGGGATTCCTTGGAAGTCCTTCTGGGCTTGGGAATGGCTCTTCTTTTTGGACTGCCACTCCCAGCTGGGAGGATTCTGGATGTGACAGTCCAAAAAGACACCTTTCCCCATGCCTTGGAAGTTCTAGCCTGCAGCATTTGGGGGAAAGGGACCAAAGTCAGATCTTGTGTGTGTACGTTCCTTCAAGTCCCCTGTTGACCTATGGTGACCCCCATGAATTTCACAGGGTTTTCTTAGGCAAGGAATCCTTGGAGGTGGTTTTGCCACTTCCTCCCTCACTTACAGCACCTGGGATGTGTTGGCCATCCTTCTGGGCTTGGGGAAGTGTCTTCCTTTTGGACTGCCACTCCCAGAATCCCCTATGTCCAAAAGGAAAACACTTCCCCAAGCTCTGAAATAGAGCTTACAGCACCTGGGATTTGTTGGCCATCCTTCTGGGCCTGGGGAAGGTTCATTCTTTTTGGACTACCATTCCCAGAAACAACCACTCCTCTTGATGTCTGATCTTTACAGATATTTTTTGTTTTGTAAAGTAAGGGAGAATAAACCCAAAGTTCCCCGTTTGTGCTCTCCTCTCACACACCTGCCTTCTTCCCCATCCTGTCACCAACCCAGAGGGGTCGGTGTAGCTTTCCCTTGTGATAACATCATGCTTAGCAGGTTTCAGAAATATTAACACCCCCCTCTCTTAGTCCAGCAGTTACCTTTGCAAGAAGCCACGAAGAAAACAGACACACAGGAAACCTGATGTCAGAGGACAGATTTACATCTTGCTCATGGAGAACCAGTTCATCAAGTTCTGT
Organism: Gambelia wislizenii; assembly: GCA_030847615.1. Taxonomy (NCBI): domain Eukaryota; kingdom Metazoa; phylum Chordata; class Lepidosauria; order Squamata; family Crotaphytidae; genus Gambelia; species Gambelia wislizenii. The sequence continues at coordinate 28,800,121 of JAUMIR010000012.1, read as the reverse complement.
GTCCATTCTGTTGTTGGAAAAGACAAAGCAGATGAGCTCAAAGGGGGCTGTTCTTGAGACGACGTGCAGGTTTTCAAAACACCTTAACAACAGAAACAAAACCCCCAGATCTAACATTCATCCATGGTCCTCTCAACAATGTTGTCTCATTTTTGCTTACAGAACATAAATGATCACACGGAAAAGGGGCTTGGTCTTAGGACATGCACTTCTTATCATATTGTGAAAAAATACAAGAACCTCAAATTGTGAAGGAATTATTAACAAATGTGCTGACAGCTGCAAAGTTTGCTAATAGTAGCAAAGAAATGGAAAACAAGGTGAATAATACCAAATAGAAGAATGGTATAATGAAGTATGGAATATAGCTATAAATGAGAAATTAACAAACATGGTTAAAGAAAAAAAGAGAGTGCAAAATATAAACGTTTTTTGTGATAAATGGAGTAAATTTTTAGAATTTGCATTAATAAAGGAAGCAAACCTGAGTTGGAAACAATGGCATTTTGGAAACAGGGATGAATGTAAAGGGAAGTCCCTGGGTGGAGGGAATCACTTTTATGTTGCTGAGTATATTTGTTTGGTAGGTTGTGTGCAAAATTTGTATGGTTTTTTAAAATAAATAAATTAATAGGACATGCACTTCACCAGATCTTTAAAAAGTTAGTTTTGGGGGGAGAACAACTCCCAGCATATTGGCTGGGGGATTTGGAGAGTTGTAGTCCAAAAAATAACTTTCCTAAGCTCTCTACCTTGCATGCAAATGGCCCTGTCATATCAATGGAAGCTAGTAGGGTTTGGAAATCTGCTACCGCTATAGTCAGTATAGATTGGACTGAGCTAGACAAACCAACCTCCTAACTTAGGGCCAAACTACATAGGATGCTGAAGGGGATACCATGTTTCTCCTCTATTAGTTTGATTCCTTCAGAGTTTTCATGCCTGAGCAATCTGACTTGCAAATGATGCCCATGTTTACCTCTCAGGGATGACCAATAACTAACCGAACCAAGCTAATTTTCAAAATCAAAGCAAGCTAATTTACAAATTGCAGGAGTGAGGAAAGCTCATGCTAGGCCAATCAGAAGTCTTTTGTCATTTGACGGAGCACTATTTCCACACAGGGAGCTGATGAGATCATCTAGTTTGTCCCTAAAGCAGCTTTCTATGTAGCATCATCCTCTGTGTAGTATCATCCATATTCTGCTAGCTGTGAGCTCTTTGGTCCTCTGTATCAAATGAAATATATACAGTTGCCAGGTGTCTCTTATTATAAAGGCTGTCCCATATCTGTCCAGAAATCTTGTCTCTCGTCAGACTGGCATTTCTCCCTCATTATGAAGGATGTACCTTATTTGGAGACCAGAAATCTTGTCTTTTACTGGACTGGCAAATGTCCCCTGTTATAAGAGATGTGCCCTGTTTGAGGGCTGGAAATTATTTTCCTTTAATATTGACTGAACAAGATGTCCAAAGTTCCTGTAGTTCTGGGTGTGGATCCTTGATAAAGACAACAATGTGTGTTGTGTGATTTATGGACAATATGTTAATTCTACAGAGGAATACATGGCTAAGTTAACTGAGATCATGACATTTATTGGAATTTAGGCATAAAATAAACTTGTTCGTAGCTGTTTCCTGATTCTCAACCCTGCATGTCATGAATTTTGGCTGTCGCTTCTTGCTATTTTTTGAAAACACGGCAACGCCAGACTGTAGCCATCTAAAGATCTTGACATCATTTCCACGAGAGGTTTTCGAGAATTTCCCCTGAATGTGACAAACCATGTAGGGATTGTAAATATTCAGAACTAAGCAAAGGATGGGTCATTTCCCCCTCCCTCCGTTCTGGCTGTATCTGAAGCAACTACGGAAAGTTAACACTTGTCACACCCCCTTCTTTGTGACATCCCACACACACCCTCCAGGGATAAGATCAGGACTGTCTGGCAAAGACCAGTTCCTTTGCATTATTTTCTCCCGGTTACCTGGTTCCTGCAGAAGGTGGGCATTGCTGCTACTGCACAGGTAAGTGCAGATTTCTTCTCAAGCATCCATTTGCTCGGTTCACAGCTTTTGCCAGTTGCGATTGCTTGACTTCCATCCATCCCTGACTCTCCTTCTCTATGGCTTTGTTTCTTCTATCACCTCCCTGCCCACTCTCCATTTGAGACTGGAAGCTCCTTGGCGGCAGAGACCACCTTTTTCGAAACTCTGAGTCCACCCGTGGTTCAGTATAAAGAATAATCCCATTGGTCTAAATTAGGAGCAGGTCTCCGGATGGTAGGAGCAGGCTTCCAGTTGTGGCTCTCCAGATGTTGTGGAACTGCAACTCCCAGCATTCATTACTCTTGGCTATGTTGCATGATCCATAGAATTGCCATAAGCCTTGGGACCGTGATGCTTAAAGGAGCTCCTCTCCTTGTATATACCTGCCTGAAGACTGAGATCTGTTGGTGGGTCCCTATGCCATGTCCTACTAGTAAAAGCAATACAACACACAGAGACATGGGAACAGGGCTTTTTCTATTATGGCACCCCATTTATGGAATTCCCTCCTTGGGGAAGCCCCATTGCTGCCAACCCTGGTCTCTTTTGGGTGCAAAGTTTTTATTACAGCTTTTGGGATCTAAGCTTATTACTTTTTAAAGTGTACATGTAAGGATTGTTACTGTCTTAAGAGTCTTCTGCTGGTTAACTTTGTGATTTATTTAATATGCTTTTATTCTATTTAAATTAGTCTGTTGTTTTTGCCTGAAACTGTTTTAAATTGTTGCTTTTGTTGTTGTTGTGTGCCTTCAAGTGGTTTCCAACTTATGGCAACCCTAAGGGCAACCATATCATGGGGTTTTCTTGGCAAGATTTGTTCAGGGGGGGGGTGTCTGCCAGCATTGCCTTCCTCTGAAGCTGAGAGAGTGTGACTTGCCCAAGGTCATCCAGGGTTTTTTATTGCTTTAATTGTACTAGCTGACCCAGCATAACATATGCCATTATAGTAGATTGGAAAGGTTCACATGGTTCAGCTACATGCTATTATTTTAGGAATTAAATCTCAGGCAATATCTTACCATCTATAGGTAATATTAGGTTAAATTTTAAAGTTATATGAGCAGGGCACAAAGTTCATGTGGGGGGTGAGTGGCTGAGGGAGTGAGAGGAGGGAGGGTCCCTTGTGAGGCTGGGGGTGTAGATGCAGATTGAGTGGCAGGAGTGGATTGTGAGGTGGGGAGGGAATTTGCATGTGGGTGGGGATTGGCTGAGGGAGTGAGAGGAGGGAGGGTCCCTTGTGAGGCTGGGGGTGTAGATGCAGATTGAGTGGCAGGAGTGGATTGTGAGGTGGAGAGGGGATTTGCATGTGGGTGGTGATTGGCTGAGGGAGGGGGAGGAGGGAGGGGCCCTTGTGAGACTGGGAATGTAGATGCAGATGGAGTGGCAGGAGTGGATGGTGAGGTGGAGAGGGAATTTGCATGTGGGTGGTGATTGGCTGAGGGAGGGGGAGGAGGGAGGGGCCCTTGTGAGACTGGGAATGTAGATGCAGATTGAGTGGCAGGAGTGGATTGTGAGGTGGAGAGGGGATTTGCATGTGGGTGGTGATTGGCTGAGGGAGGGGGAGGAGGGAGGGGCCCTTGTGAGACTGGGAATGTAGATGCAGATGGAGTGGCAGGAGTGGATGGTGAGGTGGAGAGGGAATTTGCATGTGGGTGGTGATTGGCTGGGTGTGTTTCCCGAGCAGCCAATTAGCACACTGGGAAAGGCAATATACCCAGATATAGATAGGTAGGTAGGTAGGTAAGTAAGTAGATGCTGACCTGAGATCTTACAATAGAGGACATGCTAGAAATGCTTAAATAATAACATAGATAATAAATCAAGGTGTGTGTTTGTATGTTCCTGTTCTCTTTTTCCAGTTCCCCATGGCGTTGCTGCGTCATGCTTCATTCCTGCTGTTAGCATTTGGCCTTTACCTGGGTGAGTCACTAGATTTCCCCCTCCTCCCTGACGTCTTCCTGCATGGTCTTCCTTCAGACGGCATTTGCCTACTTTCATGAAAGGAAGACCATTAATGGAAGTTAGAACATCTTTTTTTCTGGATGTGTTAATCCTGCTTGAAATATAGACCAACATCCTGCATTAAACAAAGAGCCATGATGTCATAGCTACATCATGGTGGTGCAGTGGTTAAATGCCAGTATTGTAGCCACAACATTGTGAGTTTGATCCTGCAGGGCTCCAAGGTTGACTCAGCCTTCCATCCTTCCGTAGGTCGGTAAAATGAGTACCTGGCTTGTTGGGGGCAATTAGCTAACACATTGTAAAACTGCTTAGGGAGTATTTTGGTACTGATAAGCGGTATAGAAATATAAATGCTATTGCTATTGCTATACATTTGAATTCTCCACCCAGCCCTTGAAATCCACCCTAAAAGCCAATAAGCCATCCAGAGTGATGGCTTTTAAGATGGCCTGAGGGTTATTTGTGGTTGCAGCAATAGTGCCACAATTGCAAATGAGAAAACAAAGCACTTACAATCTCCTAAGTCTTACTTACTTACAACATCATAACTGATTAACAAGATGCCAGCTTCAGCCTTTAGGGCTGGTCCAAAACCTTTTGCTGCCTAAGTGAAGCAGTAAATAGTGGTGCCGCCCCCAACAATTCAAGTCAGGGTGCATAGTAATCAAAGCCAGGCAAATTATTTTGGTACCTGGGGCAGAGAACTCTACAAACACCTCTTCCCATCTCCAGCTGGGAAAAAAAATTGCAATCATAATAAATAAAATAACTAACAATTTGCTGCCATTTCATGACACCCCAAATCTGCTACCCAAGGGGGGCACTTACCTAATCCCAGCACTCTTCCCAGCCAGAAAGGGGATAAAACTTAGCCGTTGCTGGAAGGGAAAGAACATTCAAAAATATTTGGGGAAAAAATGGTTAAAAAAAGTATTTTTCAACTGTCACGAAAGCCTGACCAGAAGAATCATGGACTGACAAAAATCTTCACAGTTCCAGACTTATGGTGCACAAAATTCACATGTGGTTGTTATAAGCAGAAAACAGCATTTTGTCATAAAAAAACTGCTTTTTCTGTGCAGAAAGATTTTCTCTGCAGAAAATGCTGTTTCCTATGCAGAAAATGCTGCTTTCTGTGCAAAACAATCACATGTGGTTTTTGCACAGACTTAAGTCCCGAATTGTGAATAGACTTAGAAAGCAGCATTGTTTTCGAAGACTTTCTTACAATGGGAAGAAAATGGCTAAAGTTAGTTGTTGCTTTCTTTGAGAAGAAAACAAGTGAGGAATTACATCCCCCAGATCTTCCAAACTAGAGGTGAAGCTTCTGGTCTTGTGATATAAAGCAAGTTCACAGGAGTACTCTGTTCTCATCGGTTAGGACTCTTTTCCTGAAAATATCCTCTTTTTCTTTTCTACAGGGTCCTTCCTAACTGCGGTGGAAGCTGCATCGGTAAGTCACTTATCCTCCCTTCCAACATCATAAAGGAGCCAACCTGCTCTTTTGGAAATGCTGGGCCTTCATTAAGAAAGATGTTAATGACAGCAAAAAGCTGTGTTTCCACCCGTTTGTCATAAATTAAAATGTCAAACTGGTATTCATGTTCCTCCATGGCTGGGCCTCTCCCTGAACTGCATATTTTAGATTTTAAACAATTTTCTTTAGCCTGCAATTCTCCTTGGGGAAGAACATTAAGGGTTGGTTGGGTGGATGGATTGATGCTTCATCGCTAAGGAATTCCATACCTTCCAACACATCTGGAGATGAAAACAAGGGGCTTGTCTATGCAAGGGAGGGGAAAACCTGGATTGCTCCACAGTTATTGCAATTTGTAGCAGCAGCGACCTGTCTTAATGGTTTTATAAAGTCCATAAACTTCACATGCCCTCTAGTTGAGATGGTGGCTGTGAGTGAATTATTCACATTTTTAAAATCTGCTTCCACCATTTTAAAAAAAGAAAACTATTTCCACTGTGTGTATAGGTGATATTTTGTCTTTACAAAAAAAAAAGGGGGGGAGAAAAAATAACTGTTTCATCACCTTAGCACTCAAACGCTAAGGTGAAAATCCAACATCGCGGTTCCAGCACTCGCTGTGTTAGCAAATCCAGCCCCTGCACGCATCCAGCCAATCAGATTTGTGCTTCCGCTCATACAGTAGGACCCCCGTATCTGCTGGAGGAATGGTTCCAGGGGGGCACGGATACCGAAAACCATGGATAACAGCGAACGCCATTAAAAATAATGTGACTTTTGGTTTAAAATACCATAGAGTTGCCTTGGAGGACTTAGAAAATGTCTAGAGAGGATGCCTCTCTAGGCATTTTCTAGGAGGACTCTATGGTAGGTGTGCTGTTTTGTGTCCCACCGATAACTGAAACAGTGGATAATGAATCAGTGGATAGCGGGGTCCTACTGTATGGGAAAGTGAATCAATGCAATCACTTGTCCCAATGAACAAGAATGCACACCCCTGACAAATTGTACTTTAACTATGCTTTTTTTCTTTTTCTTCATTCTAGTGTCCTGCATCCAGGATTAATGGTAAGTGATCATTATAACATCTGATATATTACATTTTCTGATTATTATTATTATTTTTAAAACCTGCACTGTTTGTATAGAAAAGAAGCCATGGCTGAATGCTTGTTTTTCTCTTTCTTTCCAACAGCTTCAGAAGTTTGTGAAGAAGTGGGGAGGTATTTCTATATAAAAAAAGTATTAGCCACCAAAATAAGTGTTGCTATTATTTCCCTGTTGTCGTGCGAACTTCTTTGCCTAAGTTAGCGTAGACTTCTTTTGCTACCTAAATCTGTCTACTAAATGTGGAAGTCAAATACAGGTCACCCCCTGTTTACACAGGATCACAGTTTCACTTACCTGTGGTTGGGGGGAAAGGTCTCTCTAGGCATCTGGAAGACCATAGAGACTCACTGGAGGTGGTCTCTCTAGGCATGGTGAGGTCCTCCAGCATGACTCTATGGTCAGCCTCTGCCAGAAGTTGACCATAAGAGTCCCACCATAGAGTCTCACTGGAGGGGTCCTCTCTAGGCATTTTTAGGTCCTCCAGTGTGATTCTATGGTATTCTATGGTGGTCCACTATTATACATGGTTTTGCATATCTGTGGTAAGTCCAGGAATGTAATCCCCATGGATAACCTGTATGTTGTCTAGGGTGACCATCTGTTTCTTTTCTTTCTTAACCAGTCCCTACTCCTAAGGCTTGGACAGTAGCTTGACCTGCAGATTTTTGAAAATTCAGTGGTGGTCCATGGGCTCCATGTCAGTGGGGCGAGTTGTGATCCTGTTCCAGATTTTCACTTGAACTCCAAAGGAGCTAGCCACGGTGCTGAACCCTACCCAGAATGGAAACCCCACTCCATTGACATGGAAACTGTGTCAACCACCTTTGTAAAAAGGCTTGTCTTCTCCATACCTTTCACCCGTTGATTTCTGCAGATCAACAGACTCCTGATGAAAGGAGAGGAGCAGCTTTTGCATGAGTTGACAAACTTGGCAAAAGCAATCTATACAGTAAATGGTCCCTCCCTCCATTCTATCCCTACTAGGGTTGCCAGGTTGGATGGAAGCAGATCAAATCTTGCTCAGCATCGGCAACTCTGCATGGCAAAGGTAGCTTTCCAGGATTGCAGTCAGGACCCCCTCCTAGCCCTCCCCAGAGATCCCTCGTGGTGTCCCATCCAAGTATTACCCTGGCCTAACTTTGCTTAGCTTCCAAATCAGACAAGAGTGGGTTTATAAGCAGTATAGATTTATGGGCCACCCTTCTCCCCTGTATCTGTGGGACCAATATCTGAGGTTTCAGTTATCCATGGTTAAAAAAATAGGGTCACATACCATAGAGTCATGTTGGAAAAATGCCTAGAGAATGGTCCCCTCTAGGAATTGCTAGGTCCTCCAACACAACTCTATGGTATTTTGAACTAGAAGTCCTTTATTTTGATAGGGTTTGCTATTATCTGTGGTTTTACTTATAAATGGTAAGTCCAGGAGCATATTCCAGGCAGATACAGGTATGTGTCCGTGTCCTGTACTGGCCTCTGGGGGTTTCCATGTCATTAGGGTTGTGAATCCATCTTGGACGGGCCAAAGTGAGAAAGCTGGACTGAGAGAGGGGACAGAGGCACAGCCAGGAAGCCAAGATGAGGTCAGTTCCCAAATGATAACTAGGGATGAACAGATAACAAGGAGGCCAGGAAGATGGTGTGCCTCTGGAGGGGAACTTTCTCCTACCAGGTAGGTAATAAATAATCAAGGAGTGGAAAGTTACAGTTACTGAAAGGAAAAGAAGAGGCATGATCAGCAGGAAATGATGGAAACCTCCTTGGAAATTATGAATATACATTTGAACCTCTGTATCTGCGGAACCAATATCTGTGGTTTCAGTTATCTGCAGGACATAGAGTCTTCCTAGAAAATGCCTAGAGAGGCATCCTCTCTAGACCTTGTCTATGTCCTGCAAGGCAACTCTATGGTATGTATAACTGGAAATCCCATTATTTTTAATGGGTTTCACTGTTGTCCGTGGTTTCCAGTATCCATGGTAAGTCCAAGAACTGAACCCCCATGGATACAGGGGTCTGTCTATATATGTTTTAGGTGGGAGACTTTCAGATTATGAATGGAATCCTACACGGGTCACAGGCTATAGAAATGGGCACACTCCAGTTAAATGGAATTAAGCTAGACTTCGTTGCATTGTCTTGTGTTCCTTGCTTACCTTTGTGTCTGTCTGTCTCCTTGCAGCAACAATGTCAAAATATCTGCAAACCTCAGCTACGTGGTTTGTGACAACGTAAGTAACTTATAGATTGCCATCAGAACAATGCTGCATTTTAAAGAAGTGGTTCTGCACAGGATTGTCAACACACCACCACTGTACGTGTGGTGGGCCCGCATGCAATCGGCTATTTTTCAGTCCTAAACTCAGGAATGCCCACCTAGCAAACAGGTTCTACGAGTGGCTTGCATCATTTAGAAGAGGCTACACACTTAGACTACAAACTCTGAACTGGTTTTGTACCTGCTGTGTTTCTCCTCAAAGAAATCTAACTGTGTTGGTCTGGGGAGAGTGCTGAGTGCTGCAGTGGTCTTACACCATCGTAGCCCACCGGGATTCATTGGAGAAAAGGGCTTGTGTCTTTTGAGATTGAAATTACTGAAGAATCACATCCTGCTCTTTCTCCAGCTCCAGAATCTGAGCCAGGTGAACCGGACGTTTATCGTTCAGGCCTTAGAATTTGCGCTGAGAAAAGGGTCAAACGTTACGCTAGACATAGCCAGGGTACTCGTCAGCCAAGTGGATGCAGAGGAGCTAGAGGCGGCGCTGGAGGAATTTAATAAGAAGGTAAAAAAAGAAATATTTTGGAAGATGTGCTGTCCTAGAAGATTATGAAATGCACAATGTGACCTATTTGATTGCACCCCCCAAAAAATACTTTTACGTAGGATTTTGGTCTTTTTGCATTCAGTATAGAAAATGCCTGCCATGGAGCTAACCTCCCATTAGAGAAGATGATGGATTGGCTAATTAAATCTGTACACATTTGCAAATGAGAAAAAAGTAATCATTACAATTTAAGAGCTGTATGCTAGTGCATTCTTAGCAGGCATGATCTCAGAAGAGGTGTTCCTTTTCCTCTCACATACTCCTTTTCTTTGGATGCCTACACTGCATTTCTTAATTATTCAACCGAAGTTTTTAAGTTACTTGCAGTGGTAGAAATTTGGAGACCAAAGGAAAATTTCATTTTGTGGGGGGCAGAATTCTTATTTGGAGTCAATATCCTGCCCCCTCCAGTTACACCTATGTCTTCTGAGTGATGATCCAGACATGTAATGGTTTTGCTGGATTTAAGAATTTGCTTTATATTTTTTTGATGGTGGGCAGGAGAATTCTTATTTGTGGGGTAGTGTCCTCAATTTGCTTCCCCCCTCCCCATAGTTAGAAGCCTTTGGCATACTCTCTCTTAGGCGTCATCTGTTCTCCTTCCAGATTGTGAACTCTTCCCTAATCTCTCCTAACTGGAAAGCGGTCATACTGAGGGCTTTGTGGGATGAGAGGTTGAGAAACGAGGACCGTTTCAACGAGACGGCGTTTGTCACTGCCTGGTTCCAGAGGCGACTTCGGCCGTTCATCTCTGAGATTTCCACTGACATACTCCAGTGCCTTCAGAAAGAGACCATGCAATGCGAACAGTACCAGGCAATGTATGTGGTGTCCGTAGCCCTGGAAATGCCAGCTCTTCTGGGCTGTTGTTTTATTAAGCAACGTCCTTTGATTATTGTAGGGAATCCAAAGACCTCCCTGCTCCAAAGCCAGAATGCCTTAGTCCCAGAAAGTGAAGCCGGGGGACAGCCAAACTGCATGAAGGCCATCAGGGATGTAGAGACAGGGAGGGAAGGCGAAAAGGGGGCATTGTTAAGAATTCTGTCCCCCTTCCCAGTGAAATTTTTCATCAGTCCCTCAATTTAAATCATTGCAGTAATGTAAAATTTCAGTGGAGCATTTAGAGCAGTGATTCCCAAACTTTGGTCCTCTGGGTGTTTTGGACTTCATCTCCCAGAAGCCCTAGCCACCTTGGCCAACAGTCAGGAATTCTGGGAGGTGAAGTCCAAAATACCTGGAGGATCAAAGTTTGGGAATCACTGATTTAGAGATATGATGTAGCTGTTGGCTGAAAATGAAGAAGGAGTGGAGACAGCCAGGCGGTAGATGCCAGGGTTGAAATTTAAGAATTTTATGCAGATTAAGGCAGTGAGTGGTGGCAAACGAAGAAGAATCCCTTGGGTTTGGGATTGGAAAAAGGGCCAACCCTAGACTTCAGGCAGCAGAAACTCTAGGGTGGCCTTTACGACAACAGGTTGCCCCCCACCATCATGGGGATATGTTTCTGGACTTACATTTTGTAAGTGAAACACAGCTAATAGCAAACCTTCTTAAAATAACGGACTTCAGGTACAAACATACCATAGAGTTGAGTTGGAGGACCTAGCCATTCCTAGAGAGGACACCTCTCTAGGCATTTTCCAGCATGACTCTATGGTATGTGTCCCTCTTTTTTCAGCCATGTATAACTGGAACCATGGATATTGGGTCCGCAGATATGGATGGAGGCAACCTGTATAGAACCTTTGCCTGTGAAGAAGACTTGATCAAGCCTTCCTCTAACTTTTTCTTTTCATAAACGATTTCTCTTTCTCAGTGTTAAAGGTCTCGATGTGGAGTTTCTGAAGATGAGCCGCTCTGTCCAGGAGGATGTCTTCCACTCTTTCCTGCTGCCTTACTTGAAAGGATTGGATTCTAATGGTATGGGACCACCCTGTTTCCAACCTATCAGGGAGCCAACCAACATTGCTCTTACCTGTATTGCAACTGGAGCAATAGTTGTTGTTGTTGCAATAGTTGTTGCTATTGTTGTTGTTGTTTAGAATATGACTTCCAGCAACTTTTCAGTCAACATGGCCATATTGTCCAAAAAGGTTAATTTCTCAACCTCTGATTGTAATGGGTTGGGGAAAATGTTTTGTAAGGCTGGGGATTAGCAAGATAGTGTAGGCTCTGGCAAAAGCAAATTGCTGCAACCTCTGCTTGATTCTGTGTTTGTCCTCATTCATAACTTTTGACATCTTGAACACACTCTGATGTTACTTGGCCACACTTTTCTTGGTTTTCATCTCTGAAATACTGAAGGGTAGGTAAATTTCACACACACATAAACTCCACCCCAGTTTTATACCCCAGGACACCCTGAAGTTGTGAAAAGTCCATTTTTTCAGTCTAAGAAAGCCTGTTTTGGGAGGGAGTTAGGCCAAACAAAGCACAGGGAGACCTTGTCTGAAATGAGAAGAACTATTTCAGGAGGCATCCAGGTGTAATAACTTCTCTCCTTTTTTGCTGAAATTTTGGGTGATTTTGATGTACCAAAGATTAAGGAGGACCTAAACATTGGGTTGTGGCCCTGATGTTTCAGATGCTGAAATTCCTGACAATTTTCTGACACTGTCATTTTCAAGTTTCTGAAATGTGGAAGATTGGACTGATCTAAAGTTTTGTTCTGCTTTCTTTTCTGTAATCCATCCATTCTTCCTTCCAACCCTTTCTTTTCTTTGGATTCTTTAGATTCCTCTCTTCGATGCTACTCCTCAAACTCCAGCTTTTCCATCTTCTTAGAAGAGATGTTTCAGAGCTTTGGCAATTTTCTGACTCTGAGAGATCTGGAAACCTTAATTCCCACATCGGACCTCCATGAGGTACCCCTGAGACAATTTTATCTTTTAATTCCTGCTAACCAACCATGCAGTGGGTGGCATATGCTGAGCCTACAAACCTTGTGACCCATGGGATGAATATGTTTGCCAATCTGGGCATAAATGTATCCCAAAACTATGTTATCCAGTGGTTTTACTGGACTGCCCAGTTGGGCAACTTCTTGTGAAATGTAACACAATGCTTCATGCTCATCCATTGTGCAATAGTAACTCTCCCAGTAACTGTCTTGACTATTCATTCTGCAGAATTTTTTAATATCCTCTTCACCTCCCAGTGCACGCTGTAAAAATTCCATGAAGAAAATTGTAGCGTACAATAATCTCCTGAGTTTTCATGCTGATTTTATATCCTTCCTCCCACCTTTCTTTCCCAGATCGTGAACACAATTCCTCCAGATGCTCTGGCCAACTTATTTGCCAGGGAGGGATTCCTTAACAACAATCCTTTCTTGACCACTGTGTTACAGCAGTTTGAGAGGAATGGCTTATTTATCGACAGCTTTAACCAGAAAAACATTACGGTAAGAAAAATAATATAGATGTAGACTCCGGCCCCTGCCCTGCTTGGACCCAGTACAAAGAGAAAAGAGCAAACAATAGAAAACCACAGCTCACATATTTTTAAACTGAGCAAGCTTCATTTTTAATTATTTTGCTTTGTACAGGGAATAGTTTCAATAACTTTAAACATACTAGGATCAGTGTATTCTGTTGTATACACACTCTTAAGTAGTGGTTCCCCAACTTTGTTTATACAAAGTTTGGGGCTTCAGAATCCCAGCATCCTTGACTATTGGCCAAGCTGGCTGGGGCTTCTGGGAATTGAAGTCTAAAACACCTAGAGAGCCAGCATTTGAAAACCACTGTCCTAGAGGACAATGGGTATGGTAGTACTTCAGCCAAGGCCATAGTCATAGAGGTGACCACTTTTGAGTATCTGGGCTTTTGCTAGCCATTTTGCTTATGAAAAGAGTAGGAATTATATACCGATAGGATTCATCCAATTGCTCAGTAAGGTATAAACCTGTTTTTGCCACTGGCAATGGGTAGGTCCATGTCAGTGGGGCGGTGAGTCCATTCCATGTTTTAGCTTGAAATATTAAAGAGTATTAAAGAGACTATCCAAGTACTGAAGTCTGCTTTAAGAATAAAGTCTGACACCTTGGTTAACCTGTTTAAAGTTTGGACTAAAGCCAAAATCCAATTGGTTATTCCTCCCTCCCCAATATGGGAGCCAGAGACCCTTACTGGTTTCCACCTTCCAGAATTCAGACCAATAAAAGCAAAGGCAATAGGGATGAGTAGTAAATCTGTTGGTTTCACTTTCTCCTACAGAAGAATGTTGCAAACATTGGCAAATACTGGTAAATTACTTCATTATAGAGCTACAAGCACTCAGATAGATAGATGGATGGATAGATAGATAGATAGATAAATAGATGTGATTTTTTTTCAACTGGGGTGGGCAACTACATGGGAACCAGTGACCAATTTCCTTCCCCAAGGCTCTCTGTGGACCACACCAAGCCCACATATCTCCATTATCCTCTACAGTCCTCAAAATGATGGCAGGAAGTGATGTCATGTCACTTCCTATCACCATTTTGAGAGGGACTTCAGAGGGAAACAGGTATTTGGAAATAGGACGGGGTTCTGACATGCTTGTGAAAGTGGGGTGGGGGTATTTTTGTGTGTTTTCACATGTTGGACTTGTTAGGGGGCTCCGGGGACCCGAAAAGTGGAGTCCAAGGGCTACAATTTGCCCAGCCCTCCTCCAGACCTTTCTTTGGCCTTTCTTTGGCAGGGCATCCTTCCAAATGGCACCAAGACTGCTCTCTTGGCTGGCGTGTGGCCCACCGTGGTTTCCAGCGGCAACAATGACACTGAGGTGGATCAGTGGCTTGGTGGCCGCCTGGCTCCCTATTTCATGTTCCTCAATGGTGACATGCTGAATGCGAGCAAAACCCTGAATGCAAGCTGTGAGACGTTCCATAAAATGTAAGCATTACTGGTATGCTATTGTGGGATGTGAGGGTGCCATAACCAGTAGATCTGGGGAGCATTAATCATACAACCTATGAAAGGGGCCCCATAATCTATCTATCTATCTATCTATCTATCTATCTATCTATCTATTATGTACTTTTTATTTCTATATTCTTAGGTTCAAGCCAATGCCTCAAGTCCCTGAATCCCTGAAAAATTCTTTTGGGTGCCCGTCCCCACTGGCCTAAATCCTAAATTTTGACTAGAGTAAACCCATTGAATCACTTTGATTTGCCTACGTGTTGACTCCCCGTCCAAGACCTGATTCAACGGGTTTGCTCTAGCAGAGACTCACCAATTCTAGCTCCCACAATGGTTCTGGAAATATGGGTTTTTCCAGTGAAATGCTCTTTCTCTCCATATTTTCAAGCTTCCCAACATTTTTGGGAGGATTTTTCTACACATAAAAACATGGTACCTGTGTGTTGCTCCCAATATGCATTTTCTACACAAACCTTTTTATCTGAACAAAAATCACATTTCCTGCACAGAAAATGCTTTTTTTCCCCTGCTCAGAAAAAAAAACAAAACATTTTCTGCATAGAAAACTGTGCATTTAGTTTTTGTGGCCTAAACGTAGAATTTTGCATTTGTTGCTGTTGAATCCCACTCTATTCATTTTATCCCAATTCTCTAGTTTATCCATGTCCTTTTTTTGAATTCTTTTCCTATCTTCCAATGTGTTGGCTATCCCTTCCCAGTTTTGTATCATATCTCCACAAAGTTGATAAGGATTCCCTCTAACCCATCATCTAAGTCATACATGAACGTATTGGAGAGTGTCGGCCTCAGGACCAAACTTTGCAGTGCTCCACTCGAGACTTCCTTCCAGAAAATTTCTTCCATCCCTACCGGCCACTGACCAGCTGTGGGGATCCACTATCGCTTGAGTTCTGAAACAGCAAAGAGCCTTACACATTACT
Source organism: Gambelia wislizenii (assembly GCA_030847615.1). NCBI lineage: Eukaryota > Metazoa > Chordata > Lepidosauria > Squamata > Crotaphytidae > Gambelia > Gambelia wislizenii. The sequence continues at coordinate 28,784,844 of JAUMIR010000012.1, read as the reverse complement.
CCCAAATGCTTCTTTCCCCTCTCAGAATATTTGTTTTGGCCAATACAGGTTGACCCCCATATCCATGGATTCAGTATCCATGGTTTCACTTATCCATGTCTGAAAAAATATGTTCTCTCTAGGCATTTCTGGGTCCTCCAATGTGACTCTATGGCCAATTCTTGTGTTCATCTCATTGAAACTAATAAGGTTCCCTATTATCCACAGTTTCAGGTCCCCATGGGGGGTCTTGGAATGTACTCCCCATGGATATGGGGGTCGACCTGTATTTCCTCCAAGGTGCGGGTCTTTTTACCCATCCTATTGTTTTTGCTTGCAGTGTGGACAAGCTGAATGAACATGTTGCCATGTTCAAAGACAGGGAGGAAGAGATGTACTATTCCATCAAAGCTTACCTGACAGGTGAGTGTCCAGGCAAAAATCATGAAAGCAAGAGAGAGAAACTCTGTCTGTTTTTTCCATGCTGTGCATATATACATGTGTATGTATGAATCAGGACTGTGGAGTGAACTGGTGAAACAGACCTTATAAACAGGCTGTATGGATAGCCATAGAATTGCAAAACTTGTGGGTATGGTGAGGAGGTGTTCAGTTTAACAATGTGTTCAGTTTAACCATAGTCGTTGCAGGACTATTGCAGGAGGAAAGATTTTGCCTAAGGTCAGGTTGGGTGGATGACCATATGAATGGTGGAGGCAGTTTTGGGATGTAGTTGATGCTGGTTGGCAACCAGAAAGGAGATGTGATAAACTGGCCAAGACTGGGGTGTTAACTGGAGTTATAATATGTGTAGTGTACCATTGTCTCTGTCCAACCCACTGTTGATGGACTGCAAGATAGAAGAGTTCCAAGTGTGAATTGTTTTCAGTGTCTGACTGTGCATTGCTAGAAATTTGGGGAGTGAATAAATATTTTCATTGGGGGAGGCAGAATTTTTATTTGGAGGGGCAATGACCTCGTTTCATCTTCCCTGTAGAAGTGTGTGTGCATTTGAATATTCTGTTGCATCATAGCAGCTCAGCCAAAGACTGCAGGAATTTGCATGTATCAGCTGGACGAAGGCAAACACAGGGGATTAGACATTTGCCTGTGATACAAGAGATGTTTGTGACTTTGCTCCATTTTAAGAATCTCCGTTTGTTTATCTTGCAGCAACCGATACCAAGCCTCGCTGCTACAATGTCAGTGACCCAGGGACATTTGACTGGCTGGCCATGTATCTCGGGAGTTACATCCGATACAGTAGTGCCAGGGACATGAGATTACTCACAAATAACAGTGCAAACATAGTATGTATCTCTGCTGGAATTGTTCTCCATGTAGTCCCAATGGATGCCCTAGCTGCAACAAGAGCCAACCCAACAAATCACCAAGAATGTGGTCTGTCAATAGTTATGGACCTTCTGTAGATTTGGTAGATCTGATCTAGTTGGGACTAACAGTTCCCAATGAAAGTCCCCACTTGAGTTGTTCCCAATGGGGCGCTAAGAAACCCTGTTAGTGAATTGCAAAGATGTGTATTGGGACACTGGGAAGAGTCCCCATTATGCATTAGTGCATCATGTGCATCAGGCATTTTGAAGGTGCTACTATGCAATGATGTAACAGCAACCCACTGCTGGATATGGATGTTACAAAACTGACCAATTCTAATTCCTGGAGATGTACATCCTCTTATGAAGACATAACTTGCACACAAGATCCCAGCTGTTCTTATTCTCCAGGATTCAAGGGGGCTTATAAAGGTTCAAATAGTTACAGCTTCAAACTTCATATCATACAGAAATTAAAAATACAGGTATTTTTAATTTCAGATATTCAGATATTCATCAGATATTCCCCAGCCATTGCTGCGTGGAGGCATACAGGAGATGATATATAGCCATCTTGACTAGTAGCCAATAAGGTCCCTAACCTCCACATATGTATCCTATCCCTTTTTAGAGCTGTCCAAGTTGACAGCCATGGCTACATCTGGTGGCAGTGAGTTCCACAGTTCCACTGAGAGAAGAAAGACTTCTTTTTCTCTGTCCTGAATCTCCCACTGCTTAGCTTCAATGGATGACTGAACCCATTGAGTTCTAGCCATGAGTGAGACAGAGAAGTCTCCTTTATTTTCTCTATTTTCTCCACACAATGCAGCATTTTATACACCTGTCATGTTTCCTCTTGTTTGCCTTCCCCCCTAAATGTAACATCTCAAACGTTTGTAACTTTTCCTCCTACCAGAGTTGATCCAATCCCTTGATAATCTCAGATGCCATTACTTTTTGGCAGTCATGTACTGCATATAGGGAAACCATTAGCTTGATCAAGTTTGTCATCGGTTTTTAAGACACACATTCCCTCTAGATGGTCATTCGTATATTGGAAATCCCTTACAGTTGTCCCTCCACATTCATGGATTTGACATTCATGGATTTGAGTATTCACGGCTTGAAAAATATTCTTAAAAAAATAACAATCCTAATAGCAAACCTTGATTTTACCATCTTATGTCAGGGACACCATTTTGCTCTGCCATTGCATATCATGGGACTTGAGTATTCACGGATTTGGGTATTCACGGGGGGTCCTGGAACCAAACCCCAGCAAATGTGAAGGGACAACTGTACTTGTCTTTTCTTAGTTCCAAGTTTTGGCTTTTAACCGAGACAACCTGGAGCTTATGCACAGATATCCGGTCCGTGAAGACTTGGCAGAGATGTACGCTGATGCGCTTCTCACTGTTGATTCGGATTTCAGTCTTAACAGGTGAGTGTGACATTTCTTCACTGAGGAAATAGTGATGAAAGAAGTTGAAATTCACTCCCAGTACCAGTGAACATTTAGGAGAGGTGGAATCATGCCTTTTGTAGATATAAAGCACAGAATTAACAGAACACGGTTCCCTAAACCAATGAAAGCAAGAGAAGAAATATAATTATATAGTGGATCTGGATCTGCGGTCTCCAGGTCTGTGAATTCAACTGACCATAGGTCATCACGTCTGATGTTATTAAATGGCAACAACTCATTTCACCCCCAAAACAAACTGCTATGCACACTCTACACCAAGGCCATAGGGAAACTAGTGAATATGGCAGGAGCAGAAGCAAAGGGACCGATCCTGGCAGCACTGTGATCTAACATGTTGTGCATTTCCCTCCAAGTCTTCCAGACCAGCTCCTCTGCTTTGCTCAACGCTCCACCCTGATCCCAACCCTCAGCCCTGATGAAGCCTTGAGCGTCATTGCTCAGGTCAATCTCCACTGTAATGCTTCTGGACCATCTTCATCCGACCGTCAGGTGAGGATTCCCACCCCCACTCCGGTATTGTGATTGTACATTGCACAGCCCCGAGGCGCTTCCAGCTAGAAGGACATCTAGTACTCTGTGCAGGTATTCCAGAACTTGGAAAAGGTACTAGAAGTCAATGAGCTCCAGTGTAGTAGTTGGCGATTTCCCTGTCAATGGGAAGGTGAATCCATTCCAGAGTGAGTTTGAACTTCCACTGAGCTATCCAAGGTACTGAATCTATTAAGTGCTAGGATTCTATGCAAAGGGATCTTGTAGCACCTTTGAGACTGAGAGAAAGACGTTGGTAGCGTAAGCTTTCGTAGGCTTGGTCTACTTCCTCCATGCATCTGGAGGCATGGGAACTGTAGTCCAATATATTGAGAAAGTACAATTTTGGGGACGCAACTCTATTAATTCCAGGCCATAGACCTTGAGCTGTATGAATTTAAAATCATGGTAACGGCTTGTGCAAAATTCTTAAATAAAGACAGATGACAAAATTTCTGTTTAACTAGAATTAAATGGAAACTGAATGGCAACTCCCCTTGCACACACACACATTTAGCCATTGGACAAACATATATGAAAAATTATGCTGAAAAAGCAAAATGGCAGCTATAACAGATGTTTCTCCAAATGTATTTTGCATTATAGGAGACATTTCATTGCTTCTCATTTGGCATCTTTGTCTTCCTCTCCTTTCCCCAGCTTGCTACAATGCTTGTGGCCCAGCTCAAGACTTTTGACAGCCAGACTCTGGTGGCTTTGGGGCAACAGGCCATGGGGCTCACCACTGATCAGATCTCGAATCTCACAGCAGAAGTGCTAAGGGACCCCAAGGTCTTGGAGTCTCTGGGACGGGTCACCAACTGGAACAGGGGGCAATCCCAGACGCTGGTCAACAAGATCCTTCGCAGCAGCTTCACAGTATGTATCAGACACCATCTCTTGTTGCTTGCTTTTGGAAAGAGTGGTATCTATGAAAGTAAGAATTGCCATGCTGGATCATAAGATCAAAGCTTGGCTTTGCCCAGCACCCAGGTTCCAACAGTACCCAGCCAGGTGAGTCAAAGAATCCCATAAAAATTCAAACTTCTTCATGAATTGATGCAGCTGGAACACTTGTTTTAACTGTGGATGTACACTCCTGGGCATCACAGGGGTGTAGGCATCCAGGTTCAGGACTAAATCCAGGGACCCTTTCACACTATACAGTTATAGCACTACGATTCCACTTTAACTGCTATGGCACCATCTTATGGGAATCATGGGATTTGTAGTTTGGTGAGAAATTAGACTTCTCTGGCTGAGAAATCAAAGTACAAGTCATCCACAGTATTCATGCGGCATACGTTCCCAGGCTTACTGTGAATACTTGGAACGGCGGGTAATTGTGAACCTTATAGCAACCTCCACACTGGAGGACCTAGGAAAGGCCTAGAGAAGCTGCCTCTCTAGGCACCTCCAGCCTGACTCTATGGTAACCTCTGCTGGAAGTTACCATAGAGTTATGCTCGAGGACCTAGGAGATGCCTGGAGAGGGTGCCTTTCTAGGCAGCTCCAGCGTGACTCAATGGAAGTTACTGTAGAGTCACACTGGAGGACCTAGGAGATGCCTAGAAAGACCATATTTTTTGGATGACAGAGAACTGAAACCACAAGTACCGGTCCTGTGCATGTGTGTGTGTGTGAGACGTAAACTCCTCTCTAAACTGCAAACTCAGGATTCTGCAGGATGGAATTGTGGCAGTTAATGTGGCACCGTAGTGCTAAAATTGTGCAGTGTGAAAGTGCCCCAGGTGTGCACCCAAACTGATAGGTGTGCCAATGTGAGGGTAAACTGACAGTGTGATTAATGTTGGGAAAGGAAAGGAGAAATTGCCAGCAGATTGGCAGCGTTGATGGGGGCAGAGAGTATGTAATTCAAGGATCTTCTGCCACTACCCCAAAAACCTGGAGCTGAGGCTACGGGAGGGAGAAGAGACTCACTTTCTGCTTCCTTGCTTTTACTACAGCTGGATACTGCGGAGAAGTTTGAAAGCCTGGGCACCTTGGTGCAGGGTTTGCCCAGTACCAGCTTTGACAGCATCTCAGCCGGTTTGGTATTTGAGCTGGTGAAGAATGCCGACTTCGTGAGCACTCTCAGTCAAGGTCCGGAGCATTTGAAGAAAGCTTTTGTTAGCAAGGTAAAATCTCTGGGCGTAGGAGAAGCACCAGGGTTGACAGTGGCACAGATCTGGGCTGAAGGTGTAATTCAGATCACTCTGCTCCAAAATGAAAATAAAACCCAGCAGACAGAATATCAAAGGAGGAGAGCCATGGCTTCCTTGATGGAGTCTCTCCACCTGGAATGGGGTCCCTCTCTTTTCCTACTGCCTTCTGCCTTCCCAAGCATTATCATTTTTTTCTAGGGAGTCTTCTCTTCTCGTGATATGGCCAAAGTACAAAAAGTCTCAGTTTAGTCATCTTGGCTTCTAGGGAGAGTTAAGGCTTCATTCATTCTAGGACCCATTGACTTGTCTTTTTGATAGTCTGTGGTATCTGCAGTCCTCTCCTTTTAAACAAAAAACTCTTTGTTTTTAAAAAGAACAAAGGTTTTTTTGGGGCACCCCCCTAAAGATATTCCCTGAATATCATTACAACAATCACACCCGCTGGAGGCTTCTGGGTGTGTTATTCTATTCTCTTTTAAAGAAAAACTGAACATCTTATGTTTCTGAATGCCACACTTTTTACCAAATTTTTTGCTACCATATGGCTGTAAATTAGGGAAAAAGTATTCCTGCTTTATTTGGTGTAAGCAATAGTGAGTACATCATTGGGGGTGTGTGTTTGTGCCTTCAAGTCACCCGTGGGCTTATGGCAACCCCATGGATTTCACTGGGTTTTCTTAGGCAAGGGATACTCAGAGGTGGTTTATGCCAGTTCCTTTCTTAGAAGTAGAGCCTCTAGCACATGGTATTTGTTGGCAGTCTCCCATTCAAGTCTTGACCAAAGCTGACCCTGCTTAGCTTCCAAAATCACACAGGATCTGGTGCCTTATGTCATTAGAGGAACATTATTTGGGACCTCTGATTTGGTCCTGTGCCCTTTGTCTCATCCTTGCAGATCCTCTCCAACTCCTCCTCCCTTAGTGACATCCTGGATAATGTCCCAGATGAGCTGGTGGACCAAGTTCCAAACTCGCTACTGGTATTTCGGGGGGAGATTCCAGATCTCCAACAAATCAATGAGAAACAGTGGTCCCCACAGCAGGTAACAACTTTGGCTTTGCTCCTAAACCTCCCTGGGCTCTTCTGCCAGAATATCCCATCCGTCCCTTTAGTCTTGCTCCTGCTCTGCATCAGGTGAGACTTTGCTCCTTTTTTCCCTTAGGCGGCTGTCCTTTTTGGAAGCGTGCTCTCCAGGATGGATAATTACACTGAGTGAGTTGGGGGGGCTCTAAAGCGGGGTGGAGAAGGAGATCCATAGGCAGAAATATTAGGGGGAAGGGTCTAAAGCAGGGTGGGGAAAGTACAGCCTGCAGGCAGGATGTGGTCCTTTGGGGCGTTTTTGTGGTGCTCAGGGTCCCCCAGGGGTCAAAAAACATTTTTGACAATTTAAAAAAAAAACATTTTGTTTGCTCCAAAATGCCTTCTAGTGGAGAGCATTTTCACCACATTTTGGGATCCCCTTGGGTCATTTTAGGCAGAAGAAAAGGCCTTTTTAAAAACCAGAAGTGATTTCCAGTCACTTTCTGTTGTTTTTTTTTTAAAGCTTCTCTTGGGTCTAAAATATCCCAGGGGATCAAAAAACATGTTGAAAAAGTCCCTACCCCTGAGGGTGTTGGGGGCATTTGGGGACAATTTCCTTTTAGTTCTTGGCTGGGTGGGGCATGGTGGGGGTCCAGCCTTGCAAGGTCTCCTAGGGAGACTAATGCATTCCCCCAGCCTTCCACAGCTGCCCACCCCAGTCTAAGGCACAGCTGAGAATTGTGCACTACTCCAGAAGATGCTGAACTTTAATTTCCAGGGAGTCTCACCATTGGCTATGTTGGATAAGGCTAATGGGAGATGCAGTCCAGCAATACCACTCTCTTCGCTCCTTTTGCAAAGGGCAGGGGGGGCTTCCCTGGCTGAATTGAAATCTGAGTTCCTTGTTCCACTAGACATGGAAGATTAACATATTTCTCTTCTAGGCTTTCCTCATTCATCCTACAAGGTTTCCAGTGCAACGCAGCCAGCAAACTGTCGGCTGGGCAGTTGTCTTCTCTGGTTCAAGAAGTGAAAATTAAAAATGCCAACCTGAGCGATGGACAGGTGAGAGGCCTCCCTTGGGCAGAGGATGGGGCTGAATTCTGTCCCTCTAAGGATCTGATACTTTAAGGTAGAGGTGGGGAAAATGTGCCACGTGAGGCCCAAAAATCATTTATGAAGCCCCCCAGAGCTAGGGATGTTATACTCCCCCCACATTCCACAGATGAAAACTGGGGTACATCTGGCCAAGCAATGTCAGAATGTGTCAAGATGGCAAAAGTTATGAATGAGGAAGAACACACAAGCTAGGACAGGCTGCAGCAGTTTGCTTTTGCCTGAGCCTATAGGGAAAAGCAAAAGTCCACCCCCTTGTCTCCTCCCTCCCACCCCTGTGTTAATGCCCTTTGAACTCAGTTTGCAGCAATTGAACAAACTGAGGATGAAGAGGAGAAGTGGAAGGTGGAGAGAAAACTCAGGACATTTTAAAAGTAGCTGGGAAAATGGGATGACAGAGGAAACCCTCCCTCTCCCCAGGTCTTCACATTCTCCAAGACCCCTGATGTGGTCTCCCCGGGGGCTCCTTTCCCAGTCACCTCCAGATCCCACCCCAAAGGACCATCTTCCAGCACTCCCTCTTCACTGGGAAGGGGCTTCCCTCGGCCATTTCAAGGGGTGGGTAGGGGCTATTATGGGATGCCAGAAGACAAAGGGAGCCACAAATGGGGGGATGCTGGATTTTTATTTGATGCTAATTTAATATCTTTTTATGGGGTAGGGTGGGGGTCAGTGGGGCTTAGGGGTTTTAGTCTGTATTGCTGTATTTTAACTGTTGTAAGCTGCCCCGATTGTGTTTAACAGAGGGGCAGGGTAATAATAATAATAATAATAATAATAATTATTGTCCATGCCAATCAGAACAACTGGAGGGTATCAACACAAGTCATGGCTTGATCTTGCAGGGATTAAGTGATGAACAGGCATGGCAACCCAAGCTTTGTTTTATGGGGAGGCAGTAACAGCAGCGTTTGGTTTTCTCTTCCCATTAGCTCTCCTGCATGGCCAGGCTTCTTGCCAGAAGCAACCTGACAGCCAACTTCAGCAGTTACCCCCCAGATGTTCTGCTTTTCCTCCCGTGAGTAGCTCTAAAGAATTATCTTCTGGGATGGGTGAAAAACAGATAAAGATAGAGGAAGGACTCGGCACTTGGTGGCTGTGGCTTTGTTGCCCCATCCTTTTGGCTTCTCCAGAAACCTACGATCCTTCTTGTTTACCAATTCCACCACTAAAAGAACTTCTCCTCGGAAACCACCAACGCTTAAGATGGACCAGAGGATGAAAAATACCTTTGGGATATCATGTTAGATGCCAGGACATCAGGATAGAATTGTGCATCATTCAAAAATTAGATTGGAGGGAGGGGAGCTATCTCATAATCTCAAGAAATAATAATGTTTCTATCAGCATAACTCTATAGTCTGTTGTGGCCAAGACACCAAAGTGTCTTGTGTGAAAGACTAACAGGTTTTCTGTGCCAACAGCTTTTGTGGGCTCTAGCTCATGTCATCATGTTAGATATTTATGCAAAGAGAAGAGATGTGGAAGAATGGAAATGAAAAAAACTACAAGCAAGTGGTTTCAATAGCCATCATTTAATGGAATGGGACATTTCAGTGCAGCCAGTTCAGTGCAGCCATTTCATTTAACAGTCATTGAGAAGTGACAAAAACACCCAATATAGATCAACAGTAGATAAAGACATGCATAGTCATGAAAAGTCTTTGTTTAATCTAAGTACAGTTTAACCTTAAGGACAGACCTCAGGATAAACTCTAGTGGTTGAGGGACAGGAATAGGAATGAAAATAGTTGGATAGCCAGCTAGCTAGATAGCTGGATATGTAACAGGCAGAGCAAACTGCAGAAATAGGAGTCATAAAACAGTTTTCTACAGGACAAACTCAGATCAGAAAACAACACAAGACTGTTATGTTTGTTAGCTACAGTTTCCGGCTGAAACCACTGCAATGTAGCATGACCAATCCTTTTTGTTTTTAAATGACAAATATTCTGATATCTTCCAGCCTCGACAAAGTAGACAGTGCAAGCTGTGCAGCATTTTACACTCTGGCTTCCCAAGGAGACCTCAACCTGTTGGCTAATGGATCAATCCAGAGGACCAGACTCTTGGAGAATGCAATGAGTTGCTTCGTAAGTAACATTCCTGCACTAAAAGGTTGGGGTGAGAACTTGAGCATTTTACATTACAGCCAAACCTTCATGGCCACAGAATACAAATCTTTGGAGAGTTACTAAGGAGAAGGTTAATTGAAATGTTAAGGCGTTAAATACAGCTTTAAAGCATGTGTTGGGAAGATGCTCAAGGGACATTTCTGTTTTGTGTGTGCATTTTGGGGGTGATCAGCAGGGACCCCCAATGCTTAGTGTCTGAGATGCAGAAGTGAAGTCGGTGATGGAGGAGGCAGGAAAAGACAGAAGAAAGGGAAGAAAGTAAGGTTTTGGGAATGGTGACAACCCTGCTGTGGAGGTGGTGGATGATAGCTACTGCACCAGAATTCAGCTTGAAAAGATTATTGGCCCCCAGGAAGGCTGACTCTCAATGTTTCTCAGTGTGCTTTCCATGCTGTCTTCCATGTCAGTGGTGCAGTGAATCCATGCTGGGTTATAGTCCAGACTTTAAAGGAGATATCCAAGGTGCTGAACCTATTTAGGGAATGAGGTCCAGCAACCTGGATAGTGTTTTCAAAGTTCAGACTAAAACCCAGAGTGGACTGAGAGGTTATCCTTCTGTCTTAATCTCAAACATGCTTTTCTTAGCACACAAACAAACAATACAGTCCTTATATAAAGAAAGGTTAAATTTTAAGTAGAAAAGTCTGGAAGTAGCTCCACTAATTTCTATGGTTAAGAGAGGGAGCAAGGATGGGGAGAAGGAAGAAAAGCTAGATGTTTATAAAACTCTTCGCTTTAGCTGAGGCGAAAGAAGATTCTCCCATTTCTTCACCAGTGGGTTGTGCAAAGTGGTGCTAAGTTCAAGAGATAGCTTTTCACCATTGCTAGCTCATTTGGCCACTGCTGTCATTGCAATATTAAACTCACTGCCTGTTTTGCAAGGGAGTGGCAGATACCTCGCTCAGCAAGGAGCAGCTCCAACAACTGGGGGTGTTTGTGTGTGACATGGAGGCAGACACCATCGAAGACTCTGACCCGGCAATTCTGGAGAATCTGAAACTGTGCCCTGATCTCACAGCTTCCCAGAGAGCTGCCTTCAATGTACTCCTGAGCAGTGGGAAGACTCAGTATGGGTGAGTGATGCTCCCGAGGGGCTAGGAATATCTGGCAACTCCACCAAGAAAAATGGCTTCATCTCCAGGATGGTTTTGTTATTGTTGTTCTATGCCTTCAAGTCAACTTTGACTTATGGAGACCCTCTCCTTGGATTTTCCTGGCTGGATTTCTCCAGAGGACATTTGCCATGGCCTTCCTCTGAGGCTGAGAGTCTGTGATTTGCCCGAGGTCACCCAATGGGTTTCCATATCCAAGTGGAGATTCCAACCCTTGTCTCCTAGAGTTGGGATCCAACATTCAAACCACTATACCGTACTGGCTCAAAGTATGGTTACTGTTGGGTTAATGTGATTTGAACACATGAGAGTAGTATAACATATCAAATCTAGCAAATGAATGCTTGAATAGTATTGCTTTAACTATATGTAGGGGGGTTGTTTTCAAACTATATTTCAAACCTGAAATTTCAACATTATTTTGAAAATCTGGATTTGAAACTTCATGAAGGGCTAAAGCAGGGGTGGGAATTGGGCAGCCCTTCAGATGTTGTTGGACTGTAACTCCCAGCAGCCTCAGACAGCATAGCTAAGGATGAGGAATGCTGGGAGCTGAAGTCCAACAGTATCTGGAGAGCCGAATAATTCCCATCCCTGGCCTAAATAAAAATATTCGAATGATTCACTGGGATTCATACAAGAGTTGCGTTACTGTTCAGCAATGGATTCGGCCGATCCACCCAAACTGAGATGAGAGGGCAATGCATCTAGTTCCTGCAAATTTTTTTACTGTGATCTATACAATAATGTTATGTAACACACAACCATGTGTCATATGTTTCTGTGTGAGGCAGGCCTCCTGAGTCCTGGAATGATGGCACCCTGGAAGACCTCGGGCCCTTGGCTTTCTACGTAAACCGCACCACTTGGGACCCCATTAATGAGGTAGGTTGAGCAGAAGATGCTACGTTCTATGTGTGTCCGCATTTCTCTTTAGTGTGCGATTTGCCAGTGTTGTGCATACTCAGATGAATACCCTTGTCCTCAGCAAGAGAGAGTCATCTTCATCAGGAACGTGGCCGACGCCTTTGACAGTCAAAGTGCTGCGCAGAAGGAGGAAACCATGCTCTTCTTGACGGCCATTGGCCCCAAACCTGCTTCATCTCCCAGGTCTAAACGGGCAACTGAAAGTAAGGAGGAATTTGCTTTATGTATACAAAAATAGCTCATTTTCATTTCCAGTCATTTCCAGAAGGGTAATGGTGGATCAAACTCAGAGATATGCTTAGCCCATTTTTAGAAGAGGTGCTCGCCCAAGTGGTGAAAGATGTCTGTTTTAGGATAGCACGTGCTACCACTTTTACCAGGTTATACAATAAGGCAACAGTTACCACATTTTCCAATACTGCGCATTTGATAGAAATGCACAGAGACCACTTGTGAACATGTGCAGATTTTCTATGAGATCAATAGACAAAAAGCCTACTTGTGGTCTCTCTCTCTCTCTGGCTTTTCTTCGCAAATGAAGATTCAGGAAGGACTCATCCCGTGCTTTCTGCAAGCGCACTGATGACTAAAAAGGCCAATCCGAGACTTGAAAACATTTCTTTTTAGGTTTTCCTATTTATTATATTTTATTTATTTATTTATTTATTTATTTATTCCCTGCTCTTTAGCCACAAGGCTATCAGAGTAACTTTCAGATTGTTTTAAGCAATAGCAATTTATACATCTACACTGCATTAAGCAGTTCCCAGTGTGTGTTAGCTAACTGAATAGCTAATAATGAAGATATTCCTAGTTGTAGCATGGCTTGGTTCTCCTCAGAGCTAGGGGCTACAAAAAGTCTCTTTCTACATGGTTAAAGCAAATAATAATAATAATAATAATAATAATAAAGTGTGAGTCTGCCCTATCAATCAGATGTGTGTGTGTGTGTGAGAGAGAGAGAGAGATTAAACAAAAGGAACTATAACTTGAGAGGGAGAATATGTGAGCAAAGGAGTCAGAGTTGATGTGAATGGGTCATAATGGCTTGGAGAAAGCTAAGATCAAGGAAACTGCGGAAAACTTGCTTCTGAACCTGAGCTCAGAAAAATGTGGCTTTTGGATTACAGTTCCCAGAATCCCCCAGACAGCATGGCCAGTGGAGCATGGAGCATGGCTGTATTTCTTCAGTGTCATTATGGAACATTGAAAGTGTCAGTACAAGATAGACAAACACCATGGGTTTTTTTGGCGAGGGAAGTAAAAGGTTAGTTGTGTGAGGGAATGGCATCATGTAGTCCTTTGTGTCTTCCTGCATGGCAAAAGGGGGTTGGACTGGATGACCCTCGTGGTCTCTTCCAACTCTATGATTCTACAACCCAGAGCAGCTTATTTATTTATTTATTTATTTATACCCCGCTCTTCAGCCACAAGGCTATCAGAGCGGCTTACAAATTGTTTTAAGCAATAGCTATTTACACATCTAACTGCATTAAACAGTTTCCAATGTGTGTTAGCTAATTGCCCCCACAAGCTGGGTACTCAATTTACCGACCTACGAAAGGATGGAAGGCTGAGTGAACCTTGGAGCCCGCTGGAATCAAACTTGCAACGTGGTGGCTTGCAGTACTGGCATTTTGCATATTGGCATGTTTCCAATGGCATAGTAGCAAAGGTGCCATTGCTCATCATGAAAGTAATTTTTTAAGTCCTAGAAAGAAAATCTTTTCTCATAAAAACAATTGTAGTATGGTTCCACTACTATAATGCTGAGGGATTTTAGGAGCTGTAATCCCTCAAATGAAAATCGATTCAAGGCCTTGCAGTATAGAAGGCAGGAAGAGGGTTTTGAATTACCGGAAGCATGTTCGCTGCCAAACCAATGATTACAATGGTGGTTTCTCATTAACCATCCATTGATTTGTTTCTGATGGATTACTCTTTGTCTCTGGGTTCTGCCACCAGCTTGCCAGTCCGATCCTATCACAGCCAGCACCCTGGAAGACCCACTCTTCATAATCCGGTACGATACGGCCCAGCAGTTTGACGCATGTCTGAGCAACGAGGTTCTGAAAGCCAACCTGGCCTCTCTGCTCGAGCAGCCGCTCCCGAACGACTACTTGGCCGTGATGAAGAGGAAACTAGATGAGGTAACTGGAGTGGGTCTTTGGGTCCTTCCACACTGCAGAATTATAATGCTATGGTTCCACTTTAACGCCCATGGCTGCGTCCTATGGAATCCTGGCGTTCGTAGTTTAGGGATTCCTTAGAGGTCTCTGGCTGAGAATTCCCTAAACTGCGGGCTCATCTAGACAAGGGGGGGAAATGTGGATTGATGCATACTCACGCAAATTTGAAAAAGGATTGACCTGTCTTAATGGTGGTTTGGCAAAATTGCAGGTGTGCAAAGCTATCCGCTTTTGCTATCCCAGTGGGCATGCCTACGATTCAAAATGGCGGCTGCAACTCGCGTTTGCATTTTCGCCAGTTGCGGCTGCCAACTGGTAATTTTTTTTAAGGCATATCTAGGGTGCAGAAGTGCAATAGTGTGCTATTCTGCCTAAATAAATGTAAAAAATAAAAGAAAAAGGCTGTTTTGTCACCTTAGCACATGATCACAAAGGTGAAAATCCACAATGGTGGTTCTGGGGCTCTTGCCCCGCCCTGTTCTTTCATCTGGCCAATCAGCTTTCTACATCAGCTTTTCTGGGAGTAGGCGAATAAATGCAAGCGCCTGTCCTAATGACCGACAAGTGCGTATTCTCTACGGTGTTTTTAAAAACTTCGGGGAAAGCCCCAAAGGAGTTTTGAGTGGATTTGCCCCCCCCCCTTTCTTCTGAATATGCTGGAATTATGTGGGATCCCATTAAAACAGGTCGCATCCTAAGCGAATTCTGTGAGGAGTATTTTTGCCATTTAGACAGGCCCTATAAATCCCAGGATGCCACAGGATGGAACCAGGGTAGTTAAAGTGGAATCAAAGTGCTGTAACTGTGTGGGCAGAAAGGACCTGTGAAGGGTAATCCATGGTACAAGCTTTGGGCAGAGACAGTGTAACCTCTGTAGAGCATTTCCAAGGAGGCGGGGGTTACTAGCAAACAATGCTGCTCATTCTGTCCTGTTAAACATTTACTTATAAAAACCCCTTTGCCTGTTTGGACTTTCTCAGATCTACCCCAATGGGATTCCAGAGGATCAGCTGAAGTTGTTGGGCTTCCTTTCCCATCAATACAGTGCAGAGGAGATCAGCAAATGGAACGTGACCTCCAGTGACACGCTTGCTGCTCTCCTGAATCCCGATAACGGGGCTTGGGACGCAGATCAGGTAATGCATCCCATCTGTCAAGACTCAACACGCATGCCCTCCAGTCCCCAAGCACCTTACCTTGGGGCCCAGATATCACGTATAACATGGACACCTTCCCTTTACTACCCCTCTCATAAAGGGCCTGTCCACTTAGAAAGACAGGAGATTGGTTGGTGTACTTTATAGAATCATAGACTCATTGCGTTGGAAGAGATCCCAAGGGCCATCTAGTCCAACCCCATTCTGCCATGCAGGAATAAAACATGAAAGCATTCCTGACAGATGGCCATCCACCCTCTCTTTAAAAACCTCCGAAGAAGGAGACTCCACCACACTTTCTTCCGTGTCCCTTTCTTTAAGCTCTTTGCCTGTTTGCTTGCCTGACAGCGCAATACGGTATACAATATGACCCCCATATCCATGGGACAGGTACCCACGGTTTCACTTACCCATGTCTGAAAAATATGTTTTCTCTAAGGCATTTTCTAGGTCCTCCAGCACAATTCTATCGTATGTTTCCACCGGAGATTGACCATAGAGTCATGCTGGAGAACCTGGAGATTCCTAGAGACGCGTCAGTGTTGAAATGGCCAGATGCTTAAAAACACACACACACAAGTCCCTCTCTTGCAGCTCAGGCAAGTGGTTGGAAGATACATGGAATCGGGAGGCACACTCACCAGCTCATTACTCGATCTGCTGGGAGGCCAATACCTGTGCTATTTGGATGAAGATCAACTGAAGCAAATTAACCCGGAATCAATTAGGTAAAGTTCTGTGTCTGGCTGAGAAATGGCAACAAGGGGTGAGCAATGAGGACATGGTGTGGCAGAGGCGCCGTACTGATATTGCTCAACAGTGTGTGATGCTCCAGAGCACATCAACACGAACATGAAAAATCAGGTGTTTTCTAGTGGTGGCTGGATAATAAAATTTGTGAGAATATGGATGAGTATAAACTTATTTGCTGCTTCTTATTTTAAAAAAAAGAATAAAATTCAGCACAATCTGAACGTCAGTGTTGTAAGCAGTGGAGAAGCTTCTGCTTATGAATCTTTTGAATGGGAGACTCAGTAGAAATGTCTTTTAAAATGCCCAGATTCAATATTACCTTGATCAGTCATTTGATACCAACCTCAGCCAACTTGCAGAGGAGTCTCAACTCTTGCATTTTATTTTCTTTAGACACACTGAGAAATTAGACATTTCCACTTGTTCCCAAAGCAAGAAGGACCTCCTGTATGGAAAAGCACGGACTGCCTTTGCCAGCCAAGAAGGAACCACGGCTTACTATCCACTCATCCAGCCTTATCTAGGTGAGCAATTTAATCATCCCTCGATTTCCTCCATTCTGTCTGAGGCTATAAAGAATTGGAGGAACCCCAAGGGCTATCTAGTCCAACCTCCTGCCTTGCCAGCATTCACAGCTGTGCTCCTGAATGATGTCCATTCAACCTCTATTTAAAGACTTCGAAAGGAGAATCTGTCACCTAGACATTGCATTCTGCTTTTGGATGGCTCTTACTATCAGAAACTTCTTCCTAATGGTGAATAGTGAGTTAACACACAGGGAGATCCCATTGATTCAGAGAAACATAAGAGTTGGAAAAGGCCAAAAATAGCATCTTGTTCAACCCCATTCTGCTATGTAGGAGGACATAACAAAAGCACTCTTGAAAGATGCCCACCCAATCTCTGTTTAAAGACCTCCGATGAAGGAGAGTCCACCACCCTCCAATGCAGTCTCTTCCGCTGTAGAACAGCTCTTACAGTAAAAAAAGTTCTTCCTAAGGAGCAGGTGGAGTCTCTTTTCTTGTCATTTGAATCTGTTGGTTTGCATCCTGGTTTTCCAAAACAGCAGAAAACAATGTTTAGATGATGTTTCTTTCCCCTGATGGCTGTCTTCATCTCTTCTTTCTTTTCTTTTTTAAGGAGGAGCACCTGCTGAGGACCTAAAAAATTTGTCGAGGTCTCAAGTTGATATGGATATCAATACATTTATCAATTTAAACCCAGAAGAGCTTCAGGTTAGTTCTGCAAATGAACATATGTTTTTTTAAGATAACCCTTGGTAAGGCTATGTTATCTCCCTGTGCTCTGTTCTGTCTGTTCATTACTTAAGAGGTGTCCATCTAAAATCTGTAAATATGTCACCTGCTTATGAGGAATGTCACCTGGAGCAGTAAATTCAGGTTTTAGTGGGAATTTTGAAGGAAAAATCCAAGATTCTGAGCTTTATTCTCCCTCCCCCATCATCAAACAGGTTCAGCACCTTGGATACCTCCGTTAAAGTTGAGATTAAAACCTGGAGCAGATTTAGCATCCCACTGGAATGGAGGCAGCACTGTAGATCTCAAGTGTTTTCATAGTCATTTCCACTTTTCAGGGAACCCTAGGAAAAATAGTTCTATGAAATGCAGTTAAGGATAGGGATCTCTAACAGAGAGTTCTCAGGGCTATTACAGAACTTCAGTAGGAGAAGAAGGTATGGGAATGAAATACAGAATGCTTTGTAGAATGTTTTTGGACAGAGTAAAACTATAATAAAGATAAGTGTCATAAACTTGACCCAAGTTTGTAGAGTAAATCAGGGCTATAGTTTTTCTTTTTAATGCTTTCTGGAGCCCTGGTGGTGCAGGGGTTAAATGCTGGTAATAATAATAATAATAGTAATAATAATAATAATAATAACCCCGCCCCTCTGTTAAAAACAATTGGGGTGGCGTACAACAATTAAAATACAACAATATTGAGTAAAATCCCTAAGCACCATCCACCCTCCCCCATAAAAAGATATTAAATTAGTATCAAATTAAAATCCACCTAAACTAAAATCACATAAATAAAAAAATACAAAATACTGCAGCCACAACATTGCAAATTCAGTCCTGCAGGGTTCCATGTTGACTCAGCCTTCCATCCTTCTGGAGGTCGGTAAAATGAGTACTCAGGTTATTGGGGGCAATTAGTTAATATGTTGTAAACTGCTTAGGGAGTGTGAAGTCGAAGGCTTTCACGGCTGGCATCCATAGGTTTTCTGTGGTTTTGTTCCAGGTTGTGAGGCCGTGTTCTAGAAGAGTTTATTTCTGACATTTCGCCTGCAGGCGAAATGTCAGAAATAAACTCTTCTAGAACATGGCCTCACAACCCAGAAAAACCCCCACAAAAAACCAACACTTAAGGGTGCTTTGCACTGATAAGCTGTATAGAAATAGAAATGCTATTGCTATTGCTATTGGTGTGAGTCAAGTCTAGGCCATTGCAAAAAGTTGCTTTTGGGCTGGTGGTGTGGGGGAGAAATCATGGTTCAGATCTAGGGGTCCTGACACAGCCCAAATGACCAATAGTGTCCCAAATGTCTTGCAGAAACTGAGTGTCCAGGATGTGAAAGGTTTGCTTGGTGTAAATTTGCCTGATTTGAAAAGCGCTGAGAATGATCCTTCGGTCGCCATGTGGATCAAGAGGCAGTTTCAATCCGACCTGGACACTCTTGGGATTGGTCTGAGCGGAGGGATGACATCTCTGTCCTCCACAGCCGCCAGCAGTACAGCCATGAATGCCTCTGTTGCTACAACACCCAATGATGCTCCAACTCCCAAGATGGCGGGGATCCCTATGACAACATCTGCCATCTCTGACACGGGCCTTGCAACCAGCTCCAACTATAATGCAACAACTTTATCCAGTGCCACGTGGTTGATCCCAGAGATCCCCACCGATGCTACTCCCCTCTTTGAAATCGTCACTGTGTCCAAGAAAACATCTCCCTCTGTCATTCCCATAAACAAGACCGTTCCTGCCATCGAGGCACTCCCTAGAGCTGATCTCCCCACCGAAATCTCAGCTGTTTCCTCCGACATCCCAGCCACGTCAGAGGACCCCATCAGTGGAACACCAGTCTCTCCCACTACACGAGATATTACCAACACAACTACTTCTACTGGCCAGCCTGGAATGGATTTCAACAGCACAGATTCTGCCACCATTACTATGGTTGACTCCACTGTTGCGTTTCCCTCTGAAATCACAGCAACTTCCCTCAGTGTCACAGAGACTTTGAACAATACCATCGGAGGAACACCAATCCCTGTCACAGATATTGAAACGACCATGTTTGATGAAAGTGGAGCAGATTTCAGCACCGCCACAGCCAACGGCACAACCCTTCCACCCCTCATGGTTGACTTCACTTCTGATTTTCCCATCGACGTCACAGCTAGTTCCAATGATACCATTGGTGGGATTCCTGTCCCATTCCCTACAACAGGCATGAATGCCTCGGTCGAAACCACAGCATCCCCCAATACCACTGGTGCAACCAATCGAACAAGTCTTCCTCCCATCATGGCAGGTGCCAACGTGACTACTGACACCAACGCCACCATTTCGCCCACACCCGCAGTCTACGTCAGCCACACTTTCCGTGCCAATATAACCACCACTGGCTCTAACAATGTAACATCTCCCATGTTAAGTATGACTGTTACCTCTTCTAAAAGACCTCCAGCACCCCTTGGGCCTCTGCCAAATGCCACCATCCCATCATCAATTGGCACAACCTCAAAGATGACAGGCAACACCACAACTGCTTCTCAAACCACAACCAAGGCTGCTATGACCACAAGGAGAGCAAGCAGCAGAGTGCCTCCAAAAACTCAACCACCATCACGCCCAACTCCAAATGGCTATATCAATGTGGAACCTGTACTTGGTAAGTATCTATGGTTTAGCGATGCTTCTAGTTGCAGTTTTTAAAATCATGCCATTTTTCACAATGTCTAGAATCCTCTTCATTAACCTACACTGTAGGTTAATATTAAAATTACATAGGCTTACTGAATACAGATCAGTTACAGATCCATAACTCTAGGTGACAAATCCATAACAGCAATACTGAATGCCAGCCAATATTATTATTGTATCTTGTTTTTTCACAACCTGGACCAAAGGCAGCTTACAAAAGTTAAAAAAGATACAGCATTAAAGCTGCTGCAGAAATAACCCAGTTACTACAAACCCCATAATTCCATAGCACTGAGACATGGCAGTTAAAGCAGTGTCAAACTGGATTATTTCTGCAGTGTGGCAGCAGCCTAAGATTCTGTATGGCTTTTCTTCGCAAACGAAGATTCAGGAAGGACTCATCCCGCGCTTTCTGCAAGCGTGCTGATGACTGAAAAGGCCAATCTGAGATAAACAAGTCCGGTTGCAGAAAGCACAGCAGAAGGTCTCCTTGGGTGATGTTTCTGGGTTGTGATTCTTTCTGCGTTGTCATTTCTCTTCAAGACTATATATATATATATATATATATATATAAATATAAAGAATAATCAAATTAGAAGCAATTGGAAGCATAACCATTAAAAAGAAAATAACCAATGAACAATGCAGCACATTCTGCCAGGCCCCTTTCCCCCTGAGCAGTTACTTGGCCTTCAAAGGCCTGCTGAAACCAAAAGCAATTTACCTGCTTACCTGTGTAAAGGAAGTAACACCTCAGCTTCCACTGGAAGCATGCCATCGAGTTTCACTTGAGGACCTAGAAGATGCCTAGAGAGGACATATTTTTTCAGACACAAGTCAGTTAAACCATGAATATGGGTCCTGCAGATATGGAACCTGTACTGTACCTGGCTGCATCCCCATAGCCAGATAGATACACAGTGAAGACATCAGCGCTGAGATCCATGGTGGTCCTCTGGGGTTAGTCTCAGTGCTTCTGTAATCACTGTGCTTGTGGCTATGGGGATATAGCCAGGTACTCCTCCGAACCTCCCTGTTTTCTGAGAAGCATGGGATGACCATATGGGGTGCCTTCAAGGACTTTGCAGTAAGTCAAGGAGAAGGTCTATGGCTCCGCATAGCATTGGTCCACCTGTAGATATTTATGCTATGCTGAAGGGAAGTTGGATTGAGGCCATATTCTTTCTGCTTAACATGGCCTTGTGGTTGCAGTTTTGTAAGGAGGTATCCAATACCTCCTTATTCTCTTCATTCACCCAACAGTGCAATAGCCAGGATTACATGACTGTCTGATGCTCAGGCACATCTCCAGCCCTCCCCACCACCAAGACAACCACTGATTGGCCCATGTGGTGGGCCAGAAAGCTCCCATCCCAGTGTTGGTGCTGCTCATACTGCCACGTAGGATCATGGCCAGTATGCCCAATATCCCTGGATCTTGAAGGGAAGACCCATAAGTTCTCATCTTGCTTTCTTTTTTCTTCCCCCTCTAGCATTGGCATCCAATGCATCTCTCAGCTGGGTTCTCCTGATGTTGTCTCTCACGATTGGACTCTCAGTTCAGAGGAGGTTTCTCTGAAATCTTTCTTCCTGTCCAACAGTTGCTGGTGATGGTCCCAATGGATGCCTTCAGTGTTCCCCAAAGGAAACCATTATGTACTCCAAGGATCAATACCATGCTGATTCCATCGATCAATCTCTTTCTGGACTCTGGGTTGCTACCAACTTTATATGCATAACAAATGTTCTGTATGCACACATACAGATATGGATATGGATGGAAAGCTGAGAGAAGGCATTGCAGTCCCATATTAACCATAACTAACAACTGCATATAATTCAGATTGCACTTCATTATATAGGGATGCTGATATCTATTTCTTGAGTTTTCTTCTGTTGTACATTGACCAAGCCTCTATTTACATCTCAGGGAACACCTTCTACTTCTGGCTGGACCAGACACATGGTAGACTTGCAGCGATTAGGAAAAATAATGGATTTAGGAGCTAACTAAGAGTGTATCTGGGTGGCGCTCAATAGCTGTGCAGATATTTATTCTTTTCCCAGCCATTGCTAATCTTCAATGTTTCTGGTTTTAGGACAAATGTCAGTGAAAGCTCACTATTAGTAAAAAGTTCCTGGAACTGGTGTATATATCTATCTATCTTTATCTCATACTACTTGATGTCAAATTGCTGGCAAAGTAGTCTTCCTTCCTAAATCACTCATCCTGAAAGGATAGAGCTGCATCCCATTGGCTTGACTGTTCAACTCTCATAAAATATTAGCAATAAATAAAAAATGCTTTATTTTTGGTTTTTGAAGATTATAATCTCACAACAGAGACTCTAATGCAGACCACACCTCTGAGGCAATGCACAACTCTTCTGGCGAGTTGAGATAATGTTTATCAGGATGTCTTGCACAGTGTCCCATTGTGAAATGGAGGGGGGGTCCCATAGCAAAATGGGCCATGGCGTAAGGCACTCCATCATGCAATGGGAGCTCTTGTCATTCAATGGCATCCCCCACTGTATGAGACCCATAGCACTATGGCCACACTGCTGGCTTTGCTTGCACAATGACCCCGATGGTGTAGCTTTGTCTCCACACCCTTCTTGAACAATATGAATATTGCACAATGCACAGTTCAGCTTCATGCAATCATACATTGGTTTACGATGACATAACTAGAAAAAGCAATAATCCTTGGTAAGGTAGAAGGCAGGAAGAAAAGTGGAAGACCCCATTAAAGATGGAGAGACTCCATCAAGGAAACCACAAGGGCTGCCCTGAGTCTGCAAGACCTGAGCAGGGCTGTTAATAACAAGGTGACTTAGAGGTTTTTGTTCGTAGGGTCTCAATAAGTCGAAGCTAACTTGATGGCAGTTCACAAGATCAACTTTCCAGATCCAGTTTTTAGAAAGGCTTGTTGGGGGTGATGTGAGCAGAAACATTCTCTACCAGATCAGATACAGGATGGGATGACAGAGTGTGTCCCCCTCACCCTCCTGCCTGGGTTGGTATCCTGTCAGACATCTTGCTCAGGTCCTGTACTTTTTTAAACAAAAAACCACCTGTATGTTTATATATGATGTGGAATTTCTGGCCCAAGACTCAATAGGTAAATGGCTGGAAGCAAAAAGAATATGGAAATTCAGCATTGGTAACAAGTTTATTAAGGGTTCAGAAGCAATTGAAGGCTGAACAAAGGAATATTTGAAGCATAATGTGTGGGGAGGCACAAGAATACAAGAAAGCTCTTTGGGAAGAGATTGTTCATCATTAAAAATATGAACAAGCTTAAGACAAAAATGGAAACAATCAGTTTTAACAAGTTGCTTATGGCTCTTTATAGGGAGAATGTAAATTTGGATTCGGTTACATAAAGTCATATATACATGTGACCAGGAAATCTGTCTACAGCCTTATTGATCATCATAGATGTTATGATCTTGATTAATTACATTAATGGAAGGATGGATAGATCTGGTCCTTTCATACCCATCTTTAGGTATCTTTAGAGAAGAAACAAGCCCATTTTGGGATTTTTTTTCCTTGAAGACACATTACTAGAAGGGTTTGCTATGCTACAGCCACTTGCAAAGAAATCCATTCCATAAATCTTGAAGCTCTCCAAGGTAAAGGAAATGAAACAGAAGAGCTATAAGGAGTTCAAGAGATCAACCCCCCCCCATTTGCTTTGTACAATACAGGTTGCCCCCTCTATCCACAGAACCAATATTTGTGGTTTCAGTTATCCATGGCTTGGAAAAATGGGGACACATACTATAGAGTCATGCTGGAAAATGCCTAGAGAGGTGTCCTCTCTAGGCATCTTCTGCGTTCTCCAGTGCAACTCTATGGTATGTTTGTACTGAAAGTTCTTAATTTTAGTAGGGTTTGCTATTATCTGTGGTTTCGCTCTCTAAATGGTAAGTCTGGAACATGGATATGGGGTGGGGGGCTGTACATACAAACCGTAGGCTTTGGAGCTTCATTTCATCTCTAGACACATGGGGAGTTCTTGGGCTATGCTGCACTCCTTCCAGGCAAGGCCAATAGAAGATGGGTTCCCAAGGTTTATAAAGTGCAGAAGCAAACGAAGAAAATCAAAGTGCACAGGCGCAATTCATCTCCCTGCTAATTGCTACTGTGCAAGTGGTTTAGAAGCAGAGAAAAATTCACATGCACCCCCATCTGTTCCAGCCCTCATATCTTTTCCCAACCTCAAACTGCAAAGGAAATGCAAATAAAGTATCCAACAAGGTCACTAATACAAGATAACTCTTTCATGTCACTCGGACAGCTGTTAATGTTTGGCCATGAGTCCAAGAAGGACTCCCAGACCTATATGTCTGGTGGCAGAGGCCCGGCTTACTACAGCAGGAAACACAACAGAGAAATTACGGCATCCCACACAGAGTTGGCAGGCAGAATCATTTAATTTCCTCCTCCTCTTCTCTCCCCAGGTTGCCACTGTGTCTTCTTGCCAGAAACAGAGCTAGGGATTCATCGAAAAATGCAGTATAGTGGTGCAGCTCCATGATTTATTTATTCTTTTATTTTAGAGCTGGAGAGGCTCATGAAAGCAAGGAAGCCAGCAGTAAAGTTAGGAAGAGAGCAGGGCAGACATGCAAGAGTTGGATGATGGTAGCACAGGGTGAGGCTGATGACCCTGGAGAAACAAGAAGCAACAGAAAACAAGAAAGATACCAATTCCATTTTGGCTGGAGGTTCCTGATTGGATTAACAAAATAACTAGCCAAAATATATCCTTTCCCAAGTACTGTGAAGATTTTACCCATTTATGACATGAAAATTTATGAGATGAAAATGTCCCATTGCAAGATCTTAGATCTATGAGCGTAGATCTCATAGTACAGCAAGGACAGAGATAGCAAGCACTTCCGAGATTTGCCCATTCATCCCTGGTTAGACAAGAGTTTGGCCTCTCACATTGTTAGAGAAATTGACACTCAAACTGCCTTGCTGGAGGCAAGATTAGCTGGGGCACTTTTGAAATGACATAGCATCCAATTATAAACATGCATATTGCATGCAAATTCTAGGCATGGCCCACTGTTGAACCACATGATATTTTGGAAGCTGTTGTCATGATCACTCTTTGGATATTGATTGTGGTATATTGCTGTCATTTGTCTTTCACAGTAATTGTCTGATTATGCTTTGAATCATGGAACATTGTTTGTGGTGGAAGAGGATGGGGAAGAGATAATTTAGTTCTGTACTATGCAAACTGCTAATCTCTCTGTCTCTCAGCACTATCTGTAGCAAGCAGGTAAAGAGAGGGGATTGTACAGCACCCCTATGGTTGGAATGAATTGTGAGGAATGTAGGGTGTTACAGCCCAACACAATTGGGAGGCAGAGGTGACCGGCGGCTGTATCATTTCAAGCGGGTGAATCCACATTGGGGTCACCACAGCAGCATTTTACAAGAGCTATCCATGGTGTTTATCCTATTTTTGGGACCATTGATAATTTCAAAGACGTTCCTGTAAAATCAGGGGTGGTTCTCACGGCCAGCGAATTGCAGTAGTTTTAAGTGTTGCACTTGGACTTTGAGAGTGTGGGGTTTGATTCCCTGCTCAGCCAAGTTGGATGTTGGATACCATCTTGGACAAGTCACGCTATCTCAGCCTCAGAGGAAAACAATGGTGGTAAACCTCTTCTGAATATATCTGGCCAAGAAAATCCAAGGAGAGGTTGGCCGTAAGTCAGAGATGGCTTGAAGACACCCAGCCACAACAAACTCCTGGTTTTATGGGAACATTTACAGGAGGTGTCCGTGGTGCTGAAACTTTTTGGGGAATAGGTTTCATAATCTAGGAGAGCCCCCATAAAAGGTTCCTGTGAAATCAGAAATAGCTCCCTTAAATTTCAACAGGGATTCACCACCCAAAACTAGTGGCATCAACAATCCATACCCTCCCGCATTTCACAGATGAAAACCAGGACACATGTGGCCAAACAACATCAAGATAGCAAAAGTTATTAATAAGGAAGAAAAGGTGAGCAACAATCAAGCAGGGAGGGTCTGCAGCAGTTTGCTTTTGCCTGAACATACTGGGAAGGACAAGGTTCTTCACCCTCCTCTCCGCCCTGGTGAGATAAGGGGTGGCAAACTACATTTCCACCTTTAACTAATCTGTAGCAATTGAAGTAAGTTCAGGACAAAAGGTGAAAGTGGAAGAGACAGAAATTGGGACGTTATAAAAGCAACTGGAAAAGTGGGCTGTTCAAGGGTTAATTAGGATTGTCCCTGCCAAATGGAAGTGGGACCATTGAAGATTAATTGGGCCTCTCCCTGACAAATTGGGACAGTTGGTGGGTGAGCAATACAGTTCCCCAAAACGAAGTACTTGCTTCTCCTACTGATTCTTTGCCTCCTCCATGGGTGGAGTTTAAACCCCCACGAAAGCCAATGCCTCCCGTTTCTTACGGTGAGACGCACGAGGGAGGACAATGTAGCCATCAGGCAGCCCGCCTCTGAGCCCAAGGCCCAGACTGTCCAGGTCGGACTGCTTCTGTTTGTGGATCCAGCCTCTTATACCAGGCTGGTACTGGTGAGTCTTCAGTTCTCCCAGGTTGATTCCCAGCAAACCTTTGACGTCATCGATGGTTAGAGCCTGTGGAGAAAGAGAGCAGGTTATGGGTCATCTCCACCCTGTTGGTGTAGCCCCTGTGGCTTATTGGCTTGGCCTGTTGGGTGGGAAAACCCTAAAGAAGGGGCTGTGCCTACTAGTTCAGTTCAAAATGAGAGAGACAGATGGAGATGAGGCATGTTGCTATTGCCCAACCTACTTCACAGGACATTAGCCACACCAGGAGAAGGTGGTCCATTCTGCTGGCAATCGGGGGGTTGGTGAAGGGTGTTTCCACCCTGCTCCTGCTGGTGAATGAGGCTGTGGCCACTAGATCCAATACTCTTGTTGCGAGTCCTTGTTGCAGCCTCAGTTACTGGTAGGAGGAAGGATGGAAAATTATCCACCCATGCTCTGATTGCTAG
Source organism: Gambelia wislizenii (assembly GCA_030847615.1). Classification (NCBI taxonomy): domain Eukaryota; kingdom Metazoa; phylum Chordata; class Lepidosauria; order Squamata; family Crotaphytidae; genus Gambelia; species Gambelia wislizenii. The sequence goes on along the minus strand of JAUMIR010000012.1, from coordinate 28,757,960 downwards.
CAGAATGAGCCCCACCATAGTACAGCTGATGCCTGGGAACGTACATCTAGGGGAGTCAGGCCTGGAGATGCTTCTCAGTTAAGTACAGGTTGACCCCCGTATCCATGGGACCGGTATCTGCAGTTTCGCTTCTCCACATGACCTGACAGCCATCCTCACTTAACATCACTGGCCCTCACTCACCATCACAGAGTCATTTCTCAAGTTCATGAATGTCCCGATGTCCATGTTGACCCCGTTTTTGCTCAGTGCTCTAAGATCTTCACCTGGTGCACCTCCTGGGGGAAGAGAGATGAATGAAAATGTCCTTCCTTCCTTCCCTCCTCTCTTTCATTTTATCTCTCTTTTCTGCCAGAACTGGGACACAACAGCTGACCTCCTACTTAGGACTTACATTTTCATAAATGTGTGTGCAAAACTGAATTGATTAGTTTTTCAATGTCTGTATTCATCTAGGGGTTGTTGTGATGTTATAGTGTATGGATTTCTGTTGCGCAATGGTAGCTGGTGGAGTGACTGATGCACTCTTGCCACTGCCCAATTCACTAACAGGGTCTTGTTGCATTTCTACAACGTAGCTACCGATTTGTAAAGTTACAAAACATACACTGTGATCTAGGAGCTGAGTCTTTATGATGAAGAAACAGACTCAAATAAAGCCATGATCAGATATACATGGAATCTGGTTGGCCAAATGTTACTTCTAACTAGAGTAAACCCCATAACCCCATAAACCATGAAACATGGGTCACTTATCGCCACCACCGACGAATCCTTGAACGCTTTCATCAGCACTGTCTACGCACAATCCTAAATATACACTGGACTGACTATGTGACAAATGTTGCTGTCCTTGAGCAAGCAGGGATCACCAGCATTGAGGCCATGATACTGAGAACGCAGCTGCGCTGGGCAGGGCATGTTTCTAGGATGGAGGACCATCGCCTCCCAAAAATACTACTCTACGGTGAACTCGCCACGGGTCAGCGTAAGAGGGGCGCTCCAAAAAAGCGATACAAAGACTCCCTGAAACAACATCTCAGGCTCGGCCAAATTGATCACCAACAGTGGTCTGCCCTGGCCTCACATCGGGAGGCATGGAGACGCACTATCCACAACGCTGCAGCCTTATTTGAGAACTCACGCCGAACAAGTCTTGAAGAGAAACGACAATGCAGAAAGAATCACAACTCGGAAACATCCCCCAAGGAGACCTACTGCTGTGCTTTCTGCAACCGGACTTGTATATCTCGGATTGGCCTTTTTAGTCATCAGCGCACTTGCAGAAAGCGTGGGATGAGTCCTTCCTGAATCTTCATTTGCAAAGAAAAGCCAGAGAGAGAAACCTCATAAAACCAATGGAACTTATAGAATTGGTGGCCAGTTAGAGTGATTTCAGTATTGGTGTAATATGATGCATAGACTGTGGAAAGAGCTTCTCTTGTGGTGACAGTTTAAATTTACATCAAAGAAGTCACAGGAGAAAAGCCACATAAAAGCATGGAATGTGAAAAGAGCTTCTGTCAGAGTGGAAATCTGTATTTCTATTAAAGAACCCACACAGGGGAGAAGCCATATACATGCATAGAATTGTAAAGCGCTTCGGTCAGAGTGGTGATCTGTATTCCCATTAAACGACCAACACAGGGGGAAAGCCATGTAAATATAACAAATGTGGAAAGTTTCAGTGATAGCAGAATGTTGACTAAACATCAGTTAACTCACTCAGAGTGATGTACCAATGGTTATATATGTAATGTTTTCATGATCGAGATTTAGAAGCATAATTTCTCCTTAGCTTCATGTCATATTTGCTGTTTCTGGGGAAGCCAGAATGCTTTGTTGCTTGCAAATATGATTCTTTCCAATAGAGCTGTGCAATATTTTTTTTCCTTACAAGTTATAAAGCAACAAAACATTTACAGGAAGAATTTCATAGGGAATAAATCTTTTTAAAAATGTGTTTAGAGGACCAGGATGGTGGGAGGTCTGGAAGCCATGATGCCCTATGAGGAGTGGCTGAGGGAACTGGGCACGTTTAGTCTGGAGAAGAGAAGGTTGAGAGGGGACATGATAGCCATGTTTAAATATTTGAAGGGATATCATACCGAGGATGGAGCAAGCTTGTTTTCTGTTGCTCCAGAGACTAGGACACTGAGCAATGGGTTCAAACTACAAGAAAAGAGATTCCACCTAAACATTAGGAAGAACTTTCTGTCAGTAAGAGCTGTTTGGCAGTGGAATAAACTGCCTGGGAGTGTGGTGGAGTCTCCTTCTTTGGAGGTTTTTAAGCAGAGCCTGGATGGCCATCTGTCGGGAATGCTTTGATTGTGTGTTACTGCAGGGCAGAATGGGGTTGGACTGGATGGCCCTCGTGGTCTCTTCCAACTCTATGATTCTATAAGCATTGTTATTCTTTTTCTAAGGAAATCCTAGGAGGCTTGGTTTCAAATGGTTTTCCAGTCAAGTGTCATACGTCAGCTGGATTCCAGCTGTGTTTCCCCAATTGGATGCTTTTGCTTACTCAGGTATGGCTTGATCAAGTTATAATAAGCAGGGAATTCGTTGTGTCGGTCAGAGAAAGCCCGCTTGGCTTTTGGGTACAGGTTGTCCAGCATGGCTTGGGAACACTTGGAAGGATCGAAAGAGGAGGCTGCCCTGCTGAAAGAAAAACCAAAGCAAAGCAAAGGTTAAAGAGGAGCAAAGAAATGTAATCATAGCCTAACATAGTTCTGACTAGATTGTACCTTCCGAATCACGTGGATTTACCCATGTTTTGACTCACCATTCAGCAGTGGATTCAATGGGTCGATTATTTATTACTTAAGGTATTTATTTATTACCTCTTGACCCTCAAGGGTCTACTCCAGTTGGGACAAACCAAAAAGATTGCAGTGCTGGTACCCATGCACACTGCAGAATTACTATTTGCCCTCCATTTATGCAGGGGATATGTTCCCAGTCTTACTGCAGATACGTGAAACCACGTATAATAGTGAACCGCCATAGAAGATGTTTCCCTTTCTCCAGGTGGTGTAGTGATTTTGTGTGTGAATAAGAAAGCCCCTGGTTCAAACTGAGCCCTCACCATGAACTCACAAGATGGCGTAGGACCAATAACTATTCTCTCAGCTTCAGCCCTCATGTCTGAAATACAGAGATAATAAAACGAGTCCATCTTAAGGACTTGTTTTATGTGTGAGTTAGAAGATGTACTGTAGATCAAACAAGGTAACCCTTGCAAAACACTGCTATGAAAGTGCTAGGGCTTAAATTCAATTGCTTAAATTCAATTGCTTAAATTCAACTGCTAGGACTGACATCCAATTGCTAGTCCCAACTGGACTGGACTCATTGAACTGGGTGCTGAATAGTACGCTAACCTATACACAACTCCCTTTGATTCTATGGGTCTACCATAGTTGGGCCTAGTGAATGGATTTAGGCTGTTGGTGTTGTCTTCTTCTACTACATCCCCCTCCCAGATAACTGTGGTTCTTAGCCTGTGGTCCAGGGACCCCCAGGGGGCCATGACATCCTCACAGGAGTCTGCTCAGCCCACCTCCCTCCTGCAGTGGAGCGGCCACATGACAGGAGCCAAGGCAAAGGCAGGGTGGCTGGCCGGCTTGGCCTGCACATTGCCATTCTATCTGCTCCAGCCACAGACTTGCAGGAAGAAGCAAGTGCCTCTGAGGGAAGGGTTAATGGATGGTGTAATTGTATCATCATCATCATCAGGTATTGTTGTTGTTGTTTAAAATTTTGAGTTAAGTCTTGGGGACCAACAGCAACAAAAGATATTTAAAGAGGGTTCCTGGGAAAGAAAAGGTTAAGAGGCATTGTTCTATAATCTCCATCTCTGAGGACAAGAACTCATTCAGAGTCCAGCTTTGCTAAATGGGGGCTGCTCCTCTTTTCTCCCCATTGGCTCCACAGTGTTAAAAGAATTCACTCACTTGATGGCCTTTTCGTCTATCAAGTTGAACTGGTCCTTAGTCAGGAGGCAAGTGTATTTTGGTCCGATGGCATCCAGGGCACTGCTGTTCAACTGACCCCCAGAATCAACGTACTGCTGAATAAGTAATCTGGCCTGGAAAAAATAATTTCAAACCCCAAACAGATCAGCATGCAAATGGTATATTTCTTTGCTCCAGCCCAGCCTACCTGCTGAGCTACTGTTCTGAAACAGGGCTGTTTTGACAATTGTGTATCTGTCCCCAGTGTGGAGGCAGGTATGAAAAGATCTTTCAGAATAGGGATGGATTACCCTTACTCTGAAGATATGCTAAATCTTGAGAAAGTTTTGGGGAATCTTGCAAAGGAACTGCTCCTAGGTGCCAGGATAGGCTTGCTAGGAAGGGCCTTACAATTGCATATAAAATAGCAGAGCTTAACTCTTCAACCTACATCTAAGCCTTCCAAAAATAAAATGATTTCCCAGACAAAAGAGGGTGGACTTAACTATACTGTTCATGCCTCCATACCCCACCAAATTTCCAAACTGTGGGCACAGGGGCCTGGACTTCAAAGGTGCTGAACTGATTTTGGAAGTAGTTTCCAACATCTTGGAAATGCCTTTAAAGTTCAGACCAGAAAGCTGGGGTGGATTCATCACCCAACCAATTCCCTTGGCTCAGCCCCATGAAGGAAGCACCACAAAACACAGTACAAAAAATTAAAGTTAAGAAGATATTATGCCGTTGTAACCTAGAACAGCAGTGTGAAGGAGACAGAAATCTATAAGTGACACGAAAATATCAATAAAACAACAGAGGGGGAGATAAACCACACAAAATCTGTCTGAAATTAAACAAGGTGGTGGTAGTGGTGGGGAGAAGTGTCTGAAGATATTGTTGGACCCATCTAAAGAAAATGAAAATGATACATAGGTATACAGTGGAGGCTGGGGACCTCTGGGGGCTCCACTCCAGATTTTAATCCAAAGTTTAAAGGAGTTGTGAGCAACTTTTAGACATTAGAGGACTTCCCTGGCATCCAAGGGAATCCTGGAGGTCCTCCTGACACCCCTGGAAAAAATTGAAAATTGGGCATTTGAGGGTCTTTTCCACCACCACTCAAAAATAGGTTCCTGTGGGCCCTGGGGACACAAAACCAATTCTGGAGGCTGTGTGAAACCCACAGTCTGTATTCTCACCTCCCTCTGTGTTAAAGAAAGTATCCAATGCAGCTGAACCCTATCCCCCAACTGGGATAGCCTGGGTAGCCCCCTTAAAGATCTGACTAAAACCAGGAGCAAATTCTCCAGCACACTGGCACAGAAGCCATTGGCTGCTCCTATATAGGCATGTATATTGTTACAAATATATACATCTCCAGTTTATAAAACAAGGAGAAGGACAACATGAGGCTGGATGGTACTTGTTGAGAAAACCTGCCTAACCATCCCTATTCTTAATTACCTGGTCATCTTCAGGCAACACGCCCAACAAAGCAGCCAGGGTGTCCGGTGAAGTGAAATTCCATTTTTTAATGTCCTCTGCAGGTGTTACGACAATAAAGGCTCCCATGTTGGGGAGAAGCCAAGAAGGATATCCATCAGGAAACTCCTGCAGCAAATAACAAAGACAAGCAAGTGAAAGCTTTTCCCTCGGAGCTTTTGATGTTTTCGCCAGCCCTCCTTCCGAATATAGCGAAACGATGCGGTATCCCATTAAGACAGGTTGGATTCTCCTCACGTTCTGTGAGGAGTATTTTCACCATTTAGACAACTCCTTAGCTTCTCCCCATCCCTGTCTCAGAGAGTTTCAGTCTGGAGGATAAAAGTCAGGAAAAGACCATAAAGTTTCAACAAGACAGAGACGCGCCATTTGCTTAGACATAGAAAATGCTTACAACTCCTAGTGGTTTCAAGTCAAGTTAAAACAAAGCATTTTGAGCCATGTTCCAAAACATCTGGACATGTTCTGCTGACATGATAACAGCTGGAAGATTGGAATAAGTTACAAACAATAAGTGGGAAAGGCATTGACTATATTCCAACACCCCCTCAACATAGTGTTGTGCTATACTAGAATAACAATATCACACAACACATGCCAACGACTGGGCCCCTCTGGGGCAATTGTGTAAATGGAAACATCCATTACCTTGTCCAGGTTATCTTTTAATGCCACCAGTTGGTCATATGTGAAAGCGTAAGACGATATTGTAGGGAGACTGTCCACCAGTTTTTGGCCTTTCAGGCACAACTGCAAGTCCTCCGGTGAATAATAAATCGGCATTAACTTGTCATTCAGCATCTCGTCTGTTATGGTTTGGTCAGGTGGGCACTCTGCTGAGAGAAAGACTCAAAGGTTAGCCATGGTTTGAGAGTCTCAAATCCAACAGGCCTTAGACATAGAAAATGCTTACAACTCCTAACGGTTTCAAGTCAAGTTAAAACAAAATATTCTGAGCCATGTTCCAAAACATCTGGACATGTTCTGCTGCACAGCTGCACACTCAAAAGGATAGCCTAGAACTCATTCCCCTGAGATCTGGTCATTGGAGGGTTGTTGTTGTTTTGTCTTTGGCCACACCACCAGCAATAAGAAAGCTGCTTTGTTTCATGCACCTGCGTCACGTTTCTTCCTGGATGGTTGGAGGTTTTGGACAACAGACGCAAGCTGTTCTCTTGGCAGATGGGAACTCTCTATATACTGTTTCAGCCATGGGATGAGGACATCCTGCAAATGGTAGAGAAATCCATGCAATGAAAGGTGTGAGGTTTGATCAGTTCTCTGCAATTCTTAACAGATTAAGCTAAATGCATGCAGGACTCTCCTCTCTCATCAAATTCCATTATCTGCTGGAACTCCTCTTGTCCCTGGGTGGAATTCCTTTGTAAGTGTTGAGTTTTGGTTCTATTGTTTTTCAAAACTGGGAGCCAATACAATAGACATACAATAGAATCAAAACTCAACACTTACAAAGGAATTCCACCCAGGGGACAAGGGGAATTCCAGCAGATAAAGGCCCATCAACCAAACATTAGCCAAACTGACACTAACAAGCCTTGCATTTCTATACCCAGAAACTAACCATTCAATTACACAAATGTACATATCCTCCCCAACAGGGGTTCACAGTATATAAACTCCACATACACTCCTACCCAACCATTCTCAAGATGCCAGCCAGAGATGCAGGTGAAATGTCAGAAAGAAACTATTCCAGAACACGGCATCCTCACAGCCCGGAAAAAAACCAAGGAAAATCTATGGATGCTGGCCGTGAAAGCCTTTGACTTCACATTGAAGTTCTTACTATCTCGTTTGCACATGAAATGTTTTGACAGTAGAGATGATGGCTGCTGTTTTTTCTTGCTTAGACTTTCTTCGTCATCCATTTTATTTTATTTATTTATTTAAAAAGATAACTTACTTTTGGAATATTTTGCAGGATGCTGTGATCAAATAGATGGATCAAGCCACCCAGCTCATCTAGAGTAGAAGATGACCACTGTGAAGGAGGGCTGAGAAGAAAGAAGGGAGCCTGTGAATAAACCGAGTGTTGACAACACAGAGTATGCAGGACTCAGAAATGTGGGGGTGGGCTTCATCAGGGCTGGTTTAAGGCACTGGCAGTGTCAGCATCCGCAGGGGTCCCCATCATTGTGGGGGGGCGTAGTAACCCTCCTCCTGCAAAAACATTATTAGTAATAACCTGAATATCCTGTACTGTGAATAGCTTAGGTTGGGTTAGGTGACATTGACCTGAGATAAACATATGGGCTCCCCAAAATAAAGCATTGCAGGGGAACCCATCATTGTGGGGGCCCCCATAGTAACCTTCCTCCTCCTCCTGCAAAAACCTTATTAGCAATAATCTGAATATCCTGTACTATGAATAGTTTAGGTTGAGTTAGGTTACATTGACCTGAGATAAACATATGGGGTCCCCACAATAAATCATTGCAGGGCCTCCCAAAATTCCTTAAACCGGTCCTGGGCTTCATAGCAAAAAACCCCAAAGCCAGAAGGAGAACCCTTACCCAAAAGGAGTGTCTCCACTATTGAGGACAGTTCGAATGGCGTTGGTTTGATCCAGAGTGAAGGATTGGCATTGGTTTAGTTCCTTTAGCAAATTTTCGCCGGAGGCTGTGATGTAGGCTGCGCCAAGTTCACAGACAAGGTGGCCCAAGATTTCGGCATCTTCCTTGCTCACCTGTACACCAGTGATATTCTAAAAAAAAAATTATTATTATTATTATTTTTTTAAAAAATAGGTTACATTAAGTGTGGGGAGAAATCTGTAGTTGTTGATTGATAAAAGAATCAGAATTCAGCTGATTAACCAACTCGTCATTGTGTGCCTTCAAGACATTTCCAATTTATGATGACCCTAAGGCAGGGTTTTCTGAGGCTGAGAGAGTGTAACTTGCCCAAGGTCATCCAGTGGGTTTTCAAGGCTGAGTGGGGATTTGAACCCTGGTCTCCAGAGTCATAGTCCAACAGTCAAACCACTACACCATGCTGGGTCCAACTACCTTCCAATTTATCTATTAAATAATCACATTCCCTAATCTCTTATTTTCCATTTAGGTAGAATCCAGGATACTATTTTTTTTAAGGTAGCTTAACATTTAACATACCACATTGCAGACCTTGTGTGCATGGACTTTCAGGATATTTTATTGATTTATTAAAATATTTCTAACCCACCGTATGTCAGGTTGGGGTAGAATCAATAAAATCTCTTAAACACAGTCAAAAGCTGTTTTGGACCATTGAATGAAACAAAACAAATCCACCTATCGCACAAACACCCCAGCGATGCCACTGGTGTCATTGACCCTGCACGCCTAGCTATGAATAGATGGTGTTTTGCAACCCTTGCATTGAATGGCAGTGCTGTGCAATCAGAAATGCAGTTGCTTGCACAACCAACGCATAATGGAACTTTGAATGGGATGCACCATGAAACGTGCAACTGAGTGCACTTTTGCTTGTGCAACTCCACACTCAAGCTGAAATTGAATGCAGATGTTTTGCACTGGACAGAAATATCCAAATATTTCAACAGAGGAACTTATTTATAATAACAACAGAGGAACTTATTTATAATAATAATAAAATTTATTTATACCCTGCCCCTCTTTTAAAAACAATTGGGGTGGCTTACAAAAATTAAAATACAAATACAGATTATGTGTAAGACACCAGCAGGAGTCTGATTACTGCAAATCTGGTGAATTTCAGTGGCGTCAGGGATACTGCGGTCATTCTTTACTCACCAAACAAGCCAAACCTTCCGACAGCAACTGCTGTCTTTCTGGAGCATCTTTCTCCAGCAATTCCATATTGGCTTTCCCAACGTGGGTGATGTACTCTTCACAGCTTCCAGTTTCCGCATAATCTGAAGGACTAAAACCGGGAAAGAACACATACACAGGGGATCATTTCTCCACCCTCCATATATTTTCTCAGTGGCTGCTCCGAGCCTGTGGAACTCCCTCCCACAAGAAGCTGGATGTCCCTCTCTTTGCTGTCCTTTCACCAGCAGGTAAAAAGACCTTTTTATTCAAACTGGCTTTTGCAAAGTAGGAAAAAACCCACCAAAAACTGGCTGTTAATGATGAATGGGTTGCAGGGAGCATTTTATGGGGCTTGTGTGCTGTATTTTTAACTTTACTGTTTTTTAAAAATATATATATATTAAAAATGTAATGGTGTTTTAATGTGTTGATTGTTTACTTGTGTTTTAACATTTTTCATATCGAGGTTTGGTTTTTTTAAACTTATCTGGTTTTTAGCCTTGGTAAGCTAGCTCTTTTGGGTCCCATGACAGGAGAAAGGCAGGATAATTAACTAACTAACTAACTAACTAACTAACTAACTAACCAACCGACCAACTTTGCACATTGTTACCCACACCAATGCTTCACCAACATCCAGGACATTATTTGCATGGCATCAGGCTTCTGGAATCATGGAATTCACATTACTGATAGAAGAGGGGGGAAAAGCTCTAGACATGCTCAGGAGCACTCTCTTCTTTACTAATTTTTATAAATTCAAGGCCCATTTCCTTGTGGCTAAATCTGAGACTACCAACAAAATACTTTGCTGACGTTTCTATTAAATTTATTGCAATCCCTGCATTGTCTATAATTCTGAAGTGCTTTGTTGTATTTCTTCATTGCTTTGTGGCATGTTTATTTTCTTAGGCTGCCAAGAGTAAGGTACAATATAACAGCTGAAATAATAGAAGTAACTAAACAAGGAAATGATAAAAACAGGTTCTCAGGCATCCACCCTGCTTAACCCTGGGTCAAAATTAGTTTCTTTCTGGTGTCTGCAGGAGAGTTTGCAACCTTTTTTTTGGGGGGGGGGTGTTGCTTTATTCACATTAAAGAAAAATTTCCTTTAGGGCCATCATAAATCAATTGTCCTCTTAAAAACCATATAAGAAGGAGGAAAAGTTATTCTGCAATGCCATGGTCCAAGGACCATACAAAAGACCGGTTCTCCATTTCTCAGATGATTGACAAAGCCTCCAACTTGGAGAGAGCCTTCTTTTTTTATTATTTATTTTATTTTATTTATTTACACCCTACTCTTCAGCCACAAGGCTATCAGAGCGGCTTACAAATTGTTTTAAGCAATAGCTATTTACACATCTACACTGCATTAAACAGTTTCCAATATGCATTAGCTACTTCTTCTGATGTGGGATGCCCCTTCCTCACCCCTTCCTGCCACCGTAGTTTGGGTTCCCAAATCTGAGGGGCTGGCCCCTGTTCTCCAGGCCTCGGGGTGAGGAAAGGAATCCCAGGGCAAGAGCACGTTCCTTAAAAAAATAAGGAGGTAGCATTGCAATTCAAGAAGGATATGGACAAACTGGAGTGTGTCTAGTGGAGGGCGACCACAATGGTGGGAGGTCTGGAAGCCATGATGCCGTATGAGGAGTGGCTTAGGGAGCTGGGTACGTTTAATCTGGAGAAGAGAAGGTTGAGAGATGACATGAAAGCCATGTTTAAATATTTGAAGGGATGTCATCCTGAGGATGGATCAAGCTTGTTTTCTGCTGCTCCAGAGACTAGGACATGGAGCAATGGGTTCAAACTACAGGAAAAGAAATTCCACCTAAACATTAGGAAGAGCTTCCTGACAGTCAGAGCTGTTCAGAAGAGGAATCTGCTGTTTCCTGGGAGTGTGGTGGAGTCTCCTTCTTTGGAGGTTTTGAAACAGAGGTTGGATGGCCATCTGTTGTGAATGCTTTGATTGTTTATTCCTTCATAGCAGGGGGTGGACTAGATGGCCCTTATGGTCTCTTCAAACTCTATGGTTCTATGATTCTATGAGGTGTGTGTGTGTGTGTGTTTTACTGTCTGTTCTTGATCCATTGTTGTTCTTCTGGTGTTCTTTTGTTCCAGTCCTAGGGGGGACTGAGGTAAAAACGCATCTTTTTGCTAATGGGTTTTTCCAGTTAGCAACAAGACGCGGCAGTATGGAAAATGGAACATTCCTGCTTATTTGCCGCTTTTCTTCAGAGTGTGGTAATGCCCTAACTCTCAAAAAAACCCTCCATGATGAATAGGACTGACAGGAAAAAAAAAGCTTTCCCCCCTATGAAGATTGGGAAGAATCTAATATTCTCCATGTGGACACTTCTACCATTCCTTGAAAAGCCAGTCGGACTTGAGATAAAACAGAGCCTCCAAGAGCTGAATGCTCCAGCCACCAATTTCTTCCCTTCCTCCTGAAAGGGCTGACTAAATTTGCCCAAATTTACCTTAGAAAGAGAAACAAGTCTTTTGGGTAGTCGTCAAAATCCTTGGGAACTGCACTGAGCTTCAGCCTCCTGGCTAAGCAGCTCAGCTGAAAAAGCAAAGAGAAGATCTCAGCAAGTAGAAAGGTGTGGAATTAGAGTATTTATCTCAAAATAGTAGGAAAGGTTTTAAAGATCAAGAGCAGTAGCAGCACCAATCTGTGGTCATTTTACAGTTTGGACGCTTTCCTAAGTCAAGATCCCCGAAGAACATTTTTTTTTGGATTGTCAAAATGTTAATTTCTATTTGGGGGGATTTGTGTACTTGGCTATATTGAATGCATTCAGAAGCATACTAAAACGTTAAATACAAATATTAAATGTACAAAGAAATACACTTAATATTTCATTTTGTTTCACCATAAACAGACCTATCCATGAAACACATTTCTTGTGGCTCAAGCAAAATGCTTCACTATAACAACTGGATTTGGATGTTGAGAAATAAGTGATGTTAAACAAAATATATCAATTTTTTTTTGCTGTTCTTTGCAGAACTTGGGCAAACATTTGTTTATTGGACAGATGTTTTGTTTCAATATCCTCCTTTTTTAAAAGAATGAGGTGGTGCCCAAAGAACATCTTTGATGATCCTCATGACTCAAAGCAGGTATATATCTACACACCACATAGTTACAGCAGTGTATCTACCCACACACTACACCGTTATAGCAGTTTGATACCACTTCAGCCATCTTGGCTCCTTTCAATGGAATCCTGGGATTTGTAGTTGGGGGGAAGACTTGGGATTCTCTTCTAGAGAGCTCTAGTACCCTCCCCTGAACCATGGTCCCCAAGGTACCCCGAGGAAAGAGGAATGGAGAATAAAACCAGGGTGTCTTAGGAAGCGTAGGCCAGGCTCGTGGACTGGAGCTCTCTAGCCAAGATTTCTATGTACCTTGTTAAACTAGAAATCCCAGGATTCCATCGGACGGAAGCATAACAGTTAAAGTGGTCTCAAACTGCTATTATGGTGTAGTGTAGATATACTCAAAGTTTTCCAGGAATGGTTCCATGAACGGTGCAACTAATTCTGGAGCCATGCATTAAGGGATGGAAATCAAAGACAATGTCATTTCCACCACCACCCCATAAAGTAAAAATCCCATGAATGAGGTGGGAAGATTGCATAATGGAAATCTCAGATTCAGACACCCTTTTAGTTGTCTTCCATTTGTGTTTTCTCAGGACTTTGACCCCTTTCCTCACACAAACAATTTAAGGTGCAAAAGCGGGAATAGCTACACCATGCCTTTGGGCTAGCAGTGCTAAGACTGTCTGTAAGGACCCTAAGGTGAAATCCTGGACCAACAAGTCTGGTTGAGATTAAGGCCTGGAAAAAAATAAAGTGTTTGGCCCCCTTGATCCTAAAGAGGTGGGTAAGCTGACCTGGTCTCCTCGCAGCTGGACGTTCTTCTGCTTCATCGCCTTGGCGAGATGCTGGAATCGCTCATCATCCATACAAGCAGCAGTTGCGCAGGTGAAACCATGCAGGATGGAAGGGGACAGGCTGAAAAGCCAACGAAAGGCACTCAAAATTGAGGGGAACAAGAAGGAATGGGGAAGAATCTAGTCAGAACTGCGAGGGGGAACACAACAAGAGATGCAAGAGATATGGGAAGTATCTCCTGATCTTTCTCCTCACCCTCCACCGGGCATGGAAGCCTCTCAGTGCTTGACTTTCTTGAACTACGAGCCATTTATTGGGGTGGCTGGTGGTTCCCATATCAGAAGGTTAAATGCCAGTACTGCAAGTCACCACATTGCAAGTTTGATTCCAGCCAGCTCCAAGGTTGACTCAGCCTTCCATCCTTTCGTAGGTCGGTAAAATGAGTACACGGCTTGTGGGGGCAATTAGCTAACACACATTGGAAACTGCTTAACGCAGTGTAGATGTGTAAATAGCTATTGCTTAAAAAAAATTGTAAGCCGCTCTGATAGCCTTGTGGCTGAAGAGCGGGGTATAAATAACTTAATAAAAATAAATAATAATAATAAATAAACCTATTCTGGCTTTTAGTCTGAACTTTAAATGAGCTATCCATGAGGCCAAACTCTTAGCCCACCAGCAGGGTCAGAACCATGGAGTTCCTTTAAAGTTCTGATAAAACCTGGAGTGAATTCACTGCCATGTGGACATAGGAACCACTAGACACTACTGCCATGTGCTCATTTAAATACACCCTTTTTTTAAAAAAAAATCCACACCTATAGTTGTGAAAACAGGCATGTGAACTTGCTTCTCTCCATCCCCGGGTGGGAAGACAGCAAAGGAGAGGGGTGTTTTGACCAACAAAATATCCCAGATTGCAAAAAAAAGTTAAGCATGCAACCTCTGCACTGTTTTCCTAATAACAATGGAGGCTTTGCTGTGGAGGCGTTTGGCTCCTGTAGAATCCTAGAATTGAAGGGATCCCCAAGGGCCATCTAGGCGAACCTCTTGCTGTGCAGCTTTCCCCAGCTGAAGGACTCCCAAGAGATGACCAATGATATAGAGCTAACAATATGGAAATCATGGGAACTCCGAACCTCTTTCAAACAGTGTGGTGGGGAACTGTGGCAAAATATTCCCCCACCAAGAAAAAAGCTGAGACAAAGGTGGCCATACCTGTTGAAATCAGAGGTTTTCTTGATAACATTGTCGAAAAACATGGCAGCCTAGAAGAACAAGGAAAAGCAGCTTTAATTCTTTGAGTAACAAGGGGGATCTGGAAGGCAGCAGATGCTGTAGAGTAGGCAGAGCATGGAAAAGTTACTTTCTCATATACTGTTCCCAGAATTCCCCAGTGAGCACATGGTAATATCAGTGGTGGCTGGGGATTTGAGGAGCTTTTGATCAAAATAGTAACTTTCCTAAGCTCTGAGAATGAGAATTTGGATGGATCAACAAGTCCATTTCCAATCCACAGCAGTTTCTCCTTTGTTCAATCATAAGACTGTTCCACATAATTTCCATACCAGTGTACATTTTTTTAAAAAACAAAAGCACAAACTTTTGCATATATTTTCACACCCAATGTCTAATTTGCATGTTACGCAAGTTTCTTAAATGTGTACACATGTTGCAAGCAACTCTCTCCTAGCACACACATTTCTGTACACAGCTTTCCTAGTGCACATGGTATACAATGTATAGTTTTGCATGCATTTTTTTGAGTCAAGAACTCAAAAGTCACACAATTTGGAGATGTGAAGAAGCCAAAGGAAACTATGGTTCAATCCACATACCAGTTCAGGGAATGCAAATTTAGTGAATGCCCTTTAAAATGCAAGACTGACAGAATTCACCCCTAGCTCTACTACAGAATCCAGTAGGAAGAGAAGAAAATAAGGATAACTTGTTTGTTTCTCCTACCTGTTCTGAAGTCCATGGTTTGCTATTGAGATCTTGCATGTCGAACAAATCACCACTGCCCAGCAATGAGGCCGGTATGTAGGGAACCAGTTCATCAGGGACATATTTCACCAGGTCACTGTGCCCATCGGTAGCATCAATCAGCTGGAAAACAGAGTTATGAATCAGGCTTATACTGCAGTGAGGAAAGTCTCCAAGCATGTGTTCAGACTGCAGTTTAGAGCACTCTGAAACCACTGAAACTGCCATGACACCGTCCTATGGAATACTGGGATTCATAGTTTCATGAGGTACTTAGAATTCCATCTCTCTCTGGCTTTTCTTCGCAAACGAAGATTCAGGAAGGACTCATCCCGCGCTTTCTGCAAGCGCGCTGATGACTAAAAAGGCCAATCCAAGATAAACAAGTCCAGTTGCAGAAAGCACAGCAGGTCTCCTTGGGTGATGTTTCCGGGTTGTGATTCTTTCTGCATTGTGGTTTCTCTTCAAGACTTGTTCGGCGTGAGTTCTCAAATAAGGCTGCAGCATTGTGGATAGTGCATCTCCATGCCTCCCGATGTGAGGCCAGGGCGGACCATTGTTGGTTTTCAATTTGGCCGAGCCTGAGATGTTGTTTCAGGGAGTCCTTGCATCGCTTTTTTGGAGGGCCCCTCTTACGCTGACCCATGGCGAGTTCACTGTAGAGTCCTATTTTTGGGAGGCGATGGTCCTTCATCCTAGAAACATGCCCTGCCCGGTGCAGCTGCGTTCTCAATATCATGGCCTCAGTGCTGGTGATCCCTGCTTGCTCAAGGACAGCAACATTTGTCACATAGTCAGTCCAGTGTATTCCATACTGGAGAGCTAAAGTATGTTTCCACTGCATTTTTAACTGTTTTTAAACTATCTGCTTTGGATAGTACCACTGTCTAGTTTTTTAAAACATTTGCAATGTAGCCAACTTCTATTTCAAATTATTGTAAATCAATGTGAAGTCGAAGGCTTTCACGGCCAGCATCCATAGGTTTTCTGTGGGTTTTTTTCCAGGCTGTGAGGCCGTGTTCTGGAAGAGTTTATTCCTGATGCTTTGCCTGCATCTGTGGCTGGCATCTACAGAAAATCTGCCACAGCTGCAGGCGAAACGTCAGGAATAAACTTTTCCAGAACACGGTCTCACAGCCTGGAAAAAACCCACAGAAAACCTATTGTAAGTCACCTTGGTGGGGAAAAAGCAGGGTATAAATTGGAAATAAATAAATAAACAAATAGCACTGAGCACTAGAGAATTCAAAGTCCCTCACCAAAGTGCAAGTGACAGTATTCTGTAGGATGGAGCTACAGCACTGAAAGTGATATCAAAATACAGTTGGAAACACATACACCTCACCTGCAGAATCAATATCTGTGGTTTCACCATAGCGATCACATGCCAAGGTGACAAAATAGCCTCTTCTTTTCTTTGCTCCTCTTTATTTAAGTGGAAGATTGCACTTCTGCACCTTGGATTAGTTTTTGTGTGTGTTTAAAAAAATACTGTTCCACATTGGCAACTAGTGACAAAAAATGAGATTAATTCACTCGTACGCACCATCTTGATTCGCAGGCATGCCCATTTGAACAACAAACACGTATGGCTTTGCATGCCTGTGATTTTGGGGGGGAAAACATGGAGACAAATGAAAGTGCTGCAAATTGGCGTTACTGTGCACAAATCCACATTTTACCGACTTGTATTGACAAGCTCGTAGCTAAGTACATGTAATGTACACCCTGATATTAGGATTCTGGCCAGTATGTTACAAATGACACATATTTGTTTGTTTTATACAAATGTGAGAAAGAAATTACAAAGCTAACATTGCTTTTCCTTCTGCAACTGTACCGGAGCAGGTTATTTTTTGGCATCTCTCTCTGGCATTGAGAACTGTTCCAACAGGTCTGAAGGGTGATACCAGAGATTGTTCTTCATAGGTGTGCTGAATTATAGTATCTGATACTTATTGAACCAGAAATATACACAGAGGTCTTGATCGTTGCAACTTTTCTTTGGCTGGGATTACCTACACCATCCCTTAAAACAACTTTCACATTCTTTGGAGAGCAATACCTTGGCATTTGCCTCCTTGACAAAAGCAACTGTGACAAACATGTTCAAAACTTCAAAACCTGGACATGTTATAGCATTAATTTCTTTAAAAAAAAACAGTGAGGGGCATTAATAATAATAATAATAATTTATTTATTTATATACCGCCCTTTGGTAACCCAATCAGGGAGGTTAGCAACATTAAAACACCATGCAAAGTAAAACAGTATACTCCCCTCCCCCCTTAAAAAGTTATTAAATCAATTTACAAATTAAAACAACAATTAAAACACTTAATAAAACACACTGATTACACATACAGACACATCCAGCCTTGTTTTAAGGCAGGGATGGGAAATGTAAAGGGGTGTAGCTATTGGGAGGGATGAGGGCATTACCTCAACAATAAGAATTCAGTTCCCCCAAATGAAATTTAACTTTGGTCTCCAAATTTCTAGCATTGCAGCGGGTGTGACATTGAAAAGCATGCACATCTTTTTTAGATCTGCTGTGTTTGCATTTCCTTGGTCACTTTGCCAGCTCCTTTCTTTGGATGCCCAAATTCCTCAATTGAAGTTCTAAGTTACAGCAATCGTTAACCAGAATGGTGGCTGCAGTCAAGAAATCAGAATAAGGCTATGATGGAACTAGACAAGATCCTGAAGTGTAAAGATATAGCCTTGAAATGGATCGCAGTTCCCATCAGGCCTAGCCAGATGAGCCAAGGGTGAGGAATGCTGGAGTTTGCAGTTCAGAAATCTCTCAGGAGCTCCAAAATTTCCACCCCTGTTTTAAGTTTGTATTTCCAATGAAGCAGGGGTTTCCCCATACAACATTGGAAGGAGAAAGGACTAGGCCTGTAGAAGAAGCAAGCAAGTTGTATATTGACCCTCCACAGTGCAGTGAGTCCATAAATGGATTGCAATAATATGATGCATTTTGAGCAGTTGGAGTGCTCAAATGTATTATCTATAGCAGGAGTGGACAAAGTACACCCCATGGGCCACCTGAAACCCTTGGGACCCCTAAGTGTGGTTCCTGAAGCCCCCAAAAGCCTCCAGACCCCCCCTATTCATTTTTAAAAATTGGGATTATTTTCAAGTGAGTTTCTGCCTCAAAATCAGCTGAAATCTGCCCAAACCTCAGCTGTTCACTTCCACTAACCCACAAAGTCCCTGAAACCTCTCTCTCTTACACACAACACAGAGACAGAAAAAGAGGTTTAATATCAGCTAAATCAGAACATCGTGGCTAGAAGTCATCTTGAACACACTGAAATGCACCAGTGTGGCCCACCAGGTGGAAGTAAGGAAAAAAACAACCCCTGTCCCCTGCACAGTTGCCCACCCCCATTTTATTGGGTAACTTTTATGCTTAGTCATGATTTTGCAACAAACCAAGATGGCCTCACCTTTTCCACAAGCGTCGTTTTCACAGCCGGCGGCAATGTCTCCAGGTGCTTGGCAAAACTGGGGTATTTGACGGCCTCCAAAACAGCCTTGGCAGGCACGGACTCTAGCATACTGCTGTTGAACCCGACCACCAAACTCCCAAGGGCTTTGAGGCTCTGGTAATCTAGAATCTGTCCAGAAAAAAAAAAATCCACCATGAATTGGTTGGCATACTATTGTCCATTTCATCTTCCCAGTTGTACTGGCAACCTGGAGCTAAGAAAGATCAAGTGGTTTCTGCACAGCTACATTAAAACAGGTCTTTCTTAGACTTCTGTCTGAATCTATGACCAGCGGTAGCCGGTTGGTGGCCTCCATGTCGGGGTTGGTGAATCCATTCTGGGCTTTAGTTTCAACTTGTGCCATTGTGGACTGTGAGGCAATATATAAGTACCATAAAGAAACAAACTGTCATGATCTTCCATGGATTCTGGGTATTAGAGTAGAATCCATGAAAGGCCCTGAGATGAGTTTAGTTCCTGGCCTGATCCCCCCTTCCATGGATTCTGGGTATTAGAGTAGAATCCATGGAAGGCCCTGAAACAAACTTTTGGATAAGATGCCCTGCCACCTTTCCAAATCTCCTCGAGATAAACTCGTGATAGATTTTATCTCCCCCCTTTGTGAAGATGTGCTCCCTTATGCAGTGAAAGACTTATCTTTGTCACAGCCTGTGCTTTTCCTCATCTGTGTATCTTGCATTTAGCATGCTTTGTTTCTTGATTGGTCATTGGGAGGTAAACATGGGCATACTTTGCATGTCTCAATGCTAAAGCATGCATCTCCAAGGATATCCCTTTGTCACAGGAAGGAAAATAGGTAAATTCTTGGAAATGCACATTCCTTAGAACATCTAACTTGACTTTCAGGTGAGACCTTCTACCTCCCACCCCTGGAGGAGTTCCTTCCCTCCTCAGTTGAACCGATTTCATAAGCCGAGATATAATGCTTTCTTTACCTGGTACCCAGAATGGCACAGTTTCCTCAAGAAAGCTCTAGCCTGCTCAGCATGCCAGCCCTCAACTTTGCTCAAGGAGGACAGGGAAGAAACGATATCGGTGTAGTAGGCGCAGTTCTCAATCTGGTGCGCCGTGAGCTCAACCGCCTGTGGGGAGCCGAGGATTTCAGGAGAGAAGTCTTCGCAGTCAGTGATCAATGGGCCAGAAGCCTGGTGAGAGAAGAAAACTCTGTTTTCTGTGGGTATCGTTGTGTCGTCGTTGTATATCAGCACAAACCTTTTATTTGCAAAGTTCCATAAATGTTACTAAGAGTGTTTTTAGTAGGGCTGCCTAGTTGAATACAGGATAATCTGTCATTTCTCCACCCTGAAACTGTGGGGTTCAACTCTGATTTTCTTCTGCTGATACAGAGCATGAACCATCAATCCGCTCAAGAATGAGTGGAATATGAAGTCAATGAATAAACACAGCGAGAGATAAAGTTCTTACCGGGAATTTCACTCCAAGACTGGAAGCGATGGTCATGGCCCATCCTGAAAGACAAAAGGCAATATTTCAGGGAGAAGAAAGAATTTCCATTTTTTAAAAATGAACCAACACCCTACATCATGCGTAGAATAATTTCATACAGATAGTTAAGTAATGGATGGACTATGCCATCTTTCTAGATTGACCTTTGCTGTGCCTTCCCATGCAGGGCTATACTCACCAACTATAAGAATGCAGCCGAGGGTTTTCAGTGGCCGTAGCATTATTCCAAATGGTTCTCTCCACATGGTTAAATCTGCTCACTCCAGAAAAACAAACCAAGAAAAGAAATTAAACCCATCAACAATTCCTGAACTGATAGCAGAGCTTTAAAATGTGGGCACAACTTCTGTATACAAGGCACAGCTCAGTGGGGGGATACTTTTTTGGATTGCAAGTCCCAAAATTGCCCAGTGACCATGCTGGCTTGAGGATTCTTGGAGCTGTGGTCCCCCCCAAAAAGTAATGTTTCCAAGTTCTAGTGTGAGGCTAATTTGTCTGTTTGTAGAATATGTCATGGCAGTTTACCTAGCTGTGGGTTATTCCGCAATTGAGAAATGCTTAGTTTATCTGTGGGATGCTAAATGTCAGCCTTGTTCAAGAGATGGAGTCCAACCTGCAAGCTTTCCATCCTCTGCAATTCTATGTCCCAGTGACATTTAAATTTTGGCACTCACTAAACCTGCAACAACTTGACAAACAAAACGATCACTCTTAGTTTCTGAAAAGATCTGAGAAGACCCACTGGAGAAAAAAAAAATTGGCTTGCAGATGTGGCTGTTATTCACAGGACCATGTTCCCTAAGTTATCTTTGTTTCAAATGGGCTTATCTTTCTGCTTTTAAAAATGTTAAGGTTCATTAGTAATATTACATGGATAGATAAGCACCAGTGATTTTTTGCAAAGGTCAAAATTTAAGGACAAAGTGGGTGTGACAAACACATTACTGTATTATGTACTTCTGAAATGCATACAGTCCTTATTTGGTGTTAATCCCATTTGCAAATCCCCTGGAAACTCATGGAACCATCGGAGGATGTATCCACATTGCACATGTTAATAGCGGTTTGATACTGCTTTAACTGCTCTGGCTCCATCCTACAGAATCCTGGGATCTGTAGTTTGGGATAGCACTTAGAATTCTCTGTTACAGTTCAAGGAAGTGTACTAGATCTCATGAGTAGCCAATTCTAAGTACCTCACCAAATTACGAATCCCAGGATTTGTCGTTTGGATCAAATTGCTATAACTGAACAGCATGAATACACCCTGAATCTGCTTTTGTTCTTCTAGCTGTTCTAATTGTAGTTGGTCTAATGTAGGTACATTAAGATAACATGTAATATTGTGTGTGTGTGCCTTCAATTTGCCTGTCAGCTTGTGGTGACCCCATACATTTCATGGGGTTTTCTTAGGCAAGGAAGACTCTGAGGTGGTTTTGCCAGTTCCTTCCTCAGAAACGTACCCTACAGCACCTGGTATTCCTTGGCAGCCTTTCTGGGCTTGGGGAAGGGTCTTCATTTTGGACTGCCACTCCCAGCTGGGAGGATTCTGGGAGTGACAGTCCCAAAGGGACCTTTTCCCATGCTCTGGAAGTTCTAGCCTGGAACATTTGGGGGAAAGGGACCAAGGTCAGATCTTGTGTCCATCTGTGCCATCAAGTCATCTGTCAACTTATTCTGACTCCATGAATTTCAGGGTTTTTTCTTAGGCAAGGAATCCTCAAAGGTGATTTTGCCAGTGCCTTCCTCTGAAATAGAGCCTGCAGCACCTGGTATTTGTTGGTGGTCTCTCATCCAAGTACTAACCAGGGCTGACCCTGCTTAGCTTCCAAGATCAGATGGGATCTCATGGTGCTTTTAGGGTATTCATCTTGAATGCATGAGATGAATGGAGATCCAAACTAACCTAAGATCAGATTCCACTTTAAATGAGCGATGGGTGAAGAAAATGGGATATTGCATGCAAGGAAAGCGGCTGATCCGTGTAGCCAAAGGCCACCCTATTCCCCAGAGAGAAGAGCAAAGAAGCAAAATAAAGGAGAAAGCATCTCTTTCAAAGACAGTACATACCACCTCCTCTTCCTGGCGTGTAGGGCTGGAAGTAACACGCTCCAAGCAGCCTGCTTTTCACTAAGGAAAACAGGGCGTGACCCTCCTGATTCGGAGAACCACCTCTGAAGTGATAGGACAAATTGTCAAATGTGTCAGCCACACCCAATGGCTTGTGGGATTCTGAAAAAAAGAAAGGTTTGGCACACAATGGGATGTTGTCTTTATTCTTGTGGCACCCAATGAAGCAGAAACTCAGCAGGAAAGCACATTGAGGTGTAAGTGCTTGGCTGTGGTTAGCTAGGGTGGGAGAGATCACAGAATCATAGAGTTGGAAGAGACCCCCAAGGGCCATCTAGTCCAACCCCATTCTGCCCTGCAGGAAGACCCAATCAAAGCCCTCCCAACAGATAGCCATCCAGCCTCTGTTTAGAAACCTCCAAAGAAGGAGACTCCTCCACACTCCCAGACAGCAGCGGATTCCAATTCCGAATAGTTGTTACTGTCCTAACGTTTAAGTGGAATATCTTTTCTAGGGGATTCTATGTTTGCAGTTACAAGGGAGACAGCATGAGACCATTGCCTCCCCACATAAGAAATTTATCCCCCAATAGCAATTTTACTTTAGTCCCCAAAATGCTAGCATTCCTGAAACTGAGACTGTGCAGAAATAATCCAGTTTGACACTGCTTTAACTACCCTGGCTTGATGTGATGGAATTCTGGGTTTTGTAGTTGTGTGCAGTAACTCCATAGCACATCATTCCAGCATCCTTCACCATTGCCTACGGCAGCTGGGAGTTGCAGTCCAATAACATCAAAGTGCTACATGCTTCCCACCTCTGGTCTAGGGACGCTTCAAGCGTGATGGAATGGATGAGATAGATTTTATTCTTATTCTTACCTTCTCCGTTGCTCACTTTACACTGAATATATATTTGTTTTCCCTTAACTTGTATCCTGAGAGACGTTGCGAGGAGGAAAAGACAGTCGACCCATTCAGGAGCCATCTTATGTGTATCTCATGGCTAAGGGGAATCTTAGATGGAGAAAATGGCTACACTGCCTTTTAGCTTTGGTTTCCTCATCTTCCTGAGGGAAAACAGGGAGCTCTTGGTTTCTCTCTTGATGACAGAGTAGTTGTGTCATAATCTGTATCAGCACCAGCATGAAACCTAGCATTTTAGTGATTGGTTTCAAAAATTCCACGTTCTTCACATACACACACACACACACACACACACACACACATGTAGAAGAAAATTGGCGGTACATTACAGCTATGCATAAAAATTAAGTAACAAATCCAAATTTCAAATTTACATCTAAAAAGGTAAATAACAAGTGTTCGAGACAAGGGATGGGTTTACGAGCCTTTCTCTATATGGGGTGGTCCAGTTTGTCAAGAAAACCCCATGACTTAGGTTTGCCATAAGTCAGAAACCACTTGAAGGCAGACAAAACCAGAAAGCATTGGGAATAATGGGGATCATGAAAACTTTTTTTTTTTAGCAACAGAGCTTCCTCCTACTTCATATGTCAATTCAATGCAAAAGACATTTGTTATCCCAGCTGCTCATACAGGTTTGTGAAATGAGGCCTTGTCACACCACGCTTGATGTGTTTTATTCAGCTCTGTGGTTGATTCTGATCTCCAGGTGACTCAGATGGCCCTGTTTGTATTTTTTTCTTTTTTCCTGTTGACATTAAAACCAATAAAAACTAACTTTTAAAAAAGAAAAAGCTCTGTTCTTCAGAGGGTGGCTTTGCCCATATCTCTTGGTGCTTCCTCACCATCTTAGATCTTTACTTGGAGGATATGATATAAGCCACCTTTCTTATTTTCCTTTCTCCAGAGGAAGATTGACAATTATGCTGGCTGGCTGATCAAGGTGGATTTTGACACCACCAGCAACGTGAGCAATAACCCACAAAGCTTCAAACGCATCAGAACGGAACACACCCTTGTCAATATTTCTTCCGCTTTTTCAGAACAATGCCTATCTAAACCTTGTTGGGCATACGGTGGTTTCTGGGCAGGACCTCTTCCTTGTTGAGTCAAAAGTAAGGATTATCCACTCTTTGTTTCCTTTTGCTTCTGTCCAAAAGTCAGGGGAAATGTACAGGAATGAACACGTAAAAGCCAAACAGCCTGGAGAAAACAAAAAACCAAAAAGCTCCACCTCTGATTTTGTCTGCCCAAGCAGACAAGATGGAGGCAATTGCCATGCTGTGGGGAGAATTTATATTTCCCCCCCCCCTTGGATCCACAGGCACTAAGGTATGCCCCAGCTATACACTAAATCCCCAGTTGGTTCTCATACTTTTCTACCAGCTCCGTTAGGACATTAAAAAACCCAAGGTTGGAATCCTGATGGCTTTATCCACCTCTGTAAGTTCCTTTACACATCCAGTTGCAACTTTTAGGTGCTAGTATAGGGGTGGGCAAGTGTACAAGGAGTGGAGGGCCATTCCTCACACACACACACACACACACACACACAAACATACACCTTCTCGGCAGGTGCCACATTTGGGCACACCCAAAGTGATGCAACGTCACTTCTGGATACCATTTTGGCTGATTTTCTGTTGAATTTTTGTTTTGGTTTTTTGGGATAAGGTTTGGAGAGCAGGCTCCATTATGTCAAGGGAAGCAAACCACCACATTTTCAGGTGGCTTTGGCAGCTTTGGGGTGTTGTTGTTGTTTTAGCAAAAAAACAAAAACAAAATACCACTGACATGAAACTACTACTGGTTATAATATGCTGACATATTGCCGTTTTGAAGTGTTTGCTTTTTTGTCAGGCAGCTCTTCTGAATGACAGAGTGCAAACCAGACTTTCCTTAGCTGTGAAGAAACACAAAATACACAACCAGTCAGAGCTACAGAGTCAGAGTCACCATGTTGCAAGTTCGATCCCAGCGGGCTCCAAGGTTCACTCAGCCTTCCATCCTTTCATAGGTCGGTAAAATGAGTACCCAGCTTGTGGGGGCAATTAGCTAACACATATTGGAAACTGCTTAAAGCAGTGTAGATTGCTATTGCTTAAAACAAATTGTAAGCCGCTCTAATAGCCTTGTGGCTGAAGAGCGGGGTATAAATAAATAAATAAATAAATACAGAGCAGTGACATCTAAACTCTGATGCAGGAACTCAAGCCTGGGAGAAACTTCCAGGCTTTAGACAACATTGCTCCATGTTTTGTTGTACCCAGACCTCTTCATGAGCTCTCTACCTTGGATGTCCTCTGCTAGTACATGGGCTGGCGGCTGCAAAACTTTAAGTCCAAGCCTTTGTGTCACCTTTTCTGGTGTGATCTCTTTCCTATTCCTAAACGAATACCGGCATCTTGTTAGTGACATATGCAGATGTAAATTGTGCTATGTATGCGGAGCAAATCCTTCCCTGTTGCACAATGGACATATTCTGCTGGCACCAGCAGAAGTGGGGCTGTGCATGCAGCAATGTCTCCGGCAGAGGTGGAGCCTGGCCCATCCCAGGCAGCAACTGTGGCCCGGGAAGAGGAGGTAGATGCATTTCACCCAATCAAGCAATGTAAAATAAAGTGCATGGAGCAAAAGGACAGGCAATGCCTTGCTCCACTTTAAATACAGGACACTGACATAATGAGGCCAGCTGAGCTGATTTACTGCTTGCTATAAATTTGCTCAGCCCAGGCATTCCATTGCTCTAAAACTTCCATGCAACCCTGTCTTACCTCTCTGGCTACTTGGCTCTCTCACCTTTGGTATGTGCTTCTGGACTAACCTTTCTGGCAATTCCCTTCTCCACTTTGGACGCTGCTCAGGACTGCTTTCTCCCTTTGAACCTGAGGCTGCCTGGACCCCATCTAAGCCTTGGGACTGCCAGTTCTTGTAGCCAAAAGAGGTGCTCAGCTGGGCACTTGCTGGCTTTAAACAAGACATAGTGCTGCATATCTCTCCATGCAGATATTTGCACTAGACCAAGAGGATATTAGCTTGCAGGCACTGGTTGTTTATTTCCTCAGCAAGAGCCTACTTCTTCCCATTGTTTTCTTCTTGGTCTGATAGCCTGCACCCAGTCATGTTCTGCATGAACTAATAACAAGATTTGTTTGCAGAAACTCAAGTGGATGAAGTACCTCTCCATCTTGGCTGTTTTGTGCAAGTGTTTTGCTTCATGTCCACTCCAGAGGATGGGACTTGTCAGGACAAAGGCTTCTAGCCTCACCTGTCAAAGTGTACTCGAAGGAATTATCAAGAGAGTTCAGCAACAGGTTTGTTTGTCCAGAGCTTATTTTAAAGAAGGGACAAAGGAACCATTGGCACCTGTCAACTAATATTTCCTAAAGAAAATGTAGCAATCGCTCAGGGATAAGGGAGACCTAAGATCTATTGGGCTTTATAGATCTTAACCAGTATGTTGAATTTTGCTCAAAAGCAAACCAGCAACCAATGGGGCTAGCAAGGGAGTTTTCTGCTTCCTTTAACCTGTAAGTTCCACACATGTCTTATTTTCACCTATTGCAAAAGCCTGGAGTGAGTGCAACTTTACAGCTGGAAAAGCTCCTTTTTACATAAATATTTTTATTGAAGAGAGAGAAAATTAAATTTAAAATATACAAAAAGAAAAAAAAGATATCTCATTACAATCTTTCTCTTTCCCCATTTTTTACATTTTCTGTATCACACATGATCACATTTTTGTTCTGATTACTATATCTTCTTAAGTTGACTTCCTTTTGTTTATCTACAAAACAAAACGTAAATTATTAATCTTTAAGTCACATGACCTTCTGACTGAACCCACCAGATTGCTCCACCTCTTACAATTCATTATACCATCAAATCTTTAATTGAAGCTGTCTCCTCTATAATCTGTCTAATCAATATACTATCAAAATCTAGGTCTAAAAGAATATTTCATGAATGTCCCGAGTTTCTTTTTACTAATTAATTACTGGCAACTAATCTCTTTCTAATTTATTTTAGTGGTTTGCCTGGATCTTATATGTTAAGTTATCCAGCTCAATCATATCAACTAATTTCATTAACTGGTCATTTATAGTTGGAATTTCCTTAGATTTCCATTTCTGTGCCTGGGCCAGTTTTGCAGCTGAAATCATGTAAAGCAAAATTTCCCAGTAGCTATTTTCATCTTTCTTCTTCTTTCTCTAATGATGACCAAGACGAGTTGAATGGCTGCACCTCTGAAGTGGAACAAGAGTGACACCGTGTGACTGCACTTAGTTGTGTGCATGCACATAATATTTCATAAAATGACTCTAGCAGCACCTTTGAGATTTATTTGAGCATGAGCTTTAGTGAATTTCAACCGACATCTTCAGATGCACTGACAGGGTACAATACTGCCGCCTACAAACGTGGTAAAGCTACCTGTTTGGAATAAGAGAGACAGTGTGGCATAGAGGTGTGAGTGTTGGACTAGGACACTGGGGGACCAGGTTCGAATCCCTGCTTGTAACTCCCCCCCCCAACCTATTTCCTGGGCTTGAGATTCATAGGAAGAAAGAGGGTCATTCTGCCAGCAACTGGAGCACAGGTAAGTGATGTGACCATCAGGTTTAGGAATGGGTAGGGCCAGTTTGTGACTAACTAAGTAATTGATAGGTGCATAGACTTATAGAGTTGGAAGAGGTCCCCAAGGGTCATCTAGTCCAACCCCATTCTACCCTGCAGGAATACCCAATCAAAGCACTCCCAACAGATGGCCATCCAACCTCTAGTTCTAAACAATTTCAGCACCATGGAGAACTCATAGAACCATAGAGTTGGAAGAGACCCCCCCAAAGGCCATTCAGTCCAACCCCATTCTGACCTGCAGGAATACCCAATCAAAGCACTCCTGACAGATAGCCACCCAGCCTCTGTTTAAAAACCTCCAAAGAAAGAGACTCCACCACACTCCCAGGAAGCAGCAGATTTGACTTCCGAACACCTCTTACTGTCAGAAAGTTCTTCCTAATGTTTAGGTGGAATCTCTTTTCCTGTAGTTTGAGTTCATTGCTCCGTGTCCTAGTCTCTGGACCAGCAGAAAATAAGCTTGCTCCATCCTCAGCATGACATTCCTTTAAATGTTTAAATATAGCTATCATGTCAACCTTTACTTCTCCAAGTTAAACATGCCCAGTTCCCTAAACCACTCCTCATAGGTCATCATGGCTTCCAGACCTCCCACCAATGTAGAATACTGACCAAAAGTCCGAAGTCACTGTTTTCAAAGAGAAGGAAGAGCAGGAAATGTGTGGAAATTAGTTGCAAGCAGCCTAAGTGAACATGGGAACGAAACGAGATGTGACAAACCACGCTGGTACAGAACACACGCCCTTTGTCGAGGGATGAACACTGTGGGTCCGCTACACCCTGGCCTCTTTTTCCCACATCAGACAGGGAGCTGAAGGCTTTGTTACACGCCCAGCTGAAATATCTCTGGTATGAAGAAGAACTTTAGCTGCCGGCAGTCATGCGAGAGAGAGGTATCCCCAGGCCTCAAGAGAATGCATGCAGCCATCAGCTACTTTCTATGAATGTTTCCTCCGGTGATGGCTGTTGGTTTCCATGTCTCTGGGGTGGTGACTTTGCTCTGGATGTTAGTCTGAACTTTGAAGGACCTCTCCAGGATGCTGAACCATCTCCACTCAAATAGATTCAGCCCTTTGGCTACCTCTTTTATTTAAAGTTTGGACTAAAACTTGCCACTGGTTTGGGACTATCATTCTCCTTACTCCCTCATTCACCAAAAGATCTTGATGTTAGAGGGGAATCATAAAGTTGGAAGAGACCACAAGGGCCATCTAGTCCAACCCCCTTCTACCATGCAGGAAGACACCATCAAAGCATGCCTGACAGATGACCATCCAGCCTCTGTTTAAAGACCTCCAAGGAAGGAGACCCCACCACGCTCCGAAGGAGTGTGTTCCACTGTCAAACAGCTCTTACTGTCAAAAAGTTCCTCCCCATGTTGAGGTGGAATCTCTGTTCCTGGAGCTTGCATCCATTACTCCATGTTCTAGTCTCTGGAGCAGCAGAAAACAAGCTTGCTCCATCCTCAATGTGACAGACCTACAGATTTCAAATGTTGACTTACCTCCCTTATCATCTTGCATTTTGGCTTGGTTTCACCTTGGTCTTTGGCTTGAATTTTGGCTCAGACTTTGGACTTACCTCAGTGTTTCTAGCTTCATCTCTGGTTGTTGGGTCAGTCAATCTTTTTGGCTACCTGTGCCCTTAGGGGCTTATGGTCTCCACTGCCTCCTGTGGTGGTAAGATGCCAGAGAAAGAGGGCCACTCCAATGTATTCCATTGTCAAAAAGCTCTTATCATCAGAAATGTCTTCCTAATGTTTAGGTGGAATCTCTTTTTCTTGTAGTTTGAATCTATTGCTCCATGTTCTAGTCTCTGGAGCTGCAGAAAACAAGCTTGCCCCATCCTCAATATGACATCCCTTCAAATATTTAAACATGGCTATCATGTCCCCTCTTCACCTTCTCTTCTCCAGACTAAACATACCCAGCTCCCTAAGCTGCTCCTCATTAGGGCATGGCCTCAGTGATAGAACATCTCCTTGGTATGTTGGAGGTCCCAGGTGGGCTACCAAGATGGTAAAACATCTGGAAACTCAGCCTTGTGAAGAACAGTTTTGGGGTGAAATGGGCTTTTTCACATAAAAATATATTACCATTTAATGTGCTCCAAGAAAACATATATACTAAAATTGAACAATGCAGAGAAGATTAGCATGGCCCCTGAACAAGGATGACAAGCAAATGCATTGATAGTTGAGTTATATCTTGAAACTTTCATCCATTGTAAGCACTCTGGGGCAGGGAATGTGCCAGGAATGGGGCCAGCTATTCTAACGTTCACTGCTTGGCCTCCTGTTGATTCTAAATAAAATACTAGTTCATAAAAGTAATGGTTCTTCGCATCTGAAATATTGTTTTAGCATCCCATTGAAATGAGGTTTTGCCTTGGCACTTTTATTTCTGGCAGGGCTTCCTCACCATAACAATTTCATGACAGACAGAAATCCAACAGGGAAGGTTTGTTTCCAAAATTGGATCTTCATACTCCAGCACTGTGGGTTTTTCCCCCCTGTGCTATTAAAGGAGAGCCAGCATGGTACAGTGATTTGAGCATTAGCCTATGACTCTGGAAACCAGGGTTTGAATCCCCACTCAGCCATGGAAACCCACCAGGTGACCTTGGGCAAGTCACACACTCTCAGCCTCAGAGGAAGGCAAAGGCAACACCCTCTGAACAAATCTTGCCAAGAAAACCCTGTGATACGGTCGCCATACCTTGGAAACAACTTGATGGCACATAACAACAACAAAATTAAAGGCACAGAAGCATCAACAAATTAAAGAAAGAGGGTGAGGCAGAAAGACACGCTTTTCTCAGAACTGCCACCTTTTTGCTGCACAGAGGAAGCCAAAAATGTGTTTTTCAAATGCCAGAACCATCTAATAATAGCCGTCTGCAAATGGGATTTGGAAGGGTGGGGCTGAGAAACAGCCCAAACAGAATGGGAGATGTGGGACCTTCTTTATAAAAGATTTGACAGTGAGACTGACTGAAGGAGGCGTGCAGGTTTGCATGCAACTTTGGTTGCACACTCAGTTGTACAATGTTGTCATTCAACAGAACAGTTGTATGGTACAATCAAGGGCTCATTCTGCATGTGAAGATTTTCACTCTGCAACCCTTAGCCACAGTAGGCATTGGATCAGTTCTGGATTTTAGTCTGAGTTTAAAGGAGATAATCAAGGTGCTGGATCTGTTTTGGGTACTGTATATGGTTTGGCACCTTGGATAGCTCTGTGGAAGTTTGGATTAAAAGCTAGAGCAGACTGCTCCCCTGAAATGGGGACCCCCCCCACATTGCCACTGCTTAGCATTTGTATATAGCTTTTGCATTTTCAAGCTATCTCATATCCATCATTCTAATCTTTTCAATGACTTCATTTTCCTGTCTAAGGCCAACTGCTGAGATCACAGCAGAGAGAGGAAATTTGAACCCTCAGTTTCCTGCCTCTTCAACAAGGGGACCCCACCGTCTGTCGCATATAGGAATGTTCCACCCGGTAAAGCCTTCTGATGCTTCACTGTTGTACCCAAGAGCCATGGAAACTGTGTGAACACCTGAAATAGCCTCAGGAGGGAGGGTGGAGCACTTTCTTCTTGTCACTTGGCACCAAGTGAAAGCAGTCAAGTGGACAACGTTATTGCATTCCTTCCCTGTGACTTGACCTCTCGGTATAAAAAGGAAGATCCTCCAGAAACCCGTGCCAAAGATCTCAAGAAGGTCCTTGGTCCATCAGCCTGTCTCCAGACCCCATGACAACATTTTGACAGTAAGGTTTTCTTGCGGTGTGGGAGGCGGAGGGGGTGTCTGTTCGGCAATGCTGTAACTTTGGGGAGAGCAGGAAGAACCAGAGCCAGGGTGGAGTAATGGTTTCAGGGTTGGACTTAGACCTTTGGAGGTTTTTAAACAGAGGCTGGATGGCCATTTGCCGGGAGTGCTTTGATTGGGTATTCCTGCATGGCAGAATGGGGTTGGACTGGATGGCTCCTTGGGGTCTCTTCCAACTCTATGATTCGATGATTCGATGACAGATTGTCCTTCATGGTCTATAGCACTGCAGGAAAGTTCTCTTGGAGAAGCCAAGCTGCTATGAAAGAAACAGAGGGGCCACCTATTTTTACAATCCTCACAATACTGTTAATTTCTGGTAAGTTGCCCAAAGTGCAGCTCTTGTTCTGATAGTTGCCGTAACCAAAAATACACTTTGTAAGCAAGTTGTTTTGAATGTGGTAGGACTTATGTCTAGGATTACACTCGCAAGCGGTGACCCTATGTCCCCTTGTCTGAAAGTAAAACCCATTGAACTGAGACCGATTTGTTTCTGAGAAGATATGTCTGCTGTTTGCTAGTTGCAAATAAATTCATTGCAGTAGTTGTGTCTTCACATATAAAAGAAACAGCAGAGAAACCTAGGGATATTTCTCAATAGTGTGTGAAAGATTTTTTTTTCTCCTTTTCACATTGTAAAACTCAATTGGGCCAATATGGGCTTAGGCTGGGGTAGATAAAGCACGGCCCTCCAGATGTTGTTGGACTGCAATGCCCATCAGCCCTTATCAGCATAGCCAATGGCAAGGAATTCTGGGAGCTGCAGTTGAGTGACATGGGGGGGGGCTTAGTTTGCTCACCCTCTCCTAGACTAACAAAAGAAAGAATCTCTCATTCAATGATGGAGTCCTCACTGCCCACAAGAGACTCACTGGCTTTAATCTTTAAGAGAAATACAGTATTTCTAAAGGAGCCCATTTCTGTATTCTAAATTTTCAAAAAAATCTCTTTTAAGGGTCCCTGATAGAAGGCAGTCCGCATAATTACCTTGCTCTCCGACGCTCTCCTGTCTCTTTAAATGCAGTAAGTAGAGAAAAACAACAGCAATGTTCAGGAGTTTGCTTTATAGCAAGGATTGGCTCCTGTGTGGGTGACAGGGACCAATTCCCTCCCCAGTGGCTGCAATCTCCCCCCCATAGCAAGCCCCCAATATCTCAGTTTTCCTCTGCAGTCCTTCTCAAAATGGCTCCAGAAAGTTACACCCTTGTTGCCATTTTGGGAGGAACTGCAGAGAAATATGGAAGTATTGGAGGGGAAGTGGGGTGGGATTTTTTATTTATTTTTTCAGTGTGTTTTCACACATTTGGGGGATTTCTGCGAGGGAGCCATGGTGGTGTTGTGGTTAAATGCCAGTATTGCAAGCCACAAGGTTATGAGTTCGATCCCAGAGGGCTCCAAGGTTGACTCAGCCTTTCATTCTTCCATAGGTCGGTAAAAGGAGTACCCAGCTTGTGGGGGGCAATTAGCTAAAAATCATTGTATACTGCTTAGGGAGTGCTTTGGCATTGATAAGCAGTACAGAAATAGAAGTGCTATTGCTATTTGGAAGCAAAAAGTGTCCAAAAATCCCACCATTTTAAAAAATTGGGGTTTAGGGCCCTTTGATGGGGGTTCAGAGGTCATATGCAACCCATAGGATGCAATTTGCTTGCCCTCACTTTAGAATTTGGTACCTGTCCTGCATACACCCCAACTGTCCCGATTTGGCAGGGATAATCCTAATTAATCCTTTGCCATCTCACTATTTCCTCTGCTCTTAAAATGTCCCAGTTTCCCCCTCTTTCTCCCATATTTTCCCATTGTTCTCAGCTTGCTTCAGTTCCTTCAAACTGAGACCAATGTGCAAAAGGAGTTTTCTCCCAATTAACTCAGTGAGAAAAAGAGAAGAGGAGGTGACAGAATCTGCCCTTCCCAGTCGGCTCAGGCCAAAGCAAACTGCTGCAACCTATCCTAGCTTGTGTGTCCTTCCTCATTAATCACTTTTGCCATCTTGGCCACACTCTGATATTGCTTGACCACAGGTGTCTAACATTTCATCTGTGAAAGAGTGGAGGATAGAGTCCTGAAAGTAGGACCTTTGGTCAGAAGGAAAATGGAACAACTTAAAGTAGAACAAGAACTTGGGAACTGGAGACTTTAAATTCCCCTGGTCTGCCTACGTGGCCATTGGCCATGCTGGCTGGGGGATTTTAGATGGTAACATTTCCAAGCCCTTCTGTCCCTATAAACAAGCAATAAGCAAGTCTAATTTTCTAATCATGTCTTCTCTCCTGTCATCTCTTTCCCCCCACAACCAGTGTCCAGCCTTCCCAATCTGTAAGTAAAATCTGTGCAACTTTGACCTTACTCCCAGGGCCAGGGCTCAAGAGATATAAGGGTTGGAGGGAGGTTGGAGGGGACAGAAAGATTAATATGCTGACCCATGGCCAGCATGTTGATCTGAAGTCAGTTTCTGGTGTGTAGACTCAAGAATAAATGAACGGTCACTATACGTCAAATCTCATTTCTGCTTCCTCTCTCTTGGTCACATTCTGCTGTGACTCCGCAATGGAATTGCAGACCAAGGCTATGCAAAGATAGCCAGCCAGGCTCGGTTTTCAGAGGGTCCCATTTTGCCTGACTGGCCTTCCCCAAGGGTCCCAGCACCTTCCCCAATTTTTTGGCTCCTTAATCTCAATATTTGTGGACTAATCTCTCTCTCTCTCTGCTTCTTTTGGTTTTCACAGCTCCCACCTATTGCTCCTTTGTCAGAAGGTATGTATCAAAGGGAAATTAGACTAGATAACATTGAGTGGGAAAGGGTGTGCATTCCCACATGCACAGATATGCTGGTCCACCATTAAAAACCTAAAGAAATAGATTATTGATGCATCCTATGGATACTGACGTGGAGGTAAATTGGGGGGGGGCATCCACACTAGGGAAATAATCCAGGTGGAAACTGGATTATTTGCATGGCTCCTTACTATAAAATCCTGGGATCTGTAGTTTGGGGAGGGACCAGCAGTCTTTGTCCAAGAAGGCTAAAGACCTTGTAAAACTACAGATCTCAGGATTCCATAAGAAGGAGCCATGGCAAATAATCCAGTTTCAAACTGGATTATTTGTGTTGTATGGATTCCCCCTTGCACTGTGTTGTGTGGATTGCCCCTTGCATGCTGTTGGTGGTTTATGCACACATTATGTTTGGCCATGGTGTAACACATGGATTTGATTAATCATTGTGTAAGCAGAGATTTGCAAGTGTAAGGGTTGCACGTGCAGCTGCACATTTTTGGATGGTGGATAAATTAGTCATCAGTACCTTCAATGCACCACTGGAGTCACTGGGATTGTAAAAACAGCAAATGCATTCTCAGATAAGCAGTTGCACAATAGGATGATGTAGTACAACTACCACTTACCTATGCAAGTGTAGGTTTATTCTTTGTGAACTTGATGTAGGATCTTAGCTATAAATAACTTTACCTGTTCAGTAAACCTAGAAATTGCCTGATGTGCTTTCTTTTCATTTCGTTTCTTTTTCCAGGGCAGATGAAAACTCTACCCTTGAAGAACCATGCCAGTTCACCCTGCCACAGTACGCTTGTGGCTTGGCAGGCCAGGTAGCTTTGTTTACTTCTGAATATTTTGAGAAGGGAGATTTACATGACTAGATCTTGCAGGGTCAGCTCCCAGAAGTTTACCCAACAGCTCAGGTTCAGCAAAGTTTGTCTTCATGAAGAAGGAGCTGCAAAGTCTTGGGAAACCGAGTTATTAGAAAGCTTCCATTCATTTCACAAATAACACTGTTTAGGAGACTGGAAGGGGAAATTCCCAGAAAGGGAGGAGGAAATCAGGGACTTGAAGAGAGGTGAGAAACTGGATTGTCAAGGGCAGAGAAAAAGAGAGTTTTAAGCTGAGAGAACAATGCAAATTGCAGGCATGGAGGGGAACCATTTTGGGAGCAGTCCAGGGAGTGAAGGATTTAAGTGGCTTCTCTCTTGTTCTTTCCTCCCCATTGCTCCAGATTAGGTTCCTAGTGCCTGCTGCTTTCATGGGAGTGGGGAATGCTCATTGGAGGAAGTTAGAGGTTTTTCTGGAAACCATGCCTTATGAGGAGAGACATAGGGAGCTGGGTATGTTTAGCCTGGAAAAAAGATGGTTAAGAGGCGATATGATAGCCCTGTTTAAGTATTTGAAGGGGTGTCATGTTGAGGATGGAGCAAGCTTGTTTTCTGCAGAGACTGGAACATGGAGCAATGGATGCAAGCTCCAGGAACAGAGATTCCACCTCAACATTAGGAGGAACTTTCTGACAGTAATTGCTGTTTGGCAGTGGAATGCACTCCCTCGGAGCGTGGTGGGGTCTCCTTCCTTGGAGGTCTTTAAACAGAGGCTGGATGGCCATCTGTCGGGGATGCTTTGATCGTGATTTCCTGCATGGCAGGGGGTTGGACTGGATGGCCCTCGTGGTCTCTTCCAACTCTACAGTTCTATGATTCTATGATTCTCCATGCAAACTGCAGTGGTGTGTTTCTTTTTGTGTGTAAGAGATGCCTTTCTCAAACTTTTTATCCCAGAGAAACCCTTGAAATACTTTTCAGGTTTCAGAGAACACCTGCATAAAAATGATAGGTCTCATGGAATCCCTGCATAAGAATACTTACATCTACAGCTCCAAAAAACTGTGTTTCTTTCCCCCTATCACAGAACCCCTAGAGACTGCTTCCCAGGGAACCCTGGTTGAGAAACCCTGGCAATGGATGATGGGGTGTGCTTATGTGTGGGTGTGAATGCCTGGACTAGGGTGAGGGGTGTGTATGTGTGTTTGTGAGAGGGGGGGAGAGAGGAGGCTGGAGGTCCCCATGTCAATCTTGTAGTTTTATGGTGAAACTTCTGCATCTTCTGGGGTTTGATTCCAGAACTCACCCATAGATACCAAAACCCATGGATGCTCAAATCCTATTTATATACAATGGTGTAGTAAAATGACATCCCTTATATATAAAGGTGAACAGCAAGATTTGCTTCTTGGAATCCCCCCCCTCCCTTGAATATTTCTGAGCTGTGATTCTTTGCATCTGTGGATGCAAAACCAGTGGATAGTCTTAAAGGCTTTGTCCAAGGTGCTGAACTCCACCTTCCCAAATAGGCTCAGCGTCGCCCCTTTAAAATTCAAACTGAAACCCAGAGGAGGCCAGCAGTCCCATTGACAAAAGTAGGCCACGCCTACTTTTGGGTCTGGCCACACCCACTTACAATGGCCAGACCCACTCCTGGCGTGCAGTCTCCATTGCATTGGCCCCAACAGAAATCAGCTGTCTGGATGAAGAAGCTTTCTACTCCTGCTTTCAGGGAAGGAATGCCTGTACCCAGATGGTTTTTAAATGATGAGCTTTTAGTTTTATGTTTTAAGTTATGCTGTTCCTTTAAAGTGTGAGCTGCTTTGACTCCCATTTTGAGGGGGAAAGCAATATATAAATTAATATTAATACAGATCGCCTGCTGTATCCGCACGGAATAGGTTCCCAGACTTACTGTACCTACTTGAAACCACAGGAAATAGCAAACCCCACAGAATCATCCTGGAGGACCTAGGAAATGCCTAGAGAGGAAATGCCTCTCTAGGCATCTCCAGCACAACTCTATGATAGCGTCCAGTGGAAGTTAGCATACAGTCACACTGGAGGACCTAGGAAATGCCCAAGAGACCATATTGTTCAGACGATAGATCATTGAGATGGCAGGTACTGGTACCATGCATACTGGGGAAGAACTGTAACAACAACAACAACAACAGCCCTGTTTAAGTATTTGAAGGGGTGTCACATTGAGGATGGAGCAAGCTTGTTTTCTGCTGCTTTAGAGGCTAGAACACAGAGCAATGGGTTCAGACTACAGGAACAGAGATTCCACCTCAACATGAGGAGGAACTTTCTGACAGTCAGAGCTGTTCGGCAGTGGAACGCACTCCCTCGGAGCCTGGTGGGATCTCCTTCCTTGGAGGTCTTCAAACAGAGGCTGGATGGCCATCTGTCAGGGATGCTTTGATCGTGATTCCTGCATGGCAGTGGGTTGGACTGGATGGCCCTTGTGGTCTCTTCCAACTCTACAATTCTATGATTCTATGAACAACAAGAACAACATCTGTTCCCCACCTCAATCCATAGGGAGAGATGTGTGAGAAATAACTACAACCACCACCAGTTAAAGACAAGTAGCTACCAGATTGGTTTTTCAAGGCTTTGTTGAAGTTTCAGAGAATGAGACAGAATGATTCCTTTTGCTCTTATGACTGCACTTAGTTTACAGAAATAAATCTTTTGTTACCCCAGGTCTCCAACCTGACCTCCAGTGAGCTTGCATCTGTCCTGCAGTGCTCTGTCATAGACCCCACAACCCAGCTGGATCAAGGGGCATTCTTGCTGCTTTTTGAAAGTGTTGACCTACACACATTGCAGGCAGCTCTGGATGAGATCAGCGTGCAGGTAAAGGCTACTTTCATGAGCATCCTCTCTGGTAATGCACAACAGTCAATGGGATTGTATGATGTCTGTTGCTCCAGAGTGGGCCATGATGCACCAAAGGCTGGGCAGAGGTTACCAAGCCCCCCAAATTTGTGCATATGGTTGCCAGGCATATTAAAAGGATTGTCCCTTGTTTGAGGGCTGGAAATCTTGTCCCTTGTAGGACTGGCAGTTGCCCCTTATTCTAAGGGATATACCCTATTTGAGGGCTAGAAAGCCTTTATTTTTATATAGACTGAACAAGATGCCCCAAAGTCCTATATTTGGGGGTTAGAGCCCTTCATAAAGACAGAACTGTGTGGATCATGTAATTTATAGATGATGTTGTGTTGTGTGCATTCAAGTAATTTCTGACTTATGGTGACCCTAAGGGGAACCTCTCATGGGGGTGTTCTTGGCAAATATTTAGGGAAATCTGCCACCCATGACTGCAGGCAATACTGCCGGCTACAATATTAGGCTATAGATTTAAAGTAACAAGAATTAATTAGTTCATTTTAAGAAATACAAATAAATACTAGTTGATCCAGCGTAACATACACCGTTATGGTAGATTTGAAAGGTTAACATGGTTCAGCTACATTTTTGTGGTTGTGTGCCTTCAAGTTGTTTCTGAGTTATGATGATCCTAAGGCAAACCTATTATGGGGTTTTCTTGGCAAGATATACTCAATGCTGAACATTTTTAAAAAGATCCCCAGAGAGCAGATCTCCATGGCATACAAAGCCTTCTTGCTGAATGCAGCATGGGAAAAGCTGAAGTCAGACCCACAGGTCCAGAGCCCAGGCTTCCTTGCCTCCTGGTTTCAAGAGACGATGCACTCCTACTTGACGGCTATAAGCCCCAGCATCCTTGACTGCATGACCCAGCTCCCTGTCACTTGTGATGGCTTCACCACCATGTAAGTACCAAACGTTTGACTCCAAACTCATCATCTAAATTATTCTCAGGGCCAGAGGAAGTGAGACAGTGGTTTGACTCCTATTAGTCATTCCCAGCTAGAGTAGACCCACTGAGCCAATTGTTGGATGGGGAGTCCCATGGGTAAACCCCATTGATTGAATGGGTTCACGCTAGTCAAGGATACCAACAGAAGTCAGGCCAATATCTTTTGCTTCTTCCATCCATTTCTAAGACAGTCCAAATTATTTGATCATCTCATTCAAGTCTATTAGCCAATATTCTGCCTATAGGGTTTATTGCAGGTTCCACCAACCCTGAAAATGCAGAATATCTGGGCGGGGTTCAAAGCAAGACTTGAATGACCATCATCTTCCAGTATTGTGTGTGTGTGTGTGTGTGTGTGGGTTCACTACAAAACTGCCACTCTTGGAGGTATCCAGGAGCCAAAAATGTTGATTTTTTAGCCTTTTTTTTTCTTATGGGAGAACCCAGAGGGTCCAACTCTGAGCAGGATCTCAGGACCCAAATGCAGAATGGATCAAATAATTGAGAAATAGTTTCTTGGTGCTCTTTCAATCTGTCTGAGAGTTTTCAGGGGACTGGAATAAAAAATTGAACCCTTAACATCTTCATCCCAAATCGTCTGTGCGTGAAGGGTTTGTCTCTACTGGAGGTCATGCAAGAGCTGTGTGTTGATGCTTCTGTCTTGCATCCTCAGCATCCAAGCCCTGGACAGTGTATATTCTGGGATGGACAACACCACAAGGCAGCTGGTGGCCAACTGGATAGGAAGATTCCTTGCCATGCACCGTAAGTGGAAGAAGCATCACTTTATTGGTTCCTTCTAGAATATCATCACTTACAGGCCAGCAACTCCAGAGGAGCTCAGGTCATACCAAGAGAGCATCTCCAAAGCCAACAACTTTTGGAATGGGGCCACTGGTGGCTTTCATGCCATTACAGGTGATGAATCCACAGCAGGTTTCAGTTGGAAGCTCTCCAAGGTCCTGTATCTTATCCCACAATCAGCACTGTGTAGTTCAGACTAAAACCCAGAGTGGATTCACCACCCTTGCTGACAGAAAAGCTGCTGGCCGGCAACAACTTAGGTCCTTTTGGGCATGTTGCACTACCAACTCCATCATCCCCAGCCACCATGACCAGCAGACTGCATGAGATTTTACACCAGCATAAATTTTACACTGTAAAGGATGTTGTGGAACTGAATCTCTCTCTTTCTTGAGCCTTAGATCCCTTTTGCACTTTAAAATTATAGCACTTTTATCTAGCTTTGACTGACATGGCTCCATCCTAGGGATCTGTAGTTTGATGAGGTGCTAGAACTTGCCAGCTGAGAATTCTACATATCACAGGAAACCGCAAATCCCAAGATTCTAGAGAATGCAGCCATGGCAGCTATAGTGTTGGGGGGAATCAAAGTGCCATAATTGTGAAGTGTGAACGGTGTGTGTGTGTGTGTGTGTGTGTGTAGGGAGAAGGAGCAGTTTGTTTCATTATTTCAGATATTTATATAAACTTACACTGGTTTCATTTCAGTGCCAAATTCAAATGTTACTTTTTATTAAAGCTTTTGTGGCCTAATTGATTTTATCCAAGAAATGACAGGGTCGACATGAGTCAAAAATGCCTTGAAGGCATGAAACAACAACAACAACAACATTTTAACCAATTTAACTGCTTCCTTTTAACTTTTCAAACTGTTTAATGTGCTTTTAGTCAAGACAGACTGACATCCTACCTCTTTAAAAGATCTCAGACTGGATCCATTCATCCCTTTGAAGACTAAAGCTTCTTTTAATGTTGACTTTTAGGGTGCCAGAAGAATTCAGCCAAAGAATGGATACAGAGCAACTGGAAAAGTTTTCTAAATTATGCTTCCTACAATGACCTCACAAAGAGCTGGAATGATTTTGATGGGGTAAGAAAATCTATTGTGTTTTGGTCCACTGGAAACAGATTCATTCTGACCAAGTTA
Organism: Gambelia wislizenii; assembly: GCA_030847615.1. Taxonomy (NCBI): domain Eukaryota; kingdom Metazoa; phylum Chordata; class Lepidosauria; order Squamata; family Crotaphytidae; genus Gambelia; species Gambelia wislizenii. The sequence continues at coordinate 28,716,948 of JAUMIR010000012.1, read as the reverse complement.
TCCTTACAGCCTGCTGGTATACCAATTGCCATGATAAGATTTTAAATTTAAAAACAAAACCATGTTCTTACAGAAAGGAGCAATACTCTTCTTTCTCAGAACTCTTGTTGTATGTCAATTTCTTTTTTAAAAAAACACACAAATGCAGGTGGATATTGCTTCCATTTAGAGGAATACCACATTTTCACAGACACTTGGCTTTTACATCCTTTTAGTCTGACTAGCACTCTGTCCATGCTCAGAGGCACGAACAGAAATATTTGGCTATTCAGTGATGGCTTCCACATCAATCAGGCAGTGAATCTGTGCTGGGTTTCAGTCTGAGCTTTAAAGGAGCTGTCCAAAGTGCTGAACTCTCTCCTCCAAATAGGTTGGCCATCTTGGATAGATCTTTTAAAGTCTGGACTAAAACCCAGGATGCATGCTCCTCATTTAGAAGCCACCAGCTTTGCCACTGGTCCTATTTCTTGGAAATTTTTGTTTGGCCTGTTAATAATAATAAATAATAAAATTTATTTATATCCCGCCCCTCTGCAAGCAATCGGGGCGGCTTACAATGATAAAATGGTAGACAGTATAAAACAACCCAAAATCCCTCCCTCCCCTTAAAACATAAGACTTGACTTCCTGTGCTCAGAACAGACCTCACCATCCTGATCTTTTCATAGTTTGCAGCCCTGGAGGTTCTGACAGCCATCCAGCTAGCCCAATTGACGGTGGCTCGTGGCATCCTCTCCAATATCAGCTTAACCGAACCTGTTGCCCAAGCCCTCAGCCGTCAAGATGTCCTCTACGCTGAGGTCTACTTGAACGAATTAGCTGGCTTGTCCCTGGAGTCTCCGCTTGACCCAGAAGCCCTGTATCTGATGCTGGAGACCATCTTGACCAAGGTGAAGGAGTTCTTTCCTGATCTGTGTTCTCCCTCCTTGAAAGACCTCTTCCAAGTGAAACTCACCCGGTTGCTGCCTGTTGCTGATGAGAAGACACTGGAGCTTTTCCCAACCCAAATAGGATGCACAGACTTCCATGACATGTGAGTGTGGTGAGATCTAGGATGGGTGGGAGGCAGAATTTGGAAAGTACAGTTGTCCCTTCATATTTGCTGGGGTTTGGTTCCAGGACCCCCATGGATAGCAAAATCCGTGAATACTGAAGTCCCATTATATGCAAAATGGTGTCCCTTATATAAGATGGCAAAATCAAGGTTTGCTTTTTGGATTATTGTTTTTTTAAGAACATTTTCAAGCCGTGAATACTTAAATCCGTGGATACCAAATCTGTGGATACGGAGGGACAACTGTAATTCATGTGATGTGCAGAGAACACACGCTCACATGCATTCAATAAATTTCTTTATTGACATGGATTCATGTGTCAGGAACATTGGAAAAGCCAAAACTGAGTTACAGGCTGGCCTCACTCCAAGACATTCCCATTAGCCAGTATAGCACTCAGAGAACAAGTCAGTAATCTCAGCTATTAGGATATTTAAAAAGCTACGTGTTGCATTCCCTGATGATTCTGGGTTACTTTTTGAAGGAGGAGTCCTTTGGGTTGATAAGCAAATGGTGCTTCCTGTCACAATGCCCCAAAGCCGTTGGCTCCACTAACAAAATCCATTCTGGACTTTGGATAACTATAAAGGAACTCTTCAAGGTGCTGGATCTCCTCCTCTTGCAAGAAGTCCTGAAATGTGAAAAATATTGCAAAAGTTCAATGTTTTCTCCACTGGGTCCCTCAAGGTGTCAAGACACTCTTTTAGCATCATGAACAAAAAATTGCCAGTATTCTTTGCATTCTTTAGGATGGAACATGCAAAAATACAATCTGTTCTGATTCTCTTGCAGCTACAAAGGACTAAATTCTGTGCATCATGAATTAACTCCCCTTACCCAGATGGCTGTTTTCAGACAGCGTCTCCGTTTTCTTGAAGGACAGCATGCAAAGGAAGGTACTGGATTCCTGCAATTATTTTCCTGTCTTTCCCCTCTTCCTTCCTGGAGAAAGAAAGCACTGAAATGTTAAGACACATCAGAAAACATATATGGGTCAGAATGCCATTGGTTTGTCCCAGTTAGAGTAAACCCATTGAATCAGTTGTTGAATGGTGAATCAACATGTAAGGAGATATAAGATGCAACTCCCTTTTTGCGACAGCTTCATTTCCATGCAAAAATTTGAAGTACGGTTGGACCCCCATATCTGCAGAACAAATACTCGTGGTTTTAGTTATCCGTGGGACACAAAACACAAAGACATACCATAGAGTCTTCCTAGAAAATGCCTAGAGAGGTGTCCTCTCTAGACACCTTCTAGGTCCTAAAACACAACTCTATAGTATTTTTTAACTGGGAGTCCCATTGTTTTAGTAGGGTTCATACTGTACTCGGAGTCACTTCTGGTCATTTTTAAAGGTTTTTTTGTTTGTTTTGGGGTGACTCCAAACAGCCCCCCTAGAGTTTGTTATTGGCCCAAAAGGCTTTCTTTCAGCTGAAATGTCAGAGAGAAAGAGAGAGAATCCAGGATTCAGGGGACCACAGTGTCCAGGGACCACATAGGGTCTTCCTAATGACCAGGTGTGGCCCATGGGAGACACATTTCCCACCCCAATATTAAAGAGACATATTTAACCTATTTTAAAATATGATTTCCCAGTCCTGGAGCCTACTAGGAGAGAAACAAGGACTTGGGCAAGTCAGGCTTCCTGGAGAGGCACATCTGGCAGTCCAGGAAATCTGGAATTGTTGAAGGATGCTCCCCCCTCCAAAAAAAAAACTTCCTTGGGGGAGCACATATGGGCTCCTGGTTGCATTTTGCCCTCTCTTGCTATAAAGGGAGGAAAAGGGAGAAAGGATAGACAGAATGGAACATGGTGGGGTGGTGGTGGATGAAATGGTGATTCTTGCTTGAATTCACTCATAAAGCAGACCCATTGGTGGCCTAAACTCTTCCCATCTCCATATTTTCTGCAGGAACGGCTTGCACTTTCACAGCCTCGAGCAGCAAACAGTGGCTGCAAGACAACTTTGGACTCTCCAGGAGCTTTGCTGACTATAATGATTTCCTTCGTTTGAATCCCTCCTTTAACGGGGTAAGTGGCAACCTAAACAGGAAGCAGATCCTGTCTGGTCTGGAAACTAAGCAGAACCAGGCCTAGTTTATACTTGAATGGGAGATGGCCAAGGAATCCCAGGTTCTGGGGGCTGCATGTCAGAGGAAGGAACTGGCAAAATGACCTTTAAGGATTCTTTGCCTAAGAAAACCCTACGCAATTCAGAGGGTCGCCATAAGTCGACAAGTAGCTTAAAGGCACACACACATACAAGATCTGACTTTGGTCCCCTTCCCCCAAATGCTGCAGGCTAGAACTTCCATAACATGGGCAAAGGTGCCTTTTTGGGCTGACACTCCCAGAATTCCTCAGTAGGCTTGGAGTGACAGTCCAAAAAAGAAGAACTTTCCTCAAGCCCAGAAGAACTGCCAATGAATCCCAGGTGCTGTAGGCTCTATTTCCATGGAAGGAACTAGCAAAACCATCTCCGAGTCTTCCTTGCCTAAGTAAACCCTGTGAAATTCATGGGGTCGCCATAAGTCGACAGGTGACTTGAAGGCACATATGCAGCAGATCTGGGCTGGCTGTTGATGGAACGTGGAAGCTGAAGTAGATCGACTCTTGGTTTCAACCTTGATGAATCTTCTTCTATCTTTCCAACAATATGTATGGAATATTGTTGGTGACAATTTCTTTTTGCTTCCAGTTTGAGGTGTTAGATTTGCTGACAGCAACCCAAACAGGAACGTTGGTTGTCATCTCTGGGATCCTAACAGACAGCACCAGGGCCAATGCAGAGGTGGAGGCAATGGCTGTGATGGAGACCTTCCAAAACCAAAATATATCTGAGCTTCAGGCCTTCCTTCGTGAGGTCAACACACTTGCTGAACAGGTGACCAATGCTTCCAGTGGATATGGCTTGTTGCACTTGGCATGACCTTAGCTGGAATCCTCACAATACTTGGGTGAAAGGCATGGATTTTCCCAGGAAAACCACATGGCTGTAGGCCATGTCAGTGGTTCAGTGAATCTGCTCCAGGCTCTAGTCTGAACTTTATAGGAGCTAACTAAGGTTCTGATCCTATCCCTAAAACATTTATTCATTTTTTGTTTATTAATTAAAATATCTATATTCCCATCCTATAACTTGGGATCTCAGGCTGGTGTACAATTCAGTGGGTTCAGCATCTTGGATAGGTCTTTTGAATTTAGGATTAAAACACAGAGCTGATTTCAAGAGCTCTGTACAAGTCATCCATTTAAAGGTCCTATGGCAACTGCTGGGTTTGATGTCAGTGGTGAATGTTTGTGTGAATCTGCTCTGAGTTTTAGTCCAAAATTTAAAGGGCTTATCCAAGGCACTGAACCTTTTTTGGGGTTCAGCCAAATGGACAAGTCCTTTAAAGTTCAGACTAAAACCCAGAGTGGATTCAATGCCTCCGCCGACACCAGCCCTCTGGTGAGAGTAACTTGCCCTTCCCTTTGTTTCATGATTGTACTTTTCTTTTGTCACCAGAAGAACATCAGAGAGATAACCAATGTGAATGTTCGAGACACCATGCTAAAGGGGATTTTTCAGATCTTGCAGCCTCACTTTGCCTCCATGGACAGCATGGATTTAGAGTCCTGGTTTGGAGGGATCTTGGCACTTTATCTGCCTTCCATCAAAACAGATGAGCTGGAGAGTCTTCCTTCTTTGTCAAACTGCACACAGTTACAAGCCATGTAAGTTAGATCTGCTGACTGGACCCAAAGCGATGAAAACTCAAAAAGTTCTATGAAGCATGTACAGACAGCCCATAAGACAACCACAGCATAGCCTCACAGATGTTCCCCTGTTTTTGATACTTTGTAGTGTGAAAGGACTGGATGATGCCTTTGATCCAATGATCCTGGAGGCAAAGACTGGAGTGGCCCAGTGGATTATTCGTACCCTTCCAAAAATAGGTGAGCCCTTTGGTATGTCTTGCTTTTCTAACTTATGAGAAACGCTCATGGCTGACTCCATTGCAGAAGCCAGATGTTACACGGAGGTGGGCAGGCCCTGGGTCCAATTTTCTGCTCAGTGAGGTGTGTAAAGGCTGCCAAAAAAGCAAAGAAATCAGATGCGGTCATGTTTACTTTTGAAATGAAAGAGGGGGCGTTATTTTGGTATTCCGCATTTCAAGGGCAGGGGGGTGCAGCCTATTTGAAAGATGAAATGCAATGAAAAAATAATAAAATATATGAACATGGAAAGAAAGATGAAATGCAGCCCCTGCCACCTTCCCAGAAAAGCAATTCAGATATTCTTTAACCCAGAAAAAGGGCAGTCCACAGTGTCTGTAGGGTCACAAAAAACAGTCACGGTGAGCTCTGTATGGTCCCAGGGCCATGTTTTGCTCATCCCTACATTAGGAAGTTGTAGGTTTTCCTCTTGGTCTAATGGTACACCAGAGAAATGATGAATCACAAGTCTTTTCTTAATACATATCATGGGATGTGGGGGATTGTAGCTTTGAATATTTCTCCATAAGGGGTGGGCAAAGTATTCCACATGCAGCCCTAAGTCTATAGATGGTAGCAGGGGCTAGCCCACATTGGCTGACCCTACTAGCAGTCTTTTTTTGGGAGGGAAATATATTTGTTGTTCCTAAAGGCCTCCATATGTGATGGTTTGGGATCAGAGCAAAGGACAGAGTCTAGAGAAGGGACAGAAAGAATATTTGGAAAGGTCAACACTGGGTGAGCTTGGGCAAGTCACACTCTCTCAGCCTCAGAGGAAGGCAAAAGCAAAGCCCCTCTGAACAAATCTTGCCAAGAAAACTCCATGATTGAGTCATGTTAGAGTCTCCATAAGTTGGTAATGGCTTGAAGGCATACAACGACAACAACAAAAACATGTGTATAAGCACTTTTCAACTTTGACAATGATTCTGGTTGCAATTTCAGATTGCCCGAGGACAGAAAACTCGTTCTTTCTCAATTTCCGGAGATTCAAGGCTGTTGTGAACATCACAGACCTGATGGCTATTGATCCAAATTTCAATGCGGTGAGATCATCAGTGATGCATTTACTCCCCAGATCCGTTCCTGATCCATATGTGACCCCACCAACCTGAAGTCTCACACTTCTCCATGGCATCTATATGGAGGAACCATATGGGCAGGGTGTTAGGCATGGTTTCTTCTTTCTCAGGTTGTTATTGATGGTAATATTTTGAACTTCTCAGTGGATGCCCCTAGACTTGGCTAGAATGGATCCCTCTTTGCTCTCCTTCCATTGGTGGGTGCAGACTTTGTTTTTAAAGTTCTGACAGGCTTTTGAGAATTGAAGGTTTTTAAGGAAAGGACTGTTAAGATGGTGCTGTTCTGCTTTAATTGTACTGTTTTCTTAACCACTTTTTACTATTTTAATTGTACATGTTAATTTTTTAAGTGTGGTTAATAGCTTAATTCTATTTACTTACTCTTCTGTGTTTTTTTTAACTATGTTGTATTGGTGAACCACCTTGAGTCTCTGTTTTAGGAAAGAGATGATAGATAGATAGATAGATAGATAGATAGATAGATAGATAGATAGATAGATGTTGTGTACCTTCAAGTTGTTTCGGGCTTATGGTGACCCTAAGGTGATCCTATCACAGGGTTTTCTTGGCAAAATTTGTTCAGAGGGGCTTGTCCTTTGCCTTCCTCTGAGATTCTGGTCTATGCTTCCCATTAACTACCGGGGGTAAGAAGCGGAGGGATTAATGGTTCCTTCCATTTCTACATGACCTTTCTCCATTCTAGACAGCCTACTTGGGTGACCTCACAGCAGTACAACTTGCTCAACTGACCATGACAGAAAAAGTGCTCAGCTCCGTGGACCAGGTGGAGATGATCTTTGATAAGCTGGCCCAGTTCTCCACTCTCGAGGAATTAGCAGCTTACTGGGACGAGTTCAACATTGCCTATGAAAAGGTACTCCTCTCAGGGTCACAGATTCCAGCAAGGTGGGAGGGGGTGACTGGGACTCCCTGACCAAGTATTACAAGATGGGATTTCTTGGAAGAGTAAAAAAGGAGCCATGATCTCTGGGATCACTTTGAAACCAGTTGGGTCCTCTAGTGTAAACCTGTTGTTGGTGTTTTTTGTGGGTTGTAAGTTCACTTATGGAGGTAGTTGGACATTTTTGTCCCATTTGGAAAGGTTGTATGCAGTTCAGTGTTGTGAAACCAGACTGGCACCATGGCGCATGGTGACGCATTGTGCAGTGTGTTGGCACATTGATGCCCATGCATTCTCATACATGCACATTTAGTTGTGCATTTGGTTGCATGACATTGACATTCCTAAGCAAGGGGCACAGTGCAACTGCTGTGTAAAAACTCAGTGAGTGTAAAGTTACACTCTTTCTGCTCCATGCAGGCTCTTGGTCTTTGTTTGCCCTTCATGTAGAGCTGTTCCAGCAAAGGCCCATGTGTGGAGGGGTGGAGTGGGTGGGAAAGAAGTCCACCATCCAGGCCCTGTTTGTAAGATTGTGTAGCAAAGCTGTGACATGCCCTTTTCTGATCACAGCCTTCCCCTCCCTCTTCAGTAAGTATAATACTAACTTTTATCAGGCTAGCCGAAGAGATGTAAAGTCTCAGGAACCAAGACTGAGGGTTCCCAGGTCTTTGACTCAGGTAAGGTCTTCTGCATTGTGGAGAAAGCCCCCATCTTAGGCCAGCAGATGGGGTGGTGAGAACTGGCATCTATATTAACAGCTTCTAGAACATCTCTGGGAAGTAGTGTGGTCCTAGTTTCCCCCCTCCCAGGTGGTGTCTGCTTTGAGGGCACACTTGCTTAGGAATGCATGATCCAGCCAATTCCACTGCTCTGGGTTTTAGCCAGAACTTTAAAGGGCCTGTCCTTAACTACCCTGGTTTCTCTCAAGATTTTAGTGATGTAGCACTAATTCCAGGTATGATTTGATTGAGAGTCTTGCGCTGTCTTGCTCCTAGAACTGTGGCAGGCAAAAATGGCTCACTGATTTGGCCACCTGGCTTTTGAAACTCTGAGTTCGAAGGCACACAAAATTGACCATGATGCTTCCTTGAATAAAAACCCTGGGATTTGTGGTTTGGCGAGGGTGCTGTCAAGTCAAGCAGGCAGGATCCGGGAATCATCTGGCTACCTCTTCATAGCCCTGTGCACAACATGATTATGTACAGAATGATTAAAACAAGGAGCACTGCAAATCTCAGTGCTGATGCCATCATTGTGCATCTGGCTATGAGGATGTAGCCAGATGCTTCTAAGATCCCGTCTGTTTGCATCGAGGCTTGGAATGGTTGTGTGTGGACAGCTTCAAGAGCTTTGCAATAAGTTGGGGGGGGGCGCTTTGGGTGTTGCGGAAGGAGGAAGGGAATCCCAACCTCTGCAATGCACGTCCAAAAAAATGGCATTCAAGGGACACTTGTGTGATCAAGGGAAGTAATAGTCCTACTCTATTCTGCTTTAGTCAGACCTCACCTGGAATCCTGTGTCCAGTTCTGGGCACCACAAGTCAAGAAGGATAGGGACAAGCTGGAAGGTGGCCAGAGAAGGGTGACCAAAATGGTGAGAGCCCTGGAAGCTATGCCCTATGAGGAGCAGCTCAGGGAGCTGGGCATGTTTAGCCTGGAGAAGAGAAGGTCAAAAGATGACATGACAGCCATGTTTAAATATTTGAAGGGATGTCATACTGAGGATGGAGCAAGTTTTTTCCTGCTGCTCCAGAGACTAGGACACAGAGCAATGGGTTCAAACTCCAGGAAAAGAGATTCCACCTAAACATTAGGAAGAACTTCCTGGCAGTAAGAGCTGTTTGGCAGTGGAATGCGCTGCTTCGGAGTGTGGTGGAGTCTCCTTCTTTGGAGGATTTTAAACAGAGGCTAGATGGCCATCTGTCGAGAATGATTTGATTGTGTATTCCTGCATGGCAGAATTGTCACAGATCTGTGCAGAGCGCAGTCACTCCCTGTTCATCCGAACAGGGGATAAGCAACGAAAGCGTGTGCTTTGTGAGCAAACAAATACTCCTTTGGTGCAAAAGTAAGTCCATGCCAAAATTCTTTTAGGCTTTTATTAATAACAATTAAATAAAAAAGAAAACAATAACAGAAAGCATTTAACCATGTTTTCTAGGTTCTCTCTAAGCAAGAGAGGTACACACAAGCTTGAAGCTCTTTTCATTCTCAGGAACAAAACAATATAACCCCTCCCAGTTATATAGACCATAAAACTTAGTCCTTGGGAGAACCGAAAGTAATCCAATCTTAAGTTTCGTTTCTCACATACAAGCCCAAAAAACAGAATAACAAAAACAGACAGATTTATTACCTTCTGATAGCTAAAAATGGCGCCAGGCATGTCTGGCTAAAAAATTATTCAGGGAGGGGGAGACAAACTCCTGATCTCAAAAACTATTTTCCCTGACACCCCTCTAATTTTTCATCCAGACATTGACATATCATACCCAGTCTGTCACACAAAAAATCATGCTTAATATTTCCCAACGCTTTAGTAAATAAATCTGCTATATTTTCTTCACTGGGACAATACACCAAATCAATTAAACCATTTTGAACAGCTTCCCTAACATTCTGAAATTTTACAGCCACATGTTTTGTTCTACTTTTAACACCTTGTGCTGTAGCCATCGCTATACATGCTTGAGAGTCTTCAAAAACTTTAACAGCTTCTGAAATTGGCATACCTAAATCACTAAAAATTTGTTTTAGATAAATCAGCTCATTTACCACGCTTGACAACGCGGCAAATTCTGCCTCTGCCGAGCTTAAAGCAATAGTGGATTGCTTTTTTGACCCCCAGTGTATGGCAGTGCCAGCATAAAAAATTATCATCCCTGAATCAGAATATCTATTTTGGATTTCGCTGGCAAAACTGGCATCGCAAAAAGCTTCCAACTCATGAAAACCTTGTGAACTTATTTTCACGCCATAATCCAAAGTTCCACGCAAATATCTTAATATGCGTTTCAAACCTTGCCAATCATGTTGAATTGGTTTTGACACTTTTCTAGACAAAACATTTACAGCATATTGTATATCTGGACGTGACCATCTTGCAATATACAATAAACTTCCAATTACAGAATGAAAAAGTTCAGGATGTTCAAATGGCTTAGAATCTGTGACATTTATGAAATCACAACACATAGGAGTTCGAGCAGGTTTACATTGAGACATGTTACAAAGATCCAAAACTCTTTCAATCTTTTGAACTTGACTCATTTTAAAATCACCATTTTCAAACCTTTGAAAATCTACTCCCAAATAGTTTCTAATTTGACCAAGGTCCTTCAATTTGAATTTTGAACCCAATTCCTGTTTAAATCTTTGCACCTGAACATCAGTTTGTGTAATCAGGCAGAAATCATCCACAAAAGCGACGACGATTTCATAATTCTGATTAACACCCCTTGTATACAAACATGGATCAGCAATGCTGTTCTGAAAACCAACATTCTTCAGCTGTTCATCCAAACAAAGGTACCAACATCGGCCACTTTGCTTGAGACCATACAAGGCTTTATTGAGGCAATAAACCTGGTCTGCTCCCCCACTGTGAAACCCAGGAGCTTGCTCCATATAGATGCACTCATCCAATGGAGCATTTAAATATGCAGTCTCTACATCAAAGTGATTGACTTTAAGTTGGTTTAAACTTGCAATAGATAAAGCAATCTTTACACTTTGTACTTTAACAGTGGGTGCAAAAACCTGATCATAATTTTGATACTGTATCTGTGAATACCCCTTTGCAACCAAACGTGCTTTGTATTTGACACCCCCATCCTGCAATTGCTTTCTCTTATATACCCAACGGCAACCCACAGCCTTTTCTCCCTGTGGCAATGCCACAATACGGAAAACATCATGGCCTTTGATGGACTCCATTTCATTTTCCATTGCCTCTTGCCACTTTTGTTGTTCTTCTTTTGGCAACTTTAAAACATCAGTATAATTATCAGGTTCAAAAGTCACCTGGCAAACTTTTACATTCTGTGCTGTGAATCTTAAAGGAGGCACTCCCTTTGTCTCTCTGTTAGAGCGACGGGGGACAACAGGCTGAGCCTGATCATTGTCAGAATCTGCATTTGAATCACTTTCCACATCAAAGGATTCATGCTTGGAACCCTCTCCTCTCAAGTCTGGGGAAATACCAGTGCCTGACTCAGCAGCCTGTTGCTGCTGCTGTTGTTCAGGTTGATTTTCACCAATAAATGAAGGCAAAACCACATCTAAATTAGCATGGACATGAGACCAGTTGGCCTGCTCCTCAAATTCAGCATTCCTGGAAATCAAAACTCTCCCATCCCCAAACGCGAACCGCCAGCCCTTTGATGATTGGTCGTACCCGACAAATCTGAGCCTCCTAGCCTTGGGTTCCCCCTTTTTTCTGTTTGCCTTAGGGATATTTACCCATGCATAGGACCCAAAGGTCCTAATGTGCCTCACAGATGGCTTTTTGCCATAAAACATGAAAAAGGGTGTATTTGAAACCACAGAACTGGGTACACGGTTACTTAAATAAGCAGCTGTTAACATAGCTTCTCCCCAGTACTTCTGCTCAATGTTTGCATCAAACATCAGGCTATCTTTAATTGTTTGCAAAACACCAATTTTTCTCTCAGAAATTCCATTCTCATTAGGACTATAAGGGGTTGTGAGTCTGTGGAAAATTCCTTTTTGTTTTAGCCAATTTTGGAACTCATTTGACATGAATTCCCCTCCCCTATCTGACTGGAGAGATGACACCTTCTGGGGAAAATGTCTCTCAACATAAGCCACCCAATTTTTAAAAGTCTGAAATGTCTCATCCTTACTCTTGAGTAAGAATAGGAAACAAAAACGACTGAAATCATCAACCAAGACGAGGATGTACTTGGCTCCTCCCAGGGAAGGTGGATAGGGGCCAGACAGGTCCATATGAACCAATTCTAGAATTCTTTTTGACTTTCTCTCACTATGCTTGGGAAAAGGATGGACCTTGGATTTCGATTTTTTACAAATTTTACAATCCAGGTACTTCTGACAAGCCCTCAAATTTAACCCATCCACCATGTCAGGCATCTGCCTGAGGACCTTAAAGCTAGCATGGCCAAATCTCCTATGCAACAGATGTACACAATTATCATGCAAAGGAGAGTTTGCCATTATAGTACTGGTTTGAGGCTCCTGTACACTATTATACATATAATACAGTTGGTCATGAAAAACCCCTTCAGCCATAACAGTACCATCCTTTAAAATATAACATTTGTTCCCTTTAAATTGTACTTCATAGCCCTCCTGTGTCAATTTAACAACAGAGAGTAAACACATTTTTAAATCAGGAACATACTGAACATTTTTTACATCCATGTTCAAACATTGTACAAAACATGTACCTTTACCCAAACATTTTGACTTGGATCCATCAGCCAAACTCACACTTGAGGGGCTAGTCTCTTTAAAGTCCTTAAAGAGTTCTTTATTATTGGAGATAAAAGCATTGCAGCCGCTATCCAAACACCATTGAGATAAATCTCTATTTTGCTCCTTCACAGCTTGCAAAACAACTGCAGAAACAGTCATACTAGATGAAGCAGGCTTTTTCTTGCTTTCTTTGCTCTTTTTTGCTTTGCACTGTTTTGCAAAATGTCCATCTTTGCCACAGTTCCAGCAAAGCTTAGATTTCACAGCAAAAGCGGGGACCATACCCTTACTGGAGTCTTTAGAGCCATCTACTGGATCATTTGTAGAATTGCGGGTCTTCGCCTGTACAGCCTTTTGAGCAGAATTTTTTCTCTCCAACCATTTAGCCTCTTCTTCCAACAAACGACCAGTAATAAAATTAATGGTCATATTTGCTGCTGCCATATTTTCGAAGGAGAATATTAAGGCATCGAATTTTTCTGATAAACTTGATAAGAGGATATGAACTTTTTCTTGTTCAGTAAAATGGACATTAATCTCCTGCAACTGATGGAAATATTGCCGGATAGTTGAAATGTGTGTGGCTACATCGCCATCTGGCTGCAGCTTTAGTCTATACAGCTTCCTTGTTAACATAAGCTGTGAACCAGTCCCAGCATGGACATAAACCTGCCGCAGTGCTTGCCAAATGTCCCTGGCCGTGGCACAGCCTCGCACATACATCAACTGACTGTCCTCAATTGCCAAAATGAGAGACGCTTTTGCGCGCTCCTCAGACTGCTGTTGCAATACAGAAGCGCCTTGGGCAGGGGGGGCTAAAATGGGAGCGTGTATCAATTGTTGATGCAAATAAGCCTCCATCTTCACAGCCCACAAATGATAATTCTTATCATTTAACTTTTGGAAGGGAAAAACTGCCATACTCTGAGCCATTGTCCATAAACTCTTTAGCCCCTCTCAACTGATTATCTGCTTCCCTCACACAGGGGTTGCTTACCAGCAGGGCGTTGTAAATGGTTCGGTCTCAGCAGTCCTCACAGCAGGCTTTCTCACCTTCCAGTCCCCTCCTTGCTGGGGTTGTAAGCTCTTGCCAGGCGTAAACAAAAGCAAGCTCCAACAGCTTCAAAGGAAAAAGACTTCACACCAAAGGGACAAGTTGCCCAACTTGCCGCTTGTTCAAAGCCCCTCTCAGCTCAGGCTTAAACAATTCGCAGCATAAGAGCTTCACGGCTCATAAACTCTTGAGCCAGCAATCCTGGGCATCCCATAACCTGTCACAGATCTGTGCAGAGCGCAGTCACTCCCTGTTCATCCGAACAGGGGATAAGCAACGAAAGCGTGTGCTTTGTGAGCAAACAAATACTCCTTTGGTGCAAAAGTAAGTCCATGCCAAAATTCTTTTAGGCTTTTATTAATAACAATTAAATAAAAAAGAAAACAATAACAGAAAGCATTTAACCATGTTTTCTAGGTTCTCTCTAAGCAAGAGAGGTACACACAAGCTTGAAGCTCTTTTCATTCTCAGGAACAAAACAATATAACCCCTCCCAGTTATATAGACCATAAAACTTAGTCCTTGGGAGAACCGAAAGTAATCCAATCTTAAGTTTCGTTTCTCACATACAAGCCCAAAAAACAGAATAACAAAAACAGACAGATTTATTACCTTCTGATAGCTAAAAATGGCGCCAGGCATGTCTGGCTAAAAAATTATTCAGGGAGGGGGAGACAAACTCCTGATCTCAAAAACTATTTTCCCTGACAAGAATTGGGTTGGACTAGATGGCCCTTGTGGTCTCTTTCAACTCTATGATTCTGTGTGCACATATCTCCATAAGAGGATTTTAGCCTAGGTCAAAACTCTCAGTAAGAGAACAAGAAACCCCACTCTTGCCAAAAAAGGGCCCCAAATGAAAAACAGTAACCAGAGCCTCAATGTTTGTTCAATTCTTTCTTCCTCTTCTCCATGCTGGCTTGCACAAGGCTGTGACACTCTTCCTTCCCTGTTGTAGCCTAGTTTTGTCAACATGCAGAATATCTCTATGCAAGTGAGAGGCCTCATGCTCACCAAGACGATGGAACGGTTGCGTGTGGCATTTCCAACCTTCACCGATGCTGACTACCAACTTTGGTTTGAGAAAAGGCTTGCGGTTGTCCTGCCAAGTGTGACGGCAGCCGTCCTTGAGCAAATCCCCACCGATATCTCCTGTGAAGCTTACAAGTCTGTGTGAGTCCTTGCTTGTTGTCTGCTTACTTCTGGAGGAAGGTGACACCTTTATTCAGAGGCAACTGGTGGCTAAGCCCATGTCAGCGCACAATGAGCTGGCAACCATATTCTCCTTCAGATGTTTTGGATTTCAACACCTAGCATTCATCATGATTGGCCATGCAAGCTAGGGCTGCTGGGAGTTGCAATCTAACACCATCTGGAAGACTGCATGATTGGCCCAAAACCTGGAGAGGATTTTCCACCCCGCTAACATGGAAATCACCAGCCACCCAACTTCCTTTTTATTGTCTTCTTAAAAAGAGAGACATGAAAATGATGAACTCATAAATTGATCTTCCTCACACTGTGTCTAATTTAGAGTTTTCCACCCTCTTGGCATGCCTTCCTGGATTTCATGGTGCAACTGAATGGGCTTAGGGACGGTATATACATTTACAGTATACAGTCAGACCCCTGTATCTACGGAACCAATATTCATGGTTTCTGTTATTTGCAGGACACAAAATAGGGCACACATACCATGGAGTCATGCTGGAAAATGTCTAGAGAGGCATTCTCTCTAGGCATCTTCTAGGTCCTCCAACACAACACTATGGTATTTTCTTTTAACCAAAAGTCCTTTATTTAATAGGGTTCACTGTTCTCCATGGTTTCCGGTATCCATGGCAAGTCTGGGAACCAAACCCCTGTGGATATGGGGGTCTGACTGTAGATAATAATACTAATATTCATTTCTCCCCCAGGATTGCTGGACTGAACAATGGCTTCTCTGAAATCCCATCAGAAAGGAGAACAGATGTCTTCAACTATATCGTGTCCTTCCTAACTCAGAAGTCTCAGACCACCGGTAATTATTTTGAGAGCACAGAACTGATTTCCAAAAGGTTAAATATGGCTAGAGAGTTTGAATCTACCGGCCTTGGTTTCATTTTAGTGTCACCAGAACCCTTTCACACTGGACAATTACAACACTATGATTCCACTTTAATTGCCGTGGCTGCAACCAGTGTAATCCTGGGGTCCAGAATCCAGATTTTTTTTTTAAAAGAGGTAGCCATGGCAGTTACATTGGGCTGAAACTACTCTAGTAGTGTTAGTGCAGATACACCCAGAGGTAGTTCCCTTTCTCCCTCTAACCCACCAGCAATGTCAGCCTATATTTATCCCTCCTGCCTGCTTTTAAGTAAAGATCATGGCTCTCCCATGTCATGTCTAATTTGGTCTTTACAACACCAGCAAAAAAAACAAGAGGGTACTGGCCTGGGAATGATCTGGAGAATGTAAGAATCCAGTGGTCCAGGTCTGGTCTGGAAGTTTTCAAGCACAGCAGTGCAAGCCGGAGTAGGGAATTCATAGAATCATAGAGCTGGAAGAGACTGCAAGGGCCATCCAGTCCAACCCCATTCTGCCAAAGGCCATCTAGTCCAACCCCATTCTGCCCTGCAGGAAGACACAATCAAATCATTCCCGACAGATAGCCATCCAGCCTCTGTTTCAAAACCTCCAAAGAAAGAGACTCCACCACACTCCAAGGCAGCAGTGGATTCCACTGTCAAACAACCCTTACTGTCAGGAAGTTCCTCCTAATGGCCTACAGCTTATTATGTGTGGGAAGTGGTGAATCCACTCTGGATTTTAGTCTGAACTTTAAAGAAGCTATCCAAGGCCCTGAGCCTTGTCTCCCAAATGGGTTCAGCACCTTGAATCATTTCTTTAAAGTCCATACTGAGACTTGGAGCAGCTTCATTGCTCCTCTCCTGGGGAACCAACCAGCCTCTCCTGGGGCTAAAGACCCTCCTCAGGCCAGTTGTGAGGTGGAGACCCACCACCACCACATCCTCATTGAAGCCATGTTCTTCCTTGGCCAGCCCAAGTAGAATTTCATGGACGGCAGCCTCTGACGGGATGAGTGAGTGGTCATGACTTTTGTCATGGGGGTTGGTCTGTCTTCCTTGCAGGACCCGCATGCACTGGCCAAACGACTCCCAGAAGTTGGCTTCTCGAATTCTTTGGGAAGTTCTCTACGGAAGCGCCATACTCCCAGCTGGTTTCGTATTACCGCCAACCTTTTGATGCTGTAAGTGTTTCCAAAGACTGAGACCCGCATGGCCATATTTACATGGAGGAGGACTAATAGGAGGGCCTCTGTAACACAGGGCTGGGGAACCATTCAAGCAATGGGATTTACCTATGCGTTGACTCAACAATAGATTCAGTAGGTCTACTGTAGTTGGGAATAACCAACATATAACCCATGTCTTTATATCCAGTTGTGGTCATGTCAGCAGGCCTGTGAATCTACTCCTGTATTAGTCCAAACTTGAAAGGACCTATCCATGGTTCTAAACCTTAGCCCCTGATTAGATCTAGCACCTTGGATAGTGCCTTTAAAATTTGGACTGAAATCCAGAACAGATTCGCCACCCTACTAACTTTGAAACCACCACTTGCATTGATTACTATATCTCCATAAAAACTCATTTGAAATCTGGTGCTGAAGGAGAGTTCTACAGATATCATGGACAATTGAATAGGTCCTAGAGCAAATCAAGCCTGAACTCTCCCTAGAAGCCAAAATGAGTAAACTGAGGCTATTGTACTTTGGACATATCATGGGATGATGTGATTCACTGAAAAAGATGGTAATGCTCAGCAAGGAAGCCCCAGCCCCAGTTGATGACTAGGACTTATGGAGGTCTCTCATATGGAGGGTCACCATAAGTCAAAGCCAACTGGATAGCCAATAACAGCCCAATGATACCATCCAGAACCTCTTTCTATGTTTATATTTCCAGTACACAGTTTTGGATCTATTAACACCAAGGCAGATGGGGGACATGATTGTCCATTCCCAAACTCTCACCAGCATGGATCTAGCAATGCGCTTGGTGGATTTCTTCCAAGAAAGCAGCATGGATGATCTCCAGATGATCCTGAAGGAATTCACTAAGTCTGCAAATCAGGTATCTCTCCCTTTCCCACACTTTAAGTTTTTATTTCTTGTCTGTTGGAGCACTCGTGGTTTTTATAACAATGGCTAAGAGATGGGAAATGGGCTTTTAGAACCTTTAAAAGTTGGTGGCAATCCATTTGCAGCTTTCAGTATTTTGCACTGTAGAGAGCTTGGGTAAATAAACGTATTCAAAGTGAAGACTCCAAATGAAACTTTCCAAACAGAACATGAAAACACAGGTGTAAAGTCTTGCTGGCAGTGGAAAATATAGGCTTCAATACTATCATTAAGCCCAACTAAATTTGGGATGCTGCAAGAAAAATTAATGGGGAGGGGAATCCATATGAAATATTCATTTTGCTACATAACTACAACCCAGGGTATTTTGGAGTGGGGAAAATACAGATCATTTCTATCTTAAAGTAGTCTTTTAAACACAGAGTACAGGTCAACTCCCATATCCACAGGGGATACATTCCAAGACCACCATCACCTGTGGATGTCTGAAACCATGGATAATAAGTAATGCTATTATTTTCAATGAGACGAACACTGGAAGTTGACTATAGAATTGCATTGGAGGACTGAGAAATGCCTAGAGAGAACATATTTTTTTCAGACGTGGATAAGTGAAACCATGGATACCAAATCCATGGATATGGGGGTTGACCCGTATTCTGTAGGGAGCCAGCGTGGAGTAGTTGTGTGAGTGTTGGACTCTGGGAGACCAGGGTTCAAATCCCTGCTCAGCCATGGAAATCCACTGAGTGACCTTGGGCAAGTCACACTCTCTCAGCCTCAGAGGAAAGCCATGGAAGTTGCCCTCTGAACAAATCTTGTAGAGAAAACCCACTGGTAAGAGAAGATCCAAGAATAGAAGGAGTGAATATCAGCAAATACGAATGCAAACTCAGGGTGTATGCAGATAACCTGCTAATATTTCTGGGAGGACCTCTTGAAGAAGGCCCACAACAGTAATTCTGCTTGTAAAGAATATTCTTTGAATTAATACTCACCTTCTCTTTTAACTATCCTGTAGCAGAAGATGGTTGCCCTCCCAAACACTGAAGTTGCCCAGTTGTTCTTGGCGAAGTACTTGGCTCTTGCATCTCCTAAGATGGAGGCTTACTCTGCTGCTGACTGGAATGCCACTTTCCAGGAAGAACTCCGCTTCCTTGCTTTTGCAGCCAATGCAACCACACTTGCCTACTTCATTCCTCAGAACTATGAATCCTATGCTGCCATGTAAGTTTCCCATAGATTGGGGGGGGGAGGTGAGAAGGGAATCTACTGCCTGACAGAGTTTGGCATATAAATTAGCTACTTGGAGCCAAAGAAATCTGAGAAATTTGCAAAAGGTATCCTGTTTAGACACAATTATATCATCACCAGCACCATAATTTTCATTTTCATCTTCATTTATGCATCAAAAGAAAAGGGGGGGAGTATAACCTAATTTATACCAAGAAAATTCAAAGACATTGCTACGTTAGTCTGGAATATCAATTGCAATGGGATCTCGTAGCAGCTTTGAGAATAACCAAGAGAAAGAAGTTGGAGCATAAGCTTTCGTAGACTTAAGTCTACTTCTACATCATGGAAGTAGACCAAGTCTACTAAAGCTGATGCTACAACTTCTTTCTCTTCAAAGCTGCTACAAGATCCCTTTGCAACTGTTATACCAAGAGAAATTGACCAGCAAAAGTGAGGATCTGACTAAAATATATATCAGTATGTAAATTTATAAAATTGTTACACAAGGTAAAACAATACAATCATAGTCTACTTTCAAATAGAGATATCACTAAAAATATCAATCACACACCACAAAGGAGTAAATTGGGCTGAAGTCCTTTGAAGGAGAAAACAAAACAAAATGGATAGCTTCAATTATATTTCAGTCCTTCATCTGTTGGAAAGCCAGATGTGTTTCTGAACCTATTATCCATCCCTTTAGTCATCAGCGTGCTTGCAGAAAGCGCGGGATGAGTCCTTCCTGAATCTTCGTTTGCGAAGAGAAGCCAGAGAGAGACCCATCCCTACCTTAGATAGTTTTACATCTGGAATTTTTTTGGGGGTGAGGAATGGAAATACAATCATTGGGGTCAGCCAATGAAGTGGTGTGCTGTCTATGGACAGGGGGGACCCCAGAGACCCTTCTGATATTCCCAAAGAGGCTGAGATCTGGTGGCTGTTGTCTCTGTGTTGTTTCATCACCTTTCTCACTTGTGTGCCATGACAGCGTTGCTGGGTTTAGTGGAGTGCATTCCCAAATGGCAGAACCCTCGAGGAGAGATGTTGTGCTCTGGATTGTACAGAATCTCAAGACTCTAAAAGGTAACCTGACAGCAAAAACGTTGAGGATACATAGTCAAACCTCACTGCACCAAGAAGCCAGTGCCTCAGGGTCAAATTAGATATGAAAGGGAAAAGGTATCCTCCGAATTAGTAATCCAATTTTTCCCTCCCACAAGGAGATCTCCTCATTGATCATACTTGCTGAGTGGTGACTTTCCCTTCTAAATGCAAGAGGAAAATCACGTGCTATGACAAACAGACATCTTTCACCACTGCGGGGAGCAACTCTTCTAAGTATATGCTAAGAGTGTCATTTAGTCTGAGTCTAAAACTTCCCTGACATATTTGTTCCTTTGCCCCTCTAAACTATATCTGAAGGTGGGATCCTTGAAAATAGAATTTTCAGTCTTCAGCAACAACAATTTTCCACATTGGATGGATGTTTGTAGGGGAGATATCCCTTGAAAAGACAGTAGGGAAAAGCCAGGTTCTCCAAAATAGGAGAGAACAACAGTGTAATATGCAATAAATGTGTATATCTTCAAGTGTTTCGCAAATCTTCTTCTTATTTCATTAGGATATCCCACAGGGCCTGTAGATGAATGGATCTCATCTGCTTGGGGCTCATTTTTCAAGGATGCCACATTAGAAGAAGTGAAATCCACCAAAGAGCACTTTGATCCTGTAAGTTTGCTTTGCTGATTAACCTTTTTAGAAAGCCTATTTTTAAACATATTTAGAAACAAAGTTCACATTTTAGAAACAATAGGCATGTTCTGCATGAATTAAATCAGGCCACTTAATTCCATTTAAAAATCAAGTTTTTGAGTCCCGTTGAACCCTTCATCAGACTGGGCATTATACTGTAAATTTGGTAACATCCGCCTTGACGAAGCATTCTGAAAGACTCAAAAGCTTGCCTTTTTCATTATATTTTAGTGGTCTAATAAAGATGCTGCTCTACTCTGTTTCTTTTTTGAACTTTGTATATTTATTTAGTAAACAATTTATATGCTCTTTATGTGTACATGAACATAAATTATTGTGTGTATGTGTGTTTTAAAGAAAACAAGAAAGAAGTGTCCAGTTCATTCTCCATGTTTTCTAGCTTCCTGTCTTAAGCTTCCTAAGTGTCAGCCAGCTGGTAGAGTTTGTCACAATGTCGGATGCGCTGGTCAATGTGACGACAATGAATCGTGTCCTATCGAGTCTGGAGACAGGACGGTCTGAAATCCCACTCTCTAAAATGGATGAATTCTTGATGGAGTTCAATTTGCTGATTGAACAGGTATATTTTATAAAGCAGCAGGTGAGCAAGAGGTCTCTTCTTTCTGTCAGGGTCCAGGAGCCTACAACAGTGAAGAGCTAACCCAATGAACCAGTGGCGCTTAACTTTTTCTTTACCAGGGACCCCCTTTAAATATATTTTGTTGCTGCAGACCCCCAAGATTTAACTCAAGATTTAAGACCCTAATAATAATACCTGATAATAATAATAATATTAGAATCATAGAATCATAGAATTGCAGAATTGGAAGAGACCACGAGGGCCATCCAGTCCAACCCCCAGCCATGCAGGAAATCTTGATCAAAGCATCCCTGACAGATGGCCATCCAGCCTCTGTTTAAAGACCTCCAAGGAAGGAGACCCCACCACGCTCCGAGGGAGTGCGTTCCACTGCCGAACAGCTCTTACTGTCAAAAAGTTCCTCCAATGTTGAGGTGGAATCTCTGTTCCTGGAGCTTGCACCCATTGCTCCGTGTTCCAGTCTCTGGAGCAGCAGAAAACAAGCCTGCTCCATCCTCAGCGTGACATCCCTTCAAATACTTAAACAGCGCTATCATATCGCCTCTTAACCGTCTTTTTTCCAGCATTACAATTACACCATCCATTAAACCTTCCCTCAGAGGCACTGGAGGGGGAGGGAAGACTTTTTTCCTGCTTCTTCCTCCAAGTTTGTGGCCGGAATGGATTGAATGGCAATGTGCAGGCCAAGCCAAGCCAGCCAGCCGGCCTTTGCCTTAGCTCCTGTCATGTTGCCACTCCACTGCAAGGAAGAAGTGGGCCAAGCAGCCTTCAAGTCTTTGAGGACCCCCTGTGAGGACATTGCAGACCCCTGGGGGTCTCCAAACCACAGCTTAAGAGCCACTGCTATACAAGCAGTTTGACATTCTCGGTGCTCACACAAGGTGTCAGGAGCAAGAGGTGGTGATGGTGAAAGGAGGTGCCAAGCTCTCAGCCATCTATGTCTTTAATGGCTGGATATGAAAGGTCATAGAATCCAAGAGTTGGAAGGGGCCTTGTGGGCCATCAGGTCCAACCTCCTGCTCAATGCAGGATCTCCAGCCTCTTTTTGAAGTCTTCTAGAGAAAGAGGCCCCACCAACTCTCTAGGCAATGGGTTCCGTTATGGAACCACCTTCAGTGCTGAGAATTTCCTTCTAATGTTCAATTGAAATGTACCCTCCTGTAACTTATGACGCTATGGAAGGAGCGGCTTGGAAAATCACCTGTGCCACAGCATAGATATGCTTTATTTGGCTCCACCTTTCCATAGTGCCTTTCTCTGAGATTCTCCAGAATGACTCTTTCTGCATTCTGCATTCAAGAAATGGGCCTCATTTTGTTGGGGATATTTTTGCAGGGGCTGGTGATGGATGGGGCAGCCCGCCAGTGGACAGCAGCAGAGCCATTTTCCACTTACCCTCCCAATGGGATTTACCTGCAGAATCAGTCCATGTACACATGTGTGTGTGTTTGTGTTTAGGTCTGTAGCCTAAACCTTATTTTATTTTTCTTCTAAATCTCTGTCAACAGGAGTATATCCCTGGTTTCAGAAATGCTGAGGTGAGACTGGAAATGCTGACCGCTATTTTGACAAACCTGGCACGCTATTTCTATAAGTTCACTGCCTTAGACTACCAGGCCTGGTTCTTGAAGAAGCTGAGATTCCTTTTGCCCAGCATCAACGAGGATCTACTCCTGCTGATACCACCTGATGTCAGCTTTCCCACCTACAAGGCCATGTAAGTGTGAGCTTCCATTTGCACCCAGGCCAATTCAAATAGTTCCCTAGTGTTCAGTTCATTCAAATGTTCATTGGTTCATTTGCCAGGGACAGCTGGTAGCTTCCATGTTGGTGAAATGGTGAATCTACTCCAGGTTTTGGCCAGGGAGCTATCCAAGGTGCTGAACCTAGTATAGAATTAGGTTTCAGAACCCAGGAGAGCTCCTATAAAGTTCAGCTGCCACTACAATGAGAACAGATATCCATCAGATGTTGCTGGCCTGCAACTCCCAGCAAACCCTGGACAGCATGTCCAGTGGTGAGGAATGCTGGGAGCTGCAGTGCAACAAATATTGGGAGAACTGCCCTGAATTAGAGAGAAGATTTTCTCCCTCTCTCGAAAATACTAGAACTTAAGGTCACCCAATGGGCCTGAAGATCAGAGGTTGACTCAGGACATAAAAATAAACAAACAAACAAATAAATAAATAAATCCTGCTGGTGGCAGCTGGGGACTCCGTGGGGTGTTGAATCCACTCCATGTTTGGGTCTGAACTTCAAACAAGCTGCCCCCAGCGCTGAATCTATTTGGGGACTGGTGTTCAGTACTTTGGGTAGCTCCTTGGATTAAAACCTGGAGTTCTATGGCAAAGTGACATTTTTGGACTACAGAATCCCACTGCCCTTCCTGGTTGGGGGCTTCTGGGAGTTGTAGTCCAAAATGGGTAACTTTCCCAAGATTAAAAAAAAAGGATCTGTAAACAGGTCCATCATGGTTTTTATCCTTTTTGTGATTAAAATTTTCAGGAGTAGGCATCCCTGATCAGGAATAGCAATCCCCCATCTTGCTTTCCTGTAGTTGGTTCTCATATTCAGAAGAGACCATTGCCTTTTTCAACTTCATTTATTTTATTTTTGCCATTTTGCTTCTCCCTTGCCCTATCTGTTTGCAGCTTCGGAGGCTTGGACCAAGTCTACCCAGAATTACCTGAAGAGACATCTCTCCATATCTACAATTTGATGAAGACAATCATGGAGCTTCAGCTCAATGCCTCAGGTCATAGTTTCATGAAAGTCAAGGCAATTACATGGGCCTATAATTCTAACATTTTCTTGGAGACCGTAGTGAGTTATGTGGACAATTTTGGATTTTGGAATATTTTGGAATTCCAGATAAGGTAGACTCAACCTGTACATGAGTAATGTAGAGAGCCAGCATGGTGTAGTGGTTTGAGTGTTGGACTATGACTCTGAAGATGAGGGTTCGAATCCCCGCTCAGCTGAGAAAACCCAGTGGGTGACCATGGACAATCTCAGCCTCAAAAACCCCTATGACTAGAAGGCATGCAAAAACTACAGTGCAGAACTAGAACCATGGCTCAGTCAGAACTGTGTTGTCAAAAGAGTGTATCTGTTGGGAACAGTGTGTGGGAAGATACAACCCTCTGTCGAAATAAATGTTTCTGAAAAATTACATCTCTCTCATTTTTAGGAGCAGCATTTCCTGATGCATATGACAACAGCCAGAGTTTCCTGGAACTCATCTTTTACCGATTTGTACATTTTGCTACTTATGCTGACCTTCTCAAGTTATACAAGGATTTTAATGGGGTAGGTGAATATAAGCATTCTTCAGGAAATATTTTACATAGCCCTAGTAATGAATAGCAGCTTGCCACTTTTTAATCCAGATAAACAGGATGTCTTGATTTCTTTAAAAGCTAAGCTTGGAAAAGTTGGCTGTGGGATTCTAGGGGCTGTAGCTGAAAATGACACTCATAAACTCTGTTCAAAGATCCCAATCACTGATGCTTTTTAGATAACTTTTAGTTGTTTGCTAAGTAATGGTTCATTCATTCACCAGGTTCACTTATAGTTCTTGTATCAACAGTAAGCTGGAATTAGCTCTGTGTGTGTGTGTGTGTGTGTGTGTGTATAAATGCAGATGGAGAATATGCCCTTTCTTCTGCTGTTCCCCCACTCCATGAATTGGTTTGAGATCTATGGAATCCATTTCTCTGTGCGTTTGCTCTCGCAGTACGAAGTCCTCCCCTTCCTTTCCCCAAAGCAAATGGGGGAGATGATGGTTCTTACTAAGGCTTTCAAAGATGAACTCCTGGCTGTCCAGATCTTGGTGGAATTAGAGAAACGTCCCTCTGAGGAGCTTCAGGACTTCATGGCTGAGTTCAATGCTGTTGCAGAACAGGTAATATTCCCACTCTTCCTGACCCTTCCTCTCACCTGGACCGAGATCCTACATCATGGCTTGTTTAGTATAAACCCACCCTCATGTAGTTACAACAATGGTTGTGCTATATCACCTTCTGATGAACTCCAGTGTTGGACAATCTGTTGCATGTCTCCCAGTGTGCCTTCTCATTGTCCCCTTGTGCAATAGGGACACATGCACAGTGGCTGTTTCTGCAATCCCAGGGCATCAAGTGGGACCTTGAAGGCACTGACAAAAAGTTGCACACCACCCAAAAATGGAATCCATGTTGATTAGTTCCAACTAGAGTAGACCCATTAAATCCATGGTTGACCAGGGAGCCAAGATGTATATAAATCCAATGGATTCAATGGTTTACTCTAGTCAGGGCTAACAATAGGATTGAGGCCCCTGTGACATAATTGTATTTGTGGAACTCCACTTTATGCAGCCAGGAGCTAAATATGTCCATTGACCGATGGCCAAAAAAGTACAGTTGTAGGTGTAAGAGAATTTACATGTGTGTAGAATACCAACAGGATCCCATTTGATGACTTTTTAAAAATGATATGAAACCATTTTTTTCAAGGAAATGTCACCATAAAACCCCCCAATTTCTACTTTAAGAGTTAGAACAGTGGTTCTCCACCAGCAAGGTTCTACAGGTGTTGGACTTCAACTCCCAGAATTCATGACCATTGGCCATGCTGGCTGGGGCTTCTGGGAACTGGAAAAAAAAACCCAATGCTATTATGATTTTTTTCCCCCTGAAAGCTGTAAGAACAGTCTCTTTCTTTTCCTGTTGCAGAAACAGTTGACTGCTCTCCCTGACCCCCGGACCCGGGACTTAATCTTTGAGACGGTCTTCAGGACCCTCAAGTTTGGCACCTTTTCGGCTGAGCAATACTCCTTCTGGTTTGGTGACCAGCTTGAGCTCTTTCTGCCATCTCTCTCTCCCAAGGACCTCCAGTGGATCCCTCTTGATATTGACTGCCAGTCCCACCAAAATCTGTAAGTCTGGGAGACCCATTCAGCTTCCACCATCATTGCACCCTGTAAAACACAGTGGATGCCCTCTGGTTTTGGAAGCTAAACAGGATTGAACCTGGCTAATCCTGAGATGGGAGACCACCAGGACACCACCAGGATGGGAGACCAGAGACCTCCAGGGAGGAAGAGCAGGCAGTGGGGACTGGAAGACCCCATGTGAGGGATGGTGAATCCACTCTAGGTCTTGGATAGTTTTGAAGGCGCTCTCCATCATGCTGAATGTATATTGGGAAACAGAGTTCAGTACCTTGGATAGTTCCTTTAACATGTAGACTAGAACTGGAGTGGAGTCACTGGCCCGTTGCCCTTTGTTCAATCCTGCTGACTTTCTTCTGTGGCACAACCCCTCTCTCTGTTTCAAAGGGTGTGGACAATATCAGGATTTGGGATTCCAGTTTCATGTCTTCCCTCCTCCTTCATTGTCTCCCCCAGGGTGACCGCGATGGACAAAGTGTATGATCATTTCACAGAAGAGCAGAAGAAGGCCTTCCATGGGAGAATATTGAGCTTCTTGGAATCTTATCAGATGGAACAAGGTAGAGGAAAGGAAGCATGTGTTTGGCACTTGAGAGCATAACATAAGGAAAAGCCCAGCTGGGACATAACAAAGCGTATCTGCTCCAACATCTGGCTTTCCATAGTGGTCAAGTAGATTCTCCCACCGCTTGGCATGAATACAGCAGCCCTGCCCTGTAGTTTGCCCTCAGTATCTGGGATTAGGAGGTCCTTTCAACAGATGTGTTGTGCTTTTTAATTTTTGATGATGATGATGATGATGATGATGGTACTGCAGATGATGATGATGATGATACTGCAGTTGTTTTCAAACTTCACTGTGTTTTCAACATTATAATGTGCTGCTGAGCTAACTATGTTTTGTCCAGAAAATTGTGTACTTTTTGGCACAAAAATAAGTGTTTCACACGAACAACACCTCCCCAGCCCCCAAAAATCTCCAAAAGTGAAAAATCACATGGTGGTTGACCATTTTCTCAGAGGGGTGTTTTAGACACTCTTCCTGATCGAAGATGTGAAAATGTGCAAGTACAAGCCAAGATCTTACATCATATTTGTATTGTATAAATCTTACCTTTGTGTTGTTGAGTAGCAGTTGCACAACAGCACCCTTGTCATGAATGCTGACATTATGCAACTGATTGTGGATGTCTGGATGCATGTGCTGTTCCTAAAATCATGAGGTGCTTTGAAGGTGGTGGTGAAGAGTTATGCATCCTCCAAGCAAACACAATTGCATGGGCAACAGTTACATTTCCAGAACTCCATTTTACACAGCTGTGAACTGAATACAGATGTCCAAAAAAGTACAACTGCAAGTATATGATAACTTACATCTGTGTAAAATACCAGTAGGTTGCAGATCATGCTTTATTTTCCTAGACAAGAGAACCCATTGAGGTAGTCTTAAAATAGAGACACACTGATGTTTCTGTGCTCCTGATCTAGCAGCAGTGAGAGACTTCTTATGCATTCCCTCCATTGTTGACAGTATGACATGAGGGAAGGCACTCGAGCCCTGAGACCCTTCACAGAACGCTGGTGGGGAGGACTATCTGAGCCCATTTACACTACCCAATTATAGGACTATGATTCCATCCTATGGAATCCTGGGAATTGTAGTCTGTTGAGCCTCTGAAACTCTCTGGCTAAGAATCCTAATTACTCCTCTCTGAACTGCAAGTCCCTGGATTCCATAGGACTGAACCATGGCAGGTTCATAGTGGAATCATAGAGCTATAATTGTATAGTGTGAATGGGTCTCCAACCCCATGCCACTTGGTAAGCAAAGGACATTATTCTTGTGTTGCTAAGTGCAAATTTTGGCATGGTTTTCCCATTAAGCAAAACTCTTATCATCTTCTAGGTGTCACGTGTTCTCCAAATGCTAACAGCAGCCAGTGGCTACTCAGCAACTATGGCCGTTTCGGTGCCTTTGCCACCACTGCCGAGTTCTTGTCGGTGAATGAGAATTTTAATGGGGTGAGTGGATCTTTGCAATCTGGGGGAACAGCCAGACTGGAAGTCCATGGGGTGAAGGTGAGCACTGGCCACGGAGAGCTTCCATGTCAGTAGGGCATTGAATCTGCTCTGGGTTTTAGTCCACACTTGGCAGGAGTTCTCCAAGATGTGAGCCTAGTTCAGGGAGACAGCCAACACCTTGGATGGTTTCTTTAAAAGTCAGATTTACCTTCCCGTTGACTTGGAAGCCACTGATGAATATTGGAGGGGTCTGCTACAAGGAACAGGAAGCACCCTGGAAGCTTATTTCCCACCCAGGTGAATAAAGCCATTTGTATTGTTGTTGTTGTGTGCCTTCAAGTTGTTCCCAACTTACGGTGACCTTAAGGTGAACCTATCATGGGAATTTTCTTGGCAAGTTTTGGTCAGAGGGGGTTTGCCTTTGCCTCCCTCTGAGGCTGAGAGTGTGTGACTGGTCCAAGGTTCCCCAGTGGGTTTCCATGCCCAAGCCTTGTTTTCCAGAGTCATAGTCTAACACTCAAACCATTACACCATGTTGTCGCTCTCTAAGTCATCTCACTTTATCCAAATTCATCAGCGGGTGGGCCCAGTATCAAGTTCAGCATCCTAGAGCTATCCAAAGTGCTGATGCTGATCCAATGACTAATTCAGCACCTTGGATAGCTCTTTAACACTAGTTTGCTAATGTGTGTGTTGGGGGGGGGGACTTTTTAATTATTTCCCCTTCAAAAAAGATTTTAAAATTGAATGGGACCTCCAAGATCCCCCCAACCACAGCATTCCCCCCCCTTATCCTATTTTTATTCCTGGCTAGGCCAGACCCATTGATTCAATAGCATTTAGCTAAACTTTGACTCACCACTCAAGTTGATTCAATGGGGCTATTCTAGTTGAGACTAACTAATAGGATTCAGGTGTCTCTTTCTTTCTCTCTGAATATATACCTTTGTTGAATAAATCAACTGAATAGCACTGTTTTCAAGTAGATGCTGGGTCCCAGAAGGAAAACCCTAAAATTGAAATAGATTTAATAAATGATTGGAAGCAGGCATTTATATTGATAAAGACCCAGGCAAATAAAACCTAGAGAGCTAATCTGTGCAAATAACAAATGCAATGTGAATGTTCAGATTTCAGCAATGGGTGAACTATCTGCTAGACAGTTGGCTGAGCTGGCATCGGAACCAGAAACACTGACGGATGGGAACGTCATCATGGACATCATGAGGAACTTGGACACAGCAGAAGACCTGTCCGAATTCCTGGACCAGCTGAACATTATTGCTGCGGTATGAGACTATGCACAGAATCATAGCGTTATAAGAGACCATCTAGTGGAATCCCCCTATCAGAATACAGAGTTAGAGAAAGATATTTGGGAGAAAATTTAAAATGGTTTCCCATTAGAAGCTGCCAGTCAAAGACCTGGAGGGTCATTTCAAATCAATGGATGAAATTCATCTTTCTCTTCCATTACCTCCTCACTCCTCAAAACCTGTGTGATGCATCCCTGCTTTCCCAAATATTGATGTGGGTAAAAACTGAGGAGAAATCGAAGGGCAGGGAGAGAAAGGAAGAGAAAGAAAGAGGTAAAGGTAACAGAGAAGTTATGTGAACCCATCTTGTTCGATGCACTTAAGCTTCCTATTGGATGGGCAATATGGACTAGGAGCTTAAAGCAAAGGCTTTGGAGGGCAATGGTAGCAACTGAGAAAGGACTTTAAAACAACAACAGACCATGTAGAGTTTGAGAAAGGGGAAGCACCAAGAATCAAGGGCTGCAAGGAAGAATCAATGAAATTGTTCAGGGGGTATAACTGGATGGCCTTTTCCATCCGCAGGTGGACTTGCAAAGCAGCGAATACGCCGGTTTCATTTTAAGCATTGCCTTCCAAAAGATTGCAGCAGACTTTCCGAGGTTCAAAGCAAAAGATTTCACTTACTGGTTCCAAGGTGCTCTACAAAACCTTCTGCATGCTATGAATGAGACTCTTTTGGCAGAAATCCCACTCAGGATATCATGCAACTCCTACCAGCAACTGTGAGCCTTCTCTCTCTCTGTCCCTCTCTCAATTAATTCTGTTTGTTATGGCTGCTATCTTCAAATCTGGTTCCACCTATCAGATGAGCAAACTACTGGGAGGGAAATATTGGCACCCATACCAGCTCCATCAAGGAGCAAATGGTTGTTTCTGTATCAGTGGGCTAGTGAATCCATTTTGGGATTTAGTCTGAACTTTAAAGGAACTATCCAATCTGCTGAACCCTATTCTCCAAATTAAGAATATGCATCCCCCTTCATGTCCATCTCAGTTCTATGTTTGCTAATATAACAGAAGCCTGTATCCTTCTTTTAATTAAATTTGTTGGGTACTGCAGCTCTCTGGCCTAGATCCCATTATCAGGTCTGACTGGAGTAGACCCATTGAAACAAAGCTGTCTGCTCTAGTTTGAACTAAGAATTGGGTTTAGGCCTCAGAAAATACTTAGTGCTTTGAGAATGTGTACTTGTACACAGCCCAGTAGTAGAATTCCAGGTCCTTGGTACAACATCACTATGTTGGTGTACCCTGCTGGTAAAAGTGAATCTTTTAGCTTGAACTGTAAAGGAGAGATCCAAAGTGCTGGGCCTATTTCAGGGAGTGAATAGGGTTCAGGGCTTTTGGATAGTCACCTTTAAAGTCCAGACTAAAAATCAGAGTGGATTCAGCATCCTACTGACAGCAGACTCACTAGTTGCCACTTTGGGTAAGAAATCCCTCTTTTGAAAACAGTATGGGCAAAAAAGGAAGGAAGGAAGGAAGGAAGGAAGGAAGGAAGGAAGGAAGGAAGGAAGGTTTGCTTGATTAAATATGTCCAGACTTTTAGTTACAGCTTGGAAAATTACTGTTTTGGTGCTACAATCCCAGAACCTTCAGCCAGTCTGTCCAACAGCCATGCTGGCTAGGGACTGCTGGGAGCTGCAGTCCAAAAAATTATATCTTTTCTCAAGTTCTGGTTTCTGTCATGCCAACATGTTTCACCAAAAGGGTATTTTCTTTCTGGATTCAGGGACCCTCAAAATTTCCCCCCAATATTTTCCCAATGTGCTTGAGGGTTCCCCTGTGTGGAGGAGTTTGACTCACAGGTTCTTTGGCCTTCCCTGAGAGAAGCCGCCTCACTGGGCAACCTGCCTCTTCAAGGTCTCTTGCGTTGACTGCCTCTTCTGTTCCTCCAGAATGAAAGGTTTCAACAACATCTTTGACAACATCCCAGCTGAAAATGCTCCCAGTATTTTTGGATTCAGCAAAGCATTCCTCACATCCAAAGTCAAATCAGGTAAGAGAAGCAGTGTGAAAACACTGAAACCTGTTTGGGTGGGCAGGACTGAAGTTTTGGTACTGCGTGAAAATTTCTTTTGAAGGGACAAAACTATTGGGGGGGGGATTGCCTTTGTTTTGCCCTTTGCAGTGGTACTGCGTGAGCCACCACCATGTTGAAGAAGCCTTCGGGCAACCCAATAGACACAAGGATGTCAAAAAGTGAATGGGAATTGGACCTTTATCTCTTTCCAGGCACTGCATGTGGACAGCCCACCCAGGGCATTCGGGATTGGCTAGAGATCAACCTTGGCAACTTCAGCAGATACGCAGAATACCAGGACCTGCTCAACTGGTATCTGCATTTTGATGGTGTGAGTATTTTTTACATTTTTCATTTGAAATAGTGTGCTATAATATCTTCCCTAGCAGTCTCTTTCCCCTGCCCCCCACAAATAAAGAGGTACGTAAAGATACAGAAGTTTATCAAGTAACGTGTAAGATTTACATAGACTGGAAAATGATGCATTCTGTTATGTTCATGTTGTCAAGTGTTTCTTGTTATTGTTATTGCTTTTTATGCATAATAAAAAGTATTTTTTTAAAAAAAAAACCCGTATACCATCATAATATTCAAGTTAAAATGTGTGAAGTGTTTCTCTAGGCAGTCAAGGAAGAGGCCTTGAATGCTTTTGGAGGTCAAACCATGATCTCCCCTTCCCAATAAATTCAGTATTGTACAACAGTTCCCAATGATTTGGAAATTGCAATTTTCCTTCTTTTCTTTAACTAGACAAAATGAGTACATGTCAACCCCCACCCCCATTTACATGGGATTGGTACCAGGGTTTCACTTACCCGCAATCGGGGTGGGAGGTCTCTCTGGGCATCTGGAAGACCATAGAGGTTGTCTCTATAGGCATTGGGAGGTTGTCTCTATAGGCATTGGGAAGTCTTCCAATACAACTCTATGGTCAACTTCTGCTGGAAATTGACCATAGAGTCATGCCAGGTGTCCAGGAAGGCATCTTCTCTAGACATTTTCTAGGTCCTCCAGCACAAGTCTATAGTATAATATGGTGGTTCGCTATTATATGTGGTTTCATGTATCTGCTGTAAATCTGGAAACCTGCATAAATGGGACCTGTGTTTATGTTCAAGACCTGTTGGGAATAGGGATGCATGAAGATTTTCTGAACTTCTGAAATTTGTCTCAGATCCATTGCTTATATCTGCAGGATTTTGGTCCAGCACAGAACTCTTTCACTGGTTAAAAATGCCTACATATCAAAGTGAATGGCTGTCATGATGTTGATTCTCCCATAGACAAAGTTCATTGATGGGCTGGATAATCTAATCAGTCTTGAGGGTACAACCCTCTTTCATTTGTCTAGGCATTTTGCCACATGTGGAAGGTGGCTTCTGTGTCCGTAGTTTGGCACATCTGCTTTGGCTTTTAGCCTGAAATTTAAAGGAGCCATCCAAAGCGCTGAACTTTGGATCAAAATTAGGTCCCCTCATAGCTTTTTGTGCAACTTCTATTGCTGACAGTTTCCTTTTGAACAGTCCTTCTGTTGACATTCTGTCTTGTGCTTTTCATGGTACTATATTTCAAGGAAGTACTCTGAACTGGAAACATGCAACCATAAGAGAGTTTCTGAAAAATTCACCACGATTTGCTTTGTTTCCCCATGACTTTTCCTTGCAGATGGCTGTATTAGAGTATTTATCTCCTTCCCAACTTGCATCTCTCACTCTTGAATCTGATGCCATCAATGAGGAGGAGAAGATATGCCAGATTATTGCAAGATTACAAAGCAAACCTTTGGAAGACATTTATCAATATCTGGACCAATTCAACACAGAGGCCCAGAAGGTATGACCTTATTTTTTTAATGTTACTTACAAAGAACTAATAAAGTTCACTTATTTTCCTGCAGCTTTTCAGTTCCTGCAGAGAACCTACATTATTTATACATGTTCTTTTGCTGACAGTTTCCCACTGAAGTTTGAATGTTTGTGTGCATTCTATGTACGGTACTTCACTTGCTAAGCCTGGAAAGAAAAGCAGAGAATCCCATCAGAAAGCCAGACTGTTCTGGCCAGATATGGCTGGTGGCTCCCATTTCAGTAGCACAGCCCATGTGCTTTGGGAATTCTACAACAGAGGTTCAGCACCTTGGATAACTCCTTTACAGTACGGACTGAAACCCAGAGCAGATTTGCTGTCCTACTGATGTGGGAGCCCTGCATCACCACTAACATTAACTGGCCTGTAAGGGATGCAAAGTTGCATGGAGAAAAGCCCAAATGGTTTAGTCATTCTGCTGTTTTTCCCCCAACCACTTTTAAACGTGCAGCTTGAAGTAACATCCCTGAAAGAGGAAGGTATAAGGAAAAGGATGCTCTCTCAGTTCCTTGAGGAGATGGAATCGGGGTTCTTGGCCTTCAGCCCTAGCAACTGGACTCACTTGCTCTCCACAAGACTTGAGCTCTTTCTGCCAAGTGCCAGCGGAACAGAGTCCAAAACCATCCTGTCTCACATTTCTGGTTGCGACAGCTTCAGAGCTGTGTGAGTATAAAGGCAGCAAGGGAAGAAGATGGGTGTATGAAGTATAAAGATGGATGGGAAGAACTGTGATGGTTTTAATTGTTTTTAAAATTGTATTAGATTTTAATTGATGTTCTTTTGTGAGATTTTTGACACAACCCTTTTCATTCAGGGTGTCTTCTCTGAGCCAAGCTTACCCTGCGATGCCATCAGCCAACCGAGAAAGCATCTATGCCTCCTTGTTTACCTTCCTTGAAAACCAGCACAAGACCACAGGTAAACTCTGGTGTGGTTTCAAGTTGTTATCCATTAATGCATTTGCTACATTCACCCTCTGGCCTTTCCTTCAGTGACTGCATGGTCGCGTGCATATAGATGCATTCCATATGGACACATGTTAAGGATTTTTATTATTATTATTATTTTGGGCCGCCTGGCACTGCAGGGTCAGCGTGCATGTCTACCACCAGGAGTACAGAGGCTTGGCTACAGGATAACTTGGGTGCATTTATGGCCAATGCACCCTACGAAGATTTCACCAAGCTGATGCACAGTTTCAGTGGGGTATGTACTGCCAAATACATTGCAATGACTTAGTAACCTTGTCCCAGGTGGCAGATGGATCTCCCATCACAGGGGTGTGTGTATTCCTGCATGGCAGGGGGTTGGACTAGATGGCCTTTATGGTCTCTTCCAGCTCTAAGATTCCATGAAAGCTGCTCTGGGTTTTGATGCTCAGAGTATCTGTTGTTGTTCGGAGTATCTGCCAGTATTGGGCCACCCCATCCCTTCTCCCCACATCACCCTCACAAAACATCTAAGTCCTTTTTAAGAACATAAGGAGGTTCCTACTAGGCAGTACTCTGTTGAATATGCATTCTGCCGGCATGCAGGTGCTATTATTTTTTGAATATGCATTTGTGTGGAGATCAGCATTAGCATATCTCCACCTATCCAGTAATACAGTTTTCTGGGACAACATATATTTGCATACATGAGGGAATGGGGGAGGGAGCAGAGCAGCCATGGCTGTATGGCTGAAAATAATATGAAATAGTTGGACCCCCATGTTCACTTGGGTTTGGTTGCCGGACTTACTGTGGAAACCACAGATAACAGCAAACCCTTTTAAAATAAAGGACTTCTAGTAAAAACACACCATAGAGTTGTGTTGGAGGAACTAGATGATGCCTAGAGAGGGTGCCTCTCTAGGCATTTTCCAGCACAACTCTACATGTGTCCCTATTTTGTGTCCCACGGATAACTGCTGGTATTGGTTCTGTGGATATGGGGGTCCAACTGTATAGGACACCTGATCAAGGTAGGACTGTCCTTTTACACCAAAGCAAGTTCACTGAGAGAAATGTGTGGCAGGTTACTCCAACCCCACAACAGCAAGTCACTGTGCAAGTTAATGGGGTCATTGTGGACCAGAAAAATGCACTGAGGCTATGAGGTTTCCCATCAGTGTAGACACAACCTCTGTCCCACACTTCACAATGGAATTTCCTACAAGCCAAAAAACGCCTCCTCCTCCTCCTCACGAAGCTCTTGCCTGATATGTCTTTGCAGTTTGATGTCAGGGAAAATCTCACCTCCGTCCAGCTTGCTCACGTCTTCTTTGGCTCTGACATCTTGGATTCTCCAGAAAAGGTCGCAACTCTCCTCAGGCCCCTGGAGAACAGGCCTGTTGAAGACACGGTTGCTTTCATGACTGAATTTGCAAATGTTGCCTCTAAGGTAAGTTGTCTTTTGCTAGCTGTGGTTCTGATATTTGCCTGTGGGTCTTGTTAATAATCTTCTCCCCAGAAACCCCCAAGAGCCAGGCCATGCTCCACTCCCCTACACCTGAGCGGTAACTGACAAACCCCTAGCAGAGGCTCCCTAATGCAAAACTGATCACATCTAATCCTGCCTACAGTTGCTTTGGACCCTCCTATTCTGTGGATTGAGTATCCCTTATCTGAAATGCTTGGGACTAGAAGTGTTCCATATTTTGGATTTTTTTGGATTTTGGAATACAGTTGTCCCTTCACATTCGCTGGGGTTTGGTTCCAGGACCATTTGTGGATACCCAAATCCGTGAATACTCAAGTCCCATTATACGCAATGGCATAGCAAAATGATGTCACTTATAAAAGATGGCAAAATCAAGGTTTGCTTTTTGGATTATTATTTTTTTAAGAATATTTTCAAGCCATGAATACTTAATACCATGAATGCCAAATCCGTGAATGTGGAGGGACAACTGTACTTGCATATACATAATGAGATATTTTGGAGATGGGACCCAAGTCTAAACACAAAATTCATTGATGTTTCATATACACATAGTCTGAAGGTAATGTTATACACAATATTTTTTTATAATTTTGTGGATGAAATAAAGTTTGTGTACACTGAACCATTAGAAAACAAAGGTGTCCCTAGCTCAGCCATCCATGGGGACAATTTTTGATTTGGGAGTATTTCAAATTTCAGAATTCCAGATAAGGGATACTCCACCTGTACCAACTTTTGCACCCTGGGCCCTGACCACTGCTGGAATGCAGCCCCCTCCCCAAATGCTTCCTAAATTAGAAATCAGCTTGTGGGTCAAAAAATATCTCCCATCTCTTCTGTATGAGGTCTACAAAGATGCACTTCTCAGATTAGCTGGAGCTGTTACTTTGAGTAGCTAAATAATTTGAGCCAGACCTGAACCATTATGATGGCTGATCTTGTGATGCAGCTTGGCCAACCTTGTGTTCCATGTGATATTTGTCTCTGCTTCTTGGACAGCATTTAAAATTGGGACTCTTTCCATTTTGGGTTGGCAGAATGGCATAACCTTCCTGGCAAACTCAGAGGTGAGGGGCACCATGTTTGAAGCCATCTTCAGCAGAGTGCAAAGTCTTTTCACAACAGCCAGTCCCTCCCAGTACCAAGATTGGTTCCAGAAGAAGCTGACTTTATGGCTTCCTAGCATCAATGCCTCAGCTCTTGCGGCTATCCCAAAGGCCATCCCATGTGGCATTTTCAAAACCATGTGAGTGTTTGTCTATACGTTTTCCGGTGGGGCAGGGGAGGTGAGGAAGAAGATAAACTGAATGGAGTTATGATGGGAAATGGAGGAATCCTGCCAGTTTGGGCCCAGCCTATGGCAGGAAAAGAAAGAATAGTTGAAAACATCCCCACCACCACCACCAAAAAAAGTCCAGGCTAATCCTCCCATAATGTTTTCTTTTAAAAAAGAAAAAAAGATACATAGCTCAGATTATTTCCAAAATAAGCATAATCAAAGATGGGACCCATCTACTGTAAGAAATTATGGGTATTTATATTAAACAGAATGCAGCGTAGCCCCAGTGCAATATGAGCTTCTCATATAAAGCAGGATAAAAACATGCAGGATGCTCCAGTACCGTTAAAAAGACAAAACTTACATTTACTGTGGCAGAGAATACATCTTGGATAGGAAAAATAGATGGATAGATAGATAGATAGATAGATAGATAGATAGATGAGAGTTATCTAATTTGGGGGAAGAGTCCCTAAGTCTGACTCTCACAGGTGCTTGTAAGCAGAGCTGCCTTATGTCTGATGGTTTCTAGCTTCAGGCTTCTGATACAAAGAGTTGTAAAGCACTAAAACTTCTTGGAACAAGGTGGGGAGTGACCTTTGTCTGCATGCAAGTAGGAAATAAAACCTTGAGAACACAGATCAGTGACAAACACAGAGAATTGTAAACAAGGATTGATGGTTCTTCGCTTCCAACATCAACATGAAACCAACCACAGCTCCTGATAGAGTTTACACTTGGGTCATACCAACCTGGATCTTCTGACATGCCATGGGTGTAAAGGACTCTAATGCTTGGTTTATTTACCCCACCCCACCCTCTTTTCCTTTATTTTCCCACTCAGAATGGCTGGTTTGGATAGCAGTTTTCAACGTATGTCTCCAGGGAGCCGCCAAGATGTCTATGACTTTGCTAAAAATTACTTGAGTACTAAGACGTCTCAAGGGGGTGAGTCTGAGATATTGACTGGGCTCTGGTGGTGTACATCTGGCTTCCCCCAGAATTGGCAATGCCCTTCCCATCTGCCCATCCTACTAGCCAATGATGATGATGATGATGATGATTTAGTTATGGGCCATCAAGTTGGCTTCAATTTGTGGTGCCCCTCTGTGTGAGAGAGCTCCAAGAGACCCTGTTATTAATAGTCTTGCACAGGCTGAGTTACTCTACGTCCCATTATTTGTCTTTTTTAGAGCCCATTATACCCATAGAAGTCTCCTGCACACCATCTTTCATAGGAGTTGATTCTTTTCCAGTCAGCTTTCTTCACTCTCTGCTTTCATACCATAGAGAGAAATCCGAAATACATACCATTGTATGGGTAATCCAGCTTTAATATTTGTGCCCCCCTCCATGGACCCTAAAAACATCTTTGAGCATGCACGCACCATGTGCTGTGTGTGCTACACCATTCTCATTAACACGAACTGAACATAGTCATCCCACATTGGACAAAAATATTAAACAACTTTTGTAGGGTAACTTAAGCATGTGTCGGGCGCATTATTTTCAGGCTCATGTTAGAAAAGAAGGCTGGTTATTAGGAAATGCAAAAAAGTTTCCCCAACATAGCATCAACTTTTCCTTCCAGGTGATCCCTGTACTGAAAACACTCGCAGCAGCTTGGGCTGGTTAGTTGCCAGTTTTGGATCCTTCGGGTCGTTAGCCACTTACAAAGAGCTGGTTGACATTAACATGGATTTCCATGGAGTAAGTAACCTTGTTGGATGGATGGCCCTTTATGTGCTTGGCTTGGCTGACCATTTTGTCCATTGCGAACCAGTTTTGCCTATTTCCTAGATGGACGCAGTGACGGGCCTCACACCTGTGCAGCTGGCCGATTACACACTAGCCAGTGAGGTCCTGCGCGACAGCGAGAAGGCTGCGAAGGTTTTT
The DNA here is from genome assembly GCA_030847615.1 of Gambelia wislizenii. Classification (NCBI taxonomy): domain Eukaryota; kingdom Metazoa; phylum Chordata; class Lepidosauria; order Squamata; family Crotaphytidae; genus Gambelia; species Gambelia wislizenii. The sequence goes on along the minus strand of JAUMIR010000012.1, from coordinate 28,677,919 downwards.
GGCTCCCTCAATTCAGACAACATTGGAGAGTTTCTGGATGCTTTCAACATTGCAGCTGAGCAGGTTTGCAATAAGACTTCTCCTTCACTTCCTTCTGCCTGTGTAGGATGTAGATGTGAGCTAGGCATATAAGCTGACTGTCTTTCCAATTATACATTTTTCTGAGATGGGCATCTACTAAATACACATTCGTGCACAATTAAAACAGTAAGACTTTCTGACCATTGAACAATAAGTGGAGAATATTTCTCTCTCCAGCTTTGGAGTACAAGTCTTTTTGCAATCACAAAAGCATTCAGGGTCAACCCATGTTGACCTCCAGTTAGACTCCACCTTCAAGTAGATCCAACTTATGGCAACTGCAGCATTTTCCTGGCAAGATTTATTCTGAGTCCATTGGCCATTGACTTCCTCTGAAGGAGTGTGACTTGCCCCAAGTCACCAAGTGGGTTTCCATAGAAGAAGGGGGATTTGAACCCCGGTTTCCCAATGTCCTAACCCAACACCCAGGCCACTAGCTTACAGAATCCGCCTTGGAGGGATCCAATTTAAAGGGGCAAGTACACGTCTATAAATGCCAAGAGTGTTTCTAATAGCAGATAATTATTTTGCAAGACATCCAACCAGCATGGGAGTGCTATCCTCCAAATGTGATAGTTTGGTTTGGTTTTTCTCTTCTCCTTGAAGCACGGCCTTTCTCAGCTGCCCCACTTGGAGACGAGGCGATTCATCCTTGGCGAAATCTTCTGCCACTTGAGCGGCGCCCTCAAGCTCTTCAGCCCAGAGGACTATTCCGTTTGGTTTGGGCAACGGCTCCACCTCTTCCTGAGCAGCCTGAATGCCCCGAACCTGGGCTTCCTGCCTGGTGACATGGCATGCAATTCCCTTGCCACCATGTATGTATCCACTCCGCTGCCCATCCCAGCGCAGTGGTGTTGGTTGCTTTCCATTGTGGCCCAGTAAAAGTTGGAAAGCACACCTGGCTGAGGGGGGGGGGTGGATTCAGTGCTGAGCTGAAAAGCCACCCCACAATTTTACCTTGCCATTGGTTTACAATGTCCAACAGAATTGTTTTAATTTTAACCATTGCCATAACTTTGCAGAGTGAAGGCTTTAAGTGACCACCATGCCAGCAGCACATTTGAAAATCCAGAGGACATTTTGTCTTTTATAAAGAGGGTTCTCCATTTCCAGCTAGAGAATTCAGGTAAACAAAGGAAGTACACACACACACACACACACACACTAGTTCCAATGATTACCATTTTGGTCTTTGAAATATCTGAGAGAACAGCTGCCTCTGGTCACCATATACAGCAAAGTGTGACCGGAGGGCTGCATTTAGCCGCAGAAGCTGTTACTACCTTTGACTATGGGGTTGTCTGTACAAGGCAAAAAAGAAAACCAGAGTGCCTTGCAATAATGGCATTTCACAGCAGCTGTGACTTGTCATAATGGTGTTTTTGCCTCAATAAGAACCCATAAGCTTCACATGTAAGAAGGCAACCACGAGCAATTGACTAACCTCAATTTATTGCTGCCAAACTTTTTTTAAAAAAAGATGTCCAAGATGCGCCAGAGCAATTTTTTTTATTTTACAGGAAAGCAAAACAAAAACAAAAAAACACACACCCCATTTTCTCACATTAGCACTTGCTAATTAGCACTTGCTAAGGTGAAAATCCAACATGGTGGCAGTGGGCGCATGCCCTGTTAGCAAGCCCCATCATTGCATTCAAAGCAATCAGCTTTGCGCTTCCTCTCCTATGGGAAATCGCTTCATATCGAATCACTTGTCCCAACAAGCAGGAATGCACACACCTCCTCCCAATGTTTTTTTTTTTTAAAAAAAAAACTCCGGGAAAAGCCGCAAAGGCTTTTCCTGTGGGTTTTTTGACATTTTGGGTCCCCTTCCTTCTGAATACAGTGGATTGATATGGGATCCCAGTTAGACATGTCATATTCTCAGCGAATTCCATGAGGACTTTTTCCCACTGTTTAGACAAACCCAGAGAGTGTCTCTATTTCTGCTTATTCTTTCCCTTTGCAACTAGGGTCTGCCTGCACTCAAGGCATCTCCACGGACAGACAGTGGCTGTTGGAATTCTTTGGACCCCTCGCAGCTTACGGCTCCTACTCCGATTTCACTGCCTTGAAGAGCAACTTCCGTGGGGTGAGAATTTCATGGGTTACCTGCCTTCTGATGATTAATCCTCTGTCATCCCATTTTTCAACTACTTTTAAAATGTCCTGGTTTCTCTCTCCTCTTCCTCCTTTGTCCTCAGCCGACTTCAATTGCTGCAAGCTGAGTTAAAGTGGAAAAAGAATTTGCACTCAATTAACTCAACAGAGGGGAGGGGAGAGGGGAGGGAGGAGTCTTGCCCTTCCTGGTAGGCTCAGGCAAAAGTAACCTGCAGCAGCCTCTCCCATCTTATGTCCTCTTCCTCATTAACAACATTTGCCATCTTGACCACACTCTGACATGGATTGGCCACTGGTGTCTCTTTTCATCTGTGAAATCTTGGGAGGAGATGAGCCTGGTTTGCTTTTAAAGTCAAAAAATGACCAATGACACCTGGAATTCTGTGTCCAGTTCTGGGCATCACAATTCAAGAAGGATATTGAGAAGTTGGAATGTGCCCAGAGGAGGGTGACCAAAATGGTGGGAGGTCTGGAAGCCATGATGCCCTATGAGGAGTGGCTTAGGGAGATGGGCATGTTTAGCCTGGAGAAGAGAAGATGAAGAGGGGTCATGACAGCCATGTTTAAATATTTGAAGGGATGTCATACTGAGGATGGAACAAGCTTGTTTTCTGTGGCTCCAGAGACTAGGACACGGAGCAATGGGTTCAAACTATGGGAAAAGAGATTCCACCTAAACATTAGGAGGAACGTCCTGACAGTAAGAGCTGTTTGAATCCGCTGCTGCCTGGGACTGTAGTGGAGTTTCCTTTTCTGGAGGTGTTCAAACAGAGGCTGGATGGCCATCTGTTGGGAGTGCTTTGATTGTGTATTCCTGCAGGGCAGAAGGGGGTTGGACTAGATGGCCTTTGTGGTCTCTTCCAACTCTATGATTCTGTGATTCTATGACACCCTCGAGTCTGGATTTTGAACAGTCCAAGTTTCTGGCCATGAGCTCTCTCTGGATTCCAACTCTTCATCCCATGTATCCAAATACAGATGGATGCTCTGGACCTCTTCTCAGCCAGGGCTCTGGCTCAGTTGTCCACCCAAAGCCACACCATCTACAGCAGCACAGCCATGGGGCATGTCCTCCAAGCCATCCGAGAGAAGACGGAGCCAGACCAGTTCCTCAGGGCCTACTTAGGCGAGTTCAACGACCTTGTGCTGAAGGTAACGGCCTTGTGATGTAAAACATCACCACATTTTAACAGGTTCAGATCACTAGCCCACCGTTTCCAACTCTGTAAGGTGTTGTTAATTAATTTGTCAACCTTTGGATGGTTCTGCCCCGGCTGTTAGTCCCAACCCATAACTCCATTAGTTCCACAAACACAAAGTCATCCTCTGGTATCTTTGCTTCTTCCTTCAGAACCGTGGCTTGCTGAGCAACACCAAAGTGCGGGACGCCATGATGATGTCATCAGCGGAAATCATCTTCCCACAAATCGCTGCGATTTCCTTGGAAGACATGGACCACTGGTTCCAGACACTCAACCTCCTGCTTCCAGGAATAAATGGGACAATGTTTGAGCTGCTACCCCTTAGTATGCCCTGCCCGTATTACCAAACAATGTAAGTAGCTGATGAACATCATTTTTCCCCCACCATTTTTTAATCCCTTCACATCATTAATTCTCCAGGGTATGGACATATAGGTCAATCTGTTTTCTCTCCAGGTCCATCTCACTTGTGTTGATCCACCAGTCTGTTTTGTCATTGCATAGTGAAGGTTTGGGAATCCACACAAACATTTTATAGAGTTGGGCCCCTCGTATCCATGGGACTAACATCCACGGTTTCAGTTATCCACAGGACACAAAATAGGGACACATACCATAGAGTTGCACTGGGAAATACCTAGAGAGGATCTTCTATGTCCTCTAACACAATTCTATGGTATGTTTTTACTGGAAGTCCTTTATTTTAATAGAGTTCACAGTTATCCACAGTTTCCGGTATCCGCGGTAAATCCAGGAACCGAAACCCCACAGATATGGGAGTCTGACTGTATTCGATTTACTTTGAAAGATGTGCTTTTCTATACAATTTTATCATACAATTGGCATTTTGATATCTGTTTTAGCAAAAATATCAGTTATTGTTATTGTTGGCAGCAGCATCCCACCTTTTTCGCAAAAAAAAAATTAAGACAGATACAGACAATATTTCATATTACTGAAAATGTTAAAAAGTTAAAATAGAATTAAACTAAGAATAGAATTAAAAGCTATTTCAAAGCATACCCATTAAAAAGCAACAAACCTGGGCAATATGGCAAAATTATTAAAAATAATATCACCACAGTCATCTCCTAAAGGCCTATTGAAATAAAAAGGGCTTCATCTGTTAATTGAAAGGACACCACAGAGGTTGGTGTTTGCATCCCTAAGAAGGTTTCAGATCCTGGGCGCAGCCACCAAGAAGACCATGGGCAGGCTCATAGGGGAGAAAATGGCCATTCAGATTGGCTGGACTTGAGCCACGGAGGGCTTTATAGGACATAAAACCAGTGGGGCTGTTTGCAGCAAAGGAGCCATTCTATCAAAGGAGGACTACAGAGTTTTATAATTACCTTGGTCCAATTACAAAACTTAGAAACTGTAATGCAAAATTCAAAGAACCACAAAATCAGATGAATACATGCATTCCCATCTGCACATTAGTCGGTTTGCTTCAGAGAACAGGTTGAGCAAAATTCCAGAACAACCCTACTACTGAGGTTTCAGTCTGTACCCACACATCACCTCAGGGCACCCCATAAGACAGAGGAGGGATTCCAGATATATCATAGGACTGAACTAGATGGTAAATGCACTTTCCATCTCTATAAGGGTATGTGGGAAATGCTACCAGGTATATATATTGGAAAGGACTTGAAGGCACACAACAACACAATATACCAAACACCAGCTAGCCCTGAAACATGCTGCAGTCATGCAAGAGGCCAGTGTGTAGATACGGTTGTGTCTTTTCAGTGTGAAAGCCCTCGATGGCATCCATGCAACACTGTCAGGCAGAAAGAGGCAAGATGTGTATGAATTTCAGAAGGCTTACCTGACTGCGCAGTTTGCTGACTCAGGTGAGGAGGGGTGGAGGGGGCAGGGGTCTTGCAAAGAATCTGCGTCAAAACAGAATTGCATCAAGGACTCTTGCAACTGGGGATTGGTTTCTCCCCGACCGGGCAAAGGGCAGCAACAACTTCATTTTTTGCTCCTCTGTGTGTGTGTGGAGGGGGTGGGTTGCATTAAGCATTGGTCTAGATAGGAATGATCAAATCCTACCTCCTCAACTGTAGATCCACAGGATAGCCTGTAGTGAGTGTGGCCCCTGCCAGCTGGCAGATGGGTTCTAGAGTCCTTGTTAGCATTGTGGTCAAGTGTTAACAGCTGCCCAGAGGCATAGAAAGGGTTAGTTTAGTAGCTAGTTCTACTTTAGCTTGTCAGGTCTAGGCTGGAGGCAGGGCTGGCATCTACAGGGGACCCCATCATTGTGGGGGCGCCATAGTAACCCTCCTCCTGCAAAAACATTATTAGTAATAATCTGAATATCCTGTACTGTGCACAGCTTAGGATGAGTTAGGTTACAGTGAGCTGAGATAAACATATGGGCCCCCCAAAATAAAGCATTGCAGGGCCCCCCAAAATTCCTTAAACTGGTCCTGGCTGGAGGGAAGTCCATGGCTTCCAACCCAGCAGGGGAGTAATCTTCCATGTTCCTAATCTGCTTGTATTGTTTCCTGGTGAGGGCTCACGCCTGAGGATTTCAGTTTCCTTTGTTGGCTTCTGCACTATATAGAAGTTGGAGGTCAGTCTTCCGGGTGCCTTGTCCACTTAGCCAGCCATAGGGATTCAGAATGTCAGCCCTGGGATAGTCCAGGGAGGGTTAGGCTGCTGCCACACTGCAGAAATAATACAGTTTTACACCACTAGAACTATCATGGCTCCATCCTATGGAATCCTAGGATGTGTCATTTGTTGTGGCACCAGAGTTCTCTGGCAGAGAAGGCTAAATAGCTCACAAAACTACACATCCCAGAATTCCATTGGCTTGAGCCACGGCAGTTAAAGCGGTGTCAATCTGCATTATTTCTGCAGTGTGGCAGCAGCCTTAGTTGCTAAGGATCCCAGTTCTACCACTTGCTGCATGGGGATGCTGGAACCCATCTGCTAGAGGATGGTGGTACTTTTCTCTGCTTATAGACCATTTGCTGCATTATTTAGTACCAATGAAACTTATCTGGTAACAAGAATACGTGTCCGTTTTCAGTACCAAAAGAAGTCTGAGGTGACCTGGAATTGCAGCCAGTTCTAGCTCAAAACACAGCCTGGGGCATCAGTTTGTTTTCTGTCAAACTCAGTTCCTTGGCTATAAAATGAGAATAATCACCACCTGCCTTTACAGCAGGAATGGAAACTTTCCAAGGTCTGGGTGCCTCCCATGCTCTCAGTTCCCTTGAGAACTAGAAACTTCATTCCTCCTCCATGTTCTCTGGAAAACTCTACAAGTTAGGCTCAGACAGGAACCAGATATCAAAGTGGATTAAAGCATTAGAAATATTTGGTGTTCTCCTTAAGTGTATGAAAGTTCACATCTTTACAACTGTCATTCTTCCAAAATATTTTCCTCCTACCTAAAGTAACCAATTTTTACTTACTGGCTCCATGTCTTTGCAGGGTCAGCGTGTGATGGCGGGACCACCAGCATCCGAGACTGGCTGATGAAGAATTTGGGGGAGTTTTGTTCAGTGGCTAAACTAAGTGAACTTCAAGCTTTTTACCCAGTTCTTGATGGAGTAAGTTTTTCAAAGCAGTGCTCTTGAGTGGGGCTTCCTTCCCTCCCTTCCAGGAACAAGAGCATTCACTTTCTGGTTTATTCCTGAGAATCCAGATTTCATTCTTCCAAAACATATTTTCCCAAGCATCATCCACTTTATTATTTTTTTTTTTCCAATGCTATTTTGGCACAATTTGGTTGGCAATGGGAAGAGATTCCACTGTATGTTGCTTGTCAGGTGTGAACGGTCATAATACAGTTGCAGGGGTAGGTAAAGTCTGACCTTCCTAAGTACTGCAGGACTACAACTCTCAGCATTGCCCTATGGTGGCCAGGGTTGCCAGGATTTGTAGTCCCTCAAGAAATAGAGGGCCATGTTTTGCCACCTTTGTACTATGGCCTCACTTGGTTCGGGGGTGCCATTTTTCTCTGAGGGGGCTGTGATTTCTCTGTTCTAACATGACTTTTCCCTGTCTGCTCCGGCCTCTTGTCTGCACTTTAAAGGAGTCATCTAGGGTGCTGATCCCAAATCCTCCAGATAAGTTCAGCACCATGAATAGTTCCTTTAAAATTTTCTTTTTAAAAAAATTAATTTTATTTATTTTTTTAAAAGCATACAAATTATAAACCCAACTCATGCAACAATTATACTTATTAACGTATAAGTGATTCCCTCCACCCTGGGACCTCAACCTTACATTCATCCCTCTTTCCAAAATTCCATTTTTTCCAACGCTGGTTTGTTTCCTCTCCCCTTTATTAATACACATTCTAAAAACTTGCTCCATTTCTCTCCAAATCCTTTACAAAATTTCTATGGGGTCATTATCCTAACAGTAAATATGTGGTTTCTTCTGAACAAAGATCGAGGAGAGTGACTTTTTGACTGCAACCCCTATGGCGGCTGGCTTAGGGGGGAGTTTGGGAATTGTAGCATGTAAAAGGGCCCATACTAGCATTCTGGGAGCATGTAGTCCATTTTACAAGCAGTTTATGTCTCCAGTTTACAAGCAGGAAAGGATTGTGCTTGCTTTGCATTTGCACCTTTATGATTGCTTGTTGGGTATGTGTGGTTTTCTTTTTTTTTTCCCCTCTTGAGTTTTCAAGTCATTGCTTGCTTTAGAAAAAAAAATAGCCAAACCCCTCAGCTCACAAATTCAATCTGATTGGCCACCAAATTTCTTTTTGACCAGTATTATCTCATGTTTAGTTGAATCAGTAGCAAATTTCTTCCCTGGAAAGTTGTGTTTAGATTGAGATTTTTATTTTCAAAAATGAAATAAGTAGAGAAATAACCAAAATTGAGCCATGGATTTGTTTCTAAAGCAAACATAATTTTAGACACTGATGGCACCATGCTGTCTATCATGGCATTGACCTGGGGGGAAAAAACCCAAAGAAACCATGAATTCTGCCAATGTTATTGTATGGAATAAGAAAGTTGTTATGTCTACTTCAATACTTTCAAAGGCCACTGTGCTTAAATACTTCCCCCAATTAAATCGGATTTTCCTGTGTTATGTACACCAATGCTGTGCCTCTACACTTTGATTCTGTGATTGTACTCATTAATAAAAAATAATCTTCCAAAGAAGCTGAATTGGGATGTTTCATGGTGGTGTTTTCTTTAAAAACACATACACAGATCCATTAACAAATCCAAGTTGTCTCTCTCTCACACACACACCCAAATACAGAAAGATTTTGCTACTGGTTGAACTAAACTGTAAAGAAGAATCAAGCAAAATGAGGCTCTCCCAGAAATGTTTGGGCTGCAGCTCCCATCAGCCACAACCAGCACAGCCAGCAATGAGGAATGCTGGGAACTACAATTCAAAAACATGTGGAGGGCTGCATTTTGCCCACCTTGAAGGTTTCTTCAAGAGGAATGCAGTGAATGGGCTGCTTCCCATTTATGGGGGACAGTTATTTTTTTATGCATAAAATAGGGGTACACCTGTAATAACAAGACTGAAGTTGGACCTAGAAGACCTGGATTCAAATTATAGTTCAGCCAGCCTAGATGCCATTTGTGTTACACTTACCCATCTGTAAAATGGGGTCAAAATAAGAACATCTATATGCAATTTGAAGGAAAAGGAGGGGGAGGTAGACTGTTGTTATGTGTCTTCTGGTCGACTCCAGCTTATAATGACCCTATCTTAGGGTTTTCTTGGCAAGATTTGTTTAGAGCAAGTTGTCACTGCCTTTCCTCTGAGGCTGAGAGAGTGGGACTTGGCGAAGGCCACCCAGTCTGTTTCAAAGGCTGACCACGGATTCAAGCCCTGGTCTCCCAGAATTATAGCCCAGCACTGAAAACGCTCCACCACACTGGCTGTCCTATGTGGTAGATATCCGTAATAAAAGTTCTTTATTCCAACAATGATCGAGCAGGCCTAACCATAACAGGAGACTCCTGGGGTATGCATGCATATATATATCCATTTATATATTTATTATTGGGCTTACATCCTACCTTTCTTCCCGTAACAGAACTGAAGTGAGCAGCTCACAACAAGCTTGAGCAAAGGACAAGTAAAACACTTGCACATCTAAATATGAAATCACAAGTACATTAAAAGGGGAAAAAATGAAAAGTATTAAAGATACAATTGAGCTAGGCTCTCACTCCATAGGGTATTGAAAGTTGCTGGGGGACTTCCAGGTCACCTACATCCTTTTATATTTCAGTTTTCTTCCTACACACTGGAATTATTTGAACAAAAAATGGATTATTTTGACTGGGGTTCTCTCCCACACTGACAATCACCATCTCTCAATTTATTCCCCTGTCCTGAACTCACCTGTATTATTTGGGCCACATTTGGGGAATTACACTCAGTGAGATTCTTCCAGAGAGAAGAGAATCAAATCGGCTACGGTTTTGATTTTTCTCAGAAGGTCCAACTGAGGTTTGCTTTGTGAATTTTGGCCATCACAGGGGTGCACAGTTGCATATCTTACAGCAGGTGTGGGAATAATGTAGCCTTTCAGACATTCATGGGCAGCATCTCTCGGCATTCTTCATCATTGTCTAGACTGGCTCAGGCTGATGGGAATTGCAGTCCAACAATGTCTAGGAAGCCAGATGAGTCCCATCCACCCACCCACCCCTGGCCAAAGTGATCCTGGGTGAATGACAGCTGAGCCTGTCAAAGGACTGGAAAAGTTGTAATGCAAATGTTCTGGACCTGTATGGGTCCATTTACATGAGGGGTGAGGAACAGGATTGGTCCCAGAAACCAAACTGCCCCTGGGATCAATCCGGTGTGCTGGATAAGAAGGGAGCCCCTACCCTAAGCTCCACCCATTCTGTGACATCACATAGCCCCGCCCCCTTCCTGAAGCCATTTTGGCTCTGTGTAGAGAGATGCCATAGTGTTGCATGTTTCCCTCTGGACCCAAGCAGGACTGGTTTAAGGAATTTTGGGGGCCCCTGCAATGCTTTATTTTGGGGGGCCCATAGGTTTATCTCAGGTCAATGTAACCTAACTCAACCTAAGCTATTTACAGTACAGGATATTCAGATTATTGCTAATAATGTTTTTGCAGGAAGAGGGTTACAACGGGGCCCCCACAATGATGGGGCCCCCTGCAATGCTTTATTTTTTTGGGGGGGGATATGTTTATCTCAGGTCAATGTAACCTAACTCAGCCTAAGCTATTCACAGTATAGGATATGCAGATTATTACTAATAATGTTTTTGAAGGAAGAGGGTTACTACGGGGGGCCCCACAATGATGGGGCCCCCTGTGGATGCTGACACCGCTGCCAGCGATGCCTTAAACTGGTCCTGGACACAAGGAAAGTCCCATCATTATCTTTGATCACTGATCAGAGATAACAGAGATCTGGGGGTCTTCCCATACACTTGCTTGCCTCTCCCCTCCCACCGGATTTACTTTCCTCCTTCAAAGCCACCCCTTTCTGTCTCCGTGCAGCGGCTACTGGATGGCTGAGAAGCATCTGTCTATGTGACTGTAGCCAAAACACACAACAACAACATCATTTTCCAGGACACCTGTAGCCTCTGTATCTACCACTCATAGGATGCCCAGCCATCATCTCTGATCGCTGATCAGAGAAAACAGTGGGCTTTACCACCTGCCCCACCAGGCGAATGGGATGAGGAGAAATCCCAGGGTCATCTTTGAGCAGCGATAGGAAACAGAAGTTAGATTTGCTCACCCCTACCCTGTTTGCCTTCCCGGTGGCTGTGGAGAAATCCCACTTTTATCTCCAATCAGTGATCAGAGATAACAGCAATATCCTCTGTGTGCACAATGTGACTTCCCAATTGGGAAGGCAAGAGGGAGGTGTAGGGCGAATCTCTCCACTGGTTGGGTGTTCCTGCATGGCAGGGGGTTGGACTGGATGGCCCTTGTGGTCTCTTCCAACTTTGTCATTCTATAAAAATGCATGCATGGTTTGGCCCTGCTTGTCCTACAAAGCTCTCTTACGGTATTGGGGTGGGTCCAATCTTCTTTTTTTTAAAAAGGCTTATTTGCAGTACGTGGAAGAGAGAAAGAGAGAAATAATTCTTTGTAATGAATTTACAGTTGGAGAACCGAGCTGCCCTCAGCCCAGCACAAGCCGCTGAGCTACCCGTGGTGGCCCAGATGTTGTGCAACTCTACCCTCACCAGCCTGGCTGTTGGGCTGGTCAAGGATTTTGAAGGCTACGAGTTTCTCCACGACTATTTGTCCAGGCTCAGCAGCCATGCCTGCCAGGTAAGGTGAGGTTGTGACACTCTGGATTAGGGGCAGGGAAAATGTAGGCCCTGAGTCTCACTTTTGTGGTGCCTGAACTCCTCTTTGAGACCTACAAGGCCTCCATTTAGGAAAAAAAAATGTGGCCTGGTTTGGGGTGATTTTTTAAACCTCCAGATACCCCCCTCCAAATGTATACAAACTACCCACAAATGTGATGGTTTAACTAATACAAAGCCCCAAATACAGTCAGCTCTCAATATCCACAGATTCCACCATCCATGGCTTCAAAAAAAATTTTAAAATAAATTCCAAGAAGCAAATCTTGAGTTCGCCATTGTATATAAGGGGCACCATTTTACTATGCCATTGTGTATAAAGGAACTTGGGTTGCCATGGATTTTGGAACCAAGCCCTAGTGGATACCAAGGGCCCACTGTACTCCAGAAATCCTAAAAAAATAGACAAAATCAGCAGAAAATGGAAACTGTAAGCAATGAAGTGTCACTTTTGGTGCTCCTAGGAGGCCTGGGTATGGCACATGGGGTGGGGAATTGGCCCCACAAGCAATTCCATCCCATGACATTCTAAAATAGGGTTGGACAAAAGAAAGTCACAAGACTGTTCTTGGGTCTTGACTACTTTTTTGGCTAAAAAAAGGGAGGGGGTCAATTTCCTTGTCTGGAAACCTCCAGAAGCCGCAATTCAAATAAATCACTATGTTTAACCTTTACTGTTCAACGTTTTAACAAATGCTGCCCATGGTCTGACCCCAAGGAGACATAGTGTAATTTATGTTCATTGAGTTAAAATCTCAGTTGCACTCGCTGCCTAGTTAGAGAATTGCAATGATACACAACTAAATATACCATTAGCATTGACATGCAACAGTACTCATCAGTGCTCAAACATGGGCAAAGGTACCCCAAGCATAACTCCATTTTTGCAACCTTGGACTGAACATGGCATCAGATAAATATATTTGATGCTTCCGGAACGTAGGGAATGTATGCCTGCGTTCGTCAATATCAGGATGCCAGTCACTGTTTTTCAAAACCAGAAGACAAAGAAAACTAATTTCATTAAAGGGAAATATAAAAAGATTCCCAGGGAGCAGTATGTTTGCATTTGTGGAAGTTGGGACATTGAAGACACCATACACAATTGTATAAAAATCCAAGAGATTAGTTTTTGAAGAGTAGTTTAGAACTAGCAGCTAACCAAAATGATCTGGAGAAAACAATATATTTACTATCAAATACAGCCAAGTCTGTCATGTTTCATACTGACAGATTTGTGGATAAAGCAGCCAAATTTAGACTAGATTTTGAGAATAACAGCCTGTGTGGGAACTTGTAATAAACATATTTTTAGTAACTTGAAAGTATTATGTAACATCGTGTCATGTTTAATACTAAACATTCTTGTAACTTTTGTTTAAATGCTTATTGTTTTATATTGTATAGACCCAACTGAGATTTTAAAAGGTTTTAATAATTTTTGTAAGATTGTAATTTGATGGCTATAACCTGTATATAAAAATCGAATCAAAACCAGAAGGGGACTCACAACCACTTCCTTGTGGGTCTTTGGCAGGGGGGCTTGTTTGCTAGTTTGCATGACCTCTGGAAGGCCTTCGAGGCAGAAGACTGGCCCTTTGGCTCTGCCTGAGTTGCTCCCCTTTCCTCTTAACTCTTGCGCTCATTTCCACCACTGTGTCTTCCCTCCAGAGCACTCTGCCCGAAGAAATTCTGTCTACATGCAATGGAGCTTCGCCCCTGGCCGCACTGGTCCCCCAAACACAGCAAGAGATCTTAAACAATGTACTTTTCTTCCTCAAGAAAGAAAGAAGCTCAATGAACTCCTCTCAGTGGACTGAAATCTACCAACTCCTGCTCTCTGGCTTCCTGCCAGCTCTGGGCATGTCCCACCCTTCCAAGAAGAGATGCGAAATCTTCTATGACACGTAAGCCAAGCTATAGTTAGATGGTAGGGACGGTGGTGGCAAGGGTGGTGATGCCCCTATGTCCACTAGGTTGTCTTTGAGGGCATTTGGGGCAGATGGGGGGGGGCTAGGAGGCCCCCTCCAGACCAAAGGAAACATTTTGCCCACCCTTGCCTTAGAATCATAGAATCACAGGGTTGGAAGAGACCACAAGGGCCATCTAGTCCAACCCCATTCTACCCTGCAGGAATACACAATCAAAGCATTCCCGACAGACGGCCATCCAGCCTCTGCTTAAAAACCTCCAAAGACGGAAACTCCACCACACTCCTAGGCAGCAGCGGATCCCATTGTTGAGCAACTCTTACTGTCAAGAAGTTCTTCCTAATGTTTAGGTGGAATCTCTTTTCCTGTAGTTTGAGTCCATTGTTCCGTGCTCTTGGCAATATGGATGCATTTCCATGCATTCCAACCATTCCAATTTGGCTGGGACAGTCCCAATTAATCCTCCACCATCCCATTTTCCCCCATTGCTTGTAAAAATGTCCCGTCTTCTCTCTCCACCTCCTCCTTCACTTTCCCTCTTACTTCAATTGTTGCAAACTGAGTTCACAGCAATAGTTTAACTCGGAAAAAGGAAGACAAAAGGAGGGGTGCAATCTTGCCCTCCCAGTCGGCTCACGCAAAAGCAAACTGCTGTGGCTTCTCCTAGCGTCTGTGTTTTCCCTCCTTAAATTTTCCTTCTTGACCACACACGGACCTAACTTGGCCACACATGTTGCAGTTTTCATTTGTGAAATGTTGGGTGCATTTTATCACAAGACCTCTGGTAATCTTATTTAATTAAAAAGGTTCTACGAGAAGGGCTTTGTGGCTGATGCTCCAAATCTTCATTTGTTTTAAATCCCAGAATGAAGGAGATCACAACTCTTCACCCCGTTCTTAGTCAAGGGCAGGAAGAACTTGCTAAGGTCAAAAGCCTTTGTATCCTGGGTGATCATCAATCCAAACTTACAGGTATCATCCACCATGGGAATATATGCATTTGAAAACAAATCAGAGATATTCTGTTAGAGAAAGCGGGCAGGAGAACTACAGGTCCCCAGGAGCAGAAAAGATCTTTGGAAGCCAAATGCAGTAAAAATTAAAGGGAAAGATGAGGAGAGGTTGAGTTTAAATAAAAAGCAATGCATATCCCCAAAAGCAAAGTCTTTGTGTGGCAAGAAGGTGCACAGAAACTTTTGAGGAAAGATGAGCAAACACAGTGGAAGAAAGTTATTGGTAGTTAAGAAGGAAAAGAGTAGAATAAAGTCGAGGAAAGGATGGAAACTGGAGTAAGGAATTGCTAGAGCATCTTTTCGGCTAGAGCAGTATGCAACATGTTTGAATGAATAACATGCAGGTAATAACACTAGTGAAACAATATTCTTAGGACAGGGCAGGAGTGCATTATGCTGCATTCTAAAGAAGGCTCTCCTGGGGTTTGGGGATGATTGGATTTGTAATCCAATACATCTGGTAAAATGCAAGATTGGGGAAGGCTGCTCTAAAGCTGGAGTGATTCAAAGTGAGAATGCAACCCCTAGGAATGGTTGGTTTGGCCCAGTGGCTGGGGAGAACCTAAGGAAGGAGCTGTACCTTGTTGGTTGAGTTCAGAAGGAGAGGCAAAGCCAGAGCTGGAGAGGAGCTTCAGTTGCCAGGGCTAAGGAAAAGGCCCTTTTCACTTTCAATGGGAGCATCAAGGTTTCATCCAAATGCTCCAAATGCAATGGAGCAGCGCCAGCAGAAGAGTCTTAAAATTGAGTCCTGTATGGGCACCTCATTGGATGCATGGAACTTTGGGATGGAGAATATACAGTTGGCCCCCTGTATCCACGGATTCCGCATCTACGGATTCCAACATGCACGGCTTGAAAATATTCCGCCCCGGAAAAAAAAAAAATCCAAAAAGCAAACCTTGCTGTTTCCCATTTTATATAAGGGACACCATTTTACTATGCCATTGTATATAATGGGACTTAGGCATCTATAGATTTTGGTATCCACAGGGAGTCCTGCAGCCAAACCCCAGTGGATACTAAGGGCCCACTGTATGTCAAATTTAATGTCACATGTTGCATTGCTGTTAAAAGAGAGCCAGTGTGGCATGGTGGTTTGAGCCTTGGACTTGCAACTCTGGAGACCGGGGTTCAAATCCCCACTCAGACATGGAAACCCACTGGTGACCTTGGGCAAGTTCCACTCTCTCAGCCTCAGAGGAAGGCAATGGCAAACAATCTCTGAACAAATCTTGTCAAGAAAACCTTGTGATAGGTTCACCTTAGGGTTGCTATAAGTCAGAAATGACTTGAAGGCACACAACAACAACAACAAATTGTGGTTAAATATATAGATTGGGGCTTAAATTGTGATTATGTTATTTAATTATAATTGGATTTACAGAACACAGAAAGAGATACAAGAGCACATTGAACCTTTGGTACTGTTTTATTTCCACACCATTGTTTTATGATATTGTTCCTTACGATATATTTTGAGGTTGGGGGGATAGTAGATGAACTTTTTCCAGACTTATGTGTCCAGATGTTAAGATATTTTTTTTTTAAGTGAGAATTTATTGTCTGTGTCTCAGGATTCCCAAACTGACTGTTGCCCCTCCCTTCTCATTAACAGTGGCAACTCAGATCCCAGAAAGGACCACTGGTTGCAATCCAGAAGATGCTTCATGCAACCTCCGTGGCAGTTCCCCAGATGATATCCCTGCAGGCCCCACATCGTATATCTCTGGAGGTGCTGCTTCCCAAACCCTTGTCAGCACCATGGGTGATCCTCCTGGGAAAAACCCAAGTGTTACCAGGGGACGCACCATAACTCACGGTCCTCCTGGAGATACAAGAGACTTCTCTAGATGTTCTTCAAGTCACATCACAGGAGGCGCAGAAACTCACTTCTCTGGAGGCGCCACAAGCCATACACCTGGAAGTGCTGCAAGTCACCTCTCTGGGGACGTGGCCCCCACAGTGAAAACTCCTGGGAATGCCACAAACATTCCTGAAAGTAACACAACCCAAACCCCTGGAGGTGCCACGACCCACATCACTGCTGCTGGTGTAATAGAAAACATCCCTGAAGAAGCCATTGCTCACATTTTCGGAAGCACGGTTAGTAATGTGCACGAAGAAAGCATTGCCACGGGTGCCACAGGCCACATCCCTGGAGATGCTGTAACTAAAATCCGAGGGGGTATGGCTGGTGTTCTCCCTGGAGGCATCACCACACACCTACCTGGACACACCACCAGCAACATCACTGGGAGGGCTACTGGGAATATCCTGAGTGGTGCCACACGCCGAGTCCCCAAAACCACGGCCACGTTCACCCCTGAAGGTGCTGTTGACATAATTCCAGAAGGTGCCCCTGGCCACATCCACGGAAGTGGCACAGCTCCTGGACGTACCACAGGCAACATCCCAGGAAGCGTTAGCAGCGACGTCCCAGAAAACGCTACCGGCCACATTGTTGGAAATATAACAATATACAACGCAGGGAGTGGCACATTAAATAAGGTTCCTGGAGGCGCTACTCTACACATCTCTATAGGTGCAAGCCATGACATCTCTAACGGCACAGCAACTGGAACTGCTAGTACTGACGAGACACACATCCCCGGAAATAAAACCACTTATATCTCCGGAGCAGCCACAACCTACGCAACAAACAATCCATTCCTGGTACTCTCTGGTACTCTCCTCTCTGGGTTTTTTGTCATGTTCTCCTTGTAGTCTGTTTCCTTTTTGCAGCCCCTCTGCAAATATACCTTAATAAAACACAACTGTTTGACATCAGGCAAAACGATGTTGAATATCTGTGTGCGTATTTCCAAAGGTGGTGGTTGTTATTGTTGTGTGCCTTCAAGTCATTTCCCATTTATGGCAAGCCTAAGACAAACTTATTACAGGGTTTTCTTGGCGGAATTTCTTCAGAGGGGTTTGCCATTTCCTTCCTCTGAGGCTGAGAGAGTGTGACTTGCCCAAGGTCCCCCAGTAGGCTTTGATGGCTGAGGAGGATTTGAACCCTTGTCTCCAGAGTCCTAGTCCAAAGCTCAACCCACTACACCACACTGGTGACAACCTTTTCTTAGCATTTTTAGTAGTTTGTTCATCCCACCCCAAATGTGTGGAAGTACCCCAAGATCCTGGTAGCTCCATGTTGTCAACCATTTTGTACAAAATAGTACTTCGGGCTGTTGTGTGGAGAAAGTGTCTTGTGATCTGTTTGAAGACACACCTCCCAACTGTCCCAATTTGGCTTCCACTTCCCCAACTGAAGACTACAGTAGGTCCCCCGTATCAACTGATTCATTATCCACCGATTCAATTATCCACGGGACACAAAACAGCACACCTACCATAGAGTCATCCTAGAAAATGTGTCCTCTTTAGGCATTTTCTAGGTCCTCCAAGGCAACTCTATGGTATTTTAGACCAGAAGCCCCATTATTTTCAATGGTGTTTGCTATTATCCATGGTTTATGGTATCCACGCCGTCCCCAGAACCAATCCCCAGCAGATAAGGGGGGTCCTCCTGTACTTTCAAAAACAAATGGCGGGACAAAAAACTAATTGAATTTTGGGAACTAGAAAGGGGTAAAAAGGCAGTTGTCTGGTATACTGATTAATTTCTATTGAGGAAACAATTAATTGTGCTAATTTAAAATAATATTTTGTGATGGGGAGTCCACACTACACAAATAATCCAGGTTGAAACTGGATTATATACATGGCTCCTTCCTATGGAATCCTGGGATTTGTAGTTTTACAAGGTCTTTAGCCTTCTCTGCCAAAAAGTGCTGGTGCATCACCAAACTACAAACTCCAGAATTCCATAGGAAGGAGACATGGCAAATACAGTTGGACCCCTGTATCCACTGATTCATTATCCACTGATTCAGTTATCCACAGGACACAAAACAGCACACCTACCATAGAGTCTTCCTAGAAAATGCATCCTCTCTAGCCATTTTCTAGGTCCTCCAAAGCAACTCTATGGTATTTTAAACTGGAAGTCCCATTATTTTCAATGGTGTTCGCTGTTATCCACAGTTTTCGGTATCCACAGACCCCACGGAACCAATTCCCAGTGGATACAAGGATCTTACTGTAATCCAGTTTCAACCTGGATTATTTCTCTAGTGTGGATGCCCCCTCTGTTAATTAGTACATTAATGATACACAGTTACAAGAACAAAAGCAATGCTGGAATGACAATACAAGTAATAATAAACAAATCCAAGGCAGTTGAGAAAGGAAGATGGAAAATAATGGTTAGCTTTCAGTGTCAGCAATGAATGGAAAGATGGACATGCTTAAATGAAATACATTTCAGTTGCAAGAAGGGAAACCATGTTTCCTTTACCGTGTATAGGCTGTATGTTTATATATATAAATATTTTAAATAAATAAAATATTTTTTTAAAAAAATTAAAAAGAATGAAGGCTAAAAATAAAAATAAAAATGGGCAGATCCCTTATAGAAAATTAAGGTATAGTTCTCCCTTCATATTCGCTGCGGTTTGGTTCCAGGACCCCCTTTCGTGGATACCAAAATCCGTGGATACTCAAGTGCCATCATATGCAATGCAATAGCATAATGGTGTCCCTTATAGAAGATGGCAAAATCAAGCTTTGCTTTTTAGTTTATTATTTTTTAAAGAATGTTTTCATGTTGTAAATACTTAAATCCGTGGATACCAAAATCTGTGGATACTCAAGTGCCATCATATACAATGGCATCACAAAATGGTGTCCCTGATATAAGATGGCAAAATCAAGCTTTGCTTTTTGGTTTATTACTTTTTTAAAGAATATTGTCAAGCCGTGAATACTTAAATCCGTGGATATTTATTGTATTTTATTGTATTTATTGTTTTAAATGTGATTTTAGATCAGTTGGTTTTAATTTATAATTGTTTAATATTTTTTTATGGGGGAGGGTGGGGTGGGGGGTGTTTGGGGATTTTATCTGTATTGTATTTTAATTTTTGTAAGCCGCCCCGATTGTTTTAACAGAGGGGCAGGGTATTAATAATAATAATAATAATAATAATTATTATTATTATTATTATTATACCAAATCCGTAGATATGGAGGGACCACTGTACTTCAATCCGTGGATACCACATCCGTGGATATGGAGAAACACCTGGATATAGTAATCTCTGAAGTTATATATATGCGGTGGCCAGATGGGGCGCTCTATACTCTGATTAGATCTATGTTCCTCCCACATTCTGTCGCGCTTACATAAACTGGCCCGCCGCTGCTGTCGTAAACCGCCGCTTTTTGCGACAGTGTGGCTTAGTTGAGGGGGCGCTTTACGGCACTAAAAGGGAAGCTGGCCTCCCAAGATGGCGTCGCCCTTCAGTGGAGTCCTGCAGCTGACCGACTTGGATGACTACATTGGACCCTCGCAGGTAGGTAGGTAGGTAGGTAGGTAGGTAGGTAAGTGGGGCGGGGAGGCGACTGTGGCCATGCTGCCCCCCCAGGTTGCCCTACGAGGCCTCCTTAGAGCTCTTGGCATCCATAAGGTTTTAAAATCCTTCCCAATAAGTCCATAAATTCGAATAAAGTACTGTATATTCAAACAAGGAAAGAAGGTATATATACAAAGGGAAACATATTAAGGGAAAAATTAAGCGAATGTAAATAAGAATGATAGAATACTATCAGAAATGTTAATGTACCAGAACTTACGTGAAGATTTTTTTTTGTTTTAATGTCTTTGTGTTATTTATTATTTATTTATCTTTTATTAGTTATTTATACCCTGGCTCTTCAGCCACAATGGCTATCAGAGCGGCTTATAAATTGTTTTCAGCAATAGCAATTTACATACCTACACAGCATTAAGCAGTTTCCAATTTTTAGAAAAGAAAGTTACAAGGAATATGCTGGACAGTTTAATTACACTTTTGATTCTTTATGAATGTAACTCAATAACAATTATATATACAGTTGTCCCTTCATATTTGCTGGGGTTTGGTTCCAGGACACACACACACCCTGTGGATACCAAAATCCACGAATACTCAAGTCTCATTCTATGCAATGGCATAGCAAAATGCTGTCCCTTATATCAGATGGTAAAATCAAGGTTTGCTTTTTGGATTATTGTTTTTTTAAGAATATTTTGAAGCTGTGAATACTTAAATTCGTAAATGCTAAATCCGTGAATGTGGAGGGACAACTGGAATATATATCCTTCCAAACCCTTACAAGCAACCCTGTAAGGTAGGTCAGTTTTGGGGAATGATGGGACTCAAAGAATGAGCGAGTTGCTTCCTGCCACCTAAGGAGCTACACTGAAAATTAGTGTAATCCTGTAATAATAAATACCACTAGTGATGGATTCCTAGGCTGGCAGAGGAGGGCTGAGCTAGATGGCCTTTGGGGTCTCCTTCCAACTCCATGATTCCATGCAGTTCTTCCTTCTTGAGTGTAAACCTTGGGCCAATCCCATTCTCATTGTGTTTTGTAGCCTACTTCACAGGAAACCTTGCAACAAGCCACCACCGTTTGTAAGCTTACTTAGCAGAGGGGATACCTGTGTGTGTCTGTGTATTGTGCATATAATGTGTGTTTTTGAGATTACAGTTGTCCCTCCGTATCCACGGATTTGGTATCCATGGATTTTAGTATTCACGGCTTGAAAATACTCTTTAAAAATAATAATCCAAAAAGCAAACCTTGATTTTGCCATCTTATATAAGGGACACCATTTTGTTATGCAATTGCATATAATGGGACTGATTATTCGCAGATTTTGGTATCCACAAAAGGGGGTCCTGGATCCAAACCCCAGCAAATATGAAGGGAGAACTGTATAATGACAGGTAAGTCTCAAGCAAAAGGCCTTTTTTGCTTAGAAGCAGGTTATTTTAACAGACACATACACCTGTACTGTGTACCCATTAGCATTAGGGTTTGGCACTCTGTCTTTTCAGGAATTTGATTTCTTTTTCAGGACTGCATAAAACCGATCAAAGTTGACAAGAAGCCCGGAAAAGCGACAGCAAAGATCCGCATTGAAGACGATGGGACATATGTTCAAGTGGATCCGGTAATAATTTTTTTTCTTCCTTTTCTCAGTCTGATCATTTTGCAGAGATACGGAGCGGAGTTGTTGATCAGCAGTGAAAAACTCCTTTGGGACGAGTAGTTGTGGAGCCCAAATCCTGGCTTTGGAGGGGAAAAGGAAACTCTGAAACTGGAACGGGGCAGCCCCATTGTTGTTCTTAACTGCCATCAAGTCAACTTTGACTTATGGCGACCCCGTGAATGAGCGACCTCCACTCTGTTCTTCCCTACTAGGATGGCCAGTCACACAAGCTTGAAAAGGCCAAAATTACCCTCAATGACTGTTTGGCTTGTAGCGGCTGCATCACCTCAGCCGAGAGCGTCTTGATCACGCAGCAGAGCCATGAAGAGCTCTTGAAAGTCTTAAATGCCAATAAGGTAAGCAGTGGGTGATATCTTCTGGGGATAATAGGGGCAGTAGTCCTGGGCAGTGGGGTAGTGGAGCTGAAGTGAACAGGGTCTAAACCGGATGGGGAAGGTGTGGCCCATCAGCCACATGTAGCTACTGGACCCTGTTTTTCAGACCAAACCATTCCCCAGTGCACCACAAATCCCTTTTTTTAAAAAAAAATGTTGGTTTTTTCCCCTGATGGCAGGAGAAAACAAGGCAGGCCTTTGAGATTTAAGTTACGTTGCAGTAGTGTGCGTGGAGTACTATATACGTCACCCCCCGTATGTGCGGGACGAATTCCTGCCATTTTAATTATCCGTTGCCCTCCATAATGGACTCTCTAAGCATTTCCTATGTCCTCCAGTGCGACTCTATGGTAACTTCTACTGGAAGTTTCCATTGAGTTGCACTGGACATGCAGAGGCAGCCTTGTTATTCTGGCTTAATACTGTTGTTTAATATATATTTTTTTTAATTTTGTAAAATAAGATTTTAATTTAATCTTATTTTAAATTACCATAAGCTGCCTTGAACTCCATCCCGGGAGAAAGGCAGAGTATAAATCCAATAAATAAATGTTTTAAAAACCAAAATGAATAATAATAATCATGCGACAAAAATAACTGTATGTGACATTAGGAGGGCAATAATCAGTGTCTCTTTCTTCCCAGCAAATACTAATATTGATGGTATTATTTTTCAGACAGCAGGTTCTGCTTCCCATAAGCTGGTGGTGGTTTCTGTATCTCCACAATCCAGAGCTTCTCTGGCTGCAAGATTTCAACTGAGTCCTTTAGAGACAGCCAAGAAACTGACTGCCTTCTTGAAAAGATTAGGTAAATGGGGTTTTCATCCAAAGTTGGTAGCCGATCCAGTAGTGAAGGCTGGATCCAGAGAATCCTCACGTGAATCCAGCTCAGGTCTTTACATTCACTCCACCTCACAAATGATATCTGCCCAAAATTCCCCTTGCTTTTGTCTTCTGTGTTCCCCAGTTGGGGTTCGTTTGGATGACCTTTTAGGGAAATAGGCAGAACCAGTGGCTTGGGACCTCTCAACTTTCACGCTTGGGATTGGGCAGTGTGGCTTCCTTTGAGTAGATGTGATGGCCTGAGGCCTTTTCACCTCTAGATCCTACAGGATCTGGCACCAAGTGAAAGCAGCCTGACCGATTTATTCTAAAAAGGCGAATGTTCAAATTATTTTTGTTGTTCTTAACTTTTAAATTGTTAAGCAGTTTAATTGATTTTGCTTGTGTTGTGCCTTGAGATCCTAGGATATGGGGCAGGATAGAAATGTTCCAATGAAATTAATAAGAAGATAGCATTGGGATGGGGGTTGAGGTGAAGTGGAAGGGTTCCCAGTGGGTCAAGGAGAGAGGGGATGCACATTTCCACTTCTTTCTCTTCTGTTCCAAAATGTGAGCCCTTTTGATTTTTCTCTCTCATCAGCTCAGCAGTGGCAGCCAGTGTCTGCCATGTCAGTGGGTGAAGCTACACTGTGCAATTTGACACCACTTTAACTGTCCTGGCTCCATCCTACAGAAACCTGGGGTTTATAGTTTTGTGAGGCATGCTTTGACAGAAAAGGCAAAAGACCTTGTAAAACTACAAATCCCAGGATTCCATAGGATGGAGCTATAGCACTTGAAAAGTGGTATCAAACTGCATTAATTCTACGGCGTAGATGCACCCAGTGGAGTGGTGAAAACAGGTTTTCATCCAGGCTTTGAAGGAGCTTCCTAGCTAGATTCAGCACCATGGATAACTCCTTTTATTGGGGAAGGCTTTCTCTCCATCCCACCTCCTCCACAGAGCCTTCTCGGTGGCTGCCCCTAGGCTATGGAACACCCTCCCAAGGGAAGCTCCGTAGGCCCTCCTCTCTGCTTTCTTTTCACCAGCAAAGACGTTATTATTTAATGAGGCCTTCAGCATTTAACAGACTGGGGGAGAGGGGTGTGTAATGGGTGTGCTATTTTTGAGAACACTAAAGACGGATCATTAGAATGCTTGTATTGAGATACGCAGTGTCTTTAGTGGTAGCAGTTACTCAAGGGTGGTGACAACCAGTGGTAAGATTAGGTAAAGTCTCACACAGAAACTATGAGGGCACTTAGAAGGTCCCCATATTTGATTCCATAGCAGTGGGACGGGAAGAAATCCTCACATTGGTAGTAGTGGTGGGATAGGCCAAAGCTTTCACAGAGCTTTCCCCTCCCCTCTTCCAATATATAGCCCTGCCAGGATGCTTTTTTTCAAAATTATAAATGTTTGGGGACTCCGCATGGTGACCAGCTATGAACAGAATCCTGTTGGCGTATTACCCATGAACTTATTTTCCCTACAGAAGCAGTTGGATATTTTTGCTTGACTTCCTGAATCCATGCCTCTCTTTCTGATCTCTTCCCCAGGGGTGAATTTTGTCTTCGACACGACTTTCTCCAGAAATTTCAGCCTACTGGAGAGCCAGCGAGAGTTCGTCCAGCGATTCCAGAGGCGAACGGAAGACAAAAAGGCATTGCCCATGTTAGCTGCTGCTTGCCCAGGTAAGGCTCAGGGGTGAAATGTGAAATGACAGCACTGTCTTTGAAGCTGGCAATATGGATTTGTGTTTCCTTTTGGTCTCTTTCAGGCTGGATCTGCTATGCTGAAAAAACTCACGGGGGTTTTATCATCCCGTACATCAGCACGGCCAAATCGCCACAACAGGTCATGGGTTCCCTCGTTAAGAATCACTTTGCCAAACAGCAGGTTTGTCTCTTCCGTGCTCAGCTCTTTCACAAGGGAGATGATATGCTAGCAAATTTGGGGCTCTGCCTGGGCCTGCCCTTGACGAGTGTTCAGCCGCAATGCCGCAGCAAGCGGACCGTGGTCTGGTATGCGCTTTAGAGACCAAAGATCACTGGCCTTGTTCCCACTGCATGGCTTGCAGTTTGCTTCCAAGCTCAATTCACAGTGCCGGGGTTGAGTTGCAAATTCTAAATGTCTGGGGGACAGGATATCTGAAAGACACCCTCCTCCTTTTATACGAGTCTGCCCCAAATTTAAGATCCTTGGTGGAGGGCCTGGTGTGTTTCTCACCATCTCATGAGGCTAGGCTGAGGAGTACACATGACAGGGCCTTCTCTGTAGATGCCCCCAGACTGTGGAAGTCCTTCCCAAGGGAAGTCAGGCTGGCCCCCTCCCTGTTGAGCTTCAGGCAGCCAGTCAGGATGATGGTGGTGGTTGTGGCAATATGTTCGGTTGTATCCTGCCTTTTCCCCAAAACGTGGGAGATTATCACACTACACTGTTCTGGCACTATTATTCCACTTTAACTGCTCTGGCTGCCTTCTGTGGAATCCTGGGATTTGTAGTTTAGGGAGGGGCATTTAGAACTCTCAGCCAGAGTGTTCTTAGGTCTCACTTAACTACAAACCCCAGAATTCCACAGGAGGCAGCCAGAGCAGTTAAAGTGAAATAATATGAGCACTATAACAGTGTAGTGTGATAAAGTCTTTGGAGTCAAGGCAGCTTAAAACAAATACAAGAAAAAATGCATATAAAAACATAATTTAAAAAACATAATCCCCCTGTATCCGTAGGGGATATGTTCCTGGACTTACCGTTTACAAGTGAAACCACGTATAATAACAAACCCTATTAAAATAAAGGACTTCCAGTACAAACATACCATAGAGTTGAATTGGAGGACCTAGCAATTTCTAGAGAGGACACCTCTCTAGGCATTTTCCAGTGCAACTTTATGGCACACATCCCCTATTTTGCATCCCTCGGATAACTAAAACCACAGATATGGTTCTGCGGATATGGGGGTGGAGTGTCCTGTAATGGCAAAAGTTATTGTTAAAATGTAATTAAGAATTTAAACCTGGTTTTTCTTATAGTAATAGAGGGCACTGGGTTGGGGAAAGTCGAGTTAGATGGAGCAGCTGCTATTAGTGATGGTCAATGGAACCTCCATGTTCAAAGGCAGGATGGGATGGGTTGTTGCCTTCGTGTCCCCATGTTGCTTCTTCGGAGGCATTGAGTTGGCTGCTGTTGGGAACAGGAAGGGAGGGGAGATCAATTTTTGCCTGATTCAGCATTCTGATCCTTCTGTTCCAATTTCCTACAGAACATGACACCTGACCAGATCTACCACGTGACAGTCATGCCTTGTTACGACAAAAAGCTAGAAGCTTCCCGGCCCGACTTCTTCATCCAAGAGCACCAAACCCGGGAGGTCGACTGCGTTATTACAACAGGTGGGGCGCGTTCTTCCTTGGACAGGGTTGAATCACTGGCCTGTAATCCATTGCTGCTTCCCTTCTCTTGTTTGGCCCAGCCTTTGGATCCTTTGGGCAACCTTGAAGCCAACTCTTGCCTCTGTTTCCTGTCTTTCAGGAGAAGTCTTGAAGTTGTTGGAGCAGGAGGGGGTATCCCTTTCAGAAGTGGATCCTGCCCCTTTGGATAGCATGTAAGAGGCAGAGGCTCTTCTGACCTTGTCTGATTTGTGTGTCTCCACACTGGCTTCTCCTTTGTTTGTGGACACCAAGCTCCAGGGATCTGGGAGCCATTTTGTATGCACCAGTCCTTTCATGGGAAACTGGAAGCGACTGATGTGAAAAAAAAAACCCTGCTGATTTGGCTGTGGGGCGGGGGAGATTTTCTGCTAAAACAAAACATGCCTCCCATGCCTTATTTTAGTGAAAAATCACACATCCTCAAGGTGCAATTTGTCTAGTTTGGAAGAAGAAACGTTTTGCCACCAATGGTGGTAATGGGAGGTCTGTTGGTTGCACATTTCCCATCTGGGATTTATAGTACTTGTATACCACTTGATATAATAGAAAGCATATAAAGATTTGGCCTTTCTCGATACACAGCCTTCTTTCTGTCCTCTCATAGGTTTAGCAGTCTTTCTGAGGACCAGCTTCTCCTGGGACATTCTGGAGGTGGTTCCGGAGGCTACCTGGAGCACATCTACAAGTACGCAGCAAAGGAGCTTTTTGGGATCCAAGTGGAAGAGATTCAGTATAAAGCACTGAGGTACGGAAAGAATTTAAATCATTGCATATTGCTGGAGTGAGCAACTGAGTACAGGTTGCCCCCCCCTCCCCATATCAATGGAACCAATATCCAGTTTGTTATCTGAGGAACACAAAATAGGGGACACATACCATAGAGTTGCTCAAGAAAATGCCTAGAGAGGTATGTTTGTATGTCTGTGGTATGTTTGTACAGAAAGTCCTTTATTTTAATAGGGCTTGATATTATTGACAGTTTCACTTATACATGGAGTGTATTCCCTGTGGGTATGGTAGGGGTCAGCCTATAGTGGAAAATTAGTGGACTGCTCCCCTTTCCTGTCTCCCGTTTTCACTCCCTCCCAATTCTGGAGTCTGATTTTTTTTCCCCATTTCCAAAAGGCCAATCACACCCTCATTCATTTTTCTGCATTGTGGGGGACTCAGTAACCTCCAACACACACCTGTTTGAGGTCTGTATTTATTTATTTATTTATTTATACCGCGCTCTTCATCCACAAGGCTATCAGAGCGGCTTACAAATTGTTTTAAGCAATAGCTATTTACACATCTACACTGCGTTAAACAGTTTCCAATGTGTGTTAGCTAATGGGGCTAATCATGGTGAAGGTCTACCCAAGTGCCCCACAAGTGTAATACCAGCTCTCTTGGGCACAGGGGACAGGCACTATTGCCCCACCCATGCACGATGGTGGCAGAAGGATGAAGCGTGGCCCAGTCAGACTGACTTCACCAAGGACGCTGTGCCACTGACGGACATTTTGCTGCCAGTCCCCTCTCCTGTCCTTCCTGCCTCCAACGGCTGGAGGGTTCACGTGCAATCTAGGAAGCCTCAACTATGCAGGCATCACCTCAGAAGTGCTGTTGTATTAGAGGGTTTGCCTTCCTCCCCACCTTTTAATTATTTTTCTCCTCCCCAGAAACAAAGATTTTCAAGAGGTGACACTAGAGAAGGATGGCAAAACCCTCCTGCATTTTGCCCTGGCTTATGGATTTCGGAATATCCAGAACATTGTGCAAAAGCTCAAGCGGGGGAAGTCGCCATATCACTACATTGAGGTGATGGCCTGTCCGTCAGGTAAGGGTTTGAACCAGTGCCTACTACAAGGGGGAAATAGCTGAATGTCATGTATGTCGCCCAAGATCTGGCAGTGAGGGGGGAAATTACCTTTTTGAGGGACGCTCTCTAACTAGCTGAAAAGAACCAGCCTTCTTGTGCCAAAGCATCAGTCTCCTTTCGCATTCCTCTCCTCTTCTTTCTCCAGGGTGCTTGAATGGGGGAGGCCAGATCAAGGCAGAAGGCGAAACCAGCAAGGATCTGCTCCAGCAAGTGGAGAGGGCATACGAATCCGTCCAGCCTGAAACCCCTGAGATGAACAGAGCTGTGACGGAACTCTACGAGCAGTGGCTGGGCGGCCCCGCTTCAGAACGGACTCGAGAGACCCTCCACACGCAGTACCATGCGGTGGAGAGAGCCAACACGGGATTCAATATCAAGTGGTGAAGGTGGACAGGGGTGCGTCACCCTGGAAGAACTGTGAATCAAATTGTGGCCTTGAAAGCTTGAGGGAATCCTTCCGGAAGTTTGAGGGAATCCTTCTCCCTTCTTGCACAGAACATAACCTTTTTTTAAACTGGGAGAGCTATAGCAAATACCTACAAGTGCTAAAGCTCTGGGTAAAATCTGAATAAAGATCATTACCCAGAGGATTTAAAATGGGCAGCATTCATTTCCCCCTGCCTTCTTTTGCCACATCAGAGATCTGCCCTAGAAACAGCTTTATGCTCTCGATTATTTCACCCTGTCTGGCGCCTTAGTGTCTGAACTTGTCATCCCACTCAAGAAGTAAGCCAAGGAAGTTATGCACGCATTTGTGAGAGATTTCCAACTACAGAACTCCTCTTCACCATTACGGGAAACTGCAGCAAACAGATCCTTGGTTTAAAATCTCCTCCTGTATCCCTGATTGCATTGTGGCGTTCCTGTCCTTGCCTTGTATTATGGTGGCTCTTCTCAGGAAACCACATTTATTTACTACAGACACAAATACACGTGCATGTCACCTTTCCTCCAAGGAGGCATTCAGACATCTCAACAGAACTGTAGATGGACTAACCAGAAAAATGGATGGATTAGCCTGTTTCTTGTTCCGCCAACTTTGCATATGTTCATCTTTAAGTCTGTCCCTGCATTAACATGCAAATTTGGGGGGAGGAAATAAATCTCTATTAACATTTGTATATGCGCCTATTTTAAATTATGTACTTTTGAACATTTTCTCCAACACATGGCTAGAATTCAGTATTGCAGTTAGGGATTAATACCTAAGAGTTATGGCTCCATAACTGCTCTGTATTCAGTAAGACTGTTACCTTACTGTAAAGTTATATACGTGCCACCCCAACCCGCCTTAAGAACCAGCAGCCAGATCAGGCGAAGGAGGTCCATTCAGCTTCTGATTGTGGCACAAGGGGAATCCTTTCGTAGGTCGGTAAAATGAGGACCCAGCTTGTGGGGGCAATTAGCTAACACACATTGGAAACTGCTTAATACAGCGTAGATGTGTAAATAGCTATTGCTTAAAACAATTTGTAAGCCGCTCTGATAGCCTTGTGGCTGAAGAGCGGGGTATAAATAAATAAATAAATAAATAATGATGTTTCTACCCCTTCTTGCTACCAAGCAAGGCTGTGATAATCAGACAATTCAAGACTGGCCCCTTCCCCAATTTTATTGATTGCATTTACCTTTGACATGCACAGCCTTGTCATGCTAAGAGCCTGTCTGGCACAGGAGCAAAGTCTTAACAGTGAGACTCTCAATCCCACTCTCGGAATTCCACGATCAGAAATTGGGGCATAAAATCAGTGGCATTCATTTGTGCCTCCCTTCTACCTCCAGCCCCCTGACCTGCTAGAAGCAGGAGGGTCACAGAGGCCTTGTGAGTAGCAGGCAGTAAGCAGCAGTGGGGTCATGTTGCACTGGCTGTGGCTCATCGTCTGCAAATTCTAGTATTTGATGTGGCCAAAGATTGTTGCCTCAGTGTTCAGTGGATGTTGTCGTCTCTAGTAGCTGCAGGCATGATGGAGGTGTGAGAGAGGCACCTTCCAAACAGGACCAGCCTGATGTGAAAGCTTCAATTGGAGGTGAACATCTTCTGGGTGCAGGTTACAAGCAGTGGCAACTAGTTCGTGGGCTGCCACATCCGTGAGGTGGCAAGTCAGCTCTGGGTTTTAGTCTGAGCTTCAAAGGAGCTAGCCAAAGGGCTGAGCCCCAATCCCCCCAGAAAGATTTTTTCACCTTGGTTAGCACCTTTAAAGTTCAGACTAAACCCCAGCACAGAGTCACCATCCCTGTTGCCACTGGTGACCTGTGGTTGTCACAAGGATCCCTTGCCGCTCTGTCCCTCTGCTCCAGAGTCTCTCAGGGCACAGAAAGGGCGGGGGGAGAAGCCCCTGTCTATCAGCTGTACAAGGAAATTGGGGGGGGGAGTGTTACTTCTTCTCCAGGAGTGGATCAAAGAGCCCCCACTCGAAAGCCAACATGGCTTGTGGGTTCAGTCTTTCTTTCGGCTTCCGGAAGCTGTCCTTGGCCTTGCAGAGGGCAGCGAAGACCTCGACGGGGTCAGTTTTGCCGGTGAACCTCTGGACAGAGTCCTCCCTAGAACAGTAAACAAAATGGGGGTGTGAGAACAAGTAGCCAAGTTGCAACCGTGGTAAACCTGGGGGGAACGCAGGAGAGGGCCTTCTTTGTGTCTGCTCCCAGGCTGTGAAATTCCCTTCCGCAAAAGGCGAGGCTGGCCCCCTTTCTGTTGCCCTTTCACTGACAGGGGGATACCTTTTTATTCAAACAGGCATTTAAGGATGGATCGGTTGCAGGGAATCTTTACTGTTATGCTTTTAAATGATTTTGTTGTCATTTCCGACTTACGGTGACTTGAAGGCAAACTTATTTTGGGGTTTTCTTGGCAAGATTTGTCCAGAAGCAGTTTGACACAGCCTTCCTTGCCTAGGCCATCCCGTGGGCTTCCGTGGCTGAGAAGAGATTTGTATCCTGGTCTCGAGTCCTAGTCCTATAACCAAACCACTACACCATGCTGGCTCTCTAAAGGACAGACACTGAAGGCCCAAATTAGTTCTAATCCAATTTAGGCCATAAATGGGGTGCTGAATGCAGGCCTCCAAGGCTGTTAATGTAGTCCTCAGACCCTTCAGACTCCCCAGAATGACCTTTTTGTGCCCCTAAAGAGTGAACTGGTTCATGCAGAAGACTCCAGGAGTGGGAATAATTCACCCTTTGAAAGAGGCAGTAGTTTCTCAAAACCAGAACTGAATTTCTGCCCAGTTCTGGGTTTGCTTCTTTTTCTTTGGGGTATTTTGGCAGTTCCTGTGGCCCCCAAAAGGTCTCAGGATCAGAAAATTGGCCCATAGATGGACCACTGTTGCCCACCCGATGTATGGAGATGCACATGCCTGTTTTATTGCCCAAACACTGGAATTCACTGACAATAATAATAATTATTATTTTTATCCCGCCCCTCTGTTAAAAACAATTGGGGCGGGTTACAAAAATTAAAATACCAATACAGATTAAAATCCCCAAACACCACCCACCCCCATCCTCCCCCATAAAAATACATTAAACCAAAATACATTAAAACAACTGATCTAAAATCACATTAAAATAATAAATAATAAATAACCAGTAGACTAAAAAGGGCCAGGAGCTCCTGAGGCTGGGAACTAATTAGGAAAGGCCTGCCAAAAGAGATCTGTTTTTAGTGCTTTTTTAAAGCTACTCAGGCTCGTCATCTGACGGATCTCGTTCGGCAACCATAGTGCAACCGCCCATGAACTCCTTGATGTAGGATCTCAACCAATGTCATCAAAAACCTCTTCAGAATTGTATTATTATTATAATGACTTCCATTTTTATGGTTAATTAATTGCAAAGTTTTTGGTATGATATGCACTTAAACTTTAAAAACATACCGATTTAGATGGACATTATACACTGAAACAGGAAAACAATGTAGCTACCTAAAGCAAAGGTACTAATACTGTTGAACTACAACTCCCATTATGCTGAAGGACCACTGGTTCCCCTAACCCCCAACTTCACACCTTGGGGTTCAAGCATGTACTCACAAGACCCGAAGGAAAGGGTTGTAGAGAAACTCTTCTGCCAACGTGGAAGGCACCGTGGGCAAGTCTTCATCCTCCCGTGACTGTGGAGAAGATAAAGATAATCTGGAATATTTTTTTAAAAAAAATAGCACATTGTAACCCATTTTAGCTCAACACAAAAGCTGGGATCCTTGGCCTGAAAATCACAGCCCCCCCCCTCCACCCTGAACTATGGGGACTCCCCAAACATCCCAGATGGACTCCAGTCTCTATGGAAAAGGTGAAGGTTATAACTCTACAAATTCGTTCTCATTTCGTCAGGGAGTCAGATTTGGGCAGAGAGGAAGAAAAAAGGGAAGGAGGCTGGCAGGCGAACTTACTTTGGCCCAGGCAAGTCTCTCCTTCACAATTTCGTTCTCAGGCTCCACTTTCAGGGCGAATTTCAAATTCCGGGCTGTGTACTCATGTCCACAGAACACTTTCTGGAAAGCAGAAAAAAAACTTAGTTTCAGGAAGCAACCAGGGGTTGGGGGGCAGATCCCACTACCAGGGCAAGTGCCCAGGGAAGGGGACATATTCACACAGATGGCTCATTCTTCTTCTCAGAGCTTGGAAAAGTTATTTTTTTGGGATCACCACCCCCACAATTGTGATGGCTGGGGGATTTCTGGGAGCAGAGGTCCAAAAAAGGTAACGTTTCCAAGCTGTGGCTCCTTATTAGCGCATGCTGGTGTTTGTTTTGCTTCTCTTTAGGAGCTCAGGATTAAACACGAGCCAAAAAGCCTTTCTCTCCATTGCCTGATGGCGTTCGTGACAGGCTGAAATCTCACCGTCTCCTTTGGCAGCGCACCCAGGACTTCTGTCAGGTTCTTGTACATCTGTTCCGGTGTCCCTTCCCAGACTCTCCCACAGCCACCAACAAATAGGGTGTCACCTGTATGTGGGAAACAGAGGATCTCATTGGTGGAACGGTTGCATTCCCAACAGCCCCAGCCAGCATAAAGAGTGAGGGATGATGGGAACTGCAGTCCAGCAACTGGCGGGCTACACAGTTCCCTGAAATGAAACTTCATCTCTACTCCCAATGGATGCCTATATAATAACAACAATAAATCAGAAGGCTTCATTATGTACATGGCAGGGGGCTGGACTGGATGGCCCTCATGGTCTCTTCCAACTCTATGATACATGTGGCCTCTGAAGCCCCACCACCACCATCAGTTCCCCAAATCCCTCTCCGTTTTTTAAAAGAGCTTTGGCATGACTTTTTGGGCAATTTCTGACCCAAAAACCATGCAGAAAGCCCCTGCCCCAATGTATGAAAACACACACAAAAAATAACCCAACCCCCACAAGCACCCTAGAACCCTATTAAACCCCTAAATACCTGTTTTCCTTCCCAGCACATCTCAAAATGGTGACAAGCATCACTCTTCATCACCATTTTGAGAAGGACTGTAGGGAAAAACTGAGGCATTTGGGCTTCCTGTGGGGGATGAGGCCTGAAAGGGGGTTGGGGGAGGGAATTGGCCCCAAACCCTCATGCAGTTGCCCATTCCTGCTTTAAATCCTGGAGGGGTGAAGAGTACCCCTTGCAGGCTGGGGTAGAATACCATTTCTGAGAAGTTCTTGGGGGGGGGTGTGTGAAGACAAACAGTGTGAGGCCAAAAAACCCACCATATTTTAGAAAATGTATGTATAGAGGCTGGGAAATTGCCCAGCGGTGATGTCAGGGGGAAGGGGACATGATCATCTGAAGAAACACAGAGGGGTCAGGTTCAAGCCCTGATGGGCCTGAGGTTCTCTGCCCCTGCTGTGAAGTCTTGAGGTCAATACGACAAACAGGGCAACAGCACACACTCGAACAGGGCAATAGCACACACTCCTTGCTTTCCAGACAGAGACAAAGAGACCTGTGAAGGCTGCAGGAGCATCCGGAGAGTCATCTTCCCACACAAAATAGCAGACGTGCCCTGAGGTGTGGCCTGGTGTCAGGAGACAGCGCACGTTGATGCTGCCAAACTGCCGGAGAGAAACAAAGATGGTCAAAGTCCATCATCCACAAGTGTCTGCTGCTTTAAAAAAATAATGCACTCAACTGCATGATTCCCACCCTTATCATAAGTCAGGAATGGGCAACTATGGAAGGGGCAGGTAGCCATGACACCCCCATGGGATCCACTGTTGTGTTTGAGGATGACAGAAGTGGAGTCACATCACATGCAGCTGCCATTTTAGCCAACCTGGCGGCAGCGGGGCTGGGGGTGGGGTGGGCTTTGGGTTTTTTTTTTCCAGGCCTTGAAGTAAACTGCCATATTTGTGGCTGATTTAGGGTCTGGTTTTCAAGTGAAAATTGTCTATCTCGGAATCCCAGATAAGGGATACTCAACCTGTAGTTGTTTCCTAATAAGGAAATGCACACACCCTCCAAATAAGGGGATCGGACCCCATGTTCTAGGACTGCTGGCACCCAGCATTTGCTGCCTGTGCCCCAGAAGTTCTTCTGACTCACCCCCATTATCCCCAAAATCAAAGGTTCTTCATGGCAATCCACAAGTATCCAAAAGGAGGACAGATAACCTGCCATGTTCTCTCAACTTAACCCATGGGTAAGCAACCTTGGATGGTCTAGGGACCCATTTTCAGCCCCAAGGACCCTCCAGGGCCCACGTGCACCACCAAAAATGCCAAAAGAGGGAGGAAAAAATACAGAAGAGGCTAGAGTTTTTCTGGGCTTTGGAAAAAAACACACTAACAATTGCTTTTTAATGTTAGATAATGCAGGAAAGACCTGTAACCTATTTAAAAGGTAGAGCACTGCTCCTTGGGCCTGTCTAACTAGGTACCTAGCGATTTATCTGTGTATATTTTTTTTACCACTGTGTATTTTGCAGTTTTAATGGAATTTGGAAAGCTAACGTGACATTAACAATGCTGGTTAGATAGCTTTACAATTGTGTTTTTAAAATGAAAAAAAAAATCCTTTACATCAAACTAACTTGCTGTTGGAAATGGAATTCTAAGATGCTGCAATAAACAGAAATAGACATTAAGAATACCAAAGCACACAGAAAGAGACACACCACAAAACTGTGATGTACATCAAGATACAACTTGAACCCACTGTCTTATTTAAACGAATCTCTTTGGTAGTTTATCCACAAGCCTATCCTTGGCTTTGATTCCAATATTTCCCAACGTATCAATTTAAGTACAAAAAAGTCACCTACAAAATCTCCCAAGATTTTTTTCATATTTCAAGACTACATTATTTTAAGCAAACATCAGAAGAATCATTCATTGCAATTCTTCTGATGTTCACTATCTGTGTATTTTTTTTATGTTGTATTCTGTACTTCTCCTAATACGGGACCCAAGGCTTCCCAGAAAAAGGGGAGTCAGGAAGGATAAAAAATAGCCTTGGGTGCTACATGTGATCCCAAGATCACCCTCGGCTCAAACCCACCTCTTCTCCATCCCTTACCTTTAACTCCTCATTATGAGTCACCCGATGTGTCAGGGCGCACACTCGCTCATCCCCACCGTAGACGGCCAGGCCAGGATACAGCTCGGCCAGTTCCTCGTTGCCTCGGGCATGATCCCTTGAGAGACAGAAGAAGAGAGGGTGCCCGACTGTTAGGAAGGATCCAATTCCACCCTTCTCGGGACTGGAAGACCCTAGGGACACCAGCAGGGGGTTGAACCGAAGTGTCTATACAGGTTTCCAGAAGAGCTGGCAAGGACTGAGCAGTAAGTTCCCACATTCACTGTATATGTGTGTCTTACATGCTTAAGGGATGAAGAATGTTGCAACTGGTCACTTGCTAGTTCATCACAGACCTCTAGCAAATAAAAGTCTACAATGGTGTGTGATTTTATACACTCTAAGTTGCAAAAACACAAGGAAGCCCTGTTAACAAATGGCAAAGATGTCTATCTGGGGACCAGCAGGCGGGCTTCCATGTGTACTAGGCACTGCTGAGGCACACCAGGCCCTCCCATGATGCTCTGGAACTTCCTAGCCGGTGTTCTTAGTTGTTCTTGTACTTTTTGTTACCCCAAAGATCTAGCAAATCTAAAGTCTCTGCATGGCTCCATGCTATGCCCCTTCCACCCTTCTTTGTTCTCTGCTCCGCCATTACAAAAAGAGGAAAACAAATGTTTTTACAGATGTTTTTGTGTTGTGGGAGGGATGGTTTTTTTGGGCCACTCCCAAGGATCCGCCTAATTTCCGGTAGGTAAAAGAATTGCAAATGCTGATGTCGGATAGTTCACAATATCGATAGTGCGCAATCTTACGGAACTTTTTAAAAAAGTCTTGAAAATCAGCGGAGTCAAAAGTTGCGCCACGTACGGGTTTTTTACACCCCCTTCTTTTGAAAAGGGCGATATTGCGTCGAAATACGTGGGAACTATCAGGCGTCTTGCCGAATTCTTTGAGGATTTATTTTGCCGTGTAAACGGTCCCCAGATGCGTACTTATTTGTCCTGGGAACTGAGCAGATCATGGCCCTGGAATCCTTTTATTGTACCAGGCCAGACTCATGACTCCCACCCGGCCATTTTGCCTTTCCTCAGGCCGACTGGAGTCCAAGGCAAAGGAAGGCCAGCTTGTGTTCCCAGGGGAGTGAATAAAACAGGGGTGGGAATCATGCAGCCCTCCAGAGGTTGTCGAAATTCAAGGGAAAGAGTGAGGGGAGTTGTAGCCCAACAAAAATAGGATAAAAGACCAGTGGTGCACTTACTCACCAGTGATGATGAGTTGTGAGGATGGCCTTCAGACTGACGTCTTCCTTTCTGATGATTTCTAATAACTGAAAAGACAGAGAAAACAGTCTAATGGGGTGGATGTCAGTCCAAGAAAGATGTGTACTGGGATTGGGGAGAATTGGGATCCTCCGTTACCCGCTTGGAAACAGCCGCGTCGACTGCAACAGCATGCCGGGTGCTTTCTTCGATGATCAGGTACATGTAGTTATCTTCCAGGATTGAAATCACTTTGACCTTCATCCTCTGTGGATTGGAAGGTCATGGGGGCAACCTGCCAGAAGGAAGACCAGCTGAAATAACAAATAAGAATAGGACATGCGCAAATAATGGCCTAGTCTACTTATACAATCTTGTGGACTTTTCTGGGAGGGTTGTGGTAGTAAAAAGCCTCTCCTAGTTCTCAAATGGCCCCAAAACACAGCCAAAATGCCTCTCTACCCTCTAGAGGGTGTAAAAAATATTTCTTTGTATTTTTGTGGGTGGGTGGGGGAGTTTGGCAGGGGTGTGTGACCCTCCTTCACCCCCTGGGATGGGGTGGGGGGCTAGCACCCTAGCCTCCAAAAGGTACCCACCCTGCCATAGGATGTTGCCATGGTGGTTAAAGTGGAATCATAATGTTATTATTCAGCAGTGTGAAAGGTGCTGAAGGCCATATTTCACAGGAAGGCCATGAATGGCAAGCCACCTCTGAGAATTCCTCGCCCCCAAAAAACCCATGAAATTCAGGGAACCACAAGAAGTCAACAAGTGACTTGGAGGGATATTCGACCTGCATCTGTAATGGCCTGCAGTCTGTATCAGATAGTAAAGTATAATAAAGTACTATATATTTAACTAAGTGACCTCTTCTGGCCCAAGACCCGATGGAAACCTCATTCACCTTGTGCTCCCATCGCCGGCAGAATAGTCCTCCTTCCCCTCATTCAGCTGATACCTTGTAAAGTAGCTTGGAGGTGAGTTATGATTGTGGCAATAGTGTCACAATCACAGTAATTATGAATACGGCACAGTTACCTAGTTTTACAGAGCCAGTGTGGTATAGTAGTTTCAGTATTGGACTATGCCTCTGGAGACCAGGGTTCGAATCCCCACTTGGCCATAGAAACTCATGGTGTGACCATGGACAAGTCACTCTCTCTCTCAGCCTCAGAAGGAAGCAAGGGGAAACCTGCTCTGAACAAATCTTGCAAAAGAAAATCCCGTGATAGGTTTGCCTAAGTCGAAAAGGACTTGAAGGCACACAACCATCATCTTTACACACCCATTAACTGGTCTGTATTCTCCATTGCCACAATTGCAACTCCCCTCCCAACCAAATTCACATTCACAGGACATCAGCTGCATGGGGAGCAAAATGGTGCCCCTTATATAATAAGGTGGCAAAATCAAGGTTTGCTTTTTGGATTATTATTTTTTAAAGAATATTTTCATGCCTTGAATACTTAAACCCGTGGATACCAAATCCGTGGATAGAGAGGGACAACTGTATACGCAATGGCATAGCAAAATGGTGCCCCTTATATAATAAGATGCTAAAATCATGGTTTGCTTTTTGGATTATTATAATTATAATTATTATTATTTAAAGAATATTTTCAAGCTGTGAATACTTAAACCCGTGGATACCAAATCCGTGGATACAGACGGATAACTGTATATGCAATGGCAGAGCAAAATGGTGCCCCTTATATAATAAGATGGCAAAATCAAGGTTTGCTTTTTGGATTATTATTATTATTTTTTAAGAATATTTTCAAGCCGTGAATACTTAAACCCGTGGATACCAAATCCGTGGATACAGAGGAACAACTTGTCTTTATTTATTTGTAAAGAAGACTTATATATTTTCCAAACTATTCATTGCATACATTATATACATATATATTCATTGCATGCACTATATGCAAACATTCATTGCATATACTATATGTAAATATATATTCCAATTATTCATTGCATACACTAAAACTAAATCCATACATCACACCTTCTCACACACAAACATATACACCTATAAAATCCATATTCCTTTCCTCCCAACTCCCATAGACCAATCTCTTCCTCAGTTTCCCCTCAGACCATGTCACTTCCTCACCTCTTTTCTTTCCATTTGCTTTATTCACACTTATTTCCCACCCCCACACTTCTTTTGTCATTATAAAGGAGATTTTTTTTTTTGTTTTACCTGAGAAGCCTCCACCAAAACAACAAACACTGGTCTGAGGAGGCCAGGAAGAGGGAAGAAACCAGGCTGGGTGGGTGGAGAGAGTGCCTCTGAGCGCATGCAGAGTGCCTTAGGCGTCCCCCCCCCTCTCTTTCTCTCTCCCTTTTGCTTCACCTTGTGGGCCAAGCCATGAAAAAAACAAACAAAAAAGACGGTTTCTGGGAAGACGGTTTCTGGGAAAGACTACATTTCCCAGAATCCCTCAGTCGAGGGAGGGAGGGAGTCCCCGCCTCCCTTCCAGAGGTTGAAAAAAAGAAAGAAATTGCTGGAGACTCCATTAAAGGGGAGCAATTTATTTGGGGTGGGGAGGCAAGAAGGGGTGTTAGGGATTTTTTTTTTTAATTGGAATAAGACCATTCTACTGAAAAATACACCCCACTGCAAAAGGCAGTAACAATAACGCC
Organism: Gambelia wislizenii; assembly: GCA_030847615.1. Taxonomy (NCBI): domain Eukaryota; kingdom Metazoa; phylum Chordata; class Lepidosauria; order Squamata; family Crotaphytidae; genus Gambelia; species Gambelia wislizenii. The sequence goes on along the minus strand of JAUMIR010000012.1, from coordinate 28,638,227 downwards.
TAAATAAATAAATAAATAAATAAAATTGTTTTCCTCTTTTCTTACTAATACAAAAATAAAACAGTTGTCCCTCCATCTCCACGGATTTTAGTATTCATGGCATGAAAATATTCTTAAAAAAAGAAGAATCCCAAAAGCAAACCTTGATTTTGCCACCTTATTATATAAACAATACCATTTTGCTATGCCATTGCATATAATAGGACTTGAGTATTCACGGATTTGGGTATTATTCATGAGGGGTCCTGGAACCAAACCCCAGCAAATGTGAAGGGACAACTTTATCTATCCTAACACAAATGCATTTTTCCTCTTAATCTAAACACACTATAATCACTCTTTTTTTCTTTTTCCAAGGAACATTATATTTACACCTTTATACTAGATCCAAGTTTGTGGCACGTTTCTATTTCGATCTTCGCTTGTAGTTTCTAGTGTGTTTCTGTATAGATCCAAGTTTGTTGTGTGTTTGTAGAATGTTTCTATTTAGATCCATGTTTGTAGTATGTTTGTAATTTGTAGAGTGTTTGTAGTTTGTAGAGTTTCCATTTATTATTATAAGCAGAGCAGAAAATACAGGTGGAAGCTAACACTGTTATGCATCTTGAACTAACATTGTTTTGTACATATTATTTATAGATTATTAAATATTTTATACTTAATAATAATAATAATAAATTATATGATGATGATTATGATGATGATGCAACAAGACATTCAAATAATACCTCTCTTAATGTGGAAGAACTCAAAGACATAGCTCTGCTGGTCTGGTTCAGGGTGCAAATCTGTCTCAGAGATTCTACAAAATCCCCTTTGAATACCTCTCTAAGTCACTATATGGCTGCAAAGTGCACCATAAGCCAAAATTAGAAGAGTTTAAAAGTAGAATTGCAAGAGCATCTCTTTCCAAAAGATGGCTTTGGGACTGCCTGAGGTGGAAGGGGAAGGAGAAAGAAAATCATAGAATCATAGAGTTGGAAGAGACCCCAAAGGCCATCCAGTCCAACCCCATTCTGCCATGCAAGAATATTCAATCAAATCATTCCCGACAGATGGCCATCCAGCCTCTAGTTCTAACAATTTCAGCACCATGGAGAACTCATAGAATCAGAGTTGGAAGAGGCCCCAAAGGCCATCCAGTCCAACCCCATTCTGCCATGCAAGAATATGCAATCAAATCATTCCCGACAGATAGCCATCCAACCTCTGTTTAAAAACCTCCAAAGAAGGAGACTCCACCACACTCCCAAGCATTGCATTCCACTGCCAAACAACTTTTACCATCAGGAAATTCTTCCTAATGTTGAGGTGGAATCTCTTTGCCTGTAGTTTGAACCCATTGCTCCGTGTCCTAGTCTCTGGAGCAGCAGAAAACAAGCCTGCTCCATCCTCAGCATGACATCCCTTCAAATATTTAAACATGGCTATCATGTCACGGCCTATTAGCTTTACAAAAGATCTGTTCTCAGATAAAAACTTGTAGGAATTATTTTAGATGAACACAACTATCTGTGTTTGGGAGTCTCTGGGTGGGAATTGCTATAGAGCGGGGTTGATGGTGGTGGTGGGGTTGCTTTGCTCAAATGCACACACACACACACACACAGGCCTTTGAAGGAGAGCACCTCCATCCCCAACCCTTCAAAGTGATTTCTTTCAAGCCCCCAATAATCCTATGGGGGTCTTGGTGGACCATTTGGGCACATTTTTGATCCTCCCTGGGGCATTGGAGGCCCGAGGGAGCATAGAATCATAGAATTGAAAGAGACCACAAGGGCCATCTAAAAAAAAGAAAGGTTTGGCACACAATGGGATGCTGTCTTTATTCTTGTGGCACCCAATGAAGCAGAAACTCAGCAGGAAAGCACATTGAGTTGTAAGTGCTTGGCTGTGGTTAGCTAGGGTGGAAGAGATCATAGAATCATAGAGGTGGAAGAGACCCCCAAGGGCCATCTAGTCCAACCCCATTCTGCCCTTCAGGGATTCCCAATCAAAGCACTCCCAGCAGATGGCCATCCGGCCTCTGTTTTAAAACCTCCAAAGAAGGAGGCTCCACCACCCTCCCTGGCAGCAGCGGATTCCACTTCCAAACTGCTCTAAAGATTCTTCTTAATGTTTTCATAGAATCATAGAATTGGAAGAGACCCCAAAGGCCATCTAGTGCAACCCTGCTTTGCAGGAATACCCAATCAAAGCATTCCCAACAGATGCAGTTGGGTGTATTTTTCAATAGAATAGTCTTATTTCAATAAAAAAAATTCCTAATTCCCCCCAAAAATTCCAAAGAAGGAGACTCCACCACCCTCCCAGGCAGCAGTGTTATTCCACTTCCAAACAGCTCTTACTGTCAGGAAGTTCTTCCTAATAAAGTTTAGGTGGAATCTCTTTTCCTGGAGTTTGAACCCATTGTGACTTAGAGGAGTATCCTGCCTAAAAAGGACCCACACCTGTGCAGTGGTGCCTTTTGGAGCAGGGGTGAGGAGACAAGAGAAATGGCAAGAGAGGAGTCCTGGCTTCTTCTGCCATCTCTGTCATGTCCCATGCGTCGGATAAAGATCCCTTTCAGTCTGAGTCATGTCGGGTTGGAGGAACCGGCCTCTGCGCAAGCATTCCCAGCCGAAGCCACTTTGCTGCGTGACTCAGCCGTCCAGCCTGAGTCATGGTGTGGTATGGATTCCTTCGTCATGAAAAAAAGATTTTGGAAGAGATGGCATTGTGACATAAATCAGGCCTCTGCTTCATCATAAACAGTCCGTGTTGGTAAACAGGAGCACAGCTGATTCAGAAACTCATTAGATAAAGGGGCGAGGGAGTTTACCTACATTATACAGTTTCAGCAGCCTGAGACTGCTTCAACTGCCATGAGCACCATCCTCGAGAATTCTGGGACTTCTAGTTTGGTGAAGGGTATGGCATTTTCAGGGACTAGGAATTTTTTATTGGAATAAGACCATTCTACTGAAAAATACACCCGACCGCAAAAGGCCGTAACAATAGATATCTGCTGAAGAGCTCTGAACTGCAACCTTAGAAAGGTTTCTCACCAAACTACAAGTCCCAGGGTCTTATCTCACCAAACTACAAGTCCCAGGGCCCTGTAGGATGGAGCCATGGTGTAACTATGCCATGGCCCTGGTAATTTGTACCACTTGACCTGTCATTGAATTATTCCATTTTTTTCTCTCCTTTTAATTATTATATGTTTTTAATTCCTATCTAATTTAATACTGTTTTAAGGGCTGGGTGGGTTAGGGTACTGTTGTAATTATGGAGTTTTTATGCTGTAAGCCACCACGATTGCGTTGCAGAGGGATGGGATCAAAATAAATTATTATTATTATTATTATTATTACTATTATTATTTCTCTCTCTTTCTCTCTCTAGCTTTCCTTTGCAAACGAAGATTCAGGAAGGACTCATCCCGCACTTTCTGCAAGTGCACTGATGACTAAAAAGGCCAATCCGAGATAAACAAGTCCGGTTGCAGAAAGCACAGCAGAAGGTCTCCTTGGGTGATGTTTTTGGGTTGTGATTCTTTCTGCAGTGTTGTTTCTCTTCAAGACTTGTTCAGCATGAGTTCCAAATAAGGCTGCAGCTTTGTAGATAGTGCAATTGTTGTTAGAATCATAGAATCATAGAATTGCAGAGTTGGAAGAGACCACGAGGGCCATCCAGTCCAACCCCCTGCCATGCAGGAAATCACGATCAAAGCATCCCCGACAGATGGCCATCCAGCCTTTGTTTAAAGACCTCCAAGGAAGGAGACCCCACCACGCTCCATGGGAGTGTGTTCCACTGCCGAACAGCTCTTACTGTCAAAAGGTTCCTCCTCATGTTGAGGTGGAATCTCTGTTCCTGGAGCTTGCATCCATTGCTCCGTGTTCCAGTCTCTGGAGCAGCCGAAAACAAGCCTGCTCCATCCTCAGCGTGACACCCCTTCAAATACTTAAACAGGGCTATCATATCGCCTCTTAACTGTCTTTTTTCCAGGCTAAACATACCCAGCTCCCTAAGTCTCTCCTCATAAGGCATCGTTTCCAGACCTTTCACCATTTTTGTTGTTATTGTTGTTATTACTTCCCCTCACTCTTGTTAGCCCTGTAACTTCATAGGGTCATTCATGGTTCTCATCCTCCGATCTTCCACAGGCTCTGGACTTCACCTCCCAGAATCTCTGGACCTTGGCTATGCTGGCTGGAGCTTCTGGAAGTCCAAAATACCCAGAGGATGGAGGTTTGGGAACCACAGGTGAAGATGCATGCCGTGGTGGAGCTGAGGCATAAAGAACAGCAGCCTGCCAGGGGCTGAGGTGAGAGTCAAACCTGGCACTCCTGGGCTCCTAATTCTTCTTCCTAGCCTTGGCACGCCAAACCAAGCCAAGTGTCCAAAGCAGAGTTTCCAGTTCAGGATTAGCCCAAGCCCTGATTTTCCCAGGCCAAAACCTGAGGCCCCCGGGGGGGGGGGTGGACAACCCCTGGGGAGGCCATTAAGAGTAATGCATTAAGTACCAGCCATAATTGCTCATATTTACTGGTTTGGAAATTAAGTCAGAAATCTCTGCTAAAAGATCTGTTCCCAGATCAAGACAAAATGAGGGGATTATTCCTTCTCACTCCAGTAAAAACTCAGCTCTTTTATGAAAGCCTGTGGGGCCTAATTGAGTTCATCTCAATCTGAACACTCAATGTGGCTGAAAATTGGTTTAAACTCATTTTTAGCAGTCTTGTTTCAACTTGTCACTTTGCTTCGCCTGCTTTTCAGATGACAGCTTAGATTATTTCTCCTGTTTGGAATTGGTTGCACTGATTTTATCTCATGCCGCCCTGAGATCCCCTGACATAGGGCAGGAGGTATAGCTGTACCTTAATATAGGACAGGAGGTATAGCTGTACCTTAATAATCTTTTTTTTAAAAAAATTTACAAGTCATTTGCAGGGGAGAGCTCTCATGATTTGGCTTCATAGCCAAGGCTACCCTGATGTGGGAGAGCATCAGTCGCCATGCTAAAAAGCCAGAGGATTTCTAGTGATTCATTCTTCCTCCCGGACACAGCCTACAGAGCTGTGTTGTTGTGCTGTGGTGTGGAGTAGCCCGTCTGTCCATCTCCATATAATGCTAAACGGCAGTGGGATCATTCCTCGGGCACCTCTGCATTGCATTTGCTTAATTGGCATCTTCACTTTGTGGAGAGACAAATTAATCTGTCCTGTACATAAATTAGCAAGGGTGGAGGGGTGGAGGAGAAATTGTTGTTGTTGTGTACCTCCAAGTCGTTTCCGACTTATGGTGACCCTACGCCAGCTGTTCTGGGAGTGGCAGTCCAAAAAGAAGACCCTTCCCCAAGCCCAGAAGGACAGCCAACGAATCCCAGGCACTGTCATCTCTATTTTAGAGGAAGGAACCAGCAAAACCACCTCTGAGGATTCCTTGCCTAAGAAAACCCTAAGAGAAATTTGGGGGGTTGCCATAAGTTGACTGGTGACTTAAAGGCATGTACGTACACATATACACACACTTGTTTTAACACATCACATGATTTAATGCGCCATGGGGTTTTCTTAGCAAGATCTGTTCAGAGGGTATTGGCCTTTGCCTTCCTCTGAGGCTGAGAGAGCGTGACTTGCAACCAATCTCCCTATACAAGCCTGTCCATGTTTGCGATCTTCCTGGAAGGACCGTCTCTCTGCCTCACCATCCTCACAACTACACCTGGCAGTAAAAAAGGAGACAGAGCCTGTTCAGTGGCGGTTCCCAGGTTCTACAAATCCCTTCCTAGGGAAGCAAGACTGGCACTTTCAACACTATCCTTCCCTAGGCAGGTAAAGTCGTGTGTGCGCGTGTGTGTGTTTGTGTGTTTGCGTGTTTCAGCAGGCCTGTGAGAACTGATTGCAGAGGGGGAAAGGGCCTTGCGTAATGTGCAATCCCTTGCCTGTATTGCTAACACACATTGGAAACTGCTTAATGCAGTGTAGATGTGGAAATTGCTATTGCTTAAAACAAATTGTAAGCCACTCTGATGGCCATTGTGGCTAAAGAGCGGGGTATAAATACCTAAATAAAAAATAAAAAACAAAAAAAAAGTTTTTCTTTTTAACCAGCATGTTTTCAACTGCCTTTAATTTACTGCGCATTTATTTACATATTAACTTGAGTGGCATACATACTTTTAGCTGTATCTGTTTAAACTTTTGCAAGCTGCCTGGGATTCCAATTCTAAGGGGGGAAGAGGCAGGAGGAAAGTAAATAATAATTCCACAGCAGCGCATGCTAAAGTAAGCCAGCGAGTCTCAAAAGGGTAGGGCTTTCCTACATTAGGCTAAATCCACCATAGAATCATAGAATCATAGAATTGCAGAGTTGGAAGAGACCACGAGGGCCATCCAGTCCAACCCCCCTGCCACGCAGGAAATCATGATCAAAGCATCCCCGACAGATGGCCATCCAGCCTCTGTTTAAAGACCTCCAAGGAAGGAGACCCCACCACGCTCCGAGGGAGTGCGTTCCACTGCCAAACAGCTCTTACTGTCAAAAAGTTCTTCCTAATGTTTAGGTGGGATCTCTGTCCCTGGAGCTTGCATCCATTGCTCCGTGTTCCAGTCTCTGGAGCAGCCGAAAACAAGCTTGCTCCATCCTCAACGTGACACCCCTTCAAATACTTAAACAGGGCTATCATATCGCCTCTTAACCGTCTTTTTTCCAGGCTAAACATACCCAGCTCCCTAAGTCTCTCCTCATAAGGCATGGTTTCCAGACCTTTCACCATTTTAGTTGCCCTTCTCTGGACACGCTCCAATTTGTCAATATCCTTTGAGTGAGTGAGACCATGTTGTTTCATTCCCCCAATGACATGCTATTAAGGGTAATGACCTTCAAAAGGATGCATAATCCCACCTGGAGAGGGAAAAGTTATTTCCTTCAAATTCCAAGCAAGGACAGCTGACTTAACCTGTTTGGTGAGATTTGCAGGGTGTGCATTTCAACACCCTTCACTGCTTCTACTGAGTCACAAATTTCACCCCAGACTGTCAGGGCTTTCTGAAGTGAGCTGGAACATGTGGCTGAGACCCTGCTCACAAGATGTGTAGTACAGAATTAGGTCAGCACAACTACATCGCACTGCTGGATTGTGCAGTTGGGCACACAATTGGTGGTGGAGCCTTCTTCCATTGACTGAGAGTACTTGCAGTCCTTACTATTTGCTTTACAGGAGTGCATCTCAAGCCAACTGATGCAGAGGGCTGGCAATTCTTTTATTCCAATGTGCCAGGGACCATATTTGTGTCCATTGGCAACAACTGTTCTTTATTTCCAGGAAAGGTTCCAGGGACCGGCAGCTGGTGAGTCATGGACTGGCATTGGCCCATGGGCTACCACTTTGAGTAGCACTGTTTTAAACCACATTCCATACAAAATGAACCCCAACCAGCCACTAGTCAGAAAGTACTGACACATTTTCTGCTGATGTTGCGTGCCTTCAAGTCATTTCTGGCTAATAGCAACCCCAGGGCAGAGTCCTATCATTGGGTGCTCTTGGCAAGATCTCTTCAAAGGAGGTTCACCATTGCTTTCCTCTCAGGCTGAGAGATTGTGACTTGCCCAAAGCCAACCAGTAGGTTTCCAAGTAGGCCAAGCAAGATTTTGAACCCTGGTCTCCCAGAGTCCTGGTTCAATGTTCAAAACCTCAGCACCATACTAGGTCTTCCAAATATATTAGAGTCCAAAACCTTATTACAGTCTAGTGAAACATAGTGGGTGGAATCCTGTTGGTTAGTCACAACTAGAGTAGACCCACTGAATCAGTTACTGAACGGTGGGTGAGTCAACACATTGGTAAACTCCATCAATTCTACTCTTGTTAGGACTAACAATAGGATTTAAGCCATTGGGGCCAAAACTTATTACAGCACAGTCTTAAAGGAGCTGCTGAAATCTGTTTTGAAGGTAGGATCCGGCACGGTGGAGAACTGCTTTAGCATTTAGCTTTAAAAATAGGACTAGATTCACAACCCCATCAGGACTACCGGGTTCCACAGGGCCCCCGAAGTAGCTTTCTCAGGTTCCATAAAGCAGTGGCTTTTAGCCTTTTCTTTACCAGGGATGCTCTTTAAATGTCTTTTGTTGCTGTGGATCCCCAAGACTTAACTCAAGATTTAAAACAACAACAGTCTCTCTTTCTCTGGCTTTTCTTCACAAATGAAGATTCAGGAAGGACTCATCCCGCACTTTCTGCAAGCTCAGTGATGACTAAAAAGGCCAATCCGAGATAAACAAGTCCGGTTGCAGAAAGCACAGCAGAAGGTCTCCTTGGGTGTTGTTTCCGGGTTGTGATTCTTTCTGTGTTGTCATTTCTCTTCAAGACTTGTTCGGCGTGAGTTCTCAAATAAGGCTGCAGCATTGTGGATAGTGTGTCTCCATGCCTCCCGATGTGAGGCCAGGGCAGACCATCGTTGGTGATCAATTTGGCCAAGCCTCAGATGTTGTTTCAGGGAGTCCTTGTATCGCTTTTTTGGAGCGCCCCTCTTACGCTGACCCGTGGCGAGTTCACTGTAGAGTACTATTTTTGGGAGGCAACGGTCCTCCATCCTAGAAATGTGCCCTGCCCAGCAACAACAATACAATTACACCACCCATTAAACCTTCCCTCATAGGCACTGGGGGAGGAGGGAAGACTTTTCTCCTGCTTCTTTGTGGAGCAGATTGAATGGCAAGGCGCAGGCCAAGCCAGCCAGCCTTTGCCTTGGCTCCTGTCACATGGCCACTCCACTGCAGGCAGGAGGTGGGCCAAGCAACTTTCAAGCCTTCGTGGACCTCCTGTGAGGATATTGTGGACCCCTGGGGGTCCTTGGACCACAGGTGAAGAACCACTGCCATAGAGAATTTAGCAGGTTGTTAGGTTACAAACAGGAATTGATGTATCCTGGACATAACTGAAAAATTCCAGTTTTGAAACAGGGCTATTGCACACTAGAAGTGTTATATGGAAACACTAAAGGTGTGGAACATCTGATCACAGATTGTCCAGCCTCTTGTCTAGGCCTCCGTGGCCTTCATTCAAAGTCTCCACCGTAATACACATTCAATGTCCTGCCTCTAGAAATCTTCTCCATCCTGGTGAACCGGTTTTCTTGTGGAAAGATTCCAACCAGATGAGAACCAACAAAGCACAGTTGTCCCTGCATACAGAAATAAAAGCAATACATAATTGCTAATAAATTCCACCCAATTAAGTTTGCTTGCTGTTGCTTCCGAACTTTATGATGGCTTCTTACTACTCAGATCAGAAGACTGGGCTGGTTGGAGAAAGGGAAGAGCCCAAATGACCTGCATTTTGTTCTGATTAATTAGATGACTTACCCACAGGTGTGTGCAAAAGACCCCTAAAGCAAAGGGGGAGGTCAGGCTGTGACCCCAAGTCTGTTTTTCTTTAGCAGGCCAAAATGCTTTTGGGAATTCTAGTTCACCTTTAAAATAGGTTCTCCTATTGGCTGAAAGCACCTATAGTCCTTAACATTTGCTTTACACCAGTGTTTATCATAAAAGGAAGGAAGGAAGGAAGGAAGGAAGGAAGGAAGGAAGGAAGGAAGGAAGGAAGGAAGGAAGGTAGGTAGGTAGGTTGGTTGATTTCTGGCCATGTGTTGGGTTTTTCTTTTTTTTTAGCATTTTTAGCAGGCCATGTGACCCTTCGAGGGTCCTGGAGACCCAAAATTGCCAAACCTTGCCCTAAATCATGGGTCGGCAGCATGCAGCCAATGGGCCACATCTGGCCCTCAGAACTGTTTTTGTGGGTCCCCAGGGCCTCTCAAGGGGGCCTGGGAAAGGAACATGGCAAAAACACTCCCCATATCCTCTAGAAAGCATTTTGGGGTACCAAAGTGTTTTTGGATTTTTTGGCAGGGGGTGCAGTGAAATGTGTGTGGCCCTCCAAGGACTCCTAGGGAGCTAATGTGACTCCGTAACCTCCCACAGCTGACCACGACTGGCAGCTTTTGTAGAGTCTTCCCTCACTTTGGGCAGGGTTAACAGCCAGAAAGTTGCAGCTGAAATTCTGGAACAGAAACATCTATGGGCATTTTGGCAGCACTTGGGAAAAAAAATACTTTTGGTGGGTTAAAGTTCCCAGAATTACTCCAGCCAGCATTGGCACTGGTCATGCTGGTTGGGGGTTTCTAGGGGGGGTTGCAGTTAAAAAGTACCTTTTCCAGGCTCAGATTTTATGCAAGTCCATTCTCAGCTTTCTTATCTGTGGGGATTTGAGGCATTATAATCCCAATAGTCACTTTCTCAAGATTGGCATACAAAGTACCTTTGTTTCCTTCGAACATTAACTACAATTTAATTAAATCCTTACCTCCATTGATGCTCAAATGATGATGACAGAAGTCAAGTTACAAGCTAATTGGTGAAGCAACAAGCCTTTGATGGATCGGCTGATAAAGAGGGGTGATTTGATATCTATCCGCACACCACTCCTTTTTGGTAGGACACCTGGCCCATCCCTGGGAATACAGCAACATTTTCCCCTTCCAAAAGGCAATCAATCCACCTTTGCATCCCAATGAGGTCAGGATGGAGCCATGTTTACCAGAAAGACAAGGGGTGTGTCTCCAAGAGAAGAGGAGTCTTTAACTATCTTCTAAATACAATAAAACTTTTTTTTAAAAGTTCCATGTTAATTAAAAGAGCACTCCACTTTTCATACCTGTAATAAACCAACCCACAACGTTGGACACACATCCTGCATTGTGCGGGCGAGAGTTTTGAGTCCAGGTGAGTTGACCACCCTATAAAAATTTTGCATGCAGTCTGGACACATCAGAGGCAGCTAGAAGATCTGGGTGGATTCTGGGTGGATTCCCTGCCAGGTAACAGAAAGCTCCGGATATCCTATAAGGAACAAACTTAGGGAGCAGAAAGATGTGACACGATAGTAGGAAAAAGTGGGTTTGCAGGAGGTAGACTTTGCCTTCTGTGTCTAAAATGCCCCAAGACATGGAAGTACCAATGAGAAGTGAAGTAGCCACTGGCAAAGCAAGGATGAGCCTGGGGAAGAGAAGGTGAAGAGGGGATATGATAGCCATGTTTAAATATTTGAATGGATGTCATACTGACGATGGAGCAAGCCAACCAAGGGATTTCAATGGCTGACCAGTGATTTGAACCCTGATTTTGCAAATTCTTAGTCTCAGATTTAAACCACTACATGCACTGTCCTTCAGCTGCATGTTATGAGTTCAGCAACAATTCAAAATGGGACCAGATAATGATGAAACTCACAGATACCTTTGTACAAAAACTGAATTGGCCAACAGCTTTTCCATCAGAAGGAAGATGCTCCTTAGAGCTAGAACTTGGAAAGTGCATGATTTATTTCTTGAAACCTTAAAAAATATCATAACCTGACAACACAAAGAAGCATGCTCTTCACAACTGTATAACTGTTAGCATCATGAAAACCAACCCCATTGTTTTGTCAAAAGTTCTGGTGTGCTTTGGATGTGGTCAAAGCCAAAGGAAAACGCTTTCCATGCCATTGAATTTAGAAACAGAAATTTCCCTGGAGGTAAGCAGGCCTTGGATCGGCGTTTGCCTTGATGGAAAAGCCGCCTAAAGACTCTTGTACTGAAGTAAAGAAGCTTCCATCGAAAATGTAAAGCAATGCGTGAGGATTATTTTCAATTGACCGCATCAGAAGATGCCCGTTGGCTGCAGCTAGCCAACCAGAAAAATCCATTGCACAGGCTCGAAGGACAAATCCAGTTCCAAAAAAGCCCTGTAGCGATAGGTGAGGGATGAAACAGCAGGTGTAAAGATGCACTGGAAGCTGCAGACCCAAACCTGCATGCAGGCTGTTCAGAACTTTGGTCGCTCGAGGCTGACCCGGGAGATGACAGTCTTGTTCGGCAGCATCCTGAATGAACAAGCAGCCTTTTTTAAGGAGAGCACACTGCTTGCTCCATATGGAGAGGGGCCTAGAAAAGGTGGCCTAGTGAAAGCTCATCCCCATCTACGATACAAGGACTCCCTGAAACAACATCTCAGGCTCGGCCAAATTGATCACCAACAATGGTCCGCCCTGGCCTCATATCAGGAGGCATGGAGACGCACTATCCACAATGCTGCAGCCTTATTTGAGAACTCACGCCGAACAAGCCTTGAAGAGAAACGACAACGCAGAAAGAATCACAACCCGGAAACATCACCCAAGGAGACCTTCTGCTGTGCTTTCTGCAACCGGACTTGTTCATCTCAGATTGGGCTTTTTAGTTGTCAGCACACTTGCAGAAAGCGCGGGATGAGCCCTTCCTGAATCTTCATTTGCAAAGAAAAGCCAGAGAGAGAGATCTTCAATTAGCATCCCATGTCAAACACAAAATCCAAATACTTGGCACAGGACAAATTAGCCATGTCCCGGCCCTCCCAGCAAACCTGTCTCCCTGCATTCCTTCTTTCAGATGTTTGTGACAATCCAGAGATTGGAAGGAGGATTGAGCACTTGGCTGACCTGGGGGGTAATTAAAATACTCCTTCTCTCCTCCCTTCTCTGCTGAGCTCCTCTTCCTGTCCTTTGAACTGGGATAAGCCATCCCTCAGTACCTGCCGACCACTTCCTAGGTAGGAGAAGAATATGCTCCTTTCTACCCTCTGGGACATCGGAGGATCCAACCTGCTGATGAAGTGATCCACGATTTCAGGAAAGAACAATTGGTTCCACCCATCTGACCCTGGTCCACAGAGGTATGGAAATAATTTGGTCTTTCTCGTGTTGACATGAAGCTTCATATTCAAGGAGACAAAGGGAAGCAGATTTCAGAGAGATAGCCTTATTTGTTCCATCGAAGTGTATAAAGAATGAAAGGGATGGAGGAAGAGGAATCCAGCCTCACCTTCCAGATGAACTGATTTATTTTAGCAGGAGATTTTTTTGTTGGTATCAATCCTTATCTTCAGATGCACTGATAGAATGATATTAAAGTCACAGGTTTTTAGGCATGGTTAGATGTTTGAAGGAATGGGACAGAATGTAATGGGACACAGAAGAAATCTCCCAAGAGTTGTGTGAGATGGTGCAGGGCCTCCAGGTGTTTTGGACTTCCACTCCCAGAACCCCCAGCCAGCTTGTCCAATGGTCAGGAATTCTGGGAGCTGAAGTACAAAACTCCTGGAGGACCAAAGTTTGGAAACCGGTGTTCTAAGAGGCAGGAAAGCAAGCTGCAAAATTTTCATTGGAAAGGGTTTTTTTCCCATAGCCTGAGCCTTCAAAGGAGCTCTCCGGGGTGCTGAAGATATTTTGAGGGATAGGGTCCTTGGAGAGCTCCTCTTAAAAAAGGAAAGTAAATTCACTTCCCTGCTGTCAGGGTAGCTGCCCCTGCCTCTGTCTTGAGGTTTGGACAGTGGCTGTTCTGTGCCAGAACCGAGTGCAGTTCTGGATCTCCCCAAAGCTTCATTTAGTGCTGAAAAATTACACACGCTACTGCTATAAGCTAAGCTTTATTGGCAGCAAGTGATTCAGCAGATGGTACAGAGCAGAGAAGGATTCCAGCCTTTTTGCTGATGTAGCCCAGCGTCCCCTTAGAGCCAATGGTAGGACTGGACCCCTAAACAACTAATTCGACCCAGACTCTCCCCATAGCTAGGGAAATGGGGAGCCCATGGCCTGGGGTGCACCCCTTCCTTAGGGCAAGACCCAAGGAAGGTGGGCTGCCAAGAGTTATACAGGAAGCCTCCTGCTTATCCGACAGGTTAGGGATTGCACCAGTGTCAGAATCTGGAATGAGTCAAAAACCAGAATGCATGTAGGGAATAGGAAGGAATTATGGTGGCTCATTTGGGACTGTCTTTACCCGCTCACTCACTGCTGACAAAGTCTTTCAGTCGGCTTGGTGGCTTTGTCTTCCTCTCAGCTTGATTTGCAAGAAACCCACACATGCAAGGTCAGTTCCAAGCAAGCCTCCGTAGGCAAAAACTGTCAAAAGAGTGGATTCATCCTCGAATGAATGGAACCTGTCCTTAATTTGCAAGTGTAAAGAGGGAGCTGTCAGATAATGAGTTGCCCAAAGGCAGGAGCTTCCTCTATAGTGCAGAAAATCAAAGTGCCAAAGGGTGACCCGTCTCCCCTCTATTGGAAATGTGCAAGGTGGTTAGGAACAGAGGACAATTCGCTCCCCCAGTCCAGTCTTTTTTAAAAAAAATATTGTATGTTTTTAATTTTTTTTCTAATTTAATATATTTTTAATTATTGTGTGTTTTTAATCTCTTCTAATTTAATATTATTTTAAGGGGTGGGTGGGCTAGGGTACTGCAATTATGGAGTTTTTATATTGTAAACTGCCCCGATTGCATTGCAGAGGGGCAGGATAGAAATAATAATAATAATAATAATAATAATAATAATATTTTCTTAGCCTCAAACTGCAAAAAAAGGATCAAATGCTAAAAAAGGATAAAACATAATCACTAATGAAAATTAACCCTTGTCACTGGGCAGCAGTTTAACATTTGGGCAGGACCCATATCACTGGGGACAGTGAATCTACTTTGCATTTTATCCTAAACTTTAAAGGAAGTATCCAAGGTGCTGGTGTGTACCCCCACACACACACCATAAATTCAGCAAACTGGGTAGTCCTTTTAAAGTTTGGACTCAAGTACAGAGTGGATGTAGCACCCCACTGATGTGGAAACCACCACTGATCTGACCCATATAAGACGGTGCTCCAGATGTACTCATCCTATTCCTAACACCTTACAGCATTTATCTTGGGAATGTGTAAACCAAACATCTCATTTAGGAAAAATCTGGATGTTTTAGCAGCCAAACAAATGATTCACACCCACCCACCTCCAAATTCTTTCAACTGAACTAAGAATGAATACGCTAGGGCAGTTTGCACACAGTAGTTCAACCCAGATGAAAATCGGGGTGGATGAGCAAGCCTTCCGAAAGGCTGTTCCAAAGCTAAATCAAGACCAATAATTAGGGAAAGGTTTCTATCTCGTTAATCTGCATAGATTAACTCTGATATCACTGTCACGTGGAAACTATTAAATCACATTAGGCAGAGATGAGGTTCAAACCAGAGGTTTCTAAACCTGTCACACCACACGTGAAGGGAAATGTGTATTCCTTGACATTAACCACACATTTCCTCCTGCAGTGGGATTTCCTCACCGATACATGCCTTCAGCAATCAAACTTGCAAACTGAGACCATGCCTACCATGCAATCACAAAACAAAGCATGCAAAATGCAAGATACGGAGCTTATGAAAAGCATGTTATGACAAGCGTATGCTTTTAGTCTCTTTTAAATAGCACAAAGGATATTGACTAGTTTGACCCTTTGTGACACCAGTGGCAGGAATGATGCTGCAGTTTGAATTATCATGCTATTAAGGTAGTATTAAAGTTTATGGTGCTGCCGCTGATGCTGACCAGTTTTACAGACTACCAGGTGGGACCAACTGGAGTTTTGGACCATCAATTATTCAGATTCTGTCCAAATATCTGTGACTCAGTGAGGCATCATTGGACAATGTGACATGTTCCATGCGGTGTCACTTTTTGTAATTGTGCAATTATGAGCCTAGTGTATGGCAATTTCATTCAGGCATTTTGTCTGTCCATTTGCAATTGCTCCCAAAGCAACGCTGGAACCACAGTGGTTGTTTTCCTTTCCCAGAGGGGCTGAATCTCCATTTGGAGCTCTTGATATACCATATTTTTTCCCCTCTCTTGATCTTAGATTTTGCGGTCCCCTGACATTGCCACATCTGCAATCTAAGCTTTATTTTTTCCAGCATGTCATGTTCTAATTATTTAGCAGTTTGACTCTTTTAAGTCCCACGGGATTATTATTTTTTAATGTCACCCATTTTCAACAACTTTTCAAGCTTATGTTGTTGTTGTTGCTTGCTATTGTTGTGTGTCTTCAAGTTATTTCTGATTTATGGCGACCCGAAGGCAAACTTCTCAAGGGGTTTTCTCGGCAAGGTTTGTTCAGAGGAGGTTTGCCATACCCATCCTCTGAAGCTGAGAGAGTGCGACTTGCCCAGGTCATTCAACAGTTTTCCATGGCTGAATGAGGATTCGAACCCTGGGCTCTTAGAGCCCACTACACCACCCAGCTTATTTTGTTACTATATAACTACCAGGTTGACCCACCATACCCATGAAGCCATCATCTGGGCTTTCAGTTATCAATGGCTGGAAAAAAAAATATGGACACATACCATAGAATCTCACTGGAAAATGCCTAGACAGGTGTCTTTTCTAGGAATTGCTAGGTCCTCCAATGCAACACTATGGTATGTTTGTACAGGAAGTCCTTTATTTTAATAGGGTTTGCTATGATCCACAGTTTCACTTATAAACTGTAAGTCCAGGAATGTATCCCCTGTGGATATGGAGGAGCTACCTGTTTTCTTTTAGGATTTTTCTAAGAATACATTTTAGACTTTAGGCTTGCCACTTGCAGGTTGTGATGCTGAGAGCGCAAGAGGATGGGATCTATAGTCTCTCTTTTTCTCATGCAGCAAAAAGGCTTGCTCGTAGCTGCCTCCTTACCTTTGCAATATCATTTTGCAGTCTGACTGGAAAGATGGAGCAACAGTCGAAGAAAGAAGTCGCAATCCCTATGACCCCCCTCGAGCCCTACCCAGAACCTTATGCACCAGGTTATCCATCATCATACCCACCACAATCCTCCTATGCACCTCAGCCCTACGCCCCAGAATATAGGCCGGATTCCTACTTACCTCAACCTGGTTCAGGAGATCCTTACATTCCAAAAGGTACGTACGTAGGTGGCTGTGTGAATGTTTTCCCTCCCTGCAATGGCAAAGTCTGGGGGCACAGATACAAGGCTGGGTCATTCAAAGACATGGCCGTGTCAATCTGGATCCCTAGATAAAGCGATCTTGTAGCACCTTTGGGACTGAGAAATCTTATGCTACAAATGTTTTTCGCTCAGTTTGACTCAAAGTTTGCAAGCCTGTATTGCATAATTCCAGATTAACCAGGAATACTGATGTTCTCAGTCACAAACCCAGAAGGTATCAGGTCCCTCAGGAAAGTTATGAGCATCCAGAAGTGACTCCTAATGTGATCATTGGAATCATATGGTGCAAGATCTGGAAGATCATTTGTCTTGCGCAAGGCAGTGGGTGGGGGCTAGCAAGTCTGCTGTGGTTTTTAGTCTGAACTTCAAAGAAACCGTCCAAAGTGCTGAACCTATTTTGGGGGCAGGATTCAACACCACAAAAGGGATTCACCCCCTACTGCCATGGAAGGTACCAGCAGTCACTGGCTATGTGTTATACGGGTTTGCTGCAATAGCTTGTCTTGCACAAATCCAACATCTGTAAGTTGCTGGTCTTGGGGTTAAAAATAAGGTAAGAAAAACACATTTTGCTTTTGGCCTTTGCAAAAACTTCCTGTGCAACCCTAATTTTTTTTTTCCTGTTTCCCTCTCTTGGTTCAGACGGTTGCTGTGGGGATTGTCCATCTCCCCCTCCATATTCGTGTGAAGATGTCCCCTGTGACAGAGTGGGTCCAGGTATGTGGCAGAGCCATGCCTATTCAGGGGCTCAGGACTGCTCTGCATATTGCACAGTGGACGTTATCTTGTATCGGGATGTCTTCTATCTTGCAGGCTGATGCTCCATCTAGCTTAGCACTGATCATTTAGCGGTGGTATGGTGGTAAATTTGGAAGTTTGGGCCCTCACCGTGACAGTCTTTAGGAGCAGGGCTGAGGAAAGTGCAGCCCGTGGAATGCATGTGGCCACCAGGGCTGATTTGTGCCCCCATGCCTCCAAGGGGATGCACTGGCCAATTTCAGTGGGAGAAATGGTCTCAAAATGGCCCAGGGAGGATCAAAAATGTGCCCAAGTGATCCACCAAGACCCCCATAGGATTATTGGGGGCTTGAAAGAAATCACTGTGAAGGGTTGGGGATGGAGGTGCTCTCCTCCAAAGTTGTGTGTGTGTGCGTGTGTGTGCACATTTGAGCAAAGCAACCCCTCCCACTATCAACCCCGCTCTATAGCAATTCCCACCCAGAGACTCCCAAACACAGATAGTTGTGTTGATCTAAAATAATTCCTACAAGTTTTTATCTGAGAACAGATCTTTTGTAAAGCTAATAGGCCATGACATGATAGCCATGTTTAAATATTTGAAGGGATGTCATGCTGAGGATGGAGCAGGCTTGTTTTCTGCTGCTCCAGAGACCAAGACATGGAGCAATGGGTTCAAACTACAGGAAAAGGGATTCCACCTAAACATTAGGAACAACTTTTTGACAGTCAGAGCTGTTCAGAAGTGGAATCTGCTGCTGCCTGGGAGTGTGGTGGTCTCCTTCTTTGAAGGTTTTCAAACAGAGGCTGGATGGCCATCTGTCAGGAATGCTTTGATTGTGTATTTGGTTGGATTAGATGGCCCTTGGGGTCTCTTCCAACTCTATGATTCTAATGCAAATGGATGTGAATATGCACAGAAATCAACTTTGCTGCAAATTAGCAAAAATGTGCACCCAATTGCAGTAAACTGTTGCATCTAGACACACCCTAAGGGTGAGGGATTATGACAGATATCTCACCTGTGTTTATAATTCTTTAGTTTGCATGGATAACACCCCACCAGTTGTGGTTGCTGGGATCTTCTCAAGCAAACCAGCATCTACGATTTGCCCCTGCTGCCGCCAGATCATCACCACAGAAGTGGTCTACCGAGTGGGGTCTCTGACGTACGCTGTGTGCACCGGCATGTGTATGATGGGGTGAGTGAACCCCCCCTTTTTTTAAGCCTATCATCAACCCACCCACAAAAAAAAAAGCAATACTTTATTGGCCAGCCAAACTGCAAAACACATGATGCAAGCTTTTGAAGCTCTACCGGCCTCTTCCTATTTTGCCCGATGAAGAAGCCAGTAGAATTCGAAAGCTTGCATTGTGAATTTTGCAATTTGGTTGGCCAATAAAGGTTTGTTTGTTTGTTTGTTTTTGGTGGGTTCTGGATTTTGTTTTGCTATGTGGCCAAAATCAGAAATGACTGGGAAAGACACAACAACAAGACACCAAAAACACACATTGAGAGGCAACAGAGGAACAGGGGAGTGGAGGGATGAGCTGATCCAGAGCTTAAAAAGTTACTTAAAAAAAAAAAAATTACATTAGTGCACCAGGGGCTAAAAAGCAATTGACTACAATTAAGGGTTGTTTTTTTTAAAAAAATAAAGCTTTATTTTCAATTTTCTCAACAAACAATCCCTAACAACAAGCAGAATTTTAGTTACTTAAGAGACACGTGGGAAGGGAATAATGAAAGGGGGGGAATGAAAAAGCTGGGAATGCATAGATTTTGAAAACTTACATTTAAGAGTTTTTTTTTTTTTTTACAGTTAGCACCCCAGGGAGTAAAAGGTATTATTTTTAGTAATTTTTTAGGCAATTACCATTCCCAGGACTAAAAAGAAGTTAGCCACAGCTTATAGTTAGCTTATTTAAGGCAATGTGTTATTTTCAAGTTTCTCAGAAAGGGACAGAAATAGTTGCTTTTTAGTTTATTGAAAAACCTATTTGAATGCCGCAAACCGGTGGTTTGTAATGTTCATACTCTTCTCCCATCCACTTCACTGTTGCCTTAATACAAATGACAAAGCACAAATACTCCAACCAGGTGATCTTCCCTGTCTTCCTTGACAACTAAAAAAGTAACTTTTAAAAAGTGAATTCCATCACAAAAGGAGTGACATTATTCTTCATTCACTTGAAACCAGACCATGAGGAAACTTATCCCTCTGTTATCAGGAAAAAATGATTTTATTACAAGTAATTACGTAGTTGTTTCAAACTATTTGCTCCCAGTTATTGGTATGCTGGGGAGAAAAGCTATGAGGACTTTCATTGTCGGAGATCAGTAAGAGCCGGTGGCTTCTATTTTCAGTCAGGGGGCAAGTCTGCTTCAAATTTTAGTCTGAACTGACCCAGGGGCCAATTTTCTGTCCTGGGACCCTCAGGGAAATTTCATGGGCTGCCCCGAATGCCACAAAATTAATCTCAACCCAACTGGAAGGTGCCCAGGTTTTGAACAATGGTTGGATGATAAATCATGTGAGGAGGGGAGCAGAATCCATTTCAAATGTGAATTAAAGCCATTCAACCCATTGTTTTGATCAGAACTGGGGGGATCGGGCCACAACTTTACTAAGCATTATCATATTTTCCAATGAGTCGAGTCATCTCATGCCATGTCCAGACCATATGTTACGGTTTTAGTTTTGCACTGTTGGAACGATTGAAGGATTAGGACTGAATGATAAGGAGACACCCTTTATTTAATTGCCCTGTTTTGGGGAGGTACATCCTTTTTCCTAAAATGAAGGATGGACTATTCCTTCCTTCCCGATGCATGCACTTCTTGTCAATGCCCCCAATGCCATGCCTGCCATATTGGCACTGGGTCTGACACAGTAACGTTCAGCAGAAAGACGACCCTATTAATGTCTTCCCTTCCTTCCTTCCTTTACCCTTTAGCTGCTGCCTCGGCTGCTGCCTCCTGCCCTTCATGACAAATTGCTGTAAGGACGTTGACCATTATTGTCCTCACTGCCAGTACCACATCTACCGATACAAGAGGCTATAAGGCCCCTCTCCTGGTGGAAAAGCTACTCCACAACTCAGAAGGGGGGCGGGAAATCAGTCAGGAGCAAACAGAATTTCCTTTTTTGCATGGATCCCGACATCCCATCCCAGCCAAATCTGTATTCTCAACAGTTATCACCTCTCAGCCTTCAGTGGTGATTTCTTGGCCACTAGACCACCAGAAGAATGCAAGAACAGAGTGAATGCTTGGACTTTCTTGGTTGGATCTTACTTTGGGGTCCAATGCCAGCAGTTTGCTTCTCCTCCTTTGGTTTCTCTTCCACACCTTGCCTCCTTCTTGCATCCTCATCATGTCCAAGGCTGTGTGGTCTAGTCATGTCTTTGCACGCTCCGGATCCTGCCCAGATGCTGAATCAGTCATCATGCCACTGATGTACAGCCAGTGTGGACTTCAGTGTTGGACTAGGAGTCTAGGAGACCAGGGGGTTGTCTAGATGGTGAAAAAAATCCTCAAGCAATTCAAGGAGAATGCCATTTGTCCTGATGGAACCAGGGCAAGATTTGCAATATTTGGAAGGAGGGGGGAGAAATCCCCAGGAAGAGCTCTCAACAAAAGCATTCGCTATTTTTTGTGCATTTTTGATCACCTGGACAAACTGGTGCCGGATGTAGGGCACTGTCTGAGAACCGGAAATGCAGATGGGCAAGGATGGGCTGAGGGGCAGGGATAGATGCCCTACAATCTCAAATACAATAGCCTCAAATGATGCCTCTAATGCTAGGGAGGGTCTGTTGCAAGTGCAGCTGGTGGGAGAAAATAACCACAGAACCGGGGTTGAAAAAAGGTTTGTAGACATCATGTTTTACCCACTGATCTGTGGAAGAAATCTAGAGCTATATGGAGAACCTCAACAAGCTTTCTCAATCCAGATTTGTTTGCAAAAAAAGGTGAAATTTATGTGATTGGGTTTTGGGTTTGTTTCTTTGCTATCTCTTGGTAAATTTCCCAGATCCAGATGCAGTTAATGTTTATTGCCACAGACATCCAACATGAAACTGGAAACATCACCACCAATGTTCGATTGGGTGTCCAAATTCATTTCTGCTTCAAGAAACCAGCAATTACACACACACACACAATTACCATACTATATGCTATCTTCCAACAGCCATGCAGTGTAGATCCAAGTCTGAACATCCCTAAATCATAGGAAATGTATTTTGTACGTGTCTGTATGTGGACACGTGCTCTAATGCCAATGGCTGAGTTCACGGCATGTGTTTGAACTAGCAAATGTCTGTGTTAAGGAGCATGATCTATAACAGGACAGCTTTTTTCTCTTTCATACACCATTAAAAACCAAATGCTGTTTGGCATCCTGCCCAACTAGAGTACACCCACCCCATCAATTGTTGAGTGGTGAGTCAACATACAATATAGCTAAAGCCCACTGATTCAATGGGTCTACTCTAGCCAGAACTAGAGGATTTCAGTCACTGTTTGTTACCTTTATAATCTGGCCTTTCCCCTCAAGGTACATGGCTTCAACCCATCCCCTCACTTTCGTCCTCACAAAAACCCTTTGAGGTAGGCTGCAAGAGGGTTTCAAGACTCAGAAGGGACTTGATCTCCCAAGTTCCAGCCCAATGCTCTAGGCACAACACCACGCTTTTATCCAATCTCTCCCATGGTTAAAAGAACCCTGTCTGATCTCTGAATATACTTGCTATTGATGGAGTACAAGTGTTGGACAAGGCAAAATGCACAGTGCGGTGCAAGTATCAGCCAGCAGTTCTATCTGCCTCCCAAATCCTCAAGTCTGGAGGATTTATGAAAAATACATCCTACCCCAGTGTTTCCTTACAAATTCTCCTGAGCAGCAGCTGGGACTGAAATGATTACACCACCGTCTAGTGGTGACCTCCAAAGCTTTTGCTTTCAGAAGCCCGTTTAAGATTCTTAGCACGTACGTTAACACATTTTTATAAGATCAACAGCTTTATTTCAGAGGGAAGCAACACATTTTAACATTACCCAGCCTTGCAAAATAAATATTTCACTAATTAGCAAAATTAGCCCATTTTGAGCTGAATGTATTCATCCCAACGTATTGTCTGAATCCTGTTTTTCTTTTCTTTTTTTCTAATAATACATTAAAATCAAAATCCACAAGTAGTGATACCTTTTTTTGAACCAACTCCAAAGCATAAAATACATTATGCAAGCTTTTGAAGCTATACTGGCTTCTTCATCAGGCCAAGATGTTAAAAATCATACAGGAGAAGAAAAGTGACCATGCTATAGAGCCACAGGCCTACAGTAGACAGATGGCCTTATATTATGCATGGCACTAGGGGACTCTTCTATGATTTCTCCCCAAACCTACCAAGAGGTTCTTCCACATCCACCGGCACACCTGTCTGTCAGAAATGGATAAATCCCTGCCTGAGAAAATAGTTACTGCACCTGCAAACCAGAGATGCAACATTTTTCCATTGAAAATTATCCACACCATGTATTCACTGGACCTGAAATCTTATTTTTGTGATCAAACGCTTTTCTCAATGCGAAATGGAACTGGTGAGTGAGTGACCCTGAAGGTAATACAGGTATGCTTCAGCAAAAGAATGTTAAACTGTTAATGTAAGATAGATCCAGCACCCTTCCCATCTCCCCAAAAAAGTTATTTCAGGTGCAGGGTTTTTTTTTTGTTAAATACAAATGAAGTGTATACTATTGTCGTTACGTAGTTACAAATATGCCAATAAAAGAATGTCCATATAAAGCATCGAATGTGTTTGAATATGATCTTTAAACCAAACATACTAAATCAGGTAACATTATTTAGAACACTGGAAAATCATTCCAGTTCCAACTTTTTCTGGAAACCCTCAAAATCACTGCTGTAAATGTCACCCAATTCCGCCTAGAAATAAAAAGAAGTTATAGGCACCCCTCAAAAACCCGAAAACCTGGAACCTTAAAGGCTCCTTGCCACAAACCTCTTTTTGGGGAACTTTGCTGGATGTCACCCACTCACACAAAAAGGCTGCTAGGACTGCAGCAGTCATCCAGGTTTTGTCAAGAATGACAAAGAGCTTCAAACTTGTGTTGCGCATTTTCCCATCTGAGTCGATGGTGAGATGTACAAAGACCCTGATATTCTGGCACAAAGCTCCGGTTGGGATACAGGGGCAAAACAGTGTGGAGGCAGGATAGCAATCTTGGCTTTGGTGCGGAACCTTAACTTAAATGATGCTAAAAATTCCCATAATAAATTTGACTGATGATGACTTAAAAGCCTATCCCAGCATAGGACTTACCAGAATCAGGATTTAGGGAACAAGACCCAACTAGGACAAGACATATTTGGAGGGATGGGGTACAATCTCATAGAAATGTTTTTCTTTTTGACACGGGACCAACGCAAAAGGTTTACATGATGATTATGTGTTCTATATGAAACTAGTTAACAGGCCAGGCTCTAGAACGTAAACACCTACCGGATGCAGACGTTGACTGGTATGGATTTTGTGGATTTACACAACACTATCTGTTGCAAGCTGCAGACATAGTTCTTTTATTCTTGCCCTTAGATATATATCCCAAGTATAGCAACGACTATGGTTTCAGATAGTTGCATAAATATCAAGGGCACACTGGACAATTCTACATAAACTTGTTGCTTTCAGATACCCACCCAGGAACAACTTATAACGTTGCCAGATTCTGCGCAGCTGCGGTTAAAATTCGACAGACAATGTCCTCAACAGTAGAATAGTGTCAACCTAGTCTTGTTATACTGGAGCTAACATTTTAAATACTGCTTTAAGCCTGTTTTTATCCTGTGTTTTTACCTTTACTCTGTATCCCTTTTACCCGTGCTGGTCTATGACCGTAATAAAGAGTCTATTCTATTCTATTCTATTCTATTCTATTCTATTCTATGGTTTCAGATATGACTAGCAGATAATGCTTACCCTTATTCCTAAATCGAAACCAAATTTCAAATCTGGATAGTGGCCAAATTAAAAAAAATAAAAATCCAATTATATCTTCAGCAAACTGCACTTGCAAGGAGAGCAGAAGTCTTCTTCAATGTGTCCAGGCCATCACTCACTGAAGTAAAATTTTATAGAAAATTTTTATTCAACATACAACATTTTTTTCCAGCAAAAAAAGGCAATATACAGGAAGAATCATTGCACAGGGAGCTACAGAAACAAAATAAAAGTACTGGGGGTGGGGAGGGGGAGAAGAAGAGAAAGAATGTGAAATTTTAAAAAAGAAGGAGGGGAGTGTAACCTGCAGATTCTATAGTTTTACTGCACCCAAACCTCCCCGCTCCCCTCAAACCTGATATAGACACACGGGCTGCCGTTAGCTCCAAACTAAAACGGAAAAGCCGCCTGGGGACTGAAATAAAAACTACACACAATATGAATATGAATATTGACATCTGTGAAATTCACTCGCAGACCTGCCCCGTCCTCCCCGCCCCCCACCTCCCCAACCCAAAGGTTCGCTGCCGAGTGTCCAATTGTACATATCCTTCGTTAAATATACAATTTCATTTTCTGCTCCCTCCCCAAACCCCTGTTCCTTTTTCTTTTTACAAAGTCAACAGCTTACTAAACACGAGTGAACATGCCTTCCGTGTGAAAAGGCCTGTTTTGCTTTTTTCTTTCCCAGATCAGCTTTAACTCATTACGAAGCCAATCCTCTGAGGTGTTGGTAGGATCCTCGCTGGTCTTTTATCACCATCAAGGGCTTTTATGCTCAGCCATCTCTTAAAAAGGAAATTCGAAGATGCCGGCTCTTCCCTTTCAGGGGTCTGACTTCCTCCTCGGCAAAAGGTGAGGTGGAAAAAAAACCCAATTTTGACTCAAAATCCATTTATTTTGAAATAATAATAATAATAATATAATCTTTTTTTTAAAAAAAAAGGAGAAATCCTAGGCTGATTGGAGAGACCCAAACGAAACAAAATGTCCCGAATAAGTGCCAACAGTGTACACAATGAAGTAGATTGCTATTTATTGATGATGTGAGTTTCTCTTTTGCATTTACAAATGCACAAAAATGTCATTTTAAAATATATAACTGAAGGAAATAAATGGAACGTGAGCCTAGCCATAGTCCCACCTAACTGCAGTGATGGCAGGTACCACGCATTTCGGGAAAGGAAGGTAGGTAAGGGAAGGAAGGAAGGAAGGAAGGAAGGGGGGAGAGCGGGCGGGTGGGCAGCAGACGCTGTCCCATTCAATGTACTACAGACAAATATTTTGCCAATGTCAACTGTTCTACTCAATCCTTCCCTTGTTACGCTGACAATCTTGCCTTGTTTAAATTTCCCATAAAAACTCTCATTGGCACCCAAAGCTTTTTTTTTATAAAACACCTTCATTTTTTGCTCAAAAAAAAAAGAAAAAAGAGGGCAGTCGATAATAGATACAGAGAAGCCAAACTGAACAGCCTCAAAATAAAATTAATAAATCAGCAGCAAATCCTCTTGCTGGAGACGTCTGATCGAGTGCACGTGTACCAAAAGTCCTACGGTTGTTAAAAAGGTGCGCGCGCACACACACACACACACACACACTTATTGTTGCCCCTTTTTCGTCTCGAACAAACTGGAGAGGGTAAGTCAGTTATGGATTTTAATAGCTTTTTCAAGGTACGTGTAGCGACTTCTCTTTGGGGCTTTGTTGAAATGGTCAAGCCCTAGCCATGGCCTTGGGTGAGACATGTTGCCTAGAAAGGAAAGAGAGAGGAGAAAAGAATGAACACACGTGTGTTTGGTTAAAATGCAAGATGTCAGGAACTGCTCTGTACTCAAAGAAAACAACTGCCTCTCCATCTCAGCCTCCTACAACTGATGAGCGGTCACCTATCAGCTTTGTCTCTCTAGCCTAGCTGTTATTGAACTGCAGCCCTCATGATCCCTGGTCACTGGCTCTGCTGCCTGGGGCCGCTGAGAGTTGCAGTCCAATGACAACTGGAGAACCGCACAATACCCTCGTCTATCAGGGGCGCAACAACCTCAGTTTTGGATCTGCAAGACCAAGGCAGCAACCTCCCCGCAAAACACCCAAAGAGGGAGAGATCTGGAGGGGCTGGCTGACCTATCAATCAATTTGAGAGAGCCGGTGGACTGCGCTTATCTTGGAGCAGGGGTGGGCTAAGTGTAGCCCACGGGATACGTGGGGCGGTCTGTACCATTTTTGGGGGTCCCAAGGTCAAATATTCTTTTGAAAAAGAAACTTCAATTTATTTATTTATTGTCCAAATGTCATCTAAATACCCTCTGACGAGCAAGGGGAGAATTTTCACCATGCTTTTACCACACACCCTGGTCTTTTTAGATTTCGGAGAGGCCTTTTCTAAAACCAGGAAGTGATTTCCGTGTCACTTCCTGTTGTGGTACTGCAAGGTCCCCTGGGGAGCTATAATGTGGCTCCTCAGCTTCTGACAGTTGCCCAGCCTGCCTTAGAGGATCTGCAGCCAAAAGGGCCTGGCTGCCCTGAATTGCAGCAGTTCTCTGTGGTCCCAAGACAGCCTTCTTCCCCTGCTTTCTGTCATTCCCAGGAGCAGAACCTAAAGCCAGCCCAAATCCATCCAAAGCAGGGATGGGAATCATGCGGCCCCTTCAGGGGTCCTTTCCAGTCCTTGGGACCCCCCTGAAACTGCAACTCTCCACTGCCACAAAAAAGAAGCCCAGCTCAAAATGCAACCACAAAATGATTTATCATGAGGATGCAGCGCAACCCTCTGGAGTTTTGGAGGAACCAAAAACAGGGTGGGGATAGCCCTATAAGCACCAAAGAGTGCTCACCCTTGATCCAAACTCTGGATAGCGTTATAAAACTCCAGCCCCCAACCATAACAAGCCCCACCGTGGAAAGCAGCCCCCCCCCTGAGTGTGAAAGAGCAAAAACAAGGTAAATGGGCACTCACCGGGTTGGGGCTCAAAATCTTTCAAGTTCACTTCATATTCATCTTCATTTAGATACTGGTGCCGACCCATCATTACAATGGCAAATTTAAACTTCAAGGAGAAGAAATGCACATCCATTTAAAAGAAAGAACCAGAGCTCAAATGTGCATTATCGAGGAATTAAGCACCACAAACAGAACAATTCTGAGGACTTCAAACCCTCCTGAACTAGCATTTCCTTCCTCCTCCTCCTCTTTCATCCCCCGGCCTGAAAAATGGCCTCTTGCATTTCATTGCTACCCATCGCCACACCTTGCTAGTGTTAGGTTCTACTGAGATGTGCTCTGTAGCACTTCTTTTCTTGCTGGTATAGTGAGCTTTCCTCTCCTCTTTTACAGTATGAGCTGGATGCCCTTGAATTTAACAAAAGCCAGGCAAGCCCACTGCATTTCAAGTAACAGGCAGAGATGGCCTGCTTTAATCTAGCACAGGCCAGGGCCCATGCTACAAAATACAACCATCATTGCATGGGCAAAAAAACCCCCCAGGGAACACTGGTCCTTATTCTTTCTGATGCCAACTGAAGTAGGAGGGAAAGGCGAAGACAGAAACCAGAGAGAAACAGTCTCATATAGCCTCAATATTAGGGCATCATCAATCTGAATGCTGGGTATGTTAACAGTTTGCACAAGAACTGCAACTGGCATATGGTAAAAACTGCCTTGCATAAAAGTCTAATATCTGTTCTGAGTGAACAAAATCTTGTCTGAAAGACATTTTACTTATTCTGAAAGAGAAAATATTGCATAGTTAATTCCCACACCCCTGAAGAAAGAAGAGCCACATCACAGGATGCTCAAAAGACGATCATTTTAAGAGTTGTGTAGCCCAACTCATTTGGTTCTGTATATACTTCTTCAGGGCACTATTTAACTTCCAAAGTTTCTGAACCAGGGACTCTCAAACTGTTTCCTGAAGAACTAGAAGCCATTTGAGAGTTCCTGGTCAGCAATTTCTGAAGTTTGGTTTGTGGTGGTGGCAACAGGTGGCAGCGGCCACAAAAAGGGTAGTGGGGATGCAGCACACAGGCACTGAAGGTGTCCACGCCAGGGCCCAGCAGCGGCTGCCTGTGTCAGCTCGATGAAGACTGCTGGGTGCTGCAGCAACTCAAAGCTCTGAGAAATCCCATCCCCACATCACAGAGCATCAGTATACATGTGAGAGGAAGACAGGGGACAGGGATAAGAAAAGAAGCTCTTGTTGAACTACAGGGGACAGACGGACTGGAAGAGGCAAACTGAGGGTCAATCCCACCCTCCGCCCAAGCAGGCCCCTGTGTGCCCTCTCAAAAGAAGGCAATTCAAATGCTACGTTGTGCTGAATGTGACGTATATTCTTGCTCCAGAGCCGTACCTTTTCAAATTCCTTCTCCTGGATGTCCAGCACTGCCTGAATCCTCTTCATCACCTCTCTGAAGTGTTCACCCTAGAAAAAAGGAAAGAATCGTAGTTGTGCCGAAAATGAATGTCAGGAGAGCGCTGAAATGCATGAGGTTAAAGAATGACACTGAGCCCTTATTCTACCAATTTATGCTGTTCACCCAAATCATGGGAAGCAGAATAGCAAATACAGTGTGACCCCCCCACACACACCCCAATATCTGCAGGAGCTATGTTCCTGGACTTACTGTGGAAAGATGAAACCGGGGATAATAACGAACCCTATTGAAATGAATGACCTCTGGCTTAAGCATACCATAGAGTCGCACAGGAAGACTGAGAGATTCCAAGAGAGAACATTTTCTAGGTCCTCCAGTGTGACTTCTGGTGGAAGCATGCCACAGAATTGTGCTGGAGGACCAAGAAAAGGCCTAGATAGAACATATTTTTTTGGCCGTAGGTTAAGTGAAACTGTGGATAACAGTCCCATGGATATGGGGAGGGGGTCATACTGCATGAACAGACATCTGAGACAGACACTGCTATACTTTCTAGATAATCCAAGATTTAAACAACAGCAATAACAATAATAGCAGCTGTTTATTTATTGTGGTCACATCTAAAGAAATATACTACAAGTGTTCAAAAGGAACAAACAGTAAGAAAAATTAGGGCATTTATACAATTACATACTTTAAAACTCCAAGATTACAGAACCCAACACTCAATAATACACATGGAATGCAACAACAACAATAATTCCGGGGTGCAATGGGACTCACCTGGTGTATCCTTAGCAAGAAAGGAGTGCCAAATGTCCCAAAAACCTCTTTCTGGAAGTGAGCCACTGTAATAAGCATCTCATTCTCCTTATCTAGGTCTACCTGGTCCAGGGGGATTTCCTGCATTCAAAGGCAGCAACGCAGGATGAGCATCAGGCAGGCATGAGCAATATCAGAGGCAGAAAGAAGTGAACAGAAATGGTACGTTGGAAGGCAAACTTATGAAATATGGAAGTGCCCAGTAACTTTACCAGGAACTACAAAATGTGACTTTTAAAAATACTGACACCTTACAGTGCATCATCGCACTTACCTCTATTCGAAACGTTCGACTTGTTGCTGGCGATAAACACTCTAATAATTCATCTTCCTGATGGACACCAATTATTTTGTAACTTACAATTTCTAGCAGCCTTAACAAGGGAAGAGAAAGAGAGAGTGTAAAAAGACTGAGCTTCGTACAAACGTGCACAAATAAGAATGGCAGATGGTCCTAGCAAACAGGTAACTGCACTCATGAATAAATTCCTTTTGTTTTAGTAGGGCTTCTGCTGGAAAGCCAGTGTGGTGTAGTAGGGCTCTGAGAGACTAGGGAACATCACACTCGTTCAGCTTTTGAGGACGGCCATGACAAACCTCCTCGTAATATGAGGATAGGGTTGCAATAAATTCAGTCAACTTAAAGGCACATGACAGTACTCTCTCAGATCACTTTTTCTTCCCAGAATTGCAGAAGAGTTCAAGAATACAGTGAAACATTTCTAGTTGGCAACTTACTGAATAACCCGGGATTGA
The DNA here is from genome assembly GCA_030847615.1 of Gambelia wislizenii. NCBI lineage: Eukaryota > Metazoa > Chordata > Lepidosauria > Squamata > Crotaphytidae > Gambelia > Gambelia wislizenii. Next base: position 28,607,668 of record JAUMIR010000012.1, on the reverse strand, counting down.
TTTTTATCACTGGGTTTAAAACACATACACACATAGCTTTTTTGTGTGGACCTCAGAAATGCTATACATATAAACAAGAAAATAAATACACACACTTGCCTTAATTTCCCCGAACCTCTCTCAGCAAGTTCTACAGCTTTTTTACATTCGTCTAATAAATCCCGTACACATCCATGCTTGTCTGGATATAGTGTTATTTCCTGAACATGACAAGACAGTAAAAGTAAATGAAATGCAATGAGAAACACAAGCAAATGAAACAAGGAACACACTGGTTCTTGTTACCCTCATAGCCTGAAATGTACCATGTACAATCTCTGTCCTCACAAACACAACCAAAGTGGGTACATAATGCATGAGAATGTCAGCTTCCATTATTTTCAGTGGGGCTACCAAAATGTGTGTGTGTGTGTGTGGAGGAGGAAATCCCTATAACTCACAGGGATTATTAACTGACTCATTGGTTAATCAATCGTATTTTTCATGCCCACAAAAACAAGTTTGGAAAACTTTGCGAGCAAATTAGAACCTTCCTCAACCCAGCCGCCTCCAGATTTGTTGGATTACAACCCCATTATCCGCTGTGTTGGTGAGGGAATACTGGGATCTGTAGTCCCAACACACATGGACAGTGCTGGATTGGCCAAAGGTTGGATTAGGATGTTATTGTGCAATTAATCCAATAGACCAATTCATATAAAAGCCCTGCAGTTCAGTAGTTGTAGGAAGTAACAAGAAAAGTCATTAATTAAACAGAAAGAGGCTTTTACTGGTCTAAGTGATATCTTACTATGAGAAAAGGGATGTCAGGATTTGCCTATTTTGCGACCTCTGCCTCATCAATTCATAGAGGGAGAGATTTTGGCCTGTGATTAAATCTGAGCTAACAAACGGAATAAAGTTTGAAGCTCTACATTTCTACCCTTCTAACTCCCCATATCCCAGGACTGGCAACTTACCTCTTCCCTAAATTGGCTGTTTAGCCATATGCACTTAAAACTCCTCCTGTTTTCGAAGTCTGTGATTTTCATTTTAAGCTACAGAGATGTTTGGGAGAGATGGGAGGGAAGAGAGATTCCGTTTAGTCATTCTGCAAACAAATCAAGGACTCTGCCTCACTATAGGGATAAGCAAGCTTCTTACCTGCTGATAGTAAAGTTTCTTAGGCTGCCTAGGCTTGAAGAACTGCAGGAGATCTCTTAAAGTTCCATCGTAATTATGTCTAAGAGGGTTGCCTGGGCCATCTCTATAACTGAACAAGAAAAGAAATGAGGAAGACATCTCATCCTAAAATTGTATCTACACAGCCATCTTTAAAATTCAAAGTTACCTCTGTGTTCACAATCTGCAAGATTTGAACTGGGTGGGGAGTCTACACTTTTCAATGCTGACTATAATAATTCTGCTTCAAGAATGACCAGCATAGACTCTGCTTTTCCAAAGTGAATTGAAGGACAGCTGAAAGATACTTTTAAAAATCCTAACTATACCAATATAGCTAGAATTACAGGAGGCTGCATTAGCTTTGATAGTTGACAAATTAGCCTCTGATGCTGTCTCAAGAGGCCCCTCCCCTCAATCTTTGATTCAGCATCGAGAATGGTTAGGATCAGGGTCCTCAGGTGAATATTTGTAAGCAGGGACACACCAACCATCAGAGGTCTAAGCTGAGTTCTGGGTATTAGTAACCAATCTGCTGAGATGGCTAGCACTGCATTAACTGCACCTGAGGTGCTAAAGGATTTGTTCTGACGAATGTCTCTTACCCTTGTGACTTAAAAAACTGTAGTAGCATAGGATCTGTATTAAGCCTTTGGGCGACAGTCTTTGCAACCTAAGGAAATAGAAAAATGAAAAAGATCAGAAAAGAAAACAACTCACATTTTGAGTGCAAAGAATTAGTGGTTCTGACATTGTGTGTCAAACTCATAGCTCCATAGCAGGAGCAGATTAAAATGATGAAAAACTTTCCATTTTTGTTTGCTTGTTTGAGAGGAGACTTCTTTTCCTACTTTACAAAAAAGTAAATCTTCTCTTGGGCAGGACGGGGACAAATGAGACAGAAACTGCATGGAGGGAGATTTCAACTAAGTACTGGGAAAAAGTTGCTCATTGTATGAACTGCTTCACAGTGGAACAAACTGGCTTGGAAAGTGATGGACAATCCTTCATTCAAAATTATTAAAGCGAACACTGAACGGTCACATGTTAGTGGTGTAGCTGTTGGCCTCCACAGTTGGCCAAAAAGGAGGCCAACTAGATAGCCTTCAAAGCTGTTTTCAACTGCTGTCCCCCTTTTCAAAAAGATAACCATCATCTTGCCAATCTGACTCTGGTACTGTTTCCCCATAAGATTTCACTGGCAGGAAATGCAAGGGAGAAAACACACCTGAAAATAATTCATTCTGTTGGATAACGTGACAACAAAACCGGGATCGTTTGGGATTGTTTTGTCACAGAAGATGACATCAACTCGGTGGTACAGGTCTCTGAAGTACTCTTTTGCTGTCGGTAGTTCACTGTTGTCATTCTCAGGGTCATCCCTGTTCAAAGAAAAGATCACAGAGATGTTTGGTGACTACAAAAGTCCTGTTAAAAAGGTGGATAAGGTGTCAGAGAAAGTCTTCGTGCTGCCTTTGGAAATAACCAAAACAATGCTCAGCTTTACTATGTAAGGATAAGTTCTGTGTCTGTGTGTGTGGGTGTAAGAAAGAGACAGAGTATAAAAAGAGAGAGGAAAAGAACAAAAAAGGAAGGAAGGAATAAGCTTTTTGTTTGCAACAGCACCCCAAATCAAGCTTATGATGGAAATTAGCCAGCCCTGTGTGACAGATGAATAAACAGGAACCAACAGGGCTGAAAGTCAGGGGTGAGGAACCTGAGACCCTCTGGATGCTGTAGGACTCTTAACACCCACCAGCCCCAGCCAGAACATCCAAAGGTGGTATCATCTGGAGAGCCACAGGTTCCTTGCCCTTAGCTCAAGCTATCAAACCACCCCAGGCATGTAGCAAGGCTTAGTAAATGGCCTACTTTTGAAACACAATGATATCACCGTCCATGAGTTCATCCAGAGCTTTGTCGAGGGAAACGTCATAGTCTTGAATTCGCTCTGTTAAATTCGGTTTAACTTCCTGAATCAAAAAAGAAACGGAGGGGAAAAGAGATCAGTAGGAACATACCATTTAACAGGAATAATCTGTTTCCAGTCCAAAACAGAGTTTTGTAGTTTTCATTCAGACAGGTATTCACAGGGATATAGCTACGTTTGTACCAGGACTCCAGGAGACTGGGGTAAAAATTGCCATTTGACCATGGAAACCGGCTGGGTGACCTTGGGCAAGTCACACTCTCAGCAGCTTGGAGGAAGCCAATAGTGACGAACCTCCCCTGAAGAAATGTGACCAAGAAAGCCCCATGATAGCTTCACCTTAGGGACCCCCTAAGTTGGAAATGACTTGAAGGAATACAACAAAGCTGGATTTGCCTATCTTACTACACACCCCGGCAACCCCCCCCCCAAAGACAAGAGTGTGGGTACGGTCATTACAAAGACTAACATATGCATTGCGGCAGAAGATTCCATGGGCAAAACCAATTTGCACTGCATGAACATGGCAAATGTACTGATTAGCCTTTAAGGTGCAACAGATGTTAATGTTTTTGTTTTTCTCCTTCTAAGAAACACTTCTTTCATTAAATATTTCTTTCCTAGTTGAACCTCAAAGACACTTGCAACAATTTATTTCAAAAGAAAATGTTTGCACCTAATTCAAATTCAACTGTTGCAGATTTTTTTGATTCTAACAGTTTGAACTGGGTTTGATGTAAACATTTGCATTTGAAAGAAAGTTTATACCTACAGTGTGCTTAATTTGGGACTGCCTTGTGCTTATCTTGCAGTAAAAGGTTTTGTAGTGGACACTATTTGACATCACTTAAATCTTGGTTATCTCCAAAGGCCTTCCTTCACTTAAGCTATTTTCTTCCAGGAAAGTTTGCTAAATGAATGTGTGTCACAGAGTGATCCAGCTTTTCTTTTCTATTTCTAATTTTTAAAGTCTTTATTTCCATTACAAATATTCTTTAGCTTTTGGCTATATTATAACATTCAGCTCCCTCTTTCCCTTCTTCCCACCCCCTGAATCTTAAGTTAATAAACCAAACATATATATATATATATATATATATATACACACACACACACACACACACACACATATATCACTGTACATCCAACACATCTCTATAATATTAACAATTGGGTTATATATTACTTGTTAACACTCAAAATACATTTTTCCAAAAGAAAGTTCAATCAGAGGGTGGATTAAAATCCAGAATTTGCATGAGCAACATAAGTAATAAAGAGTTTTCCATATTTCTTCTAATTTATCTTAATTTCTCCTCTTGCTAATCTCAGATAGAGAGTTAGTTAATTTAAGGAATAACAAAATCAAAAAAGAGAGAGAGTTTAAGAAATAAAACAAAAAGAGAGAGAGAGAGAGTTGAAGAAATAAAAAGTTTTTCAAACCTCATAGAGGATAAGATTGGATTCTTGGGGAAATCCTGCTCTTTCACACATAACTGGCAGCAAGTCACCTTTGAAGAAAGGACAGAAAAAGACACATATTACTGCTTTTGCAACAAACCCTAAACCACTGCTTTTAGACTTTTGGGTTTCTGGAAATCTTTACAAACGTTACATCCTAGCATAAATGGCAAAATCAAAGAATGAAATTATGAGAATTTGGGGTAGCAGGAGAGGGAAGAAGCGCTAGACTAGCGGACATGTAAAACAGGAGACTCATTTCCTAGCATACCAGGCCTTGCCCCTTCACAAATCATGCACAAATCCTGCCTCTTCCAAAATCCAGGTTCAGCACAGCAAGCCACCATGGTTATTTGTGCTAAAATGAATCCACTAAGATGTCTAAACACATGCTTTGAGGACCTACAAAACTATCTGTGACAACTTTGTAATAGCGTTGGTCTTGTGAACTTACGTATTTTGCAGGATATAGGTGTGTAGATATGTCCACAGTAATTCAAACTCCGTGTCTTTGGATCATACATTTTCAAGAACAGCATTACATCATCTAAAATAGTTCAGAAACAAGATTTAATTTTTTCTATAGCAGAAGAAACCCTACACATTTGTGCTCAAGTTTGGCAGGTCAAATAGGCTTTGTTTGATAGAACAGGAATAACAAGTAAGTGACCAGGCGCTTCTCCAAAAGGATTACTCATATACAAGTTTAATAAATGCACCTTTTTGCTGTAATCTTAAAAGAGCAGCTCTTTACTCGTTCTTTGAGTTTTTGCAACCAATCAAGATGCAACAGAAAGACGTGGGAAGCAAGAAGCTGGGTAATCACAGTTCATGTAATGCTGGGGTCGGGAGATGTGTCTTCTCTGTTCAACAGAGACAGGGCCAGTTAGAGTTAGAGAGAGGTAGAAATAGAAACAGGGATTGGGCAGATACAAATAAATTAAATACTGAGAAGATGAGTTGGATAGGGCCAGTCAGAAATAGAGGAGGTCCGAACAGTGGTTTTGGGAGCTGAGAATGTGGACAGCATTCAGGGAGAAGGGTTACTTTGTGTGAAACCGTCACAGGATGTTTATTCCAGTGGTCACAATAAACCTTTACCATTTTCATTTTCTACACCCCTGTCTGTTGTTTCCATTTAATAATTAATTGGGAGGGCCGCCACACCCTGTCATGCTGAACCCACTGATGAGCACAGCCACCTGTCCAGCACAGAGGTCACCTTGAGGCCTGAGTACCAGATCCAGAGAAGGATCTTCAGAGGTAAGGGGCAAGGTTGATCAACAGGAGCCCAAGGGTTGGAACTGTGGGGCCAAGCTGGTTAAAGGATCTGCCACACAGAGCCTGTTGTTGATTGGCTCTGCTGAAAGATCTTCTCCACTGAGTGCTCCCTGAATTTGATTCCAGACAGCCCTAACAAACTGTTACTGTAACTTGAAGAACTGTCTCGAGTTTGCTTTTTTCTTCCTCATTTGCCATCGCTTTTTCCTTTTGTGTCATGTCTTTCTGATTCCAGGTCTGTGGCCAGGGACTAGCTTAATTTTCTGATGTATCTAAGCCACTCGGGGAGACTTTCCGGCTGAAAAGCAGGGTAAAAAATGCATCAAACCAAACACTGGTACTTACTGTGAAGGTTCCTTTTCTGCAGTTGTGGGGAGGGAATCCTTACGCTGGGTCTGGCTCCTCCCACGCTCCTTGTAAGCAGGGCTTTGTTTAATGTCAATCATTCTTTCCCGCTAAGTGGGAGAGCTAGTCCCTCCCTTCCCAGTGATGGAATGACAAAACTCCAGACAAAAAGGAAATACATACCTACTGCCATCAGTTTCAAAATGACAAACACCACCAACCAGGGTAGGAAGGATTCCCTCCCCACCATTACAGAAAAGGAACCTTCACGGTAAGGACCAATGTTCCGTTTTCCTGCAGGTTGGGGAAGCAAGCCTTACATCGGGACCTACACAAGCGGTCACCGTACCCATCGGGCGGGCAATATGTCACTACACAGATACAACCTGTTGCAGAATAAGTCTACCAAAAGATGCATCCGCAGAAGCAAATTTGTCAATTTTGTAATGCCTAAAAAGTGGCTGCCCTACCAATCTCCACTAAGGACACCATTGTACTCGAAGTGGCAGTACTCTGCATGGAATGAGCCTGAATTTCTTGTATGGATCTATGTACATTCTGCATCCATGGATTCAACCAACCATGGTTTGAAAATATTTTTAAAAAACAATTCCAAAAATCAAGCCATGAATTTGCTGTTTTATATAAGGGACACCCTTTTTACCATGCCATTGTATACAATGGGCCTGGTGCATCCATGGATTTTGGTATCTGGGGGCAAAGGATTCCTGGAACCGAAGCCCAGCTGATATAGAAGGCCCACTGTACAAAGCTGCAACCACCAAGACAAAGTAGAAGAGAACACCCATTGACCTTTGTAGACTCCTGAAAGGAGATAAAAAGATAATCTGATCTCTCTGAAACCCTTTAGTCCTAAGTAAAACTCAAGGAGCCCTACGCACATCCGATCTGTGCCACTCTTTTTCCCGTGGTGCTTTGGGATCTGGGCAAAAAGAAGACAGGACAATCTCCTAAGATTGGTGAAAAACTGGGTTCACCTTGGGAACACAAGAACAACGGAATCCCTATGAAAAACACACAACTCCTTGCACACTGGCAGAGCCCTCCACTCAAAGACTCTGCAAGCAGACATAACTGCAACCAAAAACAACACTTTCAATGTAAGAAACATCAAATCCACCGGTCTCAGAGGCTAAAATGGAACCTTCAACAAAGCCCATAACGCCACATTTAAGTTCCAGGAGGGAAAGCAGTGAATCATCACTGGCCGAATCCTGAAGAGTACTGGTACTCCTGAACAGCATTGGTACTGTGGCCCTTATTCAATCCTGCCTGCAAAAAGGCCAAGATGGAGCTTACTGAAGCCGACTGAGGATACACCCCCTCATGTCTATATCAAAATATCTCCAGGTAGACCCATAGAGACACTTGGTGGAAGGTCTCCTAGCTACAAGAAATATCTGAATATCATCCTCATCATACCCTTCAACCACCAACTTTCTCCACTCAGCCTCCAGGTGTCTAACTGTAACCAGCCTGGGTTGGGATCCAGAATACCTCTTTGATGTAGTAGGACTGGCCAATTTGCTAGAGCCCAACTCTTCTGAACCTGCATGCTGACTAACTCCAAAAAATACAGCCTTTTGGGCCACCGAGGTGCAATCAGGATCACGTCTTCCCCCTCTATCCTTATCTTCCACAGACCCTTGACAGCAGTAACACTGGAGGAAAGGTGTAACACAACACCTCTGGCTGGGAAGGCTAATGCCCCCTCTGTCCAAAACCTCAATACAAATTGAGGGAACTTGTGGTTCTCCAGGGATGAAAAGAGATCCACCCATGGGGTGCCAAACCTTTGAACTACTCTGTGAAAAAAAATAGTGAGTTCCGAGCCCTTGCCCCTGGTCCAGACTCTCCCTGCTCAACCAATTCGCCTGAGAACTCAGCTGACCTTTGAGGTACTCCCTTCTCAATGGTAGAAGGTGAGACTCCCCCCCCCCAAACACAACAGGAGCATTGCCTCCCACATCAGAGACCAAGACTGATCCCCTTCCTCTCTGTTTATGTGGGATTTAATGGTCATGTTTTCTGTCTGGGTCAACACAATTGCCCTGAACTTTGGACTATAGCCTGAGGAGTGTCAGATGCACTGCCTGTAGTTCCAGCTAGTTGATACTGTGCATCCTCTTGCTGGGTGACCACAGGCCCCGCACCATCTGCCCACTACAGTGCGCCCCTCATCCCCACAAACTGGCACTGGTGGTGACCACCACCCTCCTTAGCTCCCGGATGGACATCCCCACCCTGAGAACCTCGGAAAGCCACTAATGCAGGGAAAGCCTTACTGCTGGGGGAAGTTGTATCCTCACCGGTCACCTCACCGCGATCTCGTCCTGAAAAGGAAGAAGAAGCCATTGTAATTCCCTTAGATAGAACCTGGCCCAAGGGACAGAGTCTATACACGCCATCATCAACCCAGGAAACTTGGCTAACACCATCAGATCTGAGGATGATCAATGCAACACTACTCTGAGGGACTGAACACTGCAATGAGGGACTGAATCCTTTCTTTGGAGAAAGACTTTGTGTTGAATTGTGTCTATGCTGGCTCCCAAATGTTGGATCCTCTGCACTGGAGCCAGGTGACTCTTCCCCTTTTGATGACAAACCCATGAAACTCCAGATAATCCATGGTGGCTCACAAATTCTCCCTGTCCTTCTCCAGAGTGGCTGAATGGACCAGCAGGTCATTCAAGTATGGGTAAACATGCACGCCTTACACTCTTAGATGAACCACCAAGGTGACCAACAACTTTGTAAACACCTGAGGGGATGCTGACAGATCACAGGTACGGCCCTGACTCCCCTTCATCTGGAGGTAACTCTCCACGCTCCCTATCTGAGGTCTCTGGAGAGACAGAGGTCTCAGTGCGTACCACAGAAGCACACTTTGTCTTTCTTTTAACTTTATGAGGGGGAGGAAATACAACAGGAGCCGCAGTCATCCCCTCTCCTATCCTGAGAGGATTCTGAGGAGCAATACTTTCCTAACTGCTTTACACACTTCTGGCCACTAGAGAGCCTGCGACCATCTGCAAGCTCCCCACTGGGCCTGCGCTGCCACGGCGCTTTTCGACCTGTCCACCATCTTGGCACAATTCCAGGGGGGGAGGGACTGTCCCTCAATAACTAGAGTCAGGAGGGAAGCAGGGACATCCAACACACTCACCCTCATGACTGGAACCGTGTTCTCCAGACCTCTCGCATGCTCAGGCCCACCTCTCACAACACAGGCATGTGTGTCTGCTGCCTCCACGGCTTGCACAACAGCAGGACCCGATCCCCCAGTGAGGGTAGGTCGGTCCACGCACTGAGTATGCCCTGAAGGTGCCTCTTCCATCACGCAGACCACCCCACCTCCTCATCTGATGAGAGCTTGAGACTATGTTTGCAATCCATCAGTACTATGCTAAGGTAAGCCATCCCCGTTAGGGTGGAAAGACTCCAGTAAGAAAAAAAAAAGTATTCCGAAAGAAAGAAATCTTCCCAGAAGGGAAAAAACAGCCCAAGATCTTCAGATTAAACATCCACAAAAGGTGAACAGCCGGCACATGCAGAAAGCCCTGTCCTGTCCGAGCTGAAGCAGGACAGAACTGGGAAAGAGGGGGTAGAATGATTGACATCAAATGAAGCCCTGCCTACAAGGAGCATGGGAGGAGCCAGAGCCAACGGAAGGACTGCCTCCCCACGAAAACAGATGCCTACTCAACACAACACTCCCGTCCCAAGGAAAATGAATACAAACATGACAACCTTCTAGAACAGGGGTGAACAACTGTCAGCGGCTGGGGAGTCACGGTGAGCCACAGGGGGCCCTGGGCTGTATTCCACCAGGGGGGATTCTTTCCACAAAAATGGCCCAGGGGGGTTGTATGTACCTTGCTCCATCCTGTTTCCAGACCTTTCAGAGGCTGGCACACACGGGGCTACTTTTGGACTAGGATATACCTCTGTGGAACGTTCAACATCTCATCTACACAAAGCTGTGGACTGAGGGAAACCAATCCCTCAATCCCATGCCTATCAAGAGATAGTTCGGGAAGCTTCTCTTTAAGCATGTACTTACGGTCTTTGTCAAACTTGGGTAATGTTGCCCCTGTAGCAGCCATTTCTGGATCTACCGTTTCCAGGAATATTGTCCATGGATTTTCATTGTCACTGAGTTCAATCATCTGAATGGTAAAGGAGACCCACATAACTCCAAACATGTCACACTCATTCATTAATTAAAATCCCGCCTTTCTCCTGGCATGGGAGTCAAAAGCGGCTCACACCATTTAACACAAAGTACAATTTAAAAACTGTTACTATAAGCAGTAAAAGATAATTGGTCCACAGTTCTGTTTAAAATGCACAAGTTAAAAGCAGTTTAAAAAACCTCTGAAAGCATAACAAAATAGAAACAAAACATCACCCATTAAAAGTTCCATCTGCTGCAATAAATTAAAAACCAAATGCCTGCCTAAATAAAGAGGCTGCTATCTACTGGCAGAAAGACAGCAAGGAGTAGGCCAACTGGACCTCCCGTGGAAGGCAGTTCCACAACCTGGGAGCAACCACCGAGAAGGTCCTGCCTCCTGTGTCCTCACCAGATTTGCCTGTGATGGTGGTGGAACTGAAAAAAAAAGCGCCCCCACCCCAATTATTCCTGCTTCACATGAAGAAAGCAAGAGCTTTAAAATATACAGGTCACACACACACCCATATCCACAGGAAATACATTCCTGGACTTACCGTGTATAAGTGAAACCGTGAATAATAGCAAACCTTATTAAAATAAAGGATTTCCTGTACAAACATAGCATAGAGTTGCGTTGGAGAACCTAGAATATGCCTAGACAGGATTTCTCTTCATGAGTTTTCCAGGACAACTCTATGGTAAGTGTCCCCATTTTGTATCCCATGGATAACTGAAACCACTGATATTGGTTCCACAAATACGGAGGGTGAGGCAACCTGTACTTGCTTTTATTTTGTTGATAACAAACACTGCTGAATGGCCATGTGGTACGGTGGTAACAGGAGTAAGACCAGAATGTAAGAAGTGCAGGCATAACTTCTTCTTCCATTGCTGACTGATTAGCCTAAGCTAACACAGAGATATTTTTGGGTGGATGAAATGCCACTGTGGAGTACTTGGGAGGAAAAATCAAATCAAAGGAGGATAAAACTAGGCTCTTGCTAGCCCCACAGTTAGCCACTTGTTTAAGGAGAACATGGGTCCGTTTTGGACAAATAGCATGGCAGACTTGTGGGCTGGGCTACTCTGAAATGTACTGTAAGGAATTCTTTGTGGTTTGTAATGGAAAAGGAGGAACCTGCCCTTGACTTTTTGCTTTAAAAGACTGGCAGCAGAGACCACGACAACAGACTATCTGTAGACCTGGGACTGATCGCCATGAGGTGTTCTGTAATCACTTGTTGGAGACAGCATCAGAAACAAAGAGTTGCATGTCTGAGTCATCCAGAAGAAAACTAGTTCATTCTCACCTTTATCTGTCATCTCTCAAGTGGAAAGAAATTAAACTACTTCTGAAAAGGTGCCAAAAGGAAAGAAAAGATGGAGTTTGCTAAACTCATTTAAGTATTGCTTACCCCTCTGGTTTGTTTTGGTGGGGAAGTGTTACTTTATGTTGTTGTTCTAGCTACTGTTGTTAGCATTAGTACAAGTAGCATTCGGTTTATATCCCACCTTCTCTCTTACTTTCAACGGGTGTTAATGAATGGAGTCTGCTGCTGCTGCTGCTACTACTCTGTTGTTGTGTGCCTTCAAGTCATTTCCGACTTATGGCAACCCTATCACAGGGCTTTCTGGGGCTGAGAGAGTGTGATTTGCCCAAGGTCACCCAGTGGGTTTTCATGGCCAAACAGAGATTTGAACCCTGGTCTCCAGCGCCACAGTCCAACACTCTAACCACTACACCATGCTGGCTCTGACTACATCCTGCCTTTTCCCCAGCCTTGAGATGCAAGGTTTTTAATGTTTTAACTTTTGCGTATTTTAATTGTAGCAGAGTCTTAATCTTAGCCTACTGCTGCTAGATTAACAATTTTGTCTGTTTTAAATGGGAGTTTGCTGTTTCCCATGTGCTAAAATGGGGTTGGGGGAAAGTGGCCCTGAGACCTGCAGAATTGTCCGCCCCTGATGTACACTCGGACATTTACAAGAAAGCCGTTTCTGGCAGCGGAACAGCAATCTTACCCACCTCTATATAAGACAACCTGTAACACCACATTTCTTTCTACCAAAATCATGGAGGCAGAAGATGAGATTGCAATACAGTTAAACTGAGAAGTCTGTTTAACATTTTATGCAAGTGCAACCTCAATGAAATCTACAGTGAGAAATGGTATTTCAGCAGACCCAAGATGGGGATCCTAAATGGAGCCATTAAAATTGAAAATGGAAACACATATTCCACAGGCACATTTTTACTGAAGAGTGCATAAGCACTGCATTAAAATTTTAGAATTAATATCCCCCCCAATGCACACTCACAGTTTTATTGCCATCGGCTTCATTGTCTAACATGGCTGGCCTTTTTGTCCCGTTACTTCGCGCCTGCATGGGCCACAACCGTATCTGATCTTGTGGAAAGCCCTACGAAAGAGGGGAGGGGAACAACACCTCAGGAACGAAGCCAACCATTCCAGCGTTCATGGAAAGCACCCAACGTACAGAGCAAAAATTGCCCCACGCAAAGGGCGCACAACAGAAAAGCAGGACTGCACAGAAAGCTTACTTACCATTGTTTGAGAAAGATTCTGAACAAATTCTGCAAGCGTTGAGTTTTTCAAGACTTTGAACACAGTGTATTTCACTTTTTCTTCATCGTACATGTCGTTGCCTTGATGACCACAGAACTGGTCCTCTGTTACTATCTGAAAGAAGACAGGCCTTTTGTTAATGGAATCACTAGAAAATGAACATTGCTTTACAAATAGCGTTTAGACTCTCTTCCTCAAGATACTCTTATCTTAGGGGGAGATGCAAACATGGTGATGTCAGTCACTGTGAGCAGGGAACAGAACAGTGTCATGATTTAACTGAGTAATGCTTGTTATGATGGAGGAGAAGCTAGCTTTCAACACAAAAAGGGCTGTACGTCCACTTGGCTTTATCCCAAATCTCAGATTTCCACCACAGTTGCTGCTGGGCTTTGGCTGGAGAGATCAGAAATTCAAAACCCCACTCAACCACAAAGCAGATTGTGGGCCGCTCACTCTCTTGAGCTGACCTACCTCACAGGTCAGTTACGAGGACAGAGTGAAGCAACCTACAACCATGTTCAGGAGCTACCCTATACTTCCTAGAGAAAGGACAGGATAACATTTAAAGCCAACACCAAGTGTCCAGAGAAGCTGACATGTATTTTGGAAAACGGGAAAATCTCAGGGCTGTTTTTTGCCAAAGCTGACCTGCACTTGCATGTAGAGATGAGCTTCTTGCCTCTCCTTTCTCTTTTGAGCCTCTATTCTCTTCTCTTCCTGAAGCCGCTCCACTAGTTGCTGAGGAATATCATGGTCAGTGACTGCTTGCAAAACCTCACCTGGGAGATACAAACAGTGGATTTTATGTCATTTTTAAAATTAAAAAAAAAAGCAGTGGCTTTGAAAAGCCTTCCGATGACTATCACTAATATAAAAGCACAGTACCTCATCTAAATTTCCAAAATGATAACTTCCTCAGAATTTTGACAGGTTGATTTAATTTTTAAATATGGAGTGTTTCATATGCAAAAAGAAAAAAAAAGGCCTACACTGCTGCTTGAAAGTGTAATGTCACCTCAGTCTGTTTTACCTTTAATACTTTAAACACAGAGATACTGCTTCCACCCAAAGCCAATGGACAGTAATGACATGAACACAATCTACTATATGCATCAGTTTAAGGCTTGTTCATTTACTAGGCTGAGATGCCGACCAAGGCATGTCTTTTCCTACATCCCCGCCACAGCTTGCAAGATTCCCTTCTCCAATCTTTCTGCACTTCTCAAGTACAGTGGAAGGGAAGGCCACATGAATTTATCGTGGCAAAAGCTTTGGGTCTTGTAGCCCCTTGAAGACAACTTTGAGACGAGCTTTTGTGGACTGCGGCCTACTTCATCGGATGAACAGAGTGACTGATATTTCAACACATAGTAGGAGGGTGGGGAGAAAGATGAACAAAAATGCAAAATTAACAGTAGGTGGGGATGACAAGATTATCCTAATGCAGAAAGGTGGTATTATTACTCAACTTTTGTTTCTCCTTGCCTGTAATGTTATATTTGTATTGCTTCTGGCTCTTCTGATGGCATCCCCCCCCCCCCACTAGAGTTCATCAAGGAATTACCTCCACCTCTTGTGTTTAGGCAGGACTTTTTATCACCATGTGAATTAATCAGCTTATCTATGCTAAAATCTCTTTTCTTACTTTCCAAGGGTCTGTTAAGCCATTACTATGCAGATACCTTTGATGTTTATATTCAATTCCCCACCCTCCTAGTGTGTGCGCAGATATCTGACAACCGAGGCTGCATCTATGCAACTGATGAAACAAGCTCAGTCCCCAAGTGCTTACGTAATAAACAGGACTGACCCAAACAGGTCACATCATGGATGGCCCCAAAAGAGAGAGGTTTAAAACTTTGTACGTTAACATTGTTTAAATGCTTCAGCTTCAACTTTCCTTGATAAGACAGTTTTAATCATCCTTACAATGGAAGAATCTGAATGTTGGCAGAACACGCTATAGATTAATTCTTCACAGTAGTCAGTATTACACACACACACACACACACACACCCATACACCCTTGTTGTACCCCCATTTTAAACATTGTTTTCCATATAAGCACTTATTAACAGAAAGTATGAAGCAGCTGCTAAACACACATGTGACCAATCAAACCATTTTTCCTGACACAGGGAACCTCCGCTATGATGGTTTGCTTTACATTTCCAATGACAAGCTCTCTTGTTACCCACGATCAAACAAGTATATACGTACTTAATTTTGACTCCCTGATATAAACCAACATATACGCATTAGTACAGTGCCGTACAGATAAGTCATCATCATGGCCTCCGTAGTTATGTTCAATCGCTTCTTCTTTTGTACATCGAGATACGACGTCATCATCAAATTTACACCACTGTGAAGGGGAAAATAAAATCACAATGTTCTGGTAAGAGTTGATCAAGGCCTACATTAAAATACCTTAACAACAGGTAAAATACATTTCAGAAATAAAGTAATTGGATATGTCTGGCTTGGTAGTGACATTTATCAAAATGTCATCCACCAAGAATGTGATGATGCAAAACCTAAAATGGCAACAAGCAACAATTTCCCTAGGAAATAAATGGTCTGATGCTTGACATACTAACAACTACTTGACAGTACAGAAAAATACAAGTCTCTATTCAAATTCTCCAGTAGCTATGTCCATTCTGACATTTCAGAGACAATGTATTTCAATACTGTTTTGTAATCTCAGAATCAGCCTTGCCACCCCCTCTCGTTTTTAAAACTCAGGTTAATTCATTTACAAAAATATATATATTCAAATCTCTCCTATGGGAAAGCGATTCAAATCGAATCACTTGACCCAACAAGCAGGAATGTGCACTTCCTTCAGAGTTTTTTTTTTAAAACCCTGAAAAAAACTGCGAAGGCTCTCCAGGCGTAGTTTTTGGAGTATTTTGCTGGCCCTCACCTTCTGAATCCAATGCATCGATGTGGGTTCCCATTAGGACATTAGGAATTCTCAGCGAATTCCATGAGGAGTATTTTGACCGTTTAGACGACCCCATAGGTTTCAGTTGGTTCTACCAAGGGATTTTCAGTGGGCATTTGAAAGGATCCCAATAATACAGCTCTAGTTTAAAGGTCTTTTAACTCTTTTCCCATTACTTACTTTTCCATCCCCCTTAGGGTTCAAGTAAACGACATAATGTCCACCGTGGTTATCCCCACTGTGTACTAGTACTGCATGAAGTATGTAGTTTGCAGCATCTTTAGGATCTGCCTTTTGCAAGAACTCATCAAGAGGCAACTGATCTGGAAATTCAAACCTGGAAAGGGAGGGGGGAAAAAAGAAAATGAAAGAAAAGGCTTATACAAGGTTACTTTCTCTTAAAGAGAAAAATGGTTCAATCAGGGTAAACTTGTTTCTCATCTCCTCAGAATAAATGGAAATGCCCTGAATTAGAATTGTGCTCATCAGTTAGCATTTCAAAACAGGTAGGTTTTGGCTTTAACACAACACAGGATTTATTTACCTGTCATTTATCTTGATGTTCTGGTCAGTCTGGGGATCATACATGAACCTCATGAGTTGTAGATGCAGCACTGGCGGCAACGTTATGAACTTCACACCCTTCTCAGCTTCCTGCACATTATGGAAAAAAAACAGACAAGTATTGACAGCTGGGTTTCTGAGTTCCCATCAGTGCCTCCGTCCGGCGCGGCTGAGGACGGACTTCTGCTTCCTTTGCCCCTCGGCGAGCTCGGCGCACTCGGCGAGCGGCCTGCCTGCCCATTGCTGGCTGCCTCCTGCCCCTGGTCCTCCAGCCGCGCTGGGGAAGCTGGGGGTGCCGCAGAGTCCTTGCTCTCCTTGGACTTGCTGGGGGAAGGCTTCTTCCCTGCTGCCTTTGCCATTTAAAAGCCAATGAAGGTGAAGAAAGAGTGAGGGAAAGAAAAGGATTTTTTTTTTAAAGGGGAGCTGGGAAGGGAGTTAGGATCAATGAAGAGAAAGGTAAGGAAGGAAAAAAGAATCAAGTAAAGGAGAGAAGTGAAGAGGAATTCTGGAACGATTCAACTGCGTCTGATCTGGGTGAAAGCAGGAAGTAGAACTGGCCTCATGGCCAGAGAAGGAGACAAAGAAAACTTTGAATGACCATGTGACCATGGTTTTACTTCCTGCTTCCGTCTGGGCAGTGGTAGGCGTTACCCACTATGCAGAATTCCTGTTCGCTCCTCCCCTCAGAGAAAGGAAGTACTTCACCCTCAAAACAGGGATGAGTGACATGTCATCTAGCAAAATCGAGGCTGGGAATTTCTCTTCTCAAACAGACCTGGAATGAGGCCTGGCATACCTGCAAACCATGTTCTCCTGCGTCATATTTATTATCCCCATCCAGTTGTTCTACTGCAACATAATCGATGAAAGACTCAAATACTGAAAAAGAAAGAGGAAAAAGAAGTTTAGGCACAGACTCCAACATGTGCACGACAGTGAGAAACACTGTAAACCCTTTTTCGCACCTTCACTCCCAGACCATCTGCTACATGTTTTAATTGAAAATATGTCCTACATGTTTCGCTGTAGTTTTCTTTTTTAAAAAAAATAATAATGAAAGAATATAGACAAACTAAAGATCCAAACGAATAGCTTTGCTCCAGTGTGTGTGTGTGAGAGAGAAAGAGACCACGAACCAATGAAGACTTGACACAGAACATATCCACATGTCAATAACAACTCGCTCCCTACAGAAAAACTTACACTGTAAAAATAAACACAGTGAAGAGACTTTTAAACTGGTTCATTTACCAAGACATATGAATGCCTCTACAATTTTATGCTGGCCTTTGGAACAATCTTCTGACATGGATATATTTACTAGAGAGAATTTTTGGCAACTAGAGGTTTTGTAAAACTCTGCTTCACATTCTGTAATATTCTGGCCAGTAGTTGTATAGTGTGGATTTGGATTTGGCCAAAGAGACAAGGGGAGAGCAGATAAACCTCGCCATCTACTCCTAGTATGTGGGGAAAAAAACCTCATAGAGCTCTAAGTTTGGCCACTAAAATAGAAATGATTAGAAAAGTGGAAGATGGTGGTGATGGGAAATAATCCTTGGATGCATTTTGGAAGAAGTCTTGAAGTGGTCTCTCTAGATGTTTTTGTTTACTCATGAAATGCGTACCTGACCTGGTTGTTTCATTTCACATGTGCATATCTTTGGTTTGGAATTTTAAAAAATCTGCTGAAACAGACTTGTGTGTTTGTGTGTGGTGCAGGAACCTCTCTTTGTTCTATGTTATTTCTGCCTCTGGTACCAGAGTTTGGGTTAAAGAAATCATGTCTAGGAACACATCTACTTTGTTAACTGAGGCATACCTGCACCTGCCAATAAATGTGGCAGAGCCAGGACCAGGTTCTGTACGAATGGGAAAGGAGCTGCAGCCAGCACACTTGCCAGGCTGAAGAGACCCACAGAATCACGGGTTTAAAGGGATCCCAGAGCTGCAGTCAAATTCTTTGCCTCAAAGCAGAGACTTGTTGCCCCACAGAAAATGCCAACAGCACAACCACTGAGAATGGGAGATTTAAACAAGCCACAGGAGAGGTTCAAGTGGTCCTCAGGATCGGAGGCAAATCTGAGCCTGGTGTTTCAGGGTGTGTAGATGGGTGAGGGATAGATCTCGGGGAATAAAGGAACAGCACTGCTATGGAGGAAAGGCTGAGAATTTTCTGAACAGATTACTATATACTTACTGTTTTTCTTTCCCTTTATACTTAGTTGGATGTCATAATAATCTTCTATTCGTTCAGACCGATAGTCTACATGTTTGCACTGGATGTAAGACTGCAAATAAAAACAGGGCAGCAAGATCTCAGTCTATACCAACAAGAACAGAAGCCACTCTTAACACCTACAAGGCAGCTTATCAAGAAAATACATACCACCATTTTCCCCCTGAATAATTTAGGGATTGTGCCTTCTACACAGGTGCCTTTCATTTTATTTTCAACATTGTCAAGCAACTGAAAGGAAAAAAACCTCACATCAGTTAGGCATGTTATGTCTGTATCCTGATGTTTCCCTTAAGAAAGCTCAGGGCATGGGGAATCTAGTAAACTCCCACTCAAGTTCTAAGAGAAAGTTATTTTTCTGCAGTTTTAATTCTGCCCAAAGAATCAGAATGCTTCAAAAATGACATTTGCCACAGGGGGAAAACAGAGCGCCACAACTTAGCCAGAAGAAAGTCTTATAGCATATGTTTGCTCCGATTGTGGATTGACCTGATTCCTGTGTGGTACTGTGTCTTTCACAGTACCACTACTATTTCAATTCCTGAAATCCAATTTCGCTAGAGGGTCCTTCCTAAAGCAAGGGGGCAAGGGTCAGTGGACCCATCCATAGAATCATTTCCAGAAGTGACATCCTGGAAAAGTACTTTTGGACTATTTGTACTACCCCCACCCTGCATTCCAAACTCTGCCAGGAAGAAAGGCAGGCCCTGGAAAAGAAGGTGCTTGGAGCTGGCCAGCCCCTGCTATGTGACCATGGAGAAAAGTGCCACAGTGCACACACTACACCACCAGGACTTGGGCTTATATCCCCAGGCTGTGAAGCCCAGCTCAGGATCCCAAAATGAGGAACAGTTCAACTGTGCTTCCCCAGAACTGATGGAACAATGCTCTTTTGAGCATGCAGAGCAACACCCTCGTGACTGCACAGATTCCAGAGCAAAGACCTGACATTCAGGACAAACTCTAAAGCTCAAACTGGACCAGGAGTGTCTGTAGCAACGAGCCATGGCGCAAGGCAGCCGGAAGCTATTCTGCACAACCCCATGGGAATGAACAGGGAGCTCTTCCTTTCATTCCCATGGGGCTTTTGCAGGGGATCTGCCCTCTGGATCAGTCTATTACTGAAATGCAACGCATAAATGCGATCCTATCTGTACACAAATCCTGAAGAGAACAAGTGGAAATAATACGTACCACTCGACAAAGCTCCTGAACGTCATGTTGCATGAAGCTGTCTAGCGTTTCCCATCTTTATTAAAAAGTGAAACAAAAATGGCCACTTATGAAATGATTACATTCAGGGGGGGAAACTGAGAAGTATCAGGAATATTTGTTCCTGTACACAGACAAAAGGGGGAAGGTAAGAATGAAGATGCAACTAATTGAAATTCCCGAACGAGGAATGCTGAAGAACTAGTCTTTTCATGTGTCCGCAAGACCAGCCACTTGTGGAAAGCCACAGTTGCCCACCCATGTGGTGGATGGTGTAGAGTGGCTCTTCTGTCTCTATAGGAAGAAGCACCCGCCAGGGTTTCAAGCAAGGAGAATTTACTGAAGATGTGATGAAGTGTCAGTTACCCAAATCTTGCACGCTCGACAACTTATGCACTTTGATACCACTTTAACAGCCAGGACTGCATCCTATGGAATCCTGGGATGTGAGGGATTTATCACTCTCTGCCAGAGAGCTTTAGTGCCTCCTGAAATGACAAATCTCAGGACGCAATAGGATTCATCCACAGGTGTTAAAGTGGTATCATAGTGCAAGATTGTGCAGTGTGAAAGTGTCCTCAGTCAAGGGAGCATAGGGCATGGCCGTATTTTACACTGCAAGGGCTCTACACACGATACCTAAGCAGGGCTGCAATGTTCAATTGACTAATCAGTTTGATCAATCAGTTTTAAGCAACTTTTAATCAATTAGGAATGTTTTCACTAATTAAATTGGGAAAGAAACTTTAATGTTAAGTCCTTACACAAATATTGCTGGGGAAAAGCACAATCTTTTAAAACTGGCATTCCTCCTCTTCCACAAAGAAGAGGAATTGCTTCTATACCTGGTATGGTACATGCTGGCCTTCTAAACTGTTTTGATTTGGTTTTAGTAATGATTTTAATGATTTCATGGTTCAGTTTGTTTTTAGTGAGGCTTACGGCAGCTTTGAGTCCTACTCCTAGTGTTATTCACCTTTTTTTATGGAAAGGCAAGATAAGATGCAATAAAGTAAAATAAATCCACTAACAAAATGTATGCTGCTTCCTCAGAAATGGATGATACTTATAACTTTAATTGATTCATACTCACAGAATAATTATTTTACAATGGTTGCAGCACTAACCATGATAAAATGTAAACTATACACACAATGGACTTCATACTTAAATTTCCTAGACACAAAAAACAATTTTTTTAAGTCACAGAAATGTTAAGTGAAACTGCTGCAAAGCCATGGAGTTATTTGATATCTTGCCAGCACTTACCCAAAAGATTTTGTTAGCTTCTTAGTTCCTACTGGCTTGTCGCTATGCTGAAGCTCGTAGAACACCCTTTGCAATGCTAAAGGAACACTTTTCGATGAGTCATCACCTTCTGTGGGCATCATATACACGGCCTTAAAAAAGCAATTTGTTTAATTAGGATGATGGGAAAGCCTTTTATAATTTGTTTCATCCTGGATCAAAATAATAGTCACACAGACCAACATCAGGAATCATCTACCAAAGATTCTTTTGGAGTTGGGTGGAGACACTGTGAAATAAAAATATTATTGCTTACAATGGAGAGTTGCGTATATACTGGGAATTTTATCTTCAGGGTGCCCAAACACTGTCGTGCTATGGGCGAGCCATATTCGGTTTGGTTTTAATGTGTGTGTCTGTGCCTTTAAGTCGCCTACTGGCTTATGGCGACCCCATGAATTTCATAGGGTTTTCTTAGGCAAGGAATAAAAACTCAAGAGGTGGTTTTGCCAGTTCTTTCCTCTGAAATAAGAACCTATGGCACCTGGTACTTCTTGACAGTTCTTCGGGGCTTTGGGAAGGATGTTCTTTTTGGACTGCCACTCCTAAAATCCCCCAGCCAGCTACGCTGGCTGGGGGATTCTGGGAGTGACAGTCCAAAAAGGCACTTTTCCACATGCTCTGGAAGTTCTATCCTGCAGCATTTGGGGGAAAGGGACCAAGGTCAGATCTTGTGTGTGTCTGTGCCTTCAAGATGCCTGTCGATTCATCGGCTATCTCCCCTCCTGGGCTGAGCCTGCTTAGCTTCCAAGATGAGATGGGATCTGATGGATTTAGGATATTTAGGCCATCCTGATTGGTGATTTGTACTTTAGTGAATGCTTCAGGACAGAGATTAATAGATACTGAACTGTAGCTTGAATGAAGAGAAGGAAAAACATGGTCTGAGGTTTTGGGAGCAGGAACAGAGGGAGTGGCAGAGTCTTCCCAACCAAGCACTGCATAAAAAATAAAACAGTCCCAGCAGTACAGAGTGCAAGGGGAATGTATAACATGAAAAAAACAGACAAGTAGTCAAATCTGGCAGAGAAGAACCAGAAATAATAATAATAATTTAAAAATCATAATCTATCTTAGCCATCAACACCACTATGATTCTACTTGTTAGCTCAGAGCTGAATTCTCTCACATGTCTAAAGTCAGTAGCACCTGTCAGTAGGCAGTCAAGAGAAAAAACACATCTATCTCATTCTTTCACTTTCTCCATCATCTCCTCTACTCTAAACACATGTCTCCCGGCAACTGGAATAGTGTGCCTGATCTCACATGCCTAAGATTTCCCCCCCCTACCCCCCAATGCATCTGCTCTTAGCTATGTTCACAGCCAACAGAGCTACAAAGGGAAGCACAGGACTGCCTCAGCTGCTGGGACAGAATAGCAGCAGCTAAAAGAAAAAGGGTAATTCTGACTACAGGTCACAGTGGAAGAAACAGGACAGGCACACATTACAGAAGAATATGGAAAACTGCATTCGTTATAAACACACTGCCTCCTGACACAGCTATCACCTTCAAGCCTTTGCACAAACCCTGCTGAAATAAGTGAAGCTGAAAAATTGATAAAACAATTCAGAGTACAGAAGGACCCCCGTATCCATGGGAGTTTGGTTTCCAGACTTACTGCAGATAACAGTGAACCTTATTAAAATAGTGGGACTTCTGGTTAAAAATACCATAGAGTTGCACTGGAGGACCTAGAAGATGTCTAAAGAGGACACCTCTCTAGACATTTTCTAAGAAATTCTATGGTATGTGTTTCTGTTTTGTGTCCCACGGATATTGGTTCTGCGATATGGGGGTCCGAATGTATACTGATAATGACAAGCAAACCACAAAACCCTTTGTTTACCTTCCTTAGCTGGTTTGTGAAAAATAGAGTCTGTAATAAACTGTTCATATAGCAGGTTGCTCCCTGATTCTTCAGCCCCACATATCCTGTGTGCTTCTTGGAATCCCACCTGTAAAAACCATGGAATCAGGTCACAAGAACAGCAGATACACATATTTAAAATATATTTCCAGTTTCCAACAATGGAATTCACCCCCACAGCCAAGCAGGGGTGGGAAGTGGTACTGCACACTGGAGCCTCTGGCTGTCCCTTGTATACCGAGGCCAAAGGTGTTGTGCGAACAGGTACATGATACCTCCTTCTGCAACGTCTTTAAAAGGCTTTAAAGGGGATTATGCCAGAATAGGCTACAAACAGGGTTCTGGCCAAAACATCCACCAGCGAGCATCTACACTATCATCACACATATTTATAACAGTACCTACACATTTTTTGAGAGTTCTGTCAGAAATCTTCTGAAAAGTCATAGCAAGACAGGCTGACTTCCAAATGAAAATTCAGGCAAATGGTCTATCTTGCTTAGGGGTGGCAGTGCTGTGAAGTGGTTTGCCCACTATTCAATTAAGAGTTCTTAAAACAGCAAATCATGTTGGATTTGCAGTGGTCATCTAAGATTATATTGAAAGCTGATTACTACTCCATAGACTAACAACTTCTTCCAAAAAAAGGACCATGACACAGGCCATGCAAGAATGAGATCAGGTTCTTCTCTAACTACAGTGATAAGGAAAGCCTTATCATTCACCTATAGATTTCAATCCTCAAAGGAGCAATTAAAAGACAATTAGGAGGGTTAAAGTGTGGAGCTAAGAAGTGGCCATGCAATGGAGAACAGGCAGAACTAGAAAACTGGTGTGTGTGTGGGGCTACTCTTCTCCCAGGGAAGGTGTCTAATGATTGACGCTTGAGTCCCCACCTTCTGGATTAGAGAGGCGGAGCAACCCATACGAGACTACCCTCCTCCACAGCTGGTCAAACTATGATTACTGAAACCAACATTGTTTTCTTAATTCCAGAAGGTAGTTAAAGATTTCTACAGCATCCTCTCCACCAAAGGCGATCCTCTTTCCTAGGGACTTTATCACACTACACTGTCATAGTGCTATTATTCCACTTTAACTGCTTTGGGTGCCTCCCCTGGAATTCTGGGGTTTGTAGTCTAGTGAGGCCTAAGAGCTCTCTGGCTGAGAATGCTAAATGCCCCTCCCTAAATTGCAAATCCCAGGATTCCACAGGAGGCAGCCAGAGCCATTAAATTGGGATGATAGTGCTATAAAAGTATAATGTTGATAATCTCCTAAAATGGATAAAGCCGTCCTCCAGGGAAGGGTTGAGGAAGATGTACACTGAGTGATGTTGAAGGTGAACAAACCATTCCAGGGCAGGACAGAGAGTAAGAGCCTGGACAGCTGCTCCTCCCCACTTCATGTTTCCTTCCCCAGTGGAAAGGAATAAATATTTTAAGCCTTATAAAGACTTTCTTGGACTACAGCAAAGTATTCTATGTGAGCATGGAAAGGGTAAGGGATCTTGGATTCAGCGCAGAAGATTTAGTTATAACAACTACCAAATCTTTTCCATTCCTGCTCTTCTATGATTCTAGGCAAAGGTAACAGTCAATCAGAGAATTTAAATGTACAGTTGCCCCTCCACATTCGCGAACTTGACATTCGCGGTTTTGGTTATTCGCGGTTTTGGGAGGGCCCCCCGCCCCCCCCAAAACCGCAACACGGGGCCTCCAGAGGCCCCGTGAAAGACCTGGAGGGAGCGGGGAGGCCCGGGGAGGCCTCCACGGGGCCCCCGGAGGTGCTCCGGAGGCCCCATGAAGGCCTGGGGAGGGGTGGGGAGGCCTTCGCGGGACGCCTGGAGGCCTTCCGGAGGCCCCGCGAAGGCCTGGGGAGGGGTGGCGAGGCCTTCGCAGGAGCCCCGGAGGCCCTCCGGAGGCCCCGCGAAGGCTTGGGGAGGGGTGGCGAGGCCTTCGCGGGACCCCCGGAGGCCCTCCGGAGGCTCCGCGAAGGCCTGGGGAGGGGTGGGGAGGCCTTTGCGGGACCCCGGAGGCCCTCCGGAGGCCCCGCGAAGGCCTGGGGAGGGGTGGGGAAGCCTTCGCGGGACCCCCGGAGGCCCTCCGGAGGCCCCGCGAAGGCCTGGGGAGGGAGGGAGGAAG
Organism: Gambelia wislizenii; assembly: GCA_030847615.1. Lineage (NCBI taxonomy): Eukaryota > Metazoa > Chordata > Lepidosauria > Squamata > Crotaphytidae > Gambelia > Gambelia wislizenii. The sequence goes on along the minus strand of JAUMIR010000012.1, from coordinate 28,582,411 downwards.
GGCCGGGGAGACCTCCGTGGCGCCTAGCAAGGCCCCGCGAAGGCCTGGGGAGGGAGGGAGGAAGGGCCGGGGAGACCTCCGTGGGGCCTAGCAAGGCCCCGTGAAGGCCTGGGGAGGGAGGGGGAGGGGAGTCGTTATTCGCGGATTTTTCACATTCGCGGTGGTCCGCGGAACGGAACACCTGCGAATGTGAAGGGACGACTGTATTTATAACGAAAGAAAAAGGGTCATTTCAATTAAAATGTATACGTTGTAGAGGGAAAAAAAGGTATGTAGGTGGCAGATTTATCTTTACAAAAGCATAGGCTACTTACGCCACACCATGTGGAGCGTCAGCTTGAACATACACTTCAAAAGTTACTTTATCGTCTTCTATATAGCCTTTATCAGGATCAGTAACTTCCTACAAAGGAAAAGAGGAGGGATGGGCACCAAGAGCATTACAATCAAATGCAAAATAGTCTTTTGGATTCTGAATGCCTCTGCCCTGTTTCCAAACAAAAGCCGACCAGACTAGAAAGTCTTTTTTGAAAGCCCTCTTTTAAACCTGATGAAAGAAATTTAAAAACCAGACTGAATGATACTGGAATGTCTCAACTTGTCAACCGATGATAATTGGAAGCTATTTCTCCCTTCGCCACTATCTGAGCTTGACAACCGCATAAACATCAGGGCTGAGGGGAGATAGGCACAGACCTGCTTCCCATGGTCAATATAACTGTGAAATTGATATGACATGTGCAAAGGCCATATTCTCCTATATGAACTTGCCCAGGTTGTGAGATTTGCTGGAGTGAGTCTTTTCTCAGTCACACTACCTGTAGAGGTATGTTTGGTGCTGACACAGGAAAGGGCCTTTTCGGTGGCTGCTCCCAGAGGACAGAATTCCCTCCCAAATCTGGTTAGTCAAGCTCCCAATTCATTGCCCTTCTGCCAGCAGGCAAAGACTTCTACTCAGCAAGCCCTTCGACTGCTTTTTACAGTTTAAGGGGTTCAAAGACAGTCATATCTAACTGCTTTTTAAATATCAGTGTGATATTTCTCAGTCATTTAAACTGGAGTTTTGATAGTATAACTAATTTAATTCCTATTTCACAACTTTTACTAAAAACCTTTAAAATAATGCCAGAAGCAGTTTTGCTTCCCAAACCCCTGAGAAGAGAGGGATATAAATCAAAAAAATAAATTGCTCATTGCCACTTTTGGCAGTAGGACCACCCAATACCTAAGAACTTAACAGAAGTCTCATAATGACCATTTTAAAAAAATATATCTTGCACTCCCCTCAATGAAACCCAAGAGTGATGTATTGTTCTTCCACATTCATGCCCTTTTAACCTTCACAACAACCCTGCAAAGTAAGTTAGGCTGAGGAAGGGGGAGACAGCCTGGCTCAAGTTCCTCCAATGAGCTTCATGGCTGACTAGGGCGTGAACCCAGGTTTTTTGTCCTTTTTAAAAGTTTCCCTCCATCTGCTACGCCACAGGGATTTGCGTGCTGCCCAGCCCTGTTACTTACACTCCATGACATGAAGTTGGAAAAGCCCCAGTCATTTTCTTTATGAAAGAACAAGTGGCTGATGCGGCGACTGAAAGATTTCTCATCGTCCTTGTAATTTATTATCTTGAGCACTGCTTGGGCATGACAAGACCATGACCTGCAACAATTAGAGAGATAACACTTGACATAAGGAGTGGCAGAGGATACCCTCATAAATTGCGGCTTTGCCAAGCCCTGCCTACTTTACTTCTTGTCAGCCTGTGGATTTAAAACTTCGCCTCAGCACTCCCGGGGGCATCAGTAATTATTAATATCATTGAAGCCATTTGTGAAGAGGCTCTTCCTCTCACAGAGCTGCTCTTATGTATTGCTTCCCACAGAAATTTTCCACTCCACTGGATTGCTTCCACCTAGAGATGCCTCAGAATGCTGCAGCTCCTCTGAAGCAGCCCTAAAGCAGTGAGGAAAACTCTGCTTAGAAAGCTGTTTTTTCACTGTAATTTGTCTCTGTTGCCGTAAAGGGCAACACATTACCATTACTCATTACACGGTTTTTAAGAAGTAACTTCTGGCCCTATTCATTGCTTTTCCATTACTTTTCATCAGTGATTGATTGACTGAATTTATATCCTGCCTGTGTCCTGAGACACTTCATTTTCCGACTTTGGTAAAGTTCCAATATAGTTTAAATTTGCCTATGGGTCAAAGAAAAAGCAGATAGTTAATCAGTTCTTTAAATCAATTGATAGCTCCTGCTCTGGACCCATGGGAGGCCTTTCTGCATTTTGTCTTTGTTTGGGCCAAAGTACAGCTGCAGCCAAACGTGCTTAGATCATTTTGCACAGAAGCACAAGTGTGTTCACACAAACTCACTACATGGGGACCCTCATCTGCAGCAGGGCATCAAGTGTATCCTCCAGGTCAACACACCAGAAACCTGGCTGGAGTTGTACCTAAAGGGCCACAAAAACCATGCTACTGTCTATTTTCATTTCGAGGTTCGGAGCACAGAAGGATGGGTTTGTCAGAAGTGGGTCTGATATATTTACACATTGCAAAACACTGGGATTTAAAGTCAGGAAGCTATCTGGTGTTCCACTTGGCAGAGTATCATTGAGACCAGATGGCAGCAGGTCTCCAGAGCATGAGACAGGAGGTTTTCCAGCTTCACCTGCAGCTGACAGTGGCCTGGATCTGGGCAAAGCACAATTGCTGCCGCTCAGCCACAGCCACTCCATTTGGAGCTGATACACAAAACAGAGACCCTGGATTGTTCCCACTGTCTGCTCTCTCATATGAGCAATGTATCTGGTGATTAAGAGGCTAAATGGTTTCTATGTAGCTGACAATTAACTACCAATCCATTCTTCCTCACTAAGAGCTCTGAGAGTTTCAAAACATGATATTTTTACACCAGTCTGGACTGATAAAATTACTGTTTTGCATGTTAAGTGGTCTCTTAGACCACCACAACTGTCTACATCCAATTTACAAGTGTCAGCAAGTAAATGGACCACATCAGGCCTACCAGGTCTTTCCAAAGGCCTTCACAACTCTACTTATTTCTTTTCCCTCCCACATCTGCACACACTCCATGGCCTCCATACCATTCCTGCCTGCTGACATTCCAGTCCTCATGCTGTTATTGATGTTTATATGCATAAATCGTAAGTCAGAATGGAGGTGCTATATTAAATAGAAAATTTATCTGAAGGGTCTTACGTGGAATCAGACTCAGCATTGCACTGAAGAAAGAATCCTACACTTTTTTGATGTGGCCTGTCCGGATAAAGCCGCGGCATCACCATGATCTTCCATGGCAGATTTCGGACAAAGCAGGGGGGGCTCAGGACTGATTCGCTCAGCCGGTTGAAACGTTCAACTGTGAACTGAAACGTTGCTTCTGACCGCCAGCTTGTGTCTGCAAAATAGGAGAAAAACAATTAGGCAGCCTGATCCCTCACAAGCACAAACTCCTTGCCCCAAGGTGGTGTGGCCTCTGTGCAGCAAAACAACCCAAACACACTGGGTGATAGGAGCCAGATGTGAGAACAGCAAGAGCATGTCAGAGCACAGTTCTGAGAAGCTACATCTGGGAGCAGTCACCCAACCCATTTCAGATGGCATCCTATGCCTGTAGAGGTATCCCACCTATTCTGTTCTAGAGGATCCACTCCCCATAGCCACACCCTGGAATTCATCTGGTCTGCCTGAACAAACTCTGACCACAACGCCACATATATTTCGGTCACGACCAGACTACTATTAAGAGGCCCATTCTTCAGATCACATTACTTCAGTTTTGTCCACATTACTTCACTCTGGTTCAATCTGCACTCTTGCCTCATCTACTTCCAAGCCCAAATTCAGAGTCCTAGTTGTCCTCTTTAAAGCTTTAAGCCAGGGCAGGGAATCCTTTCTGCCTTAAATGCCACAGTAGATGCATGGAGGAATGTTGGGACCACTGCCAACAATGGGCTGGGTCTCCCATGTGGCTGGCATGCAACCCACAACACAGGTATACTCACTTCCCAGTCTGTTTGTCTAACTCTGCTTCTCTCACACAAATATCCCATTCATATATACAAGTCTTCCGCCCTACATGTGGGACTGGTACCTGCAGTTTCAATTATCTGTTGTCTGAAAAATATGGTCTCTCTAGTTACCATAGAGTCATGCTGGAGCTGCCTGGAGAGCTGTCCTCTCTAGGTATTTCCTGGGTCCTCCAGTGCAACTCTATGGTAACTTCTGCCACAAGTTACCATAGAGTCATGCTAGAGATGCCTAGAGAGGCAGCCTCTCTAGGCATTTCCTAGGTTCTCCAGCACAATTCTATGGGGTCCACTTTTACCCACGGTTTCAAGTATTTGCGGTTAAGCCTGGGAACGAACGCCCCGCAACCTATGTCTGTACCCATCAGACATACAGCAAGAACAACTCCACTGCCATTGCTGAAGAAGGAGGCCTTCTGCATCTCTCTCTCAGTCTCTCCATACCAGAGAAGGTAGAAGAGCACACAGCCTCTGGCCACTGTTACTTTGAGAAAGCTGGCTCTGCACTATTCTTACCTGATGAGGAAACATGAGGGACACATAGATCCTTTCTCAGGAAGGGGCAGCGCTGGGGAAGGCACCTTGGCCAGAGGGCCTAAACCAGCTTGGGGGAGTGGGATGCTCCCCAGATGAACTCTGAATGGTTTGGCCCAATGGTTTCCAAACACCACATGTTCCAATACAATTCTGCTTACCCACTGAGATGATGGGGTGAAGATCTGCTTTGCACTTGACCACCATCTGAAACTATGTTGGTGAGGGTCAAAACCTTACTGGCAGTCCCAACCCCCATACAGGACCACTTGGCCACTTCTCAGTCAATGTCTAGAAATCCAGTGAAGACTGTTGCTACTCTTTTCATGAGCATAATGCTATCTAATTCGTTGTAGGTTTTTTTGAAGTATGGTCAGACCCCTGTATTCACAGAACCAATACTGCAGTTTCAGTTATCCACGGAACACAAAATAGGGGACATATACCATAGAGTTACACTAGAAAATGCCTAGAGAGGCATCCTCTCTAGGCATCTTCTAGGTCCTCCAACACAACTCTATGGCATTTTTTTTACACTGGAAGTGCTTTCTTTTAATAGGGTTCACTGCTATCCATGGTTTCCAGTATCCACAGTAGGTCTGGGGACCAAACCCCCAGTTACAGGGGTCTGACTGAAATCTTAATTGCATTGCCAGCTGTTTCCCAGGCTTTCTCTGACCCCCAAAATGGCACAGACATTTTAATGTAAGTTAGGCAAGTACCACAACCTGCCATTAAAGGATGTCAGCCAGCATCAGGGCCAAGGCGAAGGATTTGGGTAACACCAACTCCAAATGTTAAGCTAACCCAGTCGCATTCCCAAGGAAGGGTCTCCTCTCCATGTTCTGTCACCAACAAAAGTTTATTTGGTACAGGCACAGGGGAAGCCCACTTTCTTAGTATGGAATCCACACTTTCAAACTTCCCGCCCTGAGATAACCACCAACCACCCCCTGCCCCAGTCCTGAGGTAGAAAACTATTTTATTTCTATGATTTTACAGTCCTTGTTGGACTGTAGGACTGCGTTCTCCCAAATACGCTCCTCTCTACTTTTAAATTATTTACTTTTTTTTTTAAACAACGGAAAGCAGAGCTATACATGTATTTAATGGAGTATCCTGATTAAGAATACACATACAAGCCTATTTTACACTTTGCAAGAAAGCATGGTGTAGTGGACTATGATTCTAGAGACCAGGGTTCAAATACCCGTTCAGCCATGAAAACCCATTGGGTGACCTCAGGCAAGTCACACCCTCTCAGCCTCAGAGGAAGGCAAAGGCAAACCCCTTCTGAACAAATCTAGCCAAGAAAAACACCATGAAAAGTTCGCCTTAGGGCCACTGTAAATCGGAAACGACTTGGAGCAGAACAATATAAAAATGGTAGTTAATATCTATAACTGGAAAATATATAATGTTGGTTACAAAGCAGCATAAATATTCAGGAAGCATAAACTTTCCTCCTGCTGTATAACCACATCTGTTAGAAGTTCTCAGGCAAAAAGATAATTTTTTAAAATATTTTAAAATAAATCCACCTTAACTATTGCTAGATAAGCATGGCAGAGTGAGGTATGCTTTGTGAAACAAAACTGCAAGTTTTATTCTTCTCCCAGGTAAAACTTGCCCAAAAGCTGCGAGGGAGGGGAATGACCATCTACAGTCAAGCTTCAGATCTAAAGCATCAAAAAGTCACCGATCCCTTGAAAATAAGATTAAGGCAGTTATCCTTTTAATGCAAACACTGATCCATTCTTAACACAGTTGAATTTGGAGGTGAACTCAATGGCATTTCACTTTTAGGCTTTATTTCAATTTTACGGAAAGGAAAATGCAATGAGCAACAACCAAGCAAAATCAATGTACATTTCTGCCTTTGCAACAGTTAATACAGCTTACTGCTGTGATGTTTTGCCACAGGAAAACAAAGCAGTCCAACCGTAAAAAGATTTTCAAATGGCCAGCTTTTGATTACAGAGCATCTCTCTCTCTCTCTCTCTCTCTCATACACACACACACAGCCTCAAATAAATTTCTATTAGAAGAGACGCGGTCATTTCTCCTGACTGATTTCCTATTTGAGAAGGCACAACCATCCCGTAAAGAGCAAGTGATCCTAAACCAATCCTGAGAGCAACCCCACCCAAGCATACCAAAATAAGTCCTACCTGTTACATCTGTGGTGGCTCCTAACTGAGACAACACAACCTCTTAATGTCCACTTGTGGAGAAATGTTAATGGTTTAGAAATGTTACAGTAAACATCAAGAAGTTTTCGTGTAAAACATAGGACATTGGAAGCAAGTACTTGGTGCCAATAACACATTAACATTTCTCCACAGTACATTCAGGCTAGCTTATAATGTATTAAAACAAACAATGACAACAATAAAACATTCATTTAAAAACCTTGATAAGATGATGTTAAGCCTTTCCCTCCATGTTATGTAGAAATGTATAAGTAGCTTTTGAGATTTATTATGCAAATTTATTAAACATTATGTACAAATGAAAAGAAATTAAAAAAAAGATTGATGAAAAGCCTGAAAGCTGAAGTCACAACATATAAACAAGAATAAGCAAGACAGACTGCCCTCTGATTTAACACCCCCAGCCACAGAAAACCTGAGAACAATTCCATGCTTCCATAATCTTCTTTACAACCATAATGTTCAACCAATGAGCTTCAAAAAGAGGCACAATGAAGGTGCCGGCACTATAAGAACCTTCACTCTCATCTCCACCAAACTGTGTGCCTTCATGTCGTGACTTACGGCAACCCTCTGAATTTCAGGGGGTTTCCTTAGGCAAGGTGATTTTGCCAGTCCCTTCCTCTGAAATAGAGCCTATAGCACCTGGTATTCCTTGGCAGTCACCCATCCAACTACTAACCAGGGCTGAGCCTGCTTAGCTTCCAAGATCAGACAAGATCTGGTGCCTTTTGGATATTTAGGCCAGACTCTACCAAACTATTATCAGGGACCTCAAACAAAAAATGCTCTTATGATCAGTGGACAAGACAATTCATACAGAAAATCTGACCTCCAAGATATCCTCTAAGCAAGCAGTTTAGGGGCTTTTTTTGAGAGAGGGGGAATTAAAGTTAGTGATTTGAGCTGTATTGAAATCAAGAGGCAGCTCAGATATTTTAGCAAGAGTACACTGTGTACCAGTAGAACCAGAATAGTGTAGCAGTTTGAGCGCTAGATGAGGACTCGGTGAGTCTTGAGTTCAAATCCCCGCTTGGCCATGGAAACCCAATGGGTGATCTTGGGCAAGTCACACTCTCTCAGCCTCAAAGGAAGGCAAGGGCAAACCTGCTCTGAACAAATCCTGCTTTTTTTAAAAAAAACCAAAACCTTGTGATAGGCAGCCATAAAACCGGAGAATCTCATATAATAATCCATGCATCTTAACCAGTTAAGGCCCATGGAACACACTGTATGACAAGGTTGGTGCACTTTCTTTCAGGTTAGCCACTCCTCACTGGAATACAAAGTTTTCTAGTGCTTCCTATTTTGTGTCTATCTTAAGGGAATCTTCAGTAGAAGCAAGTGCAGTGATTCTTTGTCCTCAACATATCACACAGAGATATTTTAGCGGCAGTTGCTGAGACACAGGTCGTAAGATGAGCTCTGTTAGCACAGAGCAAAAGGTCTCCTTGCTTTCCAAATTCACCAGATTGCTTCCCAGATTGCCTACAGGAAGCCCCCCAAGCAGGGACTGTGCGCAACACCCCAATGCTGCTCCTAAGTACCCATGTAGCATGCTCCCTCTGAACATGCTCTAAGTGTCAGGGAACCATACAGCCATCATGGCTGATCGCGATTAACACACCTTTCCTTCCGCCATGATTTTGCCTTTTAAACTCATCTGAACTGGAAGCCCTTGCCACATCCTGTGAAGCGCAGTTCCAATAAATTAACTATTCATTGTGTGAAGAAGTACTTTCCACTATCCTGAATCAACTGACAATGTTTTATTGGATGGCCCAGTGTTATGAAAGAGGAGGGCAGGCAACCTCCTCTTTCCCTTTCTTCTACATCATTCATCATTTTGTAACCCTTCCTTACCTCCCTCCTTGATTGTCTTGAAGAAAAAGTCTCAGATACATAACAGAGCTGACAAAATGCCTGCCAGGGGAACACAAAGGCAGCTTCCCCCCCCCACACACACACAATGTAAGTGAAGGGATGACTCACCATCTTCCATGTCTTCTTCTGTGTTGTTGTGACCATCGGCCATTGCAACATTCCCATTGATGACCGGATTTTGAGTAATTCTTGGTGGATCGTCAGCATCTCCAGCTTATGAAGACAAGAAGAACAGGAAGAGATCATTAGCTTGGGCCCTGACAACAGCACAGACTGGTAAGTCAGATTCAAAACCTATTATTTACAAACTGTGTTAAAAATAACAGCCCCAAATTAAGATCAGCACTTACATTATTAACTTCAACGAGATACTTTGCCTCTTCACATCACCCAGTAAAATATGACTTACTAAATGCCAAACCAACATACAGGTTAATGTTTTTATTGTTTTTTTTAAAAGTTAGTGAACATTAGATGTGTTCTAATGTTATACATTAGAATTGTTCTTTATGCCCCTTGTTTCTCTTTCCCCATTAAATTGCCAAAACTAGGTTTGAACAACATGCCATTCTGCTCATTTCACTTCTACTGGGCTAATAAAGCTTTTAAAATTTATGCAAAATACTTGTCTGCAGTTTATCAAGAATCACTGATAACACTAAAATAACATCCAGTTGCATATCTACACTTGCTTCCCTTCAAGCGATATGATCTAGCAACTGATATAAAACAAGTTGTTTCTAAACCTTGTCTTTCCCCAGTTTAAGTTAAAAATATAGCTTTCAAAAGCAATTCAGCACCCAGGAGAGAGCTTCAACCACTGTCAGCATAGCTGGTTCAGAACTTACCACTAGTCTACAGTACACTGATGATGCTAACATAACACTGGGCTAATACAGATAAGGACTAACTGGATAAAATGTCCAGAGAAAACGAAGGATGATATTAAAGGATAAGTTGTAAAACCAAACTACAATGGCCTGTTGTTAGCAACAATTAGAGTATCTGTCAAACATCTAGGGATTCAGTACGTTTTTGGAGACACTAGGTGCCATCTTAGTCACCAGCTAGGGCAGCCATGAGCTCTGATCTTGGAAGCTAAGCAGGGTCAGCCCTGCTTAGTACTTGGAGGAGACCGCCAGCAAACACCTGAGGAAGGAACTGGTAAAACCACCTCTGAGGATTCCTTGCCTAAGAAACCCTGTGAAATTCAGGGGGCCGCCATAAGTCAACAGGCGACTTGAAGAAACATACACACAGAGGTGCCATCCTCCATGTGTATCTTTTTGGATGGGGTACAAGGGATTACAGTATTATCCAGCTGTTTGTACCACACTGAAATCTCCCCCACCCATAGCTATCAAGCCCCTACCCCTGGCTGTGAGTGTTGCTACTTACTAGTGGGGAGGGAGGAATGGGAGCATGCTGTGGTGCCAAGGCGGAAAAGGGAGGCATGGGCCAAGGTATGGGCTGGAAAGGAGATGGAGAACAGGAAGAAGAGGACAGCAAGGAGGAGGACACAACACAGCAGAAGAGCTTTTTGCAGAAGTATCATCATCTCAGGAGGCGGGGAGGGGGGAAGGCTTGCAGACCAATGGCGGAGGCAGCTACAAAATCACCAATAATCAAACTCATGAAAGAAAAACCTGCTAAAGTAATAACGAGGGCCACAAAAAAAAAAGCCTGAAATGCAAGCAAAAATGCTAAAACCTAGAAAAGAGACTTGAAAAGGTGAGGAACACTTAACTTTACAAATCCCACAGGCTAATTTTATATCTGTCCTACCCGTGCTGCAACCAAATACACAGAACACAGTGCTATTAAATGTGTGATATCCAAGTCCAGAAAACCTTGGCAAAGACAGGCAATCACATGGAGGAACAAAAGTGGCATTGTCAAGGCCCAGGTTTGAAATCTGATGATGGATGTTTGTGCAACATCATGATCGTGCAACATTGCATACCGTGCCAAATAAATGCCTTCTTTCATATGCTGATGTGTTCCTCTGAACATAGTGGGAGTGGCATTTTTCAGATCTACCATTTATTTTAAGGAATTTCAGGAATTTATTTGTGTTATATGGGATCCTATCAGCTACACTATGTAAGTTCCTCATTCAGATTCAAGTTGTTATTGAAGTGAGGCCTTTTCGCAAAATCTATAATACAAACCAACAGCAAGAGGAATTATCCTAGAAAGTACTAACATCTCCAGTCCACTAGCTCTCTCTCCCTTGGAATGAGCACACCGTCTTCAAACACATGAATCATGAGATGTGTTAACAGCCTGAAAAGGATGTCTACTTTACTGAATAAAGAGCATAAAAACTGCTTAGCCAGGGTGCTAAACAATTATCAGCCTGGCCTACACTGCAACAACGATGTGTATGAGTTACAATTTCTTGCATCCCATCACAGCCCCATTGCCCCACCCTTCAGAAGGGGAAAGAGAAGAACTGTCAGATACTCCAGAATTTTGGATTCTGCTGACTGTTAATACACCCAAACAAGATGTGAATTTTAGGAATTATATTCCATCATGAGCATTAAGATAGCTGAAAGAATCCCAGGCACCTACCTAGTTGTGTGAAAACCCTTAACAGCTGCTGTTTTTAACTAGGAATCCAAATCATTTTTAAGCACTGGGATTTGGTTAGGCCTTCCTGTCTTAACTTTTTTTAACTGATTACTGAAAAATGATCTTTCTAATCATGAAGATTACCACTGGGCCACCTGAAAATGGGCTAGTACACAAATGAAGTAAAAGCCTTCAAGCTTGTGAGGAGAAAAGCCAGAGATATAATTTTCCAGAAATGTTGGAGCCCTGTAGGGGGGAAATGCTGTCCCCTCATAAGGAAGGAAGAGGAAACCTAGGAAGAATTGGCAATGTTAATATGATAGCTTTCTTATCAAAACAAAACTCATTTTGCTAGTTTAACAGCATATAAAGTTTAACTGAGCACACACAATGGTACTCTCTGGCATATCTGTGAAATTTACAAGAGATATTTAATTTATTTAACTCTTGTTGCCTTGACTACCTTTTAGGGTAAAAACACCTTGCAAGGTGGCTGACATGAAAGAATCATACCTTCCAAATAAAGATAACTCTGTTTCCTGAAGATTATGCCCTGTTAGGCATGCATAAGAATGCTGTTTCGACAGCCTAAATGCCATGCCATGCAATTCTGAACAAGCTTATTCAGATGTAAAGCCTTCTGACTTCATGGTACTCACTAAATAAGTATGTATAGCAGGCTGGACAACTGTTTTTGGCATACAGCTTCCAATTGCCCTAGACAGGATGGCGGAGAGATTAAGAAAGCTGTGGTTCAAAAACATCTGGAGGAACACTAGTTGCCCACTCCTGGTCTACAGAACTGTTCTTACTTCTGAAGAAGCAGAAGTGCAAATAAACCCAATACCACAGAGAAAGAGGGAGCAAGAATGTGCATGTACTGCAAACTGTTCCACTGCATGTTAAGCACATGTATCTTAACTACTACCAGCTGAGAACCAAGGGATAAACACTCTCTATAGTGTGCAGTGCTATCTTTAGTCACTAGGTGGCACGCTTCCCTAATCTTTCATAACCATCAGAGAGGAAGCTGCAATTGTGTCTCATACTCATTTTCTAGGCAGCCTCTAGTAACCACCATGTAATGTTTCCTTTTGAAGAACCCCAAATTCTTCAACCTGAAAAAGGAGGAAGGTCCTGCTGGCTGGTAAGATGACAGAGAAGAGAACAGAGGGAAAGGCTGAATGAGTACTAGCATGGAGGACAAGAAAGAACAGCAGAAAGGAATGGAGGGAGAGGGTGGGGAATGAGAAAGAGTACAGTGTTGGTGGGGTCTTGTGAAATGGAATATTTTTTTATCCTCTAACATGACACACTTCTTTAACAATATTCATACTGGGCATCCGAATGGGTAAAGCTTTATCTTAAAAAGCAAAACATTAGACTTCCCTGTGGCCACTGGATTTTTTTATTTTTATTTTTTTGAAAATACTGTAAAAAGCACCCAGAAAAAGTCCCATCCTATAACATTCTTCCACAGGGCTAAAGGTTTCATTCTAGCCTGAATATCTGTAGGACAAATATGGGTCTCCAAAGCACTGTCGTCCAACAGTTGCTGGTATGCAGCTATGTAACATTGTGTAACTCAAGCAACTGGACATGGATGGTGGCCAGCAGTGTCCTAGAGACCAGCTACCCATGTCTTTGGTCACTATGAGCCCCACATCTTATTTATACCTTACCCTTTCCCACCAGTATCCCATGTGTTATTTAAAAAAAAAAAAAAAAAAAAACCTCCCCTGCCACCTTCATGGTTATGTTGTTGATAAACATGAATAAAACCATCAGACTGTGGTTTATTTTTTAAAAATGTCCTTTTGGTAAACAAATTTTGTTCTTAGGTCTGTATTAAGACAGAGGAAGTAACTCCAAATTGGCCAAAGTTTCTCTGGCCATTTGAGAAACTCCTAGTTGTCCTGCAAAGCTAAGCAGGATATTAAGTTCTCACCTGAGTTGAAGACATAGAGTTCAAGTAGGCTCATGCTGATTTAAAAGCGATGGCAAGTGGAGACCATTCCTACCAGTGCAGAAATGAAGCAGTAAAGAATGGCCTAACAGCTATCTATTCTGTCCAACCAGCTTGAAGATCAGCTACATCACCTAGAGAGTTGTAAGAAAAGTGATTAACCCACCCAGGCAATGGCCAGGCTTCTCAAGGTACAAAATAAGGCTCCCTAAGAGAAATGTTTCTAAATGGAGACAGATTCCTTCTCAGGCTGAAGGTTGGGGGATTAAACAATTCCCTCGCTTTCTTCTAACCCAGTGCTACTCAAAGTGGTGGTCTGTGGACTGATGCTGGTCCATGAGCCATTGGCTACCTGTCTGTAGACACATTTTCAGGAAAGCAAGAAACAGTGATAGCTAAGAGGTACAAATATGCTACTGTCCCTTGGCAATGGGGGGGGGAGAGACGACCCCTGCCAGTCCCCCGCATCTGATAACTTACGAAGAAGCACTGTTGTTTTTAAAAGGGCAACAAAACATGTTGACACCCACCATATCCATGGAACTGGTATCCACAGTTTCACTTATCCATGTCTGAAAAAATATGTCGTCTCTAGGCATTTTTTATGTCCTCCAGTGCAATTCTATGATATGCTTCCCCTGAAAGTTGGGCCAGAAGTAATTCATTTCAATAGGGTTTGCTATTATCCATGGTTTTGCATATCCACAGTAAGTCTAGGAAAAGTATTCCACATGGATACAAGGGGACACCTGTACTATGGAAGCTTCAGCCTGGGATCTCTGTCTCCCTTTTAGTCTAAGGGCTACAGATTCTTAGGCTATTACGGAGTAGAGGAAGGAAGAAATGCAACTTCCGTGGCACTAAACTTCAGGAACTGCACTCTCATTCACTTTCCTAGCAAACCAGGAGTTTAAAAAGTCAAGAGAGCTGTGCCAACAGCTGCTGTGCTATGGCTGTCTTGTTTTAAACGCCCGCCCGTGCTTACTCCTCTATTGCCATAGCCACTGATATGTTCTTAGTGCCTGGAAGTAGCTGTTAACAGCTTCAGTAACAAGATAAGTGCTAAATCAAAGGGCTACTCTACCAGACAAAAGATGTCAATTTTCAGAATTGGCCAATAGCAAGGGAAATGGTTCATAAATTTAAGAAAGAAGGGAAGGGAAACAGAATTCCACATTATTCAAGAAGAATGTAAGACTACTGTTGCCTTTTAAAAAGAAAAAAAAGATACAGCTTTACTACTGCCAACAGTCTCATAGGTTCATCTGACATATTTACATGATTGTAAGCAAATGAAGAACATAGTTATGGAAGAAGACAGCAAATAGCCTGTAACAGGAGTCTAATTCCCAAATTTGGAAACAGTTAATTACAAAACAGCTTCTGTACAACTCTAGACATGTCAAATAAGTATCTCAACAAAACATAAGACAGATTAAAGGCAAGTATGCCTAAAAGGCTGGAGACCCTGGGAGTCTCACTGCAACCACATCTATCAAGCCAGGCTTTCCTGAGATGATTAGGATGGTGAAAGAACATGGAAGGGTAAAAACAAACAAACCACGGCTCACTTTCTCATGGACTGCTCCACGCTGTGGTTCAAGTAAAGTACAGTGGGTTTAACAGACTCTGTAACTAACCACAAAATTCAATTGCTCCGCAAGGAGCAGCTGTTTTGTTTTTTCAAATAAGGGATTAAACAGATTGGTCGTTCCTCTAAAATTCTTTATGGATGAGGAAGAATGCTGGGTCTGGGAGTTCCACGGCAGTTGCTCTTCTTGGATCAACCAGTGACTGCGACCAAGTTTAAAAAAGCTCCCATCATCCACACCTACATACAAGCAGCAGACACAGAAATGTCCAGCACAAAACGCTTGAAATCAAAGCAACCAAATGGACATGAGAAAAATAAATCCAAATGATCATGTATCTGTATAGAGGATGCACTAAATCTTCTGCCCTCCCCACAAAAATTAACAGATTGATGCATATATTGGCCAAAATCTTGAATTCTTTGCCTGCATAGGTGCGCTAAGCTACCGCTTCCACCCATGAGGAAGACAACTTCTCAGTACAAATCATGCACCTGTAGCCATATAATGGCTGGGAGGACACAGGAGAACTGGACAGCATTGGGCTACATGTTTGCAGCCAGAGCAAAATAGCTGAAAATACACTGGAAATCCAGGAAGCTGGCCCCAGCCTCTCCAGACAATAAACTGATGAGGGGAGTGAACCTGTCCATTAAAACAGGCTGCAGAAAAGGCTGGGAACTTCCTTGGGCAATGTCCTTCATGCATAACCACAGGCACAACATGATTCTGGTTGTAATTTATTTTTGAGGTGAAAAATGTAATTATAATCCGGACTATACCAGACAGAAAAGAAATGAAAAGTACATTTGCTGCCCCAGTCAAGTACAGCTGTCCCTCCGTATCCACAGATTTGGGTACCGCGGATTTAAGTATTCACGGCTTGAAAATATTCTTTAAAAAAATAATAATCCAAAAAGCAAACCTTGATTTTGCCATCTTATATTAGGGGGACACCATTTTGCTATGCCACTGCATATAAAGGGACTTGAGTATTCATGGATTTTGGTATCCATGGGGGTCTTGGAATCAAACCCCAGTGAATATGAGGGACAACTTTAATTAACAATACAATCCTCTAAATTATCTGCTCGGAAGTTTTAAGTTCCGCCCAATTATTATTGGGTACAGAGCTGCAGCCTGAAGAACAGTGCTGGTGAGAAAGAGTCACACATCGGCTGTTGCTATGTACAGATTTCCCCCCCAAAGCCTCAAGTAACTGAATGACAGCTAAACCCAGTGAATTAAAGCAAATTTAGCAAAATGTAAATTTCAGGAGTGTTGAAAAACTCTGGCATTATGTGTCTTCAAGTAGTTTCCGACTTACGGAGATTCTAAGGTGAACCTATCATGGGGTTTTCTTAGCAAGATTTGTTCAGAGGGGGTTTGCCTTTGCCTCCCTCTGAGGCTGAGAGAGTGTGACTTCCCTGAGGCCACCCAATGGGTTTCCATGACTGAGCAGGGATCTGAACCCTTGTCTCCAGAGTTGTAGTCCAATACTCAAACCACTACACCACGCTGGCTTTTATTTTGCTACAAACTAATAAAAAACAAAATACAGTTTGAGAACCCCACAAATATGTCTACGGTACTTAGCACAATGTATTTCCCTGTGAAAATACCCTATTTACCTTTCTGTATGCACCATCAGCATGAGTTTTTACTGTGGAAAGTTCCTTCTGAGTTACCAACTGGTTTGGAGGGTGTGTGAAGCATTTTATTTCAAATTATTTTTTCTTCTCCTCAAAGCCCCACCATGCTCCCAGGGTGTACTTGTACAACCTGTTCCTAGTACAGCCATCATGTTGATCAGGGAAAACTTGTGTTGATCATAAATTATATGAAAAGAAATAGCGTGGATGAAAACTCAGCTTCATATTGAGCTAAAGAATATCTATATCTATATCTATATCTATCTATCTAATCAGAGCCTGAAATCTGACAGTGTTTCCACATAATGTCTAGAACTGCCTGCCTCCATCTCCCATTCTTTTTCCACTATAATTCAGTGTCTCTTTAAGACTGCAAAGGACTGAGGGCAGGGACCTGCCAAACGTGTTATTCACACAGCCCAAGTAAAACAAATAGCAGAAAGATGGGATAATTGTGAAATACCTTCCTTTCATATTACCCTCCTAATTCAGATCTGAGTTGATTTCAGACAGGGAAACACAAGTTCTGGTTGGTCTTGGCAGTCAAGCTTAACCATCTGGGGCCACGATCCAGTCAAGCAACGTAACCATGCCAGTGAAGGGTTAGGCAGGAGCCGCCAGCGAAAGTAAGGTCATAACACAGCTGCAAGGAAGGAAGGAAAGAAAGACCACCATCCCTGGAGGGAGAGAAAAGTTGCTGGCTCCAATTACAAAGGCTAATGGGAATGTCCCAGAAAATAATCATGCTCTGAGAAGGCGAGCTTATCCGAAAGTAGAATTCTTCCTTTCTACCTTGTATTTTGATGAGTGTGTAAGAGTGGGGAAGGTGAGCAACACCTACAATGGTGCAATGTATGTGAAAAAAGGAAGTGCCACTTTGCACTACAGTCAGCATAACTATCAAAGCACAAAGGAACATACATGCTATTAGACTCTAGTGTGAATGGGGGGTGGTAAACGAGTCACACTTGATGTCCACAATGTGAAGGATCTGCAGCCTGAAGAATCCCCTGGAAAAGAAGGCATGGGGGAAGTCCAAACAGCTATAGTACAGAGTAAACACTGCCAGTTTTCATCTCACAACACATAAGCACAAGTTGTTTGCCATCCATATATTAACAGACAACATTAATTTCCAGTGGAAAATTTTCTTGAGGGCCAGAGACACCAACTACGAATTAACAATGTTTAAGCATCACATACAGAAAAGTCTTGTGACCTATATCATGGTCATTATTCCTACATGCATTTCTTTGAAACTCATCCACAGGCAGGAGCAGAGCTGCTCCAACCTGTTCTAGATCCTGCCAATAGAGATTCTTCAGATATAAGTCATGTTAGGGTGGCATTCGACACAGCTGAGACAAAATGAGATGATATACTAATTGTCCCTCCTATGGAGCCCAAACTCTAAGGGACACAATGTGCCATCAGTAAACAAAAATTATACCCTTATACTCCCATAATGACTAATTGAGAGTAAGTCATCATCCATTAGAATGATGATGGATGCTTATTATGACTCATAATAAGCAACTTGTGTTAAGAATCCTAAGTTCATCCAAAAAAAAATGTGTAAGACAGCATTAATTTTGGGAAAAGAGGGAAAACTCTATAACAACAAAGTGTTGGTTTTGCAATAATTGTAGACCCTGAACTTGCTGTAAAATCATAAATCAGTATTATATAAGTATATAGAAAGAAGACTACTCATACCATCTATCGTCCTTTTTGCTCCTGCCCCCCTGCCTCTAATGAACTATTTCTGTGTAAGCTCACCTACTATGTTTTGAAGAGAGTATGTTATACTCGCTTGACAGAGAGAAAAAGCCTGAACCTTTTGAAATTTATTACCATTAATGGTTCTCAGAAATTTGGCTACTAAACTACGAATAACAGGGGGAATGGGTCTGTTCAAAGATTACACTCAGTGTCACTGCCAAACAAAACCATTCAAACAAGAAACACCAGAGTCCATTTTATATTGGAAAAATTAGTGTATTTCACGCAATACTATTTTCAGCTTTACTGTGGAATATCCTTTCTCAACTTAAGGGGGGGGGGGCAGTTCTTTATATCAGCCTTGTAAATGAGCCCACAAAAGTTACTAACCTGCCAAAATTCTTCCTAGTTGCTGGGGGCAGGCAGAGATGGGGCCAAGGCCACTATCATTCCTTTATTTGCCTGCTGCACTTCTCCGCCTAATGTGGGGAACTGAGGTGTGTGTGTGTGGGGGTGACCTTAAATTTCTGCACTGGGTTCTAAGGAGTCATAGAATGTCCCATCCCTCCCTTCTCATCTGCCTACTGGGAATTCCTGTGCTCATCTGTACAGTATATGGTTCCTTGTCACCTATGGCTATCAAGCAGGTGTTTGAACACAGGGCTACTTAAAGCTCATGCACACACACACACACACCCTATGATACATATTATGCACTTACAATAAGGTATTATATGTGGAAACACACACACACCAAAATCACACTAACACAAATAAAAAGTACTAATAAAAGTGAAGATATTGTAACACCAACTTTATATCAACTTAAGCAGACGGACAGATGACTGACCATAATCAATGTCATTCTGCCTTCTAAACCTTGATTTTCACAGATGGCCAGCCACCTTCTTAATTTTAAAGTCAATTTTAATTTATTAGGAAGTGTTCTCTATTTCCAATTTCTAGCAAAGATGAACATAAGAAAGCACTAAAAATATAATGGGTGGCAGGCTATGACTGCAAAATTATAAGCAGTCTCACCCTTTTCCTTTCAGGTCCTCAAAAATTCATCCTTGCTGAAGTTAATAGATTGTACATTTAAAGTGATCCATAAACAAACTGACAGGTCAAAAGACAAAACTGTTAGGTTTGGGTGGACAGAAATCTCATTCCCATCTTTGCCATGCACTTAGTGAAGGGAGCAAGTCATTGTCTCTGTATCCGAATAGTCTCTAGAATATCTAAACAGGGATCTTCAGTAACCTACCATACAGGCTTACTGTCTGTTTCCACAGCAGATCATCAGAGGTCACTGGTCCTATGAAGAACTACCAATGGTTTCCCAATATATTCTAATGGAACTAAACAGACTCAGCGATCACAAAGTGAATCAGCTGTGTTCTGACCAGATAGCTGGTTTGAATCTAGTATTAGAATTCTAGCGATGGCTCTCATTCACTGCTTTCCATGGATACACTCAGAAAGGAAATAAGAATTCATTCAAAATGCCATTTTTGCTTCCATGTCAGGGCAGATTTGGGGCAAGGAGAACAGAGAGAATATTAAGGATAAAAGCTGTCTTTGATCTCAGTCCCCACAAGGAAAACGTTTTTAATTCCCAAAAGAAGAAGCTGTAGTCTGGCACAATGACAAGCCTCTCATAATTCAGAATCAAAAATGTGTGTAGACTAAAACTAGGATTTCGATAGCGAATGGATGCATCCTGTTATTGGGGCAAATTCTTTGAGGAGGACTTCAATGGTAGATGGCAGAATCAAAGATCATTGAACAGGTAAATGAATTTCCAACTATACTTTGTAACTGTTTAAATGAGTGAACATTTATTCATTAATCCAATCTCCTCCTGCCAGCAGCACACGTACACATTTTTTTTAAAAAAAGATTACATTGAAAGTATGCCTCCAAATTTCTTAGAACATCATGACTGTCATACAGCTTCTAAGACGCCGATAATGTAAACCACCAAACCAATTAGTATGTTTTCCTTGCAGAAGTGGCAGTGGTACAGGAGAAATCAGTGTTCTGCTCCCTTATGATGAGATTTCTAGAGCTGCAAAGTATTGATTATACTATTTAAATTCCCAGCAAAAATGGACAAACAGTGAGAGCATTACAGTGGGAGTTATCACTGTAACAGTAAAAACTTTTAAGGGAGCAGATCTATGGCTCAATGGTCAATCATATGCTTTGAATGCAAACAGTTCCCAGGATCTATTCCAGGTGTTTCTAGAGGGTCTTTTTTCTGAAACCCTGTAGAGCAACTATCAGCAAATACAGATGAGGTGACAAAGTGAGGCCCCCAGGCCCTATTTTTGCAGCTTCCTAGTACCTTCCCAGAATTTTTAAAAAAACTGACATTGCATTTTGCAATCAAATTCCATTATGTACAAAATATATGGAAAGAAAATACTACATTGTAATCAAAGAAAGTGATTATCATGTTACAAACCACACAAACATATAAAAGTCCTTATAAACAAAGAGGCTGATCATCAGCCAGGTATTACAAAAGTACAGTACAGTACAGGCAAATCTGATTTTTAAAATATCAGTGGTCATGTTCTAGTAATATTACTTGTTATATATACCTTTTCATCTTGAGTTTTGGACTGCCATTCCCAGCATAGCTGGTTGGGGGATTCTGGGAGTGACAGTCCAAAAAGGCACCTTCTCTCATGCTCTGGAAGTTCTAGCCTGCAACATTTGTGGAAAAAGGACCAAGGCCAGATCTTACATGTGCCTTCAAGTTGCCTGTCGACTCATGGTGACCCCATGAATTTAAGAGGGTTTTCTTAGGCAAGCAATCCTCAGAGGTGGTTTTGCCAGCTCCTTCTTCTGAAATGTAGCCTACAGCACCTGGGATTCATTGGTAGTCTCCCCCCTCCCCCCCCCCCCCCGAGGATACCAAAATCTGTGGATGCTCAAGACCCATTATATACAATGGCATAGTAAAATGGCATCCCTTATATAAAATGGTGAACAGCAAGGTTTGCTTTTTGGAATCCCCCCCCCCCGAATATCTTTGAGCCATGGTTGGTTGAACCTGTGGATGCAAAACCCGTGGATACGAAGTGCTAATTGTATAGGCTGACCCCCATATCCACGGGGAATACCCTCCAAGACATAGACACAGACACAGACACACACACCGATGGATACCTGAAACCATGGATAATAGGGAACCCTATTATTTTCTATGAGACGAATGCCAGAAGTTGATTCACACTGGAGGGCCTAGAAATGCCTTTTTTTCAGATGTGTATAAGTGAAGCCGTGGTTACCAACTCCGTGGATACAGGGGTAAACCTGTACTTACAGTCTGTGTAACAATGCAATGATTAGCACAGTTTTATAACATGCACATTCACAAAAATGTGCAAAAATTGATCTTGGAAATCATAAAATTCTCCACACACACACAAACACACATTTTGCTTTAGAATGACAAGGAGAAAAATTTCTGTTTGACATGCATGGATGAAGCAAGTCAAGATTTATATCCTTAGCTTGTACACACGGAAGCAGGCTGCAAAGGAGTTAAAGAAAAATCTCTGGAGGCCGGGCTCCCATCTGAGTTCTATTCTATTTTTAGATGGCAAGCAGGCTTTTAATTGGTTAACTGCACCAATTAATTGATTACAGCATTAATTCCAAATCAGATTATGTTTGACGGCCTGGATCCCATGCTGAGAAAGACGTGCTTCAAAAGAGGCTAATTCACAAGTGATTTTCATTGTGATTCTGGATGTCCAATGATCACAGTGGATGATTCTAATCATCAGGCATCTACTGGTGAAAATGTACACCGAAAATATATTCTTTTCTAAAACATATGTTGCTAAAATGAGTGTAGGTGACTGTTCCTGGAATACAATCTTTCTTAAAAGGAAGCAAGTTAACCCACATTTACAGCTTTCTAGAACACGACTTGTTTTCCTTCAATTTACCTGGTGCTGTTTCCGATAAAAATATAGAGCAGCATGAGAAAATTACTTTCAAAAACAGGACTGCATGAATATCAATATTTCATGCTTCACAGCTCTATGGTTCTAAAAGGAACTACGGTATATATATAATATACACCCCACACTGTCCAGTTTTACAGGTGAGCGTAACTGGTTAACATACTACTGTATTGGTACTAAATATGCATCAAGATAGGATATAGCCTTAGAAATATGGACGGCTCTTTACATGGCCTGCAGGGTATTACCAACTGGCATAAACTGTTTGCTCCACTTTTGAAGTAGCACGCGAAACCATGGATAATAGCGAACCCTATTGAAATGAAGGACTTTTGGCCCAAGCATATACACAATATTTTAAATAAGTTTGTGCATGAAACAAAGTCTGTGCACATTGACCATCTAAAAGCAAAGGTGTTACTATGTCAGCCACCCATGTAGACAATTTTGGAGTATTTCAAATTTCCCAATAAGGACTATTCGACCTGTATTTGATACACACTGTCATGGTCAACTAACTCTATGGGGAAATAAAAAACTGAAGACTGCAAGGCAGTCCTTTTGATGAAAGAAATGGGTTGACTGAGAGTTTATACTCTAGATCAATGTAGAATCATAGAGTTGGAAGGGATCACAAAGGCCATCCAATCCAACACCTTGCTATGCAGGAATACATAACTAAAGTACTCCTGAAAGATGTCCAACCAACTTCTGTTTAAAGAGGAAATTTACTCCACTGTCAAACAGTTAGGAAAAGTTCCTTTTTCTTATAATTTGAATCCATTGGTTCACGTTCTGGTTTCTGGAACATCAGAAAATAGTATGAGACACCACTATCCTTCTTTAGAAAGAAATTCTGTAGTTCAACCAAATATTGGTGATACAATATAGATAATTCTTGTATCATATGATGTGGGTGTGTTCAGCAGTTACCTGTTTTTGGTTGGATGTATTACAATGTGTTAATTTTGTATGGGGAAATCCTTGGCTTATGTTGACACACATGTTCTCTTGAACCCTACCGCAGTCCCATATAATGCAACTAATGGCCCATGTGGTGGATTCTATGTACTTCTACTGTTGCTAAAGAGACTCTTACTTCAGGGTTGAAAAGACAAGCATGCAGCATCTAATGTACAATGGTGAGAAGATCTCATCGCTTTAGCTATTCATAAATGTGTATTTTACAAATGTCAACTTTGTGAAAATCCACACACAGGTTTAGTGAATTCTTCAGTTCTTACTAACTTCTAAGCCTGTGTTAAAGGAATTATCACAGAATCTTTAGAACATTTCCATCAGTAAAAGCTTGAAGTCCCCTAAATACTGTAAAAACTGCATTAATTACAACTCTTAACAAGTTACAGCCTTCTCACCAATTATGGCATCCTTCAGAATCAACGTGTTGACAGCCCCTATCTTAAAAGCAATGCCTTTCAAGCAACAATAAGGGCTCCTACTTGACTCCTTCTGTCAGCAGGACCCCCAAATTAAACCAAGAGTGATGCTTTAACAATATCAATGAAAGGAGAAGTAAACACTTAGTGTAACAGTTAAACTGGGGCTCTTACTTCCAAACAAACCAGGGATCCTATAACAAGAACAGCCTGTTTTGTGATTTTGGTTTGTTAGGGATGCAACAAGCCAGGAACCCCTGTTCAGATGACATGGAAACTCTTCCGTTCTGGCTCATCTTAGCTGCCCTTGCTCATGGGAGGAGCCAAGTAGAAGCAAATGGGCTAAATGCAGACACATGCAGCTTGCTCGTGGTAATTCAAGATTCTGCAGAATTCTGACTTGCGTCTGCACCTGAACATTACCATTATGTCTATTATTTCACAGGAAAACTTAAGCAAATGACTCATTAACTAGTCTAGAAACACAGCTGGTGAAAGATGCACATGAAACCTTATCTGTTTTGTAGGATAATTAGTCTCATGTCAGGCAACAGCATAATTAAGAAAGAATGGTTACAGGTTTGTGGATGAAGGGTTGTTGTTGTTGTGTATGTGTGTGTGTGTGTTTAGATAAGGCTCTTTTTATAGGTGACCATAAAGAAAAAAGAACAAAGAGATTTCTGTACAAAAGTTGGCCAAGAATGTTCTCTGAGGGCAAAGGCTGGCTGTGAATATACTCATTGTGGGCACTGATGGGTACCTTAATTCGGAGCAGCAAGAGTCAACCAAGCCTCCAGCCTGTATTTAGTTGGCTGTCATGCTCCATTTTAGGTCTCGTTGACCTTTGAGCTGTGATATAAATCTAATTGGAGAGGGAGCAGATTGGGAATTGTGACTTGCTGTTGAAGTGTGAGCCTGCATTAGGACCTGAGCAATATCACCTGGCTATACAGTGCAGTCAGACCCCCACTCCCCTATGTGCAGGGGTTCGGTTCCCAGACTTACCATGGATGCTGAAAACTGCAGATAACAGCAAACCCTATTTAAAGAATAAATAGTTGTATAAGGCTGCTGCCACACTGCAGAAAGTAATACAGTTTGACACTGCTTTAACTACCATGGCTCCATCTTATGGAATCTTGGGATTTGTAGTTTCCTGTGGCACCAAAACACCGAAGAGAAGGCTAAACATCTAACAAAACTACAAATCTCGTAATTCCATACCATTGAGCCATGGCAGTTAAAGCAGTGTCAAACTGCATTATTTCTGTAGTGTGGCAACAATCTTAGTTATAAAAGCCAAGACATGGCTTTTTATTAAACTTCTGCACTGTAATTTATTTTAATTGTACGCGTACATAGTTTTTAAAATGTTATAGCCTTTTAAGCCCTTTTAACATGTTGTACTTCGTATGCTTTTATCCTGTTTTAGTTATTTTACTGTTTAATTTGGAATTGTTTAGATTGTTCATGATTTTATCTGGAAGCCACTGCAGAATCCCATAATAAAGGTCAGGATTAATATTTTAATTTTAAGCCAACAACCAACCAAACTAAAACAAGAGAAGAGGTCTGCTTTGGAAAGGGTGCAACTTTCTGTTTATTTCCATCCTGTAGTTCTGTTTCATAAGGAATGGTCCAACTGTGGGACTTCAGTGCTGTCACTGTCTCCATTTTTCTAGCCACCATACCTGTTAATTTTTTAAAAAATAAACTATTTTTTTCAGAGTCAGGACAAATTGCAGCTCATCACCAGTTTAGTCCTGCCTCCATGTCTCCCTTGCAAACATCCTGCTGTGTCACTGAAGCAGTACTGGCTAGACAGGTTCAACTACTGCAGTTTTGAGGCACACAGCACAACTTTACTGGGATGAGAATGTAAAAAAAGCCAAAGGCCAATCTGGGCCAACCTTCTTTTCACACAATGACCTCTGGAAGGCCACAAACATAAGGAGTCCAACTGAACTCTCCTGACTGCATTTCCTAGTAACTGGCAGATACTGAGAGGTCATATGCCTCTGATACAGGTGGCAACGTACAGCTATCGTGACTAGTACCACTGAGAAACTTACCTTGCATGAATTAGTCTAATCCTCTTAAAACCATCCAAACTGGTGGCCAACACTATGTCTTGCACAGGGAAAATTCCACAGTTTAACTAGGCACTGTACTGAGTATGACTTTTTTTCCCCAAATGTGGCCACTTCATTCACCACTCTCTGCAGATCATTTACAGACAAGATGAAAAGCACCAATCCCAATACAAAACCTTCCCTTCCTCCAGTGCAAGAACTGTCCATTCATTCCTACACCTTGTTCTTTAAAAGGCCTTCGCATCTTACCCCATGACTGCTGAGTCTCCCATGCTGTCAAAAACCAAGTGAAAATCCAAGCAAAGAACGTGTTCTGGATCAAACCTAACAGCTGACATATTCAGGAAACTCTAAAAGGTTACTGAGGAAGGATGCACTTTTGCTGAAGCCATGCTGATTCTTTTCATTCATGTCTTATCCTTCAAGGCGGAGAAAGTGCAATTCTGTTATGTTCAGCCCACCAAGCCCTCCCTGACACCCCCCAAACTCACATTTTTTTTAAAA
Organism: Gambelia wislizenii; assembly: GCA_030847615.1. Lineage (NCBI taxonomy): Eukaryota > Metazoa > Chordata > Lepidosauria > Squamata > Crotaphytidae > Gambelia > Gambelia wislizenii. The sequence continues at coordinate 28,556,239 of JAUMIR010000012.1, read as the reverse complement.
AAAAGTGGGGGTGGGGTGAAAAAAACAACAACCCAGAATTGTACATTGCTGCTCTAGGGCTGGCGGTTTACCCTTTAGATAACTGGATCTCTCCACCCCCATTGCAATGGCTAAAAATCAAAGAAGTACAGGCTTGAAGTAGACTTCTGATTACTTCCAGGTTGTGTTTTGGGCAATATTGAACAAAAAAAAGGCAACAGTATAGATTGCTTCAGGTATAGTTGCCCAGCACTGTTCTATATAGTTGGCAACTTTATCTCTAATGCTTGCAGCAGCTTCTTGAAAGAGATACTAAACTAGCTTGTAATTCCATTGTTGCGTACCTTCAAGTCAGTTCCGCCTTACTGTGCCCCTCAGGTGAACCTATCACAGGGATTTCTTGGTAAGATTTCTTGGGGAGGGGTGCCATTTTCTTCTTCTGTAAGTTGAGCAAGTGTGACTTGCTCAAGGTCACCCAGCATGCTCAAGTGGGGATTCAAACCCCGGTTTCCAGAGTCCTCATCCAACCCCACACTGGCTCTAGCTTGCAAATTCATGGATTACTTCATAAAAGCTGCTCTTTCACTGGCTCCCTTCCAATCCTCTGGTATACAGCGCAGTCCTAGGCACACGTTACACATTTTAAATAGAAGCTCAGATTTTTTACATGCTAAATAACCCTAGAGAATGATTGGCCAGTTTATAATCTCCCTTTTTAGGGTAAGTTCTTACAGCAAGTGATGGCAGTGCAAGTCCAAGCTTTCTTAGATGAAATGGATTACTTGGATCCCTTCCAATCTGGGCTCAGGGCTGGTTAGGGGACAGAAACAGCCATAGTCACCTTGGTGTATGACCAGTGCTGGAAACTGCACAAAGGAAGCCAGCTGGTTCTGCTGGACATCTTAGCAGCACTCACTACCAGCGACCATGGTATCTTTCTGGGTCATTTGGCTGGCACTAAACTTGGGGGTGCTGTTCTGAAGTGGTTCCTGTAATTTTTGGCTTAACATTCCCGGAGAGTGATGCTGGGGGGCTGCTCAGACTTCTGGGTATTACTTTATAGGGCTCAGAATTGTACCCTATGCTTTTCAACATCTACATGAAAATCAAAGAATCATAGAGCTGGAAGAGACCACAAGGGCCATCTAGTCCAACTCCCTGCCATGCAGGAAGACCCAATCAACTCATTCCCAATAGGTGGCCACCCAAGCTCTGTTTAAAAACCTCCAAAGAAGACTCCACCACACTCCGAAGCAGCATGTATTCCACTGCAGAACAGCTTTTACTGACAGGAAGTTCTTCCTAATGTTTAGGTGGAATCTCTTTTCCTGTAGCTTGAGTCCATTACTCTGTGTCCTTGTCTCTGGTCATTCAGTTTTGGAGTCATGCATCCTAAGTATGCTGCTGATGCCCAGCTCTCTCTTGCACTCGCTCTCTCTCTGTTTTACAAGTGATACTAAGGTGGCTGTGGAAAGTCCTGACTCACTGTCTGGATGCAGTGAAGGGTTGGATGTGGGTGAATAAACTGAGGCTCAATCCATCCAAAAAGGAAATTCGGTTGGTCAGTAGAAAATCTTTGAAAACTGTTGGTCAGTAGGAAAGCTAACCTGGGTTTGAAATTACAACCTGATCTGGATAGGATAGCACTCCCTCCGAAAAATGTGGTTCCTAAGTTGCGGGTGCTCGTTGACCCAGCAGTGCTCCTACAAGGCAAGGTAGCTGCTTCAAACTAAAGAGCCTTTGCCAGCTTCAACTAGTACCCTGGCTGTGTTTTTCCTAGGGAGGGAGGGCAGATCTGACCACAGCAATTCATGCCTTAACTACCTCCCAATCAGACCCGTGTAATTCACAGCACAATGTAATGCATTATAACAAAAGCTACCTCAAAAGTCTTGGCTTTCAAACTAACCATTTTAATTTGGCTTCCAGAAAATTAGCTATATTTCATGATGCTTCTAGTGCTGACACATCACAACTTATCTAAAAGCTGTGTATCATCTGAAACATTTGCACCAAGCAAAGTTATTGTTGGGACTAACTAACCATCACAAACTCAACCGCATAACTGAACTGGCCATTACCAGAAGACCCCTAACTCAAGGCATATCATCCAGGCAATATTATATCTGTACATCCATGAAGTGGTGGCTCCTTTCTAAGGGATCATTTCAGTCCTCCTGGGAGAAATGCCCTTCTTCCCCTATGGCATCAGAGAAACTGCCACACTGAGAGTAGGGCATCACTATCACATCCCCTAAACCTTGCCCATCAAATTCGCTGCTGCTCAGCTTCTTCAGGTCAGTTCTCTCAGGGTAACTGGCATGGATCTACTCAGATGAGGAACTCAGCATGCCAAGCACACACCCACAACTTCTGTCCACTAGGCAGAGAACTGCACATATGACACTCAATACAGTCCTCATCGCCCTGTTGGCTTCCGAGCTTTGCTCCCCCCCCCGCCATTTTCTCTCTCTTTCTCTCCCTCTCTCACACAATCAGTTTTACCCTGTACTAAGGAAACAAGTGGTCATCCTACATTTCCTTGCAGTGGCTGAATTATATGGAAGATGATGCCCTGAGGGGAAATGGAAATGAACAGAAACAGTTACAGTATACAGTGGGCCCTCAGTATTTGCTGGGATTTGGTTCCATGACCCTGCCATGGATACCAATATCTGTGGATGCTCAAGTCCCCTTACACATAATGACATAGTATAGTGTTTCCCAAACTCTGGCCTTCCAATTGTTTTGGACTTCAGCTCCCAGAATCCCTGATCATTGGCCAAGGTGGCAGAGGCTTCTGGGAAATGAAGTCCAAAACACCTGGAGGGTTAGTTTGAGAATCTCTGGCATAGTAAAATGGCATCCCATATGTTAAATGGCAAACAGCAAGGTTTGCTTTTTGGATTCCCCCCCCCCCGAATATTTTCAAGCCATGGTTGGTTGAATCCATGGATGCATCCGTGCATGTGGAGAGCCAACTGTCCTCCAAAATGATCCATAATGCAGAGAAGGCTCAAAGGCGGAGCAACTAATTAATGCACCTACCAACTAGACAGCAAGCTACTACTAGACAAGAAGCAAACCGGAAACAGCAGATTTATCCAGCAACAGTCTGAGTGGAAACACATCCTAAACAAGCATGACACATCTGCAAACAGGAGCAACCAATCACTAAGAAAAGTCCCACTTGTACATGCAATGAGACATCAATCCCTTCACCTCTGGTGGTGCGATCTGAAATGAACACAGAAGAACCACTGATGTACATAGTTTACCTTTGGCAAAAAAAAAAAAGTTGTTTTGACCTCTAGTAACAATGTACATAACCTTGAGGAACAACAACGTAGCTCCATAGACTGATACAATAAAACCGCGTTTCACTGAACACTAAACTGCAGTTTATTGTCAACAGCATGAGCTTCCATCTTTAGCCTTCCATCCACCTCTTCGGCAGTCACAGGCTTCTTTCATTTTCAATCAACCTTTACTTGTTGATATGAATTTTAATTTTCTTAATGTTTTTAACTTTATAAACAGGTTGTTTTAAAAATTACTTTGATATTTATATTTTTATTGAAGGGTGTATATAGTTTTAATCTGTATTTTTTTAAAAAAAATAATATGTTGTTAGCAGCCTAGAGTCTCATTATTGAGAGAAAAGTGGGACATAAATGAATATAATGATGATGACGATGTTGTACTGGGACCCAGAAAAACTGGGTTAGAGTTAACTATACTCTATCTAAACAAGTCAACTGTAACCAAGGTTAATTATCTTGACTTGTTTCAATAAGCTACAGTAAACTGGTGTAGTGGTTGGCGCGTTGGACTACAACTCTGAAGACCAGGGTTTGAATCCCCATGAAAACCCACCAGGTGACCTTGGGCATATCAGCATAAGAAAACCTTGTGATAGATTCACCTTAGGGTTACCATTAAGTGGGGAAAAACTTGAAGCCACACAGCAACAACACACTAACACACTAACCACAACTTGCCCTGGTTCAGTAATAAGAAACTCTGATTAGGCATTTAGATTAGATTAGATTAGATTAGAAAATGCAATGAAGTATTTCTGATTTCCTCCTTGTGGCCATACCTGAGGAAAGAAGAGTCCGTGGCTCATCTCCATAATAATCAGCCAGGGTTTAGCATTATATGTGAATGAGGGCACTTGGGCTTACAGAACCAGTTCTAAACAATGAATGGGAAGTTTAACTGGAGGTGTCTCCTTCCCAGCTCTAATAGACATTTTCACCCCAGGGGCATAAGGAAGATTATATGGGGAACCTGATGATTATTTCCTCTGGAACACAGATTTATCAACAAAACAGGCCAAAACCCCTTCCCCTAGAAACCCTTATAACACCTAGCACCAGAACAATTGGGCACAAGACATAGCTACAGAAATGATCCGGTTAGAGCTTGCTATATTTATTTACTTGCTATATTTATTAAAATCATCTTTCGGCTAATGATCAAAATGTTTACGAGAGGGGGGGGTCCAAAAACTAAGAGGAGGTCAAAGTCTTGTGCTGACCCACCAGTATAAATTATTTTCTTTCCTGCTTTCCTCCTACAACTGCAAAGTTCCCTCACCTCTTTAAAGAGCTTTAGCATGAAAGGAAAACTCTAGTTTTATTTTAAAGAAACTGTTTTATTTATTTCTAAAATTTATCCCTTTTCGTTGGTGCCACAAAGCAGCCAAGCAACACGCATCTCTGGCCAAGTCAGCCAAAGATAAGTTTAAAGACCAGGAACACAAGCAAAAGCAGAAGAATCTAATTTGATAGTTCCATCTCAAACAGGTTTCCCATGACACAGGAACAATTCATATTGAATTCTTTACAGTTAAGCATATGTTCTGCTTTTCTGACAGCCAGTTCTGCCCCTCATTAGTAAAACCAAGGCTAAAACGTCTCACTTTTGTTAGAAAGCATTAGTTGATATTACAAGTTCTGCCCTGTCCATTGGCTAATACTTTGTGGCCTTCCTCCATTTTGCCACATTACAGAAGTAAATTGCTACATCAACAAACTGCTTTTTCTTTAAAGATGAATTTTACTAAGCAATGGCAAGAAATTAAGAACAATAGATGCAATCACGAACTTGGCTGACGCAGGAGGGAGGGCAACATCAGATCTTACAAACCCAAGAATCTCCACGTCAAAAAGAAAAATACCTACTGCTCCATGGGGAGAAGGAACCTGAATGAGGTCAAGAAAAACATTAACAGGTTAACCAGAGTAAGGATGAGGGGAAAAATTGATTGTTATCAGCTTTGGAAGATTGTCTGAAGAAAAACCGCATGAGCATTCCTACTTATTGTAAAAGTTTGAAATACCAAGGCTTTCCACTCTTATCATAGCCTTTGCCTGATCCTTCTACAAGGATGCCCAGATGTCAGTCATCAGGATTACTTCTCAGCTGAGTTGTGCTCTCATTTGGAAAGCCTCTGAAATAAAAAAGCTCAAATGCAATTGACCACTTTCTCTTGTTTGAACTCCTGTTTCACCCCATGACTTTACAATCCTGTCCTCAGTTTGTCTTCTTCCAACTTTTCCAATTATTCTTTCAATGTTTCTGTAGGAGGAAGCCCTTCCTTTGCCCCCTTCCCAGCAATTCTACTCAAGTTCCTTGAAGCTCTGTTCTTGGCCCTCTGCTATTCTCTTTCTATGCACTAATCCTGGTACCCCTCTTCATATCCCATGGCTTTCAGTGCCACCAATATGCTAATGACCCTCTCCTCACACACCTGAAGTTTCTCCAGCCATCCAATTCAATACCACTGATACTTCTGTTTGGATGTCATCTCCACCTCTGCTTCCACCTTGAGATCGGCATGTCCAAGACCAAACTTCTAATTATTTTTGTCTTCCAGGCCCTCCTCTCCTGATAGCACTGCCATGCACCGTGATGAACAGGAGTGAATCTTCTGTTTCCCTTTTGCTCTCTCCTTCCTCTACTGCCTCTCCACTTTCCCTTCATGCCACTTGGTCACAACACTTCCAAGATGCAGCCCTTCTTCTCTGTCAGTCCAGAAAGAACTCTGGTCCATACCCAGGCTTTTCTCACCTTACTGAAATCTTCTATTCCTAATCTTCTACTATCTCACCCTAGTTTCCACAACTATACTATCCTGTTACCAAAAAGATTTACCATATATACTCATGAATAAATCGAAAAATTTAAGTCAAAAAATCAACCCAAAAAACCTGGGTCAACTTATACATGGGTCAATGCAGTACCTCTGTCCACCGTGGCACTGGTTCTGGCCTTTTGTAATGCCTACTTGAAAAAATGGCAGTGGCTCTTTGGCGCTTGCCCACCAGAGCAGGAAGATTGGTAGGAGGCAGAGATCCTGAAAAAAAGCTCCCACCCCTGTTCTCTCTCCTGCAGCTCTTTTGGGGCTCCACCATGGCAGAGAGAGCAGAGGGGGCAGGTGGTTCTTTCAGGCTCTTCATATAGGTTTACAGAGAAAAAGAAAAAGTTAGTCACAATGCTGTAATTCAGTGTCACCAGATTCAGAAGAAAAGACATACAAAGGCATTTTTACCATATGAGAATTCATTGGCCCCAACATGAAGTCCACCAGCCCAAGCAGCATTTAAAAAGGATTAGACAAATTAATGGCAGTTTATTATTGCTATATAAAGAAACCTCCATGTTCTGAAGCCATGAATTTGAATATCAGAACTGAAGACAACTAGCATGTAGAGCCAACACACTTCATTTCAAGCCCTACTGCAAGGACCCAAAGGCACCCGTGCCTGGCCATGGCGAGAGACCAAATGCTGAATTAACTGGGCCTTGACGGAGGCCTACTAAATACCATTCTGTCATTATAAGCAACAGATTGAAAATAGCAAAATAATATAGTTTGTTTTCTAAATGTACCTTTTAAAAATATGTATATAACTTATATAGGCTTATATAAAAGAAATGAAGATGGAATTGTTAATTGGGGGCAAAAAAAGTTTGTATAAGAACAGGCATACAAGGCGATGAGAAGAAACTCTTGGTATTTTACTGTAATGCAGTGTCGGAACAGAGGGGATATAGGACCTGGAAGCATGAGGCAAGCTCAAACTGACTCTTACGTCCAGTAGAAAGGGAGGGAAGGGAGAATGACCCACTAAGGTCCAACTACTTTTCTGGATAATGTAGAGAACTAGATTGTACATGCCGATTCTATGCTGTCATACTGTACACGCATGTATGAAGAAGCCTCTTTTGACAACATGTTTCATCTACCTCTCTCAAGCCTCATTCTCACTAAATACACATAAACCTGTCTTGGGGCTGGACCCTTTCAGAGGGCAGGTGGTAGCTCATCTGATAGAACGCTCTCTACATAAAACCCACTCCACCCAGAGACAACTGAGATGCTTCTTCCTCACACAAGGGTTTTTCTATGTGGAAACTACTTTCTTTTAATGGGGGAACATTCTATGACTTCAATCCACTACCCACCATTCAAAATGGTACAAACCAGGTATTCTTGTTCTTTTGTAAATCAGTTTTTTTTAAAAAAAGCACCAGTTGTTATTATGAACAAACTTCTTACATATGAGACTTGTACCTGTTTAAATTCAAACTTTATTAATAATAATGTTGATGACAATCATATTATTGCGACTGACAAAAGAAGTGTGGAATTAAATACATCGACAAGCAGAAATCTCGCATTTAGAAAGCATCCGAATTCTTACCAATAAAACTTGGCAAAAGTGAAGGACGTCCAAGCTCTTTATTAGGCAGCACCCTGCAATTTCTATAGCTTAAATTTGCTTCACTAACTGCACCAAAATTAACCTAGATATCATTCTTAAAGACAGCCACCGTGAACCTACTGCCTTTACACAGGGATGCTTTTGATTTTCTGATCCCCCAAGTCTATAATCTTGTTACTGGAAAACACAGATGGAGAACGAGAGCTGGTTTTAAGACCTGGCCATTTCTAAGACAGTAGGGGACACCTTTCCCTAGAAAAACAACAAAACAAATACAACCTTTTTAAGCACTTTGGCTTCCAGTTGTAAAAGGCCAGTTCTGGCTAAATGGCTGTGAGGTCCAGCGCATTTGGGGTAGGGGAAGGTTTTCCATCTTCCTCCTCCTCCCCTCCCCAGGATGACTGGGCAGGGTCAGTGCCCTGGTGACTATTTAAGAGCATTACACACAGCTAGGATTCAGCCCACACCGGGCGTCAGCCCCTCCCCTCCCCACCAAAGGCCTGATGCCTTTTCTGTAAATAACCCTGAGTCCGAGGCAGAAATGCGGTGCCCCAATTAAAAATGGCCAGCTCCAGTGGCCGCCTGCCTGCAAGAAGATACAATGGGAGCAGGAGGCTGGAGGTTTTAAAAACAAAACATTTGAAAAACTGCTGAGTGGCCACTGGAGTCAAGCAAAGGGGGGGCCGTGATGACACAGAATTCCTGAGCCATCAGCCTCCCTCACCCCTCCTCAGCAAAGGCTGCCCAAAGAGACAACTTTCTTTAACATTACCCCCCACTACTATTACAAATGCACTGCAATGAATCATGTATCCCTCCATCCCCCCCCCATCTCAGATTGATGTGTAGGGAAGTGACAGCCGCCTCCTTCCCATGAATCTGCTCACCCCATGTGCGTTCCAAGGTTTCCTGCGAATTCCCATCTTTTAAGAGAGAGAGAACCTGACACAGTGCTATTCAAAGTGGTGGCCTGTGGACTGGTGCTGTTCCTTTGAGTCACTGGCTTCCAGTCCCCTGGGTTCCCAGCAATTTTTCCAGGAAAGACACTGTTGTAGCAAGCGGGGCCAATATGGCAACTGGTCCCTGGCACATTGGGAGGGGGGATAATTTCCAGCCCCTGCATTAGCCTGAAAAGCAGTAAGCTAACAAACCTAGGTCTTTTGGGTGTGGGTGAGTTTAGACACATTGCACGAACACTGCTTTTTCTCCTTTGTGGGAGAAACATCTCTGACCCTTATTGACAAAGCCTCTAGGACATCAACCCGCCCTTCCCAGCCACACAGACCCGGAAGCCACTCACAATCCAGACAAACCCACCGGCCCATCTGCCCCAGGCCTGGAAAGTAAGAGAAGCATCACCGTCTCCTTCCCTCTCCCTTTTCTGATAACTTCCCCCCACCCCACGTTTAGCTTTACTGCATAGAGGAAGAGGCAAATAAAAGTGATGCTCCTCTGGGGAAAAACAGAGCTGCAGGTTTACCAAAAGATCCTTCAAACAAACAAACAAACAAACTGACTGGAAGGATGTGATCCAAAGCTAAATCCAATTTTGTTTCCAACTCAAGCAGGCCCATTGCAATCCATGGGGCTTAAGCATGCAGGGATTAACAAATTCCCAGTGCTTTCAATGGGTGTGCTGTAGCTGGATTAAAACTGGATTTAGTTCTCCGGGGCGAGGCCCACTCTTGCTTCTACAGACAAAAACCACACGTGACAGTGGTTTGGGTCTTTTTTCCCCCAAAACAGAGGGAGCAGAAATGATCCTGTAATCCAAGACCCTAGAGGAGAAGAGGGTGACGAAGATGCCAAGCTACCTTATTCATCTGCCCCCAGACAGGAGATCAGGCACCAAACTGACTGCTGTGCTGTAAGCACTTGGGTTGGGGTTGCAATTAAGGCAGGGAGAGGGGAGGATGCTGAAGGGATTGCAAGGAATAGTTAGTGCAGAACTGGAGCAATGAAAGATCAGGGTGAGTGACAGGACTGTAGGCTGCAATGGTATAGCAGAATTGAGGGTATAATGGAAACTAGGAGGGTTAGAAAAGAGGGCTGGGATAAGTAGAAAAATGAGAGGGTTAGGAAGGAGGGGAGTTCTTTATCCCAAGAGGAAACCCACTGGGTGACCTTGGGCACCTCCACTAAGAGGAGGGCAATGGCAACACCTCGATAAATGAATTTTGTCAAGAAAAGCCTCTGACACCACAAGTCAGAGTTGACTTGAAGACATATAACAGGGACAAAATTGGGGGATTTAGACTCGATGGACATATAATCAAAGGGCAAGCCAGACAGTATAAGAAACATTATTCACCTATATAGGTAAATGTGAGTGACTGCAGGGTTCAGGCATGGGGCTGAGTGGAGAGGGATCCTAAAACAGAGCGATGGGTAAGCATATTCAGATGGGACACTGTCAATGGAAAAGGGTGGGGGGGGCAAGAGAAGGGGGTAATTGCACAGTCAAAGCATAAGTGTGTAAAATGCCTCCCCAAGTGGAGAGGGTGGCAGAAGGGAGGAAAGACTGAGCCCAAAATTAGGGGCAGGGGGACAACAAAGTTGGAAAACCCAAAGCCTGAAATAGAAGAAAGGAGGAGAAAGGTGCAGGGTTGGCAAAGTTACCAGGTAAGCTCAGGGGGGAGGATGAAGTGTGAGGGGAGAGGACTGCAAAGTGTGAGGTGGGGGGCTGGTAAGGGCGGGACAAGGTAGTCAGGAGGAAGAGAAAGAAGATGGAGAAATCAGTGCAAAGCAGTGGTGGGGAAACTGGAACTAAGAGGGGAGGAGAGCATATGAAAGTGGAGCATGACCACCCCTCCAAATGCAGGAGATCTAGGGAACTTGGCCCGGAGGAGGGGGAGGTTGCAGGGGGGCGGGGGGGATGCCCCCAAAACCCCACCAGGATGAGTAAAGATCAGAGGAGAAGCAAAAGAAACAAAGTCAAGCTTATAAGGGGAGAGGGGGAAGGTTGGGTGAATGTTGCAATACTCCATTGGGGGAGTGAAACTGCGGTGGTGGAGAGGGGAACTCAAGGGCCTGCAAAATAAAATAAAATAAAAATTGTGGAAATTGGAGAGGGGTGGGGGAGGAACCCAAAAGAGAGGGGTAAGTTTTGGGGGTGTAGGGAGAGGTGGGGAGAGTGGGTGTTGCAATACTAAACCGGAAGAGGGAGCTTAAAAAGAAATTTGGGGGGAAGGGAAAGAAACTAGCAATCCATTGGGATGAAATCCAGGACTGGAAGAGGAGGCAAAAGGGCTGGCAAAAGATACTGGGGGTGCAGGGATGGAAAAGGGGGTTGGGTAGGGAAAGAAACCGTAGCAGTCCATTTTGAGGAAAACCAGGACAGAGAGAAGAAGTGTTAAGAGGTTGCAAAAAAGATATTGGGGATTGGTTGGGGGGGGGACAGAGGAAAAGAAGCAGAAAGAGAGCATGCAATGGGTGAGCAGGGAGGGGAAAAGGGGGCCCAAGAGAGAAAAAACCCACAGCAGTCTCTCTTTAAATGGAAACCTTGGCCTGGGAAACAAGTGTGAGAAGTTGCAAAAAAATAAAAATAAAAAAAGATTGGCAGTGGAGGGGGAGCAGGGGAAAGAAGCAAAGGAAAGCATGGAATTGGGGGTTCGGGTGGAAAAAAACAGGGTGTAGGGAGGGAAAAGGGGGCGGGATGGAAATCCAGGACTGAGAAACAAGTGTGAGAGGTTGCAAAACAGATGCTGGGGACTGGCAATGGCGGGATGGGGTGAGGGAAGAGAAGCCGAAGGAGAGAGTGGAAATTAAGGGGGGAGGTGTTGTGAAGGGAGGGCCAGTGCAGAAATTGGGGGTGGCAAAGGGGGAGACGAACAGAAATTGTGGTCTCAAAGGGGGGACAGCGTACAAATTGGGGTCTCAAAGGGGGGACAGTGCAGAAATTGGGGTCTCAAAGGGGGGAACAGTGCAGACTTTTGAGTCTCAAAGGGGGCAGCGCAGAAATCGGGGTCTCAAAGGGGAGCAGCACAGAAATTAGGGTCTCAAAGGGGGTCAGTGCAGACCTTGGGGTATCAAAGGGGCAGCGCAGAAATTGGGGTCTCAAAGGGGGTCAGTGCAGACCTTGGGGTATCAAAGGGGCAGCGCAGAAATTGGGGTCTCAAAGGGGGTCAGTGCAGAAACTGGGGTCTCAAAGGGAGTCAGTGCAGAAACTGGGGTGTCAAAGGGGCAGCGCAGAAACTGGGGTCTCAAAGGGAGTCAGTGCAGAAACTGGGGTGTCAAAGGGGGAGACTGCCGACTTTGGGGTCTGAAAGGGGGGCCGCGCAGACGCCGGGGTCTCAAAGGGTGCCCCTGCCAACGCTCCCAGCCCCGGCCAGGCCCCCCGTCCTCCTCCCCGTCCCGGTGGGCCTCACCTTCCATCTCCATGTCCTCGGGCTCGCTCAGCTGCTGCTCCCCGGGCTTGGGCGGCTGCGGCGGCGGCGGCTGCTGGGGGTGGTGGTGGTTCATGTCGAGGGGCGGCTGGGGGGGCTCCTCCTCGACCACCACCACCAACGGGGCCTGGGCGGGAGGCGGCGAGGGCGAGGGCCGCCGGAGGAGAAGCAGGAGAGGCTGAGGCGGCGGCGGAGGAGGAGGAGGCCGGCCTCGGTGGCGGGGCGGCGGCGGCAAGGACGCGGCCTGCTGGGACAACGGCGGCTGCGGCTGCTGCTCCTTCTCCGGCGGCGGCGGCGGGAGGGAGACGCGGACGTATTTACTGGCTATTCGCCCAATGGCGGCGGGCGAGGAGGTGGGAGAGGGGAGCGGCCTCCTGGCTCTCGCCGCCACCGCCGCCGCCACCACCGCCGCCGCCGCCGCCGAGGCCTTGTTGTCTCCCGCTTGGCCGCCGCCGCCTCGGCCTCGCGTGAGGAGGGAGGCCCCGCAGCAGCCGCCCCGCCCGGCCTCCTCCCCTCAGACCGCGCGCGCGTGGGTGTGGGTCTCGCTCCCTTCCCGGCCTGGCTCGGCGTCTCCTCAGAAAGAGGCCGCGGCCTGGCTCCGCCGCTGCTCCGCCTCCCTGGCTGGCTCCTCTCTCAAAATGGCGGCCGCCGAAGTGTCACATCCGCATGGAGGGGGCGAGGGGGAAGGAGGCGAGGCGGGGAGGCAAGATGGAGGGACGGGGCGCCTTCGCCTTCGCCCGAGGAGCCTGGCCTCCGCTCCCGCTCCCTCACAGCCGCCTTCCTCCTCCTTCTTCTCCTCCTCCGACTCAGGCCCGGCCTCCACAACGGCAGGAGGAGGAGGAGAGGAAGCGACGCAGCGGCCGCCCCGGGAACAGCAGCCGCGGCCGCCCCGCACTCGGCCCGCCTCCCGCCGCCGCCGCCGCCCGGGACCGACCGAGGAGAGGAGGAGCTGAGGGGGAGGAGGAGGACGGCCGCCCGACGCCCCCTCGCTCGGCCGCGGATATGGGGGGATAGGGCTCATGAGGGGGCGAGGGATAATTGGGGGGACGTATCATGAGGGGATTGGGGAGAGGGTGATATTTTTCGGGGGGGTGAGGGATAATTGGGGGGATGTATCATGAGGGAATTGGGGGAGAGGGTGATATGGTGGGGTGGGGGCGAGGGATAACTGGGGGGCCCATCATGAGGGGTGAGGGAATTGGGAGAGAAGGCTCCTGCGCCCCACCTTTATGGGGGGATATGTCTCATGAGGGGGACATATCATGAGGGGATTGGGGGAGAGGGTGATATTTGGGGGGATGGGCGAGGGATATTTGGGGGATGTATTATGAGGGAATTGGGGCAAAGGGTGATATTTTGGGGGGTGAGGGATAATTGGGGGGAGGTATCATGAGGGGTGAGGGAATTGGGAGAGAAGGCTCCTGCGCCCCACCTTTGTGGGGGGATATGTCTCATGAGGGGGCCAGGGATAATTTTGGGGGGCGCATCATGAGGGGATTGGGGGAGAGGGTGATATTTTTGGGGGGTGGGACAAGGGATAATTGGGGGAGGTATCATGAGGGGTGAGGGAATTGGGGGAGAAGGTGATATTTTTGGGGGGGTGGGCGAGGGATATTTGGGGGGATGTATCATCATGAGGACTAACGGATGATATTTTGGGGGGTGGGACAAGGGATAATTGGGGGAGGTATCATGAGGGGTGAGGGAATTGGGGGAGAAGGTGATATTTTTGGGGGTGGGGGCAAGGGATAATTTTTGGGGGTGTATTTTTGGGGGTGGGGTGAGGGATAATTGGGGACATCATGAGGGATGAGGGAATTGGGGAAAGGATAATATTTGGGGGGGGTTAGGAATTTTTTATTGGAATAAGACCATGCTACTGAAAAATACACCCAACCGCAAAAGTTGGGAGGTGAGATTTAAGAGTAAACTGGGCAAGCTATGAGAGCCAGTGTGGCCTGGAATCCTAGAGTGGGAAGAGATGCCAAAGGCTATCTAGTCCAACCCCTGCCATGCAGGGATACCAGATCAAAGCAATCCCGACAAATGGCCATCCAGCCTCTGTTTAAACACCTCCAAAGAAGAATCCACCACATTCCCAGGCAGTGCATTCCACTGCTGAACAGCTCTAAAGGTTCTTCTTAATGAATCATAGAATTGGAAGATACCCCAAAGGCCATCTAGTCCAACCCTGCTTTGCAGGAATTCCCAATCAAAGCATTCCCAACAGATGCGGTTGGGTGTATTTTTCAGTAGAATGGTCTTGTTTCAATAAAAAAAATTCCTAATCCCCTAAAAAATTCCAAAGAAGGAGACTCCACCACCCTCCCAAGCAGCAGCGGATTCCATAGCTCTTACGCTCAGGAAGTTCTTCCTAATGTTTAGGTGGCATCTGTACCTCTCAGATTTTGATTTCTCACTTTTGAGAAGCTGAGCCAGGTCTTAAAGGGCTGATGAATTCCTCCTGACAAGCTAAAGGAAACCTCAGGGGACCACCACCATAGTTTAGAAAACAATGTCTCCAACAAAACTGGTTTCAATGAGGCACTAAATGGCCACTTCCTGTGTTCCTTTCCCAAGGAGCATTATTATGTTCATGGGCTTGATATCCTGCCTTTTCATTATTATTATTATTATTATTATTTACTTAAGTAGCACAAAAAGATTGTGAAAGTCTGAAGGTGCAATTCAGAGACACACACTGCCCCATTTTCTTTATTAACCAAACCAGAAATGGCTGCAGGATCTCAACAAAAATGAAGTGAGAGTTGGGTAATTTTGTTCTCTACTAGAACAGGCTGCATTTCTTCACTTACTAAGGGAAGGCTGTGAAGATCTGCTCTGTACCAGATCAGGGTTTGTTCCTGGCTTCCGGGACTGTCCACAGAAATCCAGTTCCCAAGTTTCCTGCCGTATAAAGTGAAGCTACAACCTGATCTCACAATTATTCCTTATTGACTCACTCGGTGTTGCCAACCCAATCTTGGTTTTCTTAACTACTTGAGCTAAAAATGACACCTCTCCACTGCAAACATAAGCTTGTTTAAAAATCATTGTTCCTATTTTCTGCTAATCAAAGTTCACAAACCACCTTTCTGTACTTATATGGCTGGTATTAATTAGTTGTTGTGTGCCTCCAGGTTGAGCCTGACTTATGGCGACCCTATCCTAAAATTTTCATGGCAAGATTTGTTCAGATGAAGTTTTGCCAGGGTCTTCCTCTCCGACTGAGAGAGGGGGGCTTGCCCAAGGTCATCCAGTGGGTTACACAACAACTCCTTAATTCTTTCTAAATGCTAAGCAAATGGTTTTTTGAAAATATTATTATTATTTATACCAGAACACTTGAATTCTGGAAATATTTCCCCACTAGCTTTAGATCTTTAGGATTGCCAGTGTCTGAAATCAAATGCACCACAATGAGTGTTCACTAAATGTCAGCTGTGGAAATTTTAAGGTGCTCACAGCATCTCTTGTGTCCTTGCAAAGTTGAACCTTCTAATTCTCACCTTCATTGCACACCTAAAAGTCCACACTTTTGCAGCCAGTTTAGTTTCTTCTTGAGCAAGAGATTGAAAATCAACTCGGAAGAGAGCTACCAGGCCAGGAGCATTGCAGAACCCCGAGACTTCAGGGCCCAAACCTGAGACCTCAGGATAATCCCTTGTGATGGCGCAGGAGGCAGACCACGAGGCTGTTAGTAGGGTGGTGTCACAAGGGGGACAGCCCCTGGTGAGGTCATTAAGCAGGATACCTTAAATACCAACCATAGTTGCACAGAGCTTGCCAATTCTCAAGGCAATGCTCTTGCACTGAGATTCATCCCCCTTGTCCCGAGAACTGGAAACACAAATTTGGAATCATATAAGCCATGGATGGGCAACTTTGGTGAGTCTGGGGCTAATTTTCTGCTCCTGGGACCCTCTAGTGACTGCATGAACAAAATGCCTGCTGAAAATCCTGACAAAGTGTGTCCGCTTCCGTAGGATGCATCCATGGCAGTTAAAGAGGGATCCTAGTGGTATACCGGTAATTGTATTGTTTGAAAAGGTTATGCTTTACTCAGATGCTAACTAGTAACGGAACTGAATTGATTGCAAAGCACGTGTCCGGATCTTTCATTGGATGATGATAAACCTGCCCAAGGCAAACAAATTGATGCTACTGAGAATAATTGCTACCTTGAACATTCTGCCCATATAGGCATCTCTGATCATTGCAAAAATAAAGTCTGCATAATGAGCTTTTTGTTGATTATTCACCCGCTTTTTAATCAATTAAATTTAAATGAATGTACTTGTTGCTTATTACAGCAGCACACTAGAATTGGCCTTGAGATGAGAACTTTGCAACCCTTCAAAATCAATCTTGGTTTTCTTAACTACTGGAGCTAAAAATGACACCTCTCCACTGCAAACATAAGTTTGTTTAAAAGTCATTGTTCCTATTTTCTGGAAAGCTGTATCCCTATGTGGCAGCCTCGGGGCCCCTTCACGGTCAGCACCTTCAGCAAACTATAATTCCTAAGGTTCTTTGAGGAAAGCTGTGGGAATTAAAACTTTTCTGAAACTCCTCTGTATTAGGTTGTCAGGGACAATCCTCTGCCTTCCCATTTTTTGGGTGGCTTTTAAAATGTCCTAGTTTCTCTGTTCTTTTCCCTCTTTTCCCCTTTCTCCTCAGCTTACATGTGTCCCAGTTTTCATCCATAATGCTGGAAAATAAGTAGGCACCTCTGAAGATGATTTCACCAGGCTTAAAGAAACTTACTTGCTAGTATAGTCTTGATGTCCCTGTCATCTGCAGAGAGGGCTGTGTGGATTAACTTCCCAAACATGAGTAGATATCACCTTGTCATCCAGGAGAAAAGATTTCCTGCAAGGTTAAACAAGTAGATAAATGCAGTGCATAGGATGTATTGGAATTTATATTTAAATAAAGACTTCTCCCCATTCATCCCAATATAAAGTATTGTAATTATTTTAATTTTATTTAACCCACATCCTGCCTTTCTCCTAGCATAGGATTCTAAGACTTCTAACTACAGTATATAATTCTTATTTAGTTTCAGCTGAGTCTTTGGTGTTCCAGTGTGCTTCGGGGATGGGAAGAGGAAAAAAAGAGAAGAATAAAAGAAAATGGGAGAGTGGGGAAGAAAAGAAATGGAAAACAAAGCTGGTCCTTCTCTCTAAGACTTTCTCTCTAAGAGAAGGCACATAACAACAAACAACAAAGCTTAATTACTGGCAGTAAGAGCTAAAACTAGCTCGTGATGATGATGATTTATCTCCCCATGAATCAAGGTGGAGAATATCCACACAAAACAATTAAATATCAATTAAAATACATCAACACACACAATATCAGTTTAAAAGAACAAATAAAACCAGTACACATTAAAACCATTTAAAAATCACAGTTTAAAAGTCATCTGGATAGGCCTGCCAGAAGAGATTTGTCTTTAATGCTGATTTGAATTCTGATAGCATATTCAGCTTCGTATCTCTTCGGGCAGGTCATTCCAGAGTCTCGGGGCAGCTGAAGAAAACATCCTCTGGCTGACCGTTGCCAACCTAGTCTTGGCTGACCGGAATAAATGTCCCCTAAGTGTACAAGGTGGATTATATGGGAGAAGGCAGTCCCATAGGTAACCTGGACCCAAACCATGTAGGGCTTTAAAACCATGTAGGGTTTTGCCTTTGGCTCTGTCATCCCCTGGAATCCAGTGCCCCAAATTTCATCTGAACTTCTACAAAATGGAATCCTTCTCTCCTTGAGCTGAGGCAAGGCTCCGCTTTCTATGCATACCTGGAGCAAACCCTGCTGGGACACTCTCTGGCCAGGGGGGCCCTTCTGTTCTTCACAACCACAATCCCAGAGCAGGCTGAAGCGAGTTGAAACAGACCCCCAGAGAAGCCGGGCACCGATATTCCGATGGAAGAATCCGCAACAAGGTGGCAGAACCTTCAGGGTCCGGATCCGTGCACTGATTGGCCATGGCACAGCTCAGAAAGGGGGAGCCCTGGCGACGGAACGCTGAGCCTGGCAACCGAGGAGGGCCCCCCCGCCATTGGAATTGGAAGGAATGGCTTCCCAGGCATCCACCTTACAGTTATGGCCGGCCCTGCCGTGAGACAGAAGCAGTGGCCTTGGGCTGGAGAGGCTCGAGGGCAGCGGACAGGGGGGTGTCAGAAGTCATTGCACTGTGTGCCCTATGGGCTGCCATGAGCCCCCAAAGCTAGTCCCTCGGATTAGAAGTTGCCGCTGCCCATCTCCCTCTGATACCTCTGCTAGCCGTTGGGTCACTGGTGGCTTCTGTCTCAGTGAGGCTGGTGAAACTGCTCTGTGTTCTAGTGTGAACTTTATGGGAGCTATCCAAGGTGCTGAATCCTCCTCCTCCTCCTCTCTTCCTCTTTATCTTCTCCCTCCTCTTCCTCCTCCTCTTCCTCCTCCTTCTGTTTCTTCCTCTTTTGTTTCCTCCTCTTCCTCTTCCTCGTCTTCCTCCTCTTCTTCCTCCCCCGCCTCTTCTTTTTCTTTTCCTCTTCCTCCTCCTCCTTATTTTACACCCTGATTTTTCTCCAAAAAACAAAGATTCAAAGTTGGGCTCACAAATTCAGACCAATGCAACATAGTTTTAAAAACAGTAGCAGTAGTACAATATATCAACATTTTTAAAGAATCAACCCCTTCACAACACTGAAAACAATTTGCAACATACAAATATCAATGTTAAAAAACAGTTTTAAAAACCTGTACCATTAACACTGTACAGCACACGCTTTAAAAACCTTTCTTGAAAAACCTTTTGTTGGGATAGAAAACAGCAACAAGAAGAAAAAGTCTTCTCCTGCTTCTGTCGGCCCTAAGAATGGACTTCCAAAGCCTTGGGGAAACCACCGAGGAGCCCCCGTTACGGTGAGTGTGGTGGGATTGAAAAAAGGGCCTCTCCTGAGGATCTCAGGAGCAGAAAGGCTCATAGACGGTATCAGTTCTGGCCGATTGCCTGGACCTAAGCCGTACAGGGAGGCAGGAGCTCAGCACCCTGGACAGCGCTTTTAAAGTTCAGACTGAAACTCAGAGGGGATTCACTATCCCATTGACGTGAAAACCATCTTGCCAATGGCAAACAATCTAGTTGACTTTTGTACATGGAGCAGACAGAGCTGCCATCTTCTGCTGGTCCTCAGGCAGCAAAATGTCTTGGGCTGGCTCTGCTTAGAGTTCACCACTCTTCCCCTACCAAAAACTCTGGAGTCTAATATTCACTCCGTGTTCTCTGAGAATCCACGTCCCTTTTTCGGTACAAAAAAAATAAGTTGCTGAATATTTCATCTCCTTCTGACACACTTTGAAGTCAATACTTGATATCTATCAGAATTTGACAGCTGCCATTCCATTCTGTTTCATTCTGTAATGGATTATATCTTTGGAGGTTTCATACCGAACATCCATCAAAATGAATAGACGCTGGCAATCTCAGAGCGGGAAGGCTTCCCGTTCCTCTTGCCGGGAGTAAGGAATGATCTGCAGCACCCACCCACCCTTGCCAAAATCCAAAGCCCGCTGTCTTCCAACATTTCACAGAGGAAAACAACATGTCGAAAGTAGTGAGTGAGGAAGAACAGCCAAGCTAGTAGAGGCTGTAGCCATTTGCCTTTGCCTGAATAGACTCAGAAGCTAATTGAGTGCAAACTGTTTTTGCACCTTGAATTCAGTTTGATAACAATTAAATAACAAGTAAGATGGGGACAATGCAGAAGGAAAGAGAGAGAGAGAAACTGGGTCATTTTAAAAGCAGCTGAAAAAGTAGGAAGGCGGAGGATTTAATCACGACTGTCCGTTCCAAACTGGGTGTCCAAACACTGTTGGGCAACCAGCCATAGGCTGATTACTGCACAGCTGATAATCAGCGGCACAGCACAGTCAAACAAAGGAGCCAAGGTGGTGTGAAGTCAGACACTTACTTTAATAGCAAGCAAATACAACTTCATAAGCAAAATCCAAATAACAAGGTATAGGTCCGGCAAAGAGATTTCAGAGTAGTCTCACAGAATCCAAGTCAGGCAAACAGATTTCAGAGTAACAAACATAATGTGGGTCAAACAGTGAGCAGGAACGCGGTGGGTAACCAGGTAGGTCAAATAGTCTCCAACAACCCCTGGAAGGCAGTGCTGCATATTTATAGAGCATTGTTTATTAATTGCTGCTTGCTACAAATACGCTGAGACCTCTGCAAGCCCTCCTTTTGTTGTCTGCATGCTGTAAAGGTAGGTATAGGTAAGTTGTCCTCTGTATCTGAAGGGCCGGACTCTCTGCCAGAGCTGGGACTTTTTTTATTTAAGGAGGCTTTTGGCTTTGAACATGATGTGGAAGACTGAGCTTTTAACCGGGGCGTTTCTGTTTTACGCTTTCTTATCTAGTTTTAAAAACTGCATTTAATCTCCATTTTTAGCTAATTTTAAAATA
The DNA here is from genome assembly GCA_030847615.1 of Gambelia wislizenii. NCBI lineage: Eukaryota > Metazoa > Chordata > Lepidosauria > Squamata > Crotaphytidae > Gambelia > Gambelia wislizenii. The sequence goes on along the minus strand of JAUMIR010000012.1, from coordinate 28,535,676 downwards.
AAAAAATAAAAAAAACCATTTAATTGTGTTTTTACTTTTGTACTGAAAACTTTTAAATGGTATTGTGTTTTTAAAAGGTTGTAGACTACCTTGGATCCCATGTTGGGAGAAAGGTGGGATATTATACCTGACAGTAAGAGCTGTTCGGAAATTGAATCTGCTGCTGCCTTGGAGTATGGTGGATTCCCCTTCTTTGGAGGTTTTTAAACAGAGGCTGGATGGCCATCTGTCAGATGTGCTTTGATTGTGTATTCCTGCATGGCAGAATGGGGTTGGACTGGATGGCCCTTGGGGTCTCTTCCAATTCTGTGATTCTGTACAAACAAACAAAGCTTGTGCAATAACCAAACTCTCCTCCCAAATCCATCTTTTAGCTGCTGCAGCTTCCAACATAGTCATTGCCTGGCTGGGTGGAAAGAGAAGGAATGGCAGGGAAGTGCCCATCTCTTTTCCTTTAGCTGGACATACGGCTATGGTGTCATGTCCCCTGATCTCTGGAGAAGGCCCAGAAGGTTCTGGAGGATGCCTGGTGGAGCATGTCTAGCTATAGGAACGTAGCTGGACGCTTTACTGCCACCCTCCTGATCTCCTTTGGCCAGGAAATGGGTAAAAGGTAGGTCTGGGGTGTCTGGGAGAGGAGATGTGGTGTTGCTATACTGGTGGAACTTGATGCTACGTCTTCCAATCCAGGATCCTCATCATCATCACATCCTCCTCCATCATTTATTTGCATCCTGCCTTTTTCCCAGTTCTGCTGCTGGGCTGCAGTGAGTTTCCAGGAAAGAAACAGTTGCAGCCAATGAGCACAAATATGATTGCCTATATTGTTGTTATGGACCTTCAAGTCATTTCTGATTTATGGTGACCCAAGGTGAACTTATCACAGGGTTTTCTTGGCAAGACTTCTTCTCAGGAGGTTTGTCACCATTGCCTCCCTCTGAGGCTGAGAGAGTGGGACTTGCCCAAGGTCAGCCAGTGGGTCTCCATCACTGAGCGTAGAATCGAACCCTGGTCTCCAGAGTCATAGCCCAGTGCTGAGACCTCTACACCAGTCCCTGGCACACTGGAAAAACCCCATTGCCAGACTCCTACACCAGAAAGCTGAAGAAGTGCTACACTATGGGATTGTAAGGCTCCCCTCTGGTGGCAAATATAGGAAATGGTTTGTAATTCTCCTCCTCCAGGGGTTGTATATACGAGGTCAGTGGTTCTTAACCCATGGTCCGGAGACCCCCAGGGCTCCACAATGTCCTCACGGGGGTTCCACAGAGGCTTGAAGGCTGCTTGGCCCACCTCCTCCCTGCAGTCGAGTGGTCACATGACAGGAACTAATGCAAAGGCCAGCTGGCTGGCTAGGCCTGCACATTGCCATTCAGTGTGCCATTGCACATTGCCATCCGCTCCAGCCACAAGCTTGCAAGAAGAAGCAGAAGAAAAGTCTTCTCTCCCTCTCCAGTGCCTCTGAGAAAAGGTTTAATGGATGGTGTAATTGTGTTGTTATTGTTCTTGTTAGTAGGGTTTTAAATCTTGAGTTAAGTTTTGGGGGTCCACAGCAACAAAATACTGTATTGTATATTTAAAGGGGGTCCCTGGTAAAGAAGAACCGCAGCAATATGGGATTGTAAGGCTGCCCTCTTGTGGCAAATATAGGAACTGGTTTGTACTGTACAGTAATTCTTTTTTACTCTTGGGCTGCCTCAGCACTGTAGAAATAACCCAGTTTGACACCGCTTTAATCCCCCTGGCTCAATGCTATGGAATCCTGGGATCTGTAGTGGTTTTTTTGAGACACTTAGCCCTCTCTGTCAGAGAGCTCTGGTGCCACAACAAACTACACATCCCAGGATTCCATAGTGTTGAGCCAGGGGAGTTAAAGTGGTGTCAAACTGGATTATTTTTGCAGTGCAGACGCAGCCTTGGTTTCCCACTGGAAGAGCTGGCCTCTGCCTTTTCTCCCTGGGTGCCCATGGCCAGGCCTGGCTCCAGAGGGTGGAAAGGGTGGCCGTTGACCAGATCCAGCTGACATTGTGCATCCTAAATAACGCAGCAAGGAATGCAGCTAGCACAAGCTGGAAGAGTCCAGTTTCCTCAAAAGCTGATGAAGGCAGTCCTAGTGAAACGAACCAGGTGGAAGGGTTTGCAGAAGGATAGCCAGCCCCGAGAAGCTGTGACCAGAAGTCACATGGATCAAGCGATCCGAGCTGGGGGAGATGTCCTTCATGAGGCAATGAGCCTATGCTGTGGGGCCCAGAGTGACTCGGAAGTGGTGGTCCCTGGACCAGTGCCAGTTGCTGAGCCATTGGCAGATGGTCCTTGGTGAGTTTCCAGCAAAGAAAGAAAAGCAGACACTGTAGCCAAATAGTTCCTTGCACAATAAGGGGGGGAAATAATTGCTGTTCCCCCACATCAAATAGCCTCAGAAGCTCTGCTCTCACCCACATTTTTATACCATCTCATTCGGGGGGAGCTATGGCATATGTGTACAAAATGGGGGTACTGCCCTCCCAGTAAGAATTCTCTCCCCCCCAAAAAAATGTCCTCCAGTCTCCAAATTTCTAGCATTGCAGAGAATGGGGCAGTGAAAATGGTTCCCACCTAGAACTCTTCTCTTTGTTGGGTCTGCCTTCCCTTGGTCACTCTGCCTGCCCCTTTTCTTTGGATGCCTAAACTCTAACTTCCATATGCACAACCGATGTTTTAAGTTCCAGCAATGTTAGACATTTGGGGACTGAAGGAAAGTTTATTGGGGAGGCAGAATTCTTACTGGGAGGGCAATGTCCCCCCCATCCCCATAGATACATCCATGCATTGATGATGAAGCAAGAACCACCGGGATGGCACTGAAGGTGCTTCAGCTTTTCGACTCTGTGCCATCCATCCGCTCTTCCAACACTCCTAGGTGAGGCTTGGCTATGCCGGCTGCATAGTTAGAGGGGGGCACAACACTCTGCCCTCCAACCCCACTCTCCTCTCCCCCAAAATGGAGCTCCAGCAGCGATGGAAGCAATGCCTTTCTTGCAAGAAGACTTCTTGACTTTCTACCGCTACTTTAACCATAGGCGTAGAGCTTGAAAATAGTGAGAAGAGGCCTGGAGCTTGGAAATGTTAGTTTTTGGACTATCCCTCCCAGAATCATAGAGTTGGAAGGGATGCCATGGGTCATCAAGTCCACCCCTCCACACACAGAGAGTGCAGGAAATCCAGCCAGAGAAGGGAGCTGTCTAGCCTTTTCCTGAAGATGTCCAGAGAGGTGGTGAGGTCTCTTTCTCTGGGGGAAAAGAGAAAGAGGCTAGACAGCTACCTGCTGGCCTGCCTGCACTGAGCAGGAGGAGGGTAGGACTTGATGGCCCTTGGGCCCCCCTTCCAATTCTATGATTCTATGAATCCCCCAGCCAACTTTGCTCTGGGCCTCTCCATATTTCTGCCAACCCTGAAGGAGGGAGAGAATGGACTCAGGACCAGCTTCCTGTCCGGAAACTGATACCAAGGGAAAGCGAATAATAAAGAAAAAGAAGAGTTGTTTTTTATTGATTATATTTAAATGCAAAATATAAATGCAAAATGCACAGAGCTCCAAAAAAGCGATACAAGGATCAGGAGGCATGGAGACACACTATCCACATTTATTTATTTATTTATTTATACCCTGCTCTTCAGCCACAAGGCGATCAGAGTGGCTTACAAATTGTTTTTAAACAATAGAAATTTACACATCTACACTGTATTAAGCAGTTTCCAATGTGTGTTAGCTGATGCTGCAGCCTTATTTGAGAACTCACGCCGAACAAGTCTTGAAGAGAAATGACAACGCAGAAAGAATCACAACCCGGAAACATCACCCAAGGAGACCTTCTGCTGTGCTTTTTGCAACCAGACTTATCTCCGATTGGCCTTTTTAGTCATCAGCGCGCTTGCAGAAAGCGCGGGGTGAGTCCTTCCTGAATCTTCGTTTGTGAAGAAAAGCCAGAGAGATATTTAAATGCAAAATTAAAAAAAAACCCAATAATTAAAACTATGCATAGTTATGTTTCCATTTTGTAACAAAGAAAAATTCAAGGGAGTCATAATAATTCCATTAGTTTAAATCAATGCAATTTCGTATACTCTTCCCATCTTCTCACTTTTCTCTCTGCTACCTTATACATGTATCTTTCCTTCCAAATGCCTACCTGACTTTTGCTGGCTTTTATTTTTGCAAAGGGGTTTTACATTGACTTTGAATTTATGTAAATAAAATTCAATCTTACCTCTTATTTATTGCTTCAAAATTTTCTCTTTATAACATACTTTCTATCCTGTACAATTTTAATGCTTATCCTATTGCCCAAGACTGTCCACTTCTGCTATTTTGTATACTTTATATACTTTGCAGAAATAATTTATTTTCCCAATATAAAGTAATTGGTGCAATGCAGAGAGTGAAACGTTCACAATCTTTAACATTACTGGTGTTGGGCACCAGTAAATAGAAGAGTTCTATGTGTTAATTATTGTGAATGTTTCACGCTCTGCGATGCAAGAAATTCAAGGATGGGAGGGAAATTCATTTGGTAGAATTCATATTGGTATAACTTTTACGTATTTATAACATCAACAGAGTTTATTTCCTAGTTAGGGTATGAAAGCAAGTGCCATAATCACATGTAGTGTAGTGGTCAGACTGGGACCTTAGACCAGTCAGTCTCCCTCTCAACCTGACCTACCTGCCAAGGTTGTTGTTACTGTGAGGATAAGGTGAGATGAAGGGCAGACAGGTAAACCACCTTGAGGTCACTGAAGATAAGGCAAGGTATAAACTTGAGGAAGACAGGTCCATAGATTCTGTATCCACTTTTTCACTTATCCACATTAAAAAAAAAAAAGAAAGTTCTCTCTAGGCATTTCTGGGTCCTCCAATTTGATTCTATGGTCGATTTCTAATTTAATACTGTTTTAAGAGGTGGGTGGGTTAGGTTACTGTTGTAATTATAGAGTTTTTATGCTGTAAGCTGCCCTGATTGCGTTGCGGAGGGGCGGGACAGAAATAATAATAATAATAATTATTATTATTATTATTATTTCTGGTGTTTGCTTCAAAGAAAATAATAGGGTTCCCTATTATCCATGGCTTCAGGTATCCACAGGGGGTCCTGGAATGTATATAAGAAGAAATTCTTATTTTGCCAACTGACATCCGTAAGATGACAGCTAGTTCCTCTAGGAAAGGTCCAATATTTATTACTCCCAAGCAGAGCCCCAAAATTTAAATATAATAATGAACATTTTAAAATGACTGGGCATTTAGAAAATATTTTTTTAAAAGAATGAGATCTTTGGTATCTTTTTAATTAAAAAGCCAAAGGTCACAAAAACACAGAAGGGAAAAGGTTAGGTGACTAAGAAACAAGAATCACACACAGAGACACTTAGCTCTATTTTTTTAACTTTATTTTTTCCCACAGACATTTATTTAAAGCATTTCTGTATTGCCTCCAAACCACAAGGGCTTCCCAGACAGTATATATGTTTGTGTGCACGTGCAAGAGAGAGAAAGATTAACAAACAGAACTTAAAAAAATATAACATGAGCAAAACGTTTTGATTCCCACTTTCTTCAATTGCTAAACTTGAAACATCATGGTGGCAATAAATGTTTGCATTGGACCACATATCAGTTCTCCTCCCTCTCTTTTCCTATTTCAAAATATTATTAGTGTAATGCATTTGAATGGGAAGATAGGTTTATTTTGTGTTGTAAACCCTTTGTTGATCTGTCTGTGGTATGATTTTTCTTGTTGCTGTCATTGGGGATATCCACACTGTCTCAATTATAGTGCTACGATTCCACTTTAACCGCCGTGGCTTCATCCCGTGGCATCCTGGGCTTTGTAGTTTGACCAGGAGTTAAGGATTTGTAGTTCAGGGGAGCATCTTTGGGAATGCCATCAAGTACATCGCCCAACTATGAGCCCCAGACAATTATAATTATCCTTGCACCAGTTATCCTTGCATTCCATATCTGGGACCCTGATATCCCAGAGAGGCCATTGCAAGGAATGGAAGTTTTTTTTAAAAAAAAATCAGGATGAGCTTTTATGTTGTTTCTGTTTTTTACGTTGCATGTTTAAATTGATTTTGTGGTTTTAATTGTTCTGTAAACTGCCTTGGATCCCACTTTGGGAGAAAAGGGGCATAGAAATTGCACAAATGTGTTTATCTTGGATTGGCCTTTTTAGTCATCAGCACGCTTGCAGAAAGCACGGGATGAGTCCTTCCTGAATCTTCATTTGCAAAGAAAAGCCAGAGAAAGAGAAGGCGCCTTGGATCCCACTTTGGGAGAAAAGGGGCATAGAAATTGCGCAAATAAATAAATGAATAAATAAATAAATAAAGGTTGGGCTAGGAGGGGCCTTGGGCCTGATCCATCCCAGATCCGATGATTTCTTCTGGTTCCACATTTCCCTTCTCTTGCAACAGGTCATCTCCAGCCATTGCTCTCTGGAAATGTGCTCAAATAACCGAAACCAGCCATTACTGTGCAAATGGCCAAGGAAGGACGGAGGGATCTGTGCCCACTGGGTTGTCTTCCACCTCCTCTTCCTTTCAGGGTAATAATAATAATAACAACAACAACAAAATTTATTTCTATCCCACCCCTCTGCAACGCAGTCGGGGCAGCTTACATCATAAAAATTCCATAATTCTTAACTCGGGGTCCAGGAACCCCCAGGGGTCCGCAAAGAGGGTCTGCAAAGGTTTGGAGGCTGCTTGGCCCACCTCCTCCCTGCAGTGGCCATGTAAGATTCGGCTGCTTTTTCCCTTAAGTGGCCACTGGATTATTTCCTTTCCCCCCCTCTTTTTAATTATTGTACGTTTTTAATTTGTTTAATTTAATATTGTTTGAAGGGATGGGTGGGTGGGTTAGGGTATTAATGTAATTATGGGATTTTTTATGATGCAAGCGTTGCAGAGGGGTGGGATAGAAATAAATTATTATTATTATTATTATTATTATTAGCAACAGGAGCCAAGGCCAAGGTTGGCTGGCTTGGCCTGCACATTGCCATTCAATCCACTCCAGCCACGAACTTGCAGGGTGAAGCAGGAGAAAAACTTTCCATCTTCCTCCGGAGCCTCTGAGGGAAGGATTAATGGATTATTATTTTTTAAATTAAAACAAAAAATTAATTAGGTATTTATACCCTGCTCTTCAAGCCACAAAGGCTCTCAGAGAGGCTTACAAATTGTTAAGCAATAGCAGCTTACACATCTACACTGCATTAAGCAGTTTCCAATGTGTATTATTATTTTGTATTATTATATTTGTATTAGAGAGAGAGAGATTTGTATTATTATTATTAGGTACAATAATAATAATAATAATAATTCTTAGGGTTTTAAATCTTGAGTTAAGTGGCAACAAAATACATTTAAAGGGGGTTAAAAACAGGTTAAGAGCCACTGCTTTAAACAATATATTAGGGAGGAAAGAAAGGAGGAAGAGAAAGAAGAAACAGGGGCGGGAGAGAAGGGACTGCGCATGCGCCGGGGCAACTAACCACCCATCCCTACAGCTGACACACTCGCATCCTCCTAGCCTTCCAACCCCGCGCTTGCGCAGACCGTCCTTTCCCCTCCACTCCCGTTTTGCCTCTTCCTCCCTTCGCTTCCATTTTGGAGGCGAAACCAACCTTGATGACAAACGGCTTTGAGAAGGCGGGAGCAAAAAAAAAAGAGGAGTCTCCTCCTCCTTTGTGACATTGATGGGCGCGTCAAGCACCCAATAGACGCGCGGGAGCTTCCAAAGAGCCCCGCCTCAGCGGCCAAAAGAGGCGGGCTTTTGCGAAGTCGAAAACCTATAGGCGGACTTCTGTTTTTCTCCTCCCCCTTTTTTTTAAGGGGCGGCTCCCCCAGCATGTTCGGTTGCGGGCTTTTGGTGCGCTCGGGGCGGCGCCTCTCGCTCAGTGTGATGCGAGGCGGCGGAGGGGACGGGTGGGGGGCTCGTCACCCCTGATTGTTGTGATGATGATGCGGCGGCTCCTGGTGGCGTCGGCGGGAGCGGGAGCGGCGGGGCGGAGGTAGCCGGGCGAGGCGAGCGGAGAAGCAGCGACTCACCCAGCCGCCGGAGGAGGAAGCGAGGAGGAGGAGGGAGGCCGCCGCCATCACCGCCGCCGCCATCATGGAGGAGAAGGCGTCGAAGGAGGAAGGCGAGGCCGAGATCCAGGAGCTCCACGGGCCCGAGCACTGGTTCTCCAAGTGGGAGCGGCAGTGCCTGGCCGAGGCCGAGCAGGACGACGGCGTGTTGCCGCCGGAGCTGCAGGACGACGACGACGAGGAGGCCGCCGCCGCCGCCGCTGCCGCCGCCGCCCCGCAGCCCGAGCACAAGCAGCAGAAGCTCTGGCACCTCTTCCAGAACTCGGCCACCGCCGTCGCCCAGCTCTACAAGGGTGAGCCGGCAGGGAGGCCCGGCCCGGCCCGGAAGGCAGGCAGGCAGGCAGGCCGCAAGATGGCCGGAGGGAGCAGGAGGAGGAGCCGGGCGGAGGCCGGGGGGGTCCCTCCCTCCCTTCCCTCCCCACATAATTGGGGGAGTATCTTTCTACGGCCTGTCCCTTTAACCCCCCCTAATAAACAGGAGTCCCAGACACGTGTCCGTGCTTACAGACGTGTCCGTGCCCCCTCTCTCCCTCCCCTCCCCACATAATTGGGGGAGTATCTCCTTTCTAGGTCCAGTCCCTTTAACCCCCCCCAAAGAGGAATCAAATTATCACCCCCCATACACGTGTCCATGCCTACAGACGTGTACATGCTCCCTCTCTCCCTACATAATTGGGGGAGTATCCCCTTTCTAGGTCCAGTCCCTTTAACCACCCACCCTAAAAAACAGGAATCTGATTATTCCAGACACGTGTCCGTGCCTACAGACGTGTACATGTCTCCCTGCCATCCTTCCCCACATAATTGGGGGAGTATTTGCTTTCTATGGCCAGTCCCTTTACCCCCCTAAAAAAACAGGAATCTAATTATCTCAGACACGTGTCCTTGCCTTCAGACGTGTACATGTCTCCCTCCTTCCCTCCCCACATAATTGGGGGAGTATCTCCTTTCTAGGTCCAGACCCTCCCCTAAAAAACAGGAATCAAATTATCCCAGACACGTGTCCATGCCTACAGACGTATACACGGTAGAAGCCGGGCGTGGACGACTCTGGGTTTCGCTTCCTTTATTTTGGGGTGTGTGTGTGTATTAATTTAACCTCGGACGTTGCCTGAGAGGAATAAAGGGGGTCCCTTTTTACTTTTCAGCCCCCCAAAAGAGGAATCAAATTATTCCTCCTCTCCACACACACGTGTACGTGCCTACAGACGTACACACACACACACGCGTCCCCCTCCACGGGTGTCAAACTCTAAATTTCGCCTCCCTTATAGATAAGACTAATAATAAATGTCGTTTTTTTCCTCCCCCCGCCTCCCTCAGAGGTTTTCTGTATCCGCGCCCCCGTGCTCCTTCCTCCCCGCCACACACACGTGTACGTGCCTACAGACGTGTACACGCTAAAGACGGGTGTGGGATTAAAGGTTTCTCCTCCCTTATACCTAAGGCTTATTGGTTTTTTGTGAGGGGAATAATGTCTTTTTTCCTCCTCAGTTTTCCCTCAGGAATGCGGGGGGGGGAGGCTTTCCGTGCGTGAGGGAAGCCGGGTTTTCCTCACAAAATGTCTGACTCGGGTGCGTGTGAAGGGGAAACGAGGGGCGTCGTCGCTGCGGCGGGCAGCCGGGCAGGTCGGAAGGGAGCCGAGGCCTTGACCGAGGCGACACGGGGGCCTCGGTCCGGCCGTTTCCTCGCCCGCCCGCCCAGCGCGGCCTCCACACCCAGCGACGGGCTCGGCGGCCGCTCACAAAATGGCGTGCGAGGCCCTCCCAATACAATACCAACGGGACTCTTTTATTTTGCAACCGGGGAGAGGGGGGGCGAAGGAAAAAAATAGGCTGAGGCCTCTTTATTCCCTTTAGGTCCTTTTTCCCAATCCCCCCCCCTCATTCTTGAAAGGTGGGGTCGTCCGGGTGCGCTGGGCCCCTCCCTTCGGCCCTTCCCACCCACAAAATGGCGAAGGAGCGGGAGGGGGGGAGGGAATTATAATTAGAAGAGCGGGCGGGCAGGGAGCTTATTTATATATAGGTTTTTGAGGCGAGGGGTTGTGAGATGCAATTCTGAAGGGTGTGTATTAAATGGCGTTTCCTTTCCCTCTTTATCTCCCCCATGGAACAAGGCAGCTTATTAGGTGCCCCCCCTCCATACAATGGGCGCTTCCACTAGGCTCGGGTCCCCCCTCCCTTTAAGGCTTGGTTGGGTCCAGGGTGGATTTATACCCCGCTTGCTTGTTTGCTGTCTGTCTGGCTGCTTCCTCTGCTTTGCAAAGCCTCCCATTTCCTCCCCATGCCTCTTCCTTCCAGGCTGGTGGCTGAACAAAATGGCCGAGGGAGGAAGCAGAGGCAGAGTTCAACCTGGTGGGGTGAAGCAGGAGGAGCAGCAAAAGCTGCAAAGAAAGACAAATGGCATTTTCTTATTTCTCCCCCACTTTTTCCCTTCTTTTCTTCCAATCTTTTAAATCCATCCTCTCTTTTTCCCCCCCTCTTTTTCTTTTTTTTGCACAGACCGAGTATGCCAGCAGCCAGGCCTCTCCCTCTGGGTTCCTTTCCAGAACGCGGCCACCGCTGTCACCAACCTCTACAAAGGTGAGAAGGGATTTTGGGGAGGTATGGGGGGGAAAAGAAGGCATTGGGTGGTCAGTCAGGGCAGAGTTTAAAGAAAGAATGCAAATGTTAGATTTTCCTTGGGTTTTTTTCCAGGCTCTGAGGATGCCATAATAATAATGATAATAATAATAATAATAATAAATACAATTTATTTATATCCCACCCCTCTTTGAACATTCGGGGCGGCTTACAACAGTAAAATAATACATAATATAAAACAACTCAAAATCCCTTCCCCCCCTTAAAACATTATTAAATCAATACAAGTAAATAATAATAATATTTATTTGTTTTTACCCCACCCTTCTGCTAAAAACAATTGGGGCGGCTTCCAACAATTAAGATGCTACAATGCCGACTAAAATCCCTAAGCACCACCTACCCCCACCCTCCCCCATAGTAATAATAATAAAATTTATTTCTATCCCGCCCCTCTGCAACGCAATTGGGGTGGCTTACAATATAAAAACTCCATAATTACAGTACCCTAGCCCACCCCCCTTAAAATAATATTAAATTATAAAGGATTAAAAACATACAATAATTAAAAATATATTAAATTAGAAAATAAAAAATAAAGATAGAACGTACAATAATTTTTTTAAAATCCAACTGCAGCTCAGAAGGAAGGACAGCTGAGTCTTGAGCCAGGATAGCTATTCAGGAAAGGCCTGCCGGACCATTATAAACAGTATAAAATTAAAAACCACCTAACTAAAACCACATTAAAAAACAAATACAAAGAAGACTAAAAGAGGCCAGGAGACGCAGCTCCTGAGGCCGGGATCTAATCAGGAAAGGCCTGCCAAAAGAGATCCATCTTTAATACTTTTTTAAAGCTACTCAAGCTTGTCATCTGACGGATCTCATCAGCCACAGATGCAGGCGAAACGTTAGAAAGAAACTATTCCAGAACACGGCCTCACAGTCCGGGAAAAACCCAAGGAAAATCTATGGATGCCGGCCGTGAAAGCCTTCGACTTCACAATGGAAATGTTTATTGCTGAGTCCGAAGGCCATTGCAAAGAAGGGAGAGTTGAAAGAGGAATTAAAGGTCAAAAGAAGCCTGCCAAAGGTGCAGCTGGGGTTTGGGGGAGAGAGATTTGAAAATCACCTTCTTCCTTCTTTTCCCAACTACAAATCCTTCTATCTAGCGAGCTTTCAGGTGTGTTCCTGTACATGTGCGTGTCTGTCTTGGGTCTTGTTATGGTGGAGGGATGTGTGTGCATGTGTTTGTGGTTGCACATTGCAGTCTACAACCTGCACTGCAGTGGCCTGGTTTTAGTTGTGATGTCTGTGTAGTTCTTTAATTTGATGCATTTCAGCTGCTTGTATTCCCCTGAAAATGTGTGCAGTTCAGAGTGGCTTTTTGTGGTCCAAATCAGATTGGTTAGACAACTGCCCCCACCACCAATCAGGTGATCTTGTATTATTTAGCTGTATATCATGTTAAATATAGAAGCTGAGAGAGGAGTGGAACTTAAAGAAAGCAAAGTAAATGCCTTTAAATTATCTGGCTTATGGTTACTCCATTGATTTCATAGATTTTTTTGGTAAGACTTATTTGGTTTGCCATTGCTTTCCTCAGAATATACTGTAGTTAAAGTGGTGCTTTATAGGCTGTCTGAAATAGGGGATGGATAATTATTTTTTTCAAGTCTGCCAGAGAATGGCACCTTATTTGTGTCCATTGGTTACAGTTCTTTTCCTGGAAACTCACCAAGGTTCAGGGACCAGCACCTGTCCAGAGACCACCATTTTGAGTAGCATAGATGTACTGCACCTTGTCTTCACTGTCATTCTCTCATCCAAGTACTCACCAGCCCTGATGATGCTGACCTTTCCAGATCAAATGGGATCTGGTGCTTAGGCAGTGTGTTGGTACTTGCAGGTAGCCTAATATGAGCAGAATATGGATTTGTATGCCTGACGAAGAGCTCACAGCAGTAAGGTGGCATTTCTTTTTATTCTGGACAGTATTTTTTCAATCTCTGGCCCTTCAGCTGCTTTGGGTTTCAGTTCCCAGAATCCCTCACAATTGGCCAAGCTGGCTGAAGCTATTGGAAGGTGAAGTCCAAAGACCTAGAGAACTAAAGTTTGAGAACCACTGGTCTGCAACCTTGGCTGGCCTTTCACCTGGTTTGCGGGGTCTAAGCTGTAGCACATCAGCATGGTAGAAAGGAGGGAAGACAAATGAATAGATGGGGACCTAAGAATTTATAGGTCTGGAAATTGGTGTCCAGTGAAGTATCATTTCTGTAATATCTCTGTGCTCTAGAGAGAAATGTGCTTCCACTATGGAAAAAAGAAAGCTTCTAGAATATGGTATCATGACATTATTGAATGTGGTGGTAGTCTTTCTGTTTTGGTGTATATTCAGCATCAAATTGAACAGTTCAAATGTGTGCTTCTGTGGAGCTCCAGCAGAACAACCACATGTCTTTTTCTTTCACTCATATGGGCATAAGTTATGCCTTTCGTGCCTTCACTGATGGTGGGGATCCATTACGAGCCTTGAGTAGCATTGGAATGGTAGCTCCTTAGTTTTTCCTTCTGAAGAGTGCCATAAGTGATGCAAAGTCCCATATGTTCATGTGAAGCAGCCTCTGAAATCTTGATAGGGATTGAATCAATAGGACTACTTCAGCAGTCACTTAGAATTGCTCCTTAGAATTAGCCCTCCTTAAGCTCAGTTGTCTCTGGCTTCCCTTGCTGGTAGTCTAGCAGCTCTACTCTAGTCTAATCACTGTTTAGGATCAGTGACTCAGAAATAATATTATAAATGATGAAGTAATAAGAGGAGTGGAGGAAATTGCAGACTTTTGATCTTGTTTTTTTTTTCCTCCCCATCTTGTGTGTTGTCTGAACATTTGTAGATGGGGCAAGCAGGGAACCTGAGCAGATCTGTCCTTGGTGGGGATTTCAAAGAGTAACTGTGTTGGGTTGAGGTGGAAAGCAGGAATCTTGAAATTCATTGGTGATAGAATGCAGTAACCTTGCACAACCTCGTGCCCTCTATGGCCTGAATCCCATTGGCTAGTCTTAACTACAGTAAACCAATTGAATCAATTTTTGAATGTTAATTTTCATTGGTTCATTGGGTCTAGTTTTGTTAAGAGTGCAACATCATCCCCTCTTATGGTCCAACAGATCTGAAAGGCAACAAATTAAAGAAGGCTGGAATAGAAGAATATTGAGCAACCTCCAAATATCTCCTCTTCCCTTCCCTTATTCCCTCAAACTTCCTCATGGGAATGCTGATAGTTTTATAGTTTTATAGTCATACCTCCATCATTCAGGTGACATTTTACTTCTGTGTCTCCTGCTTATATTTCTGGCCCTTAAGTTTAATCCACATATTGGTCATCTCAGTAATGTAAATGTGTGCATTGTGCAAATTCTTGACTATGCTGAGGCTGGGGTGTCGGTCAGCTGAAGTGGTAGTGAGACATTGCTTGTAGCTCATTGTCTTGGGGCCTCCATTCTTCGAGGAATCATAAAAATGGTAGACCAGTGTCTTTGATAGTGGAGTGTCCAGAGTCTTACAAGGAAATTGTCTAGATATGGATGCTTCTGTGGTATGGACATTAGAAGCAGGGTATTTCAGGTTGCCTAAAATTGGGGGCATTGACCCCCTAGAATGGTGTCCAGAGAGACACTGTAGTCTGACTTCACAAAGTAAGAGGTTGTGTTGGTTTCCTAGAGAGCAAAGTGGGTCTTTCAGCCTTGATGTGCACAGGCTGCTATGGGATGCAAGGAGCAGCATGGTGCTATTTATATTGACTTCTAAATAAATGTTCATCTTCATGACACATGGTGAACTGCAGTCAGTATCCAGAATGTAGATGACAAAGCATCTGGTTATTTCTAGCTGTAGGAAGGATAGAATATACTAGAAATGCCAGAGTAAATAAGGCTTATCAGAGCTTGTCTTGGTGTTGGGGTGTAGAGTGGAGCTGCTAGTCTTCAGTGGATCGATCAGTCTGTGATTGGGTTGTCCTGCACTAGAAAAGGGGCAGGAGTACTGTTAGGATTTTCTGTCAAAGGTGTTAGTCTGTTTCATTATGGGTGGGGAGGAAAAAGTAGTCCTCTGACAGTTTAAGACTATTTCAATACAAGGCTTCATGGGTTATGGCCCCTTTCACGTATCTGAAGAAGTGGGTCGTAGCCCATGAAGCCATATGCTGAAATAAGTTGGTTAGTCTTGAAGGTGTCACAAGATGACTTTTTCCTTCCCTTTTTATGTCAACAGGAAAGAGATGTTTTCTTACCATGACTTTGTAAATAATCTGGAATTTTGTAAACTGCCAAAATAGAACAGAAGTCCTAGTGAGTCTGTTGACAAGACTTCGATCTTCGTGAGCAAAGTCTTGGTTCACGCTCCCTAAAAATGTCTGAGACATTCAGATTTCATTCTATTTCTGATAGAAAGAGCTTGAAGATGGAAGTACGTGTTGTTGACTTTGCCTTGATTATTAGGAATTAGGAAATGGCTGCTGTTTCCCTCAAGTCAAGAGTTCAGTGGCAAGTTCCCCGTCAAATCCTTCCACGGGTCATCCTCCCCACATAGCAAGCCCAATACCTCTGTACTTTTAAATGGGGAACTGGGGAGGGTTTTCAGGGGTTGCAAAAGACAGGTCCATCTGCGATCTGCAGGTCATATGCTGACCTTTCCTGCTGTAAATAAACCTTTGAGGCAGTAACTGATCATCTAGCAAAGGGTGGTTCTGTTAGAGCAGGGGCAGGTAGCTATGGCCTTCCAGATAGTTCTGGCCCACAATTCCCATCAGCCCTGGCCAGCCTAGCTTGTGGAGGGGAGCACAGATGTAGTTGTCCAAAACATCTGGAAGGCCACAGCTGCCCACCCGTGAGTTAGCACATCACTTACTTTGATGATAGGCAAAGTCTATCAGATGTAGAGGAAACCATGTTTTTATTGACCTTAACCTTTCCGACAACCGTGTGAGTCACTTTTGTGTAGAGCACTAGGTGTAACTAGTGATCCTTGTGTGTAGTAGCTGCAGTGGAATGCAGGGCTTCCTTAGTCATTGAGGGAAGTGATTAACAGCTCAGCCAATAGTATTAGTCAGGGCTGTTTTCCTCCCGAGTGCAGCTGCCATTTTGCTTGCTTATTATTGAGGAAGGGGAGGCTGCCCTGTGAAAGCCCTGGGTGGCTCTGTGCCTCTGGATGAAAAATCGGCGGCCAGCTTGCAGGGAAGAGAGTCCCAGGGGCCTTGCACTGGGCTCGTCTTGGCAGCTGCCTCCCATGACTAGTTAGTTGTAAAGCTCTCTTGAGCCACCCAAGTCATTCATATATTTTTAAGCAACACTTAAATCATAACTGGAATTAGGTGGGCTTTAGCTGTTTTCAGATTACTGCTTTTTAGGTGATTATCCCTGGGAAGAGTAAGCCTACTTTTATGCTTTATTGATTTCTAAACGGGGATCATAGATACATGCAACAGTGGAAGCCACTATCAAGTTAGGAACCCACTTATGGGCTGTGCAGGTCAAATGAAATGATTAATGTTTCATGTTCAACAAAAGTGAGCTTAGAAAGCATTTATCATCACAACAACTCCTGTGAGTCTTTAAATGCCACTGATTCTCCAGTTCTGGGTCATTTGCTGATGTGTGTAAGACTTACAGGACAAAAATGCAGGCATGCTGAAGATCCCTGTGAGTGCAGGAAGAGTCAGAGTGGTTGGCTCTAAGGGTTACACAGTCAGCCTCATGGTATTTGACCCCATGTCTCCCAGTTCTAGTCTGACACACTGGGCAGTATATCAGATATTTCAGTTCAGATACTGATGGGGTGCTGGATGATTGAAAACTATGTTTGGTAAATATGCTTCATATATGCGTAAATATACTTGATACACAAATGGAAAAGGGCCATTTTCCTCATGTCTTGCTGGCTGGCTCCCCATGGGGGGCTGCTGGTTGGTCCCTAGCAATAGAATGGTGGACTAGATGGGCCTTTGGTTTGCCCCCAAGGAGTCATTTTAGTTTCCATCAAGGGATTCTGCTGAAATTTAGGACATGATCTCATTGGCTCATCTTCTGCAGTTTTGAGGGTAGAGATAAGCTGGGAAGTGAAGATCCTTGGTTCATTGTTAACTGTCCAGAAAGTCTTAGACTTCTCTTCTTCAGCCCTTCATCTGTAATGACAAAGTTAAGAACTGGCTTGTGCTTATGTAAAAATGAATAAGATAATGGGAAGCATTTCTTGAAGTATGATCTTCACCTTGCTCTTGCTGTGGGGGTACCAGAGTGGTTTGACTATGCCAGTGCTCTTTCAGTGCAGACTTGAACCCAGGTCTCCACAGTCCTCATCTGACACAATCACTGCTGTACCACCCTGGGTCTCAGTAGCACGCACTGTCAACTTGCTTGTGATAGGAAGGGGAATGTGTCTCCTTACAGAGTTAGTATCAATAGCTTGATCTGTTCATATTTGACTTTCTGTGCAGGTGATATATTGACACTAGCACTATCAAGTAAGGGCCCAAAGTAAGGGCCCAAAGATGTGTGCCTATAAGAGATTTCAGTCTTAATAATACAACGCCAGTTTCTCAGTGACGTCCATGAGTCCACATGTGAGTTACAAATTTGCCAGGAAAGAAGCAGTATATATGTACACTCAGCAAAGATCAAAACCAAAGTGGTAAAGCTGTAGTTGGCTAAACTTGCAGAATCCTAAGCACCAATTTTACTACTTGTTAAAAAATGGTGCAGAAAAGGAAAGCAGTATGTGCACTTCTGATAAACAGGCCCGTGGTGGTCAAAACATGTCAAGCTAGCCGGTCTATTTGTTGCTGAATATGCTTAGCGAAAGGAAGGTATTTCTGTATTTCTTGGTGGTGGAGAGAGTGCTTGTGTGTTGAAATAACCCAACTGGGGCCCTGTGAAAAACAAAGTGGTAGGCTTGTTTTCTGTTCCTTCAGCTTGAAATGACATGTGACTCTTTGGCTGGCACAGAGAGCTAAGCTTTCCTTCTCATTAGGACTGTGGAATGTGTTGTGTCACACAGCTCCGGAGTGCGTCTGCTCTGGAAGCTTGCTGTTCCTCACATGAGATGCTGAGCTTGGAGTGGGTGGCAGGCAGAAATGCCAACGGTTCCCAGTGCACAGCCATAGGAAGTTATGAGTTGAACAACTTAATTGAGTTACCTCGCTTTGGCAGCTTACTGTCCTTACTGATCCTTATGGGTGGTTCTTATTGCTGAAAAGTGGCTTTACATTAATGCCTGGCAAAGAATACATGGAACAGACAGCTGACAACAGTACCATATTGGTAGTGGAGTTAAACTGTTGTTTTCCAGGCAGTTATTGGGTAGTGGGAGTCGTGATTGAATCTAATGGGAAGCTTGCTTTATTTGGTCATAATTATGCAACTCCTGCTGTGTTGGACTACAGCTCCTATCATCCTGGACAGTTGGCCATGTTTCTTGGGGCTGATGAGAGTCGTAGTTCCAAAACCCTGGGTTGAAAATCTTTCTTCTACCTACCTAATGGCACTTTCCATGCCTACGTCGGGGGACATTCTTCCTCTGTTTTCTGTCCCTTGAGGTCTGTCCCAACTCTGCACTTGATCCTCTTCTATTCTTCATATATATGTCGCAAAACAAATGAATTAATTTTGTCTCTTCTAGTCCTCCATAGTATCAAGCAGACATAAAACACTGGTTCTCATAAAAATAACAGAAAAAAAACCCACAACCAGGAATTGTAATGATTCAATGCTGTACAGAGTCTTACAGTAAATCCTTCCTGTTATATAGCTTTTAGAAATAATTCTGAGAGAATAATATGGGGACATCTTAAACATATTATTTATCATCTTAGTTCATTTCCCCCTATCTTTCTAGGGAAAAAAATGGGGGGGAAACCCACTCTTTACCTGAATTTTTTCTGTGTTTTTCTCCTTCTGGGCCTTCAAATCTCTGTCCTTTAAGCCTGCTTCTCCCCCAAAAGTGCAGTGTAACAGTTGGAGATAAGAGTGGTGGTGGTGGTGGATTGAATTCCTGCTCAGCCACAGAAACCCACTGTGTGACCCTGACCACCCATACACCCAGCCTTAGAAGAAGGCAATGACAAAACTTCTTGGGAATTTATTTTTGCTGGGAAAACCCTGGGATGAGGTTTCTCCATAAGTCGAAGTCCACTTACAGGCACATAATAACACCACCTTGTATCTTACTGTAACTAAGCCATAGTATGTGTAACCAGAAATCTTATGCTTATCTATGCTCCCAGTTCCCCTTTCCTCTGTCTCCCTCTGTCTGCATTAGATTGGAAGCCTTTGGAGGCAGGGACCTGCTACACCTTTTCTTTATAAAGCGTCATGTATACAGCAGTATACACGAAATGTTCAGATGTCCCTTAGGAACTAGGCCAGGCACTGGTCATAAAGATGTAATCATGTCTGCTGCTCCCACTCAACTCAGTGGCTGTCTTGCAAAAGGATCTTGCAAGAATGCCTTTTAAAGTGGTATGTGATCAAAAATCCTGTTACAGCTTAATGTTCAAAGGCACAGCGTGGTGGTTGCTTAGGGCAGATAGCAGTAGTCATTCTTCCTCCTTCCAAAAGCATGCAGGTGACTAGCAGATTACACCTGCTTACCAGCCCTTTATCCTCATTCATCCCTGTTGCTGGTGTGACACCTCTAAAACTGGGACTTAACCTTGCCTATGATCTGCCCACAGCCGGATACTCAATCAGCAGCATAGATGGAAATGCAAAGAGAGAGAAGTCTATGATGATGGGTTTGTTTTGTTATTTGAAGCATCTGTATATCCTGTCTTTCCTTAAAGTTCAAGGCAGCCAGCCACACATGTGGTAGGAAATAAATGTGGGGCCTTTTTAAGTTGAGTGTACTGCTTAAAGAAAGAGGAAATGCATTACGAGCAATTGGAGGATGAGATGCCCTTGTGCTGTTGCCTCACACTTGAATTGTCTCATTTTCAGATATCTGCTGGGGTGGACGGGAATTAATCTTGATTCCTGTAAATTACTGTTTAAACTGGCAGGAGTCATCTCATACCAGACTCATGCTGGGCTTGAGGAAACCTTGTTGCTTTGGGGCACATCCTGTGGTAATGGTTTACTGCTGCTTTCTTACAAGTCACTTAGTGTCTGTGATTGGGCTATCTTGACAAAATGACTACAGGCAAGAAATAAAGCTAAATGCTCGTGTGTGTGTGTGTGTGTGTGTGTGTGTGTGTGTGTTGTTCCTTTTGCTTTCTAGCAGTCATGGAAATTATTGAAGCTTTCAAACCTTATCTGCTTGTACTGTTCTCTTTTAAGTTGCCAGGTCAGCAACTAGAAATGAGTGCAGCTAAGTACAGGATATTGTATGCTCCATGTAAACAGCCATACATGCACATCTTAGTAGCCTGTTGAAATTGTCCTCGACTTCCTGAACTACTGGATCTACCAGATACATGTAGAGGATACTTGCAGATACAATGGTGATATTTGTGTTCAGACAATAGGAAAAGTGGATAAGTCTTCTAGAGCAGTACTTATCAGGCTATCAGATGTAGGGAAGCAGCCATCATTGTTTTCCAGTGAGACGGTGACCTGCACTAAGTTTGTGCCCTTTGGGTACAGTGGCTTCTTTCTTTTCTGGAAACTTGCCAGGGGTGAGCACTAGTAAATTACCTCTGTTCAAAGACTTCATAGGGTTCATTCCTTCTTAAAATGATCTGCTCTGAGTAATGCTTTCTTCCCATATGAGCAATGTGCCAGTGTAGGTGGTAATTTTTTGCCGTTTTATAAAACATTGTACTTGCCTTGTGAGATGGTCTTTATGCTCCACCTGTGACATCAAGAGCCAGTTCAGCAGCCTTGGGGTGTTTGCGTTCTGCACTTTAGTGAGCATTATCAGTATTCACAGAAGGTGCTTTTCTTCCTTTTCCTGTCCTTACCCTCCCTCTGGTGGAAATGTTCTGCAAGAAGGCTCACATGCAGTTTTGCATTGGTGTGCAACCCTACTTTTTGCTTATAAACAACAGTCAAAGCAAGTATGTTGTGGTAGGGCAAGATTTCGTGTCAGTGTTATTTTGCCAGTACCCTGTCAGGTTTTGTTTTTGAAAAGACAGCAAAATAATGCAGTGTATTCCATGATTTTACTGTACTGGAGCATGTGTATAATCTTTTATTAAGCCTGAAAATGTTTAAAAGGATTTGGGGGTATGGAGTTAAGTCAGGAGGGAGAGGAGTGTTTCCATCAGCACAAAAATATGCATGAAAAAAGAAAATAAATTGCCTGTTTACCTTTATGCTCCCCAGTTCATGAGAGGAAATGCTTTTACTGCTCATTTCCATTTTCTGGACTAAACTTGCAGTCTGGCTTCTGCTTAGCCCTCTCTGCAACAGGATTTTTGCAGTAGAGAGGCAAGAACATGGTAGTGTACATTTCTGGCTATAAAATGGCACCTGTGAGTGAAGAGACTCATACAGGGTAGTTTGAAAATGCCTAGTTCAGATGTGTACAACTCTGTGGAACATGAAGCCAGTTCATTGTACATAGAATCCTGCTCTTGACACATACAAATCACAGGGAGGCCGAAATAAGGCAGGAAATACATCTTTGCATGTCCATCTTCTGCCTTTTAAAGCGGAGTAGGCAACCCATAGCTTCTGGAAGGGGGTACAGGTATCCCTTTTCCAGCTCCCCAGACCTTTGAGGATGCAACTTTGGATTTTGTTTAAAGGGCATGTGTGAATTATAGAGTATGTATCTGGAGGTACCATTAAATTTATCTTAGAAAAAAAATGATGGGAGGGGATGATCTCTGGGGCCACCAAAGCAGAGTCCCCATCCTTGTAAAAACATGGCACAAACCCCTCTAAAATTTGCAAATATCTCTCCCATCTGTGTCCACCAGCAGTGAGCTTAAAGTTGCGTGAGATCACATGTGCGTGCGAAATCACTTCTCTTGCCTCTAGGTACAAATGCATACGTGAGGAGTCTGTTTCTTTCCCCCTTAATGCTGTTCTCTCTCTTCCAGAAAGTGTGGATGCCCATCAGCGAAGTTTTGATGTAGGAATACACATTGGCTATCAGCGTCGCAACAAGGATGTGTTGGCGTGGGTTAAAAAGCGCAGAAGAACTATTCGCCGAGAAGACTTAATCAGCTTCCTGTGTGGGAAAGCTCCTCCTCCACGAAACTCTAGAGCTCCCCCAAGACTGACTGTAGTATCCCCTAACCGAGCTGCTTCGACAGAGACTAGCTCCTCGGTAGAGACGGACTTGCAGCCCTTCCGAGAAGCCATAGCTCTCCATGGTAATGGTCCTCCCACTTTCAGTGTTTCTGTGGGGTGGGTGTTGGAAAAATGCGTGCCTTCACACTTGAAACTCCCTTCATAGCAATGAGATGTTGGGGCCACTAACTCCAGATAAAAAGGAGGAATGCGGGGGGCGGGCAAGGAATGTAGCGACACCTTTAAAATCCACTGGTTTTTATTTTAGCATGGGCTTTCAAGGATATAAACCCGCTTTTCCAGATGCGGTACAGAGGGATGTTAATGCTTCCGGTTAAAAAGCCTATTTATACAGTTGTGGGAGTGGGTAGGATGGAATAGGAGCCAGAAAAATGCAAATTATGGCCTAAATTTTCAAAGTGCTGGGTGATACAGGTCTTTCAGATCTTTACAGCAGTGAGTTAATGTGAATGTGTGAAAGCAATACTGCTTATTAAAAGTCAGTTTCCTTGGATTCAAAACTCCTCCCTGAGAAGATTCCTTTTGTTACATGTGCAGTAGCAAGGACCCTTGTATTAATATATGTAGTATGCCATGAAGCCACTGTCTGTGTTCATACCTCTCCTAACACAGAGTTACCCTGCAGAATAACACTGGGTTTCTCAACCAGGGTTCCCCATAACCTTGGGGTTCCCTGAGAGATCACTAGGGGTTCTAGAAGAGATAGTAATTGGGAAGGGAAAAAACACCCCTTTTTGTGCTGCAGACACACACACACACACACACATGCAAAGTTTCCCTGGATACTGAGAACTACAGGGTGACATGTATTAGCAGTCTTTACAGATTGAAAAATCACTGTTACTTTAGGAACATAGAATGTGTTATCACTTGTTTTGGCACAGGTCTATGTGTCATATATTAAAATAACAGTTTATTCAGAATATAATTACAAATTGAAATTAACTTTGGAAAATGTTACATTCTGTTACAAATGGAGCTACAAGATCCTGAACGTAAGGAACATCAAAACTCTGTGGTTTTGCCAGTTTGAAGAGCAGGCAGCCCCTGTCCTAAATTAAAGCAGAGGAAACCATCAACGTTAGTAGAACAGAGAAAATCACTCTTTCTGCTAGTTTTTCAAGCCATCTCAGAAGAAAAAAAGTGGAATAGTGCCTGAAGCTGGCATTCTCAGCAGGACAGGCTCTCTTGCATGGCTTTTAAGTGCTTCTTTCATCTGTTCCTCTTAGTCTTTCACAGACCATTCCCACAAAGATAATGTGGTTTTGGGGTGTACTTTAAACATAATTTGTAGGCAAATAGCTTCAGCATCTTGGACGTTTGGTTACAGTGGCTGTTGACTTGTGTAGCATTGAAATGAGGCTCTTATCCATGCCCTGTTTGCTGATGTACTTACTACCTGATTCTTTGTGGCTAAGCTTCCATGAACTTGGGATCTGCAATTGGCAGGCAGTCAAATGAGTTTGTACCCATGCTTTCAAAGCCTCTCGGGTGAGGGAAGAAGTGAATCCCCATGCCAACTTCAGGGGGCATCTTGAATTTCATTATTTAATGAGAAAGCTGCTTCCCTCAAAATGCTGCTCCTTGCTTTTTGCAAAATGCCGAACTGTTGTTGCTAGAGTGGCACACTGTGAAAAGATCCGCGTGTTGTTGACCGGCTCAGTTTGGAAGCACAGGCTGGGGTCACGGACATAGAAAACCAATGGGAATCCTTTGCATTTGTGGACAGGTGAGAGGAAATTTTTGTTATTTTCAGTCTGCCATATAGAAAGAGCCTCCTTTCATACATTGTAATTAATAGATGAGTTTGTGGTGCATGTGGAGGTCAGGTTTGTAGTTAGAGCTAATAATAATAATAATAATAAAATTTATTTATACCCCGCCCCTCTGCTAAAAACAATCGGGGCGGCTTCCAACAATTAAAACATTATAATAATGACTAAAAACACCACCCACCCTCCCCCATAAAAAGGCATTAAACACAATAAGATTAAAACCTTCTAACTAAAAAATACATTAAAAACAAATATATACATAATTTTTAAAAAGCCAGGAGACTGAGTTCCTGAGGCCGGGATCTAATCAGGAAATCTATGCAGTTCCTTGATAGGTATTGTTGAACTGTTTTGAATACATTACCTTTTCCTGCTGAGTGGAACTTCTCATGTAAGCTCTTGCATCTGTATGCAAGATCCTTAGCATTACCAGTTCTGTAGGATAACTTTCCTCATGTTGGACGACAACTCCTATCATCCCCCCAGCCTGGCCATATTGAGGAAATGACTGAAATATTTAAGCATTATACCAGCTGCTTTAAATGAAATCTTTGCCATGCCTGGCTGGGGATGATGAAAGTTGTAGTTGAATTACATTACCTGGGGGTTGGGGGTGGCTAGATGGACTGGGTTGAGGGGCATAGCTATAGAATTAGATCCAAAGTATTCAGTGCAGCAGAGAAGCCATTTTCCTTAGCACATATTTGATACTTGTTTCTTGAAATACATGCTGTTCAGCACCTATATAACATCTCCCATGGTTGTACCAACACAGTAGTGCAGGACGTTTGATGCAATTGGTGTAATGGTTAAAACATTCAAGGCTCTCCTCACTCAGCCTTAGTCTTGGAGAGACGCGGTGATATGCCGTCTGGCTTGGAATTGGCTTAAGTAAGAACCTCGCTCCCCAAATCCTCTACAAGAAGAGTAGAAAACAAGTTGTGTGTGCCTGTGCCTGCAACACAGTGTTAGTAGTTTCTTTCATGGGATACATTTTTGGTTTCAAACCCTAACTTGTAGGCCAAGAAATATGCAAGTGATAAGAGACTAACTAGTATGAATCTCACATTGATACTCCTTCCCCTTTTATACGATTTAAGCTTCTGGCTCTGTGGCTTAAATACCCGACCCCCAACAAATACCAGGTGCTGTAAGAGGGAAGGAACTGGCAAACCACCTCTGAGGATTCCTTGCCTAAGAAAACCCTCTCAAATTCATGGGGTTGCCACAAGTTGACAGGAAACTTGAAGGCACATATATACACATGGCTCAGGCTCTGTGGCCTAAATCTAATGATTAGTGCCAATTAGAATAGTCCTGTTGAATCAGTGGAACTTAAGTGCTGACTTATGTTCCCATAGATTTACTCTTGTTTAGACTCATAGATCCAGTTGTGTGTGCGCTTGGAGATAGGACAAGGAGCAGTATATCTGTGGCAGAGCTTCCTATTACGCTTTCCCCTCCACAATCTCTTTAGGTCTGATGAGAATTGGAAGTGTTTCTACTTAAGAATTGCAAAGTTGAACCCTCTCCGGGTGGATGAAATGGCAGAGGGCCTTTCTGGCCTCATACCAACATAAGTTAGAGTTCTAAGAAATGCCCCTAACAAGCCTGGACACTTGGTTCCCTGCAAGCAGATCAGATCTGTTGCATGTGCTTGATATGTTTTGATGCACCTCTTTGGACCGGTTGAAAAATGGAGCTGGAACTTCCGGTCCAGCAGAGAAGAAACCATGAGGTTTCATTTTCCCCATCTCTAGTTAAAAGACTTCTGAAGTCAGGCTTAGATGCTGCCAGTCAGTAGATAATGCTGGGCTCCTAAAGATACATACAGTGGTGTGACTCAGAACAAGCTAGTTTGTTCATTAGTGATGTCACTGGGTTTCTGCCCCTGGGTTTTATTGTGGGAGTTCTTTCAAACAACTGGCTGTGGGGGATAGATATATCTAGGTGGACTCTATAGCAGAACATTGCAGTGGAAAGTAGTCATGTTCAAGCTAGCAGTTAGGAAGCCTTGCCCCTTTCCCTTCCTTTCTTTTCTCTTCCCAATGTTGTTTTTCTTCCAACAGAAGTCTTCTCAGGACAGTGAGTTTTCACTGGCCTCTGTTCAGGTTTTCCCCCTGATGATACTTCTGTATTTTTGAAAAAAAAATTATCTCCCTCTTCTGTGTAGCTGGCACCATTTTGACCATTTTAAGGTTCTCACTTGTTAAATGAGTTTACTATAAATATGTAACAGGAGTGGGCAACTCTGGCTTTCCAGATGTTATTGGATCCAATTCCTGTTATCACTTCCTTTGGCCAGGCTGCCTGTGGCTGTTGAAATTTGCAGTCCGACAACATCCGGAGCTCTCCATTTTGCCCAGCCGTGGTATATAAGGTGACCAAGTTAACCATCTTTGGGCAAGTTGGGAGTGGTTAATCCAAATGATTTGTTATTATAATGGAGCCTAATGTTTGATTTGACACCAGTTGCTCTGATTTTCCTGAATTCTTCTTCTGCCATAGCTACTGTATAATGACCCATGTTCTTGGAATATTTTTGTAGAGTTGGCAATTGACACCATACAATCTTTGCAAAAGTAGACCATTAAAAATAATGGCCATCATAATAGTGGCTATCTGGCCCACGTACTGTTTGCAAAAGAAGTCGGAGTATTTGAAATTTTGTTCTAGCTGTGCAGTTTTGATATTGCATAAGATGAACCCAGGCTACATGAACAGTGTTGTTTAGGGACTACATAAATGTTCTAGCTATGAGGAGAATTCATATTTACTAGATGGCAAGATTCTGCTCAGTTTATAGTCGAATAACCCAGCCTTCCCCCAATGGGGTTATGTTACTTGGGGGTGATGGGATGCGCAATCAAAAATACCCAGAAGTCACCAAGTTCAGGAAGGCAGGCCTGAGTGTTTTCTTAAAAAAGAAATAAAGCATTCATGGTTCCTAGGTTATAGACCTTTTAAAAGAAAAGGTCCATAACCTGTGGACTTTCACCAGAGAGGACCATCTAGAGGTTGCATCTGAACACCATCTAAGATGTAAATGGGGTCTGTGAACACCAGGGTGATTGTGGCAGCTTGTCCTCGACTGCGTAGCTGAGCTGGAGTTGAGAAAATATCAGTGTCATTTGGAAGAAGCTCAGTGTTGCCAGTATCCTCCATTCCTGTGTGTCTCACAGATTTCTTGGATGGGATGAACATTGTCCCCCAATTTGCCTTGCATGCGAATGTTTGACAGATGTTGCTCATTGTCCATTGACACAATGCTTTTATTAAAAAAATAAAAATAAAAATAAATAAATACATAAAAATAAAATAGATTTTGTTAGTGCTTGCCTCTCTGTAAAAATACCCGCTTTTGCTAAGTGGTGAACATGGGGAGGAAAGGGCTTACCTTGCCTTGGAAAAAACTATAAAGTGAGTTTTCCAAAGGACCATGGATGTGTAACCTTGTCCCTCTGGCGAGAGTCTTTTGGAAATAGGTGAAGTCATGCTTTTCCTCTCAGGAGCAATGCAAAATTTGAAATATATACAGGTCACTCCCTGTATCTGCAGGGGATATGTTCTGGTGCGAACATACCATAGAGTTGCATTGGAGGACCTAGTGATTCCTAGAGAGGATACTTTTCTAGGCATTTCCCAGCACTTCTCTATGGTATGTGTCCCTCTTTTTTCTGCTGTGGATAACCAAAACCATGTACAGTATATTGTTTCCGTGTATATGGGGTGAGGGGAGGCGACCTCTCATAAGCTGTAATTTAGCGTATGAAATTGTATTAGGCATTTGAAATTCACAGTGCAGTGATATACATGTTTATGTAAAAATAAGAACCACTTGCTTGTAAAGGAGGTTACTCTGAGATTACATGTAAATTTGGCAGTGTTAAAGGCACGGAGAGAAAGATTCTGCCACATGGACATAAAAAGAGCCCATGGCTCCAACAGGCCATGCTTTTCCCAGCCACTTTAGACAGACATTTCATACAGTCACAAACAACATTAAGGACAAGCAGCACATCTGGGTTCAAGTAAAATGCCATAAAACCATTGAAAGCATTGAACTTCAGGAAAAGAAAAAATCTTGGACTATTCTAGAATATATATAGGAATTAGTATTCTTTGGTGCTGTAGACTGGTTTAACGGCTTTAACGCAGTAAGCTAGCTTCAGATAACACAGTCACTTGCAGTTTCCAGACCTGCAATGAGTGACTGAAAATGTGGTGTCTCAGGCACCTCTTTGAGTAAAACAAACAAACAAAACTTCTCACAAGCACTTCTGTGGGCAACTCTCCATCAGGTGCCCCTGGGTACATATCTATCTGTCTAGTGGCCCTGGTATCTTTGTTTCAAAATATTTGTTCTGCTTCACTTTTGGAATAAGATCCAGCACAGGTTCTTCTGGTTCTGTCTCTACTCCGTTTTTGATTGCTGGCTTGTAGGAATCTTGTAAACCAGCTACTGTTGGCGCACATTCAGTGTCATTGCGGTAGCTGTTAGACATCAACAATTCAACTGTTTAATTAAGCAGGGATTGCAGAGTCCCGTGCTACATGCTGACACAACATAATTTCATCCCAGTGTTTTTGGATCAGGAGTAATACTGAATTTCTTGGGAGAGCTTTGCTGAACCCATGCTATGCAGAAATAATGCCATGCTTTTAATACAGCTTTGGAGAACTGTAATACATTGGGGTGTTGAAATGTCCGGACAGGAATGGCCTTCTCGATATTACTGAGCTAAATCTCATATCGTCCTTGTTGACCATTGGCCGTGCTGGCCAAGGCTGATGAGAGTTGAGAGTCCCAACATCAAGCAGACAGTCACAAGTTCCCTGTCCTTTTGTTTCCAATATAAAATCTAGTTAAAATTGCATCCTAGAGTTTGAAAGAAGACCAGGTTCTAGATACATAGGGCTTTTTTTGGTGTATTTTTCTAATTTTTATTTTTTGGATGAGGGCAGTAGCAGATAACCCCAGAAAAGTCACCCCTTGATCTCTCCGGGGAATTTGCTGCAGTTCACTTGCACACAAATGTTTAGGGAGTGTTGTGGCTGTTTGGATCGTGGATGGGCATGCAGTGGGTTTTAGAGATTGCTTGCTTTTCTCTGGTGTAGCCCTGAAGCTTATGTCTAGGAAATTCAAAAGTCTAGAACAGTCTTGGCCTTGCATTAACACTCCTAACTATCCCACATGTGGATAGCGTAAAAAGTATGGTAAGTCTATCATAGTTAGTTGATAATCTATTGTCTCCTCCCCAGCCCCAATTATGGGTCTGATTTGTACAAGTGGAACAACCCAGGTGGCTTAAACAAGTGACCAAAATGTTGAGGTTGGAGAAATATTTCAAATTCCCCAACTCTTTGCATAACATTGTGGGTCACTAAGGCAACCAAGAACTTGGCTCTTTCCCAGTGTTTCCTGAATGAGGCTCTAAAATGGGAGAGCAAAAGTGATCTGGAAAGGATGCCATCTGTGAGATGCAGACTGAAGCAAAGTCCACCCAGGCAGTGACCAGTTTGCATGAAAGGGTTAGGGTGGTTGGTCGTGGGTGCCTTTGTATTGGGCTTGGGGAAGCAGTACCTCGACCCTTCTGGGTACCAGGGGCCATGCCTTTATCCTGATGCTTTCTAAAAATTTCCCTGTTTTGGCATTTGGGTGGTAGTGGTGCCCTTGAACCTCCCCACCAGACTCACAAACACAATTATGTTGGCTTATGGTGTGTAGCTGCACCCTTTGGGTTCAGTTTGTCTCTTGGAGAGTTGCAGCTCTGAAAGTAAGTAGGTTGGAGTGTATGAAGTGCCAAAATACATCTTAGATGTATGTATGTAGAGATGCAGAGGCCTGGATCTCCCCCTCCCAAAATCATCTAGCCCTTCACATCTCTAGGCAACTTACTTGTCTTGTCTTTGGAATACCTTTTTACACTACAAAGTTATATTAGTATGATCTAACGTCAACTGTCATGGAATCCAGGGACTTGTAGAACTTATAGATTCCATAGGATGGAACCGTGTCAGTTAAAGGGGAATCATCCTGCTATAAGTATGTAGTGTGAAAGGGCCCTGAATAGTGGGAAGTGACCAGCTTCTCTTGAGTTGGTAGTTGATTTTCAAAGTGTTGCTGTCTTTCCTTTCTAACGGCTGCTTTTCCCCCGCTTCCTTTTAGGTCTTAGTGGAGCAATGGCTAGTATAAGTGTTCGCTCAAGTACCCCGGGCTCGCCCACTCACGTGAGCAGTGGCTCCAACGGTAGTCGAAGGAGAAATGGACTCCATGACGTTGACTTGAACACTTTCATATCCGAAGAAATGGCACTCCACTTGGACAATGGTGGAACTAGAAAGCGTACCTCAGCCCAGTGCGGTGATGGCATTACGGACTCCCCAACCCATAAACGCAATCGTATGATCTAAATGGCAAAATCTTCTGGCCCTTCCTCGCCCTCACCCATCCTGCCATGCTGCTTGAAAGCCACGTGATCCTCAGCAGCCTGCTGGGAAAACAAACCTGAGGCTCTCTCCTCCCAAGTCATAAAAAAAAAAACCCCACACAAAAGAAATCAATATTTGCCATAAAGGAAAGCTTACATACTGACTGTAGATTCTTCTTGTAACTACAGCTTTCTTCAAATTAGATTCTTTAGCAGAGGACTTCCAATGTTGTGTAGTAGCTAGCAAGCTCATCGCAGGCTGACCATGCATCTGTTCCAAGGCTAAAAGTGACCTTACTTGTACTCTTAAAGGGAAAAAAGGAAATATCAGACATTTATTTGGTTATAGAAATGCTTTTTTGTCCTTTATTTCTTGCTGTGTTTAAATATTTGCTTCAACAGTATTCCCAGTTTGACAACGGTGTCAAAAACATGACTTGGCTGTCAGAACCTGCAGGCTTCCTTTTGAATATATATATACATACATATATATATATATTTTCTCTTAAAAGCTCTATCGGGCACATGATTTCTATATAGTAAGTGTGTAAATTATAATAAGTATTGGCCTGTACCCTCTTCTGATTTTCAAAGCACTTGGGAGCGGCTGTGTGTAAAGCAGTTCGATGATGGTTATACTAAATCAGTACTGAAAGGCTCTTTGTTGGGTTTGTTTTGTGTGTGGTAACTCCGAAGTGGCTGCACCAGTTCCTTCTCCCTCCCTCCCTCCCGTCCCTGCTCCACCCTTCCCTCCCCCAAGAATTTTTAATTGGAAGTTATTTTCAGTTTGATAGTCTGTCGTTTGAGTATTCTCTTGTAAGTGAACACCAGACTTCTTCCCTAATGCCAGAGAAAGAGCAAAGCCAGCTGTGTAGTAGGAGAACGTTGGCATAGGTACGACAGGTATGTATTGTAACACCTCTTGTGAAAAGAAAAAAAATATTATTTGTGCATAACGAGTGAAGGGAAACAGGTGGATGGAAAGAGCTTTCTTTCTTTCTTTTTTTTAAAAAAAAGGATGTTGGATGTTGTCTTTTTCCATAAAGGTGGGATATCATTTCTGAGATGCTTAAAGAAATAGCCCCGCTGATGCTTGTGTAGTGTAGGTTTCTCTCAAGACCAGGGTGTTCCAAGTCCCTTGAGTGAAATTGCACATGCATTCATATCGAGTAGCTTTGGTGGAAGATGCCCCAAAGGCAGATGAATTCCCTCTCTCCCCCACCCGAAAGGTTTAAGCTGGCCCCGAAATAAAATATGAAGAAAAGATTCTTGGCCCTGGCTGGCTGCCTCGGGTGCTCTTGATAAATCTGGTTTCTGAACCTCCCTTTCTTCTTCCAAGATGTCTGGCACATCTGTCAGTTAAATAAGCCACAAAGAATGCTTGAGGGAGACTCAGCAGAGGCCAAAACATAAGGGCTGAACATATATGCCTGTGGCAAAATAATCTCATGACAGTAGTTGGTTGTAGAAGGCCCCAGCCATGTCTGGTCTGAGTTCTGTCTTCCCTTAACCCCATAGTAGGTAAACAGCCCCACAACCTTTTCCCTCCTTCCTTAGGATGCCTTAGGGATTCTAGCTGGTTTTGCACAGCCTAACTAGCCGTACAGTCAGACTGAGCACTGCGTGGCCCGACTGGCTCAACAGTACCTGGACCTCAGTCTGTATTCTCTTTGGGCGCCATGACTCAGATGCAAGCACAGTTGGGTCTCCCTCACCTACTGTGGCTTCTCCATTTCATTTAATTGGGGCAGGGGAGTGGGGTAGGAAGAGATGCATGTGTGCAGATTGTCTGAACAAAAGCTGTTCCATTTTTGGGGTGGGAGAAAGAGTACAGAGGAGATCTGAGTGTTAGGATCATAGACAGGTGCTGGAGGTGGAGTTAGATGAGGAGAGTATAAGTGGATCCCCATGTGGGTGGCATTTTGACTTTGCTGCCCTGCAGCCTTCTGGTCTACGACAAGCATAGAAATCCTTGCTGTTGACATTTGAGAAATTTAACTTGAAGTGTAGGGGTACTCATCCACCTTTTAAGGCCACAAATATGTGTTGCAAAAAGCACGCTGCTCACCCTCCCCATTGGCTTCATGGAGCTTTTAAAGTTTTGCTAATAACAAGCTTTGGGGGAGTTTCTAAAACAGCTCTCTGGTGCTGTGGCTAAAAGTTTAGCAGTTCAGAAGAACTGTAAAACAAGCCCTGCCTTGAGTCTCATCTTGCATAGTCTCTGGCACATTTTCTAACCATTGACAAGATAAGAGCCAGCTAGTTAACTACTGTTGACCTTAAGGGGAAAAAGTCCCATAAGGTGTCTGTTTATAGTTCTTTTGCAGGCTTCCATCTCTCCAGAATTTGCACTTAAGACTGTTGTGGTGACTTAAGAGCAGGGCAGGCACACACAAAAAAGTAGCTCTTTCTGCCAAAAAAAAAGGCAAAACTTATAAAGAGACTAGAAAGATGATGTCTTAATTGAAAAGACAAAGTGGTGGGCAAAGCAGCTTGTATTTTGGGTAGCCATTGGCCTGAAATGGACAGAGCGTTGCATGTTTTCTTCCTCTGCTACTGTGTGCCCCGACTCTTCACACGAGTTAGTTCCTAGGTGTAAGGAGGAATGAGTAGGATGTGGGTTTCTTGGAACTTCCCTAAAGACTCAGCAGGGTTTTTTGGGGATCTGTGGTAGGTTTACTCCACTGTAGTTAAACGGGGCCTGGCCAGTAATGCTAGATGGAATGTGATAAGGTTGCTTATGATCATTTTCGAAAGTAGGTCTTGATGTGTGGAGTTCTTCTCCCTCAGACCCTCCCAAATAGAGTATAATAATTCCTGTGTTCATTAATGGCTTTGAAGCTTTGTTTTCAGTCTGGCTCCTCTTGAACAAAATTTTTGTCAAGCATTTTTATATTTTTGGTGCCATTTTTTTTTCTGTTTGTGAAGAGAAAACCAGGCTTTGATCTACACTCATAATTTGTGTGTGTGTGTGTGTGTGTGTGCTTGTAGGTTCAACAAATTTCATTTTACTGCTTTTTTGGAAAAAAATAACACAACCCGGTATATGCTGTCAAACATGGTCCGCCTCCTGCCAAATCCATCTAGACTGCATGATGATCTCATCTCAGAAATGGACACATAGCAGATTTCTATAAAGCTCAGATGTGGAATATTTCCTTGGGTCACCCACTGGTTTTGACTTCTGAAAGAATAAGCTCTCCCTGTTGTAAAACCAACGTGTTTAGTGCTTGGGTATGGTTTGGGGGTGAGTAGTCTGCAGTTCAGCTTTTTTTCTTTCTTTTTTTAAAAATCTGACTCGATTGAATGAAATGCCTTCTGGTGATCCTTGTCTCATCTCTTTCCCCCATGTAAACCAAACTTAACATGAATGTGGGGCAGATTTTTACATAATAGTGTATCCTGCATTGAAGCTGAGCTTGGCTTGCATATTACTAAAATTCAATTTAAATATTAAAAAAACACTTGAGCTATAGTGAAGTAATGCAAAGCTGATTCCCCCTCCCCTTCCTTTGTCTGAAACTGAACTCCTGCAATCCTCAAATGTGACTTACCCTGCTGGAGAAATAGATACCTTTTTAAATCCCCAATAAAATGAAATAAAATAAACCAACCTCTTGCTTGCTTGTTTTAATTTTTTCCCCCTCCCTACCTTGTTCTAGCTTTCATCATGCCACCAGAAAAGGGAGTAGGAAAGTATGTGCAAATTTGCATGAAGGGAAATGTAGCTCATTTAAAATCTCATGTTGGTAGGTGATTGTGCTTCTAAGGAAAAATTGCAGAAAAGATTAGATCTTTAGTCTCAATGTCATGAAGATGTCTTAGCATCTGGATACAATAGTGTTCTAAGTGACCAGGTTGTGGCTTGTGTAGAATAGGGATGGGGGAAAAAGTTCATTACACTGCTGGACATTTCTTATCATCAGGAAGTCCATCATAATCTTCAGGTGGTCTCTTTTGTTGTACTTTGAATCCACGTGTCCTAATCTCTGGAGCAACAGAACATAAGATTTATTGACAGCTACCATGTTGCCTCTCAATCTTCTCCAAACTTGAACACACTCTTAAGCTGCTCCTTATAGGACTTGCCTTCCAGAAGCCCAACAAAATCTTGCATCCCTTTCAGCCTGGTTTAGAACATGACAACTATCCAAACAGTTGTGTCACTTTATTTGCAACATTTTGTGCTGTTTCCCAATGGACGAGGGCTCTTTGAGAAACCAATTGTCTCAGGATTACAATTTGAAAGATGACACAAAAGAGAAAGTGATGGGGGAGGAGGAGGAGGAATGGAGCAGGTTTTATGTTGCCAGACATAATCTTTTTCTTTTTCAAGTTCTTACAAGTGTCTTTTCTGGTGGGGAAGAGTTGGCACCAGCACCCTGAAGGTGGCAGATTTTATGTTGCCAGATGGGTCTCCCTTTCTATGATTTTCCATCTCTTTTAGAAGGCTGGCAATGCACCCACTTCTAATGGCATTGGCTTTCTGTATGAGTTTGGGTCAAAAATTGCCTGAAAATGGCACTGCATGTTTTTTTAAATGGGAAGGGGGGGGGGCTTTGGGAGATTGATGGAGGGGTTAAGGAGCTACACAAGTGGTCTGATCCACATGGGATCTATGGGTTGCACTATGCTATCCCCAGTATACAGTATAACATACAACCCTATGTATCATCTCTCTCTTTTATGTTAATAAGAGTTGTGCTTCTGGTCATGCCACCTTGTGGCAAAGCTATCAAAATGCACACACACTGCTCAGAGTTGTGATAAAAGTCCTCTGAACATTGGCAGAATACTCCCTAAGGCTGAGCTAAGATGTCTTGACACCCACCTTTCATAATGTTTGGAGTACTGGAGCTCCTGATTGTTCGCTGTTTTGGCCGAGGCCAATGGGGAGCTCCAAAGTTACTGGAAGGTGATAGCTTCTTTGCTGTAAAGACTCCAGTTACTTGGTATTGGCTCACTGGCAGTGTGGGTAGTGTTTTAAATAGATCTGTGTTTTAAGGCGATGAAAAACGTCTGCATTAAAACCAGAAGTTAAGGGTTTGAAAATACTTTGGGAGACGAATCCTAAAACAGATCGCCAATAAAGCTGGGCACACCATTTGGCCAACTTTTCCATATAGATCAATTTCACCCTCTCTAGGGAAAGTGTTATAAAATCTGCACACTGGTGAAATCCTATTAATAAGGCTTTATCTGCTAGATGGTGGCGAGGTTGTGGTGGTGGGGAAAGGGTCCCTAAGACATATATGGATTTGTTGTCTCAAGGCCCTCTAATTCTGGAATGAAAACCTGTCCTACATCATTCACATGATAAGGGACTGAATATATATTTCCAACAGCTTCGTTGATTTTTATACCACACAAGCAATATATATAATGTTAGGTGTGGCTTGAGCTGAAATATGGGTTGCTTTAGCAGAAAAGGTATCCTATGCTTAGCTAAACAGGGAAATTAAAAAAAACTTTATGGAATTCTGGTCTCCATTCATTAATTATACTGTGGATCATCTCTATGAGGTCCACCATCATGCCATCTAAAGTTGTGGAGCAGACTGTGAACTCCATCTAATTTGACTATGTACATGGTGAATGACTACTGAACTTTGTGGTAAACAAGGGCAGGGAGGGTAGGACATTTGAAATCACTGTATAGCGAAAATTAAAAATGCCAAACTGCAAAATCAGAAAAGCCAACTCCTTTTCCTTGGGGAAGGACTGTAGCTTAGCTTAGCAATGGAATATCTCTTTAGCCTACACAAAGTCCCACATTGAAAATCTGGCATTTCCAGGTAATGAAATAAGCCTAAGTGGGTGTTGTGGGGTGACCACAAAACGGCCACCATTGCGGATGTGGCCACCAAACCAAGTCGAAACCCACCAGGCCAACAGGTGAGTCTGAATAAAAAGTAACTTGTCTCAGAGCTGGAATACAAGCTGGAGATGAAGGGGTGGGCAGGTTCTGACCTCCAAAAAACAAGACATGTTTCTCCACTCCCCCCATCCACAGTTGTCTGCCCCCACATCCATTTCACAGAAAGTGTGAGAAGCACAGAGGTTACTTGGAAATAAAGACAGTGGTGGAGTCATTACTGTGTTGCCTGTTAGCTTTCCAAATTTGTGGTGTTTTTTTTTTTATTTTATTTTAGGAAGGAAAATGAAGTACAAGGCTCTGGGAAGATATCTGCAGCATACAAGTGCTCTTGAATCCCATGTTTGGTACACCAGCAGTGATAACTGGGGGTTTCCATATTAATGGAGTAGCGAATCTGTTTTGGGCTTTAGTCTGAACTTGAGCTATCTTGAGGTGCTTCTAGTGCAGAAATAGGTCTGGTGCCATGGATAGCTTCTTTAAAGTTTGAACTAAACTCCAGGGTGGATTTAGCTACTATCTACCATTGGATGCCACAACTAGATGGATCAGCCTGCATTTTGGGGGCTGGGGAGTGCTGGTGGGGGGTGGCAATGGGAACAGGCGTGATTAGTGTCTGCACTTCAAAATTTGCTGGTACTACACCCTTGCATTGCAGGACTTCATAGGGAAACCCTGGCAACCTGAAGTGGGATGAGAATGGGACCAGTAAATTTTGTTTCCGCATCAAGAAGAGATGGAGTTAAGCAAATTTCCTATCAAAATAATGCATGGTGGGATTGTGGGTGATAATTCCCACAATCCCACCATGCACTGTTCTCCACCGTCCACCTTCATGTGCAAGAGGTTTGCATGTATATGCTAGACTAGTTGCAAGCCAGCGTGTCTCATATCTGTGCAACAGTGCATCCAACCCAGGCTTCAGACCTAAGCTTTAAAGGACTTCTCCAAGGTGCTGAATCTATTGTGGAGATGCAATCAATCTAGCACACAGGAATAGCTCCTTTCAAGTCCAGATGAAAACCTGGAGTGGATTAACTGCCCCAGGAACCACCAGCCACCCATGGCAGGCTGTACCAAATGCACAGTCAGCAGGGCAGAGGGGATACCCCATCCAAACACAGAGCCAGAAACTTATCTCAGGTTCAGTAAGGGTTGTGTGAACTGAGGATGGGGCTCCTGTCTTGTTCTGTGCTCCTGTGGTCAGCAGGACAATACACAAGACACAGCGACTCTCCTAGGGCAAGTGGTTTTTAACCTGTGGTCCGGGGACCCCCATGGGTCTGCAGTGTCCTCACGGGGTCTGCAAAGGCTTGAAAGCTGCCTGGCCCACCTCTTCCTTGCAGTGGAGGGGCCACCTGACAGGAGACAAGGCAAAGGCTGGCTGGCTTAGCTTGGCTGACTTGGCCTGCATATTGCCATTCAATCCGCTCTAGCTGCAAACTTGCAGGAAGAAGCAGGAGAGAAGAGTTTCCCTCCAGTGCCTCTGAAGGAAGGTTTAATAGATGGTGTAATCGTATTATTATCATTACCAGATATTATTTTTATTAGGGTTGTAAATCTTGAGGTTAAGTCTTGGGGGTCTGTGGCAACAAAAGCTATTTAAAGGGGGTCCCTGGTAAAGAAAAGGTTCCGATCCACTGTCCTAGGGTGGTGTTCTTGTTCCTTGGAGATCAGTTCTGCAGCTCTGTGGCCCCACCAGGCGCTGATCCGTCCCCCCCAACCATCTCCCTGGGCAATGAGAGGAAGGTGGATGTCAGCAACCCTCCTAGAGAACTTCCCACGGCTCAGTAGCTCCAGGCGTTGCTGCAGCAACAAGAGAACACTTATCCCTGGCAACCGTTTCTATTGCCATGCAGCTCAAGATGCATGCTCGTTGGCTAGGGGATGCTGCCCATAGCAACAGGGAGACGCTGATCCGGAGAGAGCAGCATCCTGTAGGCCTCAGACTGAGCCCGAAGCTTTCCTGTTCAGTGGATCCCTTCCCTGGCAGCTCCTCAGGGGCCAGGCAGAGTGGAACAGAGCCATGTCTCACCCCGCGGTGCTGCTGACCAAGGAGCCCGCTCCGCAGACCATCCCGGTCTCCGAGCTGCCGATGAAAGTTTACGAGCCAGCCCTCAACACTGGCCCGGATTCCTCCTCCGGTTTGGCCACGGCGGGTTTCCGCACAGCCAAATACTTGCCCGAGGAATGGCACCAGCATAACTACGTCCAGTACCACGAGGCCTTTGCCGACCGGGACCACTCGGAGCGATGCCGCCACGAGTCCCAGAACTTGGCGGCGTACACGGCTGAACTGGCGCAGCGCACCCAGGAGGACTCCACGGCCAAGGTGGGCGAACGCTTGCAGGACATCCACTTCTGGAAATCCGAGCTCCAGCGGGAGATTGAAGACCTTGTGGCTGAGACGGACCTGCTGGCGGCCCAGAAGTTAAGGCTGGAGCGGGCCCTGGATGCCACGGAGGTCCCCTACAGCATTGCCACCGACAACCTGCAGTGTCGGGAACGGAGGCAGCATCCAGACATTGTGAGGGACCAGGTGGAGGTCGAATTGCTCAAGGTAGGGGCGTTTTGCTTGCTGTTTATCTCACATTCCCACAAGTAGTGCCATACAGCCAGGGTCCCCTTCTTTTCTGGTCTTTTGGGTGAGAGGGAAGAAGCTCAGGGTGAAAGCTTTGCCTTGAAAATTACACTCATATTACAGTTCTTGGGCCCCTGTTGTGCTGTAGGCTGCTTTGGCACAACTACTGGAGACTGTCTCTTCTGTTCAGGTCACAGCTTGGAGAACCTTCTTTGGTTGGATAACAGCTCCTCTGTGGTCTTAAAAACAAGGCTTGCAAAGGTATTAATACCAATAGGGGAAAGTGTTTTTTTCCCCCTGTTCAATGCAGAGTTTGGAAAATGTAATATCGAACCAGAAAAATATTTTCTTGTTTGTTAGACATTGTGTTAAAATGTTGTTTTAAAATGTTGCATTTTAATTCAGTGACATGTTCTGAACAACTGTGGTTTGATGCTTCATGGATCATGCTTACTAAGGTTGCCAGATTGAAAACTGGAGAGGGCTCCTGTGCCTTGAATGGTTGTATAGAAGAGGGGATTTCAGCAAGGGTTGCTTGTCTCGCAACCAGGTAAAACAAGCAACTCTTGCTGAAATTCCCTCCTCTGGCAGTGGAATAGACTACCTCGGAAGATGGCCATCTTTCCAGAATGTTTAAGTTGGGTATTATGGCATGGCAGAAGGTTGAGCTAGATGGCTCTTGGGTCACTTCCATCTTTATGATTCTATGAGCTGATGTATAACTCTTTCCATTTTCCACCTTGGCAACCCTAAATCTAACCTCACCAGGGTCTGTCTCTGAAATCGTCAGGCAGTGTCCCTTGGTCTCAGGTCTTGATCCTGAAATCTATGGCCCTGTCCTGGTACTAATTTGGCAGTCCCACCCAAATGACCGGTACTTGCTTAAAGCTTGATGAGCCTGGCATCTCCAAGCAAAGGTAGAAAACACCCTTTCCCTTTTCTACCTGTAAGGCCCCTTTGTGGGTCTGGTCTTCAGGTCTCAATGCAAGACAGAATGGACATGCAGACTTGTTGATTGTAGAGTTTAGTGTCGTATGGTGTGATCTTATTCATTCTTAAGTGAAAATATCCAGACAGAGATGCAGAAAATGAAAATGGTAAAGGTTTATTGTATAACGAGAAACTTGAATACCTAGCCTGATGCCGGCTCCATACACGTGTGCTCAGTTTAAAGAAAGTCAGACTCCTCTTAGACCTTTCCCCACATTCTCAGCTCCCATTAAACCAAACTTCCACCTTCCTTTGTCCCTGTCTATTCCTAGCCCTGTTCTATTCCTGACCGGCTCTGTCTCCAACTATTCCTCTCAAGACTTAATCCAGTCCTATCTGCCCCTGTTGCTGTTTCTATTTCTAACTGGCCCTATCTAACTTAATAGACAAGCCGAAGGGTCTGACAAAGAGCGTCAAAGGGCAGGATGGGCTCTCTAGCCTTGTGGCAACCATCCTAGGAGAAGGAAAACTCTAATCCCAAACCCAGGCAGATGGTGCTCGTCCAACCCTGTAAGGTCAACCATCTTAGAGAAGGAAACTCTAACCAAACCTACAACCCGAGGACCTCGCTGCTACCGTCCATGCTTGCAAGGCCACAGCAGATGAATCTCTGGTTTAAAGGGTGAGGCCAGTTCTGTGCATGCTGCACTCCACCAGAAAAATCCATTGCACAGTCTTGAAGGACAAATCCAATAGACAAGCCTCTGTTTTTATATTCTTTCCCCATATGCCCCCCCCAAGGCTGTGATTGGCTGGCTTGCCATGTTCCTCCTGTGGCAGAAATGCTCAGAGCCTACAACCTGCATGTTTCAGGAAGATGTGCATGATAATTCTTTGTTTGCAAAGTTTGTAGAGATGTCTTTCCTCTTCTCCATCAGTTATTCTAGACTGGTAGTCATGAGTTGGGTAAGATAAATATGGAGGGTCTACCTGCTACTCCTTCCCTCTGTCTTTTGCCTGCTGGGCCTCTTTTTCATTTCCCTCTTTGGCTTACGTGACTTCATGCAATGCCCACCCATGCTTTCAATGGTATCTCCTCAGCCATGAGGGCTAGAAACTTGCTTCTCTCCATTTAAAAAAAAACAGAAGCAGATTTATTATTACTTTTTAATGGGAAGCTGAATCTGTATCAAAACTAGCATTTTCTGGGACTCCTACTAGGACAATTAACCCAGTCCATTATAAAGAGCATCCTTCCTTTCCGACACGCAAACACTTCCTGCTGCTAACATCTCTGCTGTTTTTGTCTAGGAAGCTGAGCTCATCAGAAATATCCAAGAGCTCCTGAAAAGAACTCTGAAGCAAGCTGTTAATCAGATGCAGTAAGATCCCTTTTCACCCTTCATAAACTGCCAGCGGTTGGCGTAACTCTGAACCTAGTCCTGGTGTGTAAGACAGGACCAGTTGACAGAAGTGAAAGGTCTCACTCTCTAGAGCTCAAGGGACCAGATTTCTCGCAAATGTGATTCTTATCAGGTGTCTTACAGTGTATCCACTCTGTAGAATTAGTGCAGTTCAACACCACTTTAACTGCCATGACTCCATCCTACAGAATCCTGGGATTTGTAGTTTGGTGAGGAACCAGCACACTTTGGCAAGGAAGGCTAAAGATCCTTGTAAAACTGCAAATCCCAGGATTCCAACATGATCCTTTCGACATTGTGAATAGTGGTGCAAATTGAACTAGGCCAAAGCAGTGCGATGACAATTTTGTTCAGTTTGTGATTGATAAGAACATTACCTCCATTCACATTTCTTCCCCACCAATTCACTGGAAACAAAGGGATTGCATCCACACTGCAGCGTTACGGAACAAACCCAAATGCACTCCATGTCTTCGGCCTATCTTGTGCAGAAATTTACAACTTTTCCAACACTTACTACTGGAATGTCCTATTTATTAATTTATATATACTGTACATTCATTTATTTAAATTAAATTTCTATCCTACCTTTCTCCCAACAAAGGACCCATATTCTTTTTGGCTTTTGAAAAATGCCATTCACACATACAAATCCACATAGATTTTCCAGGTTTCACTCTCTTCTCTCTGATGAACATCCCCATGGGATGCCCGGAGTTTGTTCAGTTACTGAATTGGTGTCCCACCTTTCTCTTAAAATGGGATTCAAGGTGGGTGGGCTTCAAAAGTTCCTGGAGGTTAGTCTGTCTCCCTTGCCCCTTAGATTTCTATGTGTAGAATTAAAACCCACCATGCCAGAAACACCCCCTAATTCCCTTTGGAAGTCTATCCAGTAGTGGGTGAGCATCAGGGAGCATAGCTGTGTTCTCAGAGGATGTGAACATGTCTGTGCAACCTGATGTTCCTCCAATAGCTTCTCATGCTTCTGGGGTTTCAGGTGAGCCTGTGCAGGAGGAGAGGTTGCCCTAGTTTAAGACAACCTCTTTAAAACCAAAAAGAAAAAGGCCGCTGTTTTTCTTTGCCAGTTGTTGCCACCAGGTGGTGGTATCAATTAAGAAATTCGAAAACATTACAGAGCCATGCTGGACATTCTTCATCGTGGCAGAAGGATACACCTCAAGAGTGGCAGAGGGACATATACTGGGGCTTCTCTACACTAAGGAAATAAAGCAAACTTACCCCGGATCCAGTGCGATGTGTCCAGACGATGCATGCAGCGAATCCAGGAAACCCTGGAGTGCCTCCAGTAATTTTGCTGTCTGGACAGCCGGATTGAGTTTGATTCAACCTGATCCAGTTGTCCACATGCAAATGTGGGGCCATCTCTGCACTGAATGGCAACCACACGTACCCCGGGTGAATCCATGCTGGAGCCTTGCTGGCCTATCCCCCGGTGCCACGGCTGCCTCACCAGCCAAGAAGCTCCCTTCAAGAGCCTGGCCAGCACCATTGCTTCTGCAGAGGTCAAAATGGGGCTCCCAGAAATGTGATCGACAAGAAGAGGGTCCCTTTAACCCCCTACTCTTTGATTACATGGGTGCTGCATTCTGACATTAGCAGGGGAAAAGGGGATGGATCCTTTTCAGAGCCAAACCTGTTGCCTCACCAGCCAAGAAGCTCCCTTCAAGAGCTTGGCCAGCACCATTGCTTCTGCAGAGGTCAAAACAGGGTTCCCAGAAATGTGATCGTCAAGAAGAGGGTCCCTTTAATCCCCTACTCTTTGATTACATGGGAAAAAGGGGATGGATCCTTTTCAGAGCCAATGCTGTTGCCTCACCAGCCAAGCAGCTTCCTGGAAGAGCCTGGCCGGCTCTATCGCTTC
The DNA here is from genome assembly GCA_030847615.1 of Gambelia wislizenii. Lineage (NCBI taxonomy): Eukaryota > Metazoa > Chordata > Lepidosauria > Squamata > Crotaphytidae > Gambelia > Gambelia wislizenii. The sequence goes on along the minus strand of JAUMIR010000012.1, from coordinate 28,492,810 downwards.
TGCTAATGTCAGAACGCAGCACCCGTGTAATCAATGAGTAGGGGGTTAAAGGGACCCTCGTCTTGTTGATCACATTTCTGGGAGCCCTGTTTTGACCTCTGCAGAAGCAATGGTGCTGGCCAGGCTCTTGGAGGTTGCTGCTTGGCTGGTGAGGCACCCGTGGCACCGGGGACAAGGGGACAGGCCGGCAAGGCTCCAACATGGATTCACCCTGGGTACGTGTGGTTGCCATTGTGTTGAATCCGTGTAGATGAGCCCCACATCCAGCCCACGGGATCCGATTTGTGGCCCTCCGAAACACACTCCTCATTTCCCAGTGGATTTTAGGCTCCCAAACCATTGCAAAACGTCACAGTTGGGGCCCCTTTGTCCCCTACCCTATCCCAAATCTTCCAGAAATGTTGAAAAGCTAATGGCTTTGGTCAAAAAGTCTTAAAAACAGCAGTGATGCCACATCACTTCTGGTTGTGTTGGGAGTTGGGCTGTGGCCTATAGGAAGGGGAGGGTGTCATGGAGGGAATGATCATAGTCCAACTCTCAAACCACTATGCCATACTGTCTCTCCAGTGTTCTCAAGGTTCTCAAAAATTTATTCCAGTCATAAGACTTATATAAACAAATCAATATACACCCTTGTGTATAAACCAATATCAGGAGTAAATGGTTCATACAAACAATTTGCATAAAATTAAAATGCAAACAGTGTTGCGTTGCCTAAGTTTTAAAGGCTTCGCTTCGCTTGCACATCACTTTAAATGCCCAGTAGATGGCATGTGGAAACAGAAGGAAAAAAATGCCTCCCTCCCATTTTGAATTCTCTTGGAAAGCTGGAATCCAAAAGTACAGTTGTATTAGTGCCATTTGGCATTTTCCATGGAAGGTGACCCAGGGACTGAGTTTTGGGAAGTGGGTTTTCCAGGTACTGAATCTATTTGGGTTTTGCTGCAACCAGCGTGGTGTAGTGGTTTGAACGTTGGACTATGGCTCTGGGGACCAGGGGTTCGAATCCCTGCTCAGCCATGGAAACCCACTGGGTGAATTTCAGTGAGTCACACTCTCTCAGCCTCAAAGGGAGGCAAAAGCAACCCGCCCCCAACAAATCTTGCCAAGAAAACCCTGTGATAGGTTCGCCTTAGGGTTGCCAGAAATGATTTGAAAGCACACAACAACCACTCTCTGCTGTGCTGGGCTGCAAATAGAGGGTCTGTTTATGCATCGCCAAAACAGGTAGACCCAAGAGGATTCTGGTTTACATATAATGCAAGTATTCCTGTTTATAGGCAAACCAGCAAGTTTTGGTATAATGACTATAATTTAAATAAAAATGTAACACTTCTCACAGCACAGAAGAGTGTGAACAGGTGGAAGGTGACCCAGGTACTGGGTTTCAGGAAGAGGGTTTTCCAGGTACTGAATCTATTTGGGCCTTGCTGCAACCAGCATGGTGTAGTGGTTTGAACGTTGGACTCTGTGTTGCTTTCCTGCTCAGTCCGCTGCCTAGGTGCCCTTTCACGCTACACAATTGTAGTGCTATGATTCCACTTTAACCGACATGGCTGCATCCTGTGGAATCCTGGGATTTTCAGTTTGGGGAGGCACTAGAATTCCCTGGCTGAGAATCCTAAGTACCCCCCCCCCCACTCTCTAAAACCAGAATTGCATAGCATGTTGCCATGGCAATTAAAGTGGAATCATAGCTCTCTAATTGGTGTGGAAGGAGGCCAAGGACTGGTAAGTGGGGCTGGGCAAATTCTAGCTCCCCCTTCTCAGGTTTTTTTGGGTCTAAATCAGCAGTGGGCATCACACGGTTTTTCAGATGCTGTTGGACTGCAACTGCACTTGCAACCCAGTGATGAGGAATGCTGGGAGCTGCAATCCAACAACCTCTGAAGGTATTGTTCTCTGACAGCCTTTTAGATAAAGGACTGTTCTCTGTAAAGTTGGACACATGACCATCCGAGTTGCAATCCCAGGGGAAGCTTTTCTGGGAAGGAGTCCCATTGAACTCTGTTGGTCTTACTTCTGACACATCTAGGATTGCACTGTTCATTTCTTCCTTGCTAGTCCTTCTGAAGCCTCAGGGCCGAAATATATTTGGCTTGGGACCCTGATGCTTGAAAGAGCATCTCTCTTCATATATGACTACTGGAGGATTGTGGTCCATTTGAGGGGGGCTCCTTTGTGTCCCACCAGTGGAGGCAATATGATTGGGGAGGAAATAGGACAGGGCCATCTCAGTTGTGGACCCCCAATTGTGAAGTTCCCTCCCTTGGGAGGCTTGACTGGTGCTAAAGCTGGTTTCGTTTTGGTGCTGCGTAAAGACATGACTTTCCAAAAGTTTTTTTGGGCCAAATTTACTGTTAAGCATGCATATTTTTTGAAAAAACCTCTTAGCTTTTAAAAGTTGGTTTAGTTTGTTTAAATAGTTCAATATGTTTTTATCTTGCTTAAGTCATTTACAGTTGTCCCTTCACATTCTCTGGGGCTTGGTTGCAGGACCCCCCGTGAATACCCAAATCTGTGAATATTCAAATCCCATTATATGCAATGGCATGGCAAAATGGTGTCCCTTATATAAAATGGCAAAATCAAGGTTTGCTTTTTGGATTATTATTTTTTAAAGAATATTTTCAAGCCGTGAATAGTTAAAACCGTGAATGCCAAATCCGTGAATGTGGAGGGACAACTGTATTTGATTTGGAATTGTTTAAATTGTTTTATCTTTTCGCCACCCTGAGACTTCATGGTAAAAGGGCAGGATAAAAATTATTTTCGATGAATGAATAAATGAATATTTTGATGGGTCAAAATGTCTGCCCCACTTCCAAAGTGAAGTGAAATATCTCTGGGGAATCAAGACTCAAAAAAAGATATGGTAGACCATCTTTTGCCTATCAGAGCCAAGCGAACACTGTGAATGGCTGTGCTTTGAAGCCTGTCTTCTCCAAGTGAGATTTGTTGTGACTTTTGCACCTTCAGGTTAAACCGAGACCACAAGCAGATTTGTGAAATGGACTGGTCCGACAAAGTTGAGACGTACAACATTGATGAAAAGTGCGGGAGGTATAATAACCAAAGCACCAATATCCAGTTCCACCCGAGCTCATCCAAGTTTGAGGACAGGTGAGAACCTCTGGATGATCTGTATACCTGTGGATGAAAGCCAACAAAGGCCACAGTGGGAACTGCAACAAAGTTTTGCAGTGCGGAGTCCTTCTCTCCAGGATTCCAGATGCTTCATTTTCCTCCTATTTTTCCTCCCCGCTCTCTCCTGCTATGGATAGAGGGTGTGTTCATGCAGCAGGTTGCTATTATGGTTAAGGAACAATGACACCAAATGGCTATAGAAAACAAACTAAAGTTTTATTGTAGAAACTCAACCACACCCACAATGACTATTATAATTTTATTTCTTACCTACCTCAGGTGCAGAATAACATCAGATTAAAATACAGTGACAGATTGGACACATAATACCAGTTTAAAAACACATAACATCACTTAAAAGAGCATATAAAACCAATACATATTAAAACCAACCAATTAATACTTTAATATTTTATAATAATAATATTTATTTATTTATTTATACCCTGCTCTTCAGCCACAAGGTTATCAGAGCTGCTTACAAATTGTTTTAAGCAATAGCAATTTACACATCTACACTGCATTAAGCAGTTTCCAATGCGTGTTAGCTAAAACTCATAAAAACAATCCTCTGGAGAGGTTTGCAGGAAGAGACTGTTTTTTATGGCTGTTTTGAACTCGGGTGGCGTATCCATCTGACAAATCTCCTCTGGCAGGTCATTCTAGAAATGCCTAGAGAGAACATATTTTTTTGGACGTGGATAAGTGAAACTGTGGATACTGAATCCATGGATACGAGGGTTGACTTGTATTCTTTTGCACCTTGGAGTTGTTCCAGGCTGATCCTGACCTCTGTCCTGTCCTGCATTTGTCTACAAAGAAACTACTATTTGGTGGACTGAGTTCTATGTCTCAGTTAATAGGCGTGAAGATCCCATGATATCACACACCTTTAAGTGTGTTTGGAATCTCCCAAAATTATCTAAAAATGCAGCGGTTTGCTTCCCAACCCCCAATGACCCCCCAAACCACCTCAAAAGACATGAGAAAAAAAATCAGCTGAAAATCAGCCAAAACAGTGGCTGGAAGCGACAGCATGTGACTTTGGGTGTGCTGAAACATGTTGGTGGGAAGAATGACCTCCACTCTATTTTGTTGTCCATCCATGCTTTAACCACTACACCACCCTTTCCCTCTTTTCTTCTGAAACAGAGTGGGCAGAACCATGTGCCTGTTCCACCGAGATAAAATAATAGCATTAAAGCACACTGACCATTTTTGTCCGTTCCCCTCCTTTGCATGTCACAACTGCGTTGGCGCTTGCAGCGCTTCCACGCCGGAGACCTGGGCCAAGCACAGCCACGACAACATCTACCGGGCTGAGCGGGAAAAGCTGGCATCCATCAACCTTCGTGCCTTGATCGACAACATCCTCCACGACACGGCCGAGGACCTGCGCAAGCAGTGTGACGTGGTGAACGAGGCCTTTGCCAAGCGTTGCGAGGAGATGGAGGATGCCAAGCACAAGATGGAGCACCATTTGAAGAAGGTATGCTCTTTGGGTGGGATGCACGTGGTGTGAGAGGCTCCTCGAAGGAGGGCTGCTGAAATCGTGCCATTTGACACCATGGCTTTAACTCTCTTGGCTCAATGCTTGTTTTCTGCTGCTCCAGAGACTGAAACACGGAGCAATGGATGCAAGTTCCAGGAACAGAGATTCCACCTCAACATGAGGAGGAACTTTCTGACAGTCAGAGCTGTTCGGCAGTGGAACACACTCCCTCGGAGCGTGGTGGGGTCTCCTTCCTTGGAGATCTTTAAACAGAGGCTGGATGGCCATCTGTCAGGGATGCTTTGATCGTGATTTCCTGTGTGGCAGAATGAGGTTGGACTGGATGGCCCTCGTGGTCTCTTCCAACTCTGCAATTCTATGATTCTATGATTCTATGAATGCTATGGAATTCTAGGATTTGTAGTTTTATGAGATATTTAGCCTTCTCTGTCAGAGAGCTCTGGCGCCACAATAGACTACAAATCCTAGGATGGAGATAAGGAAGCAAACCGCTGCATAGGATGGAGCCATGATAGTTAAAGTGGTGTCAAACTGCATTATTTCTGCAGTGTAGCAGCAGCCCCAGAACCTACTGCCTGAGGTTGCACTTCACTCTGCCTAATGGAAAGACTGGCCCCTGCGGAGGAGACTCCTGGATTGCCTTGTTTATTGCTGTTTTGTCTTCCCTGCAGCATTTAAACCTCAACACTGGCTGGCAGTCTGTATTGCAGTTATGGATTTGTCACCTAGAATATTCAATAAGACTACATAGTATTACTGTAAGACTATGGCTGTTGCCACACTGCAGAGATAGTGCAGTTTGACACCACTTACACCGCCATGGCTCAATGCTGTGGAATTCTGGGATCTGTAGTTTTGTGAGATATTTAGCCTTCTCTGGCAAGAGTTCTGGTACCACAACAAACGACAAATCCCAGGATTCCATAGGATGGAGCCATGATAGTTAAAACGCTGTCAAACTGGATTATTTCTGCAGTGTAACTGCAGCCTAGGAGCATCCTGGGCTCTCCTCTCAGGAGTGACTGATGGCTGGTGATCTTTCCCTCACTCTTTCTCCACCTTCAGAAACTTACACTGTTTTGGAACAATCACCTTGAGTGCCTTTTTATGCAAGGACTGATTCAAAGGCTGATTCAAGGCTCAGACTGAGGGCTAGGAAAGAGCAGGATTAATTTAGACAAGATTAAATTGTTTTCAAACAGACTGAATTGAGCCAAGAGACTGTTAGATTACTCAATCAAGCATTTCTTTTGTACTGTCAAAAGGTTCCAGTGGTATTTTGCTGCCTGTTCCAGAAATAAAAAATGCACCACAGCTGCTTGTTGCATCCTTGCTCATTTATTCATGCGTTCATTGATTAGAAACAATTTCTATATACCTTCTCAACTACACAAATGGCAGAGCGTGGTGGGGTCTCCTTCCTTGGAGGTCTTTAAACAGAGGCTGGATGGCCATCTGTCAGGGATGCTTTGATTTTGTATTCCTGCATGGCAGGGGGTTGGACTGGATGGCCCTCGTGGTCTCTTCCAACTCTGCAATTCTATGATTCTATGAGAGCAGGATTTTGGGGGAAGGGGTGGAATAGATGACCCTTGTGGTCCTGTGCAGCCCTACAATGCTGTGATGAATGCCACTTGAAAACTGACCTCGCCATATGTATACTATGATTGTGCAAGTAGAAGTACTTAGAATCATAGAATCATAGAGTTGGAAGAGACCCCATGGGCCATCCAGTCCAACCCCATTCTGCCACGCATTAATCAAAGCATTCCCGACAGATGGCCATCCAGCTTCTGTTTAAAATCCTCCAAAGAAGGAGACTCCACCAAACTCCGAGTCAGCCACTGTCAAACAGCTCTTACTGTCCGGAAGTCCTTCCTAACACTTAGGTGGAATCTCTTTTCCTGTAGTTTGAACCCATTGCTCTGTGTCCTAGTCTCTGGAGCAGCAGAAAACAAGCTTGCTCCATCCTCAGTATGACATCCCTTCAAATATTTAAATGCGGTTTTCAGGTCACTTCTTCACCTTCTCTTCTCCAGGCTAAACATGCCCAGCTCCCTAAGCCGCTCCTCATAGGGCATCATGGTTTCTGGATCTTGATGGACTATAGCCATGTGCTTTTCTAAATGAGTTCTAAGGTATTTCTAATACATTTCCCTCCAACTCTTGATACGCTTTATCAATAGACCCTGAAGGAGATTGGAGACCAAGAGCACAACATCGCCGCTCTCAAGCAAGCGATCAAAGACAAAGAGACGCCACTCAAAGTCGCCCAGACAAGACTGTATGACCGTTCTTTTAGGCCTAATGTTGATCTCTGCAGAGATGCAGCCCAGTTCAGGTAAACCTCATCCAAGCGATTTCTGTGTTTTCGAAGAGGGGACAGACTGTTCTCTTGATCTGGGGGATCCAAATGGCAGGCCAGGTGGTCAAATCTGCAATCTTGGGCCATTGGTGGGATGGGGTGAGATTTGGGATGCCCGAAGCATTTGATAGTCTTCAATGACTGGTAGATGAAATCAATGTAAGCAACACAGAAATTGGAATGTTGCTTATTGAAAGGAGTTACTTGACTCATTACTCTAATCACCATTAAGTCATTACTTCTGAATGTCATTGAAGTACAGAAAGGGAACTGACTGACTGACTTGTTACTTGCAAGTTATTTTTATTGTTGCTATTTTACCGTTAGAAAATATAGGAAAGGGCTCTCTGGGTCCCCCTTGTGGCCAATTCAGATATAACACATCTCGGAAATTGAAAGAAAACTCTGAAAAAAACATTGCAAATCTATCCTTCCTGGTTGCAGCACAAGGCAGCCACCCACGAGACCCTTCCTTCACCTGCTTCCATGGCTCAAAATTAACTCAATCTGAGCTCACTGCGAAAAGTAACCTGTTAGAAATATTAGTTACTCTCCAGCTCCGCATTTCTTGTCTAGGGCAGTGAAGCTATCCATTCAGGACTAGCCCTACAATAATGTAGATTACGTTCACAATCCTGGATTACTCAGTGTGGGGTAGTAGTGCAGCATGCAAGAATTATACTGTGCTGAGCCACTGATGATGATGATGATGATTTTATTCATTTCTATCCCACCTTTCTCCCACCAATGAGACTCAAGGTGGCTAACATCATTATAAAAACAATATAAGCTAAAAACAGTACAAAGTTAAAATCACATTATGCGTACATAAACAATTTAAAAAGAACTAAACAACTTACAAGTTGAAAACAAGTTGAAGGAGCCCTGGTGGCGCAGTCGTTAAATGCCAGTCCTGCAAGTCACCACGTTGCAAGTTCGATTCCAGCCGGCTCCAAGGTTCACTCAGCCTTCCATCCTTTCGTAGGTCGGTAAAATGAGTACCCAGCTTCTGGGGGCAATTAGCTAACACACATTGGAAACTGCTTAATGCAGTGTAGATGTGTAAATTGCTATTGCTTAAAACAATTTGTAAGATGCTCTGATAGCCTTGTGGCTGAAGAGTGGGGTATAAATAAATTAAAAAAAACATTATGGTAAAGATTAAAATACCTTTTAAAAAACCCTTTTAAAAAAAGCCACCCTACACAGCCTTTCTAGTCCAGTTCTTGTTGGTTCATAAAAACCTTGTGGCATAAAAATGTCTTAATTTGCCGCCGGAAGGAGATCAAAGATGGGGCCATCCTGGCCTCCTTAGGGAGGGAGTTCCACAGTCTGGAAGCCGCCACTGAGAAAATCCTCTCCTTGTTCCCACCAAACGTGCCTGAGAAGGTGGGACAGAGAGAAGGGCTTCTCCAGATGGACCTTACCACCTGCCAGGCCTATCATAACATCACAGAAGACTTCAGGCTGCCATTCTGTGTCTGGTGAAAAGGGTGACGGTGCGGTGGGAAGATCACAAAAGGGCTTGGCTATGTCCCCGTAGCCAGGCCTGAAGCAATGGCATTGTCCACTGGGATCCTCTGGAGTGGCTGATGCAATCACTTTGCACCTGGCTATGGGGACCTAGCCAGAAGCTTCTGTGATTCTACCTTGCTCTCCTTCAGGCATAGAATGGCTGGGGAGGGGGCTTCAGTGGCCCTACAGTTGGTCTAGCAGGAAGGGCTTTGGTTAATGTAGAACAACTTCTACAGCAACCACAAATAGGTATATGCAAGCATAAAGTTAACATATACCTGCATATGCCACTAACAGGATGCATGCCTCGGGCTGCAGATACTGGGAGATGGCATCAGAGTGTTGGAGGACAGAGCCGTGTCCTATGCAGCTTGCTTTGCAGCCCCTAAAGTAGTCTCTTATTTTCAGATATAGGGGAGAAATGTATTTATTTATTTATTTATACCCCGCTCTTCATCCACAAGGCTATCAGAGCAGCTTACAAATTGTTTTAAGCAATAGCAATTTACACATCTACACTGCATTCAGCAGTTTCCAATGTGTGTTGCTAATGGTCTTCCAGTGCCAGAGTTGAAGAAAGATTCAGTTGCTATACCAGTTAGCTCTTCTATTTGGCATGGCTGTGGTGTGTGTATGTTTGTGTGTGAATCTGCCTCTTTTTGATGACCTCAGGTACCAAAGGAAAGCTTTAAAGTGGTGTTGAAATTCCTTGTCTCAAAAGTGTCTGCGGTCTTGACATTTAGCAGCCCCTGAGAAAAAGCTGAAGAGTATCCATAAGCCAAAAGGCTCTTTTTAGCTCATAAAGACCATCTCCCAGCATCTAGAAGTGTCTCTCCTTTTTCTTTTGTGCCGTTTCTTGGATACTGCCCCATTTTTTATTTGCTATACAGCAGCCAAATGCAATCCCATATCTAATCTACATAGCAAATTCTTATGCCAAACACTGGGATGCCTTGAGCTCAACTCCAATGTAATTTTCTTCTTCCAAAAGTAAGGTGAGAAGAACTAATTGGATTGAGGAAGTGATGAGAAGAAAGGGGGGGAAAGTCAGCTTCCCAAATGGTTACTTTGCAAAATTGTATTTGCCTCTCTTTCCCCCAGTGGCTGATAGCACCTATTGATATGATATACAGTATATTTTTTCAGGCTGTAGTATAGGAATGTGTGAAGGGTTGGGCCCTCCTCTTCATGATTTCTGCTAGAACTCATAAATTATATTAGGGCTTGGAGGGGAAACGTGTCCAGTTTGGGGTTCAAGAAAGCAGATACAGTGAACTGAAGGCAGCAATTTATTTAATGACACAATGCCAGTCTGGATGTCAACATTCAACTGAGCAATCTGGCACTGAAGCAAACTTGCACCTTATTATTTGCAGCAGTTTTGGAAAATCTACCTAGCAATAGCATAAAACAAAATGTAGTAAATCATAGGAGGATACTGGAGATATATTAGCCAATTATAAAACAGGAGATATTGATTAAGCAATGATGGACATTAAGCAATGATGGAAAATGATCAAGCAAGCACCAAGTAAAAACTGTTCATATTGAACCTTTTCCATAGACCCCAGCTTGATTTTGTTATTAGTAGGAAGCCCCAGTTAGCCAATGCTTTGGTAATGCTTAATTTGCTTTTCCTTGAGATTCCTAAGAACTCAATAACTCTTCAGCTTCTGATTTTTTCTTTAATTCAGAATACTTTTCCTTTAGCATGGTTCTACCTTACTTTGTCCTTATGTTCAACCTCTGCCCTCTCCTTCAAAATTCCAGCCACAGAACTGTACTATTAACATGACATTTGACACTCAAAGGTAGAATCCAAAAGTAGTCCATTGTCTAGCTTTGTTGCTGATGTTCTGTTGATATCAGGGATGCCCCAATGGGAAGCTGAACGAATTTTAGATCCTTTCTATGGAGTTAGTCGTGTACTCAGAGTGGTCCTCTTAAAAAATGGAGCAGAAATGTGGGAAAACCTGTGTAGTGTTCCAAAGTGACACAGAACAGATGGCTTCAAAGTTGCAACAGACAACAAGAATGTACCTTCACCTCACATCTAGTCTGTCCTCCCCGTTTGTTTCAAATGGATTTCTGTCATTACAACTGAGAGGTTATTAACTCTGCATGCTGCCGCCGCAAATGTAATGAAGCAGGCATTGATTGTTCTTCAAACACATGCATACACACGTCGGGAAAATTGTCCATGCTCAGCACCCATTGCTAACATTTTGCAAACACACGCAAAGGAGAAAAAACCCTAGAAGCTGCTAGATACTTTTTTACTTTACAGTCTTCCATGGCGTGCCATAAAATTAGAAATCTGAATGCGAGCGAATCCAGAAGGAACACACCATTCCATGTTCTGGGCAACAGGCACAAGCAGAAACATTATTAGACACACCGATGCTTCAGAATCCCTTTCACCTTGTGTTACAGAAAGGTACCTAAGGCCATTGTGCATACCCAAGCCTTTTAGATAGATAGATAGATAGATAGATATACATGTAACCTCTGAACCTCTAATGCACAGTATTCTTCCCCTTCTTATACAGGTTGATAAGTGAAGTGGAGGAATTGACAGAATCCATTGAAGCTCTGAAGAAGAAACTTCTGGACTCCGAACAGTCCCTGAGGAACCTTGAAGACACGCGGATGAATCTGGAGAAGGAGATTGCGGTCAAGACTAATAGTATTTTCATTGACAGGCAGAAATGCATGGCCCATCGCGCCCGATACCCAACAGTCCTTAAACTAGCCGGCTACCAGTAGGGAATGTGGCTTCAGTTGTAGGACTGCAAGTCAGTAACATGAAGTGTTAGAAACACTCCAGTTGTCTAGGTTGGTGAAGAATGTAGTTAGATAGGAAAGTAAGTTTCAATCTCTCCCCCTGCACTCCCCAGTTTGGTCTGAGTTGAAATAAAAAAAAATTGAAAAAATTGTTGCCCAAAGCTGTTGGATCTTATCTGCTGCAGGTTGTATCCTTTTGGCTGGGAGAACTGAATTGTGCGAATCATGGTAGGCAGAGTGTGGGCAAAGTCTGTTGGACCCCTAAGTAGGACCTGGATTATCAATCATTTGTAAAAATGTTTTTGGTGATTTGCAGGCTGATTTGCAGGCAAATTTTCAAGTGTCCTCAAAACCAGCCAAAAGCACCCCAGAACACCTACTGATGTGGTAGTTTGCCTGTGAGGTCAGAGAATGCTAACAACCAAAGAGGCCCCTGGTCTCATTCGGAATGGCTCTTCTTGGGTACTTCTTTTGGCTTAGGGAGCTGGGCATGTTTAGCCTGGAGAAGAGAAGGTGAAGAGGGGACATGATAGCCATGTTTAAATATTTGAAGGGATGTCATACTGAGGATGGAGCAGGCTTGTTTTCTGCGGCTCCAGAGACTAGGATGTGGAGCAATGGGTTCAAACGACAGGAAAAAAGATTCAACCTAAACATGAGGAAGAATTTCCTCACAGTAGGAGCTGTTTGGAAGTAAAATGCACTACCTCAGAGTGTGGTGGAGTCTCCTTCTTTGAGTGTTTTTTAACAGAGGATGGATGGCCACCTGTCAAGAATTTGATTGTGTATTCCTGCAGGGCAGAAGGGGGTTGGACTGGATGGCCCTTGGGGTCTCTTCCAACTCTATGATTCTATGACCCCAAGCCACAGATTGTCATGCTCAAACATCAGGTGACCTAGGTGTACAAGGATCATTGGTACTGCTACCTGTGGAACTCATATCTGTTGCTCCAGGAGGAGTTGGAGTACGTTTAGGAGAACGAGAGCTTAAGAAGTTTGAGATATTTATTCTGAATGTTCTCCATCCTAGCCAAAGTTGTCAACACAAAAAGGGTAAAGGGTGGAAAGATCATAAACAGTGGAAGCTGATAGCTGTTGTCATAGTCTCCCTCCTTAAGAAACCTCCTAAATGGTGAGCCAACAATGGGCAAACTCTGCTCCAAAACTTGCCCCACATAAAATGTATTTAAAACATAATTTCAATTAAAAAATTAGAAAATACAGCACACCACTTTACACACACAGCGTGTATGTGCCTTCCAGTTTTCTGTCAACTTATGGCAACCCCATGAATTTTGTAGGGTTTTCTTAGGCAAGGAATCCCCAGGGGTGGTTTTGCCAGGTCCTTCCTCTGAAACAGAGCCTATGGCACCTGGGATTCCTTGTTAGTCCTTCTGGGCTTGGGGAAGGTTCTTCTTTTTGGACTGCCACTCCCAGAATCCCCCAGTCAGGGGTGGGGTGCCTGCCCGTCTTTTGGGGATGCTTTGATTTTATATTCCTACATGGCAGGGGGCTGGACTGGATGGCCTTTGGGGTCTCTTTCAATTCTATGATTCTAAGTGGAGAACTGCTTGATTCTAGATTCAGGCTGCCTCCAACCAGCCTGTGTGCTTATGTGCCTTCAAGTCACTTGTCAGCTTATAGCAACCTCATGAATTTTGTAAGGTTTTCTTAGGCAAGGAATCCTCAGAGGTGGTTTGGCCAGTTCCTTCCTCTGAAATATCACCTACAGCACCTGGGATTCATTAGCGGTCCTTCTGAGCTTTGGAAAGGTTCTTCTTTTTGGACTGCCTCTCCCCGAATACTGGTTGGGGGATTCTGGGGCTGACAGTCAAAAAGGCTCCTTTCCCCATGCTCTGGAAGTTCTAGCCTGCAGCATTTGGGGAAAAGAGACCATGGTCAGATCTTGTGTGTGTGTATGTGTGCCTTCAGATTGCTTGCCAGCTTATGGCCACCCCATGAATTTTTGGCTGAATCCACACTGCACAAATAATTCAGTTTGAAACTGGATTATTTGCCATGGCTCCTTCTTACGGAACACTGGGATTTGTAGTCTGATGGGGCACCCGCACACTTTGGCAGAGAAGGCTAAAGATCTTGTAAAACTACAAATCCCAGGATTCCATAGGAAGGAGCCACAGCAAATAATCCAGTTTCAAACTGAATGATTTGTGTAGTGTGGATTTAGCCTCAGACATTTTTTTCTTAGGCAAGGAATACTCAGAGGTAGTCTTGCCAGTTCCTGCCTTACACCCTACTTCCCCATAATTAAAATTCAAAGGACTGCCTGAATACAAACATCTCCGCCTGCCGGTGGCGGCGGCTTGGTACGTATTAAGATGCTTGGTAAATATTTGTAAAGAATCCATATTGAGAAGTGGAATATGCATTTGGCAAAGCAGAGATGAAAAAAGATACAAGTGGAACAAGAGAGCACAAATAACTGATACAGACTAACTTGATTTTTTTTTAAATGAAAAGGCCAGACTCAGACAGAATTGGACCAGAATGGTGGCTGTTGTTTTTATTTTCAGCAGCTCTCCCCTGTGAGTTCCTAACAGCCTCTTTGTAACTATCAGTCTTGCTCACAACATGGGAACATGAAGCACAGTCGCTGTTTAAGCTCCCACATTTCGAGTGTGATCTGAAGTCAGTTATGCCAATTAAATCCTGAAATTCCATTGAAGGCCATTTTCTGGTTTAATTGTCAAGTTGCCTGTGGGGAGATTAAAGGGTTTATGAAATCTTTTATTTCCTATTTTTTAAATGCCGAGTAATTGCAGGGATGATTCTTGGTTGTGTTGACACTTGATAGATAAGATGGCATTCAAAAACATCTATCTGGAGGAACAGCATGAATCATTACTCAAAGAAATAAATGCAATTAGAGTTGCTTTTAAAAAGGCTGTGTAATGATATGCTTGCAGTATAAAACAGCCTGATTGCTTGGGTCAGCCTTTGGAAGCTCCAGATGTCTTGGACTTCATCTCCTATATCCACCTTCTCTTTCTTCCACCCTCCTCCTTCTAAATGTGAAATACAGAAAATGATATGCAGTGTGATCCTATGAGTATCTACTTAGAGGTCGATCCTACTCAGTAGTGGCTGGTGGACTCCATGTCAGTGGATTAGTTGAATGGATTAGTTGAATGGATTAGTTGAATCCATTTCAGCTTTTTGTCTCAACTACTTCCTGCTTCAACTTTGAAGACATTCTCCATGGTGCTGAATGTATTTTGGGGCACTGCTCCAAGGTGCTGAATGGTAGTCCCAGTATAGGCTCAAAACCTGGAGACCTCCCGTGAACTTGGTGTGAATTCACTATCCTGCTGACCCTGGGAGCCACTATCTGCCTCTGGTCCTAGTGAGTTCTGTGGGATGCACCTTCAGTTAAATGTGTAGGACAGTGGTTCTTAACCTGTAGTCTGGGGACCCCCAGGGGTCTACAATGTCCTCACAGGGGGTCCACAAAGGCTTGAAGGCTAGTCAGCCCACCTCTTCCCCATATTGGAGTGGCCATGGGACAAGAGCCAAGGCAAAGGCTGGCTTGGCCTGCACATTGCTCTTCAATCCACTCCAGCCACAAACTTGCAGGAAGAAGCAGGAGAAAATACTTTTCTTCCCCTCCTAAACCTCTGAGCAAAGGTTTAATGGGTGGTGTAATTGCATTATTATTATTATTATTTTAAATCTTGAGTTAAGTGTTGGGGGCCCATGGCAACAAAAGATATCTAAAGGGGGTCCTCAGTAAAGAAAAGGTTAAGAGCCACTGGTGTAGGATTTTAGATCAAATGCAAAAAGTGCTATCCACGGTTCTGAACCTATTTGGGGACTCATGTTCAGCACCTTGGATAGCAAACCTCAACCAGATAAATAAATATTGTTTTAAAATCCTGCTTTAAATCAAATAAAACAAATTAGAACTGGGAAGGGGAATTGCATACTTCTCTAATGCAGTCGCGTTGGCAGAAGTTGGGCAAAGCAGTGGTGCCATCAGAATTACAGTGCGCAATGAGATACAGCTGGTCCAGGGCATACTCATCTCTTGGAATATTTGCGCAGAATGGCTCAGTTGTGTCGACATTCAAATGTTAGTCCTCACCTAATAGGTTTTATTGTTCTGCAAGCACAGGACAACCAGGAGCCAGAGGTAATGTGCACACTACTTAGTTTCTAGTGACCTTCCATGATCTGTGTGTTTTCTTGTGTACTCTAACTGAATGAAGAATTAATTAATTTTGTGGTCTTTGTGAATTAAGAGAGGTTCTCCTCTGGTGGAATGCAGAGCATGGGAGCCCCAGATATATGCAGATTCCTTCAAGACTGGTGGCTAGTTGCTGTCAGCATGGGTTATCATCAGAAATGATGGGAACTGCAGTCCATATACATCTGGAGGAACATTCCTACCAGCTGGCCAGTTGCTTAGCTCTGGATTCAGACCTCCAGAGGTTCTTGGTAAAGGTGAGGGTCAAATACAAAGGGGCTTAGAACTAAAATCAGTGCTGAACCCTAATCCCCAAATAGATTCAGCACTTTGGATAGCTCCTTTAAAGTTTGGACTGAAGCCCAGAATGGATTCACAACTCCGCTGGCCAATTCACATTGATCAGAGCTCACATTTCTAAAGCCAAATACCATCATTGGCTACAGTGCATTCTGGCATACTGTCTTGAAAACTCTCCAGCAGGTCTGGGTGATTGGGTTCTTCCATATGAACCTGGCCTTACACTCTCAATGGACCCGTAGCAGCAAATCCATTGTCTAGGGATACTGGAGTCCTGTGTTCAGTTCTGGGAGCCTCATTTGAAGAAGGATATAGACAAGTTGGAGCCAGTTTAGAGAAGAACTAGCAGAATGCTATGAGAGATGGAGAACAAAACAGATGAGGGAAGGTTGAGGGAGCTGAGCATGTTCAATCTGGTGAAGAGAAGATGTTGGGGTGATATGGTTGCCTTCTTTAAATACCTCAAGGGCTGTCCCAGAGAGGAGGGGGCAGGTTTGTCTTCTGCTGCCCCAGAGGGTAGGACCTGGTCTAATGATTTGAAGTTACAGTGGAGTAGATTTTGAGAGAACACGAGAAGGAGCTTCTTGACAGTAAGAGCAGTTTGGCAATGGAACCAGTTGCCTAGAGAGGTGGTGGGTCTCCATCTTTGGATGTCTTCAAAGAGAGGTTGGACACCTCCCTGCTGGGGATGCTCTAGCTGCAGTTCCTGCCTGGAGTGAGGAGTTGGACTTGATGGCCCATGAGGTCCCTTCCAACTCTAGGATTCTATTATTCTAGGGATAATGGGAATCACTGTCCAAAAACAGCAAGGGCAATACTTCCTGTCGCACTTCCAGAGCAACCATCCCCTCATCTCCTCAGTCTAGTAGCAGTTGTGGCAATAAGCTGGATGTTAAAAACATCCATAGGATCTCAAGGCAGTGAGAACGGCTCTAATCCCAATGAAATAAAACAAACACTGAATATTCCAGCTCCTGATGAACAAGAAACCCATTTCCACAGCCTAATGAGCTTCACGCAGCCCCCGCTGAATCCAAGCAATCAGCTTCGGTGCCAGCTAGTGCCTGATGTGAAGAGACCGTGATTTCCACCATAAAATGGGTAAATTCCATTTGATTATTCAGTGGTTGATGTATGCGGCTGTTTCTATAGTAACCCATAAAAGCATCTCTCTAGCAAGAGGCTTTTACCGTCACCATGTTTGGCTCTCTCTGTCTGATTCTGGTGGACTGTGCATTTTTTTTTTGAGTCAGCTGATCTACCCCAAGCCCTAAAGTCCTTCCAAAGAAGCACTGAGGTGGTGGGGATTGAGTAGTGCCCATCACAACAGTTCCCATAGTTACCTCCCCAAGGAGACTCCTCCAAATGCACCCAAAAAAGTTATCGCTGTTACTTCAAGGCACCACGAATGTTCTGGGCAAGGAATCCATTTCTCCATGATAATAAATGTAGCTACTTTTAAGTTACTTCACAACTGCAATGCTACAAACTGCTGGGCTTTGGTATGAAACCCACTCTTTCCCCATCTATCTCACCTCAACACCCTTATCACCAACAAGAGAGCATGGGAGGTGGTAGAAGTCAATGCTTGAACCATGTAGCAGTGTATTCTAGCACTGGCACGGGGTTGACCTAGATGCTCTTAAGGTCCCTTCCAGCTCTAACCTTCTATGCTTCTAGGTGATATTCTTCCTCCCTATTTAGTAAAACCATCCCTCCACATGCAGGAAAGTAACTAAAAAGTCACACACAAGAGCAAAGAAAGGATGTAGCTATGGGAAAAGGGCAAAATGAGAGCATTGACCTTCCCCAATAAGAATTCTGCCCCAGTATAAAATATTTCTTCAGACCTCAAATCCCAACCATTTGCAAAGTGGTTGTAAAAACTGTTTACACCCAGAACTCTTCTATTTGCTGTGTTCACATTTCCCTTTGCACAACTCTTTTCTTTGGATGCCTAAATCTGCACAATTGAAGTTGTGAGTTTCTGCAATGGTTGGAATTTGGGGACGGAGGGAACATTTCATTTTTTGGAGGGGCAGAATTCTTATCTGGAGGGGAATGCTTTCATGTTATTTCTATACTCCTGGGGTGAAGTGAGCCCTTGTTAAATTACACTTGGAAAATAATATAGTTACACCTTTGCTAGTGGGGAAAGGAATTAGTTATAAGTTACTATTAGCTACCGGGGACAAATTGCTTGCAAGAAGTTATTTGTTCTAAATAACGATGCCCTGTTCATGGAATTGAGCTGGTTTTTAGGGAACTACTCTTTCTATGTATTTGTATTTTGACTCTTTTAAAAGCTGTTTTGTTAATGATCTAATTAGCTCTCTTAGTGAAGGTTTATGGATTTTGTTTGTTTGGTGTATGGGTGCACCACTTTGTTTTAAAGAAACAGGATGCAATCTCTAATTAATATCTCCTGCTGGCGGGTTAATGAGATTTGTGGCAAATAAGGGAAAATTTTTCAACATTAGTGGGACAGCGTGCAGAGTTACATCTGATCAGAAAGCTGGAATTACCACAAATAAAACCACAGATATTCTGTAAGCCTTCAAGGCAAATTGTGTTAAATTTGCAATGTGCTAATTATTGAAGTAATCATCGGATGCTAATGGAAAGTTGTAAGAATTAGTACTATTTTTAAAACACATTGGCATCCTTTGTAATATAAAGCAGGGATGGGCAACTGTTGGAAACTGTTTGCTGCTCTGCCTCTGGCAGCAACATGGTTTGGGCCAGTCCTGCACAGCAGTACCTTGCAAACAACAGCTTCTGCAAAGAGCTTGAAAGATGCCTTCTCCTTGAGTAGCAAAGCGGGAAGATTGTTGACAGACAAGGGAATGGATGTTCATGGCTGTATAATTATCCTGCCACAAAATAGAGACTCTGAAAGCATTTTCTCAAAGAAACAGAAAACACAAACAGGGAGAGCACGCACAAGAAGAGGTGCTTGGCACATGTCACTTGCAAAATGTGCCAGACTTTAATGGACTATGAAGAGAGATCGTGTAGAGGAGGGGGGCTAGATCTCCCCTAGGACTAGGCTATTAGGGCTGACTTTGGCCAAAATAATCTGGCAAAACTGGACCACCAAGACCCCTAGTTTGCTGAGAAACTAGGGATACATACCATAAAGTCACACTGGAAAATGCCTAGAGAGGCATCCTCTGTAGGTATCCTCTAGGTGCTTCAACACAACTCTAGGGTGTGTTTGTACCAGAAGTGCTTTATTTTAATAGGGTTCACTATTATCCATGGTTTCTGGTATCCGCAGTAACTCTGAGAACCAGATGCCTACCCTGAGGGCTGGAGTCAGGTCCCTCCTCTGTGTTGCATTAGCCAGAGCAATACACTATGGCAGGATGTGCTTTGCTCTGACACTGCACAGAGCTGGTTTTCTGCATAGCAAATGCTGTTTTCTTTACAGGAAGCTTGCTTTCTGAGCAGAAACGTTTTCTGCACAGAAAATGTTGCTTTTGGCACAAAGAAACCACATGCATTTTTTGTGCAGAATAAATCCCAAACTGCAAAGATTCTTTAACCCTTCTAGGATCCTCCTCATCAGCATTTCCTGATATTCAAGAAACCCTTTTCTTGAACATTTTTGAATATTTTCACACATTCTTTCCTTCCCTGCTGTAAAGCTACATGCTTATTTTAGCTGTCTTGAATTCAAATTTTGGGAGAAAGGTGGGGTATAAATAAATGTAACAATGAACAACAACAGCAACCATTTGCTTCCCAATGTTTGAAAAACCCTCATTATACCAGTTGTCTACTTTTGGTTCTCGTCAAGATCTCGCTGTTCTGCACATTGATAAACCATGACCAAGAAAAAGTTGCCCACCTGATCTAGTATTGGTTAGCAAAACACTGCTGTAGGATGAAGACTTTCTAATTCAAGTGGGTTTTAATTTGGCATGATCAGCTGAGATGCATCCAAGAACAGCACAAATTGGCTGGATAAGAATTCTAATAAAGCAATTCACACGGAGACATTAATTGCCCAATCATAACACAGCCCAAGCATGAGGAAGCAGAAACTACAAAATGTTGAGCTGTGCAGGGATTAAGGGGTCAAAAGGCCAACAAATAAACTGAGAGAAAGGTCAGATTGATGCCACTGGGAGATTTTGTTCCTGGAGAAATGGTTGTATGGAGAGTAGGCTTAAGAGCCAAGATCAGAGGTAAGCAATTGTGCCTGTTTTCTTCCTTAAACAAGCTCAACTCACAGTCTTGAGTAAAATCAGCTTGCCAGGTCAGGATGAACTCAGATAAGGCTTTTAGGAGGTCCGTGTTCTCTTCTGCCTTGTTTCCCCCTTCTTGCTAAGCTGACCCCACGTTCCAGGCGTTCTTTCTAAAATGGAAGCATTTAAAAACCAGTGACTGGCAGTTCCTCTGTTGGTTGGGGTGGGAAATCAGTCAAACTTTAAAGGAGCTAACCAAATGCAATCCCACCAGCAGTATACCTAGCATAGGCAGTGGTGAGGAATCCACTCTGGGTTTTTGTCCAGACTTTAAAGGAGCTATCAAAGAAGCTATTCTGAGAACAAAGCTCAGCACCTTGGATAGCTCCTACCACATGGGTGGATTCATTGCCCCACTGATATGGAAGGCACCAGTTGCCACTGTCTGAAACTAGGGCGGCTGCTGGTTCATGGTCTATATGCTGGCCCGTTTCAAAATCAATCAATCAATCAGTCAATCCCAAAGTCGAATAGCCAGCAATCGAAGTTTGCTTGATAGTCAGCCAATGTTTATTCTTGAATGAGCCCCATAGTAGGGGCAACATGCTAAGCTGAAGACCCAGCAGAGTCACAGGTTGGGTGTGTGTGAATGCTGAACTTCCTCCTTATTGGAGAAGAAGGATGGGGACTCATGCCTGTTGCATTCAGGTGCTCAAATAACAGTGAGATGTCATGTTGCTCTCTAAGTGACTCCATCTGCACAGTATAACTATATTGGCTTTGTACTACTTTAACAATCATGCATAATCCTGGGATTTGTAGTTTGAGGAGGCCCTTGGAATTCTCTGCTAGGAGCTCTTGTCTTACTGTTCTCCGCCTTTGGCTTTCCTGATGTTTTGGAAAATAACTCCTAGAATCCCTTGCTAGTGACTATGCTGGCTAGGGGTTTTGAGAATTGAAGACTAAAACATTTGGAGGACCAAAGATGGGCAACAACTACTCTACTCCCCTGAAGTCCAGTTCCCAAGGTACCCTAAGAGGAAAGGAACCAAGGATTAAATCAGTGTAATTTTGTAGGAGAGATAGGCACTTTAGGATGCCTGACTTATAGGTGCTATTGTTTGGCAGCACCATTAGTTGCTGCCTGCTGTTATCTTTTGGTGTTCATATTAATAATTTGGTGTTCATTGGCCTAAAGTAATATGGGGTGATGGGCTTTTGGTTAATGTTCTGTGAGACAATATCTCTATCTGTTAACAGTCTATTGCTTTGATTGGGTATTCCTACATGGCAGAGGGGGTAGAGTGGATGGCCCTTGTGGTCTCTTCCAACTCTGATTCTATGAACATTAGGTGTGCGTGTAAATCTGCACCCACAACTCTGTTCCTGCAACCTGGAACTAAATAAGGACTGGCTGCATGAGAAAATAGATGTGTGACTCTTCCTTAGGGGCATTTACTCCTGGGTTAAGACACCAACAGGATTCCAGCCTCTCCGGTTCGATGAAATTTCCTTCTATCACTAGTGTGTTGGAGGAGCTAATGGGGAGATACAAGGAGGGGATGAATTTCCTATGACACTTTCCCCAAAGTTGAGTTGTGCCCACAGGCCTTGAAAAGACTGATTCTCCCTGCTTGGAGTAACCGAGCCCTTATGGTCTCTCTTGGGCCATGGCAACTGGCTGGTTTGCAGGGACAAATCACCCACAAATGCAAACAGCAACCTTTCCAGTGCGGTTACGCTGCAAGCCAGGGTTCTTGATGCCGCAGCCTTTTTGAAAATGGGACCGGCAGACCTGACAAGTGAATCATCGTCTGTTTTATTAATTGCCTCCTCCTTTCCCAACGTTGCTCTTTTCCGATTGTTCTGCTCCGTCTTGACTCCTTCATGGAAAATAGGACTTGATGCGATTAAGTGGCTTGCCAGGAAGCTGCTGAACAACAGAATGCATGAAGAGGGTGTGCGAAAGGTCAATGTAAATTGCAGAAATTAGATTAGGAGAAGAAAGGGTGGGGGGAAAGATAGAGCAAGAGGAGAAGAGGAGGGCAGGAAGCATAGATGGCTGGCTTCTGCTTAATGGAATGGGACAGTCTCTCCGGAGAGGACGGAGTCAACAAGTGTAGCAGCAAGCACTTAGTATTCAGACGAGGCTCTGATAGATCCTGATAACCTTTTCAAATATATAAGCTGATTTAAATGTCGCCCTTGTCACTGGGGAGGTTTCTTGCGTCTGAATTCCTGCATACTCACACAGACATACATGCTATTCTAATGCACATTTCATTCATTTCTCCAGACTGTAGAGGGAAGAATCATGGCTGAGGAGCAGAACATGATGTGGATCCACCACACTGTTTCGCATACAGAAGGTTGCAAGTTCAAGCTGTCGTAATGACATTTTTTTAAAAAATGAAAGGAAGTAACAAGTAATGAGAGAGAACTATTTCAGTCTGAGGCTCCAGCCCAGAGCATGTAAACATTTATACTGTATTATTGGTGGGACTTTTTAAAAAAGCCTTTAAGGGATCTTGGAGTCTTAGTGGACCAGAAGCTGAACATGAGTCAGAAGTGTGATGCAGCAGCTCAAAAAGCCAATGTGATTCTAGGCTGCATTAATAGGAGTATAGTGTCTAGATCAAGGGAAGTAATAGTGCCGCTCTATTCTGCTTTGGTCAGATCTCACCTGGAATGCTGTGTCCAGTTCTGGGCACCCCAATTCAAGAAGGATATGGACAAGCTGGAACATGTCCAGAGGAGGGCAACCAAAATGGTGGGAGGTCTGGAAGCCATGATGCCCTCTGAGGATCAGTTTAGAGAGCTGGGTATGTTTAGGGATAAATGAATAGCAACCAATTACTTCTGGAGTTGCTGCATAATCATTTTTTTTCTAAAATCAACGTTGCTAGTTCTGGACATGGCTTTCATTGAGTTGTTATGTAACCCTCCTTTTTTTTTTCCAGGACACTGTAAAGTTTGGGTGGAAGTCTACAGCTCCTGGCCAAAGAGCTGACGTTGATGCTGGTTCTTCCAAAACAGCTGGCTGAGTCATCCTTGAAAAAATAAATCTAGACACCGCAACCACTGGAGAAGCTGAAATCTCTCTTTTTCTGAGCTACTCCCTCAGAGCTGCACCCTTGCAAAAGAAGAGCCCAGAAAGTTACTTTTAAAAGTAATGACTCCCTAGCACCTTTTAGGCAGCTGATTGTCCTTATAGTTGCATTTTTTAAAATTTTGCAGTAGCCGTCTTTTGGTTGTACAGGTATGCCTCAGTTAATGGAATAGGTGTGTTCCTGAGCATTATTTCTTTAGCAGAAACTTTGGTACCAGATGCTGAAATCATAGAATCATAGAGTTGGAAGAGACCCCAAGGGTTATCTACTCCAACTCCCTGCCATGGCTTCCAGACCTCCCACCATTTTGGTCCTCCTCCTCTGGACACCTTCCAACTTGTCCATGTCCTTCTGCAATTGTGATGCCCAGAACTGGACACAGTATTCCAGGCGAGGTCTCACCAACGTAGAATAGAGTGGCCCTATGACTTTCCTTAATCTAGACACTAGACTCCTATTGAGTATAACATGGGAAGAATAGAGAGAGGTTCCTACACTGCAAAGAAGAAGAGTAATTCAAATGTCTTTCTGCAAACTTTTTATTCAAAACTAACATTATGCGCTAGAAACAAACTGAAGCACCAAGGATGTGAGGATGGATTGTTAAGGTTGCTGAGTTAGCCCAAATTGCCAGACTAATGTCCGTTTTAAAGGATAAGTCAACTGAAGATTTTTTTTTTGAAAGACTGGAAACTGTTTATGGGCTTTTTGAGCAATAAGAAATCTAATGATGTCATGTTATGTGGTTATGTTTATTAGTAATACTAGTAAGTGTAATTAAATGGATCTGTAATGCTAGAATAATATAGTTTTTCTTTTTTAGTGTTCTTTTCATTACAGTTGGGATTGCGGTGTGTGTGTGTGTGTGTCAGAGCCCTAGTGTGTTTTAATTATATGTCTCTTCCCCCCTCTTCTACTCTTTCTTCTCTCATTTTCTTCTTTTTGTTCCTTTACTTTTTGAATATATATTTTTGGAATGTTTGATAGGGATGATGGGGGTTGCAGTTCAACTTATCTGGAGATCAGAGGCTGGGGGAAAAGGCAATAAAGGACCTGGTGTATGGGACGGAGCTTGGGGGATGGTGATTTTTGGAACATGACCCCCCCAACCCCCTAGAGTTCTCCTGGGATGATGGGAGTTGTCATCTAAAAAAAGAAAACAATTCTCCCACCTCTGGTTTGGAGGCTTGTTGCTTCCAGGTGACTAAAATGGTGAAAGGTCTGGAAACCATGCCTTATGAGGAGAGACTTAGGGAGCTGGGTATGTTTAGCCTGGAAAAAAGACGGTTAAGAGGCGATATGATAGCCCTGTTTAAGTATTTGAAGGGGTGCCACATTGAGGATGGAGCAAGCTTGTTTTCTGCTGCTCCAGAGACTGGAACACGGAGCAATGGATGCCAGCTCCAGGAACAGAGATTCCACCTCAACATTAGGAGGAACTTTTTGACAGTCAGAGCTGTTCGGCAGTGGAACACACTCCCTCGGAGCGTGGTGGGGTCTCCTTCCTTGGAGGTCTTTAAACAGAGGCTGGATGGCAATCTGTCAGGGATGGTTTGATCATGATTCCTGAATGGCAGGGGGTTGGACTGGATGACCCTTATGGTCTCTTCCAACTCTGCAGTTCTATGATTCTATGATTCTATGTAGCAAAGCAAGCTGATTTGTCAGGCAAGCTTGCCAGGTCTAGGTGTATATGCATTTTAGAATTTATTTTCTTTTTAGAAAGCAAACGAAGGCCAAGGTAGAGTCCCTGCCACCGTGGCCTCCCCAGAGCGCCTTCCAGCTACCAGGGCGAGAAGCCGAGCTTCATCAGTCAACTGTGCAGATGGCAACCCTTCCCCTTCCTTGAATGCAGTGCTTATTTAAAGATCTCAGCCTTCTCACAGCCATGCCAAGGCTGTTTAATTTGGAAGGTGAAGGCCTGTGGACAGACAGCAGTTGCTATGGCATTTCCCTCCCTTCCTTTTCTCTTTAAAAAAAGAAGGCAGAGAAGAGAAGGAAAGTGTGCTTACTAACCAGAGCTTGAAGCAGAGGGGGAGAGAAAGGAAAAACTTCTTTGGGCTTCAACTCCCAGGATCCCCCATCTAGCAGGGCAGGGGGATTTGGGGGTATGCAATCCAAAAACAGTAATGCTTCCAAGCTCTGTTAGGAACTCTTCTAATAGAGTAGCCTCTGGTTTAGACCTTACATGATTCGCCTCTCAGGACAGGGAACCTGTCAACCTGTTCTTTGCAAAATGTCGTACACATCATGTTACTTTTAAGCAATGGGAAAATAAAGGGTTATTTTAAAAATAGCAACTTCTAAGGGGTTGTCTAAATGGTAAAAATACTCCTCACAGAATGTGGGGAGAATCCTACCTGTCTTAATGGCACTCCGAGAAGGAGGGGGCCCCAAAATGTCAAAACCCTCTGCAAGAAAAGCCTTCACAGCTTTCCCTGGAGTTTTTAAAAAACAGTGAGGGAAATGCGATATGAATCGCTTTCCCAAAGGAAAGGAAGTGCAAAGCTGATTGGCCGGCCAAGTGTGGGGGTGCTGCCATGTTGGATTTTTGCCTTATCTTTTTTGCTTTTTTTTCAAATTGAAAAAGCACCTTGGACATAATTTTTTTAAAAAAAAGGTTGGTGGCGGCAAATTGAGGTAAGTACAAATACGAACAAATCACTCACGGCTGCCATCTTGCATGAGCAGCTTATGGGGCAAAAATACAATTAAGACAAGTTGCAGCTGCTGTGAAATGTCATTACTGCGAGGCACTGTGGGAGTTTTTTACCTTGTATAGAGAAGTCCTAACTACTGGAGTGTGTTTCAACCATTGTTTTCTGCTGATCCAGAGACAAGGACAGGGAGCAATGGGCTCAAACTCCAGGAAAAGAGATTCCACCTAAACATTAGGAAGAACTTCCTGACAGTAAGAGCTGTTCGGACGTGGAATCCGCGGCTGCCTAGGAGGGTGGTTGGGTCTCCTTCTTTGGAAGTTTTTCAACAGAGGCTGGATGGCCATCTGCTGGGAGTGCTTTGATTGTGAATTCCTGCATGGCAGGGGGTTGGACTAGATGGCCCTGGTGGTCTCTTCCAACTCTATGATTCTATGGTTTTCCACATATGGGAGTCTGCTTATGAAGACATAAGCCCCATGCTGAATTCCAGCTCCATTTCTCCAAAGGTACCTCAGATGTTGTTGCTTTTTAGCAGCTTTCAAAACCCATTTTGAAAACTACTGGCTGGTGGTACAGAAAACACCCTTCTTGCACTTACCTTTTCATCACTTCAGCACCGAGCGTGACACAGGGGTGTGCGCCAGCCCTTGGACCATGTGACCTTCCTCCTCTACTATTTCTTGAGGCCAGCTTCCTGCCACTGCAAAAAGAACTGCAAAGTTACTGTTACACCATGGAAGGAGTAAAGTTGCCTCTTGTTGAGTTACAATTGTGATGTAACTTTCTTGTACCTTTGTTCCGGGAAGGAGAGGAGTAATTTTAAATTATCTTATCCGTTACTTCCCAGATAGTTGTTCTGTGGTGGTTGGGGGATTCTGATAGTTATTTTAAAAAAAGAGAGCAAATTTTCTGATTTCTGACTGACCCAACACTGACCTCTCTGTTGCTCTGTGGTCTGTCTTCCTTTGTTCCAAAGTTTACTTCAAACTTCTTGTGGAACATGGATCAATTTGCACCATCCGTGGCACAGCAGGAAGAAATGAATCACCAGACAAAACAGAAAAAGGCAGGCACCAAAGTGTGACTGTTCTTTACCACTGAATACTGCAAATCCTTCCCAATTTCTCTCCTTGCAGATAGTGCTGTTTAAAAAAAAACAGATGGTAAACTCTATACATTCCCCACAAACAACCATCCTGTTTTCTTTATTTGAGTCTGACAGGCCTCATCTTGGAACTGTCAGCTGCAGCTCTGATGTTGCCTCATTCCCTGACACCCTGTTCAAATGTGGCCTCCTGGCTGTGAGGACCCTGCAAATAGCATGTCTTGATTTCCAAAGTTGTGAAGGCATCAATTCAGGTGAATTTGAGAGCTTTGGTGGGAAGCATGGTGGGGGAGAGCCAAGGTGTCAAGGTGATTATTGCTAACATCCAACTTGTTTTCAGAACGCGGCATCCACTCGTCTTCCCTTTTGCAAATTGTCGGCAACATGCTTGCTTCAAGGGTGCTCAATCTGCTCTCTCTTTTGTCTGAACTTCTGAGAAGTTACCCCAGGTGCTCATCTGAATCTCCAAAATAGATCCAGTACCTTGGAGCGTGCCTTTAGAGTTTAAGCAAAACCTGGAGTGGATTTACTGCCCCATTGAAGTGGAAGCCACCGGCTGCCGCTTATCTTTGTTTCAGACTTAGAATCATAGAATTGTAGCAGTTCTTCCTAATGTTAGGTGGGATCTCTTTTCTGTCATTTGAGTCCATTGAGACCCAAAGGGTGCCATGATGCCCTATGAGGAGCGGCTGAGGGAGCTGGTAGGTATAGCCTGGAGAAGAGAAGGTTAAGAGGTGACATGATAGCCATGTTTAAATATTTGAAGGGAGGTCATACTGAGGATGGGGCAAGCTTGTTTTCTGCAGCTCTAGAGACTAGGACACGGAGCAGTGGGTTCAAACGGGAGGAAAAAAGATTCAACCTAAACATTAGGAAGAATTTCCTGATGGTAAGAGCTGTTTCAAAGTGGAATACATTGCCTACCTGGGAGTGTGTTGGAGTCTCCTTCTTTGGAGGCTTTATAGCAGAGGCTAGATGGCCATTTGTTGGACGTGCTTTGATTGTGCATTCTTGCAGGGCAGGGAGTAGGACTAGATGGCCCTTGGGGGTCTCTTCCAACTCCATTATTCTTTGATTCTAATTGCCAATCCAGTCAGTGATTGCCTATGGGAAGAGAGGTGGGTGCCAACTTGTCTTTTGCCTCAGGTAGCCAAATGTCTTGGGTAGGTTCTGCCAGTTTTCCAAGAAATAGAACAGCACTGTACAGCTGGAAAGATTGCTGCCTAGTGAAAACTGAGAACATCTGCAGATCCTATTATTGAATTCTTTTGGAATCATTCACTTACAGTGACACACTGTACTGGGGGAAAAAAAGGGTTTGTCTTCAAGTGATCTTAGTTCTTCAACAGGGAGACATGAACCTCATGTGTTTCCCATCATCCCTTGAGTCACCCCAAGGAAGCTGCCAGTCCAGCAAGGACATGGGAGGGCTTTTTTTTAAAAGCCATCTTCCTTCAAGCCAAAAATGCCGGCAACAGAGCCTAAAATGCCAGCTTGCCATTTTGGATGTGAGCAAACAACCAAAGGAGAGGAAAGAAAAAAAAAAAAAAGCTCACTCCGTGGCGGCCCAGTTTCATAAGAAGTTGGCTTGACATCTGGTGTTTCATTTGGACATTAGGAAGGGAGCCGCATCAGCAGAAAAAAAGCCGAAGAAAAAGCAAAGCAAACCAAGTCTTGCCTTTGAATGAACAAGGGAGTGCTCAGATCCCGAAAGTCACCCAAGGGCTTGCAGGGAAGCTGAGGAAAAGAGAGCTTTTGAACCACTGGGTGAGTTTTCTCTACCCCTGAATTAGCGATATGCACTGAAAGAGAAGAGCTTATTTTGAAGAACTTTAGGTAAGGTCACCAGCCCAGGTATTTGGAGTTGGTGTTTTCAGTCTACAGGCCTGCTGTTGTTTTGTGAGAGAAATCACCCCCTGCTTTTCGGTTTGGGGGACTGTAGCTTGACCTTGTGAGTTCCACTGAAAAGCAGTGGAATAACTGTATTAATTGCATGTAGTCTGTCTTCTTTGGATTTACCTGGACAGGGCTACAAAATGAGTGTAAAGGGTGGGTGAAATGTGGCTGATTACTCTAGGACTTTGGAATTTTAAAATATTTTCTTTTCGTGATTGAAGAATGATGGACACGTTCTAGGCAGTAGATGAAAGCACAAGGATTTCTACTCCTCTCTAATTTTCATCATATTAATGGGGAAGAAAAGATACTTCAGGGAGAATTGGTGGGAGGGAAGGAATGATTAATGCTGGGGTGGGAAACTTTGATGGGTGGAGGGCCAATTTTCTGCCTCTGGGACCCTCTGGGGGGGCGCACTTGGACTGCCCAAAATGCCAAATAACAGAACAAAACAATAGTGGCTGGAAGGTCACTGCTGGAGTTGAAAAATAGGCATTTTTAAGGCATCCTTCTTCCCAAGGTAGCTGAGAAGAGGAATTGAGGATTGAATCAGGGTACCTTGGGAAATGTAGTTCAGGGAAGTGCACTAGAACTCTCTATCAGAGGATTCAAAGTCCCTCCCCAAACTATAAATCCCAGGATTCTGTAGAACAGGGCCACAGCAATTCAAACTACTGCAGCTATGTTGTGTAGATTCACCACGGGTGAGGATGGCATGGGCCCTCCAGATGTTGTTGGATTGTAAGACCCAGCAGCCCTAGCCAAGGATGAAGAAGGCTGGGAGATGTGGTCTGATAAGTTCTGAAGAGTCACAGAATTTGCACTACTGCCATGTCGTGGCCGGTTGTTCCTGCTCTAGTAGTAGAGAGGTGGACCCTTCTCTTTGGGTTCCTCGCCACTTCTGCGCAAGGCCAGAAACCCATTCCGGAGGAACCTGAGTGCTCTAGTCACATAAATAGATCGTCCCCTTATTGTTTCTGGTCTCCCACGTCATTCCTGCTTAGCTCACTGAGCCTTGGCTCGAATCCTGAGCACATCAGTTGCCTTTGTGTTCATCTCAGCAAGCCTCCTCCACTCCGGGTGGCTGTATCGATCAATGCAATGCTAATGCAATTGGATGAAAATGGCAGGGAAGGGAGAGAAGGAGAGGATCTCTTCTTGGATGCTTTGCATTGTGTTGAACCCCCTTCTTCCCAAAACTCAGGGAGTAAAGAACATGCTGTTGCCGATTCTGGAGTAGGAAGACATGCAAGGAGCTCTAAGCCAGTAACAGAGGGAGTCTTTCCTTTCCTTTTTTAAGAAGAGAGGCCAGGAATCCAAGCCGCCTCTGACCAAGATGTGTGCCAAAGGAAGTAATACAATGAAGCAATAACAAAAACAAATGACTTCATAAGCATGAGCAAAGTTGTGACTATTAAGTGGTCCAGAGAGCCAGCTGGTGAAGGGGTTGAGTGTTGGATTAGGACTCTAGAAGGCCAGGGTTCAAATCCCCACTCAGCCACAGAAATCCATGCCGCCTCAGAGGACATGGGGACGGAGAATCCCTTTTTGTGTATGTGTGTGTGGGACTATGATGCCCATATGTTAGCTATGTTTCTTCATTAGGGATTAATATAACTAAAAAGCAAAACATTTGGCAGAGAAGCTTCATCTATGCATCCCCTTGTGTGCTGGTGCCAATAAATCAACCACTGCACCACCTTGAATGTGAGAGCCAGTGTGACACAGTGGTTTGAGCATTGGACTATAACTCTGAAGACCAAGGTCCAAATCCCTGCTCAGCCTTGGAAACCTACTGGGTGGCCTTGGGCAAGTCACAGACTCTCAGCCTCAGAGGAAGGCAATGGCAAACCTCCTCTGAACATACCTTGCAAGAAAACCCCGAGATAGATTTGCCCTAGGCCTAACATTAGTTGGAAATGACTTAAAGGCCCACAACAACAAACCACCCTGAAAAATACACCTGACCTTGTCTGAATTCAGAAGCTAAGCAGGGTAAGCCCTGGTAAGTATTTGGATGGGAGACCACCAGGAGATAAGCCCACAGGATCTCCAAGCAGGGCTAGGAGAACTCCTCCCTGAAACCCTGGAGAGTTATGGCTGATGGCCAGAGTTGACAGTACTGAGCTAGATAGACCCCAAACCAGTATAAGGCAGTTCCCTAGGTACTCTTCCTGAAGTATGCCTTCAAGTCACAGTTGATTGCCGGAATGGCCTCTTACCATAGAAAAAGTTGCCCATCCCTATGTGAAAGGTACTTAACTTGGACCATTTCTGTCTCTTTCTCTGTTTCCTTGTGCGCTAATAACTTTTAAACAGGCCAGTAATAAAATACAGAGCAATACACCAAGGGCTGCAGCTCATGCTACCAACAGCCTTGAAGCTCTTCTGTTTTGGCTGCAAATGCCGCAGAAGCGATCTTGCAAACCCAGGACTTATCACCAGGGTGTTCCAGAAAGAAGGAAACAGAAAGACCAGAGTCCTTGGATTTCTTTTTTTGTGGCTCTACTTCTTTTCTTGGGATTGGTTCTCCCTTGAAACTTTCTTTGCTCCCTCTCCATACAAGCACAGGTCTCAGCATGTGTTGGGGAAATAACATCTGTCTCTCTGCTGCATGCCACAGCTGGTGAAGCAGCAAATCTTGCCCCAGGAGGATCAGTGGGAAACGCTGAAGTCAAGAGAAAGGTGGAACTAAGTGAAAGGCTCTCCGATCTGCTCAGGTGCATTGGTTGGAGCAGGGAGGGGGCAGCCCCAGATCTTCCTTCAGCCCACCAGATTCAAAAGAAGAGAAGACTCTTGCAGATGTTCCATCAAAGCCAGGTAATGCTGGTGCATATATTTCTTTCATTAACCAACTTGTTCCTTCTGGGGTGGTTCTGCTGTTAGGTAGTGGGAAGAAGGTGCCTCAGGTAGAAGACAGTATTGGAGGTGTTGGAGAAAATCACTGTGTACCATCTGGACGTGCCCCCTAAGTAAATCTCCTTTCAGAAATGACTCTCCCATTGCCAGTCCTGAAGAAAGAGTCAGCTGCTAGTTCAATGGATTTGTGTCCAGGGAATGGAAGGAGACAACATCTCGATCTTTGCCTCAGGCAGTAACATTTCTTTGACCAGCCCTGGGTAGCTTCAAGGTATTTATATAAACCACTCTTAAAAAAGAAAAGAAAAAGGGCAGAACTCCCACAAAGTGAGAGATAAAACAAGTTAACAATAATATGCTAGAGTAGAGGTAGGATTTGTGTGGGCCTCCAGATGTTGGATTTCAACACCCACTATTCCCCACCACTGGCTAGGTTGGTCAGCTACTGGATGTTCAATTCAACAACTGAAAGGACCACAAGAGAGTCCAACCCCCTGCCATACCGGAATAAACAGCAAAAGCACTCCATCCAACCTCCTGTTGAAAGACCTCCAAAGAGAAATGGCCACCACCACTGTTGAATGGTAAAGAAGTTCTTCCTAGATGTTTAGGTGGAATCTCTTTTCTTGTCATTTGAATCTATTGGTTCTTCTTCTAGTCTTTGGAAAAAACAATTTGCTCCATCTTCTACATGGCATCTCATCAGTCTTCTCTTCTTGAGGCTAAACCTACCCAGCTACCTAAATTATACCGGATAAGCTTGGTTTCCAGACATTTCATCATCTTGGTCATCCTTCTCTGGCCACATTCCTCCTTGTCCATATCCTTCTTGAACTGGAGTGACCAGAACTGGACACAGAATTCCAGGTGAGGTCTGACCAATGCAGAATAAAGTGGCATGAATACTTCCCTCAGTTGGGACATTAGATTCCTGTTGATGCTGCCTAGAATTGCATTGGCTTTTATTTGGATTTTTGAATGTCACATCATGTTTAGCTTGTGGTCTACTAAGACCCACACTTCCTTTTTACATGTACTACTTTCAAACCAGGTGTTGCCCGTCTTATATTGGTACATTTCATGTTTACTGCCTCAGTGTAACACCCTACATTTATCCCTGTGGAAATTCATTTTGCTTGTTTTTGGAAGGGCCACATGATTCCCACCCTTGCCCTAGAGAGATGAGATAAAGCCCATTTCCAATTGCTTGGCCCAACTAAAGTAGACACATGGAATCAATTGACAAATGGTAAGCTAATACTTATGGAAATTCTGTTTATTAATTTGGACTAACAGCTGGAGTCAAGCCTGAATGACTAGAAGATATGGGGCTGAGATTTGAAATTGGGTCTTTCTGTTGTTATGGACCTTCAAATCATTTCTGACTTATGGTGACCTTAAGGCTGTCACACGGTTTTCTGAAGCTGAGAGTATGTGACTGGCTGAAGGTCACCCAATGGGTTTTCATGACTGAGCAAAGATTCGAATGCTGGTTTTCCAGAGTCCTTTTCCAACACTTAAAACACAGTACCATGCCAGCACTCATTTATATCCTCATTGCTGCAGGAAATGAAGAACTGAAATTCCATGTACCATGCTATATAGCTGGCAACAATATCAAAATATACCATGGCAGAATGCAATAATGAGGCATACCAGTTTCACATTAACTCCTAGATATGTGTTTTAACACCTCTCCTCTGTTTTCTCCATTTACAATGACAGAACCTTCCTAGGTTTGAACCAGAAATTGTTGGTTCTGTGCTTTGTTTTCAGATAAGCTTTTCTTCATCAATAACACAGACAGCTTTGTTTACTCCCAGGAAATGCAATTTTGCTGTTGTCTTTTAACAGCAATTTTGCTGTTGTCTTAGTGGGGAAAAAATATATCAGTTTATAAGAAATCATGTTCCACACATTCTTTCTAATTCTCTCACCAAGCAGCTTTGTAGCTTCTTATCGGAGGAAAGTGAGAATAAGCCAAATGAACAAATTCTGGCTTTTAAAGTAGGGGAGAATCTAAGATTGTGGAGTAAAGACCATACCCTTCAATATGTCATAGAGAGGCAGTATGGTATAGTGGTTTGAGCATTGGACTACAACTCTGGAGACCAGGGTTCGAATTCCTGCTCAGCCATGGAAAACCACTGGGTGACCTTGGGCAAGTCACACTCTCTCAGCCTCTGAGGAAGGCAAAGAAAAGCCCCCTCTGAATAAATCTTGCCAAGAAAACCCCGTGATAGGTTCACCTTAGGGTTGCCATAAGTCAGAAATGACTTGAAGGTGCAGAACAACAAATCGCCCTGAAAAATACACTTGACCTTGTCTGAATTCAGAAGCTAAGCAGGGTCAGTCCTGGTAAGTATTTGGATGGGAGACCACCAGAAGATCAGCTCATAGGCTCTCCAAGCAGGACTAGGGGAACTCCTCCCTGAAACCCTGGAGAGCTACGGCTGATGGCCAGAGTTGAACAATTTGAAGAGATACAACAACAGCAACCATGACCTTCAGTGTGTCACAGATGAAAACCAGGGGACAGTGGTCAAGCAACATCTGAGTGTGGAAAAACACTCCCTTGAATGGGAATTGGGAAGGGAAGGAGATAAGAAGTAGTAAATAAACCCACTTGGCACTTCTCCGCCTAGGTTTGCATATAATGGTGATACTGAGAAGCTTCGATGTTATCTGTACTGAGTAATGTTTATTCTGCTTGTGTGTTAACATGGAAAGATGCCCTTGGGCTGGAAAGAATTCTTTGGCTAACAGAATGCTTGCCTCTTCAAGAAACAAAGCAATAGCAAGCCTCATTTGAAAACAACCATGCCCCCAAAACGAAACCTTCAGACTTCAGAGTTTAGGTAGAAGAAGTACAGTTGTCCCTCCATATCCACGGATTTGGTATCCACGGATATAAGTATTCACAGCTTGAAAATATTCTTTAAAAAGTAATAATCCAAAAAGCAAACCTTGGTTTTGCCATCTTATATAAGGGACACCATTTTGCTATGCCACTGCATTCTACAACCGGACTTGTTTATCTCGGTGCTTTCTGCAACTGGACTTGTTTATCTCGGATTGGCCTTTTCAGTCATCAGTGCGCTTGCAGAAAGCGCAGGATGAGTCCTTCCTGAATCTTCATTTGCAAAGAAAAGCCAGAGAGAGAGAGGGCATATAATAGGACTTGAGTATTGGTATCTATAGGGGGTCCGGGAACCAAACCCCTGTGAATATGAAGGGACAACTGTACACATCTTCAATTGGCTCTTGGGCACATCTCTACAGCAGAGGAGTAAGAGATTGTAGAGTTTCAAGGCCCATGATTCTGGTTTTCTTCTGTTCTGGCTGATAGGAACCATCAGGTTTTTCTCCCCTTGCAGAGATCCAAAGGGTGTATAATTGAAAAGTTCCTCTTAGCTGTTGGTTAAGCTGATGGCGTATCATGAAATGCTCAAGGGTATTCCAACTGCTCAGTGGGAAATGTACATGCACAGAATATCTGCAGTCCTAGATAAGAGAGGAATATTCAGGTTGGCTGTGGAAAACATCACACCCAACCTAAGGGCTTGTCTATACGAGGCTATAAAATGTGGACTGATGCACACGAATGCCAAGTATCAGCAGCTTTCATTTGTCTCAATGATTTTTTGGGGGGCAAAATCGCAGGCATGCAAAGCTATCCCTGTTCGTTGTTCAAACGGGAATGTCTGTGAATCAAGATGGTGGGCGCGAGGGAATTGCTTGTGTTTTTATTGCCACCGGTTGCCACCGCCGAACAGCATTTTTTTTAAAGCTATTGTCCTATTTGGAGGAGCCCTCAGTTTGATCCCAAGGTACTGCTAACTCTTGCTGGGCATCCCAAGATTGTGTTCTTAGAATTTAAACCATGCTTGGGGTGCATCCACACTGCAAAGCTTGAACCCACTGTAGCTGGCATGGCTCCCTCCTATGGAATCCTGGGATTTGTAGTTTGGTTAGTCCAACCTCCCCCCCCCCCAACAATTTCCTATTCTGTTTGTTAAAAAAGGTCTTTCCTGGAAGGTTCCAAAACATGGTGAAAATGCTTCCCATGTTACCTAGAGGGGATCTGGGGTCATTTGGGTGCAAAAAATTGATTTTTGGGGCCCTCCAAAGTGTACTGGAGGGGGAGCTAATGCAGTCTCCTAGCCTTCCACAATTGCCCACCCCTGCCTTAAACAACTAGAGGAGAGCATCCAGGCCTTGAGATTCAGGGCCAGGTCTGGAGATCTGGTAACCCTATTAACTTTATAGTAGTCTCTGTTTCATTTCTGTGCTTGAAGTGGGAAACCATCCCCAGCTAATGCACTTGAGGAATTTCTCTTCTCACTAACAGGGGATATCTTTATTTTCCTTAACAACCTTAATAAATTCAGGATCTGTTTTTCAGACCGGGGGAGGTCTTGCTTCATTCACTTTCTTTACCCTATGAAAGGCGAGCAAATAGGGATTTGAAGAGCTTTAGCTGTCCTTCCAGACTGTGAGGCTCTAGCCATACATCATGATATGTACTGGTGGTCACAGCAGATAAATATCAGGCAGGAGGGAATGAATGTTTCCTTGGCAAAGGAGTTTATAATAGATTTGACACATTTTCTCCAAGCATCTTGAGCTGCCTAGCCTGAAAAAGTGATGAAAGGCGTTGGAGAAGCTGAGCCTTCTGTAAAAGTACAAGCGTGGCACATTGTTTGAGAAAATGAATGAGGAAATGATGGTTTAGATTGGAACATTCTGTATGTCCACGTAACACCCATTCAGTCCAATTCATTTAAGTCCAAATGCATGTACCCACCACTCTTTTACAGAGTGGACTGTCTTGTCTTTCTATAATAAGGCATCACTACCTCTCTCTATTTTATCCAGAATTCTCCTTTGGAGGTTTTTAAACAGAGGCTGGATGGTAATCTGCTGGGAATGCTTTGATTGTTTATTCCTGCATAGCAGGGGGTTGGACTAGATAGCCCTTGGGATCTCTTCATCTGCACCATCTGTAAGGTACAGAAAAAGACATTTCCATAAAAAAGAAAGAAAGGTCAGTTTGGGGGGTGAAATGAGTAAAGAGCACCCCCTTTCTTGTTCCTGAAAAAAGGACCACCTGCATTATTACCAGGGGGCTGAGGTGGAGAGAAATTGTTTTGGTAGTTGTTTCTTCGCCCCTCCAAAAAGGACTATTTCCTGCTAATGTACGGCTTTGTAGCATGTTAACTTCAAGGCTTGCTAAGTGAGAATGTTGCAATGGAATGCTGGTTCATGTTTTTTTTCCCATCTTTATTAAAGGTTTTAGAAAGAACATATTAACACCACCAAATAAAACAACAACAATAACTGTGGGACATATTGAAATTTAAAAAAATGTTGGGGAGAGAATGACAGTTACTGTTTCTTATTCATTTTCAGGCATGTTGTCTCGTTCAGAGAGAACGTGTCTTTCCAAAGTGGTGGATGTTCTCTTGGAGGTTGCAACTGATGTGATTCTTTATTTATATAATTAATAAAGATCATCTATTCTTCCTCAAATGTCATGTATGTCTTTTGTCCTCTGGTTCTAGCTATGGTATAAATTCAGGTTCTTTTTTCTTTGGTTAGCCAAAGATGCTCACCGCCTTTCTGCTGATCTTGACATCTTGCCTTCTGGCTAGCAGCCTGCAGGGCCAGGAAGACTTCCCCAAGAGAGAGGGCCGGAGGGTTGCATCCTGCGTGCGATGCTGCGGTCCGGCTGAACAGCCGGCTTCCATCACTGCCTCCCGATATGCTCGGATGACTGGTGACTCCATTTATTCCATGCCCAGGATCCGACCCACCATCGACATCACCATCTTGAAAGGTAAGCAACCATAGCGTGTGCGCACACACACACATTAGTTCTTCACTCAAGGTGTGAGATCTAGGTTTCATGGGTTGGATGGTGAGTTAATGCATAGCTACGACATTGTGGCTATGTGTTTGATGCATGATCTGAGCCCTCATTTTAAAAACCTGGCCTCTCCTTGTGCCTGTAGGTGAAAAAGGTGAAATGGGTGACAGAGGAATTTCTGGTCCTGAAGGCAAAGTGGGTGAACCAGGTCCACGTGGCCATCATGGCCGGAAAGGTCAAAAAGGACAGGCTGGGCCACCCGGCAACTCCTGTAAGCAACATTACGTTGCCTTTTCCATTGGCCGGAGGAAACCCCTCCACAGTTCTGACTACTACCAGCACGTCACTTTCGACACGGAGTTTGTCAACCTCTACAAGCACTTCAACATGTTTACAGGCAAGTTCTTCTGCTACGTGCCGGGGATCTACTTCTTCAACCTCAACGTCCACACCTGGAACTACAAGGAGACCTACCTCCACATCATGAAGAACGACAACGAAGTGGCCATCCTTTATTCTCAGCCCAGCGAGCGGAGCATCATGCAAAGCCAGAGCCTCATGCTAGACCTCCAGGAAGGGGATGAGGTTTGGGTGCGGATGTTCAAACGAGAAAGGGAGAACGCCATCTACAGTGAAGAGTCGGACATTTACATCACCTTCAATGGACATTTGATTAAACCAGCTGAAGAATGAGCAAGACTGAGATTAGCAGAGGCTGCCCCATCAGATGTTGTTACACCTTGGGTTGCAATGACAAAACTCCTTGCCTAATGTGGTCCAAAAGAAAATGGGTAGGATTACTCATGCGCATATGCTCTTTTGCTTGCAGCTTCCACTGGTGCCAAGATAAGCCTACCTGAGAGACAATCACCTGTGCTTAGAGCAATCTCAAATAGATGCCTGTTGAACCTGCCTTGAACTGTGAAAATTTTAGAAAAGTGTCTTGTACCTGGCATGGGGATTCTGATAGGATTCTCCACTTCCCCTTCTTCTAAGAAATCCTCAGTGAGTTTATGTAAGGTATTTTGGATTTTTGCCGGTCAAAATCCCACTCACATGTTTGAAAGCAATTGCTTAATAATATAATAAATGGATTTCAGAATTGTCAGTGCATTCTGCTGAACTCAGGCAGGAGATGTACTGTTGGAAAATTCAGAAGACTGATCTGGGAGATGCTAGTTTCTTTATATGTTTTCCTTTCTGAAGTTTACACAGTAGAGGGTTATGCATTAGAACACAATCAGCAAAGGTGGAGATCCTGAGGACCTCCACATCTTTTAGACTCATCCCTGGTCACTAACTCTGTTGGCAGGGTTTGATGGAAGTTGCAGTCCAACAGTTTAGGGAGGCCACAGGTTTTCTACCCTGATATGCATACAGTAAGGGCAAAGTGCTTTGAGAAACTGATGTCTTTTACTACTTGAGGGAACACCTTTGCAGGGGGGATGTGGTAAATAGATCTCCTAGTTTTGTGCAAGAACAAGCAGATGGTAATCAGGGATCCGCTGTCTGTAGATCTTGTATCTCTTCTCTTCTATTAAAGTAGCATTAGTAGGAGGTGGCATTTGTTACAATCAACCAAACAATAGAACAAAATGCAGGTTTATGAGACAGAACATTTTTTAAAAAAGCATTAGTAATTTTTTTGTTTTTGATATATAGAAATGGTTTTTATTCAGTCAGCCTACCAATGAGTCAGACTTAATGTAGTGAAGCCCCTTTCCACTAACTTTTGCATTTGGCACCTTCTCTTTGTTTTGTTTGGTTATCTTAGATAGGTAGTTTAGCTCATGCATCCAGTTTTATCCGTTTGGAGTACAACAGAAGTTTGCAGAGATTATGATGAGAAGATAGTGGCTTATAAAGGATGTAACTCATATACATTTAATGGGATTTTTTTTTTTACCGCAGAGGGGGAGTTGGATTGTAGTACTATATTAGTTTGCTACCCTATATATAAAACAGCCCACTGGGTTCAATGAACCTTACTCCCTGGTTAGAGTATACAGCAGGGCGACACACACATACACACAGAACTACAACTCCTGCCATTGAGCTGGGTGGTTTTGATGTTAGTGGTGGTGGACCCATTCTGAGTTTTAGCCTAAATGTTAAAGGAGCTATCCAGTGTTAGGTTTGGTATGTTGGATATCTACTTCAATGTTTGGATGAAAACCTGGAGTGGATTCGCTGCCCCATTGACATAGGAGCCAAGCAGCCACTTCATCTCCACTTATCTTGGCCTGAGAACACAGATGAGATGGCCTAGGTCCTGTGCCACCACATGAACACAGTTGTTGTTATTTGCTGTCAACTTAGTTTTGATTCATGGCAACTGTCTGAATGATAGAGCTCCGTGAGTCCTGGTGATCAACCACCCTCCCCTTGCAAACTCAGGGCAACTGTGGCTTTTTTGATTCCCTCAATCCATCTGTAATATGGCATTCCTCTTTGTTTACTGCCTTCCACCTTCCCTAGCATCACCTTTTCCAAGGCGTTCTCACATCTCATGATATGCCCAAGCATGATAGCTTCAGTTTAGTCGTTTTGGCTTTTAGGTAGACTACAGACTTGATGTACTCTTTGACCCATTGATTTATCTTTTGGGTGGTCCATGGCATCCATAAAACTCTTCTCCAGCACCACATTTCAAATGAGCTGATTCTCTTCCTATCAGCTTTCTTCACTGTCCAGCTTTCACAACCACAGACAGATATCAAAAATACTATGGCATGGGTTATTCTGGCTTAGTTGTTCAATGATATATCTTTTCACTTGAGGTTCTTGTCTAGTTCCTTCATGGCTACCTTTCCA
Organism: Gambelia wislizenii; assembly: GCA_030847615.1. Lineage (NCBI taxonomy): Eukaryota > Metazoa > Chordata > Lepidosauria > Squamata > Crotaphytidae > Gambelia > Gambelia wislizenii. Next base: position 28,452,476 of record JAUMIR010000012.1, on the reverse strand, counting down.
AGTTCTAGCCTTCTTCTGATTTCTTGACTACAGTCTCCATTTTGATTAATGACTGAGACAAGGCATAGCAAATGTTTATTTCGATACCTCTGCCATCCACTTTAAAGTTATTTAAATCATATGTGGTCATTATTCTCATGGAGAAGTAGGGCCGTGGTGGGACATCCAGCCACAGTAATGAAGAACATTTCTGATGTGGAGTATAGTGGTGGTAAGGGGAGAGAGAAGGCATGGAGACCAGTGGGAAGGAGTTCTCCAGGATCACAAAATATGCTCAGGAAGTCCTCGGGTCCAGACTGAGTTCACTGGCCACCCCATTCCAATTTCCCTGTATCTCATAAACAAAAACACAGCACTTGGCATAGACTGATTTCTATCCCTTTCTTTCGTCCTTGTCTCCCACCTGAATGATGATAAGTGGGGCATTCAGGAAGCCACCCAGGAATGGACAGTCTATCAATGTTTAATTTCTGTTGAAAGAATCAGAAATATTTGGCAGTCCCACAGCTGAGAGGCAGAAGGCAAGCCTCAGTATGACGTCAAAAGAATGCTTTGCCTTGGCTTCGTGTGACTGTGTGATTTATCGATTTGTCTCCTCTGAGGAACTTAATCTCACAAAGTGTTCCCAGACTGCAGAGGAACACCAATAAGAGCATAGCGCCTGTGTGTATATCCCCTCTGCCTCCCTTGTTCTTACAATTTCTTTCATGCCCACTGAAATATGTATCATATCTAGGGCTTGCTCCTGGCCAGTGGTGGTACCCAGATCATGGCACTCACTATGACTGTGAAGAATGCAACAGGAAACTCCTTCCAAAGCTCAAATCTCCCACAGCCCTAAAAAGCATGTACAGCAGAGCTTGAAAAAGTTACTTTGGAGAACTCCCAACTCCCAGAGACCTTCCGTCACCATGGATGGTACCAGCAGTGGCTGGTGTCTACCGTACGAATGAGGTTGTGAACCCACTCCTGCTTTTAGCTTGAACTTTTGGGGATAGGACTCAGGAATATGTGAAGTCGAAGACTTTCACGGCTGGCATCCATAGATTTTCCTTGGATTTTTTTCCGGGCTATGAGACCGTGTTCTGGAATAGTTTCGTTTTGATGTTTCGCCTGCATCTGCATGCCAGCCACAGATACAGGTGAAACGTCAGAAAGAAACTATTCCAGAACACGGTCTCACAGCCCAGAAAAAAACCCAAGGAAAATCTATCGATTCAGGAATAGCTAGTTACGTTACTTTTGTGTTGCTTGTTATTTTTCTGTTCCTGTCTACTACGTTTTTCAAAGCAAAAAAACCAACGCTTGTGATTGATCAGAGAATGGCATAAGAAGTAACCTTGAATGTTGGGGAACCGAGCCGCCATTAAAAAGGAGATCATCTTCCAGTATTTCAGATCACATTGGAGCCTCTATAAATATTTAGGAAAAGTAATGCTATACAGAAATGGACCTACTGCTTTGCAATTTTGGCCAATGTACAGGAGGGATTCCTAAAACTTATTAACAAGTAGTACCTCATTCCATGACAGTTATCCAGAATAACAAGAACTTTGTCACCTACATGTTGGAGGGGGTGCAAAGCTTTAGGTATTTATATGCATATGTGGATTGACTATGATAAAATCAGGAGATTCTGGATGGCTGTCTTATATCAAATTTCTCAGATCTGCTGTATTCTTTTATATGAATTTCACATGAGCTGACCAAGGTGCTGAACACTAGCCCTCATATACGTTCAGCACCTTGTACAGCTCTTTCAAGATTCAGATAATACCTGGAGCAGATATGAGAGTCACCAAATTCCACTGAAATTGGGATTTGAAGGATAGGTCAGAGCAGGGTAAACACTGTCTAGAAAACTCGAGAAGGTTTCTTTCCATCTCCTCTTCCTTCTCCTGCCTATTACGCATTTTCAATTTGAGCTGAATTGTATACTTGGGGAAAAAATATGCAGCAAACTTGATTTAGTCCATGAGAAAGAGACATGAAAAAATGGCAGAACTGTAGAAATAAATGAGCAATTAGGAAGAAGGCATAAAACTGCATAAATCTCTGTGCAGGATGAAAACATAACGGGTTTGCATACTGTTTGGGAGTCACAATAATTCAGGTTCCACCTATGCTAACATAGCGCACTTTTTTGGTCATTGTGGAGGTTGGAATTTTTCTCCTGATGATGCAATGTGCAAAATTGTCCCCAAACCCACCTTTTAATGAATGTGGCCCCTCCAACACAGCCATTTCTGTGTCACCAAAGAGCAGGAGGGTTCAGTAGAGATGCATCCAGTTATTTTCTTGTAGCTCAATGGTCTGCAACAGGTGGCTACAGGGACTTCTGAAAGACCCCCGGCCATCCTTGTTGATGCTTGTTGCAGTACACCCAGCTGCAAGAAAATAGCTGGGCACATTTCCACAGATCACCATGCCCTTCATTGAGCATACGGATGGTGGAGAGCATCATTTCAAATGTGGGTTTTGGGGGGCAGCACCATGAAACGACCAGATATACATCTCCTATAGCACAATTCTAGCTGAAATCTTGAAACTGAAAATGATACAAGGAGAAGGGGAAATTGCATGTCGGATTGGCAGAAATGTAACAAAACCAAGGCTGAGAGATTTTTGCATCCCTTGTGTGGATTATGTTTGTTTTCTGTACTGAATAAACTTTAAAGTTCATTCTGTATATGTTCAGGATGACTATGTGCCTTGACACACGTGTGTGTGTGTGTGTGTGTGTGTGTACATGCACCATTTATGCCTCAGGCAACAAAATATTTTGGGTTGGCCCAGTGGTTCTTACTCCTTTGGCAGTCGCTGCATGTTCTCAGTGCAGACCAACCTCACTGCAGAGATCAGCTAGAGTGTGGCGGATTCAGGCACAGCTAAAAACAGAGGAGCCAGACTGCTGAAAAAGTCGGCAGCCCTCCTGAATTTCCTCCTTTACATTTAAGACTCCATCTTTAAAAATCCCCACCTTCTAGCACAGAGTGATCTGAATGGTAAACTTTGCATATATATTTTTTGTCCCTGAAGATAACAACATACTATTTATATCCCAGACCTCTCTTCTACCAAAACCAGGAGTGCATTGCTTATCTGGAAATGTCAACAGTGCCAGCGTCTCTGTCTCCAGGCTCCAACCCCTTACTGTGCACAAATTCTCTTCATTTCCTTGGATGCTACAAAAGCAGTTGGGTTTTGTTTTCATCCCCTGCCTGCCAGCATATGCATGGAATTTTTTTCCTGCGGAGGTGGCATAGTGCCAGGCTACTAATGAACCAGTAGCATGGGAACCATGAGATAAGTAAAAAGGCACACTTAATCTTCAGTGTTATCATAAACAGATTGCCACAAATGTACCCCTGGTGAGATGCCATTCTCTCCAGGCATGAGAAGAGCGGCTCTTTTTCTGACACTTGTTGCCCTGCACTATTTGAAGAAGGTGATGCGGCCGGAAATATTAATGCATGCGCTTTCATTTTATTGGGGCTTGTGTAGATGGATGTTGCATTTTGCAAATGCATTTCTCTCTGAACGAAATGGGGACAGGGAGACAAGCCAAAGTGTCAAAATTAGAACCCGATTCCTCAATGCTTGGGAGATCACTTATAGGTTAATGCATGTGCTTTCATTTTACTGGGGTTTATAACTGAGTGGGGAAATATTAATGTATGTATCTTCATTTGACTGGGGCTTGTGTAGATGCATGTTGCATTTTGCAAATGCATTTCTCTCTGAATGAAATGGGGACAGGGAGACAAGCCAAAGTGTCAAAATTAGAACCCGATTCCTCAATGCTTGGGAGATCACTTATAGGTTAATGCATGTGCCTTCATTTTACTGGGGTTTATAATTGAGGGGGGAAATATTAATGTATGTATCTTCATTTGACTGGGGCTTGTGTAGATGCATGTTGCATTTTGCAAATGCATTTCCCTCTGAAGGAAATGGGGACAGGGAGAGAAGCCAAAGTGTCAAAATTAGAACCCGATTCCTCAATGCTTGGGAGATCACTTATATGTTAATGCATGTGCCTTCATTTTACTGGGGTTTATAATTGAGGGGGGAAATATTAATGTATGTGTCTTCATTTGACTGGGGCTTGTGTAGATGCATGTTGCATTTTGCAAATGCATTTCCCTCTGAAGGAAATGGGGACAGGGAGAGAAGCCAAGGTGTCAGAATTAGAACCCGAGTCCTCCTCAATGCTTGGGAGCCCACTTATACATTGGTGAAAAAAAGAAGAGAGGAAAAGTATCGCTAAACAAAGAGGACACACATTGGTGAAAGTTCTGAACAAATCTTCATTTATTTCAGGGGTACTCAACTGCATGGGGTCCAGAGGGCAACTCTCTCCCTGACCCTACCTCAGATCACACCCCATAACCCTGTCCTTCTGCCAAATACCCCTGTTTCCCTCTGCAGTCCCTCTCAAAATGGCGGCTTCCAAACAGTTGCCATTTTGAGAAGGACTGCAGAGGAAATGGAGGTATTTGGCACTGCACATCTGCATTGCACATAGATTGATTGTGCATTGTGAATGGATGAGCATTACACATTTCATATTGCTTGTGTTCATTTGGTGGGGCCATCAGCTCTGCATGAGGTGTCTTGGCTCAGTTGTGCAAAATTGCCATCCAACGTAGAGGATGGAGGGCACTTGTTTTCTGCTACTCCAGAGACCAGGACAGGAATCAATGGATTCAAATGACAAGAAAAGAGATTTCACCTAAACATTAGGAAGAACTTCCTGACAGTAAGAGCTGTTTGGAAGTGGAACAGACTGCCTTAGAGGGTCTTTACACAGAGGATGTCTTTACATAGAGGTTGCATGGTTATCTCCTAGGAGTACTTTAGTTGAGTATTCTTGCATTGCAGGAGGCTGGACTAGACGTCCCTTGTGGTCCCCTCCAATGTTAAACTTCTATGAGGACCAGGTAGCTAAATTAGGGTGTAATTCTGCAATCTGAGGTTTATTTTATGCAACCCTGATGAGGGATCTGAGCCGATGTGTGATTGTTCCTGCCATTCCAGAAGTCTCACTGCTTCTTAAGTGATAGACGTGAACTCTGCTCTGACACCTCTGTGGCAAACCTTTCAGATATTTGAAGATGCTTATTATATCGGCTCTTAATCCTCTCTTGCCCATGATGAATGTACCCAGCTCCTTTAACCTTGATTTCTCACCACTTTATTACCAGCCACTCATGGACTTGTCACTGAATGTCTGATGTGACTCCCCTGAAAAACAGCACCATCGGAGGAGTGAGGTGAGATAAGATGAAATACCAAGCTCTGGCATTTGATCGCAATCAGCCATATTATACTGAAATTTATATTGTAATAAAGAGGAACATTAGCTGCTGAAATGTGCTTAAATCCACCAATATAGCCTCACTTGGCAACAAAAAAGGCTCAGTTCCAAGAAACTTTTATAATCTCCTCGGAAATGTATTAATTAGTGCTGGAATTAATCTTCCTCCAAATGATCAGATTGCCTTTACAGAAAACATAAAGCAGAGATGAGCAAATGGCCCGACGTAAGGAAAGGGAAGGATACCCCATCACCAACTCTTTCGAGAACTGTTTTGTATATTCCCAGTTGGTATGTTGAATCGGAAGGGTTATTCCTCCTCCAATTTGATAAGAAATCCTTAGGATTTATTGCTGTGACCTTTGGACCTTGGTATGACTTGGGGCCGAATCCAATGGTTTAGTTCCAACCTGAGAAGACCCATTAAAAATCTATTGCTGAATAGCAAGCCAAAACATACACAAGTCCCATTCATTCGATGGGTCTACTCTAGTTGAGAGTAGCAAAGATTATTATTATGGGTTGGAACCTGATAGAAGAGTTACATCTTTGTGAGTGGATTTACACTTGCTGTAGGAGGAAGGTACTGGCCAAACCACCTTTGAGGTTCTTTGCCCAAGAAAACTGTGAAATTCATGGGGTCACCTTAAGTTGACAGGGGACTTGAAGGCACAGACACAAATTTTCCCTGTTCATAATGCTGGACTTCCTTGTCTCAACAGAATCTGTGGCCAGACAGGAAAGATTCCCCTGACCTCATAATTTAAGGAGATATTTATGAATATGCATCTAGAAAATGTTAACCAAAGAGTCTTCAACTGCAGTCCTAAACATAATGCATTGTAGCAGTCTAACTGGAAGGTTTCTGGAATATACTGCTACCCTATATTTTTCTCTAGAGGTGTAAAAGACTTGCCTAAATACCCTAAATGCATAGATCCTGTCTGATTTTGGAAGCTAACCAGGGCCAGCCCTGGTTAGTACTTGGATGAGAGACTGCCAAAAAATCCCAGGTGCTGTAGGCTCTGTTGTGGCAGAAGGAACTGGCAAATCCACCTCTGAAGAATCCTTGCCTAAGAAAACCCTAGGAAATTCATCGGGGTCACCATAAGTTGACAGGCGACTTGAAGGCACATAAACACAAAAGATCTGACCTTGGTTCCCTTTTCCCCAAATGCTGCAGGCTAGAACTTCCAGAACATGGGAAAAGGTGCCTTTTTGGACTGTCACTCCCAGAATCCCCCAGCCAGCTATGCTGGCTGGGGGATTCTAGGAGTGGCAGTCCAAAAAGAAGAAACTTCCCCAAGTCCAGAAGGACTGCCAATGAATCCCAGGTTCTGTAGGCTCTATTTCAGAGGAAGGAATTGGCAAAACCACCCTTAAATGGGAAATTTTCTAGTTTTGCAATCAATGAACTTCAGAAACTGCACCTCCTTTTTCTGATACCCTGCTTAGCACCACCACCAATGACGGCTAGGTGGCTTCTAAGGGTGCATCTACACTTTAGAAATAATGCAGTTTGACACCACTTTTAAGTGCTGTAGCTCCATCCTATGGAATCCTGGGAATTGTAGTTTTACAAGGTCTTTAGCCTTCTCGGCCAAAGAGTGCTGATGCCTCACCAAACTACAAATCCCAGGCTGGCAATGTGGTGTCAACCTGCATTATTTCTATAGTGTAGATCCTCCCCAAGTCAGTAGGATGGTGAATCTGCTTTCCCCAGGGCCTGTCTACACGGCAGAGATACAGCAGTTTGACACCACTTTATCCACCATGGTTCTATCCTATGGAATCCTGGGATTTGTAGTTTGGTGAGGTATTTTAGCCTTTTCTATCAGAGAACTCTGGTGCTTCTCCATGCAAAACTTTTTTGGGGGAGGCAAAATACCATTAAGACAAATCACAGCTGCTGCAATTTGCCATTACTACAGAGCAATCCAGGGTTTGGGTTTTGTTTTTTTTTTGCCTCGTATGGATGGGACCTCAGGACACATTCTATGGTGCTAATGTTCTATTTCCCAACACTTCTTTGGGGACAGGGGAGGAAAAAGTGATTATAGTCTTTTAAGTGCATTGGAGTCAGTTTGCATGTGGGCTACAGCGCTGAATTGCTAACAGCCAATTTAAGGCTGGAGTGGAGCATAAATCTTCTGGTTAATTTGATTAACTCCAAGCCCTGGTCTGTGTCTTTCTGCAGCTGGCAGTGGCCTTCAGGTTGTGATGCCAAAGAAAAGTATATCTCTAGCCCCCTCCCGCCCCCTGTTGCCCCCCCCCAGCCCTGGAGGAAATGGAAAGCACTGCATAAGAAAGGTGTGTGTGTGTGTGTGTGTGTGTAGCAATGGACAGATGGACAGAAAGCTCACCCGCCACCCCTGTTTTGTGATGCCGAAGGCAACAGGACAGTGTGAGTCACAAGTTTTCATTTTGATGTGCCGTGCACAATGCTTGGTGGTATTTCTGGCTGCGTGTGGGAAGGTGGCTGGTGGGAGGAAAATGGCATGCAGACAGCCATGGAGCCAATGGCCCAAGGGAGCAAGATGGAAGGGGGAAAACCCACACGCTCAGCTCTGCACATGACTTTGGTTAGGGGGCCTTACACACTACACAGTTATAGCACGATGATTCCATTATGACTGTCATGGCAGCATCCTATGGAATCCTGGGTTTTGCAGTTTAGGGAGGAGGCATTTAGGACTCTCAGCCAGAGAGCTCTAGTGCCTCACCAAAGTGCAAGCCCCAGAAGTCCATGGGATGCAGCCATGGCAGTTAAAGCGGGATCATAGCATGATAGTTTTGTAGTGTGAAAGGGCCTCAGATTGGTGGGTTGCCTACAGATTGTATGAAGGAGGAATCATAGAATCATAGAGTTGGAAGAGTCCACAAGGGCCAACCCCATTCTGCCATGCCAGAATAAACAACGTATTCCCAACAGATAGCCATTCAGCCTCTGTTTAAAAACTTCCAAAAAAGGAAACTCCACCACATTTCGAGGTAGTATATTCCACTGCTAAAAAGCTCTTACTGTCAGGAAGTTCCTCCTAATGTTTAGGTGGAATCTCTTTTCCTGAAGTTTGAACCCATTGCTCTGTGTCCTAGTCTCTGGAGCAGTAGAAAACAAGCTTGCTCCATCCTCGGTATGACCTCCCTTCAAATATTTAAACATGGCAATCATGTCCCCTCTTCACCTTCTCTTCCCCAAGCTAAAGGAGGAGGAAGGAGCGAGGAGGAGGAGGAAGACTTTATTTCTGCCCTGCCTTTTACCTCCAAACCATGACTCAAGGTGGCTTAAAGATGAAAATAATTAAAACATATGAAAGGTTTAATGTGAAAATGGAATCAAACCATCAATAACATTAAAAATAATTGAAAACTTACAAGTGAAAAATAATAACAGGCTGTTTAGAAACAGTACCCCTGTTCTACATCATCTACTTAGTTATAAATGCGTAGCTAAGTAACTTCTCCTGGCCTGACCTTCCCCAATACCAACTGTTGCCAGGCAGTAGGTGCAACAAGTGAAGGAGATCTGTTTAGCTGGCCACCAAGGTGCTGGAAGATGATACCTCCAGCCCTCTCCCACCCATGAATGAGGCTGCGACAGGGGCCCTACTTCTGATTGACTCAACTTCATGAGTGGAGTACAGGTTGACCCCCCTATCCATGGGGGATACATTCCAACACACACACACACGTGGATAACTGAAACCATGGATAATAGGGAACCCTATTATTTTTACTGAGAAGAACACCAGAAGTTGACCATGGAATCACATTGGAGGACCTAGAAATGCCTAGAGAGAACATATATTTTTGGATGTGGATAAGTGAAACCATGGAGACTCAATCCATGGATAAGTGGGTCAACCTGTATTCTTGATGTAAGAAAACCCTACAAAATTCATGGCGTTGCTTTAAGTCAACAGGTAACTTGAAGGCACACACATGTACACAACTCCTGTTTCTTTGCAAAATTAGTGGGCTTTTCCCCATTGTAAAGCTGAGCAGACACATAGATACACAACACACAACCCAAAAGGACAGACACTGATCCGAAAGACACTAACAAGCCATCCAATGACACTATAGTCTTTTTCACACTATATAGGTATACACCTCCCAATTATAGTATGCAGTTTGACATTACAGTTGGCCCTTAAATTTTGCTGGGGTTGGGGGTGCAGCAGCCCCACAAACATGGAAAAACTGTAAATATCAGCACAATATATATTTTTAATCTAGGCATTTGAAATCCTCCAGCGCGATCCTATGGTGGAAGTTGACCAGTGTCCTGTGTCCTGTGGATACACCTTCATGACAAATTCAAGTGGTTTTGTTGGCTTGCTTTGCATCTATGGATCTTGCCTCAAATCTTCCTCCTCTCTTGTCAGGCTACGGCTTAGGCACACAAATTAAGAAACGGTAAATTCAGACAGAACTGTTATTCAGTTTTGTGGAACACATCCTGGCAAACGTAGAGTAACAAACAGCAGGCCGTGTTTAGAGGGAGAAAGCACGGCTATGACCAAAGCCAAGCTGGTCTCTGAAAGCTGAAGTGCCTTTTGAGATGGTCTGTCTGCACAGAAAACCTTTCAAAAATTTCCATTCCTCAAAGGAACCTAAGAAGGAAAAGGCTGAATTTATGGAGGAAAGGAGGGAGAGAACCAGAGAAACAAACCCAGAGAGGGAAGGCAGGGGCTCGGCTCAAAGCTTGGCTCGAAGTTGCACCCATCTCATAGCAACAGGGCTGGTTTTTAATGCAAACATTCATAGGATAGAGCACGCAGATGTCATGACACAAAGCACCAAAGGGAAAACAGATTAATATGTAGATCTTTGTTCAAGACTCTCAAGGTAACCGAGCCTCTGGTGAGCTATGTCCCCTCTTGCTCCTGAGCTGGTCATAGCACCGCCTGTTAGCACCAGCTTCCATGAAACTGAAGAGGACTGTTTTTAAAGGAAACCATCTGGGGCTACAGAATTATAACACTATCATTCACCTTTAAGTGCCATAGCTATGACCTATGCAACCCTGGGGTTTCTAGTTTGGAGCACTGGCTGAGAATCCTAAATACCCTCCCCTAAATAGTCAATCCCAGGATTCCATAAGACATAAAAATAGAAGTTAAAGTAGGATTGTAGCAGTTTAATTCTGTGGTGTGAATGAGCCTCTGTTTTGCACTTGCATCCTCTGTCTTTGCTTTTGCCTTCCTCTGAGGCTGAGAGAACGCGGCTTGCCCAAGGGCACCCAGGGGATTTCCATAGCTGAGCGGGGATTTTAACCCTGGTGTCCAGAGGTGTAGTCCAATGTTCAAACCACCACTGTACATCATGTTGGGCCTTGGCTTGAACTGAGCTCTCCAAGGTTCTGAACATCATGTGTGATGAATCGCCTCTCCAGGTTGGCCCTGTGGATCCAACCCTTGGCCTCTTGTTACTTGCCTTGCCCTTTTTTACCCTCAAAATCCCTTCTGGGACTTGGTACTCAGGCCTCAAGGTGACCCGGAGAAATGATCAGTGGGTTCAGAGTGGTAAAGCATGACAACTTTTACTTGCTAACACCCAGACAAGAGATGTAGAAAATACAAACAGGAAGGATTTATTATAGAACAAATAAATTAAACATTTAGCCTAATGTCAGTTCCACACACCCATTACACGGTCACCCTTCTGTCTCAAACCAAGTAACACTTGCCCCTGAACTCTTTCCACATTTCCAGCTGTCAAACCCCCAATTCAGTTCTTCCTCTCCTCCTAAAGGGCCCTCATACTCTGTTTTGTGACTCCCTAACTCTATTTTATCCTACTCCTTTCTGATCCTTTTACAGACAAACTTTTAGGTTATACAGGCCGTATCTGCAGAACCTATATCTGTGGTTTCAGTTCTCCGTGGCCGAAAAATAGGGACACACACCATAGAGTCATGCTGGAAAATGCCAAGAGAGGCATCCTCTTTAGGAATTGCTTGGTCCTCCAATGCAATGGTCCTCTCTATGGTATGTTTGTACAGCAAGTGCTTTAGTTTAATAGGGTTTGCTATTATCCGTGGTTTCACATAGAAATGGTAAGTCTGGCAGAAACTGGGGGGGGGGACTTATATCCTTTCTCCCATAGATCCCCCTTCACAACCTTCTTTTCTTATTTTAAGTTACTTTAATAGTGTTTTTATAGGTGAAATTTGAATTAATCACCATTGTATAGTGGTTTTAATGATGTTATTTTAATGTTTGTAGATTATGGATAATGTTTTAAATTATGTTTGCTGCCCAGATCCTCATGGGAGAGGCGGGATATAAATAAACATTATTATTATTATTATTATTACTTCTGAAAGCTGTGATTGGCCAGTTCTAACCAGGTTGGCCCAGTTTCTTGTTTCACACCATGGATAGTTCATTTAAAGTTCAGACTAAAACTCGGAGCAGATTGACACCAATGCTGAGTGGGAAGCCACCAAACTCTACAGAAGTTCCTAGAATGTTCCCTTTCTCCCAAGGTCAACCTATTAGTCTTGTTCTTTTCTAGATGGATCCCCTGCCACAATTTGGAGCCGATCCTGTTGCTATGCTTCTCAACGTGAACCAATTTAGAATTCACCTCTCACTCCTTCTGAGCAGATTGACATGAATTGGGTATTCGTTTCCATCACCAAATAGAATTCTGCATTCTACTCATATTCCAAGCAGAATGTGATATGCTAGTTTATGTTCTGGAAGAAAACTCCTCCTGCCTGAAGATCCGAGCAAACTAAAATTAAGATCTCTGTATTTCTCAACTGAAGGATTAAGTGCTTTTGGAAAGACAGGTGGCTTTTGCAAATAAACGGATTGGGTTCTCAGATTTAATCAAACACAAAATTACCAACTTTGAAAAAAAAAGGAAAAAAGGATGAAAATGTAGCCAAGTTTAATAAAAAAAAGTCATGTTAAATCTAATTAAATTGTTAGAATGGGGGAATAGAGTGTTTTCTGCTGCTCCAGGGACTAGGAGACAGAGCAATGGATTCAAACTAGGAAAAGAGATTCCACCAATATATAAAGAAGACCATAAGAGCTGTTCAACAGAGGAATAACTGGGAGTGTGGTGGAGTCTCCTTCTTTGGAGGTGTTTAAACAAAGGCTGGATGGCCATCTGTTGGGAATGCTTTGATTGTGCATTCCTGCATGGCAGGGGGTTGGACTAGATGGCCCTCGTGGTCTCTTCCAACTCTATGGTTTTATGATTCTATGAGTGTTGAAACATTCTTCTGATTTTAAAGAAATGAACAGCTTGAGTCCATGTTGACCAAGAACAAATGGTCTATAACCCCCCCAGCCTCCTCTGAAAATTGAATCCACCCTCATACCCATTTCAGTTTCTGGGGAAAACATTGGCCTGTTTATAACTTCTGTGTATGTACTGAATTTCCAAAGTTTCTGGGTGGGGCAAAAATAATTGTTTGTTGTTGTGTACATCATCAAAAGAAATGTGCAAATCAGAATTTGGCCTCCTGAGTGTGAGTTAGAATCCATTGTCCATCACCTCTACCCTGCCTCTAATTTGCTATTCTCAAATGTGCTGGAAGACATGTTTCCATCACTGGTGCTGAATCCAATTTCCATCCCAATCTATTTCCATCAATCAGGAATGGGCAACTGCAGTGCAGCTGGGGGCCACTTTATGAGCACTGAGTCCAAGTGCTCAAAGGCTACACAGTTTTTGTCTTTTTTTTGGGGGGGGGGGAGAGGTGATGTTAGGTTTTTATCTTAATTCTCTCTCTCTCTCTGGCTTTTCTTTGCAAACAAAGATTCAGGAAGGACTCATCCTGCGCTTTCTGCAAGCGCGCTGATGACTAAAAAGGCCAATCCGAGATAAACAAGTCCGGTTGCAGAAAGCACAGCAGTAGGTCTCCTTGGGTGATGTTTTTGGGTTGTGATTCTTTCTGCGTTGTTGTTTCTCTTCAAGACTTGTTCGTCGTGAGTTCTCAAATAAGGCTGCAGCATTGTGGATAGTGCGTCTCCATGCCTCCCGATGTGAGGCCAGGGCGGACCATTGTTGGTTTTCAATTTGGCCGAGCCTGAGATGTTGTTTCAGGGAGTCCTTGTATCACTTCTTTGGAGTGCCCTTCTTACGTTGACCCGTGGCGAGTTCACTGTAGAGTACTATTTTTGGGAGGTGATGGTCCTCCATCCTAGAAACGTGCCCTGCCCAGCGCAGCTGTGTTCTCAATATCATGGCCTCAGTGCTGGCGATCCCTGCTTGCTCAAGGACAGCAACATTCGTCATATAGTCAGTCTGGTGTATATTTAGGATTGTGCATAAACAGCGCTGATGGAAGCGTTCGAGGAGCCGTAGGTGGTGAAAAACTCATAGCTATGTATATAGATAAACTAGATTAAAAATTAGGAAGCAAGGGGATCTTGTAGCACTTTTGAGACTAACTGAAAGAAGTTGTATCATAAGCTTTCATAGACTTGATCTACTTCCTCAGATGCATGGAGTCAACTGGTGCCAAGGAACAGATCTTTTAAGCAGATTGTTGAATAGTGGGTACGGTGATGAGGTGACAAATTCCATTTAAACTGAACTGGTCACCTCATCACCACACCCACCAGTTTTGCATTTCTATGGCTATTCATCATTCTGCTTATAACAGTCTGTTCCTAGGCATCAGTTCACTCCATGTATCTGTGGAAGTAGACCAAGTCCGCGAAAGTGTACGCTACAACCTCTTTCTCTCTGTGAGTCTCAAAGGTGCTACAAGATCTCCTTGCTTACTGATATCCCAGACTAACGTGGCTAGGTCTTTGTATTCTAGACTTAAAATCATGATTGTTTTCTGCCTTTGAGCCAACTTGGACCTATGGCAATTCACTGATAGGGTTTTCTTAGCAACATTTATTCCGACACTATTCAGATCTTGCGTCTTAGGCATTGTTATTGTTATTTACAGGCTGATGCCACGTATCTGTGGGAGATACATTCTAATATCTCCCCTGGATACCTGAAACCATGGATAATAGGGAATCCTATTATTTTCAATGAGACAAACACCAGAAGTTGACCATAGAATCACACTGGGGAATCTAGAAATGCCTCGAGAGAACATTTTTTTTCAGATGTGGATAAGCAAAGCCATGGATACTGAATCCGTGGATATGGGGATCGGCCTGCATTGCCCTAAATAAATAAATGGTATGGCTAGCTCAGGCTCTCTGTGAATTGACACCTACTCACCTGAAGGGTGTCTTGGGTTTGTGTTGCTTGACTGACACTCCCTACCTTTCCATCTCTATCTCACACACCTGTATTGCACAGCAAGCTTTTTACACAACCATGGGCCCTTTTGAAAGAAAGAGCTTGAAGCTCTGCAACTGAAAAACCAAAAGGAACGAGGAAAATTCCATGGGCAAATCGGGGGCTGGCCCCATATCTCAGCAGAGGAAAAGAGATGACCCTTTTTAAGGTCAATCGATGATGATTGAGACATGGAAATTACTTTCTCTGTGTACATAATACATATTCTGCTGTTCATCTCCCCCCCGCCCTTTCTATATGTCTCTCAGACAGTTACCATCTTGAAAGGTTGCTGCTTGTCTCTGATGGTAATTGATGCATTAAAAGCTTTGCTAAAATTGCTAATTAAATTTGACGTATCACAATAATCACCACAGCAATGGGAGCACACAAGCTTGGAGAGTCGAGAGAGACCCCCTTACAGGATCTAATGAAGGCTTTGATTTAACCACGCAGAGCAAAGCAGGAGCGGGTGGGTGACTGCAGAGCAGAAAGCTGGGGTGCCCTGGGGTTTGGGAATGGTTTCCTTGATGCATAGCCCAAGTCCCCTGGCTAGGCTGGGTAGAAAACAATAGCTTTGTACAGTATTTAGTATTTTTATACCACTGCCCATCCATATTTTGAGGGAGTGGTTCCTGAAAACTAGCTTGGTGTAGTGAGCTTGGTGTACCACTCTGGAGACCAGGGTTCAAGTCCTTGCTTGGCCATGGCAACCCATTGGATGACCTTGGGCAAGTCACACACTCTCAGCCTCAGAGGAAGTCAAAGACAGACCAGACCAACTCTGGACAAATCTTTCCAAGAAAGCCCCGTGATAGGGTCGCCATACGTTGGAAATGACTTGAAGGCACACAACAGTAACAGCAATGGTCCCCAGATACTGAAATTGGATCACTAGAGGAAGGCATGTTATATGTGGGGAAGTTTTCATTAGAAGGAGAACACATGGGGACTTTTTTTTCCCTTTTAAAAGAGAATGTATTCTCAAGAGTCACCAAGACGGAAACATCCTACCTTGGCTACAGCTAGGATAATAGTACATTCTGTTCCTGTACCTAGCAGCTCCAGATATATTTGGAATCGACTCCTCTCCAGCCAGAATACATGCTAATCCCTTTTTTCCCTCTCAGTTTCAGGTTCCTGTCTTCCAGTCCACTGAGGGCTTTGTAGGTAAATATTAGCACTTCGAATTTGGCTCAGAAACAAACCAGGAGCAAATGCAGCTCTGTTCACTTCTGAGAGGTACAATCTGCAGAGCTTGGCGGTAGTAGTCACCAATAACTAGTTAACCAGTGATCTGTAACTAGTGATTAGTTATTTTAAAAATAGCAACTTTCCGAGCTTTGGCTATCCACTGGTTAGAATTCCAACCAATTCTCTTTAGCGCTATTTGAATTCTGTATTTTGGACTCTTATTCTTTTGAGTCACCCAAATGCCCAAGCTAGTCTACCACCACTCTACACTGCCTGCCTTTGTTTTGCTTAAAAAGAGGCATGGGAAAAGCATGCTCGAGGCTGCATGTGGGCTCTCCAAGCTGTCTTTCTGGGCCTCGGCGCCTCCAAACACTCCAAACTACTCTTTCTCGGGGATCCCCCAAATTTGAATAGCCTCTTTTGGAAGCATCTAGCAATGAAATTTCTGCATTTTAATAGGTTACCCCTCCTCCTATTTAACATTTAAAATCTATGTCCCCAAACCAGAAGTGGATTTGCAGCCACTTCTGGAGGTTTTCCCCCCCCGCCCCCCAGTGAGTGGGGTTTTGGGAATCAGTGTGATCCCCCCAGGGGCAGAAATTGGCCCCGGACCTGTTTCAGTTTCCTGCTCCTAGTTAATATGAATAACTAAAAGTAAATCTACAGAAATGCTGTCCAACCTTTGGCCCACCAGGTGTTTTGGACTCCAGCTCCCAGAAGTCTGAGCCAGCTGGTCCAGTGGTCAGGAATTCTGGGAGCTGTAGTCCAAAACACCCAGAGGGCCAAAGGTTGGACACCACTGATCTACAGCCACAGCAGGCAAAGAATCCAGAAGGACCATTGAGCATTTCAACCAAAGGACACAGAGCTCTCCCTTTAATAAACTCACAGGGGCTTTGTAGGCAACATGGTGGGAAAATGAATGTTGACTTGGTGGCCACTGATGCCTGAGATGAAACGGGCTGGCAGGTTTCCACCATGGAGATAAAGGAAGAAAATCCGATTGCTTCCAAAGTGCCATTTTCATGTCCAATATGTCCATGGAACACGATGCTCTGGGGACCGTGAGGGACTTTTGCCTCAGTCAAAAGACAGGGATGGAAAAAGGACCATAAAAGCCCTCTTGCAGGGGCCAATTAGTATCGGAAGAAAACATCTTGTTGGCAGGGAGCAATTAAGGTCTAATCTGCACAAACCTTTCAGCCAGTTAAGTAAGTACATTGTGCACAAAAGTCAGGAGGTCTAGTTGCCTGGGGTGAGAGTTTATGGCTCTGTACAGACCTTTAAACAAACATCAGGAGCAGGGGAATGGTCTGGTAATCATAGGATCGATGCCCATTGATGATTCTTCCACCCACTGGAGACAGGATTCTGAGGTCTCTGTGTGTTTTGTGCTCATGGGGGGGTGATGGTTTCTTTGTCAATGAATCCAGGCTTGATTTTAGCTTCAGAGGAGTTAGGAGCTAAGGCTCTAGAGCTCTTCGGGGTGCTGAGTTAAAACACAAAGCAGATTCACTGCCCTAACAACATAGACACCAGTACTTGTGCCTCTCCAATCACTCAAGAACAGAATTTAGGACTTCCTTCTTTCCTCTCAGTCTCTTTGCAAGATCCAAAGATGCTGGGCATGATCAACAACTTTCTTTTTCTGAAGTCCATATTGTAGCATTTACCTTTATTGGCCCAACCAAAAAGAAACAAAAATCTATGTGTCACCCAACTCTTCCTCAGGGCCATTCGTACCTAGTGGCTTCAGTTAGTGGGGTGGTAATAAATCCATTCTGAGTTCTAGTCTGAACTTTAATGGAGGTATCCAAGGTGGTGAAGTCTTACACCCTCCCCAAACATGTTCAGCACCTTTGATAGCTCCTTTCAAATATGGATTAAAAACTGGAGCAGGTCAAGTTAAAGGCAGTAGGAAAGGAGGAAGACTTCCAACTACAGGTGGATTGGCTCAGTCAAAGAAGATCTACCCTGAGTTTGCAAGACCTGTTTGATAGCAGGGTGTCTTCAACAGCAGATCACCATAAGCTGAAAGAACTTGATGGCAATGATCAACCACAGTTTTCTGACCTCATGCCATGGAAGCTACCAGCTTTCAGAACTTCAAGGCAAATGGATACACTGAAGTTTGCAGATTTCTTTACAGTGAAATCTGATGCGTGTTTTCTCAGAAAGTGATTTCCAGTTTATTCAGTGTATATGTCACTTTTCCATGGCTCACCTTCTCTTCCCCTCTTGCTTGTTGCTATCCATGGTGCTGAAACCTGTTGCCAAATAGTTTTTCAGCACTTTGGACAGCTCATTTCAAATTCAGGCCAGAGTGGATTCACTGGCTCACTGATATGGGAGCTATCAGCTGCCGCTGGCTATGTTTTTTGTCTTGTTTAGGTGACTTCTCTCCCTTATTTGGTATCCAGGGCTTTGGCAGCACAGCCTCCATCTCTAGTGCCATGTCTGAGTTGCAAATGTGTTCTCTTTCCCTTGGGTGACCTTGCTTGCAAGCTCCCCTTGGTTTCATTGATGAGGTGGCGTTTCTATCAGCATTTCTAATCTCTGCATTTCACCTGACTTTTTTTTCCTAATGAAAATAAAAAACCCAACCTTTGAAAAGTTGGGTTGGTGACCATCAAAACAAGTTGGAAGTAACACCATCCAGAAATATACAAACGGTCTGTCTCTCTGTGTTTCTTTTCCCCGGCTAAACAATTATTATAAAGTGGCTAACTTGATGCATCAAATGTCCCTCTCTCTTTTATTTATTTGCCAGTCATTACCCGTCTGCAGCCAAGAAAATCAGAGGGTGCTATTTAAGTGATAATCAATAATCTAAAAAGCATTGATAGTACTCACATGAGGGCTTGGTCCCTGACCAGCTCAGAACTTGCCATCAAGATAACAGTGACAGATGCTGTTTTTATAGCTTGTCTCTTCCTGCTGTCCCCCCACCCGCTGCCACCTGATTTTCTGCATTGTGGGAACTGTTGTTCCAAAGAGTTATCCCAGATTGGCAGACTGGGTTCACTGGAGGGGAAATAAAGTCTGGGGAGGTGGGTGGAGAGAAGCAACGGAGGAGAGAAGAGGCTTGCCTTCTTATGAGATCAGTTGGTAAAACGATTTCCAGTTCTCAAAAGGCATGTCTCCTAGTTTGTGTTTCAGAGCAAGGTTGATTTTTCCCTTTCTTTAAAGAAATAGCAAGCACATACTAAGTCTCCCTCTATGTTATTGAAGCATCGCTTGATGCAGTAGCCTTGGACTACAGCTCCCTGGAATACCACACAGTGTGGCTACCATCCTAACCTGAAGCCATCCGAGCTCATCTGTCTTCAGAAGCAAAGCACGGTCAGCCCTGGTTAATACTTGGATGGGTGACCCCGAAGTAGGCATGAGAAAGGGTTGTGCCTGAAATGCTGGAGAGCTAGGGCTGCCAGTCAGAGCTGATCCTACTGGCCTAAATGGATCCCAAGGCACTGATTCAGTATAGGGCGGCTTCCTGTCTTTCTCTTCTTGTCTGATTTAGGACCTGAAGCAAGATTGGGGCTGACAAGTATATGGCTGGGAGAGGCTCATTAACAAATTCCAGGCAGGACAAGGGAAGAATCCTTCCTGCAACCCTGGAGAGGTATGACTGCCAGTCAGAGCTGACTACACTGGCCTAGCTGGATCTCAAGGCTCTGATCTCAATGGTGGGAATAGTCACTGAATGCCTCTCAAGGCTTCTGCCTTCTACTTGGGTATGTTTGCAGTGCAATGTGGAAACATGAGCTCATCCCATGGTGATCTTTTATGGGGCAATTAATTATTAGCATCACTCCTTGCATGCTTATTTGTTAACATAAATTCCATTTTTTAATTAAACCACTGGTGGAGGGGGAGGGAGGCCTGTTACTCAAATGGCACCACTTGGTTGATGGAAAGTGTGTTGACTCAACAGGAGTCTAGTGTCTAAATCAAGGGAAATAATAGTGCCACTCCATTCTGCTTTGCTCAGAACTCAGCTGGAATACTGTGTCCAGTTCCGGGGAACACAGTTCAAGAAGGATATGGACAAACTGGAAGGTGTCCAGAGGGGGGCAACCAAAATGGTGGTAGGTCTGGAACCCTGTCCTATGAGGAGCAGCTTAGGGAGCTGGGGATGTTTAACCTGGAGAAGAGAAGGTGAAGAGGGGACATTATAGCCATGTTTAAATATTTGAAGGGATGTTATACTGAGGATGGAGCAAACTTGTTTCCTGCAGCTCCAGAGACTAGGACACAGAGCAATGGACTCAAACACCAGGAAAAGAGATTCCATCTAAACATTCGGAAGAACTTCCTGATCTTAAGAGCTGTTTGGCAGTGGAATCTGCTGCTACCTTGGAGTGTGGTGGAGCTTCCTTCTTTGGAGCTTTTAAAATAGAGGCTGGATGACCATCTGTCGGGAATGCTTTGAATGGGTATTCCTGCATGGCAGGGGGTTGG
Source organism: Gambelia wislizenii (assembly GCA_030847615.1). Taxonomy (NCBI): domain Eukaryota; kingdom Metazoa; phylum Chordata; class Lepidosauria; order Squamata; family Crotaphytidae; genus Gambelia; species Gambelia wislizenii. The sequence goes on along the minus strand of JAUMIR010000012.1, from coordinate 28,432,228 downwards.
ACTAGATGGTCCTTGTGGTGTCTTCCAACTCTATGATTCTATGATTCTATGACTCATGAGCTCCCATGTCGGAACCCTGAGAGGGCTGAGACTTCCCCTTGATGTTCTAGAAAAATTCTGAGTGCCTTTCCGCCATGTGAATACACCAACTGCTTGTTGCCAAGGGAAGCAGAGCTGTTTTTGCCAAATGGGGTTTAGGTACAAGGCTGGATGCTAGAGTGCACAGTATCAGTTCTACTCCAATGCAGACAATTGTGAGGTTCTCATGGTTTGTGGTGGTGGGGAGGAATTACCCCTGAGCCTCAGCACCTGGAGTTGGATGGAAAAGGCCAAGGAGGCATTATGAGGAAGGCTCTGAGGTCATTCTGATCCAGTTTGGTTTAGTCACAGTGACAGCTGGTGGCTCTGATGGCAGTGTGGTGATGAATCTGCTCTGGGTTTTAGTCTGAACTTTAAATGGGCAATCCACACTACTGAATCTTATAGGATTTTTGGCCCGATTTTGGGGGCAGGTGCAGCCCCTAGTAAGCCATGGAAGGGGATGATAGGGCACCAAGATCCCCTGAAAAAATGGTACATGTACATTACATCCTTGGTCATGGATGATGGAGTTGAGAATAGCTTGCTAGCTGAGTGGGGAGAAACAGTGCATTCTCGGGTTTAAATCCTGTGGGTAGTGTCATCTAGAGTAGACCCATGTAATCATGGAATTTATCTACAGGTTGCCTCACCATTCAACAATTGTTTCAATGAGTCTCTTCTACTTGGGTTTGACCAATAGGATTGTGACCTTATTCTTCCTTCAGCATTGAGAGTCAGCATGGCCCATTGGACTGGTGACAATCCACGATCAAGTCCCTATGAAGCCATGCCATGATTCAACAGGTGACCTTGAGTTGCTCATGCTCTCTCAGACTGACCTACCCCACAAGGTTGTTGTTTTGGGGATAAAGAATCGGCAAGGGAACAGGTCGCTGTCACTCATGGTGGCTGCTGCCCAGTAACTGAGGACTGGGTGTAACTAAGATGGTGATGTAGCTAAGTAGTGGACAGCCAATTCCAGCTGATATTTTGTTTAGAATCATAGACGAGCCGGAAGAGACCACAAGGGCCATCTAGTCCAACCCCCTGCTTTGCAGGAACACACAATCAAAGCAAAACCCAAAGAACTGAAGCAACCATTGCTGCAACCTCTTGACACTTTTTGTCCCATGTGGAGAAGGCCAAAGTCCAATTGCTGGAACCTATGCATGAGTAAAGCATCAACAGGATTTTGCCTCGCTGTGTGTGCTAGACGTTCCTTTCACCACCACTGAGGAGAAAGCTATCTCACGCTACATGCCTGGTTTTAATTTCCTATATATCTGGCATCTCGTCTTCATTTTATGCACAGACGTGTTATTATAATGTTGGTGTGGCAACTTGCCAGAGGTCTTCTTTGAGTGGGATTAAGTGATGGGAGGTTTGCTTGGCTCTACAACAGCAATGTTTTGCCAGGCGTCTACTTATCTTTTGCCACCAGGTCAAGGTGGCCAGCTTGTTTGGGTTCTGAGAAAATGCTCTACTGCTGTACCATTTTCTGACATTGAAAAAATGGTGACAAGTTGGCTATCATTGTAGAGAGGCCAATACAGAAATGGCCTTGATGGTTCCATATTCTTTTAAAGTAAGGACAGGCTTGGAGGATATTCTTCCTTGACCTTCTCTCTTATGTGCAACCTTCTGAATATGGCACAGGGGAAATAGAAATGTGTCCACAGGAGAGGAACAAAGATTATAAAAGGTCAGAAAAACAAGCCCTGCTAGGAATAATAGAATCATGACCACAAGGGCCATCTAGTCCAACCCCCTGCCATTCAGGAATACACAATCAAAGCATCCCTGACAGATGGCCATTCAGCCTCTGTTTAAAGACCTCCAAAGAAGGAAACTCCACCACACACCCAGGCAGAGAGGACATTTTTTTTCAAATGTGGGTAAGTGAAACCATGGATATAGGTCCTGTGGATATGCAAGTCCTACTGTATTATGTTCTTTGACTTGAGCAAGTGGAGCAGGGATTGTCGTTTGCTTCTCTGTCTCAGAAAGCCCTCCTCTTGGGCTGACCCTGACCATGATGGAGGCACCCCGGAAGTGAAGCAAGCATGTCTCAGACTTGTGAGTTTTACAATGCCTTCTAAGAGGTCTCCATCTATATTACCAAGGGTCATTTCCCAGGAGACCAGTCATGACCCCTGGACATAGAACATGAGGAGCCAGCCTTGGCTCAGATCCAATAGCACCTGTGGCAAAGTATGATTTTGCAGCAGTATAACTTTGTCAGTGCTCCAGGGGGCGATGACTACTTGTCCTTCCCCATATGCACAAAGGCACTTGGAAGCTCCTTGGTGCATTTCTCCTCCCACCCTGCCCCAGACATTGATTTGCTGCAAGAAGGGTCCTAGAGGATAGCTATCCAATAGCCATCCCATATGGGGAAGGAGAAGCAGACATCGCCCAGTCTTGTTGCATGCTCACACTTGCATAACTGAATGCTTGGGATGAGTTTAAACAGAGCTAGCTCAGGAAAGAAGAAACAAACAGTCCATATGTGCAACATTTTTCATATTGGTTAATCTTTCTGAAGCTTTTTCACATCATCAAGAATGATTGAATTACAACATCTTTAACCAGGAAGGGAAAAGAAAGCCAGTTTTTTTGTACATGGAGCCTGGGGATTGGTGGATGTCCTTCTCATCACAGGTCCATTGGCAGGGTTTGTTGTTATCATGTCTTTCCATCAAGGAACAGTTCTCTTGAAGGCCACGGGCCTTGCCTACACCTTACTAGTCTGCATGTGCCCATTGGATTCGATGCTTCTCTGTGGAATCATGACGTCCTGCAAGCGACTGCTCTTCTCTTGCCGCTGTTCAGTCGGGTCTCCGTCTTCAATGCCGTTGCCTGTATGGAGGCACAAGACCTTCTGAAAGCTCTGTTTGAAGTTCTCAGAAAGAAAGGCATAGAGTATGGGGTTGGCACAGCTGTTGGCATAAGAAAGAACCACCACGAAGGAGAAAACCCCCACCAAGACTGGCTCCTCCGGTAAGATGAATATCAAATTGACAATGTTGACAATGTAGAAGGGAAGCCAGCAGAAGACAAACACGACAACGATGATGACCACCATCCGGGTCACTTTCCTCTCGGACCGCCGACGCCTTGTAGACCCAACACGGATGCCAGATGACTTGACTTTGATGACGATGAGCAAGTAGCAGAGACAGATCACCAGAAGGGGACCGAAGAACCCCAAAACGGATGTGTAAATGATGAATACAGCAGACCATATCTCAACTGGGTCGGGCCAGCTCATGTTGCAGGTGTGAAAGTTCTCCTGGACGTCAGCAAAGATGATCATGGGGAGGACCACCAAGAAGGAGAAAGTCCAGACAGCCAGGCTGATCAGTTTGGCTACCCTTGGACGGCGCCATTTGGTTGACTTGATGGGATGGACCACAGCGAGATAACGGTCCAGACTCATGACAGTTAAGCAGAAGATACTGGTGAACTGGTTGATGCCATCAAAGGCTGTAACTAACCTGCACATGAAGGTCCCAAAGGGCCAGTAGGAAATAGCATTCTGGGTAGCTAGGAAAGGTAAGCCAAGCATGAAGAGCACATCAGCGATGGCTAAATTTAAAATGTAGATGTTGGTCACCGTCTTCATCTTGGCATAACGCAGAACCACGTAAATGACCAAAGTGTTCCCGCTGAGTCCGATGGCACAAACTAGGAGGTATATGATTGGAATGAAAATGGAACGGATCTCGGAAGAAGCAGGGAAACCAGGGAGGCTTTCGTTAACCGTTGCATTCAGCCAAAAGGAGAAGTTGTCATCATCTGGAGAGATGGTGGAAAAAAACAGTGGATCCATGCTCGTTGTCCCGGTTTGACTTCAAGAAAGGGGAAAATGAATTGTCCCAAACATCTTCTTACTGCAAAAGGGAGAGAAAGAAACAGCCATAAATTAAGGCATAGCTTGTATATTTATCAAAAGATGTTATTGGTAGACCAGATCCAGAAATCTTTTTTAATGCGCTAAGCAGCTGCCTTGTTCGCTGCGACGTGATGCATCAAGATAATTAGCAACCCTGATTGGCAATTATTTATGTATTAAGCAGATGTTTTTGCCCAACAGTCTTCTTCAACAAATTAAAAAAAGGAAAATGGAAGGCATGAACAAAAAAGGGGATCTTTTCAAAAGCCACAGAGGTTTGGAGATCATTCGAAAGAGATAACCTAAGGATAGGAACAGGCGGATCAAGTGTTTGTTTCCATTTCATGTCAGTATAATACATATTCATTCACAAGTCTGTTCTGCTTCTGCATTACTTTGTTGTTCAATCTACAAATGATAATTTTGCATTTCTTTTTTTTTTTTAAATACACATTATTGCATGCCTTTTGCACTAAAAGAGGGAAATTACACACCCTCCAAGATTTCACAGATGAATACCAGGACATGTGCAACCAAGAGGAATCAGAATGTGGCCAAGATGGCCGAAGTTATTAAGGAGGAGGAACAGGCAAGCTGGGAGAGGCTGCAGCAGATTGCTTTTGCCTGAGTCTACAGGGAAGGGCAAGATACTTCCCCTCCTCTCCTCTCCCCCCCTGCTGAGTTAATTGAATATAAATTACTTTTCACTTTGAACTCAGTTTGCAGCAATGGAAGTAAGCTGAGGACAAAGGAGGAAAGTGAGAGGAGTAGAGAGAAACGGGCATTTTAAAAGCAGTTGGAAAAATGGGAAAGGCAGAGGATTAATTGGGACTGTCGCAGCCAAATTGGGACAGTTGGAGGTTATGAGGTGAGAATGCACCCCCGTAAGGGTGCATATGTCCCCCTATTTCTGAGCCCCCTACAGCACCCTGTCATTTTCTTGACCTCAAATGCCTGAACTTAGAGGGTATGGGGGCAATATGTGAGGGTAGATCTACTCTACGTAAGCACGAGGTAAGATCGTGACTTTGCTTTTTTCCTTCAAAAGTGCAAAATTACCACAGTGTCAAATTCTTCCCCAAAGCAATCATTTCCATGCAGTGATTTCACTGACACTCACTACCAGGACATGCCCGATAGAGGTTATCCTGTTGACCGTGGTGGGCAGCAAGAGGATTGCAACAGACGTGTTGCAATATGGCATGCTGATGGTCCAAGCGACAACATTGCTGGCCTCCCCTTTCTCATGTTCCAAGAGCCTAAGTACCCTGAAGGAATTAAGTCCCGTCTGATCTTGAAAGCTAAGCAGGGTTAGGCCAGGTTAGTAGCTGGAAGGGAGATCACCAGGGAATACCAGGTGTTGTAGGCTAATTTCAGAGGGAGGCAATGGCAAACCTTCCCTCTGAACAAATCTTGCCAAGCAAACGCCATGATAGGTTCACCTTAGGGTCGTGGGAAGTTGGAAACAACTTAAGGTCACAAAAACGACAATAATAATAGTAACAATGCTGCCACAAGACTTCTTCCCTATGTAATAGTTAAGAGAGCCGATTCAAGTTCCTTCTCCATCATGGAATTCAATGAGGTGAATATTGGGTCAAGTGCTTTTTATTTAATCTTAACCTACTTGCACAGCGCTATGGTAAGGAGAGAGTAGGAAATGGGAGAGGAGAAGAGCCATGTTCAGCCTTTTGAACTCACTGGAGGAAGGGCAAGGCAGACACTGAAGAAACAAACCAAGAAATCCCATTCTGAAAAGACCTGCATAAATGTTCACTGTAAAACAACCGGCAAGTTTCATCCCACCCATTTCCCGTGAAGCGCTAAAAACACTGCCGGCTGGTGTTTTCCATGTCGGTGGGCAGTAAATCCACTCCAAGTCTTAGTTCAAACCTTAAAGGAGGTACCCAATGCGCTGAATCTGTCTTGAGGTGGTGGCTCTTAACCTTTTCTTTACCTCTCTGGCTTTTCTTCGCAAACGAAGATCCCGCACTTTCTGCAAGCGCGCTGATGACTGAAAAGGCCAATCCGAGATAAACATGTCTGGTTGCAGTCCGGCGGCAGAAAGCACATTTCTTTACCAGGGACCCCCTTTAAATATCTTTTGTTGCCATAGACCCCCAAGACTTAACTCAAGGTTGAAAACCCTAACAATAACACCAAATAACAACAACAATAATAATACAATTACACCATCCATTAAACCTTTGCTCAGAGGCACTAGAGGGGAAGGGAAGACTTTTCTTCTGCTTCTTGCTACAAATTTGTGGCTGAAGCTGATTGAATGGCAATGTGCAAGCCAAGCCAGCCTTTGCCCCTGTATGTGGGCTGAGCAGCCTTCAAGCCTTTGCGGACCCCCTGTGAGGACACTGCAGCCCCCCGGGGGTCTGCGGACCACAGGTTAAGAACCACTGGTCTGGGGATTATGTTCAGGACCCTGGACAGTTCAGAGGAACACCCTGCACCATCCTGGCTTGCTGTGGATCAGAGCAATCCTCCTACCCACCTCTATAATAGTTATTTTAGCTCTGCCTATGGAGAATATGGAAGGAATGTATACATTTCCTTTGGCAATACAGCTAATTCTCAGACGCACAGGCTTCCACTTAGCTGGGTTTTAGTCTGAACTTTAAAGGAGCTATGCAAGATGTTGACCCTATTTTCTGGGTGCGGTTTAGCCTCTCAGAGACTGCCTTTGGAGTCTGGACTACTAGAGAGGTTTAACACTCCATGGTATGGAAGACCCTGGTCCCCAATGGGACAGACAGAGGCAGGAATTTTTGTGACAGGTTATCAGCCCTGGCAGTCATTAAGCAACCTTGAATTGTTCAAAAACATCCACATAATTCCCAACATGGTTCTTTTCTACATTTCCAGAGCAGTGTCCTTCTTTCTCTGTTACACCAGAACGACTTAAAGTTGTGGTCTGTACAACAGTGTCAGTCCCTGAGCTGTTGGCTGATGGTCCCGGGTGAGTTTCCAGGGAAGAAAGCAACCATGGTTGCCAATGGGCACAAATATGGTGACAGTCCCTGGCACAGTGGGGAGAAAACCTGCTGGTCCCACTCATCAAATACCTTGGGAAGCACGGCCTTACACACCCCAAACAATTAACAGCTCGGAGGGTTTTTTTTTCAAGACTAAGCCCTTCCAAGCCCTGGTCTCTCAAAGTTTCTCCCACATTTTTGCTTTAAGAAAAACCAAAGACTACAAAACAAAAGGAATGTCCACAGGTGTATGGAACAGCCAAAAGAACAATGAAAGCCAGAATACCAAGTAAGTAAAGAATACATAGAGCCTAAATGCCCTAAAGGCACCAGATCTTGTCTGATCTGGGAAGCTAAGCAGGGTCAGCTCTGGTTAGTACTTGGATGGGAGACCACCAAGGAATCCCAGGTGCTGTCCACTCTATTTCAGAGGAAGGAACTGGCAAAACCACCTCTGAGGATTCCTTGTCTAAGAAAACCCTTCATGGGGTCACCATAAGTTGACAGGTGACTTGAAGGTACAGACACGCACAAGATCTGACCATGGTCCCGTTTCCACAAATGCTGCAGGCTAGAACTTCCAGAGCATGGGAAAAGGTGCCTTTTTGACTGTCAGCCCCAGAATCCCCCAACCAGCATTCTGGGAGAGGCAGTCCAAAAAGAAGAAGCTTTCCAAAGCCCAGAAGGACTACCAATGAATACCAGGTGCTGTAGGCGATATTTCAGAGGAAGGAACTGGCCAGATCACCTCTGAGGATTCCTTGCCTAAGAAAACCTTCTGAAATTCATGAGGTCACCATAATTCAACATGCAACCTGAAGGGACACACACACACACACACACTCACAAAGAATACATGTAATGGTACATTAATCAACATCGGTCCTACACTGATCCCTGAATTTGAAATGTTTTCTATGTCTCCAGTGGTAAAATGGCTTAGGCAAATTTTGGCTGAATGGTCTAGCGCATGCACTATCATCTACCTACCTACCTACCGGCTTGCATAGACTCTCTGTGTGTGTATGTGTGTGTGAGGAGATAGAATATATATCTCTATATAGCTAACTATATAGATATTTATGGTCTTTACATCTACGTATGTGTGCATGACCCAATTCAGAGAAATTTAGATTAATCTATCAGAATCATCCAAACCATTTTATTTCCAGTATCTACATACGGTTGCGAAACCTGGATGGTGAAGAAAGCTGACAAGAAGAAAATTGATGTGCTGTGTTGGAGATGAGTTTGACGGATAGCACAGATTGCCAAAAAGACAAATGAATGGGTCCGAGAGCAAGTTAAGCCCGAACAAGCCCTAGAAGCCAAAACAATTCAACCAAGTACTTTGGGCAATAATGCTAGGCAAAGTGGAAGGCAGTCAGAAAAGAGAAGATTGCACGACAGGTAATGGACTCCATCAAGGAAGTCATGGCTGCTGCTCTGAGTTTGCAAGACCTGAGTTTGCAAGACCTGAGTTTGCAAGACCAAGGTCACTCTGTTAATAACAGGATGACCTTGGGACTGTGGTGCTGTCTCCTTCTTTGGAAGCTTTTTAACAAAGGCTGGATGGCTAACTGTTAAGAGTGCTTTTATTGTGTATTCCTGCATGGCAGCGGGGTGGACTAGATAGCCCTTGTGGTCTCTTCCAGCTCTAGGATTCTATGATTCTACAACCTGGAGGTCTCTCACTCATGGAGTCGCCATAAGTCAAAGACAACTTGATGGCAGACAACAACAAACCACATGTCCAGTTATTTTTTACTCTTCTTTGATAAACTAATAATATTTTCTATATTATTCTCCTGATATCTTTCATCGTGTAAGCTTCACACTGCCACAATCCCTTTCTCCAGTCTACATGGTTTTCTTTATTTTACGCTTCTTCCTTTCATGTAGCAAATAATAATTTTTAAAAAGTAACTTTGCTTACCTCTCCTGGATAGCTGGCTCTGATATCCCCCCGCTCTTTCCAATTCCAGAAGTGGTAAAAAGTCCAGCCCAGTCTCCTTCCCAAGTCTTGGTGGGGGGAACATCCCAGCCACCCCCACAATCAAGGTCAAAGCATGTCCACACAGATCTCTTCTTCTCTCTTTCCTACCTCTTTCCTGAGGCTCCTGATCATCAATTCCTTTCTCTTCCAGGGTATATAAATACCCAAGTCGAGTGAGAAACCTTTAGAACTGGTACTAGAGAGGTAGGAAAGGGAGAAGGCAGGGATGGGAAGAGATTACCCTGTTGCGCTTTAGATGCTCTGCTCAGTGGGCAGCACTACCACTGACAGCTCATGCCTCTTTTTGTTAAGGATGATAGTTAAAAGAAGCCTTAACCTCGGCTCACCATCCTGATGTCTCCATGTTGGTCATTGTAACTGATGGAGAGGCCACCCGGGAGATCCAGCGGGGTGGTCTTAAACCTGCTGCTTCTTTGGCAGCCACTGGGAAAGGACAGAAGCAAAAGAAAAGGGGGGAGGCACACTATAAAAGAACCATGGAGTTGTGCACTTTGAAGCTCTCCTCCCTAGAGGTCATCTAGTCCAACCCCCTGCCAGGGTGGGAAATCCAAAGCTTAAGCACCTGACAAGGCTAAAGCAACAAGCAGAAAACCACAGCTCTGAAGACAAGAACAATGCATGCTTATTTGTATTATTTCAGTTATTATTATTGCTATTTTGGGCTGCATGGCGACAGAACAATGCATCCTTATCCTTATTACTTAAATTATTATTGTCGTTGTTGTCTTTATTGGCTGCAACATCAGGATACACAGAACTCCACAGGGTCCCCTAAAACCAAGCACCTGCCTGCCCAGAGGAGGTTCCAAAATCTGAATCCTTTTGGCTAAGCTCAGGATGTAAGTTTCCAGGTAAGACAGGTCTCTTTCAACAGCGCACCTTCAGGGAAAGAAAACTCGCTCAGGGGTGGATTATGCAAAGCCAACGCTTTCCAACCAGCAGGGCATCATTGCTGTTTCTAACCTCCCTTCTTCCTGGCTTCAACTCCTAAATTTTACAAGAAAAATCCTAGCAGATGGAGGAATTTTTCCTCGCCTGCCGGACGACCAGAAGGGTCCCAGGGAGTGGAGAAACCCCATCAAGAGGGGGCTGGCGGAGCACAACCGATCCCCCCCCTCCAACCCTCCTGTGCATTTTGGGGGTGCAGAAGGCACACTTTTAAAAGGCATCCCGGGTTCAATTCGCATCTGGCTTTGGAAGCACTTTACCTGTTGGGTGAAGGTGACCAAGGCGCTCCTCTAGTGACTTCTCAGGCGTGCCATGCCTCGCCTCGGCTCCTCTGCAATCTTATGCACGAGTGGTGGGGAAAGAAGGAAAGTGTGTGTGTGTGTGTGTGTGTGTGTTGCCTGGTGGGCGGGGCTTGCAGGAAAGGGGTGTGGCTAGAGCGAGGGCTTGCTGGCACGCGCAGGGGAGAGGAGGCAGAGATGCGATCGCTTTTGCACCAAGCCTTTTGCAAGAGGGCGCCCGCAGCCCCCCAGTTTATTCCTGGTTTTTCTCCTCTGAGGGAGGGCAGCCAGGGGGTGGGTTTTGCGTGGAATTTCCACAGCTCTGCCCATGGTTCAACGCCTCCTCCCCACCCCCAGGTCCCACTCCCCAGGTTTTTGTTACAGATCATGGAATCATAGAGTTGGAAGGGATCCCCAAGGGTCATCTAGTCCAACCCCATTCTGCCTTGCAGGAAGACCCAATCAAAGCATTCCTGACAGATGGCCATCCAGCCTCTGCTTAAAAATCTATATGTGTGTTTGTGTGTTGACAAGCTGGAAGGTGTCCAGAGGAGAGCAACCAAAATGGTGGGAGGTCTGGAAGCCATTCCCTAGGAGGAGCAGGGATTTGAACCCTGTTCTGCCAGTCCAACACTCAAACCATTACACTACACTGGTTCTCTTTGACTGTTTCATGGCCATCCAGCCTCTGTTTTAAAACCTCCAAAGAAGGAGGCTCTACCACACCCCAAAGCAGCATATATTCCACTGTCAAATTGACCATCAGGAAGTTCTTCCTAATGTTTAGATGGACTTTCTTTTCCTGTAGTGTGAACCCATTGCTCCACCTCCTGATCTCTGGAGCAGCAGAAAACAAGCTTGCTCCATCCTCCACCTATGCTTCTGTGACAGTGGACTCCGCTGCTGCCTGGGAGTGTGGTGGAGTCTTATTCTTTGGAGGTTTTTAAACAGAGGCTGAATGGCCATCTGTCAGGAATAATTTGATTGTGTCTTCCTGCATGGCAGGGGGATGGACTGGATGACCCTCAGGGTCTCTTCCCACTCTATGATTCTATGACACAGCCTAAAATCGCGTTGGCTTTTTAAGCTGCTGCATCACACAGTTGACTCATGTTCAGCTTGTGGTCTACTAAGAGGTTGTCTAAATGGCAAAAATACTCCTCACAGAATGCAAGGAGAATATAGCATGTCTTAATGGCACCCCACATTGTATTACTGTATGTGGAAGGAGGGGGGATAAATACACCAAATACTTTGCAGGAAAAACTTTCACAGCTTTCCCCAGAGTTTTTAAAGGTGTATTTTTTTTAAAAAAAAACAGCAGGGGGGAATGCACATTCTTGCTCATTGGGACAAGCAATTCAATATGAATCACTTTTATGTACGAGAGGAAGCACAAAGCTGATTGGGCAGGTGAGTGTGGGGGCGGGGCTTGCTAACAAGACAAGCGCCTGCTGTCGCCATGTTGGGGTTTTGCGTTAGCGAGTGATTGCTAAGGTGATAAAATGGGGTGGGGTGTGTATTATTATTATTATTATTATTTTTGGCTTTCCTGTTAAATTGAAAGATCGCTCTAGATCACCTTAGACATTGTTGCTGGTTTTTAAAAAAGTTCAGTGGTGGCAAATTCAGGTAAGTACAACCATGAGTAAATCAATGTGAAGTCCAAGGCTTTCACGGCCGGCATCCATAGATTTTCCTTGGTATTTTTCCAGGCTGTGAGGCTGTGTTCTGGAAGAGTTTCCTTCTGACATTTTGCATGCATCTGTGGCTGGCATCTTCTGGTTGGGTAGGAGTGTGTGTGGAGTTTATATGCTGTGAACCTCTGTTGGGGAGTATATGTAAATTTGTGTATTTGCATGGCTAGTTTCTGGGTTTAGATATGCAAGGAGGATTAGTGTTCGATTGGCTAATGCTTGGCTGATGGCCCATTATCTGCTGGAAATCCCTTTGTCCCTACCCAACCATTCTCTGAAGATGCCAGCCACAGATGCAGGCAAAACGTCAGAAGTAAACTCTTCCAGAACACACCCTCACAGCCTGGAAAAAAACCCAAGGAAAATCCATGAGTAAATCACTTGTGGCTACCATCTCACAGGCGAAGCTTAGCCAGGATAAAATCCCTTTCTGCAGTCCTGGCTGTACTTGAGTCCAAAGGTCTTTGCCAGCTGGCACCTCTGCATCAGGCATGCAGGCCTGCTCGTGGCACTTCTTTATCGTTCCAGGGCCTGATTAGGAGCCATGGAACTCCCTTGTGGTCAGGCTACAAATAAAAGGAAAGGGTGTGGCGTGTGTGGGTCATAGTGTGTTAGGAGCTAGGAACCTGGGGCTGCTATGCAACCATGACCAGGGAACTCTGTCCATTTTGTTTTCTCTTGCTATTCTATTCTTCTTCTTCTTCTTTTTTAACGTGGAGGAGGTAGAGTTCTTTCCATTTCAAGTAAAGAGCAGATTTGTGGATTTTGGAAAGTGCTTATTGAAAGGGAAGAGATGGAAGAGGAGGAGGAGGAGGGAGGAAGGAAGAGGAAGATGATGAAGAGGAGGAGGAGGAGGAAGAAGAAGAAGATGAGGATGAGGATGAGGACTCTTATAACAAATTGTATTTGTTATAATTGCAGTGGCCACCAGCTTAATGCAAATAAAATTTGATCAGATTTGAATTGAATATCAGGGAAACCTGTAGAAAGTCTCACTGCCTCTATGAGTCTTAAACCCAGAAATGAACAATTGAGAATATTTCCCCCCATTCCTTGCATCTGGAGATTTACACTATGCAGCCCTGAAGTGCGATCTTAATCATGGCTGTACACTATTATTTTTATTACACCCTAGCTGCTTCTCAAAGGTAGGATTCCAGGCAGCTTCTCATATAAAAAAAGAAATGCAAGTTAAAAATGCAAGTAACACACACACACACACACACACACAAATGTGCTGAAAAAAGTAACTTTGCTTTCAGTATGTCCCCCTTTTCAGGGCAGCTGATGATTCCAAGGAGGAAGAAGAAAATCCAAACAGCTCAACTTGGGAGGGGGAGAGAGTCCAGCAGAGAGATAAATCTTCAGAGCCGCCAGGTACCTTTGCCATTACTTCTTGAAAACAGAGAATTAGTGTCATTGCATGAGCGATGAGCTGCGCTCTTTCACCACAAGACCTCTGATGGATGCTACTTATGACAGTGGTGGCGCTTAGCATGAAATATGTGCGCAGGGGCAGCCACAGCAGTGGGAAACTGTAAGCCCTGCTCCTGGCCGGCAAGTCTTTCAATACTGGAGAAACCAACCTGTCTAACATCAGCGTGAAAGCGAGACGCAACTTTCCTGGCTTGTTTCGGAAAGGCGCCTTGGGGGAAACCAGGCACTGAAACTCCTTCCAGCCAAGTCAAAAGGAGAAGCCATAAGCTGGCAAGCTCAAATGAAATCCTTTCCCACCCTGATTTACTCTGTTGGGCTTCTTGCTTAGAATTACCAACAAGGCTATGTGGACCCCCCCTCATAATTGGGGTGCCACAGAAGAGAAGGCCCTCTCTTACATCCTCCAGCAATACATTGCCCTCCCCACCAGTGGGACACAGAGGAGGGGTCCTCTAATAGACCTGAATTTGTGGGCAGGCATATATAGGAAGAGGCACTCCCTCAAGTCATAGAACCATAGAATCATAGAGTTGGAAGAGACCATATCTAGTCCAACCCTATTCTGCCATGGAGGAATGCCCAAACAAAGATTCTCAACAGATGGCGATCCAGCTTTTGTTGAAAAACTTCCAAAGAAGGCGACCCCACCACACTCCCAGGCAGTGCATTCCATGCTGACCAGCTCTTACCCTCAGGAAGTTCTTCCTAATGTTTAGGTGGAATCTCTTTTCCTGTAGTTTGAGACCATTGTTCTGTGTCCTAGTCTCTGGCACAGTAGAAAACAAGCTTGCTCCATGCTCAGTATGACATCCCTTTAAATATTTAACATGGCTATCATGTCCCCTCTCAACCGTCTTTTCTCCAGGCTAAACATATCCAGCTCCCCAAGCCATTCCTCAGAGGGCATAATGGCTTCCAGACCTCCCACCATTTTGGTCCCCCTCCTTTGGACTCATTCCAGCTTCTCAATATCCTTCTTGAATTGTGGTGCCCAAAACTGGACACAGTATTTCAGGTGAGGTCTGACCAAAGCAGAATAGAGTGGCACTATTCTTTCCCTCATTCTAGACACTATACTCCTATTGATGCAGCCTAAAATGGCATTGGCTTTTTTAGCTGCTGCATCACACTGCTGACTCATGTTCATCTTGTGGTCCACTAAGACTCCTAGATCCCCTTTGCATGTACTGCCATCAAGCCAGGTGTCACCCATCCTATATCTGTGCATTTCATTTTTACTGCTCAAGTGTAGTATCCTACATTTCTCCCTGTTGACATTCATTTTATTAGTTTTGGCCCAGCTTTCTAAGTCTTGACATCCCAAGCTTTTTAATGCCATTATCATATCCTTCTCTGGTGGATTCCAGGGCCATCAATTGCTTCTGGCATGTTTTTGTGGGATGTGGGTCAAATCCAGCCCCTGATTGATTGCTGGAATTTGCCGGCTGCTGTTCTGCTCAGCCATGGAAACCCACTAGGTGGCCTTGAGCAAATCACACTCTCTCAGCCTTAAGAGGAAGGCAACGGCAAACTCCCTTTGAACAAATCTTGCCAAGAAATCTCTGTAATAGGTTGGCCTTAGGGTCGCCATAGGTTGGAAATGACTTGAAGGCACACAACAAGAACAACAACAACAACAACAGGCTCTGTGATGCAGAATGTATATTTCTGTGCCTGCCAAAAGATATACTTGCGTTGCTCATTGCTGGCACCTGGAAAATGCGTAACAGTACCCACTCATCCTTCACGCCACTATGCAATCATCAAGGGAGCAAATTAAGAAGAAGTGGATTGTAGGGATAGATGATGATGATTGATCTGTTTACGGATTCCTCTCTAAGGCTGAGCTCCTCTGTCCCAAGGCAGCTTCATTTTCCTTATCATAGGGTGGAAACAAATGAAATGATGATCATCTCTTTTTGGGGACAATGTTCCCCCTTAGGGTACAAAAGTAACTCCAGCCAGTTTCAGATGTTGCTCCCCTTACCCACATGCTAATCTCAGACTAAAATTCAGATTAAAGCCATGTCCTTTGAGGAGCGGCTTAGGGAGCTGGGTATGTTTAGCCTGGGGAAGAGAAGGTGAAGAGGGGACATGAGAGCCACGTTTAAATCTTTTAAGGGATGCATACTGAGGATGGAGCAAGCTTGTTTTCTGATGCTCCAGAGACAAGGACACGCAGCAATGGGTTCAAATGACAGGAAAAGAGATTCCACCTAAACATTAGGAAGAACTTCCTGAGGGTAAAAGCTATTCAGCAGCAGAATGCATTGCCTGGGAGTGTGGTGGAGTCTCCTTCTTTGGAAGGTTTTCAACAGAGGCTGGATCACCATCTGTTGTGAATGCTTTGATTGGGTATTCCTGCATGGCAGAAGAGGGTTGGACTAGATGGCCCTTGGGAGTCTCTTCCAACTCTATGATTCTATGATTCTAAGTTCAGACTAAAACCTGTATCATATGTATTGCCCTGCTGATATGGAGGTCCATAAGCTGCCACAAAGGAACCTCAGTTTATGTCTGCTGCATCCAAATTGAATTCACATGCAGAAATGTTTAATGGGAGTTGAACTGATAATTGAGTGAATGGAACGCTGGATCGTTGCTAATGTGTTCAGCAGGGGGGTGTTGGAATGAGATATGTTCATGCACTGAGCAGATGGTTAGTCTGTTCCATAACCCCACATCCGCACCATGCAAAGCAGCATTCCCAGAGGTGGAAGCAGGTTTCAAGTCTGTGAAGCTAAATCCACACGACAGAAATAATCCAATTTGAATCTGGATTATTTACCATGGCTCCTTCCTATGCAATCCTGGGATTTGTAGTTTTACATCCTTCTCTGCCAAAGCGTGCTGGTGCCTCACCAAGCTACAAGTCCCAGGATTCCATAGGAAGGAGCCATGGCAAATCCGTTTCAAACTGGATTATTTGTGTAGGTTCTTTCAGGATGGGGTGGGGATATTTTTGAGTGTGTTCATATTTTTTGGAGTGGTTTGGGGACAAAAATTGCCCCAAAATTGTGTTGATTTTTTAAAAAAAAAGTTGGCAGGTTGGGACAGCTTTGGGGGAGCTGGTGGTGTCTTCAGCAACCACAAAAGGGGGTCCAGAGGTTGCATACACCCTACAGGCTGCATTAGGCCCATCCCTGTTGTACACACACAAACACACACATGCAGCTTGCTGGTGGAACACAGCAATTGCCATTCAGGAACACGAACGATCATTTGCCAAATCCTCATAGCTGAAATTACAATCTGTAACAATTGCAATTAAAACAGGCGGGTGAGTAACTGAGCTTGCTAAATTTCCATTTGCAATAAGCTCCAGAGAAGAGGACCTTGTCTGTTCCTCCACCCACCCTTTTCTTTCCCCTTTTGTATTTTTATACTGAAAATTGGCAGAGGCGGGCGATTAGACCCAGGAAGAGGCTCTCTACCACCCACCACCGTTTGGTGGGCAAAGAACTATTGATATTATTTTGCTTCATGTTGACTTTGGATGCTGTAATAACAATGCTAACAAACTCTTCATGAGGGCTTAGGGAGAATGGCACACACCAAAGAGCCGGATAATTGATACAAAGCAAGGGCTTTTAGCATCTGTCGGCTAAGCTTATACTGCTTGAATGCAGAACAACCAGCAGAAGAAAAGAAAGGAATATGCTGAATTATTTCGGAGCCAAAACTGCAATCCGGTGGCCTCTTCATTAAACATCCCATTGTAAAGTGTATTCATTGTGCCATTTCACATTGGAAAGGAAGACAACTAGGGGAGAAAAGGCTTCACCTAGAGAATTTATGATCTGTAAGCAATTTAATTAAGGGGGATATTTTTCAATAAATATTTCTTGTCAAGATTTGCCATCACATTTGGATAGCGTCAATCCACCTTACTGTTGAATACTGGCACTGGTGGAAGTTGCCATGGGGTCTCACTGGAGAACCTAGGAAATGTCTAGAAAGATCATATTTTTCAGATAATGGATAATTGAAACCTCAAGTACTGGTCCTGTGCATAGGGAAGAGGGACCTGTATGTGTTAATATTGTCCCACCAATCCTTCTTGTCTAGGGGGCATCTAGAGGCAATAAAAATTGGAAAAATAGGGTGGAGAGGTGGTAAGGCATGGCACTCCATGATCCTTTGTGGGGAGCACAGTTTCCCCAGCAAGTTTAGTCTTGCAATCTATCCCTGTTGTAATGCAAAGTATTTTTGAGATGGTGTGGTCCAGAATACTCCTGCATGGCAGGGGGTTAGACTAGATGGCCCTTGTGGTCTCTTCCAATCTATAATTCTATGATTCTAAGGTATCTGAAGAATGGAAGTATATGGGCATTTCCCCAAGTTTCCCAAGCAAAGAGTTTTTTTTTTTAATTGGAGAGGCAGATAAAAATAATCATTGTGTTCTGTTCTTCTTGCTGAACAATTTCAAATGATTTTCCCCCACCAGAACTTTCCAAGAGGTGAAGCAAAAACAGATGAAGCTGCCTCTTGAACATCACAGTTCACCCAAGAGAACTGCCAACTTGTAAAATCTCTCCAGCGCAATGAGACAGAGGTTCACTCCATCAAATCTATTCCTGTGCTCCCACCAAATGTAGCAGGAATCCTTCTTTTGAATGAGCCCTTGAAAACCAGCCTGCACTTAAAAAACAGAACAAAAACTTTTTCAGCCACTTGGTTGCTCTAGAAGCTGCAAACTTGCAGAAATTGTCTGGCTGAAACCTGTTGTGGAGGTCTCCATTTCCCAAAGGATAGCCTGCATGCCAGTGGGGATTGAATCCATCCATGGAAAGGTTTTATTTGAAATCCCAAGGTGCTATCCAAGGTCCTGAACCTATTAGAGGGATAAAACCCAGCTCCTTGCATAGCTTCATTAAAGTTCAGATTAAAACCCAAAGTGGATCCACCGCCTCATTGATACAGAAGCCTCTACTTGTCAATGCCATCTTCTCTTGCTGAATAGAATAGAATAGAATAGAATAGAATAGAATAGAATCATTATTATGGTCATAGACCAACACAGGTAAAAAGAGGATACAGAATAGAAAGAAGGTAAAAACACAGGTTAAAAACAGTATTTAAAAGGTCCTTTCAGATTGCATGGCTTCAGTATAGCAAGACAAGGTTGGTACTAGTCTACTGCGGAGGTCAATATCTGACAAATTTTAACCACAGCTGCACAGAATCTGGCAACATTATATGTTGTATCAGGGTTGGTGTCTGAAAGCAACAGAGAAGTGTAGAATTGTCCAACGTGTCCTTGGTATTTACGCAATGGGGTGAAATTAGGCTGAGACGTATGTCCCTGTAGTATGAGCAATGGAGTAATACATGCTCTGCTGTTTCTACTTGGCCAGAGTTACAGGGGCATAGTCTGTCTGAGAAGAGGATCTTCTTGTATAGCAGGGGATCTGAGAAGGAGATCTTCAAGGACAGCTGAGGGAAAGACATGACACCGTGTCAAAGTAAAAGCCCTCCGGTGTTTAGGTACTTCACGTTTTGCCATGGGTGAGGCCAGATATCTGTTGGAGTCACTAACAATAAAGGCTGGAGCATTAGCTTGCTCCAGTTGTCACTCTATATCTACCACCCGTTGTTTGATAGTTGCTTTAGCCCTGTTGTATCCCATGCTGAGCAGAAGCATTCCAACTAGAGATGTGCTTTTGGGTTGGAGACACAGCATGGTTGACTGTCCCCAACGTGGTGGTGGTAATACTGCCTGTAATTCTGATTTTAGTCGAAGGAGGGAAGTCATGCCATAGACGAAGGCAAGATCCCTGCTTCCCACACCAAGGTGAGAGATGAAACTGATGGGGAGAAAGGAGAACAATATTGCTTCTTCCTCCCAAGATGATCTCCCTCATCTGGGCAGCACCAGAGCAAGGCGAGAAGGACCCATGGAGGAATAGCAGCTTTGCAACTCCTGTCACTTAAGAACTATGTTGTTGTTGTGATTACAGTAGGTCTGCATATTATGCAAGCTCCTACTACATGGTTTCATTTATACACAACTGAAAAAAGCAATCTGGATCTTTTGGTCCTCCAGTGCGTTTCTATGATATGCTTCCGCTGGAAGTTCATCATAGAGTTATGCTGGAGGACCTAGAGATTCCTAGAGAGGATACCTTGTCATTCATTTCAGGTAAGAAAAATAGAGTTCCAGATTATATGTGAAAATCATATTATGTGAAGTGTCCTGAATCATATCCCTCATATCATATCATATAGGATGGGAGAGACCTGGCTGAATGAGACTACGTGCGAAAGGGATCTAGGAGTCCTAGTAGACCACAAGTTGAACATGAGTCAACAGTGTGATGCAGCAGCTAAAAAGGCCAATGCAATTTTGGGCTGTATCAATAGAAGTATAGTGTCTAGATCAAGGGAAGTAATAGTGCCACTCTATTCTGCCTTGGTCAGACCTCACTTAGAATACTGTGTCCAGTTCTGGGCACCACAATTCAGAAAGGATATTGACAAATTGGAGCGTGTCCAGAGAAGGGCAACTAAAATGGTGAAAGGTCTGGAAACCATGCCTTATGAGGAGAGACTTAGGGAGCTGGGTATGTTTAGCCTAGAAAAAAGACGGTTTAGAGGCGATATGATAGCCCTGTTTAAGTATTTGAAGGGATGTCACGCTGAGGATGGAGCAGGCTTGTTTTCTGCTGCTCCAGAGACTGGAACACGGAGTAATGGGTGCAAGCTCCAGGAACAGAGATTCCACCTCAACATGAGGAGGAACTTTTTGACAGTCAGAGCTGTTCGGCAGTGGAACGCACTCCCTCGGAGCATGGTGGGATCTCCTTCGTTCCTTGGAGGTCTTTAAACAGAGGCTGGATGGCCATCTGTTGGGGATGCTTTGATCAAGATTTCCTGCGTGGCAGGGGGGTTGGACTGGATGGCCCTCGTGGTCTCTTCCAACTCTGCAATTCTATGATTCTATGTGATACATGGGCCTACATCATCATCATCATCATCATCATCATGAACATGAATGGACATGTGCATTTGACTGCACATTCACTTGAACATTTGGTCTCCTGGTTCAGTTGCACAAAGTTGCTGTGTTGTCCAATTAACTGCCCAACTGTGCATGCAGAGATTTACACACAATGCAAACTTGATGTAGGGTGTTGGCCTTGGTCCATTTTGGTGCCACTCATGTGCATCCCAGCTCCCATATTCCCGCATGGCTTCTACCAGATCCTATGTGAGAGAGCCTCTAAGTGAATTGTGGATATGTGCTCCTCCCAAGTACATTTAATTTTCAGTTCAGAGAATGCTCAAGCCACAAAACAAATGGTTTATCACCAGAGGCAACCAATTATGCCTAGCCCATTATTGTTGGGTAAGGGTGAGACGTGCATATTTATGAAGTGCATGCTGGTATAAATATAGAAAAGCATTTATGGTGGTGCATTTCACAGAAATTTGCTATGGCCATAAAATGAAAGCTTTATCAATGAGTTATGATAGCCATATAATCAATAAGAAGGTATTGCTTTTTATAACCCAAGAATGATGAGAACTTTAGAATTAAGTGTGCTCATAGTTTGCATGCCCTTGAGGGAACATATGGCTTTTCCTTGCCCCATCTAAATCCATCGACTCTGACATTTTCCACAACCTTCCCCAGTGTTGACTGGTTGCTTGCATGGTGGTGGGGAGGAGGAGGTAGGGAATCTACTCTGGATTTTAGTCTGAACTTTAAAGGATCTATCCAAGGTACAGAAACTTCTCCCTCAAATAGGTGCATCACCTTGGATAGTTCCTATGTACTTAGTATGTCCTGCTGGGACTGTTTAGAATTATTCTTGGACTTAGTGCTGAATGCAATGATGGTTGGCAGCTTCCATGACATGGTGCAAGGAATCCAGTCTGGGTTTGGATCCGAACTTTTAAGGAACTGTTCATGGTTCACGGACATGGTTCATGGAGTAGGCCTTTCACCAGGCCTTTCCTGATTAGATCCCGGCCTCAGGAGCTCAGTCTCCTGGCTTTTTAAAAATTATGTATATATTTGTTTTTAATGTGTTTTTAGTTAGAAGGTTTTAATCTTATTGTGTTTAATGTCTTTTTATGGGGGAGGGTGGGGGTGGGTGGTGTTTTTAGTCATTATTATAATGTTTTAATTGTTGGAAGCTGCCCCGATTGTTTTTAGCAGAGGGGCGGGGTATAAATAAATTTTATTATTAGTAGTAGTAGTAGTAGCTCTTTAAAATTCAAAGTAAAACCCTTGAGCAGATTTGTTATCCCAGTGACTGGGAAGTCACCAACAATCACCCCCGTTTTTGGGTTTGTTTGTTTGTTTATTTATTTATTTATACCCCACTCTTCAGCCACAAGGCTATCAGAGCGGCTTACAAATTGTTTCAAGCAATAGCTATTTACACATCTACACTGCATTAAACAGTTTCCAATGTGTGTTAGCTAATTGCCCCCACAAGCCGGGTACTCATTTTACCGACCTACGAAAGGATGGAAGGCTGAGTGAACCTTGGAGCCCGCTGGAATCGAACTTGCAACGTGGTGACTTGCAGTACTGGCATTAAACCACTGTGCCACCAGGTTACTTTTTATTACTTAAAACAACCCTCCAATCATTGGGTTGATCAGAGAATGGCACAAAGCTTGGGGGGGGGGATTTCCTGTGAACATACCTCTAAAAATCCTCTTTGATGCTTAGGAGTAAGAGGGGATTGTTACTTGGCAAGCCAATGAAGCAATTTCATTTCACTTGATATACTGATTTTGACATGTAATTGCTTTACACCCTTGTAAGGGGTGGGGGAGGGAACTAATTCAGCCCAGAATGATTAATTCTTTCTTGCAAAGATAAAGAACATGGAGATTTGTATCTTTAGTGGGGAGGTCAGGAGCTTTATCTACACAGGCTCCTCTGTAGGCCCCATAGGGCACATGGACTGCATCAATAGGAGTCTAGTGTCTAGATCAAGGGAAGCCATAGTGCCACTCTATTCTGCCTTGGTCAGACCTCACCTGGAATACTGTGTCCAGTTCTGGGCACCACAATTCCAGTAGGATGTTGATAAGGTGAAACGTGTCCAGAGGAGGGCAACCAAAATGGTGGGGGGTCTGGAAGCCACAATACCCTATGAGGAGCAGGTGGGGAAGCTGGGTCTGTTTAGCCTGGAGAAGAGCAGGTCAAGAGGGGACATAATAGCCATGTTTAAATATTTGAAAGGATTTCATATTGAGGATGGAGCAAGCTTGTTTTCTGCAGCTCCAGAGACTAGGACATGGAGCAATGGGTTCAAACTACAGGAAAAGAGATCCCACCTAAACATTAGGAAGAAATTTCTGATGGTAAGGGTAAGAGCTGTTTGGCAAAGGAACACACTTCCTCAGAGTATGGTGGAGTCTCCTTCTTTGGAGGTTTTTAAACAGAGGCTGGATGGCCATCTGTCAGAAGTGCTTTGATTGGGTATTTCTGCATGGCAGGGGGTTGGACTAGATGGCCCTTGTGGTCTCTTCCAACTCTATGAGTCTATGACCCTGGTTCCCAGCCTGCCACAAACCAAAACCTGAGTCATTAACAGCAAAGTCACAAGTTAGCTAGCAAAAATACCATTCCTATTTGGCTCAACAACATCTCTCTTCTTTCCACTCTATAAACACAATCAGTGTGTAGTGCACTCGGAGAGTCCACACTACAGTAGACTGATGAAATTAAGCTTCTTGATGCCAAGTGCTCCTGCTCACAGAAGCACTCCCAGTATGTTCAAGAGTGTGCCACAAATGGCACTGTAAGAGTTTCCGGTGAGAGCAAAAAACCCAAACCTAAACACCAGTCCCAGTTGCCTGAAAATGGGCATCCAGAAGCAACTAACAGTGCAATCTTTCCCTAATGGCTGTTTTTGCTGCCGCTGTTTTGAAGCATCAAGGATGAAAGTCAAGTGGGTCTTGGAAAAAAGGGAAATATATTTGGTCGTCGGATGAGAAGCTGAAAGGAAATTGATGCCTGAATTAAGCCGATGGAAGCTACTTTGTTCAAAAAGGAGTTATCATGGAGGTGGGGTCCATTTCTGTTTCATCAGCCGCTCTCCTGTTTGGAAGGCAGCACAGGGGGGCAAAGACTTACTGCAAAGATGTTTGCCTGTTGCATTGCCAGATATCAGTAATGCAATGCCAACCTATAGCCCAAATCCCACATTAATTACCCCCAACTAGACTAGACTCATTCAATCAATTGGAGCTACTTATGTGTCCTCTCATCAGTCAGTGGATTTAGTGAGATCTAGTTGAGACTCACCAACAGAATCTGGAGCCTTCTTGGTGGTTGCTCCCAGACTAACATGGTTCTGGATTATACCTCTTTGCAAGGTACAACATTGTGCTTTGTGAACTGAAAGAGAACTTAAGCCTTCTGAAGATACAAGTGAAGGTGGACATATGGCAAAATAAATGCATCAATTTTGAGATAACCCTCTCAGCCGCCTATTTTCCTAACTGTATAGCAAGAATTGCCCTCTCTCGTGCCCACTTTTATTTATTTTTTTAAAAAAATCTTCTAAACTATACAACAGGATAGACACTTACTTAAATATTTATTGTTGTTAATATGACAGCCAGCATGGCGTAGTGGTTGGAGTGCTGGACAATGACTCTTGGAGACCAGGGTTCAAAATCCCCACTCGGCCATGGAAACCCACTGGGTGACCTTGGGCAAGTCACACTCTCTCAGCCTCAGAGGACGGCAAAGGCAACCCCCTCTGAACAAATCTTTCCAAGGAAACCCTGCAATAGGTTCCCCTTAAGGTTGCTATAAGTCAGACTTGAAGACACACCACAACACACACACACACACATGACCAGGACTGGAAAACTGCCTAGAGGCATGCAATGGCTTGCCATCTGCAACCAGAAATGGTTTGCCATCTGGGTTAGTCAGTTTCAAAATTCCAGACAGCATTCAGGAAGCAGAGTTTGCTTTGTAAAAGTTTGAGGTATTACACATACCCTTCCCTGGATGCAACGCTTTGATCTTCCCCCTTCCCCTTTCATTTTATTTGTATATTTTTGAAGTGTCACGACAATTGCTGGTAGATCAAAGTTAGTCCCACGGATGCAGGGAATACAAAGTTTTCTAGAGAAAGGATGACAGTTCAGGTAGCTGATCCCTTAGAAAACCAAACCTTTAAAATGCAACAATAGGACAATGTCTCTGTTAGGACTAATTGAAATGTCCTAAAATAGGGAAAAACACATTTATGTTGCTAGATGTTAGGAATAAAAGGGAGGGTCACTTTTTCTCTCTGGAGAGATCCTTACCTGATTAGAACCATTACATCAGTGAGAATTACAGAAATGTTGACATACCATTAAACCAGGGTAACCTATGAATAGGAGCAGTATGTATCCAAAGAGATACGGGTTGTCTATATGAGGCCATAAGAAATGGATTGCTCTTCAGTAATAGCAAGTCACAGCAGCTGGGACTTGTCTTAATGGTTTTTCCCCCTCCATAAATTTCACATGCCCTCTAGCCAAGATGGCGGCTGCAAAATGATAGGAGGGATGGATAACAAAACACACCAGGAAAGGGTTGAAGGAGCTGGGCATGATCCATTTGGTGAAGAGAAGACTGAGATTTGATGACATGGTTGTCCTTTTTAAATATCTAAAGAGCTGTCACAGAAAGGATGGGGCAGGTTTGTGCTCTGTTGCCTCAGAGGATAGGACCACGTCTAAAGGTCTACAGGAGGGTAAATTTGGGTTGAACATTAGAAGGAATTTCTTGACAGTAAGAGCAGTTTGGCCAATTGCTTAGAGAGATTTTGGGGGTCTCCTTCTCTGGATGTCTTCAAACAGAGGCTGGGCAGCTGGGGATGCTCCAGCTGGAGATTTTGCATTGAGCAGAGGGCTGGACTCAAATGTTCCATGATATCCCTTCGAATTCTATGATTTTATGAGTCTACACTGGACTGACTATGTGACGAATGTTGCTGTCCTTGAGCAAGCAGGGATCACCAGCATTGAGGCCATGATATTGAGAACACAGCTGCGCTGGGCAGGGCACGTTTCTAGGATGGAGGACCATCGCCTTCCAAAAATACTACTCTACAGTGAACTTGCCACAGGTCAGCATAAGAGGGGCGCTCCAAAAAAGCGATACAAGGACTCCCTGAAACAACACCTCAGGCTCGGCCAAATTGATCACCAACAATGGTCCATCCTGGCCTCACATCGGGAGGCATGGAGACGCACTATCCACAATGCTGCAACCTTATTTGAGAACTCACGACAAACAAGTCTTGAAGAGAAACGACAACGCAGAAAGAATCACAACCCAAAAACATCACCCAAGGAGACCTTCTGCTGTGCTTTCTGCAACCAGACTTGTTTATCTCAGATTGGCCTTTTCAGTCATCAGGGCGCTTGCAGAAAGCATGGGATGAGTCCTTCCTGAATCTTTGTTTGCGAAGAAAAGCCAGAGAGATATATCTTTATACCTTAACTAAGAGAATTCAGGTGTAAAGGTTTTGTCCTTGTGGTCCAACAGAGCCTATCTTCTGGAGGGCAGAAGATGCCATGATATGGATGACCTCCTCAGAGAGCTTTTGAAGGGAACGTTGTTCCAGATATTCTGACCCAGTTTCATGGGCGCATTCTCAAGCCCTGAGAAGAAGGAGGACTTTTCAGCAAGTTTCTAATGAGTTCTGGGCAAGAGATGTCTCTAAGATGGCTGCCCAACGCTATAGTCATGAGTGATTTCCAGCCAACCGCCAGGTCATTCTCAAGAAAGCATTTTTATTACCACAGCTTACAGCTTCTTTTTTTAAAGGAGAGAAGAAAAATGCCACATCCTCTTTGCAGAATGAAAAGCCATTCAATACCTCATGTAAGTTATTTTCCAATTTAACAAGAAGAGGCGAGTCAGGACAAGGTAACTTATAGCCAAAATGTTCTGCTGGAATTTGAACCGTACCCAAGTCATTTTGACAATGACTTCGGGACAATTTATTTCTTGACTCGGCCGAGTTGGGCTGCTTCAAAGCTGCAGCCGTGCCGGGAAATTCCATTTTTAGGCTATGTGTCTGCAAGAAAGCAAACCAGTTGGAAATCTGTTAACAAAATAATACTTTCTATCTTTTGTAATGGGAAAATGTGCTGGGTATGGAGTGGGGTGGAAATTGACCAGCACCCACCAGGGGCAACTGGTGGTCTCCACACGAGTGGAGTGGAGGATCTGCTTTGAGTTTGGTCTGAACTTTAAAGGAGCAATTTCATCCCAAGCTCTCCAAGGTGGTCTCCAAGGTGCTGAACCTGTTTTTTGGGGGGCACCTTGGAGAGATCCATTCCAGTTTGGACAAACCCTCAGAGTGGACATGGAAACCGTTGGTGGCTTTGATGAATGCTGGGGGTTGTCATCTCCCCTCAAAAAGCAAACAAGGAGGAGTGGGGGAAATTGGGTCATTACTTGATTGTCTTGTGATTTGCCTCCAAGTGAGTAATTAGCCACCTCTTGGCATGGGTAGGGTGGCGTGGCAAGTGGGAGCACCTCTCGAAATCTCTGTCCTATGTGCCAAGCATGACTCACAGAAGGGAGCTGTGCCTTCCGAGCACCCTTTGCTCAACACAGACTCATCGGCGGCTTCCTCTTTGCTTAGCAACAGCTCATCCGAGTGGCCTTGCTGAAGGAATACCACCCCCATGCCAAGCCTCATCATCAACCCTTTGCAGACTTGCCAAATATGTCACTGGGTGGTGTTTTTTCTTTTACCCACACATTTTAAATCTGGCTGGTCGTGCCCACCAGGAGCATCTGTGATGCTGAACAGGTTGCTGGGACACAGCGACACGGGAGAAGGGGGAGCTAAGTGTGCCTTGGAAAAATTAAGCCACTCCATTGGGAACAACTACGACCTTATGGCCACCAAGGCAGGGAGGCCATGAGGAACTGAGATCCCTCTCTATCCCCACATGCCTCCCAGACACATTTGCCAATATAGAATAATAGAATCATAGAGTTGGAAGAGACCACGAAGGCCATCTAGTCCAACCCCCTGCCATGAAGGAATACCTAACCAAAGCATTCCCGACAGCTGGCCATCCAGCCTCTGTTTAAAAGCCTCCAAAGAAGGAGACTCCACCACACTCCCAGGCTGTGCATTCCACTGCCTAACAGTTCTAAAGGTTCTTCTTAATGTTTTCATAGAATTGAAAAAGACCCCAAAGGCCATCTAGTCCAACCCCTTGTTATGCAGGAACAGCTCTTACTTTCACATGTATTACCATCAAGCCAGGTCTCACCCATCCTATATCTGTGCTTTTCATTCTTACTGCCCAAGTGTAATATCCTACATTTCTCCCTGTTGAAATTCATTTTGTTAGTTTTGGCCCAGCTTTCTAACCTGTTAAGGGGGTCATTTTGAATTCTGATCCTGTCCTCTGGGGTGGTAGCCAACCCTCCTAATTGGGTGTCATCTGTACACTTGATAAGCATACCTTCTAGTCCCTCATCCAAGTCATTGGTAAAGATGTTGAATAGCACTGGGCTCAGGATAGAACCCTGTGGCACCCGAATGGTCATCCAGGAAGGCATGGTGGTAAGATTTTTGTGGCCAAATGTTTAAACACATCTTTTAAATGAGAAACGATGACTTCAACTGCACACAAAACAGAAATTTAACACAATCCAGCTTGTTCTGCAAGAGAATCAAAGGGCACTACGGAAACATTATAGCACTTTTGTTAGTCATAATGGCTTTGCTTGGCTTAACACCACTCTCTGCAGGAGAAGAATGAGAAAAAATAAATGACTGGCCATTCCACTGCCCTTTAGTTGATTGTTTTTTTAAAAATTACTACAATTAAGAAATGAAAAGACTTCCCCTGGCTTTCATTCCTCAGTCTTTTATATGTGTGTTTATGTTGCCAGTCAACATGTGGTGAGCCCATGAATTTCACAGGGTTTTCTTAGGCAAGGAATATTCAGAGGTTGCTAGTTCCTTCCTCTGAAATAGAACCTCCAACACTTGGTATTCATTGGTGGTCTCCCCTGTAAGTACTAACCAGGGCTGACCCTGCTTAGCTTCCAAGATCACACAGGTGCCTGTAAGGTATTTAGACCCACTTTTATATGTATGTGCTAGGAAATTTCCCCAACATTGCCCTGGTTGATTATTTCACTTCTGATTTGAATAAAACTGATGTTTTTCTGGTAGTGCTCATAAACCTTAAAAATTTGTTTCATGCCAAGTTCCAGGTGAGACAGGCAGGGCCGGTTTAAGGCACTGGTGGTGTCAGCATCCGCAGGGGGCCCCATCATTGTGGGGGCCCCATAGTAACCCTCCTCCTGCAAAAACATTATTAGTAATAATCTGAATATCCTGTACTGTGAATAGCTTAGGTTGAATTCGATCACATTGACCTGAGATAAACATAAGGGGTCCCCAAAATAAAGCATTGCAGGGGGGTCCAAAATTCTTTAAACCGGTCCTGGAGACAGGCCAAACCCAATAATCCCATAACATTTGCCCAGACTTGCATAAAACAGTTCAGGATATCAGCATGACTGTAACTCTCACATTTGGTCAAAACTGATACAAAAATCTGCATTTTCTAGAGCAAACAATAGAGAAAGCCAAAGAGTTTGTTCAGAGTCATTTGAACTTTGCTACAGCATTTGATCTGACCCCATTAGATAAGTCGGCTGTGGGTCTCTTGGTCATAACCTCCGCTGGGTACGTTCATTGGGACACAGGCGAGAGTAATGCTCTCGCCACTTGGGTGTGATGGTTTCTTAGCCAGCCATGGCATGATGCTCTTGCTTATCTTTGTCTATTTATGACCTAGAACAATAGTTCTTAACCTGTGGTCAAGGGATCCCCAGGGATCTCTGATGTCCTCAGGGGGGGGGTTGCAAAGGCTTGAAGGCTGCTTGGCCCACCTCCTCCCTGCATGGAGCGGCCACATGAGAGGAGCCAAGTCAAAGACTGGCTGGCTTGGCCTGTGCATTGCCATTCAATCCGCTCCAGCCACAAACTTGCAGGAAGAAGCAGGAGAAAAGTCTTCCCTCCCCCTCCAGTGCCTTTGAGAGAAGGGTTAATGGATGGTATAATTGTATTGTTGTTGTTGATGATGTTTTAAATCTTGAGTTAAGTCTTGGGGGTCCACGGCAGCAAAAGATATTTAAAGGGGGTCCCTGGTATAGAAAAGGTTAAGAACCACTGATCTAGCAGATACAGCACTGTCTCCCTATGTGGTCCTACCCAGGTTTACTGGACTACACCTCCCATCACCCACTGTTGGCTGGAGACGAGGTAGATTGTAGCCCTATCCATCTCAGAAAGCTCCAGGTTGCAGAGGTGAAGGTGGTATACTGTATTTGGCTGGATCAGGAGTCTAGCTTAGGATCCTACCCTTGACATGAACCCACCAAATGGCCTTGAGTAAGTCACACTCTTGTTTTTTCTTGGCAAGGCAACTCTGGCACGAGGTGTCTTTTGGCCTCTGTGTCATGTGGCACCTATTTTGTTCCAATACACCCTAATCAAAGATTGTGTACAATTTATCAGAATGCTGCGGATTGGAGTGTTCTCGACATGATGCCAGACAATATCTTGATTGATGCTGGAACATGCTGCTCTCGATCTCAGTTTTTCTTCTCAGACCCCCATGGGTTGCTTTGTCAGTTGGGCTATTTTGCCAGCACTTTCATCATCTGTCTCTTTTTCTTGTTAATGATTCATTACTCATCTGTCTAAATCCTGGCGCACACTGAGGAAGCTACAGGGGTTCTATGCTGATTGGATCCACAGAAGCTCATTTCTACAGACGCATGATCTGAACTGTACATGCAGGAGGTGGGAAGAGGATGAAGTGATCCTTGGATCCAGTAGGATCCATCAGGGCTCCAGGCTTTTACTTGTGGCCCATTCACACACTTTATCAGACGCGACAAACACCGCACAATTACGACGTCACAGTCGTTCAAATTGTTTCTGCTATTGCACAATGTCATATTCACGTGGTCAGTCTGTGCTCCGGCTGCAAATAAGGAGTCACTTTCCATCAATGGCACAAGCCATCAGTAGCTCCCAGTATTGCTCATTTCCTGGTATTGAAGAGTATGCAAAAATGCATCCCACTGTAATCGCGAGATTATAGCGTGAATGGGTGGTCCTCTTTCCCCCCTCCCCATTCCTGGTGAGAAAACTTCCAGTTGAGAACACAGAAACTATCCATAGGATACTCTTTTAATGAACTGTCCTGGTTTGTTTGCACATTTTAAGGTTTGTTTAAGTGTTTTTGTGTTCATTTATTTTGCAATTTAAGGTGTTTTTGGTCTTTTTAAGTACGCTTGCGTCTTCTTGTGAGAACCACCGAACTCTCACCCATGCTAAATCATGGAAGTAAAGTCCCGTTCTTAAAGTGTTAATGGTGGTTATGGGATAATTCCATGGCAGTTCTTTCATGCAATTACTGCAACATGCAATGATATGTGTAATAATGCCATTATGTTTTGACTTTCCTCATTCACGGAGATTTTAGACCCTTGTCTTATTAACATAATTATAGTGCTATGATTCCACTCTTATTGCTATGGTTCAATCCTATGGAATCCTGGGATTTTCAGTTTAGCTAGGAGTACTTGATTTCTTAACCAGAGAGCTCTTGTGCCTCACTGGGCTATAAACTTCAGGATTCCATAGGATGTTGCCATGGTAATTAAAGTGGAATAATAGTGCTATAATTGTGTTAGTGTGAATGGATCCTTGGTCTAGCGAACATGGGTTGAACATATTTCACAGTCCAACCACAATAGTCATCAATGAAGCTTCAGATCGGAGGCTAAAATCCTCTTAATGATGAGTTACATCAGCCCAGGATGGAGAAAATGTGGCCCATGAGCCACGTCTATTCTCTGGACCTCATTTTGTGGCCTTTGAATCCTCCCAGCACTACAGTGCCTGCAACCCTGCAACACATTGGCACAAAGCAGTGCAATATTTGAGTGATTTTAGCCACATGAAAATCCCCCTCTCCATGCACCAGTGTGAAGTGAAAATGGGGAGGGGGCCAGCCTAGCCTCCTGTGGAAGGGAGCTCCAGAGGGTGGGAACAGCCACAGAGAAGGCTTCCCACCAACCCACAACCATCACCATCACTTGCCAGGGGAAGTGGGCAGCGGATCAATTCAGATCACGGAGAAGCGGCTGGTCTCAATTCCAGGGGGGAAGAGAATCATATTATCAGAGTTGGAAGAGACCACAAGGGCCATCTAGTCCAACCCCATTCTGCCCTGCAGGAATACCCCATCCAAGCATCCCCTAAGATTGGAGTCTCACTCAAGAATCAATAGCAATGGTGGTTGCCGTCCCAAAAAGAGAAAGGACCCCCCCAAAAAACCTCCCACCCTGTCCCACCCGCCGTCCTCCGCGGAGCCTCCTCCACTGGCCGCAGTCTATGTGGAGGAGAGCCAGGGGTTCCCACCTGCTCCTCCCTGGGCCCCCCGGATCTGCTCCCGTTGCCGCAGCTGCCCTGCTGCTGCCCCCCTCGGCCAGTGCAGTTGAAGGGGGTCCCCCACCCCTGAGCCAGTCCCAGAGGTACTGGGTGCAAAGGGGTTCCTGCAAGCCCAGGGCCAGGGTGGCCAGCAGCAGCACTGGCTCCATGGCTCCCAGGCAGGCAGGTGGAGCAGGAGACCACGGAGGGACCACCCTTGCCTCCACCGCCTCCGCCTCAGCCACCCCAGGGATCGCATCTGCCATGTCTGCTGCAGCCGCCACGATGAGAGCGCTCTCTCAAATGGACCG
This sequence comes from Gambelia wislizenii, assembly GCA_030847615.1. Classification (NCBI taxonomy): domain Eukaryota; kingdom Metazoa; phylum Chordata; class Lepidosauria; order Squamata; family Crotaphytidae; genus Gambelia; species Gambelia wislizenii. The sequence goes on along the minus strand of JAUMIR010000012.1, from coordinate 28,400,110 downwards.
CACCCTACTTTCCCTTCCCCTGGGAGCCCAGAGCAGCTGAAATCTTCATGGTCTGAACCCCCTCCTTCCTCCTTCCCTTCCCCACCAGTAAGGGACAGCGGCAGGGGCACCTCCTGGAGCTTGACATTTTCTGGAAAGAAATAGTCCTCTCCTCCTTGCCCAATAAGGGACATCCACATGCTAACAGGATGCTAGCCTTGGTCTGATCTCTTTTATTATAAGACCCTCAGAGATACCCAAATGGCCCTAGCTGATTATCTCTGAAATGAACCTTTCAGAATACGTCGTACCTTTTGCCGTTGCCATGGGAGATGCCTACATTTCAGCAATTACGGACACCTCCTTAGCTGTCCTCAATTATGGAATTACCAGGAATGGCCCTCCACAAGCAACGTGGTGTCAAGGGCCGGAGAGGCGGAAAGTTTCACGGGGCAGCTTTGCGGCAGGGATTGAGAAGATGTTGCAGGGGTGGGTGGCAGCTAATATACGAAGCCAAACAAAATGGCACCTAGGAACATCAAAAGCACATACGAACTGAATCACAGGATCTGGTCCCACATCTTGGTGACAAATTGAATAACTATAGATATTGCTAGCAGGGAGAGCATCTTGCACTTGCCTGTCATATAGATGTGCAAGAATGAAACTCCCTGCCTCCACAGACAAATAATAATAATAATAATAATAATAATAATAATAGGTGGTCATTCAGGGATTCAAAGCCAAACTAGCAAGCCTTCAGGGCCCTGGACTTGATGGGATGGGTGAATATATCAGTTTTTTCCCCTCATATATACAGATTTTTTTAAAAATAGCTTCAGCACACTTTTTTTAAAAAAAGTTCGGACTAAAAGCCAGAGCATATGCATCACATAGAGTGACATGGATGCCACTCATTGCCACTGTTTATGGTCTCTGGGAAAACCTTCCTGCCAGTGTCTCACTGAGGCCACCTAGTGGACTAAAATGCAGCTACACCCAAGTGAACGAAATACCCTTGGTATCCACTGGTGGATATCCAGTGGATATCCAGTATCCACTGGGGTTTGGTTCCAGGACCCCCTTTCGTGGATACCAAAATCCATGGATGCTCAAGTCCCATTATATGCAATGGCATAGTAAATTGGTGTCCCTTATATAAAATGGTGAACAGCCAGGTTTGTTTTTTGAAATCCCCCCCCCAATTTTCCCCCGAACCGTGGTTGGTTGAATCCGTGGATGCAGAAACTGTGGATATGGAGGCCCAACTCTAGATATGTTCCTGGACATTCCTAAACTTTGGTACTGGAGACAGACGTTAACATGGAAAGAACAGGGAGAGGTTCTTACATCACAAAAAAGAGCAGCTCAAGGTGTTCCAACAATTTTTTGATCGAAAGCTAACAATATTCACATGCAAAATGAAGCAAACAGGTCAGGTTCACTTTGCAATACGCCAAGGAAAACATTTTGGACCTTCCAGAGACCACCTGAAGGCTTCTTTCAAAATGCATCTGGAATTATTTTTTTCTTTCACTAGCTCCTGCTTTTTAATATATATATATATGTGTGTGTGTGTGTGTGTGTGTGTTGAAAATAAAAAACATTTTCCATTTTTTAAAATAAACCCTGATAGCATTCTTCTATAAGGAACTTCACCCAATAAAATTGCATACCTTAACTTTTTATCCTAGAACACACAGTTCCTTATTTTTTTAAACTTTTAAGTTGTGTATACATTTCACAAATTTAAATGAAACTTCTATACAGTCAAAATAAAGAAATAAAACTGTAACAGACCAATTTTTCTTTTGAATACTGCTCCTGCTGTTATTATGGGCTTGTCTATATGAGGCAAAAACCCCAGTGTACCTCACAGTATTAAGGTAGCTGCAACTTGTCTTAATGGTGTTTTCCCCACATAAGCTTTGCATGCAAGATGGCGGCCACAAGCAATTTATTCGCATTTGTACTTCAATTTCCAGAAATTTTGAAGCCGTGGAAAAACCCAATTTTCCATGTTTTTTTTTCAGAAAAAAATGAAATTTTTGATTTTTTAAAAAAGCAGCAACATTAGCACTTTGTACAGATTGAAAGTCACTCTATTATTTTAGGAACATAAGATATGACTACCGGTATGTACGATTTGATTTGGCATAAAACTGTCACAACTGGTATATTAAAAATATGGTGTATTCAAACAATTATTACAAACAGAATTTATCTTTATTTATTTTTAAAATTCATCATGCTAAAATAAAACATTCCATAATCGATTTTCTTCCTTTTTAAATTTTTTTGGGGAAAAAAATCAAAAAAGGCTTCAGGAAAAAAAACTGTTTTTCCCCCTGATTTTTTGTTTTTTTCCCAGGCCTTCACATCTCTAGGGCTGCGTTGAGAGGCCAAACTGCACCAGTTGACACCATTGGAGGGGAGGGGTGATGCCAACCTTAGTGATGCCACAGGGGAGGTCACACTCTCTCAGCCTCAGAGGAAGGCAATAGTAAACCCCCTCTGAACAAATCTTGCCAAGAAAACCCTGCGACAGATTAGCCTCAGGGTTGCCATGAGTTGGAAATGACTTGAAGGAACACCACAACAGCAACAAGACAGAGGATCAGGAGGAGGAAAAAGTGGCTAGGAGATATATATATATATATATATATATATATTTAAAAAAGGTAAAATGGTAAAACAAGGGCTTGACTGTCAGAAGCTTTGTCAAGTGAGCTATGCCTCGTAAGTCACCATGTGGTGACATTAACACACTTGAACAACTCCAGTGTGAAATAATATTTCAAATTTAGCATTCTTATGGGATTGGGAGCAATCCATATGTTTGAACATTACCTTGACATTTATTTACAGCTTATTGAATTCCTGCACTCTATCACTTAGAGCTGCTTTTAGCATTTTTTTAAAACAGAAAAGCACAGTAGCTGCTAGAGGGAGTGGGAGATATTTTACCTTGGACCACAAGAGGTCACTGTTGGAACAATCTATATTTTTTAAAAATCAGAAAGAGGGAAAATACAAATTGAATTTATATATAAGATCCCCCCCTTCCTGTTAAGGGAAAGCAGGGGTCATGAACTGAAGATTTGCTTCATCTCTTTCTTTGCCTCCAAAATCTTCACTGTTTCAGGTCAAAATCTAAGATATAGCTGGGGTTGCCAGGCTGAAAATGTAAAGGGTTTTTTTTTTTTTATGTTGATGGTTTGGTATCATCAGATATAACTACAATGGAGCTCCATCATCATAGTTACATTGATGATGCAGAACCTCAGTCGAGATTAATAAAAGAGTGTCATCAAAGATGGAAAAAAATCCTCTTGTCTTAAAACGCCCTTTAAATGAGCTGTTAAATGGAGCTAGAAACAGTTAAGGAGAGCCAGTGTAGTGTGATGGTTTGAGTGTTGGACTGGCAGACTAGGGTTCAAATCCCTGCTCCTCCTAGGGAATGGCTTCCAGACCTCCCACCATTTTGGTTGCTCTCCTCTGGACACCTTCCAGCTTGTCAACACACAAACACACATATAGATTTTTAAACAGAGGCTGGATGGCCATCTGTCAGGAATGCTTTGATTGGGTCTTCCTGCATGGCAGAATGGGGTTGGACTAGATGACCACTGGAGGTCTCTTCCAACTCTATGATTCTATGGTTTTATACACACACACACACACACACACACACATATGAATGACATACATGAATGACTTCACCAAACTTTGGGTCAGCTGGCACAACCTCTCTCTCACCTCTTCACACACACTCATGTCTGTTGAACATTTCGAGCACCCCCATGGGGCTTGGATGCTCCCCTAAGTCACGCTGATGGATCTGTGGAATATTTTTTAAATTCTAAGACAGAACCTGGCAGTTCTCACCGCCGTCAGAAAGGAGGCCTCGAAGAAGCTGAGTCATCTTGCATGAGCTCACCACTGCCTGCGCGGAGCCCTTGAAGGGCAAGGGTTGAACGCAAATGATGTCATTGCGACGGTGAAGAATATGGCCCCTTGCCAAGTTAGACTTGCAGACTTGTTGGACGGGTGTTGTTTTTTTTACAGTAACCGTTCCCCCAAAGCCTTAGGGGGCTGCAAGGGGGAAGAAGGAAGAGTCAGACAGGAAATCAGCCAAGAGCTGGTGTGCTATCTCTGTTTTCTTTTTGAGCAGATGAATGGCGAAAAGCTGCCGGGATCTGGGGTGACAGGAAATGTAGGCTGTGAGCCGGCTGATCCACGGCATCAGTGGTTGCACTTTGACTGTGGTTGGACAGCAACGGTGAGGGAAAAGCAACAAAATCCAAGTGCCTACATCAGGCTTGTGCAGTGAAAATCTACGTACTCTCCTGTAGAGAAATGATGTTGTGCTACACCATCCTCCAGCCGAATACTGACTTTGTGCAACTGATGTCATGTCTACGAATGTGCTTGTCGGTTCCACAATCCCGGTGAATCAAGTGGCACATTGAAGGCACACTGTGGAAACATCACACACCCTCCAAAAACTGACAACTGAATATGCACAATGGTTACGTTTGAGGAACTTTGCTTACACAACTGTGAACTGAATATAAATTCAACCCAACAGTTACATTAATGGGAAATAGAACTTCAAACACATGTATTGGGGAACTTTGTTTTTTGCTGTCAAGTCAACAAGTCAATTTATGACCTGCCCATGAAGGATTGGGATGTGTGATTGTTACTCGTGGTATCTTTTACCTGTTGTTGGGGAGGGGGAGGTCTCTTTAGTCATCCGAAGGACCATAGAGTCACACTGGAGGTGATCACTCTAGGCATTAGGAGGTCCTCCAGTGAGACTCTATGGTGAACTTCCACAGGAGGTCCTCCAACACGATTCTATGGTTATTCATGGCAGTTCGCTATTATACACGGTATCGGGTACCCACCGGAAGCTGATCATAGAGTTCTACCAGATGCCTAGAGAGGCATCCTCTCTGGGCATTTTCTAGGTCCTCCAACAGGATTCTATGGTATTCACAGTGGTTTGTTGTTATATACGGTTTCAGGTACCCATGCTAAGTCTGGGAAGATATGGAATCCGCTGCTGCCCGGGAGTGTGTTGGAGTCTCCATCTTTGGAGGTTTTTAAACCGAGGCTGGATGGCCATCTGCCAGCTGTGCTTTGATTGTGTGTTCCTGCATGGCGGGGGGTTGGACTAGATGGCCCTTGTGGTCTCTTCCTACTCTATGGTTCTATGATTATATGACTCTATGCCCCATGAGTGTGGGGGAGGGGAGAGACCTGTACTTCAATCCAAAATGAAATAAAAGAACTTGTGGCTTTTTTTGTGCCTTCAAGTTGTTTCCAACTTATGGCTACCGAAAGATAACACCATCAAAAGGTTTTCTAGGCAAGATTGGTTCAGGTGAGGCTTGCCTTTGCCTTCCTTTGAGGCTGAGAGAGTGCGACTTGCCCGAGGTCACCCAGTGGATTTCCATGGCTGAGCATGGATTTGAACTCAGGGTAACCTAGTCCAACACTCAAACTGCTACACCATGCTGTATCTTTTCTAAAGGAACTGACCTCTGTGTAAAGGAACAACAGGGTGGCAGTCAAAAAACCTGCCAGCTCCAAGCAGCCCATTTCTCTCCTAACATTAGCAGCTGGTTTCCGTGGCAGGGGAGCAGCGAATCCACTGCTGGTTTTATCCCAGACTTCAAAACAGCTTTCCACGGTGCCAAAGCTATTCTGGAGATAGTGTTCAGCACCTCGGAGAGCGCCTTGGATACCTCGGTTCACCTGGGCTAAAGCCCCCTGAAGCTCCACTGCAGCGCTAAAATGGAAGCCGCCACCCGCCTCTACCAAATGTCTGGCATCATTGACAGTAGGACAAAGGGTGACCCATGGGTTACATGTGGCCCCAGGGCCCTTTTTGTGGCCCCCAGAACTCTTCCAGGAACCAATTTTATTTTACAAAATGCTTTTGTCTTCCAAAAAATTATTTGCCCCCCCTCCTCCAAGTATCCTATAGGGGACTTTGGGAGCATTTTGCCACATCTTGAGGCTCCCTGAAACAATTTAGGTCCCGGAGAAGCCTATTTTTGAAACAGGAAGTGACTTCTACTCACTTCCTGTTGTTTATTAAGGCTTCTCCGGGGCTCAAAATGGCTCAGGAAGTCCCCCCCAAACATGGCGGAAAAGCCCCCAAATCCCCATAGAGGGTGTTTGGGTTTTTTTGTGCGTGGAGGTGAGTACAGTGGGATGTGGAGGTGTGTGTAGACCCTCACCCATGTTCTCCTAGGGGACCATTGTGGATCCACTAGCCTTCCACAGTTGCCCACCCCAGCCCTAGAGGATGTTTGGGGGGCATTTTGGGGCACAAATATAGCTTTACATTTTGGCCCTCTGAGGTCTCCTGGGGGGAAGCTAATGCACCCCTCCAGCCTTCTGCAATTGCCCACCTTTACTGTACAGGTCTGGCACCTATGCCTTTTCTCCTCTGTCCACCATGGCCTACGCAGGCATAGACGCCAATCAATTCTGACCAGGGATTCTTGCCAAAGTTCTTCAGTATTTAGACAACGGGTCCTTAGTCCTTTGGAGACTCAACGCTCCTTTCCCTGCTTCATTCTCCACCCCAAAAGGAAGTATCAAACTTGTGTGTGTGCATGCGTGTGCACCAAATGGTACCACCACCAACACACTCATGTTCCGAGCCTTACATGTGCGTTCATGTCCTTCTCGCCTCCAGCCCAGTTTCCAGGCCTAATCTCCATGGCATTCTCCCACAAAAAGTGATATTCCTGGTGCATTTTCTTTCTTTTTTAAAAAAGAAGGACGGCTGTGAAATTATTGTCAGCTCCACATCCCTCCTGCCATCAGATGGTTTGACACCCCCACAAACCAAGAGTCAACCCTAGGCTGCGGTCCCCTCCCCACATTACACCCCCTCCTCTCTCCACGGCTCCTTGGCCAAATTCCTTGGGAGTGGGCAGGAACCATCTGAAGAAGAAATCTTTTCTGTTTTCTCTTGCAGCCTTCCTTTCACTGACATAGCAAACTTTTTGGTTCAACAAGATCTCATTCTCCCCCCTCCGCACCTTGAATCTGTGATGAAAATCTTGTTTGCTAGTATAACTACACCAGCTGTGAAAGAAAGGGAAAGGCGGCATAGGAGGAGTGCGAGGAGGAGATGGTGGTCATTAATTCATTCTGTGATTCTCCTCAAGCTTGTCCAAATTGTCCAGTTTAGACATAAGGGATGTCTAAATGGCAAAAAAATACTCCTCACAGAATGTGAGAAGCATACGATGTGTCTAAAGGGGATCCCACATCATTTCATCATATTTGGAAGGAGCAGGGCTAAAAACGCCATATACTCCACAAGAAACGCCTTCACAGCTTTCCCCGGATTGTTAAAAAAACGGCGGTGGGGAGGATGCACACTCCTATTCATTGGGACAAGTGACACGAATTTTCGCTTTCCCCTATGAGCAGAATCTGAAAGCTGATTGGGTGGACTAAAGCAGGGGTAGGGCTTGCTAAAAAGGCAAGCGTCCAGAACCGCCATGTTGGATTTTCACCCTAGCAAGCAAGCACTAAGACAATAAAATGTGGGGGGGGGGTTGGTTTTTTTTTAAAAGGTGAAATATTGTTCTGTCACAACTTGGGTATAGCATTTAAAAAAAAAAACACTGCCCAGTGGCAGAAAATTGGTAAGTTAAAATGCTACTAATTCACGCATGGCTGCCATCTTGATTTGCAGTCATGCCCATTTGCACAGCAAAAGTAGATAGCTGCACATGCCTGCAATCTGCCAAAAAAACCAAAAAAAGGATAAATAGCAGCTGCTGCAAATTGCCATTACTTCGGAGCAATCCACTTTTTTTTTTGGCCTCATATAGACGAGGCCATAGTGCAGATCTCTGCATGCAGAATTAGGAATGATTGTGATGTTGTGTTGAATGGCAGCATTTCACAGCTGAATCAAGACAGCAGTATGCAATGAAATGCACAACCAAAGGCTCATGTTTCTCCCTGGGCAATGGGCAATGTGTATCTATGGGCAATGTACATCTATGGGCACTGCTTCTGCAACTCCACTTTCACAACCTTACAGCTTGGAACTTAATGAGGATGCTCCATGTTAGACAAAATTGTCCAAGGGCTTCCATAGAGGAAATTAGACCTGCATAAGATAGCAACAGCATTCTGGTGAAAATGACCAGCACCACTGCCACCATGTTAATTCTTTTTCTTCCTGGAATTCTGTCCATCAATCGGCCCTCAGCCCCCTTCAATGTATACATGCAACCCTCCCCTCCAGTCCTTGATGGGAAGAGACCTTCTTATAACCTATATCTTCAGAAGGGAGGTCACTCGTCACAAGGCGATCACCTCCCTCCTCTTGGAGATCTCCCAGCTGCCAGTTCTGGATGGAATGGGCATCGCCTGGAGAGAAACAGCTGCAGGAAAAGGGAGTCGATTTTCTCCCCCCCCTCCCCATTGTCTCCTTCGGCAGTTGTCCCTGGGCCTAGAGCCAAATTTTTCACATTGCAAGGACTGAGATGAGGAGAGCAAAGGGTATGCTTGGACGGGACCCATTGTAAGTCAACAGGAACTGGCAAAACGAATCCTGGCACCACGTTGGTGGCACAGACAGGTGTATGTTCTCCTGTGGAAGTGGTTGGACACTTTTGCCCCATGAAGAACAGCTGCATTCAATTCAAAGTTGCAGAAGCAGCATTAAGCCTGCGATGCAATTGCATGGGATCACATGTTGCTCATGGCTGCACATGGATGGACGTTGCATGTGGTAGTGCATTGAAGACTGCACATTGCACAAGGCTGCACATTGATATGCATTGTACATGGTTGCACATTGGGCATTGCATATTGTGCATGGTTTGACATTGATTTGCATTCCGTATGGTTGCGTTGTGCATCATGGTGGTTTTACATTGATGTGCATTGCACCTGGTTGCACATTGAGCATTATGCATGGTTGCCTTTGCAGAATGTGCATCAATGTATAAGGCACATTTGACTGCACAGCATCAGGAAGAGGAAGAGGAGGAAGAGGAAGAGGAGGAGAAGTCTCTCAGAAACTGATGCAGACACTGGGAGAAGATGAAAATGCAAGTGGTATTCTGCAAAATAGGATTGGGAGGTGTCTATATCCTCATGGAGGATATTTATGCATTCCAGTTGTTGAGAGTGGCCCACTGTGAATGTGAAGCATTATTTTCTTGTCCTCTATGTGGTGATTCTAGAAGCACCCTGTTAGCCACTTCCTGATCTAGATGGACCCACCTTGATCTACCCCAATAGGGCTCCTCTACCATTCTTAACATCTGGGCTTGAACCCTATTGATTAGTTCCAGCTGGAGCGGACCCTTTTGACCAATTGTTGGGTGGGGAGTCAACATGTAGATAAATCCCATTGAGTCAATGAGATCTAGTTGGGACTAGGAACAGGATTCAGACATTCTGGTGTTCAGTTTGCAATATATTTTTAACTTATACAATTCAATTAGATAACCCCAGTCAATGGTACCTTTCACTTCTAACTTGATCCTGTCTGCTGTTCCCCAGCTTTTAATAGGACAAAAGCCAAGATAAACCCAAAATGGGAATAAAACTTCCCAGATGTTAATCTGATCTACTTCCGAACCTTTCTGCTAATATGTTTCTCCATATAATTTTAGCCTCTGAAGGAGAACCTTCATGTTTTTTTTTCTCTCCTAAACATTCAATAATTTCTGGATCAGATCCATCGAGGATTTTCAAATCCAGGTTCAGGTTCTGTTCCAATCCAGGGGAAATTTCAAGGAAAAATGGTGATTGCCTTTAATCCAGCTTCAATTTGACTGCATAATATACATTGCCCGGCCAGACAAGGGGAGAAGCTTCAACTCCTGTTCTGTTAAACTGGGCATGTTCCTCTTAAAAAGTAATAATTTCACCATGAAAATTGAAGTCGCCTTGGACCTCATTGGCATTTCACCACTAAAGTTTTTTCCAAGCCCTCTTCCTTTATTAAAAGCCACTCTGGACCCAATTTTAATACTACATGAAAGGAAAGATTTTATTAAGTCCCGGTAACGAAAGAACCATATGTTGCACTTCTTCTACCGCAAGAGATGTTTCTGCTTTGGGGCACTATTGTTTCCAGACTGAAGCTCACCCGCGTTCAAGTCTCCACTTAATAAATCCACAAAAGTATATAGTCAACATGCTTGTCTTAATGAGCTGCCCTTGACACCTCCCATCCAGGCCCAGATTTCAGGACTCCTTCTATTGCTGAGCTGTTCCAGCACAGAGGTTTCCGCAATACAGTCCTAATGCAGGATTGAAACTCTTTTCCTTGGGCGGAGAGAAATGGGCCACAAGCCAGAGTTGCTGAGCGTACTTACGTACGCTGAGGTCCCACAATGTGCTGGGGAGAGGGTGTGAAGGAGTTTTTCTAGTCCACCCCATTGAACCCCTGTGGCCAATCAGTGGCTTTTTGGGTTTGGAATGGAGTTGCGCCCAGCATTGTCTACACAGTGACCATGAATTATTTAGGGCAGTGGTTCTTCAAAGGGGGTCTGCAAAGGCTTGAAGGCTGCTCAGCCCATCTTCTCCCCCCAGTGGAGCGGCCATGTGATAGGAGGCAAGGCAAAGCCTGGCTGGCTTGGCTTGCACATTGCCATTCAATCCACTCCAGTCACAAACTTGCAGGAAGAAGCAGGAGAAAAGCCTCCCCCCCCCGTGCCTCTGAGGGAAGTTTAATGACTGGTGTAATTACTGTATATGGTTGCTGTTTGTTGTTAGAGTTTTAAATCTTGAGTTAAGTCTTGGGGGTCCACGGCAACAAAAGATATTTAAAGGGGGTCCCTGGTAAAGAAAAGATTAAGAGCCAGAGGTAAAGAAAAGATTAAGAGCCAGAGGATAGCAGGGGGCCATTGATTTCCCCAGTAACCAGATTCTGCTGGATTGATCATTCTCTCATCATAAAAAAAAATAAATAGTTCCAGTAATGATGAGCATCCACTGGAAAAGAAAAACTGGGGGTGGAGGAGAGGACAGAATGGCCTGCTAGAGAAGGATGGGACAGCTTGTCTAGATGGGAAGATCGAATGCTGATTGCTGCACATTAACACAAAATGGCAGCCACGTTCTTTTGTCTCCACAGTCCTTTGGCAATATCGCTGGTATGCAAAGATATCTGTTGTTTGAAGTTCACACACAGCTATGCCTGCGAATCAGCATCGTGGCTGAGAGTGAATTACTAATGTTATTCTCCACAAGTTCATGCTGTTGCACAGTATTTTTTAAACTGAAAATCAAAGGTGTGCAAGTGCGACCTTCTGCTTTAAAAAGCTCTTTGGTCACCTCAGTTCAGTGAAAAAGCTCATGATTAGCAACAGGAAACTCCAAAATGGTGGTTTCGGCCACTTTGTTGGTCCCAAGCTTGTCCCCTGCACGCATCTGACCAATCAGCTTTCCACTACCGTCCTTGCCGAGAATGTGCTGGGATGCGAATCGGTTGTCCAAACGAGCGGCAATGCGCATTCCTGTGCATTATTTTAAAAGTTCAGGAAAAGTGGCAAAGCCCTGTAGTTTTTTGAGTTTTTGGCACCCCTCCTTCTGAATGAGGTGGATTACTATGGGATCTCGTTGGGACGAAAAGGTATTCTCTGCGATTTCTCCTCTTCCGCCTTTCCCCCTTTCCCCTCAGTTTATGTCAATTGCTGCAAACACAGTTCAAAGTGCACCCAGAAGAGGAGGTGGCAGAATCTTACCCTTCCCTGCAGACTCAGGCAAAAGCAAACCGCTGGAACCTCTCTCCTTGCTTGCCTGTTCTTCCTTATTCATAAATGTTGTCAGTTTGACTGCATTTTGATTCTGGATGTTCTAGGATTAATTCCTGCTCTTCTCTCCTTGTATTGAGCCCAATGAGATCCATCTCTCCTCTGGCAGGCAGATCAGTGTCAATCACCCCTATTCAATAAATGTTTCTCATCCCCATCCACCCGCCCTCCCAGTGGATGCAGTTTTGAAAGGTCAGTTTCTTTAGTCCTCTGCAAATTCCCAGGAGCAGTGAGCTCCTCAGGATTTTATTCCCATTGGCTGCACCCACCCAGCCCCCAAAATCTGCTTTTCCACTTAATCCATGAGGATCTTTCACTTAAGGAGACACTGAAATAGTCTGTTTATTTCTCTCTCTCTTTTTCTCTTCCATACCACACCCTATGGAAGAGTTTAATCATTTAGCAGCCAATCTGCATGAAAACAAAAAAAAACAAAAAAAAAAAACAAATACACCTCTACCTCCATATAGAGTAGTTGGGATTGGGGGTAGAGAAATTGAGGTTGGCCACCTTCTTCCACATGCCTCCTCTCCCCCACCCAATATAATTTCATCCTGGAATCTCACTTGACTTCTTTGCAGAGTTGGTTTTGCTATTATGATCTTCATTCGGCTATAAATGGCTTTCACATTCCTTTGTCTCTCCACATGGGGAGCTTGCCATGGGTACATCAGGTATCCTGCTTCCGACCGGTTTCCAAGAAGGCTTCGGAGACTCTGCACCCACCCTGCCTCCAACTGAACAACCCAATAAAGGGTGTCCAGTGACTTCACGGCTGCCAAAAAAATAAATAAAAAAGGCTCGTTAAACAAAACAAAACACAAAAATAGACCTAAAACGAGACAGGAGGAAAGAAGGAATCCAGAGTCCTATTCGTGTCTGATGCATGTGGAAGTTTCCTTACAGAAGTGGCTGGTCAGTTTGATTTTCGTTTATTTATATCCAGGCTTTCTTTCAAGGCAATTCCCAACAAATTAAAACAAAGTACAGGTAAAAATCCAAAAGTGAACAAATGATAATAATTAATCAAACAACTCTACTGTGTCCAGTTCTGAGCACCACAATTCAAGAAGGATATGGACAAGCTGGAAGGTGTCTAGAGGAGGGCGACCAAAACGGTGGGAGGTCTGGAAGCCATGATGCCCTATGAGGAGCTGCTTAGGGAGCTGGGCTTTTTTTAGTCTGGAGAAGAGAAGGTGAAGAGAGGACATGATAGCCATGTTTAAATATTTGAAGGGATGCTGTACTGAGGATGGAGCAAGCTTGTTTTCTGCTGCTTCAGAGACTAGGACATGGAGCAATGGACTCAAATTACAGGAAAAGAGATTCTACCTAAACATTAGGAAGAACTTTCTGACAGTATGGAATACACTGCCTCGTAGTGTGGTGGAGTCTCCTTCTTTGGAGGTTTTTAAACAGAGTCTGGAAGGCCATCTGTTGGGAATACTTTGATTGCGTCTTCCTGCAGGGCAGGGGGTTGACTAGATGGCCCTTGAGGTCTCTTCCAACTCTAGGATTCTATGATCCTGAAACATCACCAAGTTGCGAGGTAGCCTCCTGGCATCACCCCATGAGCTCTGGTTGGGTGGGGTGACCCATACAACTGAAGGCTAAACTACATCATACATTAGACACATAGGCCAGGAACCTGATAGTGATGTACGCACACTTAAGTGTGGCTTATGCACATGTAGGAAGTGCTAAGCACTGCAAAAAGATAAACTAAGAATCCTCCAGACAACCCAGTGAGGTAGCTAAATATCCTGCCCCCCTTTTACTACTGAGTGGTGGAAACAGTGATGAAGGAAGCCAGTGAAGAAAACCTAAGGCCCCCCCCCCCTGAAATAAATAAAATACAATGATACACGGCTTGGCTAAGGCCACCCAAGAAGTCAATGGTGGAGGTCTTAATAAACCTCTGGAGCTCTTGGCTTGGCGTCCAGCAATCTGTATTAGATCAAGGCTATCTCTCAGGAAGGTGGAGGGAGCACAGTCCATTCCAGGTCAAACCGCATCCTCTGGCCATCCTGCCCACAGAAAACCAGCTGGATATGTCCTTCCCTGTGAGGATTGGAGTATCATCATGGGGGTCTTCAGTGTGCCTCCTCCACACAGGTATGGGATTGGGCTTCCTGGCTACACCCCAATATCTCTGTACCTTTGATCTCCTCCAGACCTTGAACACTGAGATCAGTCAGACCTCACCTGGAATACTGTGTCCGGTTCCTGGCACCACAACTCCAGAAGGACATGGACAAGCTGGAACATGTCCAGAGGAGGGCAACCAAAATGGTGGGAGGTCTGGAAGCCATTATGCCCTATGAAGAGCGGCTTAGGGAGCTGGGTCTGTTTAGTCTGGAGACGAGAAAGTGAAAAGGGGACACAATAGCCACATTTAAATATTTGAAGGGAAATCATACTGAGAATGGAGCAAGCTTGTTTTCTGCAGCTCCAGAGACTAGGACATGGATCAATGGACTCAAACTACAGGAAAAGAGATTCCACCTAAACCAGTGGTTCTCAGCCTGTGGGTCCCTAGATGTTGTTGGATTACATTTCCCAGAATCTCTCACTATTGGCTTTGCTTTCTGGAGTTTCTGGGAACTGTAGTCCAACAACATCTGGGGACCCACAGGTTGAGAATCGCTGACCTAAACATTAGGAAGAACTTCCTGACAGTAAGAGCTGTTTGGAAGTGGAATCCACTGAGACAGAGTGGACCCATCCAGTACGTTGGCCCTTGCTGGTGCCACCAACTCCATGGCTCTCCTGGAAGCCAGGCAGAAGTCCCACAGCAGCAGGGGGCCTTCGGTCACATGTTGTGGGGCCCCTTCCTGGCATTGAGTTAGTAGAGAAAATGTCAGCAGTGGCTGCAGGGACGGGATGGCGTTCCTGTGTGGACTCTGGTCCATTTCCTCCAGGTAACAGGGGCAGAATGGGCTACCTCCATAGCTAGGATATGCCGGTGGGGAACCAGCATATCCTGGTTGGTGTAGATGAGCCCAAACAGACTGACAGAACATTCCAATGAATTTGCCATAGAAAGGACCACAACAGCACAATTACAGAAGGCGACACTACCTGGAACAAGCCACATTATCCGGGGATACATCACAGATTCCTAGATTCTTGGATAGTATCTAAGGACTTTATCAGATGAGGTACATACCGCTAAAAACTGAGTCATTTAGGATGCAATGATAACACAAAGGGCAAAATTATCAAACATCCTGATTGTTCAGCCATTCCCAGGGCATAGGCCTGGCACAGACGAGGCATCATGTTTTTATCGATGGGCAAAGCCATCAATAAAAAGTGACTGCTTATTCACACCCACACTATGCTCCAAGAATGGCTGAATGACAACGACATCTGATAATTTCACCCTTTTGTGTTATTGTTGCATCCTTATGATGTGGTTTTTGCTAAATCAAGGCTGGTCCAAAAGTCCAGTTGGTAACACCTGGTAGACCGTGAAACTGAGAAAGAAGAAGAAGATCCATGCTAGCAACAAAAGCTTTGAGTGAGGAGGGAGAAAGGCCAACAGACTTGTAGATGTGTGGGACGCTGTTGTTCTAAGATGTCACTTCTGTATCACACCAGAACTTCCTGTGTCTGGCAAATGTGGGGATGCTGGAATGTCTGTGCGAAAGACAAGCGAAAGAAAGCCATGTGCTTCACATTTCATCAGCCGTGTTCCCAGCCCTTGAATCATACGCTGTGAGCAAAGGTATTGTGAATCATTAAAATAATGTTGTGTTTGAGATACTCCATGGTCTTTCCTCATTTCAGCAAGTGGGCTCATAAAAATTAACCTCCGTGCCGTTCGCGTCTCGGCACCAGAGAGAGAGAGAGAAAAAAACCCTTGGGGAATATTTTATTTTATTTTATTTCTTTTTATTTCAAGAGGCAGCAGTTCCAAGGTAGGTTTCTGGTCCCCTTTCTCTCTTGACTCACTCATTTGGCTTCCTCTGCTACATGTGTGTTTGGAGAACCTTTGCTTTCCAGCAACGCAACATGGAGGGAAATTCACTTTTCATGCCTCATTACGTTCGTCTCCAGCTCCAGGGATACAGACAGACTGCATTGCCAGACCGTGGAATGCAAGAGTTTAGCCTTTAAAATAATCCATCTAGATTTCTTTTTTCTGGGGAAGGGTGGGAGGGAATTGCAGAAGCTTATGTAGCCTGATCCTGCACTTATTTACTCAAGAGAAAAATCCTACTGGGTCTTATGGGGCTTACATCTACATAGAAATGTGTAAGGTTGAAACTCAATATGATGTCAGTGATCCATAGATCGAATGATTTTTATCCCCCCACCCTACTGTTAAGAGCATGGTAGTATGAGATACTATAGAAAGAGAGCAGATTGGAACTGCTGTAGGGAGGAAGGATCTATTTAGACCAGGGGTTTGCAAACTGTGGCCAAGATGGGACAAGGCCCATTACACCATTTTTTAAAAAAGCTGGTAAAATCCACTCCAGCCAAAATAAAACAACTAGAGCCTTCCATGGCCATAGGAGTCCAGACCGCCATGCTAACCTGCTGCTGCAGCCGCCATCTACGTTGCTCTTCCATAGCCAGGAAGGAGTCCCACAGTATATGACCAAGGCTGTTCACATGCAGGTGGTCTTGCTCACATGCTGCAGGCCAAAAGAGATTCCACCAAAACTTTAGGAAGAACTTCCTGACAGTAAGTGCTGTTCGGCAGAGGAATGCACTGCCTGGGAGTGAGGTGGAGTCTCCCTCTTTGAAGGTTTATAAACAGAGGCTGGATGGCCATCTGTCGGGGGTGCTTTGATTGTGTATTCCTGCATGGCAGAATGGGGTTGGACTGGATGGCCCTCAGGGGCCCTTCCAACTTATTCTCCTTCTTTGGAGGGTTATAAACAGAGGCTGGATGGCCATCTGTCAGGGATGCTTTGATTGTGTATTCCTGCATGGCAGAATGGGGTTCGACTAGATGGCCCTTGGGGTTTCTTCCAACTCTAGGATTCTATGATTCTGTGACTGTAGAATCCACTGCTGCCTGGGAGTGGTAGAGTCTCCTTCTTTGGAAATTTATAAACAGAGGCTGGATGGCCATCTGTCGGGAGTGCTTTGGAGTCTTCCTGCATGGCAGAATGGGGTTGGACTGGATGGTCCTTGGGGTCTCTTCCAACTCAACGATTCTATATTGATTCTATGATTCCTGGCTTTGGAGAATGGGACGTAGAGAACGGTGGCTGCAACAACAGGCCATCTTGGCAGTCTGGACTCCATCCTATTCCATGCAGGTAACAGGGGAGCAATAAGCCAGATCTGCGGGCAGAATATGCCGGTGTGGAGCCAGCGTATTATGGCCCATGTAGATGAGCCCTGAGTTGCACTTATAGCAATGTTGCACACTGCAGTTGTGCATTGCACATTGCTCTATGGGCACCCAGCCACTGGTACATGTTGTGCAATGTTGCTATTCAGCCTGGGGGTTGCATAATGCTTGCATAGCAGAACTCCACATGCAAACATTTACACAACACTGACGGGATGTTGGATTCCAGCCATAAGGTAATGCAGTTTTTGGAGCAGTGTGTAAGAGCAGGTTGAGGGAGGCGAAAACCATTTTTGTAACCAGAGAAAGTTGCCCTGGAAGCTCCCGAGTAGTTCAGAAACCCACAGAGCAGCTTTCTCTCCTGACAGAGATGTTTGGTGTTGTTGTCTTTTCCATCATTGCAATACCTGTGGTCCTTTTACCCCTGTTGCTAAAGTTACAGCAGTGGCCAAAAGGATTACAGCATCTTTCTGTCTCTTTGTCTTCATCCTGGCTCTTCTGGCTTTCAGCTGCATGCTAAGGTCTTGTCTATACAAGCTTGGAAAAAATGGATTGCTCCACAGCGATAGCAATTTGCAGCAGCTGCAATTTGTCTTAATGGTTTTACAGCTGCCATACACTTCGCATGCCCTCCAGCCAAGACGGTGGTCACAAGTGAATTGTGAATTACTCATGTTTTTAAATCTGCCACCACCATTTTTTTTTTAAAAAAACCTTTCCTATGGTGAACACAGATGATATTTCACATTTACAAAAAAGAGAGAGAGCGACAGAGAAAGGTAATACAAATCACCGTTTTATTGCCTTAGCAATCGCTCACAAAGGTGAAAATCCAACATGGTGGCAGCGGGCACTTTCCCTGTTAGCAAGCCCCACCCTCTGTGCTCATCTGGCCAATCAGGTTTGCGCTTCCTCTCATATGGGAAAGTGATTAAAATTGAATCACTTCTCCCAATGAGCGGGAATGCACATTCCCCATGGAGCTTTTTAAAAACTCCGGGAAAAGCCACGAAGGTTCTCCAAGCGTAGTTTTTGGAGTTTTTTGCTGCCCCCCCTTCCAAATACAGTGCATCGATGCGGGTTCCAATTAAGACAGATTGCATTCCCAGCAAATTCCATGAGGATTATTTTGACCATTTAGACAGGACCTTAGTTTCCCTTCCTCTGTGTAATGATTGTTCACCATCCTGGGCTGTCTCCAAATCAAAAATATCTGAGGCAGAATATTTTTCAGTGCATAAACAGGTTTGCACCAAACCTTCAGCTGCCCAGCCTCTGCTTGAATCCAGATGACCTGTTCAAAGGATCTGGGCAAATAATCTTCCAAGATCTGGAAGCATTGCATTTGAATGCATTGAATGCCTTGAAATGCGAAGAGCTGAGTAGAGGAAGCATCAACTTCCCTCCCTTGGCCAATATCAATTTATCTTCAAGAATGGCATTTTGAGAAATCGCAGCTCACTTGTAGGAGGAAGCTATTTAACAAAGGGTTTATCTTGGGGTGAAGCAATTAAAACCAGAGCATGTACCAAGGGACAGCTCAGCACTCCTGATTTTAATAATCCTTTGGCATTAGCAGCTGTGCTGACATCTTAAGATAACCAAAGAGTATGGTGTGTCTTCTTGGATATATTAATAAAGCCACTGGTGTTATTTTGAGGGGAAAAAGGAACTGTTCCATCTTCCATTTAGCCTTCCAAGGAGGGAATGGGGTCATAGGATAGCTACTCAAGAGGAGGGGGTAAAAAGAAGGCCTATCTCTAGGCCTAATTCTCCAAAGGTTAACTCCATTCCAAAATCCTTACCTCACTGGCCTTGAATTCTCATCTTCATCTTTTTGTTGACTGTTCTTGACTTGGTAACTAACCATAATGTGTCCTATCGCTCCCTTGAAATCGCTTACTTATGTGTCAAACCCCGTATCCACAAGGGATACATTTGAAGACCCCCTCTCCATGGATACCTGAAACCATGGATAACAGGGAACCCTATTATTTTGAGTGAGAAGAATGTCAGAGGTTGACCATAGAATCACATTGGAGGACCTAGAAATGCCTAGAGAGAACATATATTTTCGGACATGGATAAGTGAAACTAGGTACCAAATCTGTGGATACGGGGGTTGACCTGTACTTCATTCTTACCGTCAAGAAGAATCATTTGAGCAAGTTTCTTCACACTGCCTGGAATCTGAAGAAAGCTGCTGTAAGCCTCAGACACATCCTGCCCCCATTTAAAAAATTCAAAACACCCCTTATTCCTAATTTCTTCTTTCACTCCGGTTAAGGGCAATGTGTATTCCCTATAATTGACTCATTTTCCCTCCTCCAATTGGATCTCTTCAGAGATGTATGATTCATCAATCAGACTTTGTAAATCAAAGCCATGTTGGCCTTCTCCAGTCATAAGACAAAGCGGGCTAAACACAAGATACGTAAGTGAGGAAAATCCCATGATGTGACAAACAGACAAGTTTCACCACTTGGATTGCCCCTGAAGGATGCTAAACATATAACCCTCGGTATCTTGCATTCTCATTGGTATCTGAGAGACAGATACCAATGAAGGGACAACATACATTTGGAAGACACACAGATGAGAGAGTAAAAGAGAAATTAGAAGGATAGTTTTGAAAACCTTTTTTAAAAAATTGCCCCCTCCTCCAATAGGTTCCACCTCTTGAGCAGTCGGTCTTCTCTCCTGGGCAATCCTCAATGGCTTCTGAGCTTAGTTTGCTTGGTCATATATCAGCAATCTTCTGCCACAGCTCTGTGACTCTCACACCATTTCCATCTATATGAAGAAAGCATTAATCACAATGCATGTTCTTAAAACACACCGGTTTTCTTTTTCATTTCCCTTTCCACAATTTAGCCATGAATCAATCTACCTAAACCCAGGTCACTAAGCTTTGCTTAACCTTCCCTGTTCTCACTGAAATCTCTCCTCATCCGCCTACACATGGAAAGAAGTGATATCACAGCACAGTCCCGTAAAACGAAACAGTAGGAGACACTGGGTAACAGTAGGAACTGGTCAACAGTCTAACAGTCTGCCTCAGGAGAGAGAAATGGTTGACTTTCCTTCATGGGAGGCATTTGAGCAAAAACTGACAATGAAGCCATCTGTCAGGAATGGTGCCTGGTAGATCCTGCAATGAGCAGAGCATCAGACGAAGGGCTTGTCTAGATGAGAAGATCATAGAAGTGTAGAGTTGGAAGAGACCACGAGGGCCATCCAATCCAACCCCCTGCCATGCAACTAAAGAAGAGTTAATGATTGGTAATGGGCAATGTATTTGGAATTGAATAGAAGCAGGCAACTTCTATTGTGAGACAGGGAAGGAAACAGGAAAAGCCCATTTTGCAACCATCAAGGTCTCTGCTATTGTTGAGTGGATTAGTGAATGACTCATCTGCCAGTAACTCTAACCTGGGTATGACCTGTTTGAGGAATTTCCAAAGGCCCCTCTCCAGATCATACACGATTCCAGCCTTGGTATCTGGGGGGGGGGGTCCCTGGTTTACCCACTAACCACATGGAAGGACAGATCAAGCCAAATTATTAAATATTGCCAATTATGTGATATTCCAAGATGGTGGCTATTAGGTATAATATGGATTGCTGCAAATTAATGCAAATTTGCAGCAGCATTCATTTGTCTCCACGGTCCTTTGGCAAAATCGCTGGTATGCGAAGCTATCCATGCCTTAAGTGCACATGCAGCCATGCCTGTGAATCAAGATGATGGCCAGAAGTGAATTACTCATGTTATTATTTTCCACAAGTTCTTGCCACTGCACAGTATTTTTTTAAAACTGTAACTCCAAGGTGTGCAAGCGTGACCTTCCACTTTAAAAAAAGAGCTGTTTGATTGCCTCAGCACAGTAAAAAAGCACATGATCAGCAATGCAAAACTCCAAAAATGGTGCTTCTGGCCACCGCATTGCCAACAAGCCCACCATCCACACATGTCCAACCAATCAGGTTTCCACTTTCAGTCTTATCTGTGAATGTGCTGCACTGCGAATAGGTTGTCTGAATGAGCAGTAATGCACATTTCCATTTTTTTAAAGCCTCAGGAAAAGTACCGAAGGCTTTCCTCCCACGATTTTGGAATTTTTGGCCCCCTTCCTTCTAAATACAACGAATCACTGTGGGATCTCATTGGTACAAAAGGCATTCTCCTCAAATTCTATGAGGAGTATTTTCACCATCTAGACAACATCTTCATGTCCTCCTAGATTCTTTCTAACTTTCTGATGTCTTGATCCTACGTGTGCTCAGGAGGAAGACCCATTGATTTCACTTAGGATGGGTACTTAGGATACTTAGGATGACAACTTTAGTGAGGTGATTAACCTTGATGTGAGGAAGGTAAACAAGATTTAGAAGCCTAGTCTGATAGCCAGGATTGGGAAAGTAACTCTACTAGAATTACAACCAGAGCTTGCAAATTTGCTATTTCAAAATAATTTCTTTTTATGATTTCTACCTAGTTCTGTATGCCTGGAGTAAAAAGCAAGATTATTGACATGACTTAGAGTTATGTTGCAGTAAGACTGCAATAGGATTTCAGGCTAAATTTGCTTGTGTGTTTGAGAGAGAGAGAGAGAATGAGAAAGGGAGGGGGGAGAGAGAGAATTTATATAATGATTAACAATTGCAATGAACAAGGTTTTACAATGTAAGTGAAAAGCATATTCCCATCAACATCTTTGCAGAAATTGTTGTATGCCTTTAAGTCGCTTCTTACTTATGGCAACCCTAAGGAGAACCTCTCTCTCTCTGGCTTTTCTTCGCAAACGAAGATTCAGGAAGGACTCATCCCGCACTTTCTGCAAGTGCGCTGATGACTAAAATGGCAAATTCAAGTCTGGTTGCAGAAAGCACAGCAGAAGGTCTTCTTGGGTGACGTTTCCGGGTTGTGATTCTTTCTGCATTGTCATTTCTCTTCAAGACTTGTTCGGCATGTATAGCAATAGCATTAATATTTCTATACTGCTTATCAGTGCCAAAGCACTCCTTAAGCACTTTCCAATGTGTTTTAGCTAATTGCCTCCAACAAGCCGGGTACTCATTTTACCGACTTACGGAAGGATGGAAGGCTGAGTCAACCTTGGAGCCCTCTGGAATTAAACTCACAATGTTGTGGCTTGCGGTACTGCCATTTAACCACTGGGCCACCAGGGCTCCTATCATGGGGTTGTCTTGGCAAGTTTTGTTCAGAGAGGGTTTGAGTGTGACTTGCCCAAGTGGGTTTCCATGGCTGTGTGGGGATTTGAATCCTGGTCTCCAACGTTGCAGTCCAACACTCAAACCACTACACCATGCTAGTCACCACTATCATGATCATAATATACCGTACATCTCTTTTTCTAAGGGGTGGGAGGGTTAGGATGGGGAAGGATTGTTTTAACTTGATGTTGTTTTAATCTTGCTGTACGCCATCCCGGTTGCCGAGCAGAGGGGTGGGTTAAAAATAAAAATTTATTATTATTATTATTATTATTATTATTATTATTAAACAATTTGAGCAAAAAATAAATTGGGGCTTCTGCCCCAAGGAACGTACAATGAGCTATAACAAGGACCCTTAGCTACAACAACTACCATTAGCTACAACAGAGGGAAGTAAGAGGGGTAGGGAGTGACATGGGCTATAGGGCAGGGGTGGGAATTTTACGTCCCTCCAGAGGTTCAACTTCACTTCCCAGCACTCCCTTATCATTGGCTATGCTCCCTGGGGCTGCTGGGGCTTGCAGTCCAACAACATCTGGAGTTGGCCTTGTGAGCTTCGCCCCGGATGAGCGTGCACAATGCAATTCCACGTGGTCAGATTTAGCTTCACTTTGGGTCAAGGTCCCTTCTAGAATTTTTTTTTTTAGTCCCAAATCTATGGGGGCAGCCTAAACTTTGCCTGCACAAGGTTTGGAGGGGTCCAGGATTGCCCCCAACAGGCAGGCTCAGCATGGCCAAGGCGCACCCCTGAAGTCCCTGCACCTTAATCCATATAGGATCAGGTGACTTATTTTCTAATTTCCTCACACATGTGGCGGAGAACAGCTGTGGAACATGAGCCGAGTCTGCAAAGGAAGTCCTGAGATTTGCTCGGCCCCCGATGGATTATGAAAATCTGGAAACCGGACAGATAACACTCAAGTAACAGACTGGAAACACGCTGAGGGGGAAAGGGAGAGAGGGAGAGAGTGCGAGAGAGAGAAAGAGAGAGAGGTGGACCCCCCTCCGGACAAAATAGATTAAACCCGGCTGTTCTCTGTGATACATGGAAGAGCTTTTTCCAAGACTTTGAACTACTGTGCTTAAAAGTTGCTTGGTAGCTGTTCTTACAAACGTGTAAGCTGATTTTTAAAAGAATTTTTCCAGAAGTCCACCCTCATATGCACACAGACACAAATAGCTTTTGTAAAGCTCTAATAAAACAGTTCTTTAAAAAGCTCTGACCTGTTATATTCACTCTTTGGAAGTTCATTTGACACCTAGGCTTCTGAAAGAAAAAGAAGGAAAAAAAAAATACTAGCAATCCAAGAATGGAATTGCACAAGTCAAGGGACTTTATCAGACAAGGCAAATATGGCATCCTAATGACACCTAATCAATGCAAAAGAGCACCCATTTTGCATCGTGCTTTCATGATTATGTATGAAGACTAAGGACTTTTCCAGATGAACCTAAAATCCGGAAGAAGTCGTCTGGAGAGGAACGCAGCTGCTCTGAGGCAGGGGGCAGTTTCTGACGACGACGTCCCTCTCATGTTACCCTCCGTGTTCCTTGCATGTAACATGGAAGGAAACGGCACCACTTTTTATTCATGGAAATTCTTCGTGAATAATAATAATAATAATAAATTTTTATTTTTAACCCACCCCTCTGCTCGGTAACCGGGGCGGTGTACAAGATTAAACAGCAGCAAGTTAAAACAATCCTTCCCAATCCTAACCCTCCTCCCCCTTAAAACTAAATTAAACTAGTGAATAATTAAAACAGCAATTAAAAAGTGGCGCCGTTTCCTTCCATGCAACACGGAAGGAACATGGAGGGTATCGGGAGAGGGACGGCGTCGTCAGAAACTGCCCCCTGCTACAGAGCAGCTGCATTCCTCTCCCGACAGCTTCTTCTGGATTTTAGGTTCGTCTGAAAAAGTCCTAAGGCATTTTTTTTTATTGACAGGCCAAACCGTCGATAGATCGGCCATGGTGGTTTTTTGCCATGATTGCGAGCGTGTGAAACCATGCCCCATTCTGCTGGCGCAATTCCAGCGTCAATGGGCAATCCCCGCCAGAACACTTCCAGATGGGAACGTGAAAACTAGCTCCTGGACGCTCTTCTTATGAACCTCCGTGCATTGCAGGCAAGTTTTTAAGTGTGTTTCAGTGCTTGTGAGTTTGTTTTGTTCGTTAATTTAGCTGTTTTTAGACTTTGCAGCGAGAACTGCCAAGATCACATGCACCCGCCAACGTGGAATTACGGAGCTGCCTTTTAACGCTATTATGGCAACATTTGATATAAAGGATTCTTTTGCCGGCACACGAATGATTTAAAATATCGTGGCAAAAGAACATTTTTAGAGGCTTGTCTGATAAAGTCCAAGGAGTGGGGAGAAATTTATCTGCAGAGAAGTTCCTTTAAATGTGGAATTGTGTAGCTTGAGCTAATGGAAATCTTCATCTCCCAGGGAACATGTTTCATGTAAATTTCTCCCTCCCTATAGAACTACCGCCAGAATCCTGTTAATGTCATACAACCAAGAATAGAAAACCTTGATTATTTTGTCTGGAATGAATAATTATTATAGTTTTCTCCCCACTGAGAGAGAAAATGAATTTTTTTTCTTCCACAGTATCCCACCTATCAAATGTCCAAAAATATTGTGAAGGAATTATTCTGCTGAGAAATGGACATGGTTTTGGTACACCCCCTCCCACCTACAACAGTACGAAACAGTATTTGCTGTACAGCTAACTGTTTTTTTTTTTTGTGCAAATATGCCTCCTCAGATGTATTTCTCCATGGGATAGTAACTCTGCAGCACTTAAGGACGTTTGAATGCCAGGGGGAAATGGTGCAGAGATTTTGCTGCTCTGATATTCTTCTCGGTGGGGTTTCCTGACTCTCAGGATAACTATTCCTCAGTCTGAAATTAATATTGTTATTATTGTTATTGTTATCTACATATATAAAATTCTTGGTATGTTTCCTTTCCCAGTGTGCTGATTGGCTGCTTAGGAAACATACTCAACCAATTCCCTTACTCCCTCAGCCACTCACCACCCACATGCAAATTCCCTCTCCTCCTCACCATCCACTCCTGCCACTCCATCTGCATCTACACCCCCAGCCTCACAAGGGCCCCTCCCTCCTCTCACTCTCTCAGCCAATCCCCACCCACATGCAAATTCCCTCTCCACCTCACAGTCCACTCTTGCCACTCCATCTGCGTCTACACCCCCAGCCTCACAAGAGCCCCTCCCTCCTCTCACTCCTTCAGCCACTCACCACCCACATGCAAATTCCCTCTCCTCCTCACAATCTACTCCTGCCACTCCATCTGCATCTATACCCCCAGCTTTAGAAGGCCCCCCTCCTCTCACTCCCGTAGCCACTCACCACCCACATGCAAATTCCCTCTCCTCCTCATAATCCACTCCTGCCACCCCATCTGCATCTACACCCCAGCCTCACAAGAGCCCCTCCCTCCTCTCACTCCTTCAGCCACTCACCACCCACATGCAAATTCCCTCTCCTCCTCACAATCTACTCCTGCCACTCCATCTGCATCTATACCCCCAGCTTTAGAAGGGCCCCCTCCTCTCACTCCCTTAGCCACTCACCACCCACATGCAAATTCCCTCTCCTCCTCATAATCCACTCCTGCCACTCAGTCTGCATCTACACCCCCAGACTCACAAGGGCTCCTCCTGCCTCTCACTCACCATCCCCATATAAAATAATGCAATATTTTTTCCTAAAATAATAGCATGTAACTGAACCATGTGAACCTTTCAAATCTACTATAACAGCGTATGTTACACTGGGTACAGCTAGTTTTAGATATATTTATCTTTGAGGGTTTGAGCCTGAACCCTGCAGTAGCAATGTTGTAGAAATAGTATTGTGTGTTCTAGTTAATGGATGGGCCAGGGTGTTCATCACGTTTTAATGTTTGCATTCTGTACACTGAGATGCTGATAACAGAAATGTAAATGCATAAATAGCCAGCTGCACAGACAGAAATACAAAGACCGAGAGAAAAATCATACTTGCCATTCCAGAGAGTTTATTCTGCAGAGTTTCAAACACTGGAAAAACCAGATTTTCATGTCCCTCGTGAAGTGAGGAGTGGGAAGGGTAAAACCACAACACCAAGAGAGAATGAAAGAGACTTTCCCAGGCCACAATCCGAAAGATACCAGACGAATTTATGAAGTGGTAGTTAGGCTAATGCGCTTGGAGTCCAAGATATACCATGGAATGAGCTTAATGCGCAAATGAGCTATGTTTTGGGAAGGAAATTATGCCCCATTTGGTCTAGCCTGGTTTTCAACATTTCCCAAATCATATCTTGATCAGTCTTCTCCCCTCCCTCTCCTCTTCATTTTGTGGTTTCAGAACAAAACCCATATTTGGATGTTTGCCACAAAGCATGATAGAAAATGTGGAGGAGCCTCATCAGCTGCTAAACATATAAACTTGCAGATTCAGGATCTGCTGGAGAGGGGATAATAATCCCCGGTGGAAAGACCGATTCGATACTGAATTGTTTGAAATACCGCACACATCTGTTCTCAGAGAAGAAGAGGCAGCTGAAAGCATATGCTAGCAATGAGAAGAAGCAGATAACTTGCGTTGTGTTTCTTAAATGGCATTTTCTATTCTGCACACAGGGCTATCAAAAGGTATCTCCAGTAAGAGTGGGGAAAGGTTTCTCCTGCATTCAGTTTTTGAAAATGCCAGTACGAAGAAATGTGTAGGAGGAATGGCTCAGGGAGCTGGGTATTTTGTCTAAATGGTGAAAATACCCCTCGTGGAATTTGCTGGGAAGATGACCTGTCTAAATGTGTTAGCTAAACACACATTGGAAACTGCTTAATGCAGTGTAGATGTGTAAATTGCTATTGCTTAAAAACAATTTGTAAGCTGCTCTGATAGCCTTGTGGCTGAAGAGTGGGGTATAAATAAATAAATAAATAAATAAATGGGATCCTGCATCAATCCACTGTATTTGGAAGGAGGGGGGGCCCAAATGGAAAAAACAATACAGGAAAAGCTTTTGCAACTTTCCCCGTAGTTTATTAAAAACAACGAGGGGGGTGCACATTCCTGCTCACTGGGACAAGCGATTCACTTTGAATCACTTTCCCATAGGAGAGGAAGTAGAAAGCTGATTGGCTGGGCAAGCATGGGGGGGCGGGGCATGCTAACAGGACAAGTGCCCACTGCTGCCATGTTGGATTTTCGCCTTAGCAAACAATCACTAAGACGTGGTTTTTTGTTTTGTTTTGCTGTCCTGTTTAATTGAAAAATCATTCTATTGATCTAGTGCACCTTGGACATCATTGTTTTTTTTTTAAAGTTCGGCAGTGGCGAAGTACAAATGCAAGTGAATCACTCATTGCCGCCATCTGGCATACGATGCTTATGAGGGCTTATGGGGACAAAAATACCGTTAAGACAAGTCACTGCTTCTGCGAAACGCCATTACTGTGAGGTAGTCAGTCCCCCCCCCCTTATATTGACAGGGAAGAGACGATTGAAAGGTGACATGATACAGCCATCTTTAAGTATCTAAAGAAATGCCATGGACAAGATGGAGCCAGCTTGCTTTTTGCTGCTCTGAAGACTAGAACATGAACCAAGGGATTCAAATTACAAGAAAAGAGACTCTACATAAACACGAGGAAGAAAATTTGTTTTTATTTTACTGTAAGAGCTGTTTGACAATGGAATAGACTGCCTTGGAGAGGGGCACGGTGGACTCTCCTTCTTTGGAGGTCTTTAAACAGAGGTTGGATGGGCACTTTCCAGGAATCCTTTAGTTGTGTATTTCTGCATGGCAGGGGGTTGGACCAGATGGCCTTCACAGCCTAGTGTAACCATCTCTGTGTAACCATCTCTGGATTCAACACAGCCACATGTGCCCATTTTAATTGGGCTAGTACTAAGCTGGTTTTTCCAAAAAATGTAGAATCCTGGGATTTGCAGTTCAGAGAGGGGCATTCACATCATTCACATCATAAATCCAGATCAGAGACAAATTTATCACACTACACTGTTATAGTGCTATTAGGGCACGTTTCTAGGATGGAGGACCATCGCCTCCCAAAAATAGTACTCTATGGTGAACTTGCCACGGGCCAGCGTAAGAGGGGCGCTCCAAAAAAGTGTTACAAGGACTCCCTGAAACAACATCTCAGGCTCAGCCAAATTGATCACCAACAATGGTCCGCCCTGGCCTCACATCGGGAGACATGGAGATGCACTATCCGCAATGCTGCAGCCTTATTTGAGAACTCACGCCAAACAATAAGAAAGAATCACAACCCGGAAACATCACCCAAGGAGACCTTCTGCTGTGCTTTCTGCAACCGGACTTGTCTATCTCAGGTTGGCCTTTTTAGTCATCAGCGTGCTTGCAGAAAGTGCAGGATGAGTCCTTCCTCAATCTTTGTTTGCGAAGAAAAGCCAGAGAGAGATTCCACTTTAACTGCTCTGTCTGCTTCCTTTGGAAATCCTGGGATTTGCAGTTTAGGGAGGGGCATTCAGCATTCTCAGTCAAAGAGCTCTTAGGCTTCACTAAACTACAAACCCCAGAATTCCACAGGAGGCAGCCTTTAGCAGTTAAAGTGGAATAATAGCACTATAACAGTGTAGTGTGACTTGGGTCTGTGAATGGGGTTTGTAATCTTGGAATCAGAGCTGCATCTCTCTGTTCTCAGCTTCTTCTTGCAACTCAACTGCAAAACACACATACAACCTCTCTGGAAGTATCTCCTACCATGCCGGGTTATTTTTCTCCTTAATGGTGTGGTTGAACATATGCGTGGCGGGTAGTTAGTGTGTCAAGAGCTTTGGCCTCAACCATCCAGCGGTTAGGTAAGGACAAATCCAAAAAGGCATCTCGAATTACTGACGGGCGGCCAACATAAGTAGTGCAAGAAACCTTACATCACAGGGCCAAGGTTAATCTATTTCACAACAGCTTACAAAAATCTTTTAACAGATTGTTCTGTTTTATTTTACAGGGGAGTTGTGGTGTGAGGCAGTGGGGAGGGGGAAATTGGGGACTTCAGAGGGGCTGAACATGTGCGTTTTCCTTTTTTAAAAAAATGTGGGGAGGGGAGACCATGTTGTCACTGTTTTAAAGTTTACATCTACATTGGATCCGGATGTACGCTTTTTGTTCTTCTCGTGAAAGGTCGCCGTTTGGCGAATCTACATGGCACTACGCTGTCTCTTACGATGGCCTTGGCAGGTTTTTGGAACACTCTCTTTTTCCAGAACCACTTGCTCCTCGAAACAAAAGGTTTGAATTAATGATATTTTAATGTACAGGATATGTCAGAAATGAAATGCAGGAACAGTTGGCCGACACGCCGGGTTCTGAGTCAAAATAAGACTTGGCTGTGAGCCTACAAGGTCTCTTTGGGAAACTACAAGGGGGTGTGAACATTAACTCATACATCAGTGGCCCCAGCAATCGCAAAACTCCCATAACGCAATCATTGCTGTCAAGAGAAGCCATATTTTGCCAACATGGCCTAGGGAACTCCCCCAGGGAGCAAAGAATCTTATTGGTTTCCAACTGGAGATAGATACTTTTTTTTGAATGGCTTTTTTTTGAATGGCATTTTAGGCTGGGGGGGGGACAGAATCAATGGCCATAGATATGTAGCTACTCAATTGAATATGGCCAGTGCAGAGCATTGTGAATTTTCCCTCAATTCCATGTTGATAAAAGTTCACCCAAAGTTGCCAATTTCTTTCAAGATGGAAAGAATGTGAGATTTCTTTTGAAATGTAGGAAGCCCCTGCCTTTCGACACCCTCTTATCTGATGACTCGCTCTTTCAATGATTGCAGATTAAGGAAAATATCATTAATTGGACAAGGGGTCTGCTGCTTAGTCAGTTCTTTTTGCCTATGGAGGCTTGCTTATGACCAGCCATGCGTGCACACTCTGCTTGCAAAAGTGAGCTGCAGGGGGAAGGGAGCCACCAAGCTGACTGAGAGATTTTGCAGGCAGCGGGCACAAATCATACATGCAGGTGTATGCATGCAGTCCCAAGCAAGCCACCAAAATTCCCTCATGGCTTCTGCTTCTCAGCCATTTCTGGTTTCTGACAGTGCTGCAGTTCCTAACCTGCCAGATAAGTGGGGACTTCCTGTATAAAAATGGGGGGTGGGTGACAAAAACAGTTAAACCTTCCCTGGTTGAGAGATTTGATTGGGAGTTTGCAGAAGTCATTTGGAAACACATCCCTTACCCCTGAGTTGCCAAGGAATCTCTCCACGGAAGGCACAGTCACCTCCAGCAGCTTTTGTGTCTCTCTCATTGGGGATATAAGCTCAGAATACAGGAGTGGAAGGGAACATCCAGTGCCATCCTGACCTCCCATTCCAGGCCCCAATTTTATATGGAACAGGAAAAAACCTTTGGTGGGAGGCAAATCCCTTGTTTTCACCTCCCCATCTGCAGTAATTGAGCTGGTTTCCTGGCTCTGTTTAGAGATGGCTTAAAGATGGAAATGAATAGGCAGAGATGGAGAGCTAGACTGGAATCCTGGTGGTGGGAGTATGGGAGTATATGATGTGGATCTGGTCACAGCTATGGCTAAGCAGAGGGCTGACAGGCAAACACTCCTAAATAGTTGAACCACAAGCTGCACAGCGTGTGGGTTAGTGTCGTAGTGAAGAGGAGTGTTGGTGTATGTTGGAGATGTTGCTGTTAAGACGACAAGGTTTGTTATGTATATACTTCGTTTGTTTATACTGCAAAGATAAAGGCCTCCAGATATCTTTGGATGAACCTCGCAGCCTGTAAGTCTTTTTATTATGTGTGAAAGTGGGTCAGAGCAGTGAAACACCTGCTAGCTGAAGCCCTTGTTCTGAGTTACTCTTTTTGCCCATTCTGCTGTACAGTACTGCTCTTTGGCTACACCTGTGTTACTTCGACCCCATGCTGTGCCAGGTACCTCTCAGGGGGCCACCAGTGAGTTCCTGAGTGGACAAGTTCCCCTATGGAGGAGAACAGACATATTTATTTATTTATACCCCACTCTTCAGCCACCAAGGCTCTCTCTCTCAGGTTTGAGTTCTACCAATTCTCCCACCGTTGCTGGTGAAGAACCTCCCAAGTCTGGCACCATCCCCACTGGTGAGAAGATTAGGAAGAGGCTGCTCGATTTCAGAGAAAACTTTCACCCCACAAGTCTGCTATAAAACCTGTTGCCTTTTCAACAAGTCTGTGTGAACTAAATCCCTGCTGGAGTGCTGAACAAAAACACCTCCCTTGGAAAGAGGCATATATATATGATGGAGTGAGGCAGAAAGCATTTCAGGCTGTGCCGGCTCAGAGTCCAAACACAACTCGTCGAGCCCTGGACTCTTCAAATCGTGTGCCAAACTCTCTTAGTAAGCTGGACGGGACATGGTTTCCTATTGCGCTCCGTGTAAAAACAAGCTCTCAGAAATAAATCTGTGAATTTGCCCCTGGAGGCAAGAAAGAACGAAGGAACTTTCTCAGAAGAGAGAAAGAAAAGTGCAGATGGAGAAATGATTAACCGGATGTTGTCCTTTATCTGTCAAATCATCTGCTGGAATATTGGGGAGGGGAAGAGAAAACCTGGGCAGTGAATACAGAGCTGTTGACCTAATCAACCTGTCTTCTTATTGCTGAAGGCTGTGATCCCAAGGGGATATCAATATGAGATTTTTACATATTTCTTTGATCGTCATGAAGTTTTTAATCTCCAGCAGAGAGCCAGTGGGTGGGATTCAGGCTCTTGTTACCTAACTTTACCTCATCCTCTACCCCCCTAGTTTTTCAGACTGTGGGACAGCGTGGTTACTGTCTTGGCAAAGCATATATCTCAGATGTCAGCTCCTCAAAAGAACTTGGAAAAGCTACAGGATTTTGGAAGACAACTCCCAATTCCCAGTTTCAGTTATAGAGCTAGTCTTTTTGAATTGAGGGGCATGTTCCATGCAGGTAGCATGGTTAAGGACTAGGGATGTAATACCTCACTCAGTTTCTTCTTGAAGGAAGTAATGAATAAATTTAGCAATTTTCCTTCCACTGCAAGAAATTCTTCAAAAAGCAGTTCGCAATTCAGGACCCATTTGGTACAAAAATTGTATGTGGTTGATTTGCACAGAAAAGCTGTGCAGGAAACAGCTTTTTCTACACAGAAAATAACATTTCTATGTAAAAATTTTTATTTTCAGCACAAAAGAGGCTGTTTTCTGCATAAAACAACAAACATGTGCCAATTTTGCTTAGAATAAGTCCTAAGTGGTTGGATTTCTCATCAATCCAGGTTTCTTTTCATCAGGTTTTCTCAACACTTGAAGAGCATGTTTTGGACCATTTCCCCAATATTTTCAAATCTTTTTCCCCCATCCCTATGAATGACTTCACCAGGGGCTGCTGTAACATCACCAAGATACTTCCCATGTTACATCAGGTCTAGGCTCTAAAATCGGTGGACCTGCAATTATTCTGCCTTGACGATTCTATTTGCAAGCAAAAGGTTTGAGGTTCAATCTTTGCATTCCCAGTTCACAGGATCTCTGGAAGGAGGACAGAGGCCTGAAATTTTGGAGCGCCACTGAATGCATACGAGGGACAGAATTGCACAGGCATTTCATCACAGAATTCAGAATTGTGGACATGCAAGTGGCCAGAAGGGGGGCTAGTGTTGGAAGGAAGGGTTAAAGTGCTTGGTTTGGGCCCATATCCCATTGCAAAATTTTGGGGTGATTTCTCCCCTTAAAAAAAAAAAAAAAAACTACACCAAAATCTCCCTTCCATCATCCACCTGGTGAGTTTGCTAACTTGCAGCTTAGCAAGACTGGGCGGTCCCTTCTCTCCTTCCCACACTTTTGACTCAGAAAGTCTGTACTTCCATCACTATGGTAACTGTTTGGGAGCCGGCCCTGTTGATTGAACGCTGTGGAAACCAGCGGGGTTTCGTTTTGTTGTGGCACCAAAAAAAGGAAAGGGGAAAAAAAGAACCCAACCCAAATACCCCTTGTTGGAACTGTGAAGGCTGCAGCTTTTCCGCAGTTTTTGGCAACACAGGATTTCTATATCCGTCAGCCTCCCTTTCAATGTTACTCCTCAACAAGTGGTCCAAGGGAGTAGATTTGGGAGGAGGGAGGGATGAAATGAAGGCATTGATTTCCTCCAAATAATAATTCTGCCTGCTCCAGTGAAACTTTCCTTCAGCCCCCCAATTTCTAGCAATTGCAACGAAATGAAAACTATTCACTCCGCAAACTCTTCTGTTTGCTGTCTTTCCCTTCCCTTGGCTGTTTTGCCTTTTCTCTGAGTGACTAAACTCTTATTTCTAAACAAATCATGCACCCTGGCTCCCCCTTGAAGTTATTTGCCTAGATTGGACTTTTCCTGACTTGATCTCCCAAGAGGAATGTCTGTTTGACCACTTCCACACCCACCATGTGTCGAAACCAAAGCAGAACAGCTTAGTCCCTGGGGAAACCTAGTAAGCTTCATTAGCAGAGAAGGAATCTAAACCCAGGTCTCTTTGCATCTCTATCCATGGCACCACATGCCTCATCCTATCCCTTATTGTAGCATCCCGGTCCACGTCAGTCTGAAGGACCCTTGTGACCTTTTGGCTTTGACCACAGGAATGGAAGTTATTCACATGCCATTTCTTTTCTAAGGACATTTTCAGACACGACTTACAGTGCAAAAATTGAGCAGGAGAGCTTCACCGCTGAAGTAGGGCAGGGTGTCCATTTCGGATGATGCCGTCCCTGTGGAGAAATCGTCCGTGTCACATCCGTTTAGGATTGGAGCTGGCCGCATCATATTCCACCAGATTTTATTCACGGAAGTTGTCCGTGAATAAAAAATGGCGTGGCCAGGCCCAATCCTAAACGAAAGTGACATGGACGATTTCACCACAGGGATGGCGTCATCCGAAATGGACCCCCTGCTGTGCTGCAGCGGCGAAGCTCTCCCGCTCGATTCTTGCATTGTAAGTCACATCTGAAAATGTCCTAAGTCTTCTTCCTCTTTGGCTGGGAATGAGGAGACATTGTACAGCCAGCTTTTACCTCTGCTACTGTAAAGGGGGATTCCACTGAATGATCAGGGCCAGATATCTGTACCTTGAATACTTCCCCCAGTCTCTGAAGAAAACATTGTTTTAAATTTGCCCAGGTGTGAATTCTGTGAGGTTGTACCCTCCAATACGTATTTCACAAGATGAAAACTGGGACACAACCATATCCAAATATAGTCAAGATAGCAAACGTTATTTATAAGGGGTGGGGAACACACAAACCATAAAGGCTGCTGCAGTTTGCTTTTGACAGAGGAGATTATCAGATGCAGCAAATGTGGCGTGATCATGATGCGAGTGGAATGCAAAAGGACATCAATATCAGACGATGACGTCTTTTCGCACTCTGCTGTTGTTATTCTTCTGTTTCTTTCTATCAATGGCTGAAGCCTTCAGTAGATTGCCCATCCCATTTTGGTGCCGGCATTGCAGCCATGCAAAACTTCAGGCCATTTAAATCCTGTCACCACAGCGGTAATGGCCAGTCCGGCATGAACACTTCCAGGTGAGATCAGGACATCCAGGTAAGGTTTGCTCGTTTTATGACACTCCCTGGGTTACTTGGGACCTTTATGGTGTATTTAGGTGCTTAGGGTAACTTTAAATGTGCTTATTTTTCTTTTTAAATTTCCCACACGATGAAGTCTCATGGGATTTCAAGCAAGGAAGTGAACGGGGCTCCATTCACTTCCTCTTTATTGCTGGGGCTGCCTTTGCCAGGAGAGAAGGTAAGTGCAGGGGGAACATTCTTTGGCCAACATAAAAATGGTTTATTTTATGCCAGCGAAAGAACACTTTTTGGAGGATCGTCTGATAATCTCCTGAGTCTAAAGGTGGGACAGCAGAGGATTAACTGGGAGCACCCCTGGCAAATCCAAAGAGTTGGAGGGTATGTGATAGGCATGAATTGAATTCTCCTTAAAGTCTGAAATTTCCCATCCTGTCCTATTCCCACTTCTCTCTACTGTCCAAGAGAGACGTTGAACTCCAACGTGGCTGAATGCCAGACCTTATTCCTCCTATTCCAGAATGATGGATGGTGACAGATAACAAAAGCGGCAGATGCCTGATTATATATAAGTCTTCTTTAAAAGGAGGGAATCAAGAGGGCTTCTGCTCAGCCACTTCCAGATAATATGTTATCTAAATACATTGGGGAGGCGTGACTCACTTGATTCATTCCCTGCTTCTTTAGCCAGATTGTGTGGAATCAAATCTCAGACTCCAAAATGGTAAAGGGAAAAAATGAGGGGGGAATACCAGCTCCAAAGTTTTCTGTTCTAATTTAATCATAGACTCATGGAGTTGGAAAAGATCACAAGGGCCATCTAGTCCAACCCCCTTCCAATGAAACTGAACTGACAAACAGCCTACTAAAAGCACATTCCAACCTACCAAACCTGATGGGATGTACAGTCATTGGCTATCCATCATCCCCACTCCTGATTCCCACCGTAGTCGGGCTCGGTCCCCTTTTGGAAGAGTTGAGACCAGGTGCAATGCTTATCAAGCCACCCTTGGGTGTAGTATATGGTAGGTTTTCCCCCCTCCTTCTGAATATGGCAAATCACTGTGGGTTGCCATTAAGACAACGCATCTCCTCCTTGAATTCTATGAGGATTATTTTCACCATTTAGACAACACCCTAGATGCAGAGCCCATCCTCCCTTTGACAGTCAGGTTACATACTTGTTAACAAGCACAGGAAAATGCAAACACAATTAGCCACAAGGTTATACAACAACATTGAATTTGTCAGGAAAAGGGCACGCCCAGGACCAATCCTGACAGGTTGGATGGGAGACCACCAGGGAATAATACTGAGAATCTCCATGTAGAGCAAGGGGGGGGGGAAATCTGCTTGAATCTGAGCTGGCAACAATGGCTAGATGGACCAAGGCCGATGCCTAGAGAGATAGAGGACTGAACTGTTCATTGCTCATACAGTAAATGTAGTGGTTAAGGTGGGGGGCTTTTAACAAGGAATGTCTGTCCTTTGGCATCAGCTTCCTCACCACCAAGATCCATCTTGGTACTCTCACAGCTGCCGGGGCATCCTTGCCCCCTGACTCCATCCTCATTCTCCCACTGCCTGTCCTCTGGGAACCAAAACCTCCACCCTCCGACAAGCCCTCTGCTTCCCATCCGGAGCCCAGGGGACTGAGTGAAATTGGCCGCGCGAGCTCCTTTCTGGAGCCTGAGGTTAGGGAGGGAGAGGGGGGAGTCACTCCTTTAATAATCAGTGTGCAAAATGGGAAGATTACATGCTGGAAAAGTTGGCAAATGGATACGGAGCCTGAAATAAATTATGGTTCAGCCGGGGGACTCCCTGCTCAGTCAGGATGGTTTCTCTTCTCAATTTGCCTCTTCCTTCCTTCCTTCCTTCCTTCCTTCCTTCCTTCCTTCCTTCCTTCTTTTTCTTTCCATTCACTTCCTTCTTTCTCTCCTCCCTCCCTCCTTCTCTTTCTTACCATTCCTTCCTTTCTCCTTTTCCTTCCCTCCTTTCCTCCCTCCCTCCCCTTCTCTTCTTCTCTTCCTCTTTCTTTCCCTTTCTTACAATTCCCTCCCTTCCTTCCTTCCTCCCTTCCTTCCTTCCCTCTTTCTCTTTCTTACAATTCCCTTCCTCCTTCCTTCCTTCCTTCCTTCCCTCTTTCTCTTTCTTACAATTCCCTTCCTCCTTCCTTCCTTCCTTCCTTCCTTCCTTCTTTTTCTTTCCATTCACTTCCTTCATTCTTTCCTCCCTCCCTTCTTCTCTTTCTTACCATTCCTTCCTTCTTTCTCCTTTTCCTTCCCTCCTTTCCTCCCTCCCTCCCCTCCTTTCCTTCTCTTTCTCTTTCTTTCCCTTTCTTACAATTCCCTCCCTCCTTTCACTTTTCCTTCCTTCCTTCCTTCCTTCCCTTTCTTACAACTTCCTTCCTCCTTTTGCTTTTCCCTTCCTTCCTTCCTTCCCCTTTCCTTCTCTTTCTTACCATTCCTCTCTCCCTTTCTTTATCTTTTCTTCTCTTTCTTACCATTCCTTTCCTCCTTTCTCTTTTTCCTCCCTCCCTCCCAAAGTTTTGAGAGCTTCAATGCCAAGCCCAGCCCAAGTTTGGAAACCTTATCTTTGTGCCGAATTCTATATCATGTAACAATACTTCTCAGCAGATGGTCATGGGTGTAACTGGCACAGGCTCCCCACCACCCTCACACAAGCACGTGTGTGTGCACACATGCAGATTTCCAGCAAGTTCACGGCTGCCCCCCCCCACACCAGAACAACCGACAGCGAAAGCACCCGAACAGCTTGATCCATCAGATGGGGAGGGCAAGTCAAGCGAGGAGTTCTGCCTCTTTCCTTTTGCCAAATTATTTTGTTGTCAGAAGAGTAAATGAGGTAGCAAGTTCGGAAACAATAGAATGGTGACAGAAAACTGGAACGGCAGAGCGGGAGGCCTTGGCGGAGGTGAGGAGGACGCCTCTTTCGGGAGCCTTGCTGGGATGGCATGGGCCGACTCCTTCTCCAGTTGAGGATGTGGAAGTCTTCCGCCCATCTGCCTAGCCAGCCTGTCAGGGAATTAAACTCCAAGTCTTCATGCTCTCTGAAGACAGCCGGACAGATTTGGAGAGAGAGTTGAAATAGACCGAGAGAAGGGATACCAGAGAATGAGAGAGACAGCCATCTCTTCTGTGCAGAGATCCAACTTCTTTCAAAAATGTAGGCCATAATCCAACGGTTTACTTCAGTAGCCAACGCAGATAGAATTGGGATGCTCTCCCCCATCCCCTTCTTGCTTCAACCATCTGCCATGCCCAAAAATTGCCCCGAGAGTTACTCAGCTTTCCAGAGTAGGTTTTTAGGGTGCATGGCAGGGGGAGAAGGAATGCAGGAGAAAGGGGGAGCAGCCACATTTGCCAGAAGAAGCAGGATCTAACAGAAGGACACTGTGGGTTCCTGGCAAATGTCCTCCCAGATTTTAAATAGGGATTTATACAGGGGAGTTTCCTGTCAATTTGGGTTAATTCTTAAATGGATAGATGGGTGAGGCATCTCACAGGCCTAGAAGCCGGCAACTGTCGGAGGCCAGGGGCAAGTAAGCTCCCCAGGAGACCTTTGAAGGTTGCAGCCCTACTACAGCCTCCCAGCAAAAAATATTTTAAAGATGTTTTGCCCCCAAATGGTTTTGGGGCAGAGAGGGATTGTAGCAAGCTGCTGCTCTTCTGGATGAGCTAGATTTGCACAGGGCCATTTCCTCTTCCCCAGAGCTGAGCCCCTCAAAACCGGAGGCGGAGATTGCACCCTCATCTCTTGCCATGAAAACCTGGAAGCTCAGAGCCAGCCCAGCCCTGAGATCTAGCCACCCTAATCTGTTGGGATCTGGCTTTGCAGTCCCAGGTTTTGAAGTCCTACCTCAACACAGGCTGCCATCACCACCACCAAGCAAAGCTGGTAGCCTGGTTTTCTTTGAAATGGTGCGTAGGAGAACAGAACAAAAAGCATGAGGGGATTGGCTTGGGTCGGCCATCCTGTCCTGCTTTCTCATCCCATTCCACGTCCCCTGAAGCAGCTGGCATGCGGTAGTTTCGACAGACGGGTTATTCAGGGCATGTTTGCAGCTGTGCCTAACCGACACGCTGGGCTGGATTTCAGATTTGCTGGATTGGCAAATTCCCTGGGAAGGTTGGGGCAATGGTGGGGAGGGGGGGGGATGGTTGTCAGCAGGTGGTCCGTTCACAGTTCCTGCACCAAGGGTTTGCCTGTATGCAGCGGCACTAATTGGAAGAAAATGGCCACAGCCTCTCTGTTGGACAAGGAGGCATCTCCTGTCCTCCCTGATGGTTTTGAGTGACCCCTGTGTTTGTGGGGAAACGGAGTGCTGGCTGCCTTCTGCTGCTGGATGTGGCCCCAGGAGAGAGAATTCTGGCAGTAGGATACAGCGCAAGACACAGGTGGCGTCCCAGCTGCTGGTTTCTGGTTTCTTGCAACAGCAGCCCTCAGTCCTTTGAGGTGAGGAAAGAAGGCAGTTGGTGTCTTTGGAAAGGGCTGTTGCCAAGCATTCATCACCCTTGCTTTCCCTCCCATGTTCCTCAGAGCATTGAGTTTCCAGTGGCCAAAGGAAGCTCTCAGCTGGGGCTCTGTACCTTTAAGAGAGACACCAAAGGAGGAGGAGGAGCTAAATCAGGCGGAATGCACGCTGCTCCTTAAAGGGACAGAATCCCAATTCTGAAAGAGAGGAGTCCTAGTCTCGTTTGTTCTTGTGTGGGAAAGCTACTGTATAAATGTTCTTCCAATATAGAGGAAGACCCAAAGCAAGGGTGGTGACATAGCTGTGGCCTGAAGGGAACACATGCATCAGTTTTGCTAAAACAAAGTGACACAGGACTGGTTCTAGATTCCCTAGAAGAAGAGAATGAGAAAGATGGGGAGGGAGGAAGGAAAAGAGGGGAAGAGAGAGAGAGACAGAGAGAGACCATAGCTGCATTGGAATTAAACCTGATCTCCCGGGGGAAGCCAAGGATCCTGCCAAATGCTCTCCCCCCCATCTTTTATATTGCAAGGTTTAATCTTGCTCAGTCAGCAGTTTTGAACATATTCCAGGAAAGCTTTTAAGCTTGATAAAGCTAGACGCCTTAGCATTTTTGAGCGATACTCTAGCCATGAATGATACGCACCAGTTGCACTGTCATTGGGCTTTAAAGAGGAGGTAATTAAATTCTTCCTAGGAGTCCAGTTTCAATGTGGGGATTGCGTGGGGGGTGGAGAGGTGCATTTAAAAAGCAGGTGAACTTTGGAATATCTGCACAGGGCCAGACCATTTAAAAAGCATATGGGGAAAGGAGGGGAAAAGATTTTTTTAATAAAAAAAATGGCATGTTCATTTTCATAATGTGTTCATCCAGTCTCTGAAGAAGAGTAAAAACTATCAAAGCCCTGGTAGCATCACAAGCCAGTAAGTTATCCATCTTTTGATTTCCAAAATCCAAACGTCTCTCCGTGTGTGTGTTTGTGTATGCATCTGTGTGTTTAATAAAAAGGACCTCAAAGCAGAGTACCTCTGATCTTACACAGAAGACCTTTCTTTGTGAAGGAAACTATGTTTTGTCCCCATGCGTACAAAGCAAAGGTCTTCCTGACCATGTGGACCACAAGCTAATTGCCCCCAATAAGCCGGGTACTCATTTTATTGACCTATGGAAGGATGGGAGGCTGAGTCAACCTTGGAGCCCTGTAGGATTGAACTCACAACATTGTGGCTGCAGTACCAACATTTAACCAATGTGCCAACATTTAACCAATGGGCTCCCTAGATAGATAGATAGATAGATAGATAGAGGATGACATCCCATTATGCAATAACAATATTGTACACTAAACTTGCAACCTTATAACTTTTTTCTATTCATATCTATGATCGCGGCAATACTGCCATACCTGCAAATGGCCCTAAAGCTCACCTTAAAAGCCTGGAAGCTGTATCAAATGAAGGAGTTCTGTGGCACTGGAGAGCAGGGCACTGGATGATGGTGTCAGGATTATGGGACATG
Organism: Gambelia wislizenii; assembly: GCA_030847615.1. Taxonomy (NCBI): domain Eukaryota; kingdom Metazoa; phylum Chordata; class Lepidosauria; order Squamata; family Crotaphytidae; genus Gambelia; species Gambelia wislizenii. The sequence continues at coordinate 28,359,141 of JAUMIR010000012.1, read as the reverse complement.
GAGTGTGATAAATTTATACTGTAAAGAGCAAAATGTGTAAGATACGTCATATGGCAGATAGGTCAGATGCATCCAGCTCCGTCCTGCTAGTGATTTGTAGTATGATGAGGAATTGCAACAGGATCCCACAGGGATCTCTGTTTCTGCTCATTGCCCCACAGCTCACTCACTGGCAGGAGGGAGATGGATTCGCTATCCTTCAGCACCCCCACACCCCAGTGTTACAGAACTCCTTTGCTCAGTATGGCTGCCGGGCTTTTAAGGTGGGATTTAGGGAGTCAGACTGAGAAAGCGAGCGAGCAAGAGAGAGAGCATAGCTATGACATCACAAAACTACGTCTCCCTTGCAGGATCTCAGCCAGTAACTTTTATTAGTAATCAGTAGCAAACATTAGTAATTAATTAATTAATTGCCAGCTTGCATCCAGTTCTGTGTTGTATAAAGAAAGGAAATTTATAGTTTCAGTGATACTCTGTGATGCCCACCTCTTTGCTAGATAATAAAGAAATGTGCTTCCTGTAGCTACCAGTTGGAAAAGTTCCAGCCTAGGATCAGAGTTTCTGATATATATATATATATATATATATATATTTAAATCCAAGGGCTGCTTGGGTTCCTTCCCATCACCACCACCTTTGACAAATTAATAGAGCGAGATTTGGGAAGGGGTAGTTTTTCATCTGCTGCATTTAAGCAAACCTGTGCCAAGGAACCTTGGCCTGGAAGCTTCTAAAGTTTTTGCAAGGACCCTCTTGGAGGGGGAAGTGAAGCACTTCCAAAAAGCTGAATGTAAGAGCCTTGCCTCTTTTTTTTAAAAAAATGAAACACTCCTTCCCCTGCCCTGTTTCATTTGTACACCCCCATTTCTCTGTCTTCCATTGCTGTGGGAGAGCTCATCTTTTGTGGTGCTGTTGAGTTTCCATAGGGACTAACTATTCTTTTCACTTAAGAAAGGCTACTTAATGAATGGAAGGTTTTTTCCCCCTTCTTCTTCCAGGAATATCACAAGACTTAGTCTGCATGGCTAGCCTTTCATTACAGCTTTCACCTCTGATGCAAAAAAAAAAAAAAAATACCTATCAGATACCCAGACAAGAAAATGAAAGGGTGGGAGAAAAATAAAGAGAAACAGAAGGACGGAAGGAAGGAATACATAGAGCAAGTTATAGATGGAAATAACGTTCACAAATATTTTCCCCAAAATGGCTGATAAACATGTTTCTGCTCAGAAAATGATCTAACTGGGGACACTGTGCAAAAGTTGCCCATGGTTGTTTTGCACAGGAAATAACTGCTTCTGCACAGAAACTAATATTTCTGTGGAGAAATATTATGTTCTGCACCAAAAATGCTGTTTCCTGCACCAAAAATGTTGTTTTCTATGGAAAAACTACGATGTGTGAATTTTGCGCAGAATATGTCCTAAATTGCGAATAGGTTTTGAAAACTGAGCAATTTTCGAGGACTTTCTTGCAGAGGGGGAATGAAATTGCTAAGATTACTCATTGCTTCTGACAAGAAGAAAATTTTAAACAGAGGCTGGATGTCCATCTGTCGGGGATGCTTTGATCGTGATTTCCTGCGTGGCAGGGGGTTGGACTGGATGGCCCTTGTGGTCTCTTCCAACTCTGCAATTCTATGATTCTATGATTCTATGAATTACATCTCTAGAGTGAATGAGAGATCTATTTGTCTATCTATCTATTAAAGATTTATATCCCACCCTATATCATAGAACCATAGAGTTGGAAGAGACTACAAAGACCATCCAGTCCAACCCCCTTCTGGCATGCAGGAATAGACACATTGTTTAAAAACCTGCAAAGAAGGAGACTTCACCACACTCCAAGGCAGCAGTATTCCACTGTTCAACAGCATTCCACTGTTGAACAGCTCTTACCATCAGGAAATTCTTCCTAATGTTTAGGTGGAAGTTGACCATAGAGTTGACTTGGAGGACCTCCAGTGTGACTCTATGGTTTTCCAGATACCTAGAGAGACCTCTCCCCCTCAACCGTGGGTACCAATCCAACATAAGTGGGGGGCAACCCATGTAGAATGTATAGGTCGTAACCATCACTTTGGACATGTTGCATTTTATGTATGGCCAGGCAGAAGTTGCCAGGATCCTGCTGTTTTTTGAGGACAGTGGCAGCTGTTGTGCCCCATATCAGTGGGATGGTGAATCCACTCCAGCCTCTAGCCTGAAATTTAAAAGGACTGTCCAATATCTAGATACAGTTCAACGTGACAGAATTTGTTCATGGTGGCTACCAGAGTCCCGATAAGCTAATTATTCCAAGCTCTGCCTCTCATTTCCCTTCTCAATTGCAGATGCTACGTACTTGTCCCTCCACAAAAAAAATATAGCTCAACATTAAACATGGTGTTTGGCAGTGGAATGTGCTGCCTGGGAGTGTAGTGGGGTCTCCTTCCTTGGAGGTTTTAAAACAGAGGCTGGATGGCCATCTGTCAGGAGTGCTTTGATTGGGTGTTCCTGCATGGCAGAATGGGGTTGGACTGGATGGCCTTTGGGGTATCTTTCACCTCTATGATTCTCTGGAGTGCTGGGGAAGAAAAACCTCCCCAATGGGAATATTTACTGATGTCACAATGGGCCTTTTGAAGAAATATTGTATGAAAATAATTATTACTTTGTCAGATCCCTCCCTGGTTGGGCTTTTCAGGTTGGGTGTTTATTCTGACAATTCTTCCTTTTTGTATTGATTCAGAGGTTTGCCAGCTATGACAATTTTTTCTTTGCAAGTATAACTAAAACACATGCACACACACACACACAATGCAGAGAAGTTCCCTTTGGAAGAGATCCCTGTAACAAGAGCCTACACTTAGCCATGCATTCCTTTATAATAAAGTTTTGTGCTTTTATTTGTATGAATCCTTAGGTAAAGTACGCACAAACACACACACACACACAAACCCAAGGCAGCAGCAGCTGGTGCTGCTTTCCAGACTTGGAGTCCTGCAGCATAAAATTGAATTCAGCCTGGAATGTGTGTCTGCCCTGCTGCTCTTGAGTTCCAGGAGGAAACTCTAAGATAGCATCCATTTCCCCCCCTAGTCATTCACTGGAATCTCAACAGAGTCATCTTATCTGAGCAATCAAAGAAGAGCTACCCTGTTGCTTTTCATAGCTTGGAGTGAGAGACAGAGAGAACAAAGTGTGGATGAGATCAGGAACTAAACCAGGAAGTGGCATGACATCACTTCCTGTTCCTTCCACCAATGGTATCGGAGGCCTATTCAGGCACCAATGCCACTACCCTCATTACAACAGGAGCAAACCAAGTAGCAAACCACTGGAAGATGGAAGAACGGACGACTGACACACAGCCTTGTATTCCAGTTTCCATTTGGAGGATGTATATCTCTTCTTGTTTTGAATTTGTCTTAACTGGTTTTGATTTTATGATGGTTTAATTGCTTTTTAACCATTGTATGCTGTTACTTTTTAGCTATCTGTGTTTTAATTGTTCCAAGCTGCTATGAGTCCCACAATGGGGAAAATGAGATGAGGAGGTGGGGCGGAGAAGAAACGGAAGAAGAAGGGAGGAGGAAGAAGAGGAAGAGGAGAGGAAGAACAGGAAGAGGAAGAGGAAAAGAAGAAAAGGAGGAGGAAGAAGAGAAGAGGAGGAGGGAAAAAAAGAAGAAGAGGTAGAGGAAGAGGAGGAGGAGAGGAAGAGGAAGAAGAAGGATGAAAAGAAGAAGAGGAAGAGGAAGAGGAAGGAGGAGGAGGAAAAGAAGAAGAGGAAGAGGAAGAAGAAGAGAGGAGGAAGAAGAGGAGGAGGAGGAGAGGAAGAAGAAGGGAAAGAGGAAGAAGAAGGAGGAAAAGAAGAAGAGGAAGAATAAGGGAGGAAGAGGAAAAGAAGACGAGGAGGAGGAAAAGATGAAGAGGAAGAGGAAGAAGAAGAGGAGGAGGAGGAGAGGAAGAGGAAGGAGGAATAGAAGACAATGAAAAAGAGAAGACAAGAAGAGGCAGAGGAGGAAAAGAAAAAGAGGAAGAGAGAGAAGAGAAGAGAAGAGAAGAGAAGAGAAGAGAAGAGAAGAGAAGAGGAGGAGGAGGAGGACAACGAAGGTGGCTGCCATATCCCAGCTGGAACCAAAGGTCATAGCAGGCCTCACATTTCCTGGGTGCCTTCCGCTAGCTCTCGGCGCTTGGCTCTTGAGTTGCTATTTAATTTCATTCTTTTTAAACCTTTGCATAAATAATGTACTCCCTCCTCCCTTTTTTAATGCTGTAGGTCTCCTTGGGTCCTGCATAGGGAGAAAGGTGGAATATAAATCAAATAACTAAATAAATTGCACATGGATGTGCATGCACATTTAGCTGTGCCCTCGGGTTGCACATTTCCTGTTGGTCCAGATGTATGCTGGAAGCCAGTGCAGCTGGTCCCTAAAGCATACACTTGGCAACAGTTTCAAGGCCAACTTCCTGTAGAGCAGTGTTTCCCAAATTCATTTCTTCCCAGATTTTTTGGACTTCAGCTCCCAAAATTCCTGATCATTGGCCAAGGTAGCTGAGGCTTCTGGGAGTTGAAGTTTGAAACATCTGAAGAACTAGAGCTCCGGAATCACTGATTTGTAACAATCAGCGTCACATGCAATTGTGCATTCCATTGCAATTCAGTTGCATGATGCTGCCGTTCAACATGAGGTTTGCATAGCAGAATCCGGGTATAACTTCACATGTGGAGTTAACTTCTTCCTCTTCTTCTTCCTCTCCTCCTCCTCCTCTTCTTCTTCCTCTTCCACTTCTTCTTTAAAGCATATAACCCCGATGTAGGATCTCATGCCATGTTTCTGATGAGCATTAAGAGTGCACTGCCTGGACAACTACACTGTGCCCAAGTCCTTTCCAAAATGACTATCGCTTACATCTGTCACTGCAGCCTCACTGTTTTGCAACATTCACTGCTGGCTCCTTACTCACACCATCTTTAGCTTGAATGTTGATGGCGCTTCCAAGGCAGCATGGCAGTCCTGCCAGTTTAGGGAAAGCAGACCAGCAGTTGCTGGTTTCAAGACCCCAACACCACTGGGAGTCTCCTAAGCCCAGCCACCTTCTCGACAAATTCTCCATCCATTTCTTTTCTGCTCTTTCTTGGCTCCCTCCTTCCCTCCTTCCCAGTAATAAAGCTGCTCTCAAGAATTCTCCTGTCTCTCAGATTTGGGCGCTAAGCTCTCTGCTGTAATTACCCTCCTTCTCTACCGATCCCCAAGGCCTTTTCTGCCAGCAGCTTTGCCAGCCTTCAGCATGCACGACTGCGCAGGTGGGTGGAAACATAAAGGGATCTTTGTTTGGAGCAGGCTGCCAGGAAGGGGGGGTCTTCCTTTGATCTCCCAAGCCCTGCGATGTGATGTAATAACCTGTAGAATTAAACAGTAACAAATAGAAATAATCTCATTAGCAACCCAAGATCAAGAAAAGGATACAGATCGCCACCCTGGTGGAGGACTATGTTTTGGGGCAGTGCTAAAAAGTGCCTCTTTTAGCAAAGCTTTCCTCCCTCCCTCATCTCCCTTCCTTGAAAGAAAATTGTTCAAAAAACTAAGCAACTAGGAAAGGCTTCCATGTTGTTGCTATTTGACATCAAGTTGGCTTTGATGTACGGCAATCCTATCAATGAGAGACCTCCAAGCTATCTTTAAACATTGCTTCATAACCTGTGGTCAGTGGACCCCCCAGGGGTCCTCAATGTCTGCAAAGGCTTGAAAGTTGCTTGGCCCAACTCTTCCCTGCAGTGGAGCAGCCATGTGACAGGAGCCAAGGCAAAGGCTGGCTGGCTGGCTTGGCCTGCGCATTGCCATTCAATCCACTCCAGCCACAAACTTGCAGGAAGAAGCAGGAGAAAAGTCTTCCCTCCCCCTCCAGTGCCTCTGAGGGAAGGTTTCATGGATGGTGTAACTGTATTATTATTATTATCAGGTATTATTGTTACGGTTTTAAATCTTGAGTTAAGTCTGGGGGTCTGCAGCAACAAAAGATATCTAAAGGGGGTCCCTGGTAAAGAAAAGGTTAAGAGCCACTGATCTTTAAATATATGATGCGATGTCATGTAGAAGAGGGAACGATCTTGATTTTTTTGCTGCTTCCGTGATTAGAATACGAACTAATGGATTTAAATTACAAGTAAAATGTTTCCACCTAAACTTTCGAAAGAACTCTTTAACTGTAAGAGTGGTTTGACAGCCTTGGAGGGTGGTAGGCTCTGCTTTTTTGGAGGTTTTTAAACAGAGGTTTGAGGGACATCTTTCAGGAGTGTTTTACTTGTCTATTCCTGCGTGGCAGAATGGGGTTGGACTAGATGGCCCATGTGGTTCCTTCCTTCTCTAAGAATCTAGGATTCCATCCCTGGGCAACTTCTGCCTTGGTCAGGTCTTACAAACTCAGGGTAGTTCTAGCTTCTTGGTTTGAATTACTCCACCTGAAGTGGTGTCTCCATTTCCCTCCTTCAGCCTTCCACTTTACCAAGCATTATTGTCTTTTCCAACAACTCACATCGTCTTATGGTATTTCCAAAGTACAACAGCCTCAGTTTAGTTCTCTTTACTTCTAGGGAGAGTTCAGGTGTGACTTGTTCTAAGACCTATTCATTTCTCTTTTAAATAGTTCATGGTATCTGTAGAATTCTCTTCCAGCTCCTCATTCCAAATGCAAACCATTGTTTGAAATGCCCTATATACACTGACCAGAATCCGGTTGGTATCAAACATATTCATACATTCCCCTGACAGAAGCAGTTGGATATTGGATATCCTTCTTGAATTGTGGTGCCCAGAACTGTTGTTGTTGTTGTTGTGTAAGCCTAGGAACACTACTTCAGACACTCCCTGGGCATGCTCCTTAACAATAGGGTAGGGAGTTGGATCAGATCTCATGCAACAGAAGAGTGTAAGGCCATACTGCTTGTTGCACAAATAGGGCATCCAAAAACACTATTCAGTACCTGAGCATAGCTACATTGGTGTCCTTTTCATGCTACACAATGTCTAGCATCTCAGCCCCAGAACTCCCGCCCCCAGCCAGCATGGCCAGCAGAATGGGTGATTCTGGGACTTCTAGTCGGAAAGAGTAATATTTCCCAAGCTCCATGAGTCCCTGGAGGGTTTGATGTGATATATGCGATCAGAACTTCAAGAACTTGTGATGGAGGCGAGATTTGAACCCGAGACCTCCTGAACCACAGCCTGTCTTTCAACAATGCTCTCACACAAAAACACACATGCACTCCAGCACCCAAAAGGCTGTGCTTTCAGATCCAGGGATCAATCCCACCCACCCTAAGATGTTCCCCCTGCCGCTTCCCTTCGCCAGCTCAGCGCAACGGGCCACCCTTGACCCTCTTCCAAAGGCTTTTGTGAATTCGATTTGCCCTTGGCTATCTTCCATCCCTAATCCTATTTTCGCCCTTTTCTATCCAATTTAATACAGCTTCTGTAAGTCAAAATTAATTATGTTGGGCACTCTGTCGGTCACGAGGGAGAGAAAGCAGAGAAGTTCTCCTTTACCATGAACAAGAAATGGGGGGGGGGAAGGCTTAAACACCCACCCCACAAAACCAAAAAAATATCAAGTTTGATCTCATTCAGGAAGGAGTTTAAGAGGGAAGAATGTGGCCAAAGATTAATCTCATGGCCCAGCTTTTTCCTTTCCAATTAAAAATTCTCTCTTTCTCTCTCTCTGTGGACTTTATCAGATGCAGCAAATATGGCATCATAAGGATCAGACAATGTTGTCCTTTTGCAATTATGTCAAGTCAAAAAGCTGTCCTATTGTATCGACAGGCCAAGCTGTCAATAGATTGGTTCTTGCGAGAAGATGCGTGTGCACTTAAAAGTCTAAAAACAGCTAAATTACAAAACAAAACATACATGCAAGCACTGAAACACACTTAAAAACTTGCGTGCAACAGAGGGAGGTTCATAAAAAGAGCATCCCATGGCTAGTTTTTCTGTTCCTACATGGAAGTGATCTGATGGGGATTGCCCACTGTTGCTAAAATCGTGCCAGCAGGAACAGGGTGTGGTTTCACACACTTGCAATCACGGCAAAAGAAACCACACCATAACCAATCTATTGATGGCTTGGCCCGACAATAAAAAAAGAACTCCTTATTTACAATACATAATCACGAAATCACAATGTTGTGTGGCATCTGTGCTCTTTCGCATTCATTAAGCATCGTTATAACACCGTAATTGCTGCATCTGATAAAGTCGCTAGTCTTTCCAGGTTATTTCTGCCTCTGATATAAAACATTTTGTTAAAGAAGGAATGCCCAGGAACACATATACTTCCTTAACTGAGGTATACCCAAACTCTGCTGCATTGTCATCTGTAATCCACCTTTCCCATCTTTACCTCACCTTGTGGCAGGTGAACAAATTTAAAGAATGTTTGGCCCCTCTACTAGAGCCAAAATACACTACCCTGGTGGGAAACTTTAGAAGAATTATTCCAGCAGCGTCCAACTGCATGCTGTTACGCTGTTCCCTGTCCCTTTAAGTTATGTTATGCATCTGTTTAAAGCTGTGTTTAGGAATATCCTGTGCTCTTTTCTTGTTCTTCTTTCTTTCTTTTCCTCTTTTTTTTTTTTTTGGCCTTCTATTTTCGCCAGCCGAGACAACGAGCCGTAGACACTATGCAAGCCCTGAAAAATTCCAACTGTGTACCTCTTCCGAAGAGAAAGACAATCCTTCAGAGGACCTGAGGGACCCGACACGTCATCCGTCCGCTCTGTGGACAAAGCAGACACCATGGGCTTGAGACGCCTCTTCAGCCAAGTCCTGGTTTTACGCTCATAAAAAAAAGAAAATAGTTCTGGATTTTAGAACTTTAAAAAAAGGAACCCACGCTGGAGTGTTAAAGCTGGCCTCCCTTCTTTGCCTTGCCTCAAAGAAATTCGGGAGGTGAAGGTTTTCCAGCCATTTACCACCAGGCTAGGGAAAGCCTCACCTCACCAATTTCATTGTATCAACTTGCTCTGAAAAGCACAGGGTTGTGAATCAAACACCAAATCCACACTACAGAAATAATCCATATGAAACTGGATTATTTGCTATGGCTCTTTCCTATGGAGTCCTATGGGGTTTGTAGTTTGGAGAGGAACCAGCACTCTTTGGCAGACAAGGCTAAAGACCATGTAAAACTACAAATCCCAGGATTCCATAGGAATGAGACATGGCAAATAATCCAGTTTCAAACTGGGTTATTTATGTAGTGTGGATTGAAAGACTCACTAGTCCTTTACCCAGAGCATAGGGTAGGGCACTTGGGACTATATGCAGTCCCCAAGGCTGGCTTGGGGGCCCTTGACTCTCCGGACTCCCCCCTTTTTTTGGCTGTCCAAAAGTGAATTGTCTTTTCTGGAAGTTTCTTGTAATAATATTTCACCTCTTTTAAACTAGTTACAGCTTCACCCCTGCACTGTTTCACACTATGGGGAAGGGAAAAAAAATTCCAAAACCAAAAGTGATTTTGTATCACTTCCAGGTGCCATTTTGAAGGAGAAACAGAGGCAAAACAATTGATTGAGATAGGCTTTTCGTGGTGTGCCATGCTGTTTTGTGGTTTGTACATTGCCACCATTGTGTAGTGATTTGTATATTGGACTAGGACCCTAGAGACCAAGGTTTGAATCCCTACTCAGCTATAGAAACCCATTGGGTGACCTTGGGCAAGTTGCACTCTCTCAGCCTCAGAGGGAGGCAAAAGCAACCCCCCCCCAAACAAACCTTGCCAAGAAAACTCCATGATAAGTTAACCTTAGGCTCACCATAAGTCAGAAACAGTTTGAAGGCACTCAACAACAACAAGCTAATCTTTTCACAACTCTTAATAGTTTCCAGTTTATACATTGTTTTCTCTTAAGCAACATTTATATTTATAGTTCTTATCGATGTTTTTGTATAGTTTTAATCTGCATTAAAAAAAAACAGGTTGCAAGCTGCCTTGAGACCCCTAATTGGGGGAAAGTCTGGATAACAATTAATAAAAATAAAAATAAAATAATACACTAAGAAAACAAAGTATTTGAGAGGAGAGTTCAGAGGGGGCTTTGGTTGAGGAAGAGGGTAGTGGTGGGGTTTAGGCATGTTTGTATGCATTTGAAAGGGTGGTTAGTCAGGTGATTTTCACATGAAAACTGGACCAACATTTAAAAGAGAAACAGTTTGGGGTTCAGGAGCCACAGAAGTAGGGGCCAGGGACCACATCTGGACCACATCTGCCTTTCCCCCACTCTTGGTTAAAAGCCTCAGCTATATTCCTGTGTGGACACAGCATTTCCAGCACTAGTAGACATTGCACTTGGGCTTGGAGGTTTAAATATTTGCTGTTTTCAGCTTGCCTGTTGACAGCTATGAGGTACCCACTCTCTGCCTTACTTGTTCACCCCAATTCCCAGCACAGCTGAAGCAGCCTTTCTCTCCCAGTGGAGAATTTCTCCTTTGGAACTGGCGCCAGTATTCCAAAATGCCAATGACCTCTGGAACCACATAAGATTTAGTGGTTTCTTCAGTTCAGCTCTAATGAGGCTTTGCAGAAACCACTGGAGGAGCCAAGTGGCCAATTCTTCTTTAACCCTTAGAATATCTCGAGGAAAAGGAAAGGCACACACCCGCCAAGTTCTTGGGAACTGTTCCTTTATCTTGGAAATGAGCTTCGAGAAGACAGAGAGGTGGAGAAGACAGACAAGTTCTTGAAGTTCTGATCCCATATATCACATCAGACCCTCCAGGGACTCATGACAGCTTTCTCTAAATATATGAAGCTATGTCATGTCAAATCTGGATGGAGCCAGCTTGTTTTCTGCTGCTCCAGAGACTAGGACACAAAACAATGGATTCACAAGAAAAGAGATTTCACCTAAATTTTTAGGAAGAACTTCTTGACTGTAAGAGATGTTTTTGAGTGGGATAGACTGCTTTGGTGGGTGAGGGACTCTCCATCTTTGGAGATTGGATGGCCATCTTGCAGGAATGTGTTAGTTGTGGATTCCTGCATGGGAGAACGGGGTTGGACTAGATGGCCCTTGTGGCCCCTTCCAATTCTAAGGTTCTATGGTTTTGTGAAATAAGATTTGAAAAAAGAGCTATGTACAAAAGATATATTCTAAATCCTACCATCAGACAAGGTAGGGGAAGCTATTTCATAACAAATTGGTGTCCTTGTCTAGTCAGAGTTACCTTGGTAGCAGCCAGATTCATGGTATCGGCTCTGGAAAAGCCTTCTGTGTGATATTTAAATACTGGTGTATAACAGGTTGGGTTAAGTATGACTCTGTGGCCATATATGGCCCTCCGATGCTGTCTTTGTGGCCCTAAATCCCTAAAGGCTTTCTAGACTGCCTTCTTTTCTTACGACCCCAAAAGAGAGTGAATTGCATCCCTGAAAGTATCCAGAAGCACCAGTTCACCTTTAAAATGGGTTGCATTGTTTAAGATTAAAAGAAAGACCCATATTTCAAAACAAAAAATAGACTTGTAACCTTTTTGGCAGGGGATGATTTTGGGCAGTCTGTGAAGTGGGAGTTTGTATATCCCAGCTCACTAGAGCAGTTAATCCACCTCAGGTTTTTATTCAGGCTTTGAAGGGACTATCCAAAGTTATGAACTCTATCTGCAAAATGGGTTCAGCACCTTGGATAGGTCCTTTAAAGCTCAGCAAAACCTGGCATGGATTCACTGCCCCATTGAGAGGGGAACAACCACTCACCCCGGAGTGTCCCAGGAACATAAAACTATCCCCTAGACACACCATGGTTGCCTACCCTCATATATAATATGGTTTCCCCCTTTGAATGTAGTTTAATTTTACTTGGTTTATCGTTGGATGCTCTGGTTTTGTGTATGGCTAAAAAGTAAGCATCTCTGGAATATGTGTGGATGCCTTTTTGCTAACTAACAACTTGTTGGTGGCTTATGCATGAACAAGCTTGCTCATAGAAATGAAAGGTGACCAAGAAAAGCACATAGTCACAAGATGGCAGCTGTGATGACCCTCCGCGGGCCTCTAAAGCTCTGGAGGAACCATCAATGGGAGAACCAGGCCCTCCACATCCAGAGGTTTACCCGTCCCCTGAATACATTGTTGAATAGTGAGTCAACACAGAACTAAATCCCATGGATTCAATGGATCATCTCTAGCCAGGGCCACCAATAGGCTCCAAGCCTCCAAGGAGTCACATCACATCCTCCATCCTGGGAAATTCTCGAACAATTGACAATGATACAAGGGATGACACCTCCTTTCTATGTACATGGAGGGTTTCCTTAAAATATATTTTTGTGGGAGCAGGGAGTGTCAGTTGTCCCCTTCTGCTGTGGTAGAGACCCATGATGAATTTGAATCATATGATCTGCTATTTACATGGATCTGCTCTGGGTGGATGAGAAATGAATTTGGGAGGGGCAGAAAAATGTCAGATTTTCCCAGTCACTTGGCTTTTTAGCAAACAGAGTCTGCCTACTGAGTTGGCAGCAGGCCGGGCCAGGGAGAAAAAGAGGTCATCTCTAAGAGAAATGTTGTCTCCAGTCAATCCATTCGTGGACCAAACAGAAGCTCCCAGCTTCCATAGCTGCCAGACTGTAAAGTTAGTGAGGCAGAAGTGTGAGACTTTGAGAGAGGAGGCTGGATTTTGGAGGAAATTCTTGCTCTTTCATTTCCTCCGGCCAGATGTGAATGAGGTAACAAAAAAGTCAATGAGGTAACAAAACTGTTCTGGCCAGATGAAGCCATATTGGTTCATTCAGCTGACTGATAAACCCCACATGTTCTGGTGAACCGGAAATGTTGAGGCTCTTATGAATGTTTATGGCAAACCGGACCCAGGGATAACATGGTAGAGTGGTTTTACACCAAGACTTTGAATGTAAGTTCCTTGTTTTCTATGTAAGCTCCGTAAAACACCACCTGTATCTCATTGGGCTTGTGGCAATGAAGTGCCTCTTCCAAATTGGCTGTGTCATTGGGGCAGCACAGAATATTCAGATACTTAAGGATTTAAGCAGGGTGCCGTCCACATTATGGGATGGAAAGGGAAGCTGTTGGCTTGGCCCAGGTTGAAATCTCATATAAGTGGGCCAAGGATGGGAAATAGTTTCTTGGAGGTAGTGGAACTAAGGGGTGGAAAGTCCAAGGGTAAAGAAGCCGGAGAGGGTGAAGAGTGAACTGAGAAATGGGGAGCTGGAGGAAGGTTGACCGAGGCTTAAGGGAACAGAAGGGAGAGGAGGCAATAAGAGTAAGTCAGACAGGAGTTTCCAAATCATAGAATTGCAGAATTGAAATGGACCCCAAGGATCCATTAGTCCAACTCTTGCTAATACAGGAAAACAGACAGCTAAACCATCTCGCCATACCCTGAACTAGTCTGTTGAGCGGTGTCTCCCATGTCAGCCTAGTGGTGAATCCATTCCAGGTTTTGGCTAACTTTAAAAGAGATATCCAAGGTGCTGGAACAATTTGGGAATGGACTTCACCACCTTGGATAATTCCTTTAAAGCCTGGATTAAAACACAAAGCAGATTCACCGCTCCACTGACATGGGAAACCATCGCTGTTTCTGCTCCACTACCAAAAAGCTATGACCATCAGGAAGTTTTTCCTGATCTTGAATCAACATTTCCTTTCTTGCAATTTAAACCCCCTGGTTCAGGTTCTACCCTCTGGATCACTGGAAAACAAACTCACTCCATCTGCTACATGAACCTCTCCGATATCTGAAGGTACTGATGCTATCAATCTTCTCTTCTCCAGGCTTCCAAAGAAATTTCATTGCACTTAATTAGTTAGATTTGGCTGGAAAATATTCTGAAATGGAGCTGTTCTCACAGAAGGCACTACTCAGGGCAACATGGCACAAAATATGCTCTAGGGACTCCATGGGCAAAGAAACTGAGGCACACAGGTTTCAGTTCTCCTGGGTCCTGTATTTTTTAAGGGACCAGGCAGGGAGAAATAGATTGGCATTGGGCAGTCTTCTTCAGGGTATGGGCCTTAAGTGCCCTTTCAAAGCATCTTAAGAGCACATTGAAAAACAACATGCAAGGTGCCTCTCCTAGTGCAGAACCAAGGTTGTAAATCCAGTAGGGACATAATTCTCTCATTTTCTTCTCGAAGGAACCAATGAATAATTCTAGTAATTTTTCTTCCCGCTGCGAGAAAGTTTTGAAAAACCACGTTGTTTTTGCTGCCTATTCGCAATTCGGGACTTATTCCATGCAAAATTCGCATGTGGTGGTTGACATAGAAAACCATATTTTCTACACAGGAAACAGCATTTCCAAAGCAAAACATAATATTTCTACATATAAAAAGCTGTTTTCTGTGGGAAATAACCACATGCATGTATTGCGCAGAAGGAGCCTCAAACTGCAAATATTCTCATCAGTCCCGATTTCTTCTCAGGATTTCTCAATACTTGAAAAACATGTGTTTCAACCATTTTGTAAGCATTTTTGAATATTTTTTTCCATCCCTAAAATCCAAACTTTGGTCTCTTTCCCACTGCACAGTATTTTTTATTTTTATTTATTTATTTATACCCCGCTCTTCAGAGCGGCTTACAAATTATTTTAAGCAACAGCAATTTACACATCTACACTGCATTAAGCAGTTTACTTTGCTTGTGAAGATATATTGTGCAGGGGCATGAAAACAGATGATCTAAGGGGTGTGGTAGGGTCAAAGGCCACAAACACAGTCCCATCGGACTATACTTTGTCCAGCCCTGCTTTAGGTCACTCATACTACACGACAATAGCACCATGATTCATTCCACTTTAACTACCATGGCAGCATCCTGTGGAAACCTGGGAATTAATGTTTGGGGAACACTACAGTTCTCTGCCTGAACATTTTAAATACTTCATGAAACTATAAATCCCAGGATTCCACAGCATGGAGCTCAGAGGGCAGTTAAAGTGGTGTCATAGTGTTATATCTATGCATATTGAAAGGGTGTTGGGTCACATAGCAACCTTTGCCTTGCATGGGAGAGCTTTGTGGTGGGATGTGTCCCCGGTTTATAAACCACCCAACCTTTGCGCTGCTACTTCTGTTGTTGTCATTGTGTGCCTCCAAGTACTTCCCAGCTTATGGCAATCACAGGGTTTTCTTGGGAAGATTTGTTCAAGGGTGGGGGGCTGCCCTTGCTTTCCTCTGGAGCTGAGAGAGTGTGGTTTGCCCAGTGGGTTTCCGTGGATGACCAGAGATTCAAACCCTGGTCTGTGGGAAGGTAATGAGTCTAGAAAATAAAATTGTATTAAAAAAAATCCAGGATCTAGTCCTTTAAAAAGCAACAAGAAATATCTTCATTTAAAAAGAATTAAAAACATTCATTCACTTTTGACTTCATGTTCATGCAGAATGCGCATAGGAATGCAGACTTGTAAGCTCAATTGTCATTTAAAAGAAAAGTGTATTCAGAGGTCTGGGATCCCCCAGTTAAATTAGATTCATTACAAAACAAAGGAGTCAGTTTAAAATGTAAATCAAAGTTTACTGAAGGTATATCAATCTCAATCTACATACTAAAACTTTAAAAAGAGGTTCCTAAACTGACTAAGGAATAGGGTAGGGAAAAAAAAACTCACTCACCAGCCTACAACGGTAGAAGGCTGCATGGTGATACATCATAGCATTGTTACAGATGGCTTAAGATGAAGATGTCTTAAGATGACAAATATGGCTTAAGATGGCTCCAGCCTCATGGAGACTCAAACTTAAAAGAGAACTTACACAAAAGCAATAAAATTCAAATTAGGTCATGTGTTGAATGACCCAGCACTCCAGTTGGCTGGAACTGCCCAGTGAAAGAAGAGAAAGGGAACTTGGGGTAAACAAATGCATGCAGGGGGAAAAACCCTAGACTTTTCTTAGGATGTGAATGAGGTACACAAGATTGTTTTTACATTACAATGATTATTTCCCCACATACTACATGGTCTCCAGGGTTATAGTCCAACGCTCCAACCACTACACCATGCTGGCTGTCATGCTGCTGGTTCTACACTTTTGGATTCCCACCTGGCTTCAAAGAGACTTTGCAAAGGCTAGTGTGCTGCCATGGATGCCAATTCCCTCCCAGGTCAGCTGCTGTACTGACCCTGTGAAGTGGGCCAACCGTTGCTCCCTACCACTTAAGCATTTTGAGACAGAATGTCCTGATGACAGCCAAGCAGCTGTTTTGATCGCCACCCTACCCCTAGATCATGTTCCAGGACCAAACATCCCAGAGGGAGGGCTCTTTTCCTCTCCCCCATGACATGTGCAAGCAGCAAAAGGGCAGATTGCGAAGGGCAATTTTACACCTAATTTAACATGAGCTAGCATGCCCAGGCGTGTTTCCGCATGCAGTCCTGTTCTCCTCAGCAGCCGTTCTCTTTTGTTGCCTGTGAATGCTTTCCAAGGTCTCCAGTGCCTCAGGCAGGGGTTTATGATGTTTAACTCCTCCCTTGCTGGAAGAGACCAGTCCATCCAGTTCCATATTGGCCCTCTGCTGGTTTCCCTCTGACAGCAAAATGCATGGCTTCTTTGCCATCTGAACTGCAGGAATGGAAATTCTGGATCCTTCCAGGTGCAACATTGGTATCCTCCAATCATTTTGTCAGTTGTGGCTGGTGGACTCTATACCATTGGGGGGGGGTGTAGGTGGGAGGTAAATCTGAGCAGGGTTTTATAGCCCATGCCAACCTTCCAGGGGTCTGCAACTGCCATTGCATGTCCATGCAGCAGAAGTGATGCCATATCATTCTGGCTGTCATTTTGGCTGGTTTTCAGCCTTGTAGTGGATTGGGATGTAGGGAAGGGGGGCTGGATGGATGGCAAAAGAAACCATCACATTTGGGGGGGGGAAATCAAAAATCAAAATCAAAAACAAAAAACCCTGAAAATCAGCATGACTTTTTTTAAGGGGGGGTCTAAGCGCTTTGGAGGGCTTCAGGACCCACATTATGGGGTCCCAAGACCCACGTGTGGACAATGTATGCATTGCATTTCATGCTCATGTTAATGTTTTTTAAAAAATATATAATTGATTCTACACTGCTTTGAAGCTTGGCTCAGAAACACAGCCTCAGAGTGGGGTCAGTAAACTTTCTCCCTGGGCTGTTCTCAACATTAATTAATTAATTAATTAATTAATTATGGGTAGGACACCAGCCAGATTCCAGCCAGTAGGCCAGTAATATATTACAGTACAATACCTATATTCATAGGGAATATTTTCCAGGACTTACTGTGGATACTGAAAACTGCAGATAACAGATAACAGCCAAAGCATACCACAGAGTCATCCTGGAGGACCTAGAGAGGACACCTTATTAATTAATTAATTAATTAATTAAGGTACTGTGTCTCTCCCAATATAGGACCCAAGGTGGCTCACAATGTCACCCCCTCTTAAACTGTCCCGCAGAGCCACTATGAACCAGTAGGGACTGAGGGAAGACACCACAAGGTTACAAACAGCAGCTTGCAAGGGGGCCTCAATCAAGTAACTTTCCAATCTTTCTAATCATATTGCACTGCGAATGGAATGAACACACACCTTCAGGGTTAATATGCAGAGGCAACTGGTAGCTTCCATATCAGTGGTATAGTGAAGTCTTTCTGGGGTTTAATTCAAAGTTTAAAGGAGTTATCCAAGGTTCTGACCCCTAGCCCCAACATGAATTCAGCACCAAGGACAGCTCCTTTAAAGTATGGCCACCACTCCTAATATGCAACCTGAACTGCATTTGTACACTGATGTTGGCACTTTTTCAAATTTTTGGACGCCATTCTTCAGTCAATACCTATACATGGAAGCTGACCATGGAGTTGCACTGGAGGACTTAGAAGATGCCTAGAGAGGTGTCCTTTCTAGGTCCTCCAGGATGACACTGTGGTATGCTTGGGCTGTTAACTGTTATCTGAAGTTTTCAGTATCCACACAGTAAGTCCTGGAAAATATTCCCCGTGGACACAGGTATTGTACTGTAATGTATTACTGGCCTACTGGCTGGAATCTGACTGGTGTCCTACCCATACTTATGGAAACAGTTCAACATTTTTGTCCAATGTGGAACAACCGCACTCACTTCAAGGTAGCAGAAGCAGAAATGTGCATGAATGCACATTGAGCATGGATATGCAGTCGTGGATGTTGCACATAGCACATGAACATTTGAGCGTGCATTCACTTGCACATTTACTATCTTGGTTCAGTTGCACCATGTTGCCATTCAACACAAGGGGTGTATAGCACAATTAATATGTGAACCTTTATGCAATTTTGATGTAGGGCCTCAAGGTTGCATAAATCTCTATTTCTTTTTATAAAAAGCACACTTTAAAAAGTATTAAAATGATGTTTAAAAACCCTAAATGAGCCCCCAACACAGTGTCATGGGAGTAACAAGTAAAGTTTAGTCAATACAGCTGTCTTGGGTTCCAGTATAGTAGAAAGGTGACATAGAAATGAAACACACACACACAAATATATATATACATACCCATACATGCATACATAGACACACTCACATACACATACACAAGGGTACCAGTTATTATGTTACTTTTGAAAAGTAGTATTATATCCATGTTACCCCCCAAAGTAACATTTTACCAATAAGGTTGTTATTTTTAACATGTTTCTTCTGAGCTTTCCCCATCCTGATAAACATTTGCCTTCTTTATTAAAATCTTTCTCAAGCTCTATGAAGATTTTTGCTAAACTGAATTACTTTTGCTTCCCCCAAAGCCCCTAAGATAGATGGATCTGAGCAGATCAAAACTTTGCTTTGAGTTCTACTTGGGACAAAATTTCAGTGATAACCCTCAACACCCCCCCCCCTTGACGCACATTTTTTATTTTGTTTTGTTTTAGTGGGGAGAGTTTGTAAAAGAAGGATGGGGTGAGAAGGGATGTGCCCACCCCCCATCACCATCTGGATCCTGAGATTATGCTCCAGATGTTGCTTGCTAAAAACGCGTAAAGTGTTCTTCAAACACAGCAGTGCAGCTGGTCACCCCATTAATATGAACAATATTTGATGGAGGGTGTTTTAATTGAAACCAGTGCAGCAAAACATTCGATGCAGAAGCCTCGTGGTGTGCGTTTCTAGAAGGGTCATTGGGTGTTATTGTGGGTTGGTGTTTTTTTTTTTTAAGGTACAAATGCAATCTTGTTTCACCTTGCTTTCTCTTCCTGCTCACCTTGTTCTCGTACAACGGTTATTACGCCATGCCATCTGGTTTCGCAGTTGTCGCACCGCTGCTTGTTGACAAGGTAGAATTTTTTAATATGGGGGTTACTATCATCCAGACTTCCTTTGCCTCCTCATTTGTGTGATGGATACCTCTAAATAGTCCCCACGGTCCTCCATCTTCAATCCGCTAGCCCAGTTTTATTAGCTTCCATACAAGACACCTACATGTCTGGATTCTCGTTTCCCGCTCCTCTTTGAGGAAATCCAAGACCTTAATGTAAGCGGGGCCATGTTGATCGACTGTTTGTTGTGGTACATTTCTCCTCTCTATCTCCCATCCCTCCCTCTTCCCAGAATGCCTTTTGTGGCTTTAAGCCCAGTAGTTTAGAATTGAAGATCTCTGAAGACAATACTAGAAGCATGGAATCATACAATAATAGAGCTGGAAGGTACCCCGAAGGCCATCTAGTCCAACCCCCTGTCATGCAGGTATCTATATATACAGAACACTTGGGTATGTTTCCTTTCCCAGTGTGCTGATTGGCTGCTTAGGAAACATACCCAACCAATCCCCTCCCTCCTCTCACTCGCTCAGCCAATCACCACCCACATGCAAATTCCCTCTCCACCTCACAACCCACTTCTGCCACTCACTCTGCATCTATGCCCCCAGCCTCAAAAGGACCCGTCCCTCCTCTCCCTCCTTCAGACACTCACCACCTACATGTAAAACTGTGCAATATTATTTTCCCAAAATAATAGTGTTTAGCTGAACCGTGTGAACCTTTCAAATCTACTATAATGCCATATGTTACGCTGGTTACATCTAGTACGCAATTAAAGCACTCCCAAGGGATGGCTAGCCAGCCTTTCCTTAAAGACCTCCAGTAAAGGAGAGCGCCTCACCTTCTGTGGTAGTCCATTCCATTGTCATAGAACCATAGAAGAGGAACAGACTTCAAGGGCCATCTAATTTCAACCCTCTGCCTTGAAGGAATCATAGAATCATAGAATTGTAGAGTTGGAAGAGACCACGAGGGCCATCCAGTCCAACCCCATTCTGCCATGCAGGAATACACGATCAAAGCATCCCCGACAGATGTCCATCCAGCCTCTGCTTAAAGACCTCCAAGGAAGGAGACCCCACCACGCTCCGAGGGAGTGTGTTCCACTGCCGAACAGCTCTTACTGTCAAAAAGTTCCTCCTCATGTTGAGGTGGAATCTTTGTTCCTGGAGCTTGCATCCATTGCTCCGTGTTCTAGTCTTTGGAGCAGCAGAAAACAAGCTTGCTCCATCCTCAACATGACACCCCTTCAAATACTTAAACAGGGCTATCATATCACCCCTTAACCATATTTTTTCCAGGCTAAACATACCCAGCTCCCTAAGTCTCTCCTCATAAGGCATCGTTTCCAGACCTTTCACCATTTTAGTCGCCCTTCTCTGGACACGCTCCAATTTGTCAATATTCTTTTTGAATTGTGGTGCCCAGAACTGGACACAATATTCTAGGTGAGGCCTGACCAAGGCAGAATAGAGCGGCACTATGACTTCCCTTGATCTAGACGCTAGACTCCTATTGATGCAGCCCAAGCCACATGAAGCCTTATGTGGTAAGGCAGTGTGGAAGACGCAACCTTCTTGCTGCCTTGCTGCTTTTCTTCAGAGTGCGGTAAGCCCCGAGTCACAACTGTGACAGTATTACCATGATTGTAACTCTTCCCCCCAAAACCTACCTTTACCGAGCATCAGCTGCATGTGATCGGAGCATGGGAGAATGGCGTTTCTGTCAGGTTTGGGAGAGGTTATGTAGTTAAGTATACATGGACAGGACTGGGTTCCCAGAATTCCATAGGATGCAGCTATGGCACTCCAAGTGGAACCATGGCACTATGATTGTGTAGTATGAAAAAAAGCACAGATTGGCCCCATGTGTTTTTCTACAGTTGCTCATGTAGCACAAAAAATATTACTGATAACAGAAACATCAGGAAGTGATTGAGGCTGAACAGGAAGCCACTGATAGCCTGTGAGGGGCCTGGAGCAACGGCACCCCCTGAACCTTTGATAACCCAGCCCTGTAGGTCAACGTTCTCAGATGCGGAACTGAGAGTGGAAGTATAAGAGCTGGGGCAGCTAGTAAGTTCATACTGGGAAGGAGATTTGTATCTGAATCTCTCATGCCCTCCCATGTTTAACAGATGAAAAACGGGACACATGTGGCCAAGCGACATCACAGTGTGGTCAAGATGGCAGAAGGCATTCATGAGGAAGGACAGACATGCTAGGGGACGTTGCAGCAGTTTGATTTTGCTGAGCCTAATGGGAAGGGTATGATTCCACGGCCTCCTCTCCTCTCTTCCCTGCTGAGTTAACTGAATGCAAACTCTGAATGCAGTTGAAGTAAGCTGAGGACAAAAAGGGAAAGTCAGGGGAGGAGAGAGAGACTGGGAAGTCCCTGCTAAATCGCGACAGTTGAAGGGTATGGCCCTTTGTCAATGGTGGGCAGAGGTCTGAGAAATCCCATCCTACAGAAATAATAGAATCATAGAAGAGTTGGAAGAAATCACAAGGGCCATCCAGTCCAACCCCATTCTGCCATGCAGGAATACACAATCAAAGCAGTCCCAACAGATGGACATCCAGCCTTTGTTTAAAAACCTCCAAAGAAGGAGACTCAACCACACTCCAAGTCAGTGTGTTCCACTGCCAAACAGCTCTTACAGTCAGAAGGTTCTTCCTAATGTTTAGATGGAATCTCTTCTCCTGTAGTTTGAACCCATTGCTCCATGCCCTAGTCTCTGGAGCATCAGAAAACAAGCTTGCACCATCCTCAGTATGAACACCCTTTCAAATAGTTAAACATGGCTATCATGTCCCCTCTCAATCTTCTCTTCTCCAGGCTAAACTTGCCCAGCTCCCTCAGCCGCTTCTCATAGGGCATAATGGCTTCCAGACCTCCCAACATTTTGGTCAACCTCCTCTGGACACGTTCCAGCTTATCGACATTCTTCTTGAATGGTGGTGCCCAGAACTGGACTCAGTATTCCAGGTGAGGCCTGACCAAAGCAGAACAGATTGACACTATGACTTCCCTTGATCTAGACACTATACTCCTATTGATGCAGCCTAGAATCACATTGGCTTTTTTTGCTGCTGCATCACACTGCTGACTCATGTTCAGCTTGTGGTCCACTAAGATTCCTAGATCCCTTTCGCATGTACTGCCATCGAGCCAGGTGTCACCCATCCTATATCTGTGCATCCTATATCTGTGCATTTCATTTTTACTGCTCAAGTGTAGTATCCTACATTTCTCCCTGTTAAACTTCATTTTGTTGATTTTGGCCCAACTTTCTATCTGTTAAGGTCATTTTGAATTCTGAGCTTGTCCTCTGGGGTATTCGCTACCCCTCCTAATGCTGCATGGATGCATTTTCTTCATCCAAGCTAAATGCTACAGCTCCAAAATTGAAGGAGGAGGGTCACCCTAAAATTAACAGCTTGTTTTAAAGGAGTACTTTCTTTATGTCTCAAATTTACTAGCTGTTGAGAAAGATTTTTTTTTTTTTTTGCAATCAACTTTTTGCAAGGGGCTTCATTTTCAACTAGCTCTATATTGTAATTTTTTATGCAATATAAAACATGTTGTGAAGTTATTCGACTCTCCTTCTTCTTCTTTTTTTTACAAATACTTAAGGGAGTTCTTTCTCCATGAAATATATCTGTCACTAACCCAGGCTGTGTTGCAAAGCTGAAATGAACACTGTAAATTCTATGGAGGAATTTGTTTAACCTCTAACCTTCAAGTAATAAGCAGAGTGCTAAATGTTTTGGCACACTCTGATATATTTTTATAACACTTGGCAGGGTTGTTGGAGGACTACAAGGGAGTGGGGAGACACGGGAGGGGTAGAACCAATGCTGGCGAAATGGGATTTCTTGCTCCCAAAACATGTTACAGAGACTCACAGAAACAATCCCAGCTGATAATAGGGTTTGATGAGTCTATGGAGATCATAATCAGGGGAATGTTTTGCATATTGCAAATTTCCGTATTGGAAATTCAACTCATGAGAAACCCAAAAGAGAGAGAGATTAAACTGGTATCAGCTTCAAGACAGAGAAAAGAATGCCAATCTTAACACCATGTCTAGTTAATAGGCAGAGTTTTTCTATGGTCCCAAAACCGGTGGCATCATGATAGCAAATTTGCCACCAGTTTTGGGACCATAGAAATAGGGCTCTGACTTTATCAGATGGGGCTGTAATTGCAGGATTACGGTGTGACAATACCACAAATGGGTTCCCATTATCACACAATGTCATCATCCTTCCATGATCAATGTGTGCTTCACCCATTAATTGCTCGTCACTTTTCATTGATGGGAAAATCTGTGCATAGCCCTCAATACTGCTCTTTTTGTAGTATTGATGAACATGCAACATCACATCCCACTGTAATCATGCAATTACAGCATTAATGGGCAATCCTTCCCCCCCTCACCTTTCACAGTGAGCACACGGAACACATAGGACACTCTTTTAATGAACTGTCACCTTTTCTTGGTATGTTTTTATGTTTGTTTAAGTGTTTGCTAATTTCTTTCACTATTTATGCATTTTTGGTGTGTTTAAACAAAGTTGCACCTTCTTGTGAGAACAGCCGAAATCTCACCCATACAAAATCACGGAAGTAAAATCCCCTTCTTAAACTGCTAGTTGTGATCATGCGATGATTTCGCGGTGGTAGTATTGTGCGATCATGGCTTAGTATCATGTCATTACAACAACATGCAATAATTACTGTAAGCATGCCACTATGTTTCTGCTTTCCTCAATAGTGGAATTACAGAATTTTTAGATGCTAGTCTGATAAAGCCTGTGACCACTATGAACCATGACTAGTAAAGGCCAAACTCAGGAAAACTCCAGAGAAGTTCAGGACTCCAGAAGTTGGCTAGTGAGATTCTGGGACTTGTCTCCCCCGGCCTCCAAAAGGAAGCTTCCAAGTTTTTGTTGTTAATGGCTATCAAGTTGATGATGACTTATCATAAGAGACTCTATGAACAGGAGACCTCCAAGTCTCCCTGACATCAACAGCGCTGCTTAAGTCTTGCAATCTCAGGGCCATGGCTTCCTTGACTGAGTCTACCCACAGCTAATATGGCAGTCCTCTTTACCTACTGCCTTCCACTTAATCAAGCATTGTTGTCTTTTCCAACGAGTCTTAAATTCTCTTGCTATCCAAAGTACAATAGGCTCAGCATTGCCATTTTGGCTTCTAGGGAGAATTCAGGCTCCTCACAGGACCACACCATCCCATCATTACAGAATGGTAGTGCCACAGGGGATCCCAAGCTTTGAGCAAATGGAACCCAATGTTCAGAAGTAGTCTACCTTACTCACCAGTTTTGCTCTGAAGGAGAAGACTGTTATGTTCTACGAGCTTCTGAGGAGCATCCAGAAGATAGGTAAACTGGTTGCAAACACGTAAATACTGCCCCCCTATTTATGCAAGGGATATTTTCCTGGGCTTACCAGAGATATGTGGAACTGCATATTTTAGTGAATTGCTATATTATACCATAGAATCATGCTGGAGGACCTAGAAAATGCCTAGAAAGGATGCCTCTCTAGGCATCTGGTATGACTCTATGGTCAGCTTCCAGTGGAAGTTGACCATAGAGTCATGCTGGAGGACCTCTGGATGGCTGGAGTGACCACATCCAGAGGGACTCTATGGTCCTCCAGATGCCTAGAGAGACCCCCTACTCACAGGTAAGTCAAACCACAGGTACTGATCCTGTGTAAATGGGGGGGGGGTGACCTATAATAAATATCTGTTTGGTCATTGTTGGATAGAGCACACTGGAGTTTGGCCTATGAGCAACGTCCTTCTTTCCTCCTCTGCCACACTATTCCTGCTCGTCCCATTATGCTGAGCCAGTCTTCTGGGAACTAAACCTTGTGCTTCATCCATCTCACCAGATGCTGCTTTCTTGGCTGTGTCACATGCACGCAAATTTAAGAACTCGACACGCTCCAGCTTTGCATATTATGTGCCAAATGCAAACTTTTGGAAAGGGGAAAAAGCATCGTATAGCTTTCACTACTTTGATCCTCTCCTTGGAGTCCAAAACCTCCCCTAAAGAAGGGACTGTAGCTCTGTTGGAAGCGCAGTTGCTTTGCATGCATAAGATCCCACTTTCAGTCTGAAGCGAACCCAGGTAAGGTTAGGAAATATATATCTGAAATCTTGGACAGTCTGTGTAGACAGTATTGAATTAGATGGACCTTGGGTCTATCTCAGTGTGGCAGCCTCTTCCATCCCACGTCAACTGCCTCTACTCTGGGAACCTGCAATTGTTTTGGACTTCAGTTCCCACCAGCCCCAGCTAACATGGCTAATAGTGAGGGATTGTGGGAGATGGAGTCCAAAATGCCCAGGGAAGCCCAAAGAACAGATTTCATTTCCCTCATTTTCTCTTCATCTATAGCATCTGAACTTTGCACCTCAAAGGTCCTGGGTTCAATTCCCAGCAACTCTAAGTAGGGCAAGACAACATCACTTGAAAACCCCCTTGAAACCCTGGGGTGCCTCTATGAATAGGGAGGCAAATCTTCATTGAGTTTCTTCTCAGAATGAGCAATTTTAGCAATTTTCTTCTCACTGCATGGAAGACTTTGAAAATGGTGCAGATCAAGACTTATGCTGTGCAATAACAACAACAACAACAACAACATCACACGTGGATTTTCTGTGCAGAAAATGTTCTGTGCAAATAAACTCATACGAATTTTGTGTGAAACTAGACCTGAACTGCAAATATTTTCCTCTCTCCATGATTTTTATCATTTTGGTTTCTTGACCTTAATAGAAGGAAGGAAGAAGCAGGGAGGGAGGGAGGGAGGGAGGAAGGAAGGAAGGAAGGAAGGAAGGAAGGAAGGAAGGAAGGAAGTGGGACAGAGAGGAAGGAAGGAAGGAAGGAAGGAAGGAAGGAAGGGGGAAAGAGAGGAAGGGAGAGACAGAGCAAGGGAGGGAGGAAACATGTTATTTCCAACATTTGCACACCATATTGACCCAGATTTGGGCCAGTCCTTGACCAAAAGAAGCCCCCACATTATTTGTTCTCCCTCCTTTCACCCTCCCCCCTCCTCTTCTTGATTCTCCCACCGCCTCCTACTTTAAGTAGGCAGGTGGCCCAATCCACCAAGGGAAATTCCATACAGGCTCCTGGGTCCAACTATAATCGAATATTGCAAACACAACCGCATGTTAAATCTCAAAATATAATTTTAACAACAAAGCAAATTATACATTAAATGGGGCACCGATGCACTGTCCCCAAAGTTGCATGCCCCCAGTGTGGGACTTGATTGCAGGATTCTTTTCCCCTGTGCTGCTCAGTATTTCCCCATTAGGAAGGATATCATCAACTTGGAGCGGGTTCAGAGAGAGGCAACAAAGAGGTTAAGAGGGATGGACCTAAGAGGAGAGGTTGAGGGAGCTGGGCATGTTCAAACTGGTGAAGAGAAGACAGAGGGGTGGCATGATTGCCCTCTTCAAATTCCTCAAGGGCTGTCCCAGAGAGGAGGGAGTAGGCCTCTGCTGCCCCAGAGAGTAGGACCAGGTCTAATGTTTTTAAGTTACAGGAGGGTAGAGATCAATTGAATGTTATGAGGAGTTTCTTGGCAGTAAGAGCAGTTAGGCAGTGGAACCAATTGCTTGGAGAGATGGTGGCATGTCTTTCTCCAGATGTCTTCAAAACTAGACTAGACAGCTCCCTGCTTGGGATGCTCTATCTGGAGATCCTGCACTGAGCGGGGTGTGTGTGTTTTGTGTTGGACTCAAGGACCTAAGAGCCCACTTCCAACTCTAGGATTCTAATTTTGCACCCATTCTGCCACAAACATTGCATGCTGTGTTTGTCGCCATTCCAAGCCAGGCTTTTCTGGAGCAGGAATAATGCGCCTTGGACAAAGTGCCCAGTGCCAGCTCACTCCATTTGTGGTGACTGATTTCTGTTCGTTCTGCCAGGTTTCTTTCGGGAGGGGGAGGGTGGCTTCTCTCGGCACATTTTGTCCTCTTTATTTGGCAGAGTTGTGCCTCTTTGCATCCTTGTTGCTAATTAAAAACCCTTTCTGGAATGTTTACAGCCACCAAGACAGCCGAGGAGCCAACCATGGCCTTGGCTCATTCCCCACGAGGAATACCAAGCTTGGTGGTTTTTCATTTCCTGGGACAAAATGAAACCTTATTGAGTAAGGAGCGCTCTAATCTGTCAAACATCATTGCTCCCAGTGGCCAGTTATGCTACAAGGGACAGAAACAAGGGAGCCAAAAATGCTGTTGATGCAGCTTAGAATGCAGCAGAAGTCTTGGGTGTGTGTGTGTTAAATGGCCTTACAACTTGAAAGGCATTGCAACCTAAACCCAGGGATTGTCTATATGAGGCAAAAAGAAGTGGATTGCTCCGCAGTAAAGGCAACTCATAGCAGCTGCAAATGGTCTTAATGTTTTTTTTGAGGGAAAGGGGTTAGGTAGATCGCAGGCATGCAAAGCTATCTGCATTTGCAGTGCAAATGGGCATGCCTTTGAATCAAGATGGCAGCTGCAAGTGAATCACTCACATTTTTATTCTCACCAGTTGCCGCCGTTGAACAGTATTTTTTTAAAAAAACCCTATCTAAGGTGCAAAAGTGCGGTATTTTGATTTAACAGAACAACAACAACAAAAAAACCCCACAACACCCTGTTGTGAAATCCAGAAGGGGGTTGGACTAGATGGTCCTTGTGGTCTCTACCAACTCTATGATTCTATGTATAATATTATTTTCTACAAATGAGAAAGTAAATTTTCTAGGCTGTCTGGTTCTTGCATG
Source organism: Gambelia wislizenii (assembly GCA_030847615.1). NCBI lineage: Eukaryota > Metazoa > Chordata > Lepidosauria > Squamata > Crotaphytidae > Gambelia > Gambelia wislizenii. Next base: position 28,331,041 of record JAUMIR010000012.1, on the reverse strand, counting down.
CATAAGAGACACTTGGCCTTTCACTCCTGGCCTGGTGAAAAGGGGAAATGTAATTTTGCTACTGTGCCGCTATTTCTGGAGGTTGGCTGCCAGTTCTGGGAACACGCTACTGATTTGCAAAGGAAATAGTATGCAAATGATCTTCTTTATTCTTACAGCTGATAAAGCTCCTATGCATCTGTTCTGAGTTTCAAACTTGGTATTGCATTTAGCCTGGGAATGCAAACTTACTCCAGAACCTAGACAACTCATTGTCTAAGAAACCAATCATTAAAAAAAAAAGGTGGCCACAGGTCTGCACACAATTTACATGTGTTGCTTTATCAGCAGAAATGCAAATTCAGAAATAACAAAATGAGGGCATTCCCACCCTTCCAAATAAGAATTCTGCCCCCCTCTAATGAAATGTTCCTATATGTTACACCAAATCTCTAGCATCAAAACACCATTCACACCTAAAACTCAGGGTATATTTTTGAAAGCAATTATGACTTGGTGTCCATTCGTCCTGGGAGGCAGCATGGTGTAGTGGTTTAAGGACTGGACTACGACTCTGAAGATCAGGGGTGCATTTACCTTGCAGAAATAATGCTGTTTGACACCACTACAAGTGCTGTAGCTCCATCCTATGGAATACTGGATTTGTAGTTTTACAAGGTCTTTAGCCTCCTCTGCCCAAGAGTGCTGGTGCCTTACAAAACTACAAATTCCAGGATTCTGTAGCATGGAGACATGGCAGTTAAAGTGGTGTCAAATTGCATTATTTCTACAGTGTAGATACACCCCAGGATTTGAATCCCTGCTCAGCCACGGAAACCCACTGGGTGACCTTGGGCAAGTCACTTTCTCTCAGCCTCAGAGGAAGGCAAGGACAACCCTCCTCTGAACAAATCTTGCCAAGAAAACCCCACAAGAGGGTCACTTTTGGGTCTCCATAAGTCAGAAACGAAATGAAGGCACACAGCAACAACAAATGTCCATTCTTCCATTCAAAAGGGGCAATAGTAGAAGCTTCTCCACTATTTATAGTGATTAATTTTAATTTTTAAAAAATGCAATACAAAGCTGTAAATGCATTGACGCACATCACTGTCCTAGCCCTATTTTACCATCCTGGTCACCATCTGAAAATACCTGACTTTTTAAAAAGGAAAAAAAAAAACCTTAGGTTTGGTTAAAAATCACAACCAACTCAGGACTGTAAAAGGTATTTATTTCAGGATTACTTTTATTTTTGGTTTGCAGTGACTTGAAGAAGGAGTTAAAACAGGGGTGGGTGGTGGATAGGAACCACATCATTCACTGATTAAATTGTATGTGTCCATTTCTCTCCGCTGAATGTCCAAAAGTCAGAACTGAGTGTCCATTTGGACACAAAATTATTACTTTAAAAACGCCTTGCTAGAACATTTCTGTTTGCTGCTTTCATATTCCCTTGGCCTCTTTGACTGCCTCTTTTCTTTGGATGCCCCAACTGTATTTCTGCATACTCAGCTGAAGTTTTTCAATACTGCAATGCCAGAGATTTGGAGACAGAAGGAAAATTTCATAGGGTTGGGGGCAGAATTCTAATTTAGTGGGCAATTTTTATTTGTTTATTTATTTATTGAATTTCTATACTGCCTATCAGCACCAAAGCACTCCTTTATCCCCACCCAGCTCTATTAAATCAGTCCCCCAAAAGACTCATGAACTGTAGTCCCTCTTTTCTATGCATACGTTGATGAATTGAAGGAAATTAAATTAAATTAAATTAAAACAAATGGCTGATGAGACTCCCCACCCCCATTCCAAAACCAGGACAGAGGAGCAGTTGGCATGTTGCCATTAAACAAGAAAGGGTAAAAATGCATCCGGTTTAACTGCTTATGGGTAGGGTTGTTACCTGCCTTCAAGTCGTTTCTGACTTATGGTGACCCTAACCTGAATCTATCATGGGGGCTTGTCTAGAGAGAAGATATAATGCTGATTGCTGTGCATTAACACAAATTTGCAGCAGCGTTCATTTGTTTCCATGTCTTTGATGTTCACACAGAGCCACGCCTGCGAATCAAGATGGTGGCCGGATGTGAATCGTTTGCATCATGATTCTTAACAAGTTGCCATTGCTGCACAGTTGTTGGTTTTTTACTGTAAATCTAAGGTGCGCAAGTGTGACCTTCCATTTTTAAAAAAATAAAAAGCTGGAGTTGCCTCAGCGCAGTGAAAAAGTGCACGATTGCTACTGCGAAACTCCAAAATGGTGCTTCTGAAACGTTGTTGCGGCAAGCCTGCCCCCTGTGCATGTCCAACCAATCAGCTTTCCACTTCCACTCTTATCTGGGAATACGCTGCGCTGAGATTCGGTTGTCCTAACAAGCGGGAATGCAAGTTTCCCCTGCTTTTTAAAAAAACCTCAGGAGAAGCCACAAAGGCCTTACATGTAGTTTTTGGAGGTTTTGGTCCCCTCTCCTTCTGAATATGGCAAATCACCATGGGATCTCATTGGGACAAAAGGTATTCTTAAATTCTATGAGGATTTTTTTCACCATCTAGACAACCCCAGGGTTTTCTGAGGCTGAGAGTGTGTCACTTGCCCAAGGTCACCCAGTGGGTTTTGCCAGTTCTTTCCTCTGAAATCTAGCCTACAGCACCTAGGATTCCTTGGTGGGCTCCCATCCAAGTAGTGACCAGAGCTGACCCTGCTTAGCTTCCAATATCACACGGGATCTGGTGCCTTACCTGTTTTAAGGGATTTTGCAGCTTACTGCTAAACATGGGCAGTGTGTCTTGGTGCCAAATTTAACGGAGGGGTGTGCATGTTGCAACCCTTATGTCAACAGGCTCAGAAATCGTACCCTAGACCCGGTGAAATGGCCCAGCCCTGCTTTGCACCATCCTCTCCTCAGAACTGGATCTGCTTACGCAGCTCTGTCGTCCTTCCCGCACCTGGATGAGACTGTATCAATAATACACCTGCCAACTTTGGGAAACCTAAACAAAAGCCATTCAAAATCCTGCCGCCCCCACCCTTGCAATACAGTTGCCACCCTCCTTGCTGCTCAAACTGTGCCAAGGCTGGCTGAAGGAGCCAAGAAGTGAAGCAAGAATGAGCCATTGTTTTGCCTTTCTCTGGGGCCCTTCGGGGCCGGCGTCAAATTCCAAGGTGGTTGGTGGGGTCAGGAATTCACCTCGCCTATGATCCACTCACTTTGGTAATGGGAAATCACAGCCCAAGCTCTGTCTCAGAGGCCTAAATTCTCCCCCTCATTCTCCCATAAACCTACTCCCACTCGGAGGAACACAGAAAGGGAACTTCAGGTTCTGTATTTTCGCCAAGCATGACAACATTATGGATGGGAAGGCTGCCTCGGTGGTAATTTCTCTTTTGCATGAGATTATGGTGGATCAAGGTTCTTCTTCAGGGAGCCCTTCCACTCTATACTATTATAGTACGATGACTCCGCTTTAACAGGCATAGCTGCATCCTGTGGAATCCTGGGATCTGTAGTTTGCTGAGGTATTTAGAAGTCTTGGCCAGAATCCACTGTACTGCCTCCCCAAACAAGAAATCCCAAGAATCTGTAGTATGCAGCAATAGCAGTTAAAATGGTTCAAAGTGCTGCCATTTTGTACAGATAGATGCCCGTATCCACAGGTGAAAGGTTCCCAGACTTACCATGGATATTGGAAAACACAGATAATAGCAAACCCTATTAAAATGAATGACTTCTGGCCCAAGCATACCATAGGGTGGTACTGGAAGACCTAGAGGATGCCTAGAGAGAACACCTCTCTAGGCATCTTCTCGACCTTCCAGCACAACTCTATGGTTAGCTTCCAGAAAAAGCATTCCATAGAGTTGCATTGGAGGACTTAGAAAATGCCTAGGGATAACACCTCTCTAGGCATCTTCTAGGCCCTCCAGAGCAACTCTATGGTTAGCTTCTGGCAGAAGCATACCATAGAGTTGCACTGGAGGACTTACAAGATGCCTAGAGAGAACACTTCTCTAGGCATCTTCTTGGCCCTTTAGCACAACTCTTTGGTTAGCTTCTGGCAGAAGCATACCATAGAATCACATTGGAGGACTTACAAGATGCCTAGAGAGAACACCTCTCTAGGAATCTTCTAGGTTCTCCAGAGCAACTCTATGGTCAGCTTCTGGCGGATGCATACCATAGAGTCACACTGGAGGACCTAGAGGATGCCTAGAGAGACCATATTTTTTCAGGAGCGGGTAAATGAATCCATAGATATGGGGTCTATCTGTAATGTGGAAGAGACCTAAGTCAGCCCAACATTACTGACTGGTAGGTGAACACATGCATAACCGCCAACTGTCCCAATTTGGGTAGGGCATCCATGCTGATTCCTCTTCCTTCCCAATTTCTCATCTGGTTTTAAAATGTCCAGGTTTCTCCTCCCCCCTCCTTCTGCAGCTTGCTTCAGTTGCTGCAAACTGAGTTGTACTTAACTCAGGAAGCAGCCTGCCTTCCAGAGATAGGGGGAAAAGTTTTACCTTTCCCAAGAGTGTGGGAATGAAAGCAATTGTTTCAGAGCTTTGGAACAGAAAACCTAGGCTTCACGACCATGAATTTCTTCTTGGAGTAAGCAAAAGGAATAAATACACTTTGTAAAAAGAAGGGGAAGTGGTGCTTTCCTTAAGGAGATCCCCTTCCTAATCGTGGTTTATTGTTAATCGTCTTTAATCTGTATATACACACAGAGTATTGTATTTATTGATGGGGGTGGAGTTTCAGGCTTTCCTATACTCAGTACATAAATCATAAGGTTTTTCTGCTTTAAATAGCAGTTGTGTGTGTGTGTGTTCTTCCTCATTAGTAACTTTCCCCCCATGCTTTTTGCCCACACTCCAATGTCATTTGGCTACACATCTCCCAGTTTCCATCTGTGAAATATTAGAACCAGCATGGTGTAGTGGTCTGAGCACTCTGGAGACCACAGTTCAATTCCCACTTGGCCATGGAAATCCTTTGGGTGAGCATGGGCATGTCACACTCTCTCAGCCTCAGAGGAAAACAAAGGCAATGCCCCCCCCCCGATCAAATCTTGCCAAGAAAACACCTTGGAGTCACCAAAAGTCTGAAACATCTCAAAGGCACACAACGAGGACTGCGTTTGTTGCAAATCCCATTGGATTCAATGGGCTTCTTCTAGCTCGGACTAGCAATTGGATTCAGGCCGTCGAGTCCTCCTCCTCCTCCTCCTCATTGGGTTTCCAAACTGTTAGCCATGGCAATGTTCCAAAAAACTGAGGATGACTCCAGAAGCTTCTGCGAAAGCGGACCCTTTGGAATTCCACCTCCCACATGGCAATGGGATTCGGCATTCAGAACGCCTTAATTAGTTGTCAGTTCGGTAGCCTGCCATTTTTCTGTCCAATTAATTCTTTTATCGTGGGCCGGATAAAGGGAGACAAAGGCCTGGGAGAGCAGTAATGAATCATTAACAGTCAACAGCTCCTTCTCCCTCTCATTCCCACTATTTCTCACTTGGCTTCTCACCAGAGATTGGTCATGTCTTATGGTTGTCCTGTGTGTGTGATGTTTCAACCGCACTCTACCTCAAAAACACACACTTTGGTTTTATTTTAAGAAAGGAAGATTGAAAAAAAAAAGGAAGAAAATGACAGATTTTACCTCCCCCTCCACAAAGAAAATCCACTGTCTTCGGACAATCAACAAAGACTCTCCAGATCCTGGGTCAAGTTGGAGACAGTTGGCCTCGCCTCCAACATGGTGTCTATCCCACTGGTAACTTTGGGGCTTTTGTAGTGGGTCACATTTTGTGGTGTTACTAAGGCCGGTGTCACCCCTCATTCTGAAGGTGTCACCTGATGCGGTTTGGCCTCTCCGCCAACCCCCTAGTACCACATCCTTCACAACCTTGAGAGGAAACTATTGAGCAAATTCACATTGGAGAAGAGAGCAATAGGGTCATAAGTGAATTATGGGTTGCTGCAGAATACATTCAGAAGTAGACCTGCAATGTAAGGATTCTGTGTCACTGTCACTGTAAGAGTTGTAGACCTGGGGTGGGGAAAGCGTGGCCTAGAATCCTAAAGAGACCACGAAGACCATCCAGTCCAACCCCATTCTGCCATGCAGGAATACACAATCAAATCATTTCTGACAGATGGCCATCCAGTCTCTGTTTAAAAACCTCCAAAGAAGGAGACTCCACCACACTCCCAGGCAGTGTATTCCTCTTACTGTCAAGAAGTTCTTCCTAATGTTTAGGTGGTATTTCTTTTCCTGTAGTTTGAACCCATTGCTCAGTGTCCAAGTCTCTGAAGCAGCAGAAGACAAGCTTGCTCCATCCTCAGTATGACATCCCTTCAAATACTTAAACATGGCTATAGTGTCCCCTCTCAACCTTCTCTTCCTCAGACTAAACATGCCCATCTCCCTAAGCCACTCCACATAGGGCATCATGGCTTCCAGACCTCCCACCAACCTGGTCACCCTCCTCTGGACACATTCCAGCTTCTCAATATCCTTCCTAATGCTTAGGTGGAATCTTTCTAAGGAGTTATGTCATTTCATGATGTATCCAAAGTATGTCAACCTCATTTTAGTCATCTTGGCTTCTAGCCATGTGCATTTCTTTCTTTCTTTCTTTTTTAATAGACAAAATACTTTAGGGACCAAAAAGAGGTGCCAACAATTTTAACAAACTCTTCAGGTCTTTTCCTCCCCAGCCAATATAGCATCTTGGGACACACAACGAAGTCCTGTGTGGTTTTCCATCAAACCATAAATGTCAAGAAGCAGACATACCATGCTCTGATTGTTGGTATGTTGGCCCCATTCAGAGGAGCCTTGGCATTCACAGTGGGTTCAGGAAATACAAGACATGTCCTTGAAACCCTACCGCTATCCTTAAACCGTAATGCTAACCATCAAAGAATGTGAATTCCTATGGAGTCCTGATAATGCACAGCATTCATTCAGTAGAAGGCTTTTCTGCATAGGGGTTAAAGGAGCACAGAACTGTCGCTTTAACTAAGGGACATAGCAGAAGAAGCCCCATTGAAACCTGAGGAAGCAACTGCTGGCCATGTTGTGTCATGCATGCTAAATTTCTTTTGGAAGTTAGAATACTGCTGGTGCGCTAATGATTTCAGAAGGATGGCATGCTACAAAAGAAATCTAGGGCACACTGTGCAAGATGCCTATTCTTTTAGTTATGAGATGTCACCTGCCAAGGTCAGTGAACATGTAGGTCTACACAGATTGGGTCCACAGCATGGTAGGTTGAAGGTCTTCAACTGCCTCCTTCCCCATGTTGAATTTGTGAAGCACAATTGATTTAGACCCGGAAGAGATGCCAAAGGAGATTCTGAGGAGGAAATTTTATCATACAGTTAGAAAATTTTGAAGATATGAGGAAAGAGACCCCACCCCAGGAAGAATGATAGAATAAAAAGTGCTAAAGAAGACAAAGGGGTAGCTGTAGCCAAATACTTTCCCAGTAGACACATTATTCCTCACGTATTTCGTTCTTGCTTGCTAGAATTAAATATTTCCAGTTACCTTCTGACAGTGTGAGATTCTAGGTTACCCCCCTGTATCCATGGAACCAATATTCAGAGTTTCAGTTATCCACAGTTGAAAAAATAGGGACACATACCATAGAGTCAGGCTGGAAAATGCCTAGAGAGGTATCCTCTCTAAGAATTGCTAGGTCCTCCAATGCAACTTTATGGTATGTTTGTACCAAAAGACCTTTCTTTGAATAGGGTTTGAGGTTTCGTTTACAAATGGTAAGTCCAGGAACATATCCCCAGTGGATACATGGGACCACCTGTATGATCATTCTGGCACATTTGCAATGACATTATGCATTTGCAAACGTTTTGCAATGGGGTTTGGTCTTTTGCACAAAAGCCATTGAATTTTACACAAAAACATTGCTTTTGCACAAGAATCAGTGGATTCTGGGAGCTGCAGTCCCCAAACACTAAGTTTTCCTCCCCAAACTAGCTTTTTTAGCATGTAGGAATGAAATAAGCTCAGCATAGAAGGCAGCATCAACCACTTTGCATCTGGGTCTGATTGCTGGTTGTAGACAAGTTGGATGTGTAGCTACATGTCTATTTGTGATTGTCCGTTCTGTATACAATCGGACTCCCATATCCACAGGGGTTCACTTCCCAGACTTACTGCAGATACCATAAACTGTGGATAACAGCAAACCTTATTAAAATAAATGACTTCCAGTAAAACCATACCATAGAGTTGCATTGGAAGACCTAGAAGACGCCTAGAGAGGATGCCTTTCTAGGCATTTTCTAGCACAACTCTATGGTATGTGTCTCTTTTTTGTGTCCCACAGATAACTGAAACCAGGATATTGGTTCAGTGGATACAGGGGTCTGATTTTATATGAAGGCCAAAAGAACGCAAGAGTGAACCATAGAAGTCGTGAGCAGGCAACTGGATTAGAGCTTCATAGGTCAGGAGGCCTACTGGTGATAGCCAAAGGGCTGGCCATGGTCTAGGAATCCCCTGTTGCTGACCAACGTCTCCAATTATTGGCATCAAATCCCTAGAGAAATCTCTCCCCAACTTCACAAATGTTGTCGAATGCTGTCGTAAAGTTTGTGCCAACTACACCAGGCGACTTGAATGATTAACAGAGAGGAAATGAAATGATTAGAGATCAGTTGATAACCTGCCGTCTTCCTTTTTATTTCACAATTTAGTTCCTTTTCAACATGACATATTCTCAGAAGAGGCCAGAAAATCCAAAAGAAACTTGACGTACCAGCTTTGTTTCCTCTTTCCTGTGTGGGACTCTATTATTTTGCCTGATACCAAGAATCCAATGATAAAGAAGTCTTTTATTCTAAGAAACCTTATTAGGAGGGGTGGGAAAATATTAATGAAAAACACAGTATTTATACTGGATGGGGCTTTTTCTGTATCAAGCAAGTATATATATATACCTGAAGATCATCTATAAAACAAATTTCCTCTTTCTTACTCAATGATATAACTGTGTGGCTAAAACAATCTCTCTATTTCTCTCTCAAAAAAGGAGGAACCTTTATCATTCTTTGCTGATATTTAACTCATTTTTATTGTTTGAAGATTGAGCTCAAGATCTCAGCCTGATTGTACCGAATCTTTTCAACCAGTCTCAGATTTGCTAATAGCAGGTAAATAGGATTATTAAAGAAAAGTTTAGAAGCTTGCCCACCCTTTGATAATTTTGAAATATTTTCATCTGCAAATGTGTAAGGTCTAGAAGGACACTAGAAGGCAGAGGGAGAAGAAACCTCATTAAACCAACAAAATAGCTTCACACTTGTTGCTTTTTGAAACACAGCTTTCACCCTCATGACCAAAAAGTACAGTGGGTCCTCAGTATCCACTGGGGTTTCGTTCCCAGACACACACACCCGTGGATACCGAAATCCGTGGATGCCCATCCTTGTAGACTCTGGCAAAAGCAAATGGCTGTGTTCTCTCCTAGGTTGTGTGTTTTCCCACATTAATAACTTTCCATCTTGCCATTGCTTGGTCACATGTGACCCGGTTTCCCCTGTGAAATGGTGGCGGATACAGATTCTAAAGAAAGGGCTTTTAATAGGTTACTGAACTATACTATACCGATTCTTATTTTTAAGGACATTTGTGCCAGTGTCCCATTAATGCATCTTTGCAATTTTCTAACAGGGTTTCTTAGCACCTCTGCTATATAGCTAAGTACCTGTCGCCTGTCCATCCCCCCATATCTGCAGAATCAATATCCACCGTTTCAGTTATCCACAGCTGAAAAAAAAATAAAGACACATACCATAGTGCTGGAAAAAGCCTAGAGAGGTGTCCTCTCTGGGAATTACTAGGTCCTCCAACTCAACTCTATGATATGTTTGTACTGGATGTCCTTTATTTTAATAGGGTTTGCTATCATCTTTGCTATTATAAATGGTAAGTCCAGGAATGTATCCACTGTGGATACAGGGGGTGGGTGGGCACCGGCATGTATAAAGTTACATAATGTACCTTGTGGTAAGAGGATCCTGGTGAGGGTTTTTAACAGTGTGCTGTATTGTTTTAATTGTATGTTGTTGTTGTTTCTTAAAAAGTGCTTTTTGTTATTTTTAAATACAGTTGTCCCTCCACATTCACGGATTTGGCATTCACGGTTTTAAGTATTCATGGCTTGAAAATATTCTTTAAAAAGTAATAATCCAAAAAGCAAACCTTGATTTTTGCCATCTTATATAAAGGACACCATTTTGCTATGCCATTGCATATAATGGGACTTGAGTATTCACGGATTTGGGTATGCATGGGGGGTCCTGGAACCAAGTCCCAGCAAATGTGAAGGGACAACTGTAGTTTTAAATTGTTAATACAGTAGTTGAACTCTATTTCTACAGTAGTTTTTTGCATGTTTTTAGCTACATTGTACTTGTTTTAATTCGTACGCTACCATGAGTCCCAGTTTTGGAAAGAAGGCAGGGCATAAATAAAGATCATGGCTGGTATTGCATTAGGTATTTCCGTCATCGTAAACCAACTTGCATTCAAGTAAAGGTGAATTGCTACATTGCAGAACATTTGCATTCCCAGGAGGAGAGCAGAGGTGTAGCTCTATCTCTGGAACCGCTGCGCCAATGATGCTAGCAGTGCGGCTGTCGCAGTATGGCCTCAATGCACTAAGTATCCCAGTGCATAATGGGACATGCTCCAGATCAAGACACACTGTGCATAGGGAACTCCTGTTGCACAACAGGACACCTTGCACAGTGCCCCATTGTGCATCATTGCAATTCACTAGCATACTTACGTATCATATCAGTGACACAGCTTCATCACGGTAAAGTTATGCAACACAGTCTCAGATGCAGGATCTCAGGGAAGTAAGCTGCCTTGAACCCCCCTTAGCTCTCAGAAATTAGCAGGATACAAATGAATAAAATTATCATCAGTAAAAAACAACCTTAACTCTCAGAATTCACTGCTGGTTAGGAGACTTTGTGAGCTGTTGGCCAAAAAAGTAATTTTTCCAGATTCTTCTGTCGCTACGAAATCACCCTGCTCCCATTTGAGATAGGATATCCTTTCTGGAGAAGATTTGTGAAGTAGAGAGGGGGAAAGAAACATTTTTAATTCTCTACTTGGACAGGACGTTCTCACATCTAGATTTTCGAGCTCGCTTGTTCTTGTTTTCTCCCAAGACAAATGAATAAATATATCGGCAACAGGTGAATAAAAGGCATTTTTTTTAATTTTATCAAATGGATCTGTACAAAAGTTAGCATTACTTAGTCAGAAGCTAGTGAACAGAACAGAGAAACAGCTGACCAAACTTTATACAGAAAAATAGATTGCATAAAAAGGAATTTCCGTTCTCAACCCGGCTCCTCAACCCCCAAATTCCCAAAAGGCATTAAAAAAAAATCATTTCAGGAAAACAAAACAAAAAACCCAAGAATACGAAACATAGAAAAACAAAAGATAAGATAGATAACCTCTTAAAGTTTAAAGATTTATAAAGTTTTCTTTGTTTTTTTAAAGGCACAACATTACCATTAAAATAGGTGGTTATTATATGCTCAGCATACAATGGAACAAATATCAATGAAATATTAGTCTAGAGTCTAAAAACTAACCAAAATATAGTGGAGAACATTTATTTTCACAGCTTTGATTGATGACATCTGGTCCCTAAATAGGCATCGTTAAAGTGAAACTTAATCCATAACTTCTGCTTAAAATGTCTTTTCTCGAGACTACCTGTGCTCCTAATCCTGTCTAAGAATTCAAATCAATGACTTCAAATCCAATTTAATAGGCTGAAACTTGTTGGCACAGAGATGAAGACCCCACTGGTTTGTTCCTTCCACATTTACACTCAAGTAACCCCAATGAAGAAAAATCCACATTTTGCTCATATAGTTGGACCCCTCTATCCACGGAGAGGTGGTTCCTGGATTTACCTAGGATACTAGAACCCACAGATAACAGCAAACCCTATTAAAAGTAATGGACTTCTGGTAAAAAAATAGCATAGAGTTGCCTTGGAGGACTTAGAAGATGTCTAGAGAGGATGCCTTTCTAGGCATTTTCTAAGATGACTTTATGGTGTGTGTTCCTGTTTTGTGTCCTGTGGATAGCTGAAACCGCAGATACTGGTTCCGTGGATACAAGGGTCCAAGTGTATTTAGCAGTGATTCCTCTATAAGACCACATGCACAGTGTTGGAATGGGTTACTGGAACCATGAACTATGGTTTTTTTCCCCCTTGGAAAGAGCTACGGACATGATCAGGCAGGGAGCTAGAACCTATCCTGAAAAATCTGCACCATCTTGATGAACGAGGGAGAACCTGATTCTGCCATGTGTAGAAGAACATCTGAAGCTCCAGGAAATTAGGGGGCTCATGGGAAGGCACTCAGTTTAAAATGGCCACCAATGGCAAGGGCTCAGCAGACAAGCTTAAAAACAAAACGAGCTTGCGTCAAGAGTTTTCAAGCATCTGTTCTGTAACCTCTCAAGACAACCATGTTCAACTCAACTGCCATTCAGTGGCCAAATGGTCAGCCTTGAAGTTCAGGTGGTCATGGTGAGGGTGCCCAGAGACACCTCATTTAGAGTGTATCCAAATCCACCCAGCTGTATGGATGCGTATACTGGCAGAACAGTTCCAGTTGTTCTCGTTGCCACCAGGAGCATGTCTTTTGTAAATCTAAAGGGTCTTAAGGAACTGGTGTGGTGTAATGCTTTATGACTGATAGACCAAAACTCCAGGAGATAAAGGTTCAAATCCCTGCTCAGTCATGGAAAGTCTGGCAAGTCAGACCCTCTCAGGAGATTTTCACACGGGCTATATATCCCATGGCAGGAACAGAACAGGGTCGGGAAAGGTTTTCCCTTTCGGACGTTGACCCCGTTCTGTCCTGCATCCATCCTGTTCCCATGACTGTTCCAGAACAATGTAATCATGATTTTTCATCATGAATAGGCCTCCCATTCCATCGCTATCACACAATCACGGGTGTGCGAACATGAGCTCCATTCCTGTTCCGAAATGGCAGCCGCGGAGGGGAGGTCCGTTCCGAGCACTTCCTGGTACGATCTGGACATCCAGGTAAGCGTCACCCTTTATTTTACCCTCCCTGTTTTGATTGTGTGATTTAAAGTGTGTTTGTGCTTGGTGAACTGATTTTATGTTTGGGGGAGTTTTATTTTTTAAATTTACCACCCAGCCGTTATCACGCGATAACGTTTCAGACGGCCGGTCATAAAAGCAGCCTTACACGGCTGCATTTATAGCTGGCCAGCGAGGGGAGGGGAAGCCCGTTCCTGCTGTGGAATTAAGGTAAGTGTGTGAAAGATTTACATTATTCTGTGTCAGGAACAGGGGAGGAGGTGGCGGGGCAGTAACGGGGCATTTTGGCCCTGTGTGAAAATCTCCTCAGTCTCAGAGGAAGGCAATGGAGAAACTTCATTGGAGAAATCTTCCTGCCCCCACCAAAAATTCCTAGGAGAAAGCTGCCATAAGACACTTGAGTCAAAAGCACATGACAATAACAACAGCTTGAACTGTCCATTTGGGGCCGAGCAACCTCAAGCAATTTGCACTGTAACAGGGATGGCTCATATCACAATAACACTGTTATGGGGGAAAAATCCGATTCTCTTCCAACTCCTGTGAGGACTGCAACTAAGCTCACTGAGAATGGAAATGTTCCAGATAATCAAAAAGTCCCTGCGAGTCCTTGGTCCACTACACCACTGCTGCCAAAGATAAGGAATGGAAATGTCAAAACACATCAGGGAGAATTGGGCTCTAGCCTTGGAGGCACTAGCAGGAGGGCTTCACCTGATTGTTCCACAAACATCCCGCACAAACAGAAAAAATGGGACTCAACACACCTCTAGTCCTAGTTTGGGAGAAAGGCAGGGTATAAATCAATTAAAAATAATAATAATCTTGCAGCGGCAAACGTACTCATGGAGAGATTTTCCGGCTATACCAAACAGGAGTCACCCATTGACTCCAATTGGCAGTAGACTCTGGAACATGGCTGTTGAAATCTGTTGGCATCCTAGATGATGAACTACAACTCCCATCATCTCTAGGTTGGCAGGAACCAATAGAAACTGGACCCCAAGCACATCTGGAGGGCCGGATTTAACTTCCGACAACCCATGATCAAACTTTTAAGAGCCATTGCTTCATGGGATGAAAAACATTTTGGGAAGAAGGACTGAACCGAACCAACAACTATGAGCCCCGATGGCTAAATGGAGCTTCCATGTATAGTGGCACAGAACCCCTGAGGTTTCAGCAGCTGGGGAGAAGTCAACTTTGGGTATGCGATGCCAACTCTTTCTCCAGGTCATTAGCACCCAAAAGATAGGCTGATTTTCCTAACTGGAATGCTGGATTAGATCAAGGCTGGGGAAACCGGGCTTCCCAAATGTTACCATTCTACCACTCACATTATCTCTCACTGTGTTGGCAGGGGAATTATTAAAACTAGGGTTCAATAACATTTGAGGGGGGCACATATTTCCCAGTCTGAAACTTGATGGATCTTATCCAAGATGGTGTGGCTTATGTTCTATGCAAACATCAATGTTAAGTTACACCTTCACCTTGTGAAATCAGCCCCATGACTTATCTCTTCTCCCCTTCTTCCGTCAAGCCCTTACAATGCAATTTAATTTTCAGAAGCATTTCAGCTTTTTACCTTCCCAACTAAATCCCAAGGGTGCCATTTTTTTTTATTGATTTATTTTACGTAGGCTGGGGAAAATCACCACCTTGGTCTCCACTAACTTCTGTTTTTACACCCCTTAAAAATCTCTCTTTTCTTAAAACAAACAAATGAAAAATCTACTTTCTTGCACAGAATTACTTCATTAATTAAAAAGACAAAAAATGACATGGAACATAAATACATATTTAACAGGTTTACCCCAAAACAATGACCCAAACAAAATCAAAACACACTTTTTTTCTGAGCTTAGCACACCTATTGTTTGTTTGTAAGCCTCCAAACAAAATGTTAATTACAGCCAAACCTTGCGTAGAAGTAATCACAACTAAAATGAAAAGCTGACATTAGTTGCTTGGTCCCAGTAGATTCTTGAATGGTCCCTCTGTATTGTTAATTGAATGGTTAGGATTTTTTTTAAAAAAATCTACATGGGTTCTTTGTGCCCATCTTTAAATTGCAATAAACCCTTGAATATAGTCTTCTCCTTCAAAATTTTGCACTGTCCTTCATTCCGATTTAGGTGCTGCTGTCCCAGTCCTCACAGAGGAGTTGGAATATCCCATCCTTCATTTATTCAAAAAAGCAAAATATTGGTCCAGAATTATCACTTCTTCCCCTCCAGTACTCATTATTATTAATTATTATTATTAATAATAATAATAATAAAGAAAATATAACTCTTGTCCTTCAAAATTTATTTATTTTTTTGTCCAGTCCTTCAGAGAAGAAAAAGAAACAGGAGGCACTTGAGACAACAAACGGATGCTCCATGATTGATTTTGCCTTCGTTGTTCCATTAAAAAAAATGTTTGTGTAGTGCATACGTTTTGGGTGGACGGCAAAGAGGAGATGTCGGAAATACGGTTCCCCGCCTTTTGTCCTCTCTCAAGGCCTTGTCAGAGTTGTGTAGACGGGCTGGTCCCAGTTTGCAGTGGGGCTGTGCGAAGGAGGGATGGACAGACTGTTAAGGATCGGGGTCGCGTAGGGACGGCGGGAGGAATGGAAGTAGGGGTACTGGTAGATGCTGGAAGGGTATCCAGAGTATGGGTTGTAGTAGTTAGAGCTCTGGAGGTCTGTGTAGTCACACTGGGAGCTGGAGAAAGAGGCCGTGGCCGTGGCTGAGGACACAGTCGTGGCGCACGCTTGGGCGCTGTAAGAGCCGTAATCGGAGTGGGTCGGAGAACTGTGAGACTGATCGCTGTAATGGCTGGGGCTCAGTTGTTCCGTCTTGATGTGTGGCCTCTGCTGCCCAGCTTCATTGGAGGATGGAGATGCAGAGCTAGGGCTTTTGTGAGTCCAAACCTGAGCTGCTCCACCACCGCCGCCTCCACTACCACCAGCATTGGTTGGATGAGAGTAGGAGGCCCCATAAGACCCTGCCGTAGAGTTCTGCCCGTGGTCTGCTGGTATGCCAGAATGACCATTGAGTGGCAAATACTGGTCGAACTCATGGACGTCAAAGGTCTCCATGTTGTTGATCACCTCACTGCTGAGCTCTGAGATGTCCACGTTGCTGAAGTCGATGTTCTGACGGCCGCTCTCCACTTGGCGGCGTCCTTCGTGTTTCAGCTCCTGCTTGCTCCCATGGTGAAGGTCTGTCTTAGGGGTGGTCGGCGGGGTAGGGGGTCCATGGGTCTGCCCTAGGGACAAAGCACATTTCAAAGCCTATTACTTCTTGGAGACCCAAATGACTTGGTGGTCTTATTTGGGGGCAGGGGTTCCTGAACTCTGGTCTTCCAGGTGTTTTGGACTTCAACTCCCAGAAGCCCCAGGCAGCTTGGTCAACAATCAGGAATTTCTGGGAGCTGGAGTCCAAAACATCTGGAGGACCAAAGTTTGGGAAGCACTATTTTAGGGGCTCCTAACCTTGAATGTTGCCTATCCTCTCCATGACAGCAAAGTAACAGAACAGCACACAGAGAATTTTGCATAGGCCAAAACAGGCACTACAGCCAAAAGGAAACAAACTCAGCCAGATGGCTAACAAACTGGAACACAGAGGGGAACACACTGGATCAGGCCATCGTGCACCATCTAGCATTGCCTGCAAAACTGACTTATAATCACACAATCATAGAGTTGGAAGATATCCCAAAGACCATCTAGTCCAACCCCCTGCCATGCAGGAATACACAATCAAAGCCCTCCTGACGGATGGCCATCCAGCCTCTGCTCAAAAACCTCCAAAGAAGGAGACTCCACTCCACTCCACTCTCGAACAGCTCTTACTGTCAGAAAGTTCTTCCTCATGTTTAGGTGGAATTTCTTTTCCTATAGTTTGAACCCACTGCTCCATGTCCCAGTCTCTGGAGCAGCAGAAAACAAGCTTGCTCCATCCTCAGTATGACCTCCTTTCAAATATTTAAACATGGCTATCTTGTCCCCTCTGAACCTTCTCTTCTCCAGGCTAAACATACAAAGCTCCCTAAGCCGTTTCTCATAGGGCATCATGACTTCCAGACCTCCCACCATTTTGGTCACCCTCCTCTGGACACATTCCAGCTTGTCCATATCCTTCTTGAATTGTGATGCCCAGAACTGGACACTGTATTCCAGGTGAGATCTGACCAAAGCAGAATAGAGTAGCACTACTACTTCCCTCGATCTACAGACAAGACTCCTATTGATGTAGCATTAAATTGCATTGGCTTTTTTAGCTGTTGCACCACACTATTCACTCATGTTCAGCTTGTGGTCCATGATCCCTTTTGCATGTACTGACTTGTGGAATCCATTAAAAATATAGAGCCACTCACAACCAGAGACAACCTCTCTGAGGGTAAAACTTCAGTGCTAAGCACACACGGGGCCTGTTCCCAACAAGTCCCTTGATAGCCACTGCAACCCACAGGTATACCTCAGTTAACAAAGCAGACATGTCTGCAGCTGATGGAAAACAGAAAATAAACTTTAAAAGGAAAAGGAAAAATAAGTCTAGCTAGACAGAAAACAAGGAGAACAAAGGGATCTGAGAGACCTTAGAAAGATTATGTAAAAAAGGAGCTTCTTTGTCAGAGGCTTTGTTAAGGGAGGTATTCCTGTACAGTAGGACCCCTGTATCCGCTGATTCATTATCCACTGATTCAGTTATCCACAGGACACAAAACAGCCCCCCTAACATAGAGTTTTCCTAGGGAATGCATAGAGAGGCATCCTCTCTAGATGTTTTCTAGGCCCTCCAAGGCAACTCTATGGTATTTTAAACCGAAAGTCCCATTATTTTCAATGGTGTTCGCTATTATCCATGGTTTTTGGTATCTATGGGGAAGCCCGGAACCAACCCCTGCAGATGCTGGAGTCCTACTGTACAGTCAGCCCTCAATATCCACGGGTTCTGCATCCTCAGATTCAACCAACCATGGCAACCATGAAGGGAAAAGTTCCAAAAAAGCAAACCTTGCTGATTTCCATATTATATAAGGGACACTATTTTACTATGCCATTGTATATATAATGGGACTTGAGCATCCACAGATTTTGGCATCCACAGGGGGTCATCCTGGAACCAAACCCCAGCAGATACCAAGGGCCCACTGTACTTATATTACTAGGGGGCTCTCCCATTCCATGTCTCCTGGTTCTTCAGTTGGACATGTACAGGACTGAACCTGGGACTTTGGCCGTGCCAAGATACACTCCGGCACTGAGCTTTGGTGCCTCCCCTTCCCTTACCTGTGTGGTCACTATGGTGATGGCTTTCACTCATGGACCCCAGTCCAGTGTCTGCTTTGTAGATCTGGTTCCCGCCATGATGACTCAGCTCAGCTCCAGAATCCGAATCGCTCTGGCCTGCTTTGACGCTTTTTCTCCGGCGGGGCTGGTATTTATAATCGGGATGGTCTTTCTTGTGCTGGACTCTCAGCCGCTCCGCTTCCTCCACAAAGGGACGCTTCTCGCTTTCACTTAACAAACTTTTTGAGAAAAAAAAAGGGGGGGGGACAGAGAAGGCAAGTTAAATGATTTATACTCTTTGAAACTAGATTATTAAAGTCTATTTTTCTTAGCCACAGATGCCCTCCAAAGATGTAAAGTGTAACCCAAGTCTTACAAAATGGATTGGGCAACAAGCGGATGATATTTTTAAAAAGTACGGTAATCCAAC
The DNA here is from genome assembly GCA_030847615.1 of Gambelia wislizenii. Lineage (NCBI taxonomy): Eukaryota > Metazoa > Chordata > Lepidosauria > Squamata > Crotaphytidae > Gambelia > Gambelia wislizenii. Next base: position 28,312,190 of record JAUMIR010000012.1, on the reverse strand, counting down.
TGAGATTCTACATCACGGTCTATGTTTCGTAACTTTATGAATCTGTAGCTATGTTGCAGAAAAGCAACAAAGCCCCATTAGTGAGTCGTGAAGGTGTGTGTGCGGGTGTTGAGAGAGCATTCTGATGCCCATCAGGCATTTGTGATGTGTGTACTGGACACTCCTCTTGTACACAGCTCCTGTTGTGCTCCAGATGTCCCAATGGATGCCCGTAGGTTGTACCATTACGGCAACCCCTAGGTAAATAGGGACACTGCAAAACTGTGAATGTATGTACCTTCAAGTTACCTGTTGACTTATAAGGGACCTCAGGAATTACAGAGGGTTTTTTAAGGTAAGGAAAACTCAGAGGTGGTTTGCCAGTTCCTTCCTCTGAAATACAGCCTACATTCCTTGACAGTCCTTCTGGGCTTTTGGAAGGTTCTTCTTTTTGGACTGCCAATCCTAGAATCCCCCAGCCAGCTATGCTGGCTGGGGAATTCTGGGAGTGACAGTCCAAAAAGGCACCTTTTCTCATGCACTGGAAGTTCTAGCCTGCAGCATTTGGGGAAACGGGACCAAGGTCAGATCTTGTATGTGTGTCTGTGCCTTCAACTTCTCGATTTCTGGTGACCCCATGAATTTCATAGAGTTTTCTTAGGCAAGGAATCCTCAACAGAGGTGGTTTTGCCGGTTCCTTCCTCTGAAACATAGCCTACAGCATCTGTTATTTTCTGGTGGTCTCCCTTCCAAGTACTAACCAAGGCTGACCCTGCTTAGCTTCCGAGATCAGATGGGATCTGATGCCTTTAGGGCTTTTAAGGTCCTATTGCAAAACTACTGAGCTCTACTTTTCTCATGTCTAAACGTTCCAAGTTTTAAAATGCTAAATGTGGTTCAAAGACATTTCCAAATCAGTGTTTAGATTCTGCACTGAACAGGTTTCAATGCATATTAATAATCACACACACTCATACATATATACACATACACAGTCTATAAATTTTGCATTTCATTCTCTCACAACACACAACCCTCCCCCCTTCACTCACTCCTGTTCCCAACAACCAGCCAACTCAGGGTAATACTTCATGTGTCTGATGCCTGATCCTAATCCACAAAAGCTTATTGAGCCCTAAGCAATGTAGTTAGTCTTGAAAGTACCACAAAATTCCTCATTCCTTTTGCAGCAACAGACCAACCCTCTGCAAACGAAAAATGTTTTAGAAAGTCCAGGAAACCAATTCACTCCCAAAATGAAGTCTAGTGGAGATATTTGAGCAAGCAGTTAACTCTCCCAACAAAACCAGTAGGACTGCATGCTTCATTTTGGTTAGATCCTGTTTCCAGTTCATAACCAATATCACATGGAGCTTGGAACAGGGGTTTGCTTGTTGCGTTACATCTCCGGGAGACTAGGATTCAAATCCCTATTCAGCCACAGAAAGCCACTGGGTATCCGTGAGCAAGTCACATTTGCTCAGCCAATGACAAACTCCTCTGAAGAAATCTGGCCAAGAAAATGCTGTTTTTAGAGCCAGTATGGTTTGAGTGGTCATCTAGGACTTTGGGAGACCTGGGTTCAAATCCTCAACCAGCCACAGAAACACCTGGGGTGACCTTGGGCAAGGCACACTCTCGCAGCCTCAGAGGAAGGCAAGGGCAAAACTCCTCTGAAGAAATCCGGCTTGCAGCCACACATCAAGAACAACAACAACAAAGGGATGGTGTGGCTTTCTGTTCCAAGTTTGGCACCATGAAGTATTTGCTAACCATAATCCCGTCTCCTGACTGTACGTCACAGAACCAGCTTTGACATTCACATGACCTGCAAAACCTAAACTAAACATTTTTACAGATGACTATCTCACCTCCTTCCAAACCTTTGTGATGAGGTTTCAAACACTGGTTACAAGATTCAGTATTAACTGTTCTTTCCCCTCAAAGAGTAACAAAATCCTCTTCTTTGAGGAAACCATCTTCCCTTTCTTAGTTTCTCTCTCTTTTAATGAGACATGATTTTCTTTCCCGTAAACAAATGCCCAAATTGTCCAGGGAACAGAGGCTGGCTCGGTTGCAAACACAGAATAATTAAAGTCTCACCCCTATGCTTACTTAAATTCAGTGGAGCTTACTTTTGAGTAGACACAAAGAGGCCAGCACTGTAAAAGGCTAGAATCTTTGGCCCACTTTTTTGGAAGAAGTCCTGCAAACTAAGTGGGATTCAAGTCACAGGATGGCCTACTAGAGGGCATTTTCTTTTTAGAGAGAAAAATTTCAATTTGCAAACACAAACTATGAGGAAATGACACCTCACCCAAAAAGTTTTCATCAACTGAAATCAGAACAGCAGCAACCATTAACAGCAACCAAGCTACTAAATTAATTTTATGCAATATTTTGTTATCATTCTTGACAAACAGAAAATGTTATCTGTCCTTATCCCCATTTTTGCTTGCACCTCTGGGTGCTGGATGGCTTTTTACAATCTTGCAGCCGTCTCTGGTAAGAGCAGGATCTCATTTGGAAAGGAAATCTGAAAACATCTCTCTGCTCCCCCAACCCTTCAACTGGCCTTGCAGGAGTAGGTACCTTCCAACGTGAAATATTGGAACTAAATGACATAGTGATCAGATATTTCACGTGCAAATTTTTGAACAAAATCTGCAGGCACCCTCCATATTTTATGAGTGTGCAAGTCAGGGATGGGGAAACCTCAGAGAACAGCCAAAGTTTTTAAAAGAGCAGCTTGGCTTCCCTTCCTTTCCTACACAGAAACCAGATTTTTTAGAACAGATAGATAGATGGGTAAAGAGGTGAACAAAATGGAGAGCATGTTTCAGACAAGAGTAATAGAACTAATGCACCAATTTCCCATTCAGCTCTAAAAAATGGATGGATTTAGGACACACAGATCTAAACAGCCACAAACTACTCTGCATTGATTTCATTCTATTCCTTGCATGTTTATCGTTAAAGTTTTTCTTTAAAAACTTTAAGCTTCACTGAACTCAATAAGACTTACCTCTAAAGGCGGGGGGGGGGAGGGAGGATTTCACCACCAGCTTTATCATGTTAGAATAGTCTTCATTTTTGCAACGAGCCAGTAATAGGATTAACGATGCAACCCTAGGCATGTCTACTCAAGAGTAAATTACACTGCATTGAATGGGGCTTCATTCCAAGTAGCTGGGTGGCAAATTGCTGTTGGAAAAAAATTCTTTAAAGATTTTTTTATTATTGCTATTAGTGTGTAAAAGGGATTTAGGTAACCTTTCCAGGAAACTTAGTTTGGAAATGCCTCTATATGGCAAATAAAAGTCAAAATATCTCCATATGTGCTGTTTCCATATGCTTGGCTGGATAGTTCAGTTTGTAGTTGTGTGCCTTCATTGTTGTTTCCGACTTACGGTAACCCTAAGGCAAACCTATCAGGGTTTTCTTGGCAAGATTTGTTCAGAGGAAGTTTGCTTTTGCCTTCCTCTGAGGCTGAGAATATACGATTTGCCCAAGGCCACCCAGTGGGTTTCCATGGCTGAGCAAAGGGGATTTGAACCCTGGTCTTCAGAGTCATAGCCCAATGTTCAAACCGCTATACTATGCTGGCTCTCACAATTCAGTTTACACTAGAAGAAGTCCACAGTAAAGGAAAGAAAGGTAGTGGCAAGGAACTTTCACCAGGCAGGCTATTTTGGAAAGACCCAAACCTTCCAAAAAACCTGGAAAACACACCTATGCAAAAGGTAGACCTCACTAGACACCAATGAGAGCACAGCAGCTTAGGTATGATGAACCCCTCCAGGAGGGTCACTAGACTTTCCATTCATCACCTGCCTGGGATTAGTAGTACCAAGAGAGAAATGCAAAGCCACATCACGTTCTTCTCAAAACAATGTTTCCACTACTACCAGCGAAATGTCCCCACCACCAGCTGTGAGATGCAAGCTACGTTTGTTTATTTGTTTATTTATTTATTTATTTTAAGCAAAGGATTATATAATTTTTATTATCGGTATAGCAAAAACATTGTTACACTATTTGGAAAGACATTTCTTTCTTTATAATTCTTCCTTTTCTCTCCTCATATTAAATCTCCCTTCGGCATGCTTAATAACAGCTAGTTTAATGGTGTATCAACACTATACAATTATAAGACCTTGACGCCACTTTAACTGCCGTAGCTGTGTACTATGGAATTTTAGGATTTATAGTTTCACAAGGTACTTAAAATTCTCAGCTAAATTGCCACAATGTTATGGTTCCAAGAAGTGGAGTACAGAATTCGAAACACCTCGCCAAACTACAGATTCTAGGATGTAGTCATGGCAGTTAAAGTGGCATGAAATTGCCATACATGTTCAATGTGGATACATCTTAAGTCTCTGCTTTTTCAAATGGCTTCTCTTTTCCTTCCAACCATCTTTTCATTTTCCTTCTTGATGTGTGGTGTGGTTGGAGTTTCCTCTCCTCCCCAGACATGTACTGAGGGAAGGAAGGTCACCTTATTGCCAAAGCGACAAGATGGAATGGCCGTTTCCAAAACTGCCCAACCTATTCCTTCCCAACCCCAGGAGTCCAACTGTGTCCTGGGCAAATTTGCTTTTTTAAAAAAGCCTTTTCTTCCCAGTGTTGTGCTCTTTTCAGGTAGCAGTGGCTTCAGTGTCCTCATATCACACCCATCAGTCACTAGGAACTGACTATTCTGGAATTCAAGGACACATTCCCAAGCTTTGCGAACAAACAGGCAAGGGAAGCAAACCGGTCCCTGGCGTTTCCGAAGATCCTGCCCACAGAGCTCAAAAATTCATTTACACCCCCTTCCAACACAATTTTGCAAATAGAACAAAAACAAAACACAAAAAACCATTCACAGAAAAAAGCTTCTTGCTAGGAAGCCAACAACAGTAGTGGAAAATGTCTGTATCCTAAGCCTTATTATGTTAAGTTGGCTCTCTCCATTTTCTATCAGCCCAAAGTATCCAAACTTTACACGAAGCCTCTAAAAGTTACTGTTAGGGGAACTACATCTCCCAGAATCCCCAAACATCACAGTTACAAACTTTTCCAGGCTCTGACTTTACATCTGAGATGAGATGAAGGTCAAACACGGACACAGTTCATTGTGAGTGGGTGTCGTAAACTGGTCTTAGTCAATGAAAGCAAATAAATCATTTTTTTCAATCCCGCTTCTAAATTAGACTTCACATTGATATTTGGAATTAGTCAGAGCCTGGAAAGGTTGGGGAGGGGTGGGGATTCTTTTGCACTATAAGGCCCAGAACTCCCAGCCTGCATTTGCTCTCTCAGTGTATTTCCATGGAATTTAACTGGAACTACCTACTGTCACTGCCTTGCCACAGAGCTGGCATCAGATTTATCCAGCAATAAAACTCTGTGCCTTTGAACACGGCATGCCTTCTCCTGATTTAATTTTGTGTGTGTGTGTGTTTGGAGTGCAAAGGTGCTTGCTATCACCATATCATGGGGTTTTCTTGCCAGACTATACAGAAGAGGTTTGCCCTTGTTTTCCTTTGAGGCTGAGAGAGTATGACTTGCCCAAGGTCACCCAGTGGGTTTCCACAGCCAAGTGGGAATTCGGACAAACCCTGGTTTCCCAACGTCCTAGTCCAACACTCAACCACTACACCACGCTGCCTCTCATCACGCCAATAACCACAGCAATTTTAACAACTGCAACAACATACCATAACCATCATCATTTTTAAAATACTGAGTGCATCATAACCTTGATACTAAAAAAAAAATGTAAATCAAAAATGCATCTCTGAGGCTAAAACCAGAAAGCTTGGCGTGTACATAAGTGACTAAATTTAATTAAAAATAAAATTTAAAACTCATGACTTGACCATAGCCTGTATTTTGATAGCAGCTGCTTCTTTTTTTTACCAGCTTTAGTGTAACAACAAAATCATGGTCCTCAAGGAGGAAATTTATATAATAATCAATTGAATGTCCTGGGTGAAATAGCAACAAAGAGGCAATTAATTAAATGACTTTAAGTCACCCTTGACTTGTCATGACCCCATGTATTTTGTAAGGTCTTTTGTGAGGTCTTCTAAGGCAAGGAACACTCAGAGGTGGTTTTGCCATTGCCTTCCTCTGAATACAACCCACAGGACTTATAAAATAGGAAAACATGGGCCACAATTTCATTGCTTCAGTCTCCACACACACACCTACCAAGAAAATTTGAGGATTGTGCCAAGACTAGAACCCAGGCCATGACAAAACACCCACTTGCTTGCAAATATGGTGTGTGCATGAGTACCGTTGTCCCTTCACATTTGCTGGGGTTTGGTTCCAGGACCCCCCGTGAATACCCAAATCCGTGAATATTCAAGTCCCATTATATGCAATGGCATAGCAAAATGGTGTCCCTTATATAAGATGGCAAAATCAAGGTTTGCTTTTTGGATTATTATTTTTTAAAGAATATTTTCAAGCCGTGAATACTTAAAACCACGAATGCCAAATCCATGAATGTGGAGGGACAACTGTATTTATATCCACATATATTGGTGTTCTGAGCATCCAATGCCCCTGAGCTTCTATTTTGGTATGCCCACTTTCACCTGGCTTCCTTGGAGTTGCAGAGAGAGGGTGTATCTGTGTACACAAACACACCCTAAGGTTAAGTAGGCTTATTTCTTCATGAGATAGATTAAAGGCTGCTATCTGTGAAGACTGGGCTTAATGAACAAGAGTGGGACTTTCTCTGAGCAAAGCTGCATTTGACTGGGTGCCACATATACAGCCCGGTACATTTTCTTGCTATCTGCCTTCAGGCTGCCTCAGATGGATGGTGACCCCATCCCAGGGTTTTCTTGGCAAGATGTGTTCAGAGGAGCTTTGCTACACCCTTCTTCTGGGGCTAATCCAGGGGATTTCCTGGCCTAAGTGAGGATTCGAATCCTGGTCTCTTGAAGTCTCAGTCCAACACCCAAACCACTATGCCACCTTGGCTCTAAACCGGATTTAGGCAGAAAGGAACCTCCCTTTCCCCCTTTTTAGATAGGTGACAGCTTTGAGAGGAGAGATTTCAGTTTCACAGAGATGCCCTGCAACACCTAGGGTGCATCCACACTACACAAATAATCCAGTTTGAAACTGGAGTATTTGCCATGGCTCCTTCCTATGGAATCCATAGAATATGGGATTTCTAGTTTTACAAGGACTTTAGCCTTCCCTGCCAAAGAGTGCTGATGTCTCACCAAATGACAAATCCCAGGATTCCATAGGAAGGAATCATGGCAAATAATCCAGTTTCAAACTGGATTATTTATGTAATGCGGATTAGGCCCAGTTGTTGTCCTGTGCCGCCGGGGCTGCATCTGCACTGCAGAAATAATCCAGTTTGACACCACTTTAACTGCCATGGCTCAATGTTATGGAATCCTGGGATTTGTTGTAGCACCAGAGCTCTCTGACAGAGAAGGCTAAATATCTCATAAAACTACAACTCCCAGAATTCCATGCCACTAAATCACGGTGATTAAAGCAGTGTCGAACTAGATTATTTCTGCAGTGCAGATGCAGCCCAAGCCATTTCTGATTTATGGCAAGTCTAGGGAAAACCTATCATAGAGTTTTCTTGGCAAGGTTTGTTCAGAGGAGGTTTGCCCTTGCTCTCCTCTGAGGCTGAGAGATTGTGACTCATCCATAGTCGCCCAGTGGTATCCTGAGCAGGGATTCAGCCCCTGTTCTCCTGGGGTCCTAATCCGACACTCAAACCACAACACCCCGCTGCTCTCCTGTGTGGGTGGAAGCTACCAGGTATTTAAAAACAGAATTGCCTTGGAGAGACAAGCCACCTTTTGTGGGGCTGGGAGAAAGGGGATTAGAGGAGTCCAGAGGAATCAAGGGCCAGAGAAACATCTCTGAGGGCCACACTCTGTCCAACTCTGCTTCAAGTCCAGAAGACACCTTAGTTGGTGGGGGAGAAAAGGGTTGCCATTTTCTCTTCCGCCAGAGGTGGTGGGAAAGCTTCCAGTACTTACATTTAAAAAATCCCAAACACTAATGTGACTTAGGTCTAGTGCTCAAAAATGGATCCAACAGTCTACCTGCATCCTCTAGGTTCTAGCATCAAACTTTAACTGGTTGTGGATGGGTCTGTTTCAAAGTGCCCCAGCCACCAAGTCTACAGGGACAACTCACACATACCGAAGAAATGGCCAGATTTCTTGCAGAGATGCAGTGGAAGATGTGAAACAGTTCCCCTGGAAACCATCTTAGATCTGAAACCAAAAAATGCTACCCATAGTTTTAGAGTTCGGATGACTCATTCACACATGCAGGTTGCCATTGGAATGACTTGCTCCTGCGGTGTGAGAAGTCATCGCCCACTTCCAAGGAGTTGGGAAGGCACCAATCTCCTTGAAACAGAGGAAGAGGGATTCCTTCTGACAAATGCTACAGATAAAGAACAGCCACCCTGATGAAAAGGATGTGGGAAAGAGGACCCATGGTATGCCTTACCAGTTTGCAGGTCGTATTTAGACAAGCCGCTGGACTCTCAGTCTTGGGTCCAGGTCTCTGCAATACTACAGTGAGCCCTTGGTATCTGCTGGGGTTTGGTGCCAGGACCCACCCCACGAGTACGAAAATCCATGGTTGTTCAAGTCCCATTACATACAAAGGCGCAGTAAAATGGTGTCCCTTATATAAAATGGGAAAAGCAAGCTTTGCTTTTTGAAATTTATTTTTTTCTAAACTATTTTCAAGCCATGGATGGTTGAATCCATGGATATGGAGGGCTGACTGTATTGAGGACTTGAATGTTATCCAATACTATTGGAATACCTGTTGTTGTTTAAGGTTTCTGCGATAATCCGTACAACCTATTGCGAAAGATCTACAAAGTGCTATACCCCAAGCTAAGCAGGGAGCCAGTGTGATGCTTACAATACACATTCTTTCAACCTCAGAGGTAAGCAACGGCAAACCAAAAAGACCCCAGTAGTGGTTTGAATGTTGGACTAAGACCCTGGGAGACCAGACTTCAAATCCTTACTCAGGCATGAAAACCTGCTAGATTACCTGGTTCAAGTCACATTCTCTCAGCCTCCCAGGAAGGCAATGGAAAACCAGAGAAAGCCAGTGTAGGGTAGTGGTTTGAGTGTTGTACTAGGATTCTGGGAGACCAAGGTTCAAAAACCCTGCTCAGCCATGGAAAATCACTGTGTGACCTTGGGTAAATCTCATTCTCTCACCATCTAAGGAAGGCCATGGCAAACCTCCTCTGAATCAATTTTGCTGAGAAAACCCTAGGAGAAGGTCACAAAAAATTGGAGGTGACCTTGAAGTCAAACAGCCACCAGCATTATTACAACTGAAAACAGGGGTATGGAAGAAGGGCATTGCATCCCTCCTCTTCTTTCCTTGTCCCTTCCTAGGGAAGAACAAGGCTGGGTCTACCAGGCAGCAGACTAGAGAAGATGCCACAAACAGCAGAGATTAGTTCTATACCTATACCTGGGGAAAGGAGTGAGCCTGCATGGCACAGTGGTTTGAGCGTTGGACTACGATTCTTGAGACCAGGGTTCGAATTCCCACTCAGCCATAAAAACCTACTGGGTGACCTTCAGCAAGTCACAGACTCTCAAGCCCTCAGAAAACCCCGTGAGAAGTTCGCCTTAGGGTCTCCATAAGTCCAAAACAACTTGAAGGCACACAACAACAACAGGTAACAGGTATGATGCATAACTATGATGGATATCAAGCACATCTACAGGGAATATTTGGATGCTTCACTGAAACCTCTCCAGAGGGCCTGGCAAAAATAAAATAAAATACCGATCTACCATTTCCCTGCTTTGTTGTTCTTGTTGTGTGCCTTTACATCATTCCTGACTTGTGATGACCCTAAGGCAACCCTATCATGGGGTTTCCTTGGCAAGATTTATTCAGAGGGGGGTTTGTCCTTGCTTTCCTCTGAGGCTGAGAGAGTGTGACTTGCCCAAGGTCAACTAGTGGGCTTCCATGTTGAAGCAGGGATTCGAACCCTGGTTTCCAGGGTCATAGTTAATGCTCAAACCACTACACCTTGCTGGCTCTCTTCCCAGCCTTAGCCTACTAGTTTGATACACAGTAGGCCTATTTGGATCAATGGAAATGGAACCTGGTAAGTTAAAAAACTTTTTAAGGTTCCACTTATTCCATCTTCCTGTAGTGGTCTGGGAGTAAAAAACTGGATTTGGTCCATTGCTTTTAGTTAAGCAAGTAGAACATTGTATTTTAAAATCTACTAGTTATGGAGCAGCCAATGACCTCTAAACCTCCCCATTTCTTCTTAAATATCAGAATTCTTGACGAAGCCCCCGAGTACAAAAAAGCATTTTGCTTTGCAAAGGCAACTGTGACTATTTCAGATACCTTGTTTCTGCTGTTTGCCAGTTTCTCAAACTCAAAACTGCAGGCTTCTGAATGAGAGAAACACATGCTATTATTGGCACCACACCCTAAACAAATTTGCTTCAGAAGTTGTTGGAGTGCATGTCCCAGCACCCTTCCCATTTTGGATACTGGCTGATGGGATGTGCAGTGCAACAACATCTGAGGGCCACATGGTTCCCACCCTGTTCTAACTCATGGGTGTCTCTGGTCATACGGTCAGCTTAAAAGCAAAAACAGAAAGTCATGTTCCGTCTATGAAAACCATCAGCCATGATAAATGTGCCACAAGATCCTCTCATTTTACACTAGAATTGGCACTCCTCCGGCTGGTCTTCTGAAGCAAGCACAAGTAAAAGTGACAAATACTTGTGAACTGGAAACTTGCCCAAGCCAGACTCAAATCCCTTTCACACAATAATTCACACATTACTGGCACTAATGAAACCCTCCCCGCCCTGCTTAGCATTTTGACAGGAACCTCCTTACAATGTTATTAGTCCTATTAGTGCCATTAATAACGATTACACCAATAAGCATAATTACCAGTAGTAATTATATAATTACTGTACTGCTGTTAGCATTTTTACTCATGGGTGGATGGAGCAGAAAAAGGGAAGGTATTTGTTTTCTCTACTTTTGGCACATAACATTATATTAAGTTCTTTCAATTATATCTATTGTGCAGGTGAGGGGAGAATATTTGAGAACTGGATTTCATAAATCTCACACTCACGTATCACTTTAAATTCACCTTTAGATTGCTTTTCTTTTTAAAAAGACAAACACCACCCAAAACCTACAACCATTGCGTTTGATTCTATTGCATCTAACTTCAGGAAGGTGATAAAAAAAGGTAATTAATTATTGGATTAAGCAATTAATTCATGTAGTTAAGTACTGTGATTCACAAAATTACGTCAGGTTTTATGCAATTCTCCTACCAACTCAAGGTTTGGGGATTTTTTTTTTTAATTTAAGTAACAAAAAAGAAAACATTGACAGCTAGGTGGCTTTCATGTCACAAAGGACACCTTTAAGTTGGGATTCCTACCCCCAAATACAACAGCAGCATGTGAAGAGCATTTTGATAGCACTTCAGGCACCCCCCATATTAAATGCTACTTCACTGGCGCTCCTAAAACTCTCTATGTGTGTATGCATGCATGTATATGTATGGATCTGAAACATGGGTCACCTATCGCCACCACCTACGACTCCTCGAGCGCTTTCATCAGCGCTGTCTACGCACGATCCTAAATATACACTGGACTGACTATGTGACGAATGTTGCTGTCCTTGAGCAAGCAGGGATCACCAGCATGGAGGCCATGATATTGAGAACACAGCTGCGCTGGGCAGGGCACGTTTCTAGGATGGAGGACCATCGCCTCCCCAAAATACTACTCTACGGTGAACTCGCCACGGGTCAGCGTAAGAGGGGCGCTCCAAAAAAGCGATAGAAAGACTCCCTGAAACAACATCTCAGGCTTGGCCAAATTGATCACCAACAATGGTCCGCCCTGGCCTCACATCGGGAGGCATGGAGACGCACTATCCACAATGCTACAGCCTTATTTGAGAACTCACGACGAACAAGTCTTGAAGAGAAACGACAACGCAGAAAGAATCACAACCCAAAAACATCACCCAAGGAGACCTTCTGCTGTGCTTTTTGCAACCGGACTTGTTTATCTCGGATTGGCCTTTTTAGTCATCAGCGCGCTTGCAGAAAGCGCGGGATGAGTCCTTCCTGAATCTTTGTTTGCGAAGAAAAGCCAGAGAGAGAGATATGTGCCTTCAAGTCCCCTGTTGACTTATGGCAACCCCATGAATTTTGTAAGGTTTTCTTAGGCCAGAAATCTTCAGAGGTGGTTTTGCCAGTTCCTTCCTCTGAAATAGAGCCTACATCACCTGGGCTTCATTGGCGGTCTCCCATCCAAGTCCTAACCAGATCTGACCCTGCTTAGCTTCCCAGATCACACAGGATGTGGTGCCTTTAGGCTATTTAGGCCCTATTCCTAAAACTACCAGCACTCTAAGCAAATGTCCCCAGTTGCGTTGCCAGAAAAGCAGGCATTGAGAGGAGCACAGGTCCTTGCAAATGTGGGGTTTGCTTTGTGGGGAGAAGGGCCGATTTAAAAGATATACCTCTCACATCACAGATTATGTCTCCAATCTGAATTCCCCCCTCCACTAGCAGCCTCCATCAGCTGTCTGTGCATTTGGTTTCCACCATGGATTGTTTAATTTTGGAATTTATCAGCAAAAGGACTGCAAAGACTAGAGCGTGGCTCACGGGACCAAAACCCTTCTAAAAGGAAAAAACTGCAAGGGAAATGTTTCACCACACTGCAATTTCACACAGTGCTCCTTGTTGTCGTGTGCCTTCAAGTTGTTTCCAACTGACCACAGGGCTTGCTTGGCAGGATTTGTTCAGAGGGTTTTTTTTGCCCTTGCCTTCCTCTGAGGCTGAGAGAGTGTGACTTGCCCAAGGTCACCCAGTGGGTTTCCATGACCAAGTGGGGATTTGAACCCTGATTTCCAGGAACAATAGCAATAGCATTAATACTTATATATCACTTATCAGTGCCAAAGCACTCCCTAAGTGGTTTACAACATGTTTTAACTAATTGCCCCCAACAAGCTGGGTACTCATTTTGCTGACATACGGAAGGATGGAAGGCTGAATCAACCTTGGAGTCCTCTGGGATCGAACTCATAGCCTTATGGCTTGCAAGACTGGTATTTAACCACCGCACCACCAGGGCACTCAAACCACTATGCCACACCGGGTTTGCCATGGTGGTTTGCCATGGGAGCATCTCACAATGCTCCCATGGCCTATCAAAGTCCTACTCAAAGTGGTGGTCCGTGGATCAATTCCAATCCTTGGAAAGTTCCTGGGAAAGAAAGAAACAGTGGTAGCCAATGGGCAGAAATATATTGCCAGTGCCTGGCACATGAGACGGAGGAGAGCTGCTGGTTCCCCACATCGGATAGCTAAAAAAGTACTGGACTAGTTAGCACCTGTGGATCACGTCTCCAACCTCCCCTGTACTCCCAAACTCACTTCTTCAGAGAATCTGTCCTCCTACCCCATAGCCTCACATACAATGACACCAACAGGGAATTTTCCTTTGGCTCCATTCAGCCACAGTTGGATTCGCCTTACACTATAATTTTAATGGGAGGGGAATATAAGTGCATTGTCAGAGAAAGCCACTAAAATCAACAGAAATTGGTTTGATTGTGGGGGACGTTTCCCCCCCCACACACTTTCCTTTCTTTAAAGAAAATTCTCAGATACAATAGAAATAAAACAGCATGATCCTCTGTACTGGAATCCAGTTTCCCTGTTATGCTCATGTTAAAATAACCATGCACCTTTGAATAAGCAAGCTAATAATACAGGTTCAATCTCCCTTCTCCAAAACACTTGGGACTAGAGGCATTTTGGAATATTTTGGGTTTTGAAATACTTGCAAATACACAATGAGATCTTTTGGAGATGGGACCCAAGTCAAAACATGGAATTCATTTTATGTTACATATACACCTTGTACACATAGCCTGAAAGTAATTTTTATACACAATACTGTATTTTCAATCAATTTTGTGCATGGAACAAAGTTTGTGTACACTGAACCCTCAGAAAGTAAAGGTGGTCACTATCTCAACCACACATATGGACAATTTTGGAATATTTTGGGTTTCCGGATAAGGGAGATTGAACCGAAACTCACTCCCAAGTCCCTGTCTGGTTTTTCCAAGATTAAGAGATTTAGAAATGTCAAGTGCAGGAAACTAAAGTGCAAAATTGACAATAATGCAATCCTTGTTTTGGTTTAAAGGTTTCTGAATCTCTTCCAAAACTTCCTTTTTCTGACTCGTTTTTGTCCTGTTTTAGCATTTAGCTCCTTTTCTCTTGTTACCGAGTCTGATAAAACACAATTTTAAAAAATGACAACAAATCTTCCAGCTCAGGTAAGAAAAGGAACACAATGGTGACAATCAGACGTCCAGCTAACTATTCCAAAATGTCATGAATATCCAGTGTATTAGGATGTTTGTGAGTTTAAAAAAATAACCCAAGCAACCAACTCTTAAAGCCAAGGCCCTGTGTTTTAAGCAGCCAACAACAGTTGGTGTGAACAAACAAACTATGAAGGGAAAAAAAGGGCTTTAAAGGACAATGCTAAATATATTTACTTGAAAAGATACCCTGCTCCTCCCTGGTTTAAATGGAATTAATTTCTACAGCCTTTTTGGATGACAACTCCCCAAATCCCCAAGCAGCACGTAATACAAAAATTATAAGTCTTTTGTGGTTGCAACCAAAGGGTACTATTACCAATCTCTAATTTTTGCTTTTACTCCTGGATGACACAGGGGATTGAATTTTATATAGAGGCTGGCTAGAGAATTCTCAGAGCTGTAATACAAAAGAAAATAACTTTTTCTCCCCCCCACCAAGCTCTGGAAATTTCCAAGAAAAAGTCCTGTTTAGGACTGAAATCCTGTATTGCCAGGGAGTCTTCTACTCACAGCCAACCAGAGTGGTGTAGCGGTTTCAGTTGGTGGATTAGAACTCAGATTTCAAATCCCCACTTGGCTGTGAAAACCCACTGGGTAACTTTGGGCAAGTTACACTCTCTCAGCCAAAAATGAAGGCTAGGACTAACCCACTCTGAACAAATCTTGCTGAGAAAACCCCAATTTGGTGTGAGTGTATCTGCAGTGTTGACAAATTTGTTTCCCAAATATTGGAAAAACCTGAAAAAAGAGAATCCTGGACTGACAAAAAATCTTCGTAGTTTGGGACTCAATTTGGGCAAAATTCACACCTTTTTACCAACAGAAAACTGCAATTTTCTGCACAGGAAACAGCATTTTCTACGCATGAAATGGCATGTTCTCTGCAGAAAAGAATGTT
This sequence comes from Gambelia wislizenii, assembly GCA_030847615.1. Classification (NCBI taxonomy): domain Eukaryota; kingdom Metazoa; phylum Chordata; class Lepidosauria; order Squamata; family Crotaphytidae; genus Gambelia; species Gambelia wislizenii. The sequence continues at coordinate 28,296,862 of JAUMIR010000012.1, read as the reverse complement.
TTCAGTGCAACAAAACAAAGCAAAAAAACAGATACAAATTTCGTGCAGAATACAGTACAGTACATCTTGAAATGTCAGTAGCCTTCAAAAACCATAAGTGAAACGAAGGCACACAAGAACAACTCCGGCCATAGAGAACGTGCTTAGGTTACTGCATATAAGAAAGGTATCTAATCCTTTCCCATGTGCCATTATGGAGCAGTGTTGTTGTTGTCCGTGCCTTCAAGTGGTTTCCGGCACTCCCAGGGCAAGCCTGTCATGGGGTTTTCTTGGCAAGGTTGGTTCAGAGGGGGTTCGCTTTTGCCTTCCTCTGAGGCTGAAAGTGTGTGACCAAGTTCACCCAGTGGGCTTCCATTCCCAAATGGGGCTTTGAACCCTGGTCTCCAGAGTCATAGTCCAATGCTCAAACCACTACACCACACTTTCTCTCTATAGCTTACTAAACTACAGCCTGCAAACATATATGGTAGCTTTCTGACATACAGTGGCACACTTTGTGGATACTGAGAATCCTTGTTGTGCGCAAGTCATTTCCGACATAGAGCGCCCCTAAGGTGAAACTATCACAGGGTTTCCTTGACAAGATTTGTTCAGAGGAGGTTTTCCTTTGCCTTCCTCTAAGGCTGAGAGAGTGTGACTTGCCCAAGGTCACCCAGTGGGTTTCCATATCTGAGCGGTGATTCGAGCCCTGGTCTCCAGAGTCCTAGTCCAATGCTCAAACCACTATACCACGCTGCCTCTCTTTGAAAATCAGACAAGGCATAAATTAGTCCCAAACTAGGCAGATTTACCAAACAAACAGTGGAGCTGAATCAGCATGTAGGAAAATCTCACTAATGCAATGGGACTCCTTTAGCTGGAGGAGTCACCACAGGAATTGGATCCCAGCTCACACTACTACAACCTGGTGGCTGGGAGTTCCACTGTTCCAACTACAAACAGACGTGGGACATAGGAAGCCAGCGGCTGCACCTCACAGCCAAGGAGCCCCACTGTTCTGACTACAAATGTGCACGGGGCAGAGGAAAAGCAGCCCCACCCCACGTGCACATTCTGACTGCAGCCACAACGTTGTGAATTTGATCCTGCAGGGCTCCAAGGTTGACTCTGCCTTCCATCCTTCCATAGGTTGGTAAAATGAGTACCCAGCTTGTTGGGGGCAAACAGCTAAAAAACACTGTAACCCACTTAACGGAGTACTTTGGCACTGATAAGTGGTATAGAAATAAAAGTGCTACTGCTAATGAATCATAAAATTTTAGAGTTGGAAGAAACGACAAGGGCCATCTAGTCCACCCCCCTGCCATGCAGGAGTACCCAATCAAAAGTCCTTCTGGGCTTAGGGAAGGTTCTTCTCAGCTTTTTGGACTGCCACTCCCAGGATCCCCCAGCCATCATAGCTAGTCCAGCCCCCTGCCATGCAGGAGTACCGAATCAAAGGTTCTTCTGGGTTTAGGGAAGGTTCTTCTGGGCTTTTTGGAGTGCCACTCCCAAAATCCCCCAGCCAACATAGCTTAAAGCATAGCTGGCTGGGGGATTCTGACAGTCCAAAAAGCCCAGAAGACCCTTCCCTAACCCCTTCATGCCAGCAGGCGGAGAGAAGGAAACAAGCAAGGCACCTCAAGTCGCAGGGAGTTCCGCCGTCTGCAATTAGCCAAGCCAAGGCTGGGTGAGGGTGGGGGGAGAAAATCCGTCTGGCTCCGGCCATGTCTCTCTACCCGCCACCCCCTCCTCTGGTCCAAGACCCCCTGGCCCCCCAACTCACCGCCACAGCTTGCCCAGGGTCTTGCTGAGCTCGGCGTTGTGGAGGTGGGGGTACTGGTCGGCCAGCTTCCGACGGGCGGCCTGAGCCCAGACCATGAAGGCGTTCATGGGCCGCTTGACGTGGGGCTTGGCTTTCAGGGCCCCGCTGCCCCGCACGGGCATGGGCACCAGGCTCCAGTCGTAGCCCTTCAGCACCTGGGAGACCGCGTCGCGGATGCAAGCCGGGAAGCGCTCGTCCACGTCGGGGCCCGCCTCGCCCTTGGCCCGGGCCGGCGGCGGCGGCTGCGACGACGAGGAGACCGACGACAAGGCGGCTGTGGAGGCCGGCCCTCCTCCCTCCGAGCCGGCGGGCGAAGAGGGCGCCTCCGAGTCCGAATCCCCGACGGGCGAGAGGGAGCTGGCGGTGCCCGAGGGGCTGCCCGGGGGCGGCGGCACCACCACCACCTCCAGGGCTTTGGCGTGCTCCTCGCTCATGTTGAGCATTGGCGACGGTGGAAGGGGAAGACGAGGAGGAGGAGGAGGAAGGGGGGAGCCAGCCAGCCGGGGGGTCCCCGAGTCTGCCAGGTGGGAGCGCACCGTCGGGGGAGGAAAGAGACGAAGGTCCCCCAAGAGGAGGCGGTGGAGGAGGACGAGGAGGAGCGAGCCAAGGGAGCGCAGAGTCTGCCAGGCGGGAGCGCACAGCCCGGGCGCGCCGTCGGGTTTGGGACCGGGGAAGAGACGAAGGTGCCCCACAAGAGAAAGCGCTGGACAAGGAGGAGGAGGAGAAGCGAGCCGGGGGATCCCAAAGTCCAAGCCGGAGCGCGCCGTCGGGGGAGGCAAGAGGCGCCGAGGCCAAGCGGAGGAGCGCCTCCGTCGCCACCCCCCAAAGCCCACCCGGAGCTCTTCCCAAGTCCGGTGGTCGTCCGGGGGAAGGAGGAGGGGGCGCCTCCCGTCGAAGTCCTTCCCGAAACGAAGGAACACAGGGGTCCCCAAACCCCAGCGAGCCCCCTCTACCCTCCGGGCCGTGCGCAATGCGCCCTCTCCGTGCGTAAAAGCTCTCCAAGGGCGCTCCCAAGGCTGCGCTCCCGTCCGCCCCGCCGCTCGCTCCCCGCGCAAAGCCGAGACGCCAGAGCCGGGCAAGAAGTTTCCTTGCGGGGGAGGACAGGGGAGGGAGGGGGGCCGGGTAGCCCCGCCCCTTTGGCCACTTCTCATTGGCCGGCAGACCCTCCCCTCCTCTGCAGAGAGGGAGGGCTCTAGACCTCGCCAGCTTCTTAAAGCAGCCAGGGACTTTTTACCCTCTTCTTTGAAAAATGTGGTTTTAATTTGTTTTTCTTTTGATAGGTTGGACACCCTAAAAACACACCCACCTTGCTCCTGTTCGAAGGGATGTCATTCTGAGGATGGAGCAGGCTTGTTTTCTGCAGATCCAGAGACTGGGACACAGAGCAATGGGTTCAAACTCTAGGAAAAGAGATTCCACTTCAACATTAGGAAGAACTTTGTGATGGGAAAAGCTGTTTGGCAGTGGAATGCGCTGCCTGGGAGTGTGGTGGAGTCTCCTTCTGTGGAGGTTTTTAAACAGAGGCTGGATGGCCATCTGTCAGGAGTGCTTTGGTTGGGTATTCCTGCATAGCAAGGGGTTGGACTAGATGGTCTTTGGGGTCTCTTCCAATTCTATGAAAACCTTTAGAACTGTTAAGCAGTGGAATGCACCGCCTGGGAGTGTGGTGGAGTCTCCTTCTTTGGAGGTTTTTAAACAGAGGCTGGATGGCCATCTGTCATTGAGAATGCTTTGATTGTGTATTCCTGCATGGCAAGGGGTTGGACTAGGTAGACTTTGCAGTCTCTTCCAACTCTATGATTCTATAACAGTGGGATACACTACCTCGGAGTGTGGTAGAGTCTCCTTCTTTGCACGTTTTTATAGAGGCTGGATGGCCATCTGTCGGGAATGGTTTGATTGGGTATACATACCTGCATGGCAGAATGGGGTTGGACTAGATGGCCCTTAGGGGTATCTTCCAACTTTATGATTCTATGATTCCTCTTTTGGCCGGCTTCTGTCACTGGGAGGACTGAAGCCAGGAGGGTTTGCTGTTGCTTGGTAGGTAGGACCCGACTCCATGACTTCAAATTTCAGAGGTTTTCCCACTTAGGAAGACATTTCCTGCAAGCTCCAGGAACAGAGATTCCACCTCAACATGAGGAGGAACTTTTTGACAGTAAGAGGACAGTGGAACACACTCCCTCGGAGCGTGGTGGGGTCTCCTTCCTTGGAGGTCTTTAAACAGAGGCTGGATGGCCATCTGTCGGGGATGCTTTGATTGTGATTTCCTGCGTGGCAGGGGGGTTGGACTGGATGGCCCTCGTGGTCTCTTCCAACTCTGCAATTCTATGATTCTATGATTCTATGATTCCTGGTGGTAAGCGGTGGTCGGTGCTGGAACTGACTGCCTTGGGAAACCGGTGGGCTGTCTTTCGCTGGCGGGTTTTCAGACAAAGCTTCGATCATGCTCTCAGGCATGTTTTAGCTGTGGGTAGCCTGCATCCCTAAGGGGTTGAGCTAGATGACCCCTGGATGCCCCCTTGCAACTCGACACTTCTGTCATTCTTGCCTTGACCTCTCCAAAAGACCGCAGCTTCCGGCTTATCTCCTCCCCCTTGCTCGGCGTTTGTGTGCAATCCAGATTTCCCGTTCCACTTTCCCTTGGGGTTGGAGTGGTAAGAAACCCTGAAAGATATTACAGTATTGGAAGTTGAGGCTGGAGTAGAGCGCAGTCCTTGAAAGTTTGCATCCTCCTCCTCTTCCTCCAAACTTTTTTTTGTTGTTGTTTCTGCAAAGGCAAAACTGGAACAGTTTCATTTGTTAATGAATGGTGCTGTCTTTTTTTTAATGCATATTTTAGGAAAAAGAACTTTATTCCTTTGGTTCTTAGAAGCAGCTGAGTGTTCCCTATTGCCTTGAATGTTCTTTGAGTGATATTTGACATTCAGCCTGCTTATCTTATGTAGGGGTTTGCAAGCCAGCAGGTCATAGTGGTTTGAGCACTGGGCTAAGGGAGCAGGGTTCAAACCCTTTCTTGGCCATGGTAACCCACTGGCTGACCTTGGGAAAGTCACACTCTCTCAGCTTCAGAGGAAGGCAATTGCAAAGCTCCTCTGAAGAAATCCGGCCAAGAAAATAAGAGCCTGGATGTCTTAGTGGTCTGATTGTTAGACTGGGAGACTAGAGTTTGACTCCCCTCTCAGTGGAAACCTATTAGGCAAACTGGGGCAGATCCCACTTTCTCAGCCACAGAGGAAGGCAATGGCATGATGCGACAAATGTATATTAAAAAATGCTCAGGAACAAAGAAGATGGAAATGGCTATTGCCATTAAGCCTTCTAGGAGAAACCCTCTCTCCCATAACATCCTTTATGGCAGCTCTTTGACTGTGGATCAGACTGTTTTAAAAGTTGACTTTTTAAATAGAGTTTGGACGGCCACCTGTCAGGTATGGTTCAGTTGTAGATTTCCTGCACTGGTGTTATGGGTTTGGACTAGATGACCCTTGAGATCCCTTCCAACTCTATGGTTCTGGAGTAGATTACATTTGTGTCAAAGGGAACAGCTTGCCCAATAGTATAAAAAATGCAGGGGGCAACAATATATTAGTATTTGGTGGTGGGTCGGTTGGGAAACCAGATGAAACAGTGTGTGGTTCCAGAACATTTTGCAACAGAATGTAGGCTGCACTTCCAGATAACACAGTACAACCCTTGGAGCAGGAAATGTTTTGGATCAGCCCCAAACTGGCCATTTTGGGATGCCAATCCACACTTTTATAGACTGATTGCCACAACAGGAATCCGTCATGAATCCTAGCATTGCCCATGGGATGCGGAGTTTCATTTTACAGAGGACAAGAGATAAAAATTCCTCTTTTAATATTTCCTTGCAGCTGTTCTGCCTGAGCCAAAGAAATCCTCTCCCCTATATTTTTGCAAAAAGTGTGTGTGTGTATTTGCAGACTTTAGTTTCCAACCTACCCACCACCAAATATTAATATATTTGTTCAAACTACTAATATATAAAATTCAGACTGTTTGCATTTTTGGAGAAGCCAATATTTTTGCAAAAAATATACACAGTCCACAGATCCAGATGCCTTGTCCACCTGAGGCTAGAGATCCACATGGAGGCCTCCGTTTAATCTGGATTGGCCCCAACGGTTAAAGTTAAGCCTAGTTTAAGGAAGGTTGTTATTGTGAAGACAAATGCACCAAGGCTGCAGCCTTCAGAAACTATGTCATATCTTCCAGACCTAGTACTGTATTGTGAAATGCGCAAGAAAAAAAGCAATGCCTCTGAGCATGTCCAGAATGCTTTGCTCCCCATCAAGACATAATCAAACAGCCTCAAGATTAAGTGGCCAAATGCATGTGTCTTGCCATCAACGACTGGAGGCAGTGATAGATTTGGAAAAGGTGCAGTGGTATAGCTACAGGAAGGGAGCAAAATGAGGGCATGATCCCCCAGAAAAGAATTCCTTCCCCTCCTAATGGAATTTCCCTTCAACCCCCAAATTCCTAACTTTGCAGAGAGCTTTCTGGCAGAGAAGGCTAAATGTCTCACAAAACTAGAGATCCCAGAATTTCATCACATTGAGCCATGGCAGTTTAAACAGTGTGGAACTGGATTATTTTTGCAATGTAGATGCAGTCCATGTTACAGATAGATTGACTTTATCAAGGAAGCCACAGCTTTGAGTTTGCAAGACCAGATTACTGGAGCTCTTTGAGGTCTCTCATTCATAAAGTTGCCATTAGGAAGTCATCTTGATGGCGAGGAAGAAGAGGAGGGAGAAGAAGACATGGATAATTCAGACTTTGGTATTTAAGGATCAGCACCTTGGATACCTTTAAAGTTCAGACTATAAACCAGAGTGGAGTGACCACTTCAGTGGCATGGGAAAAAAAACAGCTGTTGCTGCCCAGGGCAGAGTCCACCCTAATTATAAAATACTTTTATATCCTGTCTTTCTCCCAAGATGGGATTCAAGGCGGGTTACAAAGGTTAAAAAATACAACTAAAATCTTACAAATTACAAAAGTTAAAAAAAGAATTAAATTAAATGTCCATTGTTAAAATATAATTAAAAACACACAATTAAAAAACACTGTCTCACCTGTCTGTGCATCACAGAGGAAGAAGAATAGGTTACAGGCCACGCTGATTTGGTTGCCAACTGCGAGGCATGGAAATATAACATATAATGTATAAGAGTGTAACACATAGAGTATATATAAGCTTGTGTGTTAGAGAATTGGATTCTTATGAAAATGTAACCTCTTGATTGCCATATACTGGAAGGTAACCAATGTATGATGTCTTATATTGACATGTTATAGAATGTGTATGAAAGCAATGTGCACAGACATTGACATTTCTGTGTTTTCCCCTAAGGCGAGTGTGTATGTTTGTATAGTTATGATTGCAAATAACCGAAAACAGTGGCTCTTAACCTTTTCTTTACCAGGGACCCCCTTTAAATATATTTTGTTGCCGTGGGTCCTCAAGACTTAATTCAAGATTTAAAACCCTAATAATAATAAACACAATCATATCTGATGATGATGATATTGCACTATCCATTAAACTTTCTCCCAAAGGCACTGGAGGGGGAGGTAAGGCTTTTCTCCTGCTTCTTGCTGCAAGTTCGTGGCTGGAACGGATTGAATGGCAATGTGTAGGCCAAGCCAGCCAGCCAGCCTTAGCCTTGGCTCCTGTCACATGGCCACTCCACTGCAGGCAGGAGGTGGACCAACCAGCCTTCAAGCCTTCATGGACCCCCTGCGAGGACATCGTGGACCCCTGGGGGTCCCTGGACCACAGGTTAAAAACCACTGGCCTAAAAGGTTACCAGAAAGCCTGCTCATTGCCCCATATGAATATCCTGAGATTCCAATACTTAAGGATGCTGAAGTGACATATGCTGTTAACTCTGCCTGTCTGGATTTTACCAAAATTACAAATTGGGTACCCAGGCAACCAGAAGGTGTTAAAGGAACCCCCAGACAGAATCAAGATTAGCTGTCAAATGGCAAAGGAACCCCAATCCCTTAGTCAAAAGAGACAGGGGCATGGAACCATGCCTGTTTCAAACAGATGAGCGAGTTTCCTACCATTTTTGACCTTCTCATGGAGGAATTGAAGAGGTTGTCTAAACAGCAAAAATACTCCTCACAGAATGCAAGGGGGCCCAAAACCACCATATACTGTATGGGAAAAGCCTTTGTGGATTTTCTCAAAGTTTTTTTAAAAAACAGTGGGGGAGAGATGCATATTCCTGCTTGTTGGGACAAGCGATTTGGGTTGATTCGCATTCCGTATACGAACAGAAGTTGAAAGCTGGTTGGTAAGATGTGTGTGTGTGTGGGTGCCAACAAGGCAAGCACCCAGAGCCACCATATTGGATTTTCACCTTAGCGAGCAAGTGCTAAGGTGATAACATGGCTTTTTTTGTTTGCTTTTTTGTTAAAGCAAAAGATCGCTCTTTTGCACCTTGGAGATATATATATATATATATATATATATATACACACACACACACACACACACTGTCTGGTGGCGGCAAAGTGAGGTAAGTAAAAACGTAATTCATTTGTGGCTACCATCTTGATTCTCAGGCATGCCTGTTTGCACAGCAAATGTGGATAGCTTTGCATGCCCGTGATCTGCCAAAAAATGTTAAGACAAATAGCAGCTGCTGTGAAAAGCCACCTTTTTTTTTGCCTGGTATAGACAAGCCCTCAGGTAAGCTTCTGAAAAAGGAGCCATCTTCTTCAGGGGCTGGGAATGCCTAGCTTTGATTTCACTTGCTTCTTTTAACCACATCCTCTCCTCCATTAAAGCCACACTCGTTGTTTTTTTTTCTTTTGCAGATGTTGAGGTGTGATGTGGAATTTGCTGGAAGCATCCCACAAAACCTCTCACAGTGGAAATCCTTTGCGAAGGTCAGCAGGAAATTCACCTCACAGGAGCCTCCTGGGTTCACTGGAAAGTGAGATTGTGGCGTTAAGAATTGGAGAAAGTTCCTTTTTGGTGGGCTGCAGCTTCCAGAACCCCCCAGCCAGCCATGCTGGCTTGCGGGGGGTGGGGGGTGGAATCTGGGAATTGTAGTCCAATTTTTTTTGCACTTTCCCAATGTAAGGTTGAGATGACCCAAAGTTATTGTTGGACCCTTAAACTATAAAGCCACCGATCTCTATCTATAATTCTCTTGGGTATGTTGCCATTTTCAGTGTGCTGATTGGCTGCTTAGGTGTCAGGATCTTCCTCTCCTTGCAGGACTAGGCCCCTGGCTGCAGCAGCCGGCACAGCCTTTTTTGCAGACTCAGGCCCTGGCTATGGGAATCTTGGAAGAATCAGGGCCACGGTATCAGATTCAGCTGCCTGCAATCATGCAGCACACCTGAAGCAGCCAGGGGAACGTCTATTTAAGAGCAGCATCTGGCCTTCAGTCTTGGCCACCGTAGCATGGTCTTCTATGCTGTTTGTAGCTGCTCCTTGCTTTTGGGTTGGGGCTTTGGACCGTCTGTGTTGTCTGTAGCTGGGGCTTGGACCTTTTGTGTTGTCTGTCTGTAGCTGCTTCTTAGGCCTTTTGTGCTATCTCTAGCTGCTCCTTGCTCTTGGGCCTTGGGGATGGAAACGTGGAAAGCTTCAAGTTCTTTCTGAATATGGTGGTGGAGGGGTCTTGCATCCTGGTGCATGTGGAGTGTGTGTATGTGTAGCATGGTAGCGTTGCAGCATGGTGGCGTTGCAACATGGTGGGTGGTTGTTGTATGGGGTGCATGCATGCATGGTGACAACAGAGGAGCTCATGTCCTGGTGCACATGGTGTATGGGTGTAGTGTGGAATGTGTGTAGCATGATATGTGTATGTGTACACGTGGTTGCATGATAGCAGTGGAGGGGCTCTTGCATCCTGGCGTGCGTGGTGTTAGTATGTCTAGCATTGTATGTGTGTCTATGTGTCTGTGTGTTCATGTGGTTGCACGGTGGTGGTGGAGGGGCTCTTGGCATGAAATTAGCCATTATAGTTGAATTGAAAAGTTATATATTAATGTATCAAATGATCACACTCTCAACATGTTTCCTAAGTGGCCAAGCAGCAGAATGGGAGTGGAAGCATGCCAAAGCATTTTATATATGTAGATAACGGTGCATGTTACACCGGGTATAGCTAGTTTTTCTTGATTTACCGTAATTTTCTGTTTTCCTGCCTCACTCTGATTTTTTCCTTTCTAGTTGGAACAAAGGCAGCAGAAGCCATGGGAAAAAGTCAGAACAAAAGGGTCATTCAGGAGGAATTGCTCCTTTGCCCAAGAGGCCTGAAAAATGTGACACCTAGTCCCAGATATGTTCCCCAAGGTTATCGACCTGTTGAGAACGAAGCAGGTTTTGGTCACAGGGCTGCTTAAATTAAACCCCAAAATTCCACAGCAGGAGGCAGCCAGAGCCATTAAAGTGGATTAATAGTGCTATAAGTGTAGTGTGGGTGGATCTGCAAAGAAACACAACATGGCTACTCCACTAGGCCAGAGTGGGAGGCATTTTTGTTTCTTCCTTTAAACTTTTTTTGGTACCATGTTGCCTGATGAAGTGTTCTGTAGAATTTGAAAGATTACATTCTTCACATGCGCTCCCTTTTGCAACACTTTAGTGGTCTTGGTTAAAATCTATTGCCTCTCTCCAATTTTTGTTTCGACTTGCAGACCACAAAAAGCCGATCTGTTTACGTCCGTGTGCCAGTTTGACAAACACCAGAAAATCTAGCAACACAGTAACAAGACAATTGCTAAAAAAAAGTGCATGTTAAATTTTAGAAAAGTGTTTGTAAATCTCCTTTAAAAAAACATGAAGCAAAAGCAAGTTGGCTTTGCAAGAACAATGTTGCAGCAGATCCTGAGCTGGATCCTTCTGGGAGCTGTAGTCTCCCATGAAGGAACTCTGGCACACTCTGTGATAAATAGGAGAGGCTTTGAACAGGTCAACCCACTCCCCTTGTGACCGCTCCCAGCATTTCTATTTTTCTTTTCTACCTGACACTGATCCACACTATCCAAATCATCCAAGTTTGAAACTGGATTATTTGCCATGTTGCCTTCCCATGGAATCCTGGGATTGGTAGTTTGGTGATGCATCAGCACTCTGTCAGAGAAGGCTGAAGAACTTGTAAAAAACTACAAATCCCAGAATTCCATAGGAAGGAGCCATAGCAAATGATCAATTTTCAAACTGGATTGTGTGCATACTATTGATTTGGCCTAAGATTCCATAGGAAGGAAGGAGCCATGGCAAATCTCCCAGATTCAAACTGCATTATTCGCGTTGTGTGGATGCACCATCAACTGTGAAACATCCCATCTCCGGCTGGGTTGAAATAAAAACAAGGCCAAAAGGTGCCTCTGATCCCTGGAAATCATTTTTGTATTATTCTTTTTATTACTTTTTTTCCTATTCCAAATATGTAGAATTGTAATGTGCAAAGATTATCCTTGGGTTTTTTTTTTCCGGGCTGTGAGGCCGTGTTCTGGAATAGTTTCTTATGTTTCGCTTGCATCTGTGACTGGCATCTTCAGAAATGTCAGAAAGAAACTATTCCAGAACACGGCCTCACAGCCAGGAAAAAACCCAAGGAAAATCTATGGATGCTGGCCGTGAAAGCCTTCGACTTCACATGTAATGTGCAACTTCTAATTTTAGTATAAAAGTGTAAATATAATGTTCATTGCAAAAGAAAATAGCGATTATAGTGTGTTTAGATTAAGAGGAAAAATGTATTGGTGTCAGGATAGATAGTTTGATTTTTGTATTAGTCAGAAAAGAGGAAAACATATATATATATATATATATATATATATATTTGCATTATTGTTAAGGCCTTTTGCGGTGGGGTGCATTTTTCAGCAGAATGCTCTTATTTCAATTAAAAAAAATTCCTAATACAAAAAAAGTCCTGGAAATTCAACTGCAGCCTAATGCACTTTTTGCAAAAGCTTTGCAAACGCAGCCTTTGCAATCTCCCCAGGGCGACTCGCGAGGAGGTAAAGCAAAGGGAAGCGCCTGCGCCTCTTTTCCGCCAATGGCCGCGCGCTCCGTGGCTTCTCCAAAGGCTGCGCAATCCCGGGAGGCGCGCAGGCGCAAGGCTTGAGCCAACCCCCTGCTCCTCCCCAAATTCTTCCAACCCCCCCCCCCAAAAAAAACACTCAGGCAGGCATGGCTGCAAGCGGAGCAGAGCTGCGGAGGAGGAGGAGGGAAGGAGCTGCTGAGGATACCCCCACTCCCGGTGCGCAAAAGCCGCGCAGCTCTCCAGAGCCTTGTCTGCGCCCGGGCAGCTTCTGGCTGACTCGCCTGCTGGTCTTGCGCGCCACTGCCTTCCTCTACCGTGAGTCCCGGGACTGGGGGGGAGGGGCAGGGGTGGGCGGGGTCTAGGGATCAAGCCCCGCCCCCTGGTTTACACCCCGCCCCCTGGTTTACACCTCCCCCCCCACTGTGTGCCCTCTCTGCAGGAAAGATAAAAGTCTGGATTGGAAAAGGGTGGAGAGAAACAATGTCTCCATTCTGTATTTTGTTTTTTTTGGGGAGGGAGGCTTTTTATAGAACCATAGAGTTGGAAGAGACCCCAAGGGTCATCCAGTCCAACCCCATTCTGCCCTGCATTAATACCCAATCTAAGCATTCCCCCCAAATGGCCATCCAAGCTCTCTTTAAAAGCCTCCAAAGAAGGAGATTCCACCACACTCCCAGGCAGTGCATTCCACTGCAAAACAGCTCTAAAGGTGGTTCTTCGTGTTTTCATAGACTCATAGAGTTGGAAGAGACCCCAAGAGTCATCCAGTCCAACCCCATTCTACCCTGCAGGAATACCCAATCAAAGCATTGCTGAAAAATGTCCATCCAGCCCCTGTTTAAAAACCTCCAAAGGAGGAGACTCCAACACACTCCCAGGCAGCAGTGGATTCCACTGCCCAACAGCTCTCACTGTCAGGACTGCAACTCCCAGAATCCTTCATCCAGCATGGGTCTTTGGACTACAACTCACACAATCCTCAGCCCACTGGCTCTTAACCCTTTCTTTACCAGGGACCCTCTTTAATTATCTTTTGTTGCTGCAGACCCCTAAGACTTAACTCAAGATTTAAAACCCTAATAATAACGATCAATTAAACCAGTGGCTCCTAACCTTTTCTTTACCAGGGACCCCCTTTAAATATCTTTTGTTGCCATGGCTGGTCCCCCAAGATTTAACTCAAGATTTAAGACAACAATACAATTACAGCCTCAAACCTTCTTACAGAGGCACTGGAGAGGGAGGGAAGACTTTTCTCTTGCTTCTTCCTGCAAGTTTGTGGCTGGAGCAGATTGAATGGCAATGCGCAGGCCAAGCCAGCCAGCCTTTGCCTTGGCTCCTGTCATGTGGCTGCTCCACTGCAGGGAGGACAAGCAGCCTTCAAGTCTTTGCAGACCTACATTTGCAGACATTGCGGACCCCTGAGGGTCCCTGGACCACGGGTTAAGAACCACTGGTTAAACCAATTCTATCTGTACCTTACCTTGAGACCTTTTGACAGAAACCAGGATAGAAATAAAGGGGCTGAAAATTCTGTTAGTTTAATTCTATTTTAATTTCTTGCCTAAGAAAATCCTATGAAATTCATGGGGTCATCATAAGTTGACAGGCAACTTGAAGACACGCACACACAGAGATTTCTTAGGCCCTTTCAGACTGCTCGGTACAAATCACATAATTGCATAGGCTGGAGCCATAACATTTAAAAAGGGTGTAAAACTGATATAGAGGTGTAGTATAGATACACCTTTGCTGTTCTGAAATGGCAAGTTCTTAGGACCCATTCATACCCCACAACCACAGTGCTCTGATGCCGCTTTTAACCACTGTGGTTCCATCCTATGGAAGCCTGGGATTTGTAGTATGATGAGTCACTCGAGCACTTTGGCTCAGAATATTAAGTACCCCTCCCTAAACTGGCAATCCCAGTTTAATAGCAGGGGGTTGGACTAGATGGCCCTTGTGGTCTCTTCCAACTCTACAATTCTATGATTCTATGAATTTCATAGGATGCCACGGTGGCAATTAAAGTGGAATTGTTGTGCTATAATTCTATTGTGTGAATGTCCAATTTGGGTGGTGGTGTTTTTTTTTTTAGGAAAGAGACCTCCGTGTTGCCTGACCTCTCCAACTTGGAGAAGTTTCTTTTAGGACAATCTTCATGTAAATAGACTTGTAAGGTCTCTCTCCTCCCTCCTGCCTCCATTTGCATGGCCTATTTTTTCCCTTCTCCTAATCCACTCCTCCATTGTTTATCTCTGCCCTCCAGCCAGGGGTCTAATTTGGCCTCTTCAGAGCTGATGAGCAGTTGCGATGGCAAGGCATCAATTTGGAGGGAGGTTTTGATTACCACTTGAAGAAAACCTCCTTGGCAAATTGCAGCACTAATCAAGGTAACTGTGGTTGCAGAACTGGGGAGGGGGCTCCATGCTTCTTACCCCCTTCCTCCGTCCCAGGAGGTGGAATTTTATTTTTAAACAAAATGGGGCTATGTGAAGGTCCTCCAATGCTATTCTATGGTATAATATGATAGATCGCTATTATATGTGGTTTTTGCATATCTGCAGTAAGTCTGGGAACATATCCCCTGTATAAAATGGGGGAAATCTAAATTCACACTACACAGTGCTAGTAGTTTTGCACTCCTTTTAACTGTCATGGCTCCATCCATGGCATCCTGGTATTTGTAGTTTGGGGAGATGCTTAGCATTCTCTGTTAGTACTGTAATTCAGGAGAAATGGATTCCACTGCCAAGCATCTCTTACTGTCCAGAAGTTCTTCCTAATGGAAAGAGATTCCACCTAAACATTAGGAAGAACTTCCTGAGAGTAAGAGCTGTTCAGCAGTGGAATGCACTGCCTGGGAGTTTGGTGGAGTCTCCTTTGGAGGTTTTTAAACAGAGGTTGGATGGCCATCTGTCAGGAATGCTTTGATTATTTATTCCTGCATGGCAGAATGGGGTTGGACTAGATGGCCTTTATGGCCTCCTCCAACTCTATGATTCTATGCCTTTCTTGCAGAGAATTTGAAGGACCTACCTGAACTACACATCCCAGGATTCTGGAGCCTTGGCGGTTAAAGTGGTATCAAACTACAGTTGTCCCTTCACATTTGCTGGGGTTTGGTTCCAGGACCCCCCGTGAATACCCAAATCTGTAAATACTCAAGTCCCATTATATGCAGTGGCATAGCAAAATGGTGTCCCTTATATAAGATGGCAAAATCAAGGTTTGCTTTTTGGATTATTATTTTTTAAAGAATCTTTTCAGGCCGTGAATACTTAAATCCGTGAATGTCAAATTCGTGAATGTGAAGGGACAGCTGTACTGTAAATTGTATAGAGTGGGCATACTGCAGGTGACCAGGTAGAGAAGCTTAGCAAAAAGAGTCTGTATGTGTTTGCCTGTCTATCTCCTCCAATTCCAGACAGGCATGTGCAGGCAGTCATTTTGGGGCTCTTACCTGAGTAAAGTGAAAGATTAAAGCCATCTTAAGTGGCTGATTAGCTAAAACTCACTTGATCAGTTAAATCTGCACATATAAAATGACAAAAGTTCTGAGTAAAGTACAGTACTTCCTTTTTTTGATATATTCATTCCTGAAATGAGAAGTTTACTTTATGTCCCTGCAAAGCATGCCTCCCTCCTTGCATTCCTTGGTTAGCCTCACACCTTGAAAGATGCGTTACTCCTACGCTAAATGTGCTTTCTCCACTCTTGGCTGCTCATTTCTTGGATGGATCTACCTGAAATAAGAGTTCTTCCCTCTCCCCTGTCTTGTTTCCGTTGCAGTCGTAGCTTTCTTGGTCGCCTATCATCAAAACAAAGCACTCATTGGGGAACGAGGGCTTCTCCCTTGCAAGCTGTACTTGGAGAACGTCAAGCGCTACTTCAAGGGGAAGATCCATTTGGACGCCTTGAGTTATGCCCCGACACTCGTCTGGTTCTTGGACTGGTCAAACATGGACAATGTCCTGGATGGGTTGTCTTTGACCGGCTTGGCCGTTTCGGCCTTCGTGCTGCTCGCTGGTTGTGCCAACATGATCCTCATGGCTGTTCTATGGATGCTCTATCTCTCACTAGTCAACGTGGGCCAGCTCTGGTAAGTTGTTGAGTCTTGGGAAAAAAACCCAACAAATTTATAATGCTTTGTGGAGAGCCATCATGGTGTAGTGCTTTCAGTGTTGGGTTATGATTCTGGAGAACAGGGTCGACTCCCTGCTCAGCCATGGAAAGCCACTGTGTGACCTTGGGCAAGTCAAACTCTCTCAGCCCCAGAGGAAGACGAAGGCGACCCCCCCACCGAACAAATTTTGCCAAGAAAACCCTGTGACAGGTTCGCCGTAGGTTCTCCATAAGTTGGAAGCAACTTTGTGGAGCAATCTCCTGCCCTTGAAGTGGTAGCCTCCCATACTGCTAAGGGTTCAGAAGATGTCTTCAGAAGCAGAGGTAGACCTCAGACAAAGATGTGGCAGTGGTGGTTTCAGGGGGTGGAGGTGCCTGGTGGCTTCCATATCTCCACGACACTGCTCTGGCTCTGAGAAACTGTTATACTTGTGGAAGAGTGGGTTTCCATGGTTCATAGAATCATAGAATTGCAGAGTTGGAAGAGACCACGAGGGCCATCCAGTCCAACCCCCCTGCCACGCAGGAAATCTTGATCAAAGCATCCCCGACAGATGGCCATCCAGCCTCTGTTTAAAGACCTCCAAGGAAGGAGACCCCACCACGCTCCGAGGGAGTGCGTTCCACTGCCGAACAGCTCTTACTGTCAAAAAGTTCCTCCAAATGTTGAGGTGGAATCGCTATTCTTGGAGCTTGCATCCATTGCTCCATTTTCTAGTCTCTGGAGCAGCAGAAAACAAGCTTGCTCCATCCTCAGCATGACATCCCTTCAAATACTTAAACAGGGCTATCATATCGCCTCTTAACCATCTTTTTTCCAGGCTAAACATACCCAGCTCCCTAAGTCTCTCCTCATAAGGCATTGTTTCCAGACCTTTCACCATGGTTGAACATGGGGAGCTATAGGCTTTACCCCAGAACTTAGAAAAGTTCCTTCTTGGGGGCTACGTATTGCAGAATCCCCCAGCCAGCATGGCTGTTGACTGGGGATGCTGGGAATTGTAATAATAATAAAAAAGGGAACGTGTCTGGCCCTGCATGTAATTCAGGGCTCGCTGCCTGTGTGGAGACCTGGCTGGAGCCCCATTCGGCTGCCTTTCTGAGGAGACTGGGTCTTGCTCCTGTGACACCCAACAGAAAGCCAGAGGAAACATCCCCCCAGAAGGCTCTGTGAAGGTTTTCCTTGGCACCCACGAGGCTGCACCTGGACACCCCCTGGGTCTCTTGCCTTCTGGCATCTGGGGCCGGTTGTTGTCAGAGCCGAAATCTTGGGTTACACGGAAGGGGGGAGAGGACGGTGTGGAGTTACTGATGAGAAGCCAGTTCAAAGGTAGACAAACGTGAGGTTTTTTTCCCCCCTGAAGAGCAAATGTCACTTTCCTCCTCTTCTGTTTCTGCCAGCGAGTGCCAATTTATTCTTTTTAAGTGTCTTCTTATTTTAATTTTTGAAGCATTTTATCTATTTGTTTTGGGCCGGAGGCTTCAGATACCAGACGCTGTTGACTGGAGAGGGACTCTTTTCAACTCGGGTCCAGCTGGCTGAAAGTCTGTGTGAGAAGGAAGTTTTAGCAGAGGGACTGTCCCTCCCTCAATTTTATTTTGGTAAATATATTCTATTTTTCAGGACAAAGCATGGAAAGGCTTTTTGGGGGTTGCTGTCCTTGCTTTTATGGACCACAAGGGTCTGTTGTTCATCGATTCATTGGAGAGCGACAACAGTGTTGAGGTTATTCTACATTCAGGGAACCAGCTCTGTATTGGTTTTTCTGCAGATAGAATTCATATGAATTATCTGCTTTACAGAAGATGTTGGAAAGTGTGTCAGAAAGTGAAGAATTTTTCTTATGGGGGGTCATACTCCATTTTGGGGCAGGTCTTGGGGGAAGCATGGCCTAGCATTAGGTAGGGCCCAAGGTACATGCAGTCTGGAGATGTAAGAATCATAATCTGAAGCTGCCTAAATACCCTAAAGGTACCAGATCCCCCTCTGATCTTGGAAGCTAAGCAGGGCCAGCCATGGTTAGGACATGGATGGGAGACCGCCAAGGAATACCAATTGCTGTAGGGTCCAGTTGCAGTAGGCAGGCCACTGTGTTGTAACCTTTGCATTGTGCTGCTGATTTGTTGTTTCTTCCACCTCTTTTCTCCTGATCCTCCTCTTCCTAATGGAAAAAAGAATTATTTCTGGAAACATAAACCCCAGTTAAAGGATCTCTGAGCAGGGGGTCATCCTTCCTGCAGAGGAAGCAAATTCTGGCACTTCTTACTGATATTGTGATGGGGTGGGTGGGTTGAAAGGCAGAGAAGGACAGCTGGGTGGATCACTTTCAAAGAATGCTGCGTGCGGCCGATACGACATATTAATGAAGCAAAGATTAATACCATGTGACAGTGTTGCACCTTTGCCATAAAAGCCAGGGCTAATGATGCTAGTTGGAAGCATACCTTTGGGTTCCTGAAATTAGACCTTAGTGATGGCTCATGTCAGAAAGGAATAATTTTTGTCTCCTCTTGTGCTGCCTTTGCAAAGATCCTCCTAATCCTGTACAGATCAAAGGCATGCTTTTGGCTGGAGAGACTGTGTGAAATCTCTTAGGTATTCGAGTCGCAAAATGAGAAAGAAAGAAGTCGGTTGGAATGGAGAGTAGTATTTCAGCACTTCAGTGATTTGCAGTGTTAGAGTGAATCATAATATTTGGAGATCCTCAGGATTCAAAGCATTACACCCAGGTTATCTTGTAATCCTAAGAAAAACCTTGTAAGGAAGACCTGTATTATCTTCATATTTGTGAGTGTTGTTGTGTGCCTTCAAGTCGTTTTCAACTTATGGGCAGCCCTAAGACCAACCTGCCATGGGGTTTTCTTGGCAAGAGGGTTTTTTGCTATTGCCTTCCTCTGAGGCTGAGAGAGTGTGACTTGCCCAAGGTTACCCAGTGGGTTTCCATGGCTGAGTGGGGATTCGAACCCTTGTCTCCAGAGTCATAGTCCAATGCTCAACACACTACACCATGGGCTTACCACCGATACTGGAAACTACAGATAACAACAAACCCTATTAAAAGAAAGTCCTTGCAGTAAAAACATACCATAAAGTTGCATTGGAGGACCTAGAAGATGCCTAGAGGGGATGTCTCTCTAGGCATTTTCCAGCTTCACTCTGTGGTATGTGTCTGTATTTTGCATCCTGCAGATAACTGAAACCACAGATATTGATTCTGTGGATACGGGTGCCCAACTGAAGTCAGACACAGTTGTAGAAAATAAAAACAGTAAAGATTTATTTTACAGGTCGTCTCCTGCATATACAGGGGCTACATTCTTGGACTTGCCCTTTATAAGTGAAATCATGGGTAACAGCAAACCCTATTAAAATAGAGGACTTCCAATACAAACACACAATAGGGTTATGTTGGAGGACTTAGTGATTTCTAGAGAGGATGCCTCTCTAGGCACTTTCCAGTGCAACTCTATGGTATGTTTCCCTATTTTTTCAGTTGTGGATAACTGAAACCATGGATATTGGTTCCACGGATATGGAGGGCCACCTGTATATAACAAATAAGTTAAACATGAACTCCCTGAACTCTTTCTACATTCCTGGCTCCCCAAACTCTATTCAAACCCTATTGATTTTTCTTTTCTTTACTGGACCTTACTCTATTTCTGACTGCCCTAACTAGCTCTTTAACATACAAGTCTCTAGGTTATAGCTTCCCTTCCATATCTTCATACTTTTCTGAAGACAGTGATTGTCTGGTTCCAACCAGACTTGCCTAGCTTCTGTCTTCACACCATGCATCCCCCAAAGCCATCAATCTTAACCTTTATTCCAGCTGCTTTAGACTTCAGTTCCCAGAAATGCTAGCCAACATGGCTGATGGTAAGAGATTTTGGGAGTTAAAGTGCAAAATACTGGCAGAACCAAATATTGAGAACCCTTACCCCAGAGGGTCTCAGGGACAGAAAATCCATGCCAGGTTTGGGTTAGCTTGAAAGGAACTGTCCAAAATGCTGAACTTATCTGTGGAACATGGTTTAGCAACTGGGATAGCTCTTCACTGTCTAAATAGCTTAAAGGCACCAGATCATGTCTGATCTTGGAAGCTAAGCAGAGTCAGCCCTAGATAGCACTTGGATGGGAGACCACCAACAAAGACCAGGTGCTGTAGGCAATATTTCAGAGGAAGGAACTAGAATCCACCTCTGAGGATTCCTTGCGTAAGAAAACCCTGTGAAATTCATGGGCTCACCATAAGTCAACAAGTGATGTGAAGGCACATACTCATACAAGATCTGACCTTGGTCCCTCTCCCCCAAATGATGTAGGCTAGAACTTCCAGAGCATGAGAAAAGGGGTCCTTTTGGACTGTCACTCCCAGAATCCCCCAACCAGCTATGGGAGTGGCAGTCCAAAAAGAAGAATCTCCTGCAAGCCTAGAAGAACTGCCAATGAATCTCAGGTGTTGTAGGCTACGTTTCAGAGGAAGGGAGTCACCATAAGAGGAGCCCTGGTGGCATAGTGGTTAAATGCCAGTACTGCAAGCCACCACGTCGCAAGTTCGATTCCAGCCAGCTCCAAGGTTCACTCAGCCTTCCATCCTTTCGAAGGTCGGTAAATTGAGTACCCAGCTTGTGGGGGGCAATTAGCTAACACACATTGGAAACTGTTTAATGCAGTGTAGATGTGTAAATAGCAATTGCTTAAAACAATTTGTAAGCCGCTCTGATAGCCGTGTGGCTGAAGAGCGGGGTATAAATAAATAAATAAATAAATAGTTGACGGGTGACTTAAAGACACACAGACAGACGCACACAGACAACTCTTCAAAAGTCTGGATTGAAAACTAGAGTGGATTCACCAATCCTTTGCCACTGTGAGACTTTGCAAAGGGGAAGGGAGCAGGGATGTAGTTACAGGGTAGGAAAAAGAGGGTGTTGCCCTGCCAGTAAGAATGAAATTGTCCTTCCGTTCCCAAATTTCCAGCATTGCTGGAACTTAAAGTATCAGTTGAGCATTCAGGAATAGAGGTTGGGCATCCAGAGCCAAGGGGCAGGCAAAATGCAAACACAGCAAAGAGAAGAATTCTAAGAGAACCATTTTCATTTTTTAAAAAATTATTATTTATTTATTTAGCCACAAGGCTATCAGAGCAGCTTACAAATTATTTTAAGCAATAGCAATTTACACATCTACACTGCATTAAGCAGTTTCCAGCGTGTGTTACTGCAGTGCTAGAAATTTGGTGACCTCTCTTCTATAGCTACACCTGTGGAGGCGAGTCACCTTTTCTTTAAGACAATATTCTCTTTGCATTTGAGGGTTAATCAAATTTTTTGGTTAATCACCAAAAAATAAAAAAAAGGAAGAAAATTGATTATGGAATGTGCAATTCATGCTGCTGCAAATCTTTTGGATCCAAGATTCAAAGGTGGAAACATAAGTGACGATAGCACTGCTACTGCATTTGACTGGATTACAAAACAAGCAGCGTGATTTCCTGCGTGGCAGGGGGTTGGACTGGATGGCCCTCGTGGTCTCTTCCAACTCTACAATTCTATGATTCTATCACACTTAGGACTTGATGTTGGGAAGGTACTTTCAAATGTTGCAGAATACAGAACATCTTCAGGGATTTGGTCCAGGAATGCAGTCTGGGATTCTGCCAAACATATCCCTCCTGCAACATGGTGGTGAGGTCTTTGCACAATACAGCCTCTGACTCCTCTTGCTTCTCCCCTTCTTCAGATTCCTCCATCTTAAGACTTACTTTGTGCAAAGTTTGCACGTGGGTGATTTGCACTGAAAATGGCATGCCATGTGCAGGAAACAGGTTTTACTGCACAGAAAATAATATTCCTGTGTTAAAATATTTCTGCTGCCTTTGTGGACAGTCCATGCAAAATTCACACATGGTGGATTTGTACTGGATGCAAATTTTCTGTGTAGCAAATAGCTTTTTTTCTGCACAGAAAATGTTTCCATGCAGAAATATTATTTCCTGCGTAGGAAAAAAATGCTGTTTCCTGAGAAGAAATGGCTGTTTTCTATGTAAAAACAACCATGTGTGAATTTTGTACATTATAACTCCCGAATTGCAAATAAACTTTGGAAACTGCATGGCATGCAAAGCTTTTCTTACAGTGGGAAGAAAATGGCTGAGATTATCTGTTGCCTCCTTTGAGAAGGAAATTAGTGACAAACTACATCCTTAATCATTAAATAACCCATGCTCCTTTGTTGCTATTTCCTTCTTAATGGAGTGATCCTCCCCTCCCCAGCCAGGAATCATCAGTGGCTTACATGTCAGTGAGGTTTCGAGTCCACCTGGGTGTTAGTCCAAATTTTAAAAGAAACACCCAAGGTTCTGAGCCTTTTTGGGGGCTGGGGTTTAGCACCTTAGATAGCACCTTTCAAAATTGCGCCTAAAACATAGCACAGATTCACCATCCCACTGACATGGAAACTAGCATCTGCCACTGGGAATCATGCAGTAAATAGCAGTCAATCTAGAACCCCATCCAATGCATTGACATCACTAGAGCTTGGTTAATAGGATGCCATCCTATTGAATTCGCTCTGTTACTGTGATCAGCAAAGGCCCTTGGAAGTAAAGCACTTAACAGTGAACACAAGCAAACATTTTTTTCCTGCTTTGCAAGCTATTTTGAGAAATCACAGAAAGTCAGGAGGATGATTTTTTTTCTTTCTTTTTTGCCACTGCTAAAAGTGTTTACTAAAAATAGCAAGGGGGTTCAGGCCAGCCATGATTGAAGAGTGGTTCCAAGGCTGCTGAACACCAGAGTCAGTCTCAGTTGCTGTTTGTTGCCTATGTTCCTTAGTGTCCACTGATCAGTGGCCGGATTATGATGTAATCTTGGTGGTCCAGGTTGCCTGCCATATCTGTGGGGGATATGTTCCTAGACTTACCGTGAATACTTGAAACCGTGTGGAATAGTGAACCCCATAGAATCATGCTGGAGGGCCTGGGAAATGGCTAGAGAGCCTGCCTCTCTAGGCAGCTCCAGCACAATTTTGTGATAACTTCCAGCAGAAGTTACCATATAGTGACACTGGAGGACCAAGAAAATGCATAGAGATACCACGTTTTTCAGATGATGGATAATTGAAACCGCGGGTACCGTTCTTGTGCACACCAGGGGTGAGCTGTATTGTGTAAGGAGGCATTGGCTGCCTTGTTGGTCAATATCCTCACCCCCCAAAAAATTATGGATGATGATGTATGTCACCCAGATGAATCTGGCCTGAGCATCCTTTTTAATGGGGAGTGAAATCTTCTTCAGTCTTACCATAAGTGCTTTAGAAGCATGAACATCTGGGAACGGGAATAAAGCAGGACTTCTCTTTAAAATGTTGAAAGTGGCTCATAAATATCATTTTAAACACACAGACACAAAATCCATGCATTTTCACTTTTGACCCTTCCCATTTCTTTTGCAGGTATTCCTTTGGTAAGTGAGCATAGCTCAGAAAATTCACCACTGTTTGTTTTTTTCGGGAACTTGTTGGGTAGGTAAAATTTTTCAAATTTCTCTCTTCGTTCCCTTTCTTCCCAGAGAGATGTTCTTAGAGTCTTAAAGGTATAAGCTTCTAGGGATGTCGGTGGGTTTCTGACCCAAACAATTTGTGGTTTGTGTGCAGGGCAGGAACAGATTTAGGATTGCTTTCCCTGTGGGAAAATAAACCTCCCCTCACCAGCTACCTCCATCACCTTGTTAAAAAAGCACAGATCTAAAAGCCTTACCGATTGAAATTGGGATTATAAGAAAAGTAGAGGCCATGTTGGAATACAAAAGTTGCCTCTGGATGCATTTTTTAAAAAAAAATATTGAACACACAATACACCAAACAAAACAGAATAACAAATTAACACACCGTATCAAATCACAAATACAACATGAAAGTTTCCTAATCTAAAACTATGTATAACATATGACATGATTCACTTCCTACCTCTCCGTTGTTAGTTATAATTGTTGATTAATCTAACGTTCTCTTCTTCGTTAACACCTTCATTTATCTAATATATATATATATATATATATATATATATGAATCTACTGTATATATGGATTTTTCTCATTCTCGCATCCTGATCTCTGGATGCATTTTGGAAGAAGCCCTCAGGTGGTCTCTAGAAGGTTCAAAAATTGTATTAAATGGTATTAAATCAACTTCAAATTTTATAACATCATTCTGGGAGCCAAAATGACTAAACTGAGGCTATTGCACTTTGGACATATCGTAAGATGAGAATGCTCACTGGAAAAAATAGTGGTGTTTGTTAAGGTGAAAGAAAAGAGGAAGGCTGCATTACAGATGGATTTGATTTAATCAGGGGAAAGACGGCTGAGTTTCCAAGCAAGTTTTGACGGTCTCTCATTTGCAAGGTCACCATAAATCAAAGCTGACTTGATAGTAGGTAATAGCAGCAAATATATGCAGACAGAGAGACATGTATGCAAAATCATGTGTGGACATCTGCGCATATGTGTACAGATTATCTTTTTATTATGAAGCCTCTAAGACACTATTTACAAAAGTGTTTATGGTTTGAAGTAAGAGCCGATCCAAGGATTTGTATGTGTGTGTGTGTGTGTGTGTTTTAATAAAAGCAAAACCCGTACTTCCTGCAAAGGGACAGGAAGCACTCAGCATGCAGGGGGAAAAAAATCCCTGCAGGAACTGTTAAGCCCATTCTTTGAAGTAGAGCGACCAAACGTTAAAATGGGATTTTTTCCCCAAAACTCAGCAATATTTAAATGCCTTTTTGACCGACAACAACAAACAGAGGACAACAAAGCATCACTGTTCCACAGTTATAATATAACAAAAATATTGTGGGTTTCCTGCATTCCTTGCAAAAGAAGAAGAAAAATTCAGAAAAGGAGAAGAAGGTGACTCTCTGGCATTTTTATTTTATGAATCTCCACTGAGAAAAAGTATCTCATCGACAAACCAGAGGAAGAGAAAAGGAAGCCCCACTGTGTACAAAAGGGTTGAAGAGAGTTGATCCCATCCTGGAGGTGGCCTAGATCCATCTACTTTCTAGATGGGAAGCAGTCTTCTGATGCTATAAAAACTCTTAAGTGCTTTTAAAAATGCCTGTAAAGAAATCTAGCTCATTCATGAGCAGTTTGGCTTGTGGACCTTGCATACTATTGGTACATTTGTTGTTAACTGTTCAGATGGTTAATTTGGTATCTTCTACAATTATACAGTAGGACCTCCATATCCACTGATTCAGTTATCCACAGGACACACAACAACACACCTACCATAGAGTCTTCCTAGAAAATGTGTCCTCTCTAGGCATTTTCTAGGTCCTCCAAGACAACTCTATGGTATTTTAAACTGGAACTCCCATTATTTTCAATGGTGTTTGCTATTATCCATGGTTTTCGGTATCCACGCCCCCGAACCAACCCCCAGCGGATGTGGGGGTCCTACTTTATCAATAAAATAAACAATTGTATATATATATAGGGGGAGGGATTGTGGAGAGTGTTGGGGGCTGCCTGTGCCCCCTCAAGACATTTTGGAACCCCTCAAGTCCTAGTTCAACACTCAAATCACTACACTATATTGACTCTAAATATTACAACTATTACTATGCTACTACTAATTACTTATTAGCAGGTCTCCTCTACCTGTTTATATGGGATCCGTACCCACAGTCTCACTTACCCATGATTAGGGGGAAAAGGTCTCTCTAGGCATCGGGAGGTCCTCCAGCACAAGTATGGTCAACCTCTGCTGGAAGTTGACCATAGAGTCACGCCAGGTGTCTAGAGAGGCATCCTCTCTAGGCATTTTTTAGGTTGTCCAGTGCGCTTGTATGATATAATACAGCAGTTCACTATTATACACGGTTTCATGTATCTGCGATAAGTCTAGCAATGTATTCCCCACGCAAACAGGGATGACCTGTATTCTTATTCCTTGTTTATTGTTTATGTGCAAACATCTATATACCACCTAGAACCAAGAATTTCAAAGTGGTTTATATCAGTAAGATATAAAAGTGCAGTAGGACCCCTGTAACTGCTGGGGATTGGTTCTGGGAGGGGGGTTGTGGATACCGAAAACCATGGATAATAGCAAATGTCATTGAAAATAAGGGGACTTCCAGTTTAAAATACCATATACCATAGAGTTGCCTTGGAGGACCTAGAAAATGGCTAGAGAGGACACATTTTCTAGGAAGACTCTATGGTAGGTGTGCTGTTTTGTGTCTCATGGATAATTGAATCAGTGGATACGGGGGTCCTACTGTATAGACAGGTATGGAAACACACAGTTTATGGGGCCCAAGGAAAGCGTATCAAGTTCAACTCACCAAGGAAGGCTTTGTCAAATAAGTATGTTGTCAACCTGCAGCAAAAATTAAGATTAGAACATATTAGACTGCATCTAACTTTGATGTCAAGGCCTCCTCCTGGGGAAGGCCTTGTGAGTAACAGTCATGATGGCCCTGGGGCACCTCCTCCTTCAACAGGGAGAGATGGCTCTTGCCCTCCTTGTGGGATTTTTCCAGAGGCATTGGTTGGACACTTTTGGAAGCTGGCAGCCAGACTAGATAGAGTATTGGTCTGATCCATCAGGACACCCCTGATGTTCAGATCAGCATCAATTGATGGTTCCCGTATCGGTAGGGTGGTGAATCCATTCCAGAAATTAGACTGACTTTTAAAGGTGCTCCCCAAGGTGATCTACCTATTTAGGATCAGCACCTTGGAGAGTTTCTTTGCACGCATACGTAACTTTATTACGGGCCTCTTCTTGTTATTCGCTGTCTAGTTGGTGTTGACATCTACTGACCTTAGGAACGAGAGATCTCCAAGCACGCCGGTCATCAATAGCTCTGCTCAGGTTTTGAAAATTAAGGAGAGCGAAAGGCATCCGTTATGCTTCCCATGACTGTCTCCGGCGACCCAGTTTCCTCTTTCCTTGGAGAGGAAGAGAGAGAAAGAGAGACCCTCTTCTAGCCCAGAGGTGGAATGTAACAAGGAGCACCT
The DNA here is from genome assembly GCA_030847615.1 of Gambelia wislizenii. NCBI lineage: Eukaryota > Metazoa > Chordata > Lepidosauria > Squamata > Crotaphytidae > Gambelia > Gambelia wislizenii. The sequence continues at coordinate 28,269,841 of JAUMIR010000012.1, read as the reverse complement.
GTTTTCGGTGTTTTGGAAGGGTTCTTTGGCAGCTGTTTGCAGCCTCCAGCTATTTCCTGCCTGTTTGGGTGTGTGTGTGTCATGAGAATGTTTTTACTCCCTAGGGAACCATTGCTGCTACTATTACTTGGTGGATCTTCCATTTCTTTCCATTTCCTCCACCTAGCCTGGACCTGTGAGTTTTCTTTCTCAGGAGAGGTAGCCATACATTTTGCGTCAGTTGCAGATTTGCAGGAGCTGGGGAGATTTCTCTGTTGTGGAAAAGTGGTTTATTTTTTTTAATTCATCAAAGCACTTTTGTCCCGCCCTTTATTATTGGATCTGAGAGCAGCACAGAATCGTTTGAAACATCTCCCGATGAAAAGCATAAATAATTTGACCAAGACAAAAACTCTTTAGACATAGTCACAGTTGCAACCGCTTAAAGAGCAACAGTTAAAAGCACTTTAAAAACTAGGACAATGTGAGACTAGGCACGTGTGTACTTGAAATATACTAGTCTCCAAAGGATAGAAATACATTTTATTATTATTACTCAAAAGCTTGGCACCGGAAAGAAATCAACATTGGTGCCAGTCGGATCTCCAAGGGGAGGACGTTCCACAATCGGGGGCCACCACTGAGAATGTCTTGCTCCCATATTCTTCCACTTCAGCTTGCCCCCACCGGCGAGACACAGAGGAGCCCCCTCCCCCTGAAATGTAACCCAAGTTGCATAAGGGTGTCACTCACGTTGCTTGTTGTTTCTTGTTTGAATGTGTGAACAGGCTCCATTGAATTATAGGTCATGATTACAACAACTGCTGCTGTTATACCTGTGGTTCTTAACCTGGGGTCTGTAGACTCCCAAGGGTCTGCAAAGTCCTTACAGGGGGTCGCAAAGACTTGAAGGCTACTTGGCCCACCTCCTCCGTGCAGTGGAGTGGCCATGTGATAGGAGCCAAGGCAAAGGCTGGCTGGCTTGGCCTGCACACTGCCATTCAATCAGCTCCAGCCACAAACTTGCAGGAAGAAGCAAGAGAGAAAAATCTTCCCCTCCAGTGTCTCTGAGGGAAGGGTTAAGGATGGTGTAATTGTATTATTATCAGGTATTATTATTGTTGTTGTTGTTACGGTTTTTAATTTTGAGTTAAGTCTTGGGAGTACGCTGCAACAAAAGATATTTAAAGGGGGCCCCTGGTAAAGACAAGGCTAAGAACCACTGGGTATATCCTAGCTTTGTCCCTGAAAAGATTCAAGGTAGCATACATATTTTATTTATTTATTTAAAAAACTCAAAGGCTTTTTGAGTTGGAAGGCACCACAAGGGCTATCTAGTCCAGCCCCATGCCACACAGGAAAACACAACTGCAGCACTCCTGAAAAATGCCCATCCAACCTTTGCTTAAAGATCTCCAAAGAAGGAGACTCACACGCCCTCTGAGCCAGTCTGTTCCACTGCCATGAGACCAAAGGTGACAATCCGGGTAAAAACGAATGCAGTAGGAAAAGAAGAAGACCGCATTACAGATGGATCGATTCAGTCCAAGAAGCCACGGCTGCCTTGAATTTGCAAGACAGGAACAGAGCTGTTGGTGACTAGCGCTCTTGGAGGTCTTTCATTTAGAGGGTCATCATAATTCAAAGCCAACCTGATGCCAAATGGCAACAGCAAAGGTGCTGAACCCAGTTTTGCAGCTTGGGCCCTACACCTTGAGGAGCTGCTTTGAAGAGTGAACAAAAACAGATTCCCAATGATCCCACTGCCATGGAAACCACCAACTGCTAGTGGTAGATTCTGATCCTAGTGGGTAGACATCTTCCCAGTCAGTGGGCTTTGCTGGTGGATGGTCTTGCCCAGACCACATTTCTGGTGGGTTAATTCCATCAAGGCAATCGTGGCTGCTCTGCATTTACAAGACCTGAGCACGGCTGTTAAGAACAGGGTCTCTTGGAGATTTGTTGTTCATGAAGTTGCCATAAGTAGAAACTGACTTCATGGCACATAACAACTACAAGATCTCTGTTGTAATGCAAAATACTTGGGGATTGTCAATGTCTTGTATGAGCAAGATCCATTAGCTTCACAAAAGACCTGCTCCTGGCAGAGATGAAAACTCCTAGAAGTCGTTTGACTTGCAATTTTGGACTCTCTGGTGGGTGGTGCTACAAAAACAGTCCTGCTGAGGGCCCCACCCTTCAAAATTTATCAGTGCATCTCTGAGTAGGGCAAATAGGGAGGGGCAAGGTTTGAATTAGGAGGATGGCACAGAGGGAAAGGAGTGACCCTCTTTTTTTGCCTCATTAACATGGTTCAAATCCAGTTGGTATCCCCTTTCCAGGCTCTCCTTTTAGAAGAAACTTACATGGACTGGAGATCCAGTCTCAAATATTTAGCAGTATCCAGTCCCTAGCTGTCATCTCCGACTGAAAGGAGATCTTTGAATCTGTCCTAGTGAAGTTCTTTTAAAGGTGGGGTAACCATGGCAGATGAGGGCACAATTTTTGCCCCCACAAGGGCTTGCACAATGCTATTTTCGATTGACTGCCAAAAATCAAAACCAGTTCTAGTTTTGACTTCCATTTTTCTTTTACTGGAGTTTGAGGAGCTTTATAGAAATGCCCCTTTGGGGTGATTTTTTTTGGGGGGGCAGGGACTTTGTGTGTGGGGGAATTCAAGAAAACCCAGGGGTCGCATGAAACCATATTCTCACTCCTGTTTTTTTCTTTTGTGTATATTGCTATCTTTTCTATTTTTCTGTGTAATCCCCAATGTGTGTGTGATATTTTTTTTATTTGTCATAAGCAGGACAAATGGGCTGTTGATTATTCCCTTGCTTGCGTATGGCTGGGAAACATTTTCTTTTCCCCTGCCTCCTGCCTTATTAAATCTATTTTTCAAGCTGTCACTTAGCTGGCCCTTAGTGATGGAGTCGGATGTTCATGTGGCCCCCCGGACAGACCGGAGGGATGGATGGACGAAGGAGGCTGGGATGCTTGTTCCCAACGGCAGCCGAGCACCTTGGGCCAGCCGTTGTGAATTAACTACTCCTCGTGACCCTTTGCCCTCTTGGCTCTTAAATTCATGCTTTAAAAACAGCTTAATGAGGGGTTTACTGGCCCAATTGAAAGTTTTTATTAAAACCTATTAGTGTGCTGGAGTAGCCCGCATGAAGGAAACAATTAGCCTGGAGTGACTCTGCTCGGCTCCTTCGCTGGCCTGCAGCCCCTGCCAGGCTCCACTTAAACTGTTTCCAGATCTGCCTAAACCCCAAAACATTGCCGGTTGCATGGGATTCATATCCTCTGGCTTAATTTATAGCTCTGTCTCATTCGCTCTTCCCAAGCTCGGTTCCCAAAGACCTTTGGGGTTTTAATTGAATCTAGAAGGGTGGCAAGTAGCTGGTCCTCATTACCTCAGGCTTACTTGTAGCTCTTGCCTTGATGGCAAATTCCATTTATTTATTTATTTATTGTCGCTGAAAGCATTTTGTCCCCTCAGCAAAAGCCGTCTCCCAGAACGGCGTTGTGTGGCTTCAAGTTAATCCCAGCTTATGCCGACCCTATGGTGAACCTATCACAGGGTTTTCTTGGCAGGATTTGTTCAGAGGGGGGTTGCCTTTACCTTCCTCTGAGGCTGAGAGTGTGTGTCTCAGTGGGTTTCCATGGCCAAGCGGGGATTCGAATCCTGGCCTCCAAAGTCCTAGCCCAACACTGAAACCACTATACCATGCTGGTTCTCAACAAAGCATTTATAAATCTGTTCTCCCCCTGCAACGAAGGGAAACTAAACAGCTTACCAGATCTGCCCCATGTTGATCAGTGAGAGGCACAGCATCCGTAGGGCAGCCATGAGGATCATGTTGACCCAACCAGTGAGAAGCACGAAAGCCGAAATGGCCAAGCAGGTCGAAGCCAACCCATCCAGGACACTGTCCATGCTTCCTCTAAGGCTCAGAGGGCAAGTCTACTATTGTTGGTGTGGCATAGTGGTTTTTTTGGGGGGGTGGGACTCCAGGAGACCAGCCTTGGAAATCCACTGGGTGATCTTGGGCAAGCCAGGCTCTCTCATCCTTAGAAGAAGGCAAGGGTAATCCCCCCCCTGAGCAAATCTTGCCACGAAAACCCTGTGATAGGGTTGCCTTAGGGTCACTGTTGGTTGGAAGCAACTTGAAGGCACACAGCAAAAGCAAACAACATTCTCCTAAGTGGGACAAGGCTCTTTTAATGTTCTGCATCTATTTGCAAGCTGGGTAGCTGTATATAATTGTGTACAGTGGGTCCTCGGTATCTGCTGGGGTTTGGTTCCAAGACTCCCCATGGATACCAAAATTTGTGGATGCTCAAGTCCCGTTTATACAATGGCATAGTGAAATGGCGTCCCTTATATAAAACAGCAAAACCAAAGTTTGCTTCTTAGAGTTTTTTGGGGGAATATTTTCAAACCGTGGTTGGTTGGATCCGTGGATGCAGGATCTGTGGATATGGAGGGCCAGCTGTATTTTGAAAAGGCCAGCGTGAAGATTAACTTCAACTGTGCAGCCAGGACCCAGGCAGAAGATAAATGAAATTCTAAAAACTTTCAGCAGAAACAAAACTCACTCCCCTCCGGATCTTCCTCTACCTCAGTGCTTATTGGCCAATTGCAAAGAATTACTTAGTGGGAAAGAATGCAAAGGGTTTTGAATATGTTCCTTTGCACACCTCTGGAAGTTATCTATGTGTTTAGCCAAAGGTGATACCTATTCTGGAGTGGATGATTATGAAAGGTGAAGTGAGAGAAAATGAGACAAGATTAGATTTTCCTTGTTTTTTTTTCCGGGCTGTGAGGCCATGTTCTGGAATAGTTTCAGAACTATTCCAGAACACAGCCTCACAGCCCGGAAGAAAACTAAGGAAAATCTATGGATGCTGGCCGTGAAAGCCTTCGACTTCACATTGAGACAAGATTGTCTCTAAACTATATTTGAAATATGAAATGAAATGGATGAGGGGAACTTTGCAGTCAAAACCTCAAGAAGATATTGGGAGTGTTCCTGATTATTCCTCAGACAAATCTCCAGTTTGCACCTTACGGGGCTGTGTGTCAACGGGAAAGTACCGTTTAGAAATCCTAGAACTGAGATGTAGCAAAATAACAGGGGTTAAAGTAGCAGAAATTATAGAGCTCATTCAGAAAGCCTTGGACAATGATCAAAAAGTTAGAAAATAAGGAGGGAAAATGTGGATTTGGGGAAAGCAAAGAATAACAGCGTTTAAGATAGAACAAGCCCCAATTGACACTAAAGATGTAGAAGAGCAAGCTGAAGAAATAATTGCCAAAGCCTTCCCTCTTTCAGAAGTCTTGGCCAAGCCAGTTTTGTGGACTTCTGGCACAGCGTAGATTGGAGAAGGCCTTGAGAATTCATGGAGGGATTTTTGAGGGACTTGAAAGAGAGGAGGACGGAGATGATGTTGCTCAGGATGAACCTATAATGGTAGAAGACCAGAATATGGAAATAGGAGATGCTAGTGTTGGGACCAGGAATTGGGTGCTGTAGCGCTATGGCACTACTTGCCTCCAGTCTTGTGCTTGGTGGGAGCAAATTGGAGCAAAGCTCAAACATTTTCTCCCAATTTAGCCATTGCCTTCTCTTGCTGCTGTTTCCCTTTGCAACAACTTCCACCCCCGCCCATGCTGTGCTTTGCCCTCTTTAGATTATTAGCATAATTGCTGCAATCAGGTCTTCTACTTCTGCAGTAATAGTTTTAATGGTAGGTTTCATTCTTAATATGTGTGTTTTTTTAAAGTCTTTTAAACACACACTTGGCACCCAGGTAGCAAAACTAAGCAGCATCGCAGCCTCTCACAAGACACGAGAATATTCTGCCAACATTGTATGGAGATTTGTGCGATTGGTTTTGACTCTGCCGACCCCAAGGAAGGATCACAGAGTTGGAAGCAGTGGGAAGGGTGATCTTCTCTAACCCCGCCATACAGAAATACAGGTCGGTCTCCCATATCCATGGATTTGGTATCCACGGTTTCACTTACCCACGTTGAAAAAAATATGTTCTCTCTAGGCATTTCTAGGTCCTCCAATGCCATTCTATGGTCAATTTCTGGCTTTCATCTCATTGAAAATAATAGGGTTCCCTATTATCCATGGTTTCAGCTATCCATGGTGGGGGGCTTGGAATGTATCCCCCATGGATATGGGGGTCGACCTGCGCATAAAGAACTCTTAAAAGATGGCTAGCCAAATGGTTTAAAGACCTCCAAAGAAGGAGAGTGCAGCACCTTGTGAGATATTTTATTTCACAGTTGAACAGCTCTCAGAGAATCATAGAGTTTGAGGGGGACACAAGGGTCATCTAGTCCAGCCCTCTGTGGTTCCACTTTAAGTGCCATAGCAAGAACCTGTTGAATCCTGGGATTTGCAGTGTAGGGAGATTTTTGTAAAAATTCTCAACCTGAGAGCTCAAGTGCCTCTCCAAATGGCAACTCCCAGGATTCCATAGGATGCAACCATGTCTGTTAAACTGGAATCATAGCACTATAATTGCTGTGGAATTCCCTTTTTGCTGGCCGGCAGGATTATTATGTGGCAAAAGGATGTTTTAAATGTGACGTGCTGTATTTTTATCTTTTAAGTTTTTCAATGTGTTTTAGACACCCTTGAAACTGTTTAAAATTGAATTATCGGTTTAATTGGTTTTTTAAAAACCCTTTTGTATATAAGATATTAGCAGGACTTCGTTTAATTTTTTTTGAGTCCCTGACTGGAAGAAAGGCAGGGTATAAAGTAAATAAATAAATGAAATAGTGTCACAGGCCCCTTAGTATTAGGAAAAAGAAGATGAATCTTCCTTCTCTTCATTATCCTCTTCCTTAGCATCATTCTGCCTTTCATACAGTGAGCTCAAAGCAACATATCTGGTTCTCCTTCCCTTCCATACATTATCTCCACAAAACCAGTCCAATGGAGTGAGGTTGAGTTGGGTGGGCGAGGGCAGGCTGACCCAGTATGTCACACAACAGTCCTGCGAGGTAGGTCAAGCTGAAATAGGGAAGGACTGGCCCAAGGTCACCCGGTAAGTACCATGGCTGACGGAGGGCTTGAAACTAGATCTCCCAAGTCCCAGTCCGACTCTAACCCCTACACAACACTGTCTTATTACAGACCACTGGGTTCTCAAATTCCTAACATTATTTGGCTAAAGTGGGGGTTAAAAAGACATGCCCCCAAGTTTTTAAAAAATCTCCACTTTTTTTTTAAAGGAAAGTAACCTGAAAGCTCTAGCAAAGTTTGCCCATCTATATAACCCTCTATGTATGTAAGCCTAGAAATGATAATTTATTGTCCCGTTCACTCCTCCATATGTTAAATATTTGGAGTTTTATATTGATGCTCAGGAGCTTCGGGTTGCTAGGTCTAATTTCCGCCAAAGGGAAGCAGGGCCATATTTATTTAAAACCAGTAAAGCCATTCAAGGTCATTATTGGGGGTTGTTTTTTTCCTCTGGACAGACCCCGCAACACCTGTAGGGTTTTAAGCGATGGGAGCCATCTGCGTGGAGGAAATGGGGTTGTCATGGCGACCGAGGCCTAACACCGCACCGTGACAAAAGGCACATGAACTCGGAGGGTCACAGGAGTGGGTGTGAAGGTCAGACCTCCTTGTTCCATCCATCCTGCAAGGAGAATTTTTCTCTCTTTTTTGAGAAAAATGTGCAGGCCGGCTACATATGTATTCCTTCGTCCTTCCCTCGCGCTATACCGCCTTTCCCCCCCAGGCATCCTCCATTTTTTTGAGCATAAAATGGACCCAGTAAACAAAACATTGGCTATATGCTGGGAGGTAACATCCCCTTATGTTATTTTGGAGTGGAAGAGTAATTTTTTTAAAAAAGATTTCTCCTTGGATGAGATTCTGAGTGCTTTTCTATGTTTTCTAAATGATTTTGTACGTTTCGGGAGATTTTTTGCGAAATTTTCACACCAGATTAGTTTTTGTTGTCGTTGTTGTTGTTACTACTATTATTATATTTAATTTTATCCTGCCTTTTGGGCAGTTCAGGACTCAAGGTAGCTTACAACAGACTTAAAGAAAAATAGTAAACACTTCACAAAAATGCAAAAGTTAAAAAGTGATCAAAACCAGTTAAAAACATAAGCCATAAAAAGTAGCGCAACAAAACTAACAAATAGAAAATCCAGCACATTTTATGAGGCTCATCTTGCCAAAACAATTAGTCCTCAAAGGCCTGTTGAAACATGACGGTTTTCTTGAAAGCCTCGGAGCCAAGACACTATGGGCTTGAAAAATCACCTGTTCTTTAGAAGGGAACTTGTTCGAATCTCATCTCGCAATTCATGGATGGTTCTCCTCTCTGTTTGGTTTTGTCTTCCTTTTCTGATTTAATGGTAAATCCACCGTTCTGGAAAAAGTACATTTTGTTTCCTCTGTTAACAAAAGATTCATACAGGTTGACCCCCGTATCCACGGGGGGGGGGTATGCCCCAAGACCCCCTGTGGATACCTGAAACCATGGATAATAGGGAACCCTATTATTTTCAATGAGAAGAACCCTGGAGGTTGACCATAGAATCATATCGGAGGACCTAAAAATGCCTAGAGAGAACATATATTTTCAAATGTGGATAAGTGAAACTGTGGATGGTGAATCCGTGGATACAGGGGCCAACCTATACTTTCTTCCTCTTCTCCTGACAAAAGGTGGGGGGAGAAGAAGATGATGATGGAAGCTTCACACTTGGCCTATAATTTTACTTCTTGGTCCTCTTCTGCAGTAAGCAATTGATTTGATGTTCCCTGGAAGTGGTGCATAATTGCCAGTTGCCACTTTGTCATATTTAACTTTGTCCAGGCGCTATTTGGGTTTTCTGCTGCAAATGCCAGCGTGTCTTAAGTCTCTCTTGCCCTTCTTTCCAAGTATTTTGGGGGGGGGGCTTTTGCACAATCGATCAATTGTGTCCGTTATCCCATCCGCGTTAGTGTTTCATGCAATCAGTGCGCACTTCCCAATATATGAAACTTACCAGAAAACGTTATTATCTGGTACTGGGTTACATAATTGACTTCAAAGAGATCGGCGTGGGCAAGATAATTGGAAAGTAGAGCTCTTTCATGGTGTAATTATTCATCCCCCATAACCCTGCATGGCTTTAAGATTTGCTAATAATGAGTGTTCACTTCCTGCATCCCTTCCCGCCCCTGGGGCTTTGTGGTTTCTTTCCGTAGCCAACTCTGCGTCAAGTTCCTTTTTTCCTCCTCCAACTCCTTAGTGTGTTCTGTGTGTACGCATGTGTCCGGAGTCCTTTATTTAGGGCAGAAATGGAGATTCAGAGGGAGCAAAAGAAGATCGCCCGTTTTGGTGATAGCTTTTGTCAGGAAAGGAGGCCTGCCGTCTTGCAGCTATAGAATAAATGATTATGGATCAATGCAAATTAGGTTAATTGCAAAGACCTTGCACCATAATATATTAGAAGTCAAGGTGTTTCCATCAAGTATGTATGTGTAGAAGGCCAGGGTTGCATTGTTTGTTGGAGGGCAATGAGATTTTTGTTTCTTAGCAGCCATCAGCATTCTAACTTAGTAGAGAAAGGGGCAATTCTCGTCTGTCTTCCTCACAGGGTTGTTGTGAGGATGGGGGAAAAACAGGGATGGCCAAGAAGCTTCTGAGACTGAGGGGGTTGTCTATACGGTGAAAATACCCCTCACAAAATTTGCTTGGAATATGAGCTGGCTTAATGGGATCCCACATTCTCTTGTTGTATTGTGAAGGAGGGGAAAAAAAAAAAAAGGGAATACGCACACGAGAAAAGCATTAGCGGCTTTTCCTGACCTTTTTTTTAAAGCTCCAGTGATACGTGCATTTTCACTCATTAAGATGAGCGATTCGACATGAATCTCTTCCCCATACAAGACAAAGCGCAAACCTGATTGGCTGGATGAGTACAGGGGGCGCGGCTGGGTTATAGGGCAAGCGCCTGCTGCTTCCATATTGGATTTTTGCCTTCGCAAGCTACGCACATGGACTTGCAATGGATTTGGCTGCCCCCTTCCGAATGATGTGTTATTATGCGCATTTTTTTTAGTTATTTATACCCCGCTCTTCAGCCACAAGGCTATCAGAGCGGCTTGCAAATTGTTTTAAGCAATAGCTATGTACACATCTACACTGCATTAAACAGTTTCCAATATGTGTTAGCTCATTGCCCCCACAAGCTGGGACCTCATTTTACCGACCTACGAAAGGATGGAAGGCTGAGTGAACCTTGGAGCCCGCTGGAATCGAACTTGCAATGTGGTGACTTGCAGTACTGGCATTTAACCACTGCGCCACCATATGTTTGCATCCCATCCGTATTATTTTCACCATCACAATCTGTGCCAACTGAGCATTTTATGACCGTATTGGGCTGTTTTTGGGGTTGTTCACTCCCCTCACATTAGTTTCTAACTTTTTTGCTACTGGGATTTCACCAAATCTCCCGATATCTCCCATTTTTTGCGCGCCTGGCGGTGTTTTGATGACAATATTTAGCTCTGTTATTTTTGTCACATATACCATACATTAGCAATGGAGTATGTATGCAGAAAGTTGCAGGTATAAGCCGAGATCATAGAATAATAGAATTGAAAGGGACTCACAGCTGCATGAATCCCTCAACCTGTATGGCCGGCGCTGGCTGGTGGATGTTAGGAACTGTAGTCAAAAAGTACATTTTCCAAGCTCTGCTGGTTTCCTATGCAGAAATATTTTCATCCATCTGTTTTGAACCCTCCTGCTGGTAAGTTTCACTGAATGACCCGAATTCTAGTATTATAAAAGGGGGAGGAAAAGTTACTCTGTATCCTCTTTCTCTTTCTCTCTCTCTCTCTGTGCTGTTAGTAATTTATGGCATTTTAATTTTAAGTGATGCAGCTGTTCAAGCAAACTTGCATGGACTTGGAAACTTTCCTTGCAGCTGTGTATGTGTGGGCTCGGATGGTCTCAGAAGAAAAGTTTATGCTTTCTGCTCGCGCTCAGAGGCTTATACCAGGTTTCCAAGCTGACATGGGCACTCAGAGTGAATCCGAAGACGAAATTCCTCATTTTCCATCTCATTCATCTACTTTTTTTTTTTTTTTAACAACTATTGGCTCCAAAAATGAGGGAAGGGAGCAATTTGTTGTGATAACAGACAGTGGCCTAAATCTTAATTCTTAGTCTCAAACTGAGTAGACCTACTGAATTTCTGGGAATTTGGTAAGTCAATGCTTATCTAAATTTCTTTCATTCATTCAGTAGGTCTACTGGAAGATTTTTTTTTTAAAATGGGGTACTGTACTTTCAATCTCAGTGCTATGTTTTAAATGTTTTCCAACCATTTTTCTGCATTCGTTAAATTTTTCAATAGGATCGCTCAGTGTCTCTTCACCTTTTCTTTACCAGGGACCCCCTTTAAATATCGTTTGTTGCCATGGACCCCCAAGACTTAACTCAAGATTAAAAACAACAACAACAACAACAATACCTGATAATAATCATAATAATAATCTGATTACACCATTCATTAAACCTTGCCTTAGAGGCCCTGGAGAGGGAGGGAAGTCTTTTATCCTGCTTCTTGCAAGTTTCTGGCTTGAATGCCAATGCACAGGACAAGCCAGCCAGCTTAGATGCCCTTTGCCTTTTGCCCTGTCACTGCAGGGAGGAGGTTGGCCAAGCATCTTTCAAGCCTTCCGCGGACCCCCCGTGAGGACATTGTGGATCCCTGGGGGTCCACAGACCCCAGGTTAAAAATCACTGGGATAGCTTATTTATTATCTGAAAAAGCTATGGTTTGCTTTAATCACCGGTGCGAGGTACCTCGGGTTCTTTATTGGAAGAAAGGCAGGATAGGGATTGATTAATAAATAATTAAATATATGTCTACTCTTGTTATGTGCCTTCAGGTCAGCTCTGACTTATAGTGACTCTCTCCTTGGGCTTTCTTGGCAAGATTTCTTCAGAAGGAGTTTGCCCTTGCCTTTCTCTGAGGCTGAGAGAGTGTGACTCTGAAGTGTGTCCAGAGGAGGGTGACTAAAATGGTGAAAGGTCTAGAAACCATGCCCTATGAGGAGCAGCTTAGGAACCTGGGCATGTTTAACTTGGAGAAGAGAAGGTGAAGAGGTGACCTGATAGCCATGTTTAAATATTTGAAGGGGTGTCATATTGAGGACGGAGCAAGCTTGTTTTCTGCTGCTCCAGAGACTAGGACACGGAGCAATGGGTTCAAACTCTAGGAAAAGGGATTCCACCTAAATTTTGGAAGAACTTTCTGACAGTAAGAGCTATATGGCAGAAGAATGCACTGCCTGGGAGTGTGATGGGGTCTCCTTCTTTGGAGGATTTTAAACAGAGGCTGGATGGCCATCTGTTGGGTGTGCTTTGATTGTGTGTTCCTACATGGTAGGGGGTTGGACTAGATGGCCCTTGTGGTCTCTTCCAGCTCTAGGATTCTATGATTCGCTGACACTCACCTGTGCTCCCCATATGTTTGTTTAGTGATGGGGGTTTGAATTTGATCGCTGACCAAGGGATAAACCTGGATAGGATTCGTTTGGGTGCCCATTTCTATCTCTGGCCACAAGGAAGTCTTGGAGCCCCATCAGTGAAAGGACTGGAATCCCTCTCTGCTGTTTCCCATCTCCCTCTCTCTGGCTTTTCTTCGCAAAGATTGAGGAAGGACTCATCCTGCGCTTTCTGCAAGCGCGCTGATGACTAAAAAGGCCAATCTGAGATAAACAAGTCTGGTTGCAGAAAGCACAGCAGAAGGTTTCCTTGGGTGATGTTTCCGGGTTCTGATTCTTTCTGAGTTCTCAAATAAGTCTGCAGCATTGTGGATCGTGCATCTCCATGCCTCCCGATGTGAGGCCAGGCAGACCATTGTTGGTGATCAGTTTGGCTGAGCCTGAGACGTTGCTTCAGGGAGTCCTTGTATCGTTTTTTTGGAGCGCCCCCGTAAGCATAAGAGGGTCAGTGTTTCGCATCTACTGCATCGTTTACCACCAATAAAACCTCCACTGTAGCAGTAATGTGTGTCAGTGTCCAGCATGAAAGATCCCCAGGGGAGACTTAGAGCCACATGGAGTTACAAAATGAGGCAAGGGCTGGAATGTGGTTTGCAGACAACCTGCTGAGCTCCAGCGGTGGGTTTAACTAGGGGCTTGCTGCCTTCTTTCCTTGCCCCAGACCGTCAGACAACAGATCGCTCTCCACCATAGAGATCAAAACTACTCCAGCAACTTGAGATGGAAGTAATTAAACATAATATACTGTGATCTCTTAGAATGACAGCCACCTACGGAACTGGAAACAGGACATCCATTAACTTTAAACATCCCCAAAAAGAAATAGATTAAAATCTTCCCCACCGATTTTTCTGTCACTTGCTGCTTTGCTCCAAAAAACGAGGAGAAGAAAAAAAAAGAGGGGGGGGGGACGGGTTGAGGAAGGTTCGGGGAGAAAGCGGGTGCGGGGGGAGAGTTAATTTATTGGTGCATTAACTTCGATATCGCTTTCCTGTCACCTAAGTAGTTTCTAATGACTACCCTGGAGAGTAATTGGGAGCTTTTAAAAGTTTTGTGCAAAATTCTTTTTCTTTCCCCCTGTGCCATGTATACTTTTTAAGACCCTGAAGTTACTGATATATATTTTTTTAAATGATGGATGCTTTTGAGAAAGAGAGAGCTGGTGCCTTTCTCTCCTTGGCTACTGGAGACTGCCTTTGGACAAGGCCTTCAGCGGTATCTTTTTAGCGACTGGATATCTTCTTGTCCTCGGCGAGACACTTCAATATCTTAACAGAATTCTCTACTAGAGAGCCCTGGCACTCTCCCCTGAACTACAACTCTCAGGGTGCCCTGAATGACTCCTTAATCCCTCTTTTCTCAGGGTAAATTAGGGAATGATAGTTCAGGAGAGTGGAAGAGGGCACACACGTAGAAAATTCTAAGGCCCTCCCTAAACTACAGGTCCCAGGATTCTGCAGAATGGAGCCATCCTCTAGAATCCTAGGATTTGTCATTCAGGGATAGGTTTGTAGATCTCTGCTGTAGTTCAGAGGAGTGGACCAGCACTCCCCAGCAGAGAGTAATAAGTCCCTCCCCCAAACTACAGATCCCAGGATTCCGCAGAATGGAGCCATAGCTGTTAAAAATGGGATCAAACTGCTCTAACCTTATAGTGCAAATAGCTGTACAGAATTGTGGATGGTGGGAACAGGTTTACTTTTTCCAGAGCATTCGGTTACAATAAACTGTTTTTTAAAAAATATTATTTATCTTTGTAAGTAAAAAGGTTAGCCTCCCCGCATTTATATATCAGGGAAATTAATTTTGGGAATATATTCTAGAGCAGTTGTTCTTAACCCGTGGTCCGGGGACCCCCAGGAGGCCACAATGTTCTCACAGGGGGTCCATGAAGGCTGCTCGGTCTATCTCCTCCCTGCAGTGGAGTGGCCATGTGACAGGAGCCAAGGCAAAGGCTGGCTGGCTTGGCCTGCGCATCGCCATTCAATCCGCTCCAGCCACAAACTTACAGCAAGAAGCAGGAGAGAAGACTTCCCTCCCTCTCCAGTGCCTCTGAAGGAAAGTTTAACAGATGGTGTAATTGCATTATTATCACCATCAGGTGTTATCATTATTATTATTCGGGTTTTAAATCTTGGGGGTCCATGGCAATAAAATATATTTAAGGGGGGTCCCTGGTAAAGAAAAGGGTAAGAGCCACTGGTGTAGAGAATATCCCACAGATGAGACTGAGCCATTGGAAACTAGAAACTCAGACACAGAGCTGACACCATAACCTGCAAGTGTTAACTCCCCACCACCACTTAAGCCTCTGGGCATGTGACAAAATATATTTGGTGAGGGTTGACCAACCCCTGAACAAAGTGATGAGTGACTGGACTTTTTAAAATCCCTCCCCTGTGAATCTGGAAGTGTGGAAGAGGAGAGTGTGTTGTATTTTTTTGGCGGGGGGGATCCTATTCCAGAAGCTCTTGGAAGTGGGCAGGGGGAACTGATATGCTTTGAGGATGGCGAGAGGACCTTCGGAAGGCCGTGGCGCCAATGGGGGTAACAGTGAATTTGGGGCTTAGATCTAGGCTTTTAACCACTTTTTCCGTGGGGAAATCTCTCTGTAGGTGTTACGCTGAAACGTTTCCCCTGGCCACCTTCAACTCTTCAGCTATTTCCTTGTCAAGGAGACATGATGGATGGGCCTTTGATTCTCAAGTTTTCTTCTTTCATAAGTGGAGTTGCTCCATAAAACCGAATGACCCTAGGTCCTATTACGATTTGCAGCTCCCATCAGAATTGTGCCCCCCCCCGCCCTGACCCTTTATGAAGCATTTTGTTTCCCTTCGCTTTTACCACCTCCTCCCTACTTTCCCCCCCTTTCTGGTTCTGGGTATAGTCATGTTGTACTATCTGGTGCAGAAATAACCCTGAAATCAAACTGAAAACTTTGCAAAGTTGCAAAGGCACAAGCAAAGCATTGGTTTAATTCTGGACTGAAAATGCAGACATATCTAAGCAAACACCATGGGAACATAAAGGTGTGTCGCGGCGAGACCTCCGTTAAAGAAATGAAAGAGGGTGAAGAGTCAGAAGGAGGTTTGTTTAAGTGTTTTAGAAATCAGTCATTCTGGCTGGGAAAATAGGGACACATACCATAGATTCATGCTGGAAAATGCCTAGAGATGTGTCATCTCTAGGAATTTCTAGGTCCTCCAATGCAACTCTATGGTATGTTTGCACTGGAAGTCCTTTATTTTAAGAGGGTTTGTTATTATCAGTGGTTTGACTTATAAATGGTAAGTCCAGGAACATATCCCCTGTGGATATGGAGGAGGGGTGTTGAGTGGTGGGTTCCTGGATGGCAGGGGGTTGGACTAGATGGCCCTTGTGGTCCCTTTCAGCTCTTGGGTTTTATGATTCTATTGTCATCATCCATTGTCATACTTCCAAGACAAAAGTTTCTAGGTTACATCCTTCATTCCTTGGTTAATCGCCCTCCTCTTGAACAAATTTGTGCCCTATTAGCTGGCAACAATGTGTACCACACTGATATGGTGGCAAAATTTGCTTAGGCCGCTAATAAGATAAGAGCCAGATATCAAAACCAGCAATAAACATTTTACAGTACTGATATGTAAATGGCTCTGTATAATAATGTTTTAACTCTTAATAGTTTTATATTTTGGATATTCATGGTTTTATTATTATTGTATGGTTTTGTAATTGTTTGCATATGTGTGTTCTAACTTACTTAAAGCAATTGTATTGCAACGGCCTATAGCTTTTAGCAATAAAGATTTATTTCATTTCATTTCTATTGTCATCATCATCATACAATCTTTGATCTAGAAAAGGGTGGATCATACTTTCCATATTGACAAGACTGAGGAAGTTACTTCTCTATGGTCTGCATGACGATGCCTTGAAAATGTTCTCATATCTCTGGAATTGTGTAGGATCCTTCTGGCTGAGTTAGTCCCTAGGGAGGAAAAGGCTGTAAGGGGAAGTGGGCGGAAGACTGTTGGTCTGCTAAAGCAACATATCTCATCTCAGTCAACAACTGCATCGTCTTTAATTAAACATCCTGACAAACACACATGTATGTGTAAGTGCTTTCAAGTCGTCTCTCCACTTATGGCATCCCCATGAATTTCACAGGGGTTTCTTAGGCAAGGAATCCTCAGGGTGGTTTTGCCAGTTCCTTCCTCTGAAATTGAGCTTCCAGCACCTGGGATTCCTTGGCAGTCCTTCTGGGCTTGGGGAGGGTTCTTCTTTTTGGACTGCCACTCCCAGAATCCCCCAGCCAGGGAGTGACAGTCCAAAAAGGCACCTTTTCCCATGCTTATGATGACCCCCTGAATTTCCTAGGGTTTTCTTAGGCAAGGAATCCTCAGAGGTGGTTTTGCCAGTTCCTTCCTCTGAAATATCGCGTACAGCACCTGGGATTCATTGGCGGACTCCCATCCAAGTACTAACCAGAGCTGATCTTGCTTAGCTTCTAAGAATTGGACAGTATCTGCTGCCTTTAGAGTATTTAGGCTCCTGAGAAGCATGTAGGAAGGAGGAAAAAAAGAAAGAAAGATACATTTCAGTCAGCACATAGTAGTGAAATGTTGGTTTACAGGAGTCCATATTTTTTTAAGCGCACAAAGAGTGACCGGGTAAATTCAGTGCATGCAACTGTGAACCAAACTAGAGGGCATCAAATAGCATTTTGTGGTACTCTGCAGGATTTCCCAAGAAAAATGCTCTTTGAAGGCAAAAAAAGAGAAAAAATGAAGAAGCAAATGGGAGGAGGGAAGGATGCAAATTGGCTTATTTTTCTGCACCCCGTTAGACACACGTCCTGAACATTCGGAACACGTGTGAGGCGAGTGCAGCCGTTGAAATCTGTGCCATTTTTAATTTTATTCCCTCTTAAATTGCATCCATGTTTCCACTCCCCACCCTGGTCGCTGAGATAACAGTGGTGCTCATTGTCCTTGCAGCTGCTGAAATTTGACGAGATCCAACCGAAGAGAAGGCGAGCAGGTGGGTCAACGGAGTGACCCTTTCGTTCCCAGAAGTATCAGTATACAGCACTGAGGAGGAGGGCTCATTTTTGTGTGCGTTGTGCAATAGCACTTCTATTTCTATACTGCTCATCGGTGCCAAAGCACTCTTTAAGCAACTTACAACATGCTAGCTAATTGCCCCCAACAAGCTGGGTACTCATTTTACTGACCTACGGAAGGATTGAGTCAACCTTGGAGCCTTGTAGGATCGAACTTACAATGTTGTGGCTGCAGTACTGGCATTTAACCACTGTGCCATTAGGGCTCTCTGATTGTGTTGTGGTTTTTTCCTTAAAGGTGCCCCCCATATACCCTTTTTGATGTCATGGAATCTTAAGTGTATCGTATCATAGAATCATAAGAGGTGGAAGAGACCACAAGGGTCATCTAGTCCAACCCAATTCTGCCATGCAGGAATAAACAATCAAAGCATTCATGACAGATGGCCATCCACCCTCTGTTTAAAAATCCTCCAAAGAAAGAGACTCCACCAAACTCCGAGTCAGTTTATTCCACTGTCGAACAGCTCTTACTGTCGGGAAGTTCTTCCTAATGTTTAGGTGGAATCTCTTAGCCTCTAGTTTGATTCCATTGCTCCATGTCCTAGTCTCTGGAGTAGCAGAAAAAAAGCTTGCTCCCTCTTCTATATGACATCGTTTCAGGTATTTAAATATGGCTCTTCATCTTCTCTTCTCAGGCCTAAACATACCCAAGCTCCCTAAGGTCTGTTCTGAGGAGTCTGGTGGAATAGGAAAGTTTTCACTTTCTGGGAGAAGAAGAGGAATGATGAGGAAGATCGTAGCTTCCCTAGGAAGAGAGTTTCAAAGCCTAGGAGCAGCCACTGAAAAGGCCCTGTCGCTCAAGAGAAGGGCCTCTCCCAAAGATCTTACAGCCTCATGTAGGGAGATACAATCCTTTCAGGAGCCTGCACCTGGGTTGTAATAAGTAAAACAATACCAAGGATAATACAGGGATTGATGTTTGTTCTGTTAGGGTTAGAAAAGTGTATAAGACAGGCTCCTGCTGATATCCAGCAAGGCTAGTGGAGAAGATGCAAGAGCTGCTGGGAAGGGTGAGTGGAAGGTGACACCCTGTGTGGTCTTGTGGTTTTGGAGACTTTGGTGGGGTCATCACCCTCACTCTCTGGACTTCATTTCCACAGCCAAGCAATGCGAAGTTGCACTTTTTGGGACAGGAAACCCTTTCCTGTTAATCTCCAGTAAAAAGAAAGAAAGAGGGGGTTCATAAAATCCTAGAGTTCGAAGAGACCACAAGGGCCATCCAGTCCAACCCCATTCTGCCATGCAGGAATACCCAATCAAATAATTCCCGACAGATGGCCATCCAGTTTCTGTCCAAAGAAGGAGACTCTGCCACACTCGCTGAGACAGCAGCGGATTCCACTTCCGAACAGCTCTTACTGCCAGGAAGTTCTTCCTAATGTTTAGGTGGTATCTCTTTTCCTGTACTTTGAACCCATTGCTCCGTGTCCTAATCTCTGGAGCAGCCAAAAACAAGCTTGCTCCGTCCTTAGTATGGCATCCCTTCAAATATTTAAACATGGTGATCATGTCCCCTCTTGTGACATGGTTATCTTGACATCTCCTGAGAGTGTGGTGTAGTGATTTGAGTGTTGGACTATGACTCTACAGACTAAGGTTTGAATTCCTGCTCAAACATGGAAACCCGCTGGGTGCCTTTGGATAAATCACACTCTCTCAGCCTCAGAGGAAGGGAAAGGCAAACTCCTTTTAATAAAGCTTGCCAAGAAAACCCCATGATAGGGTGGCCATAAGTCAGAAACATAAGTTGTCTTAGGGGCCGTAAGTCAGCAACAACACCAACCAACACCGAAGGCTCATAACAACAACAAAGTGGTGGATTCCTGCACAGCAGGGGGTTGGACTAGATGGCCCTTTGACAGTCCCTTCCAACTCTCGGATTCGAGTTGTCGGTTGCCCAGGGACCCCATAATAAAGGGTCAGACAGAAATGTTTTAGTCTGTCAATGAATCCATCAAGAAGCAAATCATGCTGGATGGTGGGGTAAGGAGCAGAGAGTTTGAGGTGGGGGAACTAATGTGTCCCATGGGACTCCGGTTGAGGAATGAAGGACAAAACCCTTGCGGCTGCTGATCCGGCATGTACAGTTGTGTGGCTGGAAGAGGGTTGTGATTATTAGCATGTGAAAGGCCCGATAACACTGGGATTTTTGTCAGAGGCTGAATGGCAGGAGATATACTGCCTTTTGGGTGCCAGTTCAGACCCCATGCCTGCTATTTCTCGGTAACAATTAACCTTTCAAAGTCTGCCGTCTCCCTCTGGGTTTTTTTTCCTGTTGCAGCTGCATGTGCAATGGCGGGTGGTGTTTCCCCCCACCCCGCATACCAAAAATGTGATGGCTTTTGGCATTGAGCGTTATCTCCTAGGAACCACCGGATGTGTGCAGATAAAATGAGAATTCTCGCTCTCTCTTGTATAATTGGAGCTCAATCATGAAGGGGAAAACAGCAATTATGTTTTAATTGAAGGGAATTGCTGGGTCTCCCTTTATCAGAAGAAAAGAAAACGGGGAGGGGGAGTTCCTCATTCATTGCTTTTTTTTTTTCTTTCCTCAAATGCTTCTCTGAGAAATGTTCTTCCTCATGAGTCTGAAATGTGCAGCTGTCCTTTAATTTCCTAAGCCCGCATCCCAGCAGGACACCCCGGGGTGCTGTGAGAGAACTGCTGGGGCTTCCAGGACTGCTCAGAAGGCAGGCACTCCCAAACAGCAAAGCATACAGAGCTGCAGCGGGCAGACTCATACTGAATAGTGAGGCTCCCTGAAGCTTTTATTAATATAGTAAGGCTTCACTCTGCTTCCCCCGCCCCCTCTCTGGCTTTTCTTCGCAAACGAAGATTCAGGAAGGACTCATCCCGCGCTTTCTGCAAGTGCGCTGATGACTAAAAAGGCCAATCCGAGATAAACAAGTCTGGTTGCAGAAAGCACAGCAGAATATCTCCTTGGGTGATGTTTCTGGCTTGTGATTCTTTCTGCGTTGTCGTTTCTCTTCAAGACTTGTTCGGCGTGAGTTCTCAAATGAGGCTGCAGCATTGTGGATCGTGCATCTCCATGCCTCCTGATGTGAGGCCAGGGCAGACCATTGTTGGTGATCAATTTGGCCGAGCCTGAGATGTTGTTTCAGGGAGTCCTTGTATCGCTTTTTTTTAGAGAGCTCCTCTTACGCTGACCCGTGGCGAGTTCACCGTAGAGTACTATTTTTGGGAGGCGATGGTCCTCCATCCTAGAAATGTGCCTTGCCCAGCGCAGCTGTGTTCTGGTTTTCCAACAGAACCTTAAAGGAACTATCCAAGGTGCTGATTTTTTTCCCCCAGAATAGTTTCAGCAACTTATTCAGCTCCTTTAAAGTTTAGACTAAAACCCAAAGCAGACGTACAATGTCATTCACATAGAAGCCACCAAAGACCACTGGAAATAGGTTATGGATTCCTGGGAAGGGAAAGCAGTATAGAAATGAACACATCATCACCAATATAAGGTGTACACTTGTCCATACCTGCTTGGTATTTAATTACTACTGGAAGATTGAAAAGGAGTCAGAAAAGGAGTCAGAAAAAAAATTCTTAGGCACAATACAAATTGTCTTCTTTATATACACCACATGGCTCTATCTTCAACTGTGCATTTGAAGAAAAAAATTGCGTTGTAAGAGGAGACTCATGACACAGAGAAAAGCAAAATCCACATATGTGTTTGGGTTAGGTAGATCTCTGAATGTACTTAATGTCCGTACGCCAAACAATGATTGAAGGCTTAGAATAAGAATGAAGTTCGGCTTTAGTCTGTCAACTACTCCTCCCCACCTGCCCCTCCTTTTCTGACTAATCATTTGACTATTTTACATGGTATGTAAATTTTGCCATTTGCATGAAGTTGGAAAAAATGGGGTTTGAAGATAACTGGAATAGCTTGATGTAGTTGGAATGTTCAGTTGAAACGTGTGTGTGTGTTTGTGTGTGTGCTTCTATATTTATTAAAAAATGTTCATATGTACCCTTACATCACTGTATGCAAAGCTTCAACTTGGAAGGACAGCTGTGAAGGAACTAGATAAAGCGTTCTCTGAATATCAAAGTCAGGATTAGCCATGCCATCCTATTTCCAATTTTCTATGCAAAAGCTGGACAGTGAAAAAACTTAACAGGAAGAGAGCATTAAGTTCTTTGACTACAAGTCCCAGGATTCTGCAGGATGCAGCCATGACTATTGAAGTGGTACCATAGCGCTATAATGGTGTGGTTCAGACACACCCTTGTTTGAGTTTGCTGTTACAGACTAATGTGTCTACTACTTCTTTGCAAGACGTGTCACTTGGAGATTTTGCCCATTTGTTGCTGTGTCCTATTGCGATCTTTCAGCTCCACAAAGATGTCTCTCTTAGAATTCAAAATGCACGACGCTGTTAAAGGTGTCCCAGACTTTTTAGCCAGCTAATCTATACTCCATTCTTTTTCCCTCTAGGGTGGGAATCGCAGCTTCTGGAAACGGGCTTTTTAGGAATATTCCTCTGCCCTTTATGGACGCTCTCCCGGTTACCGAAAAACGCACCTCCTTCCCGCATAGTCATTTGGGCTTATCGATGGCTTATTTTCAGGATTATGCTTGGAGCGGTAAGTTGCATTTTATGTCTAATTGGTTTAATTTGGCACCTGTCTGCTGCAGGTATAAATTAGATTTGCAAGCAGCCCATTTCCTAGTTGCTTGAGGTGTCCAGAGAAGGGCAACTAAAATGGTGAAAGCTCTGGAAACGATGCCTTATGAGGAGAGACTTAGGGAGCTGGGTATGTTTAGCCTGGAAAAAAGACGGTTAAGAGGCGATATGATAGCCCTGTTTAAGTATTTGAAGGGATGTCATGCTGAGAATGGAGCGGGCTTGTTTTCTGCTGCTTCAGAGACTGGAACACGGAGCAATGGGTGCAAGCTCCAGGAACAGAGATTCCACCTCAACATGAGGAGGAACTTTTTGACAGTAAGAGCTGTTCGGCAGTGGAACGCACTCCCTCGGAGTGTGGTGGGGTCTCCTACCTTGGGGGTCTTTAAACAGAGGCTGGATGGCCATCTGTCGGGGATGCTTTGATCGTGATTTCCTGCATGGCTGGGGGTTGGACTGGATGGCCCTCGTGGTCTCTTCCAACTCTGCAATTCTATGACTTGTGGCGGCTTATGGTAACCATAAGGAGA
This sequence comes from Gambelia wislizenii, assembly GCA_030847615.1. NCBI lineage: Eukaryota > Metazoa > Chordata > Lepidosauria > Squamata > Crotaphytidae > Gambelia > Gambelia wislizenii. Next base: position 28,247,013 of record JAUMIR010000012.1, on the reverse strand, counting down.
CCCTATCATGGGGTGTACTTGGCAAGATTTGTTCAGAAGGGGTTTGCCCTTATCTTCTGAGGCTGAGAGGTTATGACTTGCCCAAGCTCACCCAAGAACCCTTTAATGCCCCCAAATAGCTCTGTTTTCCTCTCCTTCTCAAAATGTCACTTCCTGTTTCCATTTTGAGAAGGACTGCAGAGGAAAATGAAGCTATTTGAGCTTGCAGTGGCCCACGAAGGGACTCGGCAGGACGATTGCCTGATGGCCACCACATAGCTGACCACCCCTGTTCTACACTATGATCTAGTTTTGCTCAAATCTGTTAGCTCTCCCATCTTTCCTGAACAACTGTGTATCATAGGGTTAGCTTATTATAGTGTTTTCCATTTCTCTTGCCAGATGCAGTTATCCTAGAGATTCTGTAAAATTCTGTGGTTTTTTTTCTAGGATTTTTATTTAAAGTAGCGTTTCTGTTTTTTTAAAAAAAGCATTGGATAAGTTTTTGAAAATGGAGAGGGCCTTATTTTCATGAATGTTTTAATAGAATCATAAGAGTTGGAAGAGACCATAAGGGACATCTAGTCCAACCTCCTGCCCTGCAGGAAGACCCAACTCCAGTCCCAACTGGAGTAGGCCTGTTGGATCAATGGTTCAACACAGAAGTAAACCCAATGGATACAGTGGTTCTCGTTTAGTTGGGGCTGACAAATGGATTGAGGCCTCTGTGAAATGGTTACACTTGTGGAGTGCTGGATATGCAGCCACAAACTGAATCCATCCATTGTACAACAGCTCCCCTGCCCCTGCCAAAGAAAAATTGCATGTGTAAGGTAGTTTACGCAGGAGTAGGATACTGGCAGGATTCTGCCATGGCCTTAATTTCCTTGCCTGGAGGTTGCAACTTGCAAGAAGCTGAAGACAAGGAGGAGGAATCTGCTCTAAATGAGTGACTCGTGACTCTTTCAAAAGCTGATTCCCTCCGGCTTTTTTGCTTTTTGTTGATCACACAGTCTTTGCACCCAAGGGAGGCCGACTCAAAGCATGTTCACTGCTGGTGGTGGTAGTGATGGTGTTGTTGTTGGAGGAGTGGAATTAAAAGTGAATGATGGTGTAGATTTGCATCAGGACTCGGGCCTGGCGGTTTAGCCACAATTTATGTTGACCACTGACTTTTGAGGCATCTGCCCTGAGAAGCCAAATGGAGCACAAAGCATCCCCTTGTTCCTCCTACTGTTAAATCAAACCCCCGTGAGGTTGTCGAGCCTAATTTGCCTCCAAGCAGAGGAACGATTCTTCCTCTGAATTTATGGATCACTGCCCCCTCGTGGTTTGGGCCAATGTATGAGAAGGGGGTGGTGGTCGAGGAAAAACCCGCCATAACCTCTCCAGCCCCATATGAACCGCAGGGCAGCATCTGGTCTGTGGCAGTTTATTTTATTTATTTTTCTTTTTTCAACTTATATCCCCCATTTCTCTTGCCAAGGCATTTGTAATTTAGCAGCTCATTTTTTTTTGCAGGTGACTGCCTCTACCTCTGGAGGCTCCATTGGGCTTCTGGAGATGATTTTTAAAAGCTTTGGATGAGACCTTCTTCCCAATGAATATGCCTAGCCCCCTCTCCCCCATTGAGTTTTTCCTGCAGTTCTGAAATTTCTAGCATTTACACATGAGAGAGAGAGACCTTAAAAATGATTCCCTCCCAGAACTCTTCTACTTGATGTGTTTGTACTTCCTGGCTCACTTTGCTTTGGATGCTTAAATGCTCAACTGAAGATTTAAGTCACTACAATGCTAGAAATTTGAGGGCTGATGGAAAATTTCATTGGGGGGGGGCAGAATTTTTATTTGGGGTGGTGCTGAATGCCCTCAATTCACCCCCTTCCCCCCTGTAGCTATGTTATTGTTGTGTGCCTTTAAGTCATTTTCGACTTGTGGTGACCCAAAGGGTTTTCTTGGCAAGATCTGTTCAAAGTGGGTTTGCCCTTGCCTTCCTCTGAGGCAGAGAGGGTGAGACTTGCCCAAGGTCACTCAGCAGGTTTCCATGGCCGAACGGGGATTCGAACCCTGATCTCCAGAGTCATAGTACAACACTCAACCTCTACACCATGGTGGCTCTCATGTAGCTATACCTTTGGCAAAAGGCAAGAGTGGTGCTGTCCTCTAAATTAAAACCATACTAAATTAAAACCACACTTTTGCCCCTCTCCGTTGTTTTGCTTTCTTCTTTGCAGCTTTATAATTTGCATGTGTTTTGGCCCCAAACTAGTGATGGAATCAGATGAAGATCTCACTACTCAACCAGAAAGGAGCTACAGACCAGCAAAATGAAGGCATTGCCCCTTCAAATAAGAATTCTCTCCCCCCTCTATGAAATTTTCATTGACTTCCTAAATCTCTAGCATTATAGTAACTATGGAATTCAGCATCCAAAGAAAAGGGGACAGGAAGAGTATTCCAGAGAAATGCATAAATAGCAAACATAGAAGTTTTAGGTGGGAACAATTTTCCACGCCTCACTCTTTGCATTGCCGGAAATCGGGGGACTGAAAGAAAATTTTGTTTGAAAGAGAGGGGTGGAGGATTCTTACTTGAGGGGCAACATCATCATTTAACACACACACACACACACACACACACACACACACACCCCATAGCTACACCCCTGGGGCTCCCTAATTGAGAGATAAAAGAAATAAATATAATAGAACAAAATAACTATTAATCAGTAAACTAAAAATAAATACAAATTAAGATAAGTAGCACAAAACAACAACAATGTAACAAAAATACAAAACTAAGACATTAAGAAAATAAAAAAATATGAAATCCACCTCAGTATATTCTAAGTATACAAATATATAACTGAAGATGGAGTAAACAGATATATATATATTAGCACAACGATACTATTCAGATGATGGAATGAGAAAAGATGGAATACTGTGGGGGAACTATAAAATACAGAGGGAATGTATTGTATTGTGATATCATGTTATTTTATATATGTTATATTTTAATAAAAATAAAAAAAAGATAATTTTGAATGGAGTCACCTGCTCTGATCTAATTCTGTTAGACAGTGGTTCTTCACCTGTGGTCCAGGGACCCCCAGGTGTCTGCAGTGTCTTCACAGGGGGTCCATAAAGGCTTGAAAACTGCTTGGCCCACCTCCTCCCTGCAGTGGAGTGACCATGTGACAGGAGCCCAGGCAAAGGCTGGCTGGCTGGCTTGGCCTGTGCATTGCCATTAAATCCATTCCAGCCAAAACTTGCAGGAAGAAGCAGGAGAAAAGTCTTCCCTCCCACTCCAGTGCCTCTGAGAGAAAGTGTAATGGATGATGTAATTGCATTAGTTGTTGTTGTTGTTAGGGTTTAAAATCTTGAGTTAAATCATAGAATCATAGAATCATAGAATCATAGAATTGCAGAGTTGGAAGAGACCACGAGGGCCATCCAGTCCAACCCCCTGCCACGCAGGAAATCACAATCAAAGCATCCCCGACAGATGGCCATCCAGCCTCTGTTTAAAGACCTCCAAGGAAGGAGACCCCACCACGCTCCGAGGGAGTGTGTTCCACTGCCGAACAGCTCTGACTGTCAAAAAGTTCCTCCTCATGTTGAGGTGGAATCTCTGTTCCTGGAGCTTGCACCCATTGCTCCGTGTTCCAGTCTCTGGAGCAGCAGAAAACAAGCCTGCTCCATCCTCAGCGTGACATCCCTTCAAATACTTAAACAGGGCTATCATATCGCCTCTAAACCGTCTTTTTTCCAGGCTAAACATACCCAGCTCCCTAAGTCTCTCCTCATAAGGCATTGTTTCCAGACCTTTCACCATTTTAGTTGCCCTTCTCTGGACACGCTCCAATTTGTCAATATCCTTTCTGAATTGTGGTGCCCAGAACTGGACACAGTATTCTAAGTGAGGTCTGACCAAGGCAGAATAGAGTGGCACTATTACTTCCCTTGATCTAGACACTATACTTCTATTGATACAGCCCAAAATTGCATTGGCCTTTTTAGCTGCCGCATCACACTGTTGGCTCATGTTCAACTTGTGGTCTACTAGGACTCCTAGATCCCTTTCGCACATAGTCTCATTCAGCCAGGTCTCTCCCATCCTATATTTATGCATTTCATTTTTCCGCCCTAAATGCAGTACTTTACATTTCTCCGTATTGAATTTCATTTTGTTAGCTTTGGCCCAGCTCTCCAGTCTATCCAGGTCATTCTGAATTTTGATCCTGTCCTCTAGGGTATTAGCTACTCCTCCCAATTTGGTGTCATCTGCAAATTTGATAAGTATGCCCCTAATTCCCTCATCTAAGTCATTGATAAAGATGTTGAATAGCACTGGGCCCAGGACAGAACCCTGTGGCACCCCACTGGTCACATCTTTCCAAGACGAAGAGGAGCCACTGCTGAGCACCCTTTGGGTTCGGCCGGTCAACCAATTACAAATCCATTGAACAGTTAACTTGTCTAGCCCACATTCTACAAGCTTGTTTGCAAGAATGTCATGGGGAACCTTGTCAAAGGCCTTACTGAAATCAAGGTATGCAATGTCCACAGCATTCCCTTCATCTACCAAGCTGGTAACTTTATCAAAAAAAGAGATCAGATTAGTCTGGCATGACTTGTTTCTCTGAAACCCATGCTGACTTTTTGTGATTATGGCATTGCCTTCTAAATGTTCACAGACTCTCTGTTTAATGATCTGTTCTAGAATCTTCCCTGGTATTGATGTCAGACTAACTGGACGATAGTTGTTGGGATCCTCTTTTTTCCCCTTTTTGAAGATGGGAACAACGTTTGCCCTCCTCCAGTCTGCTGGGACTTCTCCTGTTCTCCAGGAGTTCTCAAATATTATTGCCAATGGCTCTGAGATTATATTTGCCAGCTCTTTTAATACTCTTGGATGTAGTTCATCTGGTCCTGGAGATTTAAATTCATTTAGATTAAGAAGGTATTCCTGTACCACCTCTTTACTTATTTTCAGCTGGATTTCCCCTATTGTGTCCTCTGTTCCATTTTCCTCAGGTTGGTCCTCCTTTTCCTTTTCTGAAAACACTGAGGCAAAGAAGGTGTTGAGTAATTCTGCCTTTTCTCTGTCCCCTGTTAGCATTTTGCCATCTTCTCCACGTAGTGGCCCTATCATTTCCTGCTTCCTCCTTTTGCTGCGGACATACCCAAAAAAACCCTTTTTATTGTTCTTAACCTCCCTAGCAAGCCTGAGCTCATTCTGCACTTTAGCTTTTCTGACTTTACTCCTACACGTGTTCGCTATCTGTTTGAATTCTTCTTTGGTGATTTCCTCCCTTTTCCATTTCCTATACATGTTCCGTTTAAAACTTAGCTCCATTGAAAGTTCTTTAGTCATCCATCCTGGTTTCTTGAGACACCTCCCATTTTTCTTCCTCAATGGTACTGTTTGAAATTGTGCCTTCAGTATCTCCCTTTTGAGAAAGTCAAAACCGTCTTGAGGTCCCTTCTCTTTTAGTATTCTTGACCATGGGATCATCCCCAGTATTTCCCTGAGTTTATTGAAATCAGCTCTCCTAAAGTCAAGAATGCGTGTCTGACTATGCCTGGCTTCTCCTTTCCATTGTATAACAAACTCCAGGAGAACATGATCACTCTCACCTAAGGATCCCACCACTTGCACCCCATTAACCAGGTCGTCTCTGTTGGTTAGGATCAGATCTAAAATAGCTGACCCCCTTGTTGCCTCTTCCACCTTTTGGACCATGAAATTGTCTTCCAGGCATGTAAGGAATTTGCTAGACCTTGTAGTTTTGGCTGAGTTAGATTGCCAGCAAATATCAGGATAGTTGAAGTCACCCATCACTACTACACTACTAAATCCTAGGGTTCCATGACAGTAAAATATATTTAAAGGGGGTCCCTGGTAAAGAAAAGGTGAAGAGCCACTGTTTGATATCACCTTGTAAACCACAAGGGAGTTTCATCCCTCCTTTTTTAAAAAAAGAAACCCAATGGGCTGCAGCCAGCAGTTTTAATGGACAGCCTTGTCTTCCTCCTTTTGCCATTCCGCCTTTGAAAAGGAGAGTAATTATCCCAATTGGGTTGATTGCATTAATTGGAACATAAAGGCTTCTTTGTTCCTCTTCTTCTTTTTCCTTCTTTCTTCTTTTCTTCCCTTTGCTGCCTCTCCGCCCCCAGTGCTTTATTGGTATTTGTCCATGAGAAATCCGAAGGGACAGATTTCTGGAGCGAAGCTTCCTGGGAATTTTTGGGAAGCCGCTGTTTGCGACGTTCTGACCTCTGACCCTTCAGCTGCAGGCCGCCTCTGCTCTGTAGGGATCCCAGACTTGACTTCTTAGCAAACTCCTTGGTTCTTCTTTCTCATCACCCTACGTTTGTCCAAGGAAGAGCCCTTTGGCAAAAGGGCTCTGTGGTTTTCCTTTCTCTCTCCCTCCCCTCCCCAACATCAATAGCATAAAAGTCCACGTTGCTCACGCACGGAGTTCCTTTCAGACGTCTCGCTGACTTACTCCTTAGATTGAGTCTTCAAACTTAGGGCCAGTCTAGACGGTGAAATAAATCCTCTTAGAATCCGGGGGGGAATCCCAGGTGTCGCTAAGGCGAAAATCCAACATGGCGGCTCCAGGTGCTTGCCCTGCGCTCATCCGGCCAATCGGCTTTGCACATCCGCTTGTATGGGAAAGCAAATTAATTCGCGTCATTTGTCCCAACAAGAGGGCATGAACATTCCCCCTGCTGTTTTTTCAAAAACTACAGGAAAAGCTGCAAAGGTTTTTCCTTTGGAGTTTTTGGCATTTTTTCCAAATATGGCAAAACGATGTGGGATGCCGTTAAGACAGCTCATATTCTCCTCCTATTCTGTGAGGAGTATTTTCTCTGTTTCGGCAAGCCCCAGAAGTCTTACGGCATTATCATCCCTGATTTTCTTAAGTAGAAGAAAGTAATAGAAAACCATTGCAATACAAGTTACTTTTAAAACATAGTAATATGCACTAGCAATGTAGCCTTTCACAAGCACCCTAATGAGTAATAGAAAGTAACTTTCCAAGCTCTGCCATTTGTGGATTTCCCTCCCTGTATCTTGAAGACTCTTCTGTGTCTTTTTATTCCTTTACTTCCCCTCCTTTTTCTTGTGTGTCTCAACTTCTTAGTTTGCAATGAATATCTGTATTTACCCTGCTTTTTGGACAATTGTTGTCTTCTGAGAATACTCACATCACTAAAGAGACCGACTCAGCCATTAGCCTTGGAAACTAAGGAAACAAAACCAGGGCAAATAATTAAATATAATGAATAATTTCATGCAGTTAAACCAAGAATCCAAATGTTGTCTAGGGCAATAAATGGATATGTTCTGGATAGTTTTATTGTACATGAATATTGTTTTGAATATATTAGCTGAAATCCAATTATACATCCCAACTAGACCCATTAAAATAAAGAGAACTTGGCAAGTCAACACGTAGGGGTAAGTTCTGTTGATTCGATGGGTCTTCTCTTGTTTGGACAAACAGTTGGATTTGGCTATTCTAGGCATTTCAAAGTGTATTTTAGTATAAATTTTATTTTGCTTTTATGCTTGATTTATTTGGTATGGCGACTCTAATTATAAAATTTGATTTGGCTTGACTTGAGTTGAATATAATGAATAAATGAAAGTGGGGAGACTTGTTTGTGCATTCTGGTTCTCTTGTGTGACTAAAATTGCACGAAGGAGAGCATGCCATTGCATGAGGGAGACCTCACATTGCCCTCTTCCATCACCTCCATGTGTTGGAGAGCAAATATCAGCAGTGAAGATCCACCACCAACTCACAGAGTTTCTCTGGGTGCACTTTCCAAAAAAAATGGGTACAAGCCACAATTGCAACAGGCCCATTTGGTGTTTTCCTGGACACTTTCCCCTGTAGGACAAGGAATGAGGGGGACTTGTAGATCATCTTGAGATCTTTAGAAGAGTGATTTTTAAACAGAGGCTGGATGGCCATCTATCAGGAGTGCTTTGATCGGGCATTCCTGCATGGCAGAATGGGGTTGGACTAGATGGCCCTTGTGATCTCTTCCAACTCTATGATTCTATGACTTCCAGTCCAAGCATAGCATAGAGTTGTGGTAGAGGACCTAGAAGATGCCTAGAGAGACCATATTTTTTCAGATACAGGCAAGTGAATCTGTGGATATGAGTCCCATGGATGTGGAGGTTGTACTTTAATTATGTTTAGCCTGGAGAAGATAGTGAAAATGCTTCTGATTGCCATTTTGAGATATTTGAAGGACTGTCATCCTAGGGAAGATGGAATAAGCCTGTTTTCTGCTGTTCTGGTGAGTAGGACTAGAAATCTTGGATTCACATTCCAAAACAGCAGATTCCTATTAAACATTAGGAAGAAAGTCCTGATAGTAAGAGCTGTTTTATGGTGGACTTCCTTGTCTTGGGAGTTTTAAAAACGGAGTTTGGATAGTTACCTCTGAGTCGTGCTTTAACTGTGAATTCCTGCACTGGCTGGAGGTTGGATTAGATGGCCCTTGGGGTCCCTTCCAACTCCATGATCCTCTGCTTCTGTGGTCGTCGCCATGATGCATAACCACTGGTTTTTCACAGGCAAGCCCATTTCTCCCTTCTCACGGACTTTGCCACACAGCAAGCTGCATGCAAGGTAACTGTCCAGCTGACTTGGTGAACAGTATAATTTGCAAAGTGTGTTTGTTTATGCAGATCTATTTGAATCTAAGGCAAAATAGCTCCCTAGTTTACAGCAAAGGAGCTGTGTTGTTCCAAAGTTTTTGCATACAATCCTTGAGTGTAGCTGCATATTGCTGAAGGACAGAAGAAGTTTGGCCACAGGGTGTTTTAGGAGACATAAAAGTAAACAAGGCATTGAAATACCAGAATGTGAAAGTGAATGTTTAGCCTCTAACTTTACAGTGTGGAAGATTGTATGGCCTTCTGTGTCTCTATCTATCTATCTATCTTTCTATCTATCTATCCATCTATCCTTTTTTTTTTACAGACATTGGGATCTGATGGATTCCATGTCAGTGGGATAATTAATCCACTTTAGGTCTTAATTTTAACTGGGCTTTTAACTTTCATTTTCAAAGAGCATTTCAAGATGCTGAACTAGTTTCCAGGACAGGGTTCAACACCCTGGATAATTCACTTAAAAGTTCCATCTAAAACTCAAAGTAGGTTCCCCGCTCTGCTGACATGGGCCCATATCCCATTGTTAGTCCCAGTTAGAGGAGACCCATTCAGGCAATGGAATTTATCTACCTGTTGACTCACCAATAATTGATTTTATGGGTTTACTGTAGTTTGGATTAACAAATGAGATTCAGGCCATGGGCCTACCCCTTGCCTTTCTGTGTGTGTATGAATGTATTTGCTTGTCCATCTGGGCTAGCCCACATTCCTCCAAAGCACTAGCTTAGGATTTTAATTTTAATACCTTCCATTGCAGGAGCAGTAAAATTGTTGTTGTTGTTACATGCCTTCTAGTTGTCATTCACCTTACGGAGATCTTGAGAGCCACCATGGCATAGTGGTTTGAGCACTGGGCTTACAACTCCGGAGACCAGGGTTTGAAACTCCGCTCAGCTGTAGAAATCCACTGGGTGATTTGGGCATGTCACACTCTTGATACCACTGTTGTTCTAGCCTGTGAAATTCTGGGATTTGTAGTTTGGAATTTTTTGCTAGGAGAACCAACATAGCTGGGAGAAGCACACCTGTGAATTCTCAGTGCCTGGAGAGGTGTCCTCTCTAGGAATCACTAGCTCTCCCAATGCAACTCTATGGTATGTTTGTACTGGAAGTCCTTCATTTTAATAGGGTTTGCTATTATCCATGGTTTCTAGTATCTGTGGTTAGCCCAGGATGTGAACCCCCCCAGATATAGGGGTCCAACTATTTATTTTTTCCAGTCCTCAGATCCTGTACCTTGAATATCACTAAGCATTTTGATATCTCCAGTGACACTTTAACGTGCTTAGATATTTTGGGGGATGGTCCCATTTTCCTGAGCTCAGTTTACCAAAGTCTATTGTGTCTAGCTGGCTACCTCCTTCTCCATCTTTCCCACAGTTGTGTAAGACGGTGAGGTGTGTGAGGGGGGGAAAAAGGATGGGGCAAGGCAGTCCTTAAAACTACGGTCAGAAGGCTGGCCCACAGGTGCTTGGACATGTCCTTTTGATCAGCAAAGCCCTCCTTGGTCCGGAGGTTGCGAGATCTTAATCAGCATCTCCGAGAGAAAGAGGCATCAAAGGTTGATGCTCAAGGGTGATGTTACCTCAAGGCTTCCAGGTGCTCACTTTCTGTTTTGGGTTCTGTTCTGTTCTTTTTTTTGCTACATGTGACTTCCTTCCACCCTGCTTTTGTCTGATTTTGAGTGATGAAATTCAACTCCTGCTCATCCGAGAATGGATCCACCTTTTCCTTCTGTTGCATTGTAGTGCCTTGAGCTGTGAAGTGTTTCCACCAGCTGATCTTATTTCTAACCTGCGCAGAAAGTAAAAAAAACAAAAACAGAAAATACCCCCAAACCTTCTCTTCCTTTTCCAGAACTCTCCTCTTTATTTCCCTTCTAAACTGTTTGGAAAACAGGGTTTGACTTCTCACCTCTCAGCTGCTTCTAGGTTTTGGCCTTAAAGATATACATGAAGGACTTTTGGATTACAGTTCTCAGATGGCCGTGCTGGCTGGGGTCAGTGGTGGCTGGTTGCTCCCATGCCAGTGGGGCGATGAATCCATGCCGGGCTTTTGCTAGCTTTTGCTAGCTTTAAAGGAGCTATGCATGGGGCTGAAGGTATTCGGGAACAGCTATTTAGGTTCAGAACCATGGAGAGTTCCTATAACCCCAGGACTGGGGTGGATGCACTGCCCATCTGATGTGGGAGTCACCAGTTGCCCATGGCTGGTGGATTCTGGGAGTTACAGTCCCCAAATTAATACCACCACCCCCAATCTCTGTGAAGGACTGGAAATTCCTAGAATCCAAGATGTAAGTCTATATTAGGTCTCTTCTCTCTGTGGCGACTAATGTTCTTAAGTAATAGATTCCAAGAATAGATTTCTCAGCAATGTTACTGAATTATATAAAGGGCTTGGAATACAGTAAATTCAGGGCAGAGATAGGCTTAAAACTGGCAGGGCAAGTCACACTCTCTCAGCCTCAGAGGAAGGCAACGGCTAACCTCCTCTGAAGAAATCTGGCCGAGAACACCCTGTAATAGGTTGCTTTAGGGTCAGAAATGACTTGAAGGCACACAATGACAACACTGCAGTAGAAGAACAGTCTAAGATAAGAGCTGTCAACTCCTTGCTCTATACCACTGCAATAAACAGGGTGTAGACAAGGAGCAAAGTATTGTGTGATGTTTTTGGTTCTTTTAATACGCTGTTTGACTGGGCATTTGTGCAGCTGGGCAATCTTTTCTTTTTTAGAAAAGCCTTGTTGCAGAGAAGTAGATATCCGATAACCCTTAGGCAAAATGGCTCAAGCAGTGAGACTTGCAAAGTGTACTTTGCTGGAAGACAGAAAGTTCTCCTTTGCTGGAAGTATTTCAAATCAAGTCTGAGCAGTGATCTAGCAGAACTTCTGTAGCTCCATTCTGCATTGCAGAGTCTGCACTGAGCAGGAGTTGGGCTGTGGATGATGGGAATTGTAATCTAACACCAGTTGCAGGGTCACTGGATTAACTTGGTTTGAATTGCTCCACACTTTTTTTTTTAAAAAAATATTCCTTTAAAATAACAATAAAATAAACAATAAGAAATAGATAAGGGGAAAAACAATTCCAAAGAACAGCATCAACATCAATTCCAAAGAACAGCATCCTTCTTGAATAATCCTTTTTAGTACATCTTATACTTGTTCTAGATTTCTATTCCTCAGTTGTTCCCCTTCCATAGTACCTTCCACAATTCGGTTCCTGAATATCCTTGTAATTATCTTAATTCCCATATTGTCCTTTTCTATGTACTACTGCAATTATCCATATCTGAAGTAAAATATTTTAAAAACCCATTTATTACATTCTTATTTTTATTTTTCATGTTTCCATAAAGTAGCCTCTACTTTATTCCTAATTCTTAAATCTGCTTCATTGATTTATTTATATTCCATATGTTATTGTTTTTTCCTTATATCAGCCATTGAGCACCCTTCCCTCCTCCCCAGTAACTTAATACTTTATTCTGAATTGCTCCACACTTTTGTGGGGGCAATTAGTTCAGTCGGGAACCGCAGAGACATTTCAAGTTTAGCAAAACATGATGTGGTTGATATTCACTTCACTGTCTCTTGTACTGAGAATTCAGTTTAAGCTAAGGGATGGAAATAGATCTCAGAAATAATGAAGACCTTAGAAATACATAAAGGCCAGAAACACCTTTGCTGGCTGTTTGTATTGGGCTGTAAGTAAAATTCTTGTCAGAACTGTGATGCAAATGATAATCTCATTTTTTTCTTTTTCTTCCCTCCACGCTTCTTGACAGGGATTGATTAAAATCCGAGGGGATCGCTGCTGGAGAGATCTGACCTGTATGAACTACCATTACGAGGTGAGCCTCCGAAGGAAGCTGTCTTCAGCATCTCAGCCTTTTCATCTTGACTTTTCCCAATCGGTTATGTGATTGACGTGTTCATTACTGGGCTGATCCGGTGGCTTTCTGAATAGATTCAGTGGGCACAGCTACCTGGCAAATGCCATTTCAGTTTCCCCCTTTCTTTCTGTTCAGGATGCTCAAGGGATCTGTTTTTTAGATTTCATTTCCCCTTGGAGCTGACCCAGCGAATGTCTCTGCATTGCACAGTTAAAACAGTTTGATACCATCTTAGACTTCGTGGCTCCATCCTACAGAATCCTGGAACAGGTAGTTTAGTGAGGGACTTGGAATGACTTGCTAGCTTATATAGGTTATATAGTTTGGTGTGGTACTTGGAGTGACCTGCTCTAATCCTAGAGGATCCTAGGATATATAGTTTGGTGTGGTACTTGGAGTGACCTGCTCTAATCCTAGAGGATCCTGGGATATATAGTTTGGTGTGGTACTTGGAGTGACCTGCTCAATTGCTCTAATCCTAGAGGATCCTGGGTATATAGTTTGGTGTGGTACTTGGAGTGACCTGCTCTAATCCTAGAGGATCCTAGGATATATAGTTTGGTGTGGTACTTGGAGTGACCTGCTCAATTGCTCTAATCCTAGAGGATCCTGGGATATATAGTTTGGTGTGGTACTTGGAGTGACCTGTTCAATTGCTCTAATCCTAGAGGATCCTGGGATATATAGTTTGGTGTGGTACTTGGAGTGACCTGCTCAATTGCTCTAATCCTAGAGGATCCTGGGATATATAGTTTGGTGTGGTACTTGGAGTGACCTGCTCAATTGCTCTAATCCTAGAGGATCCTGGGATATATAGTTTGGTGTGGGACTTGGAGTTATCGGCTCGATTCCCCTAATTAAATCATTTGAATTGGTCCCCTTCTCCATTTGGGAAGTCAACATAGGTTTGGGTCAAAATTGGTTCATAGATATGCATTCTAGAGCAAAAAAGTAATAATTCCAAAATCGTAAACTCTACAATAATACAGTAGTCCCTGCACTTTGTGGGTTAAACCTTTGCGGATTTGATGATTTGATTAATATGTTCTCTTTAGACATTTGTAGCCCCTCCAGTGTGATTCTGGCAGGAGTTTCCTGGCTTGCTTTTTGATGATCCTCTCTCACACACATATATATCCAGAGGTTCCCTCTGTGCCCTGACTTGCTTGCCCTTGACATCTGAATGTCAGACCTTCATAAATATATGGGAGAAATGGAAGGTCAGTAAGGGAGCTGGGAAGAGGATCCAAAATTTTTTAACTTGAATAAGGGAGATCCTGGGAGACAAGAGAGAGTTGGTCAGTCTATCTTCCCCCCGACTCTCTACTTGGAACAGCAGCCAGAATGGCTTAGGACAGCCCCTGGCAAATACACACCAGTGGAAATGAATACTCTGCCAGCACCGAACAGCACAAAAAAATTATTGCTGCAGCTGCTAGGAATGGTAGTAGTAATCATAACAGGCCTAAAACCAATTGCTCGGCCAAACAAGAGTTGACCCACGGAATGAATGGGATTTACGGAGGTGTTCCGTTACCATTCAGCAACTGATTGCATGACTCCGGTTGGGCTAGCCGTTGGATTTAGGCCATAATATTAATGCAGTAGCTGACAGTTCACATCATCAGGGTTGCGTTAGGAGAGAAACAAGCAACGCTAGGCAGATTGGGCTGATTTCAGAGGGCAAGGAATGTGATGGTCTGGTGATGATGTAGGATTCCTATCTTAAGCCAGACTTCTCCAAAGAGGACAGGGAAAAGGAGGCGGGCTGGGTTACGAGCTGTTGATTGGTTGCAACGTATTCCTTCTTCAACGTACAGCTGTGCCAAACTGGAAAATGATCACCGTTTTTCTCCTCGTGATGGAACGGAAATATAATATTCTTCTCCCCCCCACCCTGACAAATTAACCATGAGACAAATATTTAATAGTATTTAATGTGCATGGGTATAGATAGACACTGTGATCGAGACTTTGGAGGGGTTGTTTTAAAAAGGGGAGGTGATCTCTTTCCCACTGCTTTTGTAGACATAACATGTTTGTGCATCTGTGTTTCATGTGTGTGTCCAGGAGAGCAAATACAGTCACTATATAAATGCAGGGCTGCTGGAGCAGGTCTGACCTGCACATGGTTTTAGATCCTTCTGTATTCCTTACATGCACATTAAAAAACAACAACAGCACATACATTTAAAAATGTGCCCTAATGCACTTTAGTCAAAGAGCAAGAAAGGTGTGCTTTTTAGACATACACATCATGTGTACATTTCAAGACTGTGCAGGAAAATACATTTATATGTGTGTGCATTTATAAGAGGAATCATAGAATATTAGAACAGTTGGCCTCCTATATCCATGGATTCTGTATCCATGGATTCAACCAACCAAGGTTTGAAAATACTTAAAAAAAAATAATTCCAGAAAGCAAGCCTTGCTGTTTGCCATTTTATAGATGAGACACTGTTTAACTACACAGTTGTATATAATGTGACTTGAACATCCACAGATTTTGGTATCCACTGAGAGGATACAGAGCCTACAGCACTTGGGATTCATTGGTGTCCTTCTGGGCTTGGGGAAGATTCTTCTTTTTGAACTGCCACTTCCAGAATCCCCCAGCCAGCATAGCTGGCTGGGGGATTCTGGAAGTGGCAGTCCAAAAAGGCATCTTTTCCCATGCTCTGGAACCTGCAATATGCTCTGGAAACTGTAACAGTTCCCATGCTCTGGAACCTGGACTGGAAATGACAGTCCAAAAAGGCATCTTTTCTCATGCTCTGGAACCTGCAATATGCTCTGGAAACTGCAACAGTTCCCATGCTCTGGAACCTGGACTGGAAATGACAGTCCAAAAAGGCATCTTTTCCCATGCTCTGGAACCTGTAATATGCTCTGAAAACTGCAACATTTCCCATGCTCTGGAACCTGGACTGGAAGTGACAGTCCAAAAAGGCATCTTTTCCCATGTTCTGGAACCTGAAACATTTGTGGAAAGGGAACCAAAGTCAGATTTTGTGTGTGTGCCTTCAAGTCACCTGTCAACTTATGGTGACCCCCCATGAATTTCAGAGGGTTTTCTTAGGCAAGGAATCCTCAGAGGTGGCTTTGCCAGTTCCTTCCTCTGAAATAGAGCCTCTAGCACCTGGTATTTGTTGGTGGTCTCCCATCCAAGTACTCACCAGGGCCTGACTCTGCTTAGCTTCCAAGATCAGACAGATTCCGGTTCCTTTAAGGCATGTAAACTTCTAAAATTCACGGTTACAACTTGAGCGAATGAAACGTATTAGCTCGGTACTTCGAGCCAAAACTCCAACCCTGGCTGTTCAATGCTCCCCTTTCCTCCTGTTTTATTTTACTGTTATTTCTTTGTAATTGTTTTTTTTAAAGTAAAATCATAGCTGGAAGGATCCCGCAGGACATGTAAGTCTTTGAGCAAATCCCGGGAGCCCCCCCCCCCACAGACCCAGTAGGGAGAGAGAACATTCAACCCCCCCTCCCCATGCTTGACATCCAAAGGAGTGCATGTCAATCACAAAGCCTTCATGCATTGGTAATGTGCCAGTTTGTATTTTCAGTGGTAACATGACTCTCAATTCTGGATTCTTTTCTATTTTTTTTTTAAACGAGGGATTTGTATTGAGTCTTGAAAAAGCTTCCTGTAAGGGTGATCGGATTTCATTTTTCCATTGCTCCTGGACTCTCTCTTAGGAGACCACCCAGAGCCCTCCTTGGCTCCTTTGGAACAACGCCCCACCTCACCCCAGTTTCCTTCTACTTTCTCTCTCTCTCCTTCCCAATCTTACTTCTAATCTGGTTAATCCTTGCGGCCATTGAACGAGCTCTCCATGGTGACCCTTTAAGAGGCTTTGAGTCCATTGACTAACGTGCTAAACAGGTGTGGAATTGCAAGAACCACATCTTGTCTAGAGCCTGTGTGTCCATTCTGTGACCTCTTATTTTTTTAAAAAGCAGACAAACAGAAAGATTCCAACTGATTTTGGCTTGACAATGAAAGCTCGATTGGGAGAGAACAGTTGGCTTCAGCCTCATCAATCCTTTGTCCTAGGATGCATTGTGTTGTCCGATTCTTGCATCCCCATCAGCGATTCATTCTGTCTCCAGTCTCCATCTTGGGGCCAAGACCTCATGGCTGGAGCATCGACCCTAGTAGTTCCCAAATGTTGGTCCTCCAGGTGTTTTGAACCTCAGCTCCCAGAAGTGTGTGTGTATGCACACACCTTCAAGTCACCTGTCGACTTATGGCGGCCTCATGAATTTCATAGCGTTTGCTTAGGTGAATAATACTCAGAGGTGGGTTTGCTAGATCCTTTCTCTGATAGGATGTCCCAACTAGAAAACCAACAGCAGTTTTGCTCCATATTGGATGTGCTACCTCCTTGATTCAGTCATGGTTACAGTTTTGTTTCCCCCAAGGGAAGCAATTCCAGATCAGGGTGGTTGAACTGGTGAGAGATGGAGAGCCAATGTCAATCTAGTGGATTATTATTTTACTTGGACGTTTTCTCTTTACCAAACTTGAGGAGACAGAAAAGGAGTGTGAGCCTCCACACAGCCTCCTGTGTGTGAGGAACTGGGGCACGGTGTTTGCTCTCCACACATTCTTTCTCTCTATACACATTTGGGGTCTGGCTTGAATCCCAAGGGTGTATCTACACTACCGAGTTAAACTGGTTCAACAATGGATCCATAGAGTCACCCGTTTGACCGCACATTCGGCTGCCCGTTGGCCCTCAGTATATGATACGATGCTCTTTTCCACTCGGTACAAGTTAAACAAGGCCGAACTAGCCTGGGAGAGAGCTCATCCTCAAGGAAATGGGTTTTTGGTGTAGGATCTTGATCGTTTCTTTGCCCCAAGGTTCCCTGGGATTGCTATTTCTCAGAGGGAACCTCTGGATTACCAAGAGAATGCTCAGCACTCTCCCTAGATTACAATTCCCATGACTCTTTGGGAGGAATCATGCTTGCTAAAATGGCTGAAAGGTTCACCTGAGGAAAACTGTGATGGGCTTGTGGTGGTTAAAGCGAGCCTGTACTAAATATTCAGGGCACAGGGTTGAATTCAGATTTGGGGTCCCTTTCGCACTGCATAATTATCGCACTTTGATTCCACTTGCGCCAACTGCCATGGGTGCATCATAGGGAATTCTGGGATTGTAGCTCCATGAGGTGTTCAGAATTCTTACCCAAAAAGCCCTTAGTGCCTCCTCAAACTACAAGACCCAGAATTCTGTAGGGGCAGCCATGGCAGTTGAAGTGGAACCAAAGTATAGCACAGTGGGCCCTCCGTATCCGTGGGGGTTCTGTTATGGAACCCAGCCCCCCCCCCCAGATAGCAACAAACAGAGATGGTTGAGTCCCATATTAGTCAATGGGCACCACCATTTTAGTTACGCGTAACTCAAGGTCGACCGATTTCAGTAGAACCGCTCTAAGGCTGGAATCCCATTGGCTCATCCCACTTAGAGTAGAACCCTTGAATCCATTGCAATATGGTAAGTCAATCTGTGAGTAAATCCAGGTTGTGAGTAAATCCATGGATTCAATGGGTTTTATTTATTTATTTATTTGATTTATATCCCACTTTTGTCCTAAATGGGACTAGTTTAATGTAATCTAAACATATGGAGATACCCAGAACTCTCCTCCAGTGCATTTCAAATGAGACTGAGGCCTAAGTGTGTGAAAATCTGGATGTAACCTATCAAGTTTCTTTTCTTTTTCCTGACTATGTATGAAACAAGGCTGTCGGTGACCTCCCAGAGGGCCTTCTCTGTTACTGCTCCCAGATTATGGAATGGCCTGCCAGACGAGATCCGTCTTATTACCACCTTAGACAGCTTTAAAAAAGCTGTCAAGACGGATCTTTTCCGGCAGGCCTTTCCTGAATAATTATCCCGGCCCAAGACTCAGCTGCCCTTTCTAGGCTATGATTGTATGTTTTAATTTTTTTTTCTTCTAAGTTATATATATATATATTAATTAATGCATGTTTTTAATCCTTTGTAATTTAATATTATTTTAAGGGGTGGGTGGGCTAGGGTATTGTGAGTATGGGGTTTTTATATTGTAAGCCGCCCCGATTGCATTGCAGAGGGGCGGGATATAAATAAAATTTTATTATTATTATTATTTATTACTACTGTTTTTAAAAGGGGGCTCTGTTCTTTCAATTTTTCCTTAGAGAATGGAGATTTTTTCAGGACGCTGGTAGCACAGTTGGCAGTCACCATGGGGGATATAAGGGGAAGGAGAGATGTATCTGTTAATTAACGTTACATGAAGAGGTCGAACAATCGGTAGCGGGGGGCACACGAAGCTGGTAAAGGGGCAGAAGAGAGGTTGTCAGGTATTGTGATTGGCACATCCATCAAGAAGATGGTAGGTGGCAGAATCGTCTTTTAACATATTGATGGGCTGGAGTAGGAGACAGGAGCTGTGGGTGGTAGAAAATCTGTTTGATTCTTGTGGGAGAAAGATTTTTTCTGAAAAAAAAATGAACTTATGCTTAACTTTTTAAAATGTTTTGAAAGCACTTGTTCCCTCTTCTTAAAAATTAGTAATAATAATAATAATATTCGCATTGCCCAAAACAGAATGTTTTATATTTCAATTGATCTTTCAACGCAGGGTTGGAGTTCTTGACTAAACGTATCAAATCGGATGTAGACATTAACTCTGCTTCACATGTATTTATTCCTCTTCCTCTCTCGATATACCATGTGCCGTTTTTTTAATCCTCGCCTTCACTTTTGCAGATTGCAACAACCGATGTAGCTTGTAACAGCTTTTTGCAAATGATGATTTTGAAAATAAGGAACTGCAGAGACGGGGGGCTAAATTAAAAGGTTCCACCCGAATGGGTTAAGCGAAGTTCTGTTCTCTTTAGAAGAACTGTACGTGCCAACCCAGCTTTTAATCTAGGAGTATAAATCACTTTCCAGTCTTATTATTTGTAAAATCCTCCAGGCTTTGGAAATGCACAAAATGAGTCTTTGTCCTTTTATTAATTTAATTTATAGGCTTTGAGAATTTTGAATCAGTGGTTAACGAAAACTGATTTGCACTCCCGCTCTGAGCGTGGTTGTTCTGGACTCGCGGCTTGGCTTGCGGAGTCTGATATGGAATTAGGAAATGGCTGTCAATTTAGAATAAGACATGCATACCCAGTCATTCCCAAATTCTTTGCCAGGGCACACCAGTGGGCTGGGAGAAAACATTTAAAAGCGTAGATGGGAATAAGTACGAAAGGCTCGTGCGAACTCAGAGAGCCCATCTGTTCGGTTCTGGAAATGGGTGTAGTATTTGGTGCCAAACGCTAACACAACGTTACGGCTATTAGATAAAGTTTTTGGTGGCCAGTGATGCAGCAGGTGAACTTCAGCAGAGAAGCAGCCCCAGCCCTTTCACTGTTGGGGTGTAGCATCCCCCTAAGATCCAATGGTAGATCTGGGCACCTAAATAATGAACTCTACCTAGAACAGTGGTTCTTAACTTATTCTTTTCCAGGGACCCTCTTTAAATATCTTTTGCTGCTGCAGACCCCCCAAACTTAACTCAAGATTTAAAACAGCAGCAAAAACAATAATAATACAATTATACTATCCATTAAACCATCCCTCAGAGGCACTGGAAGGGAGGGAAGACTTTTCTCCTGCTTCTTCCTGCAAGATGGTGGCTGGAGTAGATTGAATGGCAATGCGCAGGCCAAGCCAGCCAGCCAGCCTTTGCCTTGGCTCCTGTCACATGGCTGCTCCACTGCAGGGAGGAGGTGGGCCAAGCAGCCTTCGAGCCTTCGTGGACCCCCTGGGGGGTCCCCAGACCCCAGGTTAAGAACCACTGACCTAGACTGTCCTCAGTTGGCAATCCCTTTCTCTGAGTAGAGTGGTGAAAAGTGAGAGCTTAGTCTGTCCCTAAACGTGATATGGGGTTTGTACTGTATGTGGTTTTGCTCCTCTTCAATTTTCCAAGAGACTGAAATTAAATTGGATTGTTTGTGCAGTGAGAGAAATGTCTGTGGGGAAGGAGAGGCTTTATAATCCAGGGAAGAGTTGCCCTGTGTGTTTGTGTGATGAGCGCCACTCATTTGTGTACTCTACCATAGTAATTTCTCACCATAGTCAATGCGCTGCCTCAGAGTGTGGTGGAGTCTCCTTCTTTGGAGGTTTTTAAAGAGAGGCTGGATGGACATCTGTTGTGAGTGCGTTGATTGTGTACTCCTGCAGGGAAGATTGGGGTTGGATTGGATGGCCCTTGGGGTCTCTTCCGACTCTATGATTCTAAGACCTCTCCGTCTCTCAGAGCTGCAAGCTGAGTTTCCCATCACACATGTTGCCTGAAGCAGATCTTTGGAAAGCTCAAGCCAAGTATTTTAGAGGTGAGGTTCCCCAAGAGACTCTTTTCTTGGGGGCATTGTTGTAATGTGGGCTCTTTTCTCGGGTCGTCTGACATGGGAGTGTGGTATGGATTTGATTTACCAGTTCAAGATGTTACTGCTTCTCTTTCTTCGCTTGTCCCCCACCTCCAGAAATCTTATAGGTTGTCTGTTATAATGTTGGCCTGCCTGGGGGGAAATTCAAGGAGATGGTTCTGGAATGTCTTATTATTCCACTGGCATTTATTTTATTTTACTTTATTTATTTATTTTTACTTTAGCCCCTACTGGGTATACCAAAGGTATGGGTCCCATTGATTTTGGATAGCTTACGCTCTTTTCTTCTATCACAGAACAAAGGAGTTTTCTCCATGCTTCTTCACATTCTTTTTATGAGACAGGAGAATCATAGAATCTTGGAGTGGGAAGGGACTCCCAAGGGCCATCTAGTCCAACCCCCTGCCATCCAGGAATACGCAACTGAAGCACTCCTGAAAGATGTCTGTCAACCTTTGTTTAAAGTCCTCCAAAGACAGAGAGTCAACCGCAAAGATGGTGATTGGTGGGACAAAGAGAAATCCCACCTCCAGAAGATCTTAAAGGGCAGTCAGGCTCCTATGGGAGAATACGGTCCTTCAGACAACCTGGACCTGAGCTTTATAGGGCTTGTTTTGTGTGCATAAAATACTGTTTTCTATGAAGATAAAAGCAACAACAAGCTTGCATACATTTCCTCCACTGGATAAGTCCTGAAGTACAAAGATTCTCACTCTTTTAGGATTCTCCTCAACAGGGTTTCCTGGTTATTATTATTTTTTTTTTTAGGGAAAAAACTATTTTCCAAAAATTCTTTCCATCTAGAGGTAGGGGTATTCTTCATGCAAGGTCCTGTATTCTTTCTCAGAGCAATGCATTGCTTGTTTCTACAGGGATCTTTGACAAAAACATCCCTGACAGGAGAGGGACTAGTCAATCCAGCCCATGCTGAGCTGCGGCTAAAGAACAACTTTGGATAAAAGGGTGATGAAAGGAATTTTTTTTTAATATGGTGCTGTATAAGTGTGCATGCTGTTAGATAGAAAGATGGTTAGTTTAAATGCTGGAATTGTATGCATGTGTGCAGGAGATGAAAGAGACAGCAGAAGGAAAAGGCAACCAGTCATTGGGGTCAAGATCCTGTACACTTTTAGAACAGTGTTAATTTTACGCCACTGTAGTTCTTCTAGGATTTGTCTAAATGGTGAAAAAAAAAATCCTCATGGAGTTCACTGGGAAAACAATCTGTCTAAATGGGATCCCGCGTCAATCCACTGTATTTGGAAGGAATTGCCCAAATGGCAATAACTCCGCAGGAAAAGCTTTGCGGCTTTTCCCGAAGTTTTTAAAAAACAGCGAGGGTATGCACATTCCCGCTCATTGGGGCGAGCGATTCGATATGAATCGCTTTCCTATATGAGAGGAAGTGCAAACCTGATTGGCCAGATGAGCATGGGAGGGGCGGAGCTTGCTAACAGGGCAAGCGCCTCCTGCTGCCATGTTGGATTTTCGCCTTCGTGAACGCTCTCTAACATGATAAAATGGGGATTTCTGTTGTCTTTCCCCTCTTTTTTGTAAAAGTTAAATATTGCTTGTGCACAGTGTGGAAATAGTTTTTTTTTTAAAATAAAAAGTTCAGCGACAGCAGGTGTAAAAATGCGAATAATTCACTCACAGCTGCCATCTTGGCTAGAGGGCATATGGCGTTTATGGTGGCTGTAAAACCATTAAGACAAGTCACAGCTGCTGTGACTTGCTACTATTGTGGAACAATCCGTTTATTTTATATTTTATTTTATGAAGGGATTCCACCTAAAGATTTGGAAGAACTTTCTGACAGTAAGAGCTGTTCAGCCATGGAACGTGCTGCCTCGGAGTGTGGTGGAGTTTCCATTTTTGGAGGTTTTTAAACCAAGGCTGGATGGCCATCTGTCGGGAATGCTTGGATTGGGTTTTCCTGCATGGCAGAATGGGGTTGGACTAGATGGCCCTTGTGGTCTCTTCCAACTCTATGATTCTTTGATTCTGTTTTGTCCTCATATAGATAACCCTGGATCCCAAAGTTGTGCCCTGCCTACTTCACAGGGTTGTTGAGAGGAAATGTGGAGACCTGCCATGTGCACCATCTTGAGCTCTTTGGAAGATGAAGAGTGGAATATAAATGGATGAGTGTTGCTATCCGTATTCTTCTGGTTTGCTGCCTTGGGCCAGATCCATAGGAAGATGGGATAGATGTGTATGTAAGAATAAATGGTAAATATTCCTAGAGCTTTCTACACACAGCCTGCAAGTGAGGACTGTGTTGCTTTGATCTGAGGCAAATGATGCTGCAGTTTCTTTGAAGGGCAGCAGCCAGACTTGTTCTGTTTTGTGCATGGATACTCATTCTGGATGCCCTTTTGGACGGAAGCTCTCTTCCTTTTCTGTGCCGTAATTAAAAAATGCCAGCCCTCGTATCTCTTCTGGGACAGACAACAATGATGCCGCTCCAAAAAAGCCAGTGTCACGAGATCTTTTTTCTGATCATTGAGGCAGCCAAATGAAATTCGTCACGGTGAGGGGAATGCATGGCTTTTTTGGTGCTGGGAAGAAGGTTCTTTTTGTCCGATGGGAGCTGGAGGCGGTTGGAGCAGGAACTGCACATGACTTACCTAAGGGCAACATGGAAAGGCAGAGGAGGCGAACATTCACCCTCCATCCCCCGTCCTCCCTGGCTTTCTCACATGCGCTGTTCCCTCCTCATTCATTACAAAAATATCTACCCTGGAATAGGGGTGGGCGAATCAGGCCATGCTCAGTTGTTGCTGGACTGCATCTCCCAGCAACCCCAGCCAGGGACAATAAGGAAGAAAGGTGGGAGTGGGAATACCTGCTTGAATGGATGCTCAACTGCCATCTCCAGCATCCCTAGCCAGCATGCACAATGGTTGGGAATGCTGAGAGCTGGGAGTCCAACTGATCTGTTGCCAGACTCCAGCTCTCAGCAGTCCTAGTCAGCACAGGCAATGGTAAGGGATGCTGAGAATTGAAATCCAAGTGGAACAGTTGCCCAACGGCCATTCCTAGCATCCCCAGCAAGCATTGGCAATAGTGAAGAATGCTGGGAGTTGGAGTCCAACTGAACTGTTGCCAGAGTGCAACTCCCATCAGCCCTGGTGTGCACAGGCAATGGCAAGGGATGCTGGGAGTTGGAGTCCAGCTTGAACAATTACTGAATCTTCCTAGTACAAATCCTTGTCCATTCAGTTCCCAGCATCCCCAGCTAGCATAGCCAGTGGGTACAATACATTCCAGTGACAAGAAAAGAGATTTGGACTAAAGATCAGGAAGAATTTTGCGAGGGTAAGAGTTGTTTGACAGTGGAATAGTCTAGTTGAGGCACTGGGAAGAATCATAGAATCATAGAGTTGGAAAAGGCTACAAGGGCTGCCGCAAAGGCTTTTTCTGCGTTGTTTTTGCCATTCTGGGCCCCCCTTCTTCCGAATACAGTGGATTGATGCGGGATCCCATTTAGACAGGTAGGAGTCCCAGCAAATTCCATGAGGGTTGTTTTGACTGTTTAGACGATCCCTGTGTTTGAAACATTGGAGTTCAGCTACTTCTGGAACCCTAGTTCCAACTGGTAATAAGGCTAAATTTCAGATGTGTTTATTCTCTGTTTTTCCTTGTCACAAGCTCGTTCATTTGGCAGGGACACACTATTGACTTGAGCAAACTGAAGCCACAAATCAATCTCTCTCTCTTTTAAAAAAAATTGAGACGCAAGGGCCCTTAATCATAGCCTCAATGAACTATACAGTTCTCATAGCTTGGAAGAGTCTCTTCTGTTTGGTCTGGTGCAATGAAAAATTTCATCTTGGACCACTAGTCTCCTGGAGGCCAAGTTGGCTGGGGGGGATACTGGGAGCTCTAATCCAAAAATAACTTTCCAAAGCTATGTAAAGTTCTAAATTGAGAAGGAGGAGAATCATGCAGCCCTCCAGGTTGTTGGGTTGTTGCTCCCAGCATTCCTTACCATGGGGTATGGCAGCTAGGGGTGATGGGACATTTTATGCAGGGCATATACAATTCAAACACATTGGAACAACTCCCTTTTCTCTCTGATAAGTGATTGGGACAGCGACAGATGGGACTTGTGAGTGAGATGGAGACCATACATGGACTTGGAGGTTGCCCACGAGTAGTGCAGATTTTGTAAAGTATTGATTGGGGTAGGGATGGACGGGAAGAATCAATATGAGTCATTCAGCAAGACGGACGGGCATCTATCAAAGAGCTGTCAAGAGGAGGTGTGTACAAGCATCATGGCACTTAGAATTTGATTCCAAAATTAATGAAATGTCTTCTCCTCTGAAGCCTGGAGCTGGATCGTTATTCTGGGGCAGATATCCTGGGGTAGATATTGATGGCCTACGTCTTGTGTTGGGTGTGTGGAGATGGATTTCTGAATGGACGAGGATTTGTACTAGGAAGATTCATTCTTGTTCACCTTCCTGTTATTTCTCTTTTCTTCTGGGACTAGGACTCTGGAGAATGGGATTCGAATTGCCCACTTGGCCACGGAAACCCACTGGGTGACCTTGGGCAAGTCACACTCTCTCAGCCTCAGAGGAAGGGCAAACCTCCTCTGAACAAATCTTGCCAAGAAAACCCCATGATAGGGTCACTTTAGGGTCACCATAGGTTGGAAACAACTTGAATGCACACAATACAAACAGGATCCTGTGGCAGTGAATTCCACAGTCTACCAATGTCTTGTGTGAAGAAATCTATTGCACCCTTGGGAGAAATCCATGCATGCAGCCCAGTGCAGTAACTCTGTATTCAGAGTGACTTTAATCAATATTAAGTGGGGAGTGTTGGAAAATTGTTAGAAAATCCACCCCTCCTGATTCCAGATGTTTGGGGTGTTGTAATTGGAGAGGCTGCCCTTTTGGATCTTTTTATAGGTGAGCAAGTACACATGTGGAGAAAGTCAGGGGAAACTTAACAACGAGCATCGCTTGATTCTGTTTATTGTTCATGTCGATGTTTATTAATGTGGTTTCTGGTTAGTTGGTGGTGCTTGTTCTTATTAAATTCGCATACAAGAGGGTTCATTAATATACTGATTAAGGGATTCTTGAACTCCTCCCCACTGGTTTAATGTGCGACAGCAGATGTTGGGTTTTGAGAGGAGACCTATAAACAACGTTGGCATCAGGATGAAAGATGTGGGGGTGGAACATGCTACTCACTCATATCAGCACCAATTAATTGCAAAACTGGGTCCGGGTAGTTGGTTGCTTCTTTCCTGTGTCAAGGCAAAGTGAATGACTAAAATGGCATGGTGGGTGAAGGGCCTACCAATTCAGAGAGCCTTCCCTTTTGTGATCTGTGAGGTCTTTTTGTGAGTGGAAACCAGTGGCAACTCTGGTGTCATTGAGGTCATGAGTCCACTCTGGGTTTTCACCTGAACTTGGAGCTATCCAAGGTGCTGAACCTATTTTGGAGGAAAAGGGCTCCATTGCTTGGATTATTTTCCTAAAGTTTGGACGAAAATCTGGAACAGATTTTCTTCACCACTCAGCATGAGTGTCACATTGGGGCAGGAGGAGGAGGATAGGAGGAACACCCTTGGGGCTATGTAGCCAATCCAATTATAGACTGTATCAACAGGAGTATAGTGTCCAGAATGAGAGTAGCAATTGTACAACTTGATTCTGCTTTGTTCAGTCCCCACCTGGAATCTTCTGTCCAGTTCTGGGCAACTCAGTTCAAGAGAGATATTGACAAAGTGTAACATGTTCAGTAGAGAGGAACCAAGATAGAAACCAAGCTCTGTGAAGAATGTTTCAGGGAACTGGGTATATTTAGCCTCAAGAAGAGGTGACTAAGAGGGGATTAGATGTGTATGTATGCGTCTTCAAGTCCCCTGTTAACTTATGGTGATCCCATGAATTTCACTGGGTTTTCTTAGGCAAGGAAAACTCAGAGGTGGTTTTGCTAGTCCGTTTCTCTGAAATCTAGCCAATAGCACCTGGTATTCTTTGACAGTTGTTCTGGGCTTGGAGAAAGTTCTTCTTTTTGGACTGCCACTCTCAGAATCCCCCAGCCAACATAGCATCTTTCACCATGCTCTGGAAGTTCTAGCCCACAGCATTTGGGGAAAAGGGACCAAGGTCATTTCTTGTGTGCATGTATGCCTTCAAGTCATCTCTTGACTTACGGTGAACCCATGAATTTCATTGGGTTTTCTAAGATAGCCATCTTTAAATATCTGAATGACTGTCAAATGGAAGATGGGTCAAGGTTGTTTTCTGCTGTTATAGATCAAAGGACATTAAACCTACAAGAACAGAGATTCCAGCTAAACATAAGGAAGAACATCCTGATGGACAAAGCTGTACAACAGGGGAATGGGCTCCCGGGAAGGTGGTGGACTTTGCTCCTTTTGAGGTCTTTAAGTAGAGGTTGGATGACCACCTCTCATGGATGCTTCAGCAGTGGGTTCCTGCATTTAGGGGGTTGGAGCAGATAGCCCTTGCAATCTCTTCCAACTCTATGATCCTGTGATTCCAATGGTACTTTGCTCCTTCTCCTTCTCCAAGTCAAAATCCAGATGCATATTAAAAAATTGGAATAGGCCCTTGGCATTTGGGACATCCTGAATTGTATTTGGGACTGAGGTTGGCGTGATGAGTCCTTGACCACATGTGGTCATGGGAAAACATGCCTTGTTTCCCAGTGGTTTATGTTGAAAGTGACATAGATGTCATGCTGGTATTCGTATCAAGAACTTTAGGGACACGTGTGTCCCGGTCACTGTTTTCATAGTGAATCCCGTTGAACTTTTGGTGAAAACACAATAATTGGGGGTTGCTGTCGCTCCAAGACAGCGGGCAAAAATTAAGGACCTGGGACCCTGGTTTAATTAAATCCGAAGTGCTCATAAATTCCACTCATTTTTCATTAGCACTCGATATCAGAAAACCTGGCTTCTGGTATTTGGGATTTAATAAGGCAATCTCCATGGCCTGGATCCAATAACTTCTGGCTGGTTAAATCTATTAATGGGTGAGAAATTACTTAATTTGCCTCTCCTGTTTCGCCTGATGTTAACCAGATTCACAACCTGAGCCGCAGAGCGGGAGACATTTGAATGAGCTTCCAGTAGTCCTTGGAGAAGTTTTCACCGCCTACTTGGATACTGGCATGGTCATGGGTATTGTTTTCCAAGGAACTAGATAAGGATCCGTGGCTAGTTTCCTTTTATTTTTTGCCTTTTAAGCAGGCTTGGTTTTTGCTTTGGCGAAGTTGTCACTTAAATCCACGCTGGAGAAACTCCGTCTCGCCTCCGGGGTCTGTTTGCAAAGAGGAACTGAGTTTAGAAATAATACACCACTTTTATTTTACATAAGAACTGCTTGGGGTTTCTGCCATCTGTTTTTCGTTTAATGAGAAGGAGAGAGAGCATTCCAAATGGCAGAGGGCAAGCATTGCTGTGCCCCCTCCCCTCATTTTCCATGTATCATGTCTTCTTGGATACTCATTTTAAGAAGCCATGATACAAAGGGATTTCTTAGGGGCTTTCTTTTCTTTGGCAAAATGTCGCTTTTCATCATAAAGGTAAAGACAAGAGAATATCCATTGTTATTGTTGTTAATTTATTAATTTATAGTGGGATGGGCAATGGCCCTTGGAACCCCAAGGTGTGGCCGCTGAAGACTTCTAAAGTCCCCAGACCTATGTGTCAGGGAGCTGTGCCATTTTTGTGCTGTATTATTATCGCATTAGCGGTTTCTTTGAACTTGCAGCCAATCATCAGTCTGTGGTTGGTGGATTTTGAGTAGCCTTGCCCAAGCTGAAAAGTGTCCAGAGGAGGGCAACCAAAATGGTGTTAGGTCTGAAAGCCATGCCCTTTGAGGACTGGTTTAAGGAACTGGGTATGTTTAGTTTGGAGAAGAGAAGGTGAAGAGGTGACATGGCCACATTTGAAAGGATGTTATGTTGAAGAGGGAGCAAGCTTGTTTTCTTCTGTTCCAGAGCCTAGGACATGGAGGAATGGACTCAAAACTACAGGAAAAGAGATTCCACCTAAACATTAGGAAGACATTCCTGAGGGTAAGAGCTATTCTGCAGTGGAATCTGCTGCTGCCTGGGAGTGTGGTGGAGTCTCCTTCTTTGGAGGTTTTAAAACAGAGGCTGGATGGCCATCCATTGGGAATGCTTTGACTGGGTATTTCTGCAGGGCAGGGGGTTTGACTAGATGACACTTGTGGTCTCTTCCAGTTCTATGATTCTATAAATCTATCAGCCCTAGCAATCTCTGCTTAGAACGAGCATGGGAACTGAGTGGCCCTTGGGCCACATGCCGCTTGCCAAGTTCCAGAGTACGGCCCCTAGCTCTTTCACACACACACACAAAAAATGGCAGAAAAATATCAGAATTACCCTCAAAAGGTTCGAAACATTTTTGTTTCCTTCTGCAAGGCTTACTTGACCTGGTTGTTTTCTTTCATGTGTGCATTTTGAATAAAAAAAGTTTGTTGGAACATGTGGCTTAGGAACCTCTCTCTCTTCTTCCATTGTTATTTCTGACTCTAGTACCAACATTCTTGTTAAAGCATTAAAGCCCAGGAACCCATTGACTTTGGTTTAAATGAGTTATACCTGCAAACTCCATTTCTCTTTGGAAGGCTTTCTAATCATGGGCTTCTTAAGGATAATTAGGGTACAGGTACTTCCTTTTCTCCATTGCGGGGTGGCAGACTTTCTGTTTTCTCTCCAGCCAACTCCCCTGAGGAGACTCCTTGCGGAATAAGAAATTTGGAGGAAATGCTAATTGTCTGTGAAGGACACAAAACTGGCATTCCTGCCTCTGTAAGAGCTTTGCCCCCTGTCAAAACAGTTGGCAAGCAATTTTGGTATAAACCAGCCTGGAAAATAGCCACAAGCTAGGACAGTGAGAGACGTTCTCCAAACCCTGCACGGGGTTGATGAAGCCATGGTTTTAATTATTTCCAACGGAGGGGCAGACCAGAGTGTGGGGGGAGTTGGGATGGGAGAGGCATGTATTTATTAGAAACATCTGTGGCCAACTGGGATTCCTCTTATCAAAGTTTGCCTTAACCACTTTAGAGTGGAGTGGTGGCATGTTTGGTTTTGGCAAGGTGATGGGTTAAGTCTCTCCTGCTTTTCTCTCTCCCCCACCACTTTTTATTATGAGATCTACAGCTTACAGAGCTGTGGTGTTGCAACGGTAGCTTCAATTTTGCCAAAATCACAGCCTCCTAGAAGATGTCTGAGCCAAAAAAAAAGAGGCATGTCATAAACTGCTCATCCAGCACCTTGTGGAAGATAAGACTTTCCTTCAGATAGAGCCAGCGTGGCATAGTGGTTTGTGCATTGGACTACAGACTCTGGAGACCAGGATTCGAATCCCTGCTCAGACGTGAAAACCCAATGGGTGACCATGGGCAAGTCATGCATTCTCAGCCTCAGAAAACTGTGATAGGATTGCCTTAGGGTTGTCCTAACTTGAAGGCACACAACAACAATAGCAACAGAGAGGGATGGCTCAGTCAATTTGCTTTTCCCAACTTGAGCAGGCTTATGGAGTCAATGGGATTTCCATAAGTGCTGAATTATGATTCGGCAATCCATTGCAGAGCAAGGATGGGCACAGTGCGGCCTGTGGTCTGTATGTAGCCCCTGAAGCCTGCCCATTCAAAAAAATCACTGTGATTTTCACACAATTCTGCTGCCCTCCCCCAAAAAAATCCTGCAGTCCCCAATGGGTAAAAATTCACAAGCGCCTTAAAGCCCTATACTACTCCGAATACGTCCATTTTCCTCTGCAGCCCCTCTCAAAATGGCGACAGCAAATGATATGAAATCACTACCTGTTGCCATGTTGAAAGGCCTACAGGGTTGTTGTGAGGACAAGCCTTGAGCTCATTGAAGAAAAATTGGGGTGCCAAGATAAGCAATGAGTAAATAAATACCCAGCATGTTTGTAATGGTGTCAAATGGGAACTTAAGAAAATACAGTCATTGTTTGAGTGGATGAACTCTAGTTGGTCCTAGCAATTGGATTTAGACGGATATTTCCATAAAGTAGACAAGAAGGCTCTTTTTTCTTCCTCTCTGTCTTTTCCCTTTCCTGCTCCCTGGTCCTTGCTTTTCTTTCTGCCACCATTGGTTGATGTTGATCTATATGAACCCGGGGCAGGAGTGGCTGATGTCTAATGGCCACGGGGGAAGTGAGTCAGTTTGTACTCTCAAGAAATTATTTAAGGTTCCAAACTGTCTCCTCCAAACAGGTTCAACGGTGACTCCTCTAAAGTTCAGACTAAAACCCAGAGTAGATATACTACCCCCCCCCTGACATGGCCACTGTGAAGAGCAAAAAAGAAGTACATCCCACCCCAGTGGTGGCTGCTGGCTCCCGTGACAGTGCGGCAGTATATGTGCTCTAGGTTTTAGTCTGAATTTTATTCTGGGCTGTATCATACTCTATTTCCATCTCCTGGTCTAGTCCAGTAGATTTTTGGGGAAGGAGAGAAGGGGGAGCTTGCCAGGCAATGGGAAGATCTCCCTCCCTCGCTCGCTCGCTCCCTCCCTCTGTACTTCTTTAGGGGGGGGCTGCCCCTTACTTTTTAGCCCCCCCCCCATCTAATCTTTATTTCTGCAAACTTGCATCTGTTCCTTATGTTTTCTAGATAACTCAATTCAGCTGATGGGACTCTTTCCCATGGAGCTCTCTGGCCTTAGAAAATAAGCAAACTCCCTGATAGTCAATGCTTTCCTCCTGCTGCAAGCAGAAGTGGAGTTGTGTGCAGATAGCTTGCCCTCTGTGTCCGGAATTTTGCATGTTACAATTGCACTTTGCGGATGGCATGTCGCAATTGCACCTTGTGGGATGTGGTAGAGCATTGTATATTGCATACTGTGCTTGTGCATCCTGTCTTGCACATTGCAGCTGCTCTTTGTACAATGCCACCCAGTCTTTGACAAGCATTAACCAATGTTACTGTTCTGCGTGGGGGGTTGTGTAGTCCTGGGGTGGTGTATCTCCCCATGTGGGTGTTTACTCTCCACTGAGGGCATGATGGGATTGCAGCCATGCTCTAAAATACTGCAAACCCCCTAGATTAGGAAGTGGGCTGTGCAAAGGTGATGGCCATGAGCACCTTTCCCAAATGTTGCCCACTGTTATATCTGAATTTAATTCCTTAGGTGCTACTGACATTAAGGTTCAGTTTTCCCATTTCGCTTCATTTCAGTACTTTCTGCTATCCCACTGCTAATCATCTGAGCTTCCCAATTTATTTGGAAGCAGATTTTTTTTTAAAAAAATCGAACCCAACCAAACTAAGAAAAAATAACAACAGCACCCTTTTAATCAGCTCTCTTTAATAAATGGAGATAAACCGGACCTAATAGTCATGTGTTGAGTTATTAAAGCAGGGAAATGTGGGTAATATGACAGTTACCTTTAACCTCCGGCTTCCTGAGACCTCCTGCCTGGCCATTGTTTGTCTCTGGCATAAACTGTTGCTCAGTTCATAAATTAAGAGCGACTCCCCGCGAATCACTTAATGCAGCCTAGGTTCTGTGTCCCTCCATCTTGGAGTGGGAAGGAGATGCCAGCTGTATTCTAGGAGAGCTTTCTAACCCATCTGTGTTCAAATGGCATTCCATGGAATTTGTCTTAATTTTGACACTTAGAGGACAAGGGACCCTGCCTGGTGGTAAATCACAATTTACATCTTCATGCATTGACATTTTGACCAGTGCTGGTCCCTGAGCCATTGGCTGTCAGTCCCTGACATGTTTCTTGGAAAGAAAGAAACAGTTGTAATTAAGGGGCACAAATATATCGCCAGTCCCTGGCCCATGGGGGGGAGGTGATTGCCAACTCGCCACATCAGATAGCCTGAGGAGCGCTGTGCTAGGTCATCACTCCTTGCAAAAATAAAATAAACTAAAAACGTTTTCATATCAACCCTTCCTTGTTGGTCCATGCAAATCTCACCTGGCTGGTTTTGAAATATTCGGAGCCCCTGGTGCGTATGTGTGCTCACAGCAAACATTTTTTGTTTGCACTGCTGGGTTCTTTTGAATGTGCTTGGCCATTTACGTTCCTCTCGAGTGGGCAAGGAGGCATCTTTGGAGGAGCTTTGGAAAGGAAAATGGAACTCCCAGGGGGTGTTAGCTAGCAGGTTTCTAAATTTAAGATAGAAGTAACAGGAGCAGTTTTATTATAGCTTAGAGCTTGACACAGCCTGTGATTAACGTATGGAATTCACAACCACAAGGTGTGGTGATAGCCGCTGCTGAAGCAATGGTGGTGTTACTAAACTACAACTCCAGGTGTTACTAAACTACAACTCCCAGGATTCCTCATGATTGGCTGTGCTGGCTTAGGGCATATTGGCTCTCTGTATGTGTGTGTATTAGTGTGTATTCTCCATTGTTAGAATCAGCATTTTTAAATCTGAATGATGTACTTTGAGCAACTATGGATGATGCTGAATGGATCATGCTTAATGGCCTTGCCAGGGCTGTTCCCTGGGATACCACCAGGGGGCATCTCTTGGTCTTAGGTTTTGGCCTTGAAATAGACTTGACCTTAATTAATTTCAAGTCTTAATTTCAAGGTGTCAAGGGGTCCCAGATCCCTCTAATACCCCTGAATATTTCCATTTACCTCCACAGTCCTTCTCAAAATGGCAGCAGGAAGTGACACAACATCACTTTCTGTTGCCATTTTGGCAGGGGTTGAGGAGGAAAAATGGAAGTATTTGGGTTGCTTGTGATCCTATCTATGGCCATTTCATTTAGGCATTTTCTCAATCTATTTGGAATGGCTCCTAGAGCACTTCTCCCTACTGGAACCACAGTGGGTTTCTTTGTCCAGAGGTCCAGAATCTCCATTTGTAGGTCTCAATACTTGATAATCTATTCCTTCTCTTTGCCTTTGGTGTTGCTTGGTCTTGAAACAGGGGTTGGATGCCTTAGTTGTTTGTTCCTCCATAACAAGGGGTTGGACTAGATGGCACTTATGACCCCTTCCAACTGAGTCTATGATTCTGCTGTCCCCCTGGATTGCCACATTATCATCCAAGTTTTCTTTTTCTCAACCACACAGTTGTTGTTGTTCTTGTTGTTGTTCGCCTTCAAGTCATTTGTGACTTACGGCAACCCGGGGGCAGACCTATCATGGGATTTTCTTGACAAGGTTTGTTCAGAGGGGGGTTGCTTTTGCCTTCCTCTGAGGTTGAGAGAGTGTGACTTGCCCAAGGTCACCGAGGGGGTTTCCATGGCTGAGTGGGGATTTGAATCCTGGGGCTTGTCTATGTGACGGTAAAAAATGTGGATTGGTGCACAGTAACATCAATTCACAGCAGCCTCTATTTGTCTTAATGGTTTTCTGGCAAAATCACAGGCATGTGAAGCTATTCACTTTTGCTGTCCCAATGGGCATGCTTGCGAATCAGGATGGTGGGTGCGAGTGAATTACTTGTGTTTTTATCGTCGCTAGTTGCTGCCACCGAGCAGCATTTTTTTATTTAAAAAAAGCATATCTAAGCTGCAAAAGTGTAATATTCCACCTAAATAAATAAAAAATAGGAAAAGAAAAAGGCTGTTTCATCAGCTGAGTGCACGATTGCTAAAGTGAAAATCCAAAATGGCAGATCCGGGTCTGTGCCTTGTTAAGCAAGCTCCACCCCCTGCCCATATCTGACCAATCAGCTTCCACTTCCGCTTTTTCGCAAATGTGAATGAATGCAAATCCGATTGTCCAAACAAGCAACAAAGTGCATTCTCTAAGGAGCTTTTTAAAAATTACAGGAAAAGTCACAAAGGCTTTCCTGGACGAGTTTACGGTGGATTTAGGCCCTCTCCTTCTGAATATTGTGATCTGATGTGGAATATCATTAGGACAGGTAGGATTCCCAGCAAATTCTAGGAGGATTATTTTGTAACATCAATGCATGGTGAGATAGGCTCTACTTTTAGGTCATTATAGGAACAGCATCTATAGTTCAGTAGGGGGAATTGTAGTCTGAAATGAAAGGAACTCTGGTTGTGCCCCAAGACAAGATCTGAATTTGGGGCCAGCTTGGTTCCCGCCTCTCCTCGAGTTTCCAAAGCCTTGCAAAACCAAAAAGGTCTCCCCAGGCGGAGGCAGCAGGGCAGCTTCGTCTTTCTTTTAATTACCTTCTTGCCTCTCCAAACATCCAGCCCAGGGGATTCATTTGCTAGCTTTTTTAAAAAAATTGCCCTTGGTTTAACTACAAGTGGGACGGTAGCAGAGGCGATATTTTTAATAACGAGCCCTTCAGCACGAGGAGGTGCGGAAAGTAATTTGTCCGGCTGCCAGACTCCAGAAAGAATGACCATTTTGTTCTTGGCCTTTACCTGCAAACTTCAGGGAGAGGGGCTGGCGCTCCGTGTTCCCCCAGTGCGACATGCTGATTTATTGAAATTGGACCCTGAAAAATGTAACTCTGCCGGTGCAACATGACATGAAATTTCTTGGGGAAATATACAATTGGCGTGGTGATTATGTTCTCTCCTCCCATCCAGCTGGACCGTCTTCCAGATTTTACTGTGCAGAACACACACTTAAATCAGGCCCAGATGATTTCCATTTCAGCGTTCCTGTCCTTGGGCCGCTCCTTTCTCTGATCCTTCCATCTTTCTGGTGTTTTCTGTTGTCTTATCTCCTATTGTGATCCTTAGACCCTAAACCTAAAAGAAGGGCTTGTTTGCTAACATTATTCTTTATGATCTTGCTCTTTTGTGGCTTAGGCAAGGACAACTTTACTGTTTGGGCAAAAGGAGTGTGTATGTGTGTCTGTGCTTCAAGTTGCCTTCAAACATTTGGTGACCCCATGAATTTCACAGGGTTTTCTTAGGCAAGGCATTCTCAGAGGTGGTTTTGCCAGTTCCTTTCTCTGAAATATCACCTGCAGTACTTAGGATTCATTGGCAGTCTTCTGGGCTTGGGGAAGGGTCTTCTTTTTGGACTGCCTCTCTCAGAATCCCCCAGCCAACATAATGACAATCTAAAAAGACACCCTTTCTCATACTCTGGAAGTTCTAGCCTGTAGCATTTGGGGGAAAGGGACCAAGGTCAGATATCATGTGTGTCTGTGCTTGCAGATTATGGCAGATTTCTTAAGCAAGGAATCCTCAGAGGTGGTCTTCCTCTGAAACAGAGCCTACACCACTTGAGATTCATTGGACATATCCCATCCAAGTAATAACTAAACCGACCTTGCTTGGCTTCCAAAATCAGATAGGATCTGGTGTCTTTCGGGTATTTTGGCCCTGGAGAAGGAGTACTGCCCACATAACTTGCAACACTCCTTGAACCCAGTAGACGGGTACTTAGGCTGGGCCAGGGAGGAGAGTAGGCAACAAGTTAGATGCAGTCTCATCTTTCGGGGACCCTCTTGGCTTCATCAGTGATGGCCCCGTCAGCTGCAGTTGCTTAAGAAATGCTGGACAGGCTCCAATAAATTACTCTCCTGGTTACCAGGAGTGATGTAATCCTTCATTAATTTTCTTCTAGAAGCATGCAATGTGTAATTTTAGTGTTTTTCTTCCTGCTGTGAGAAAGCATTCGAAAAGTATGCAGCTTTCAAAGCCTATTCGCAATTCGGGACCTGTTCTGTACAAAATTCGCACATGGTTGTTTTGTGCAAAAAAATGGCTTTTTCTGAGCAGGAAAAAGCTTTTTCAGTGCAGAAAGCAATATTTTTTATTCAGACATACTCTTAGAATTGCCATTTTGAGAGGGGCTGCAGAATAAAAGGGAGGTATTTGAGGGCCAGATGAGATTCTGTGGTGCTTGTGGTGGTGAGGTATTTCTGCATTTTTTCAAATGTTCAGGGGTTTTCTGCCTCTTTCTGTTGGGAATGAATGTGTTTGTATATCTATGAATGCATATAATAAGTGGCCTGAATGATAACCAAAGAGTCTGCTCATTATCCCATAGAAATATCATGAGATTCCAGGACTTAAGAATGCTTAAGTAGAGCACTGAATTTAACTCTACATGCCTGCTCTTTACCGCTATCCCAAATTGGGCACCCAGGTAGTGAGAAGGTGATAAGAGAATCCCAAGACAGGTTCCAGATCCACTGGTAAATAACAAGGACCCTCAATCCCTCCACCTAAAGAAATTGTGGTGGGGAACCAGGCCTATTTCACGTGCCTGAAAAGTGTGTGTGGGGTTGGAGGGGGACTAGTGGGGACATCTGGAGCCACAAAATGGAGTCCACGGGCCACATCCGGTCCATGGGCTGCAATTGCCAACCCTGCCACAGAGCATCACCTTATCTTTTGCCAATGAGTTAGAATATTTGACTTGCTTCTGACAGCCGCAGCTGTGGCCTGGTCTTTGGCCTGCTTTCCCAGTGCTCATGCAACCGTCCCAGTTTCCCCAGTCCTCTTCTATGAACCAGTAGATCCTTGGGGATCTTTGCTTCGCATTCCTTCCAAGGTGCCAAGCAGCTGCGAAGGTGCTAAAGCCTTAAACTTGTAATCCTCTTTGTTAAAATATTTTGTTCAGGAGTCTGGGAGGCAGAACTAAATTGTTCTCTGGGGTTAGGTTGCCGGACAGATGTGTGTGCATGTATGTATGTATGTGTGTGTGTGTAAAACAGCCTGGCCTGTTCTTCTGTCTCCAACAGCCTTGTGTTTCACAGAAATCAGCAGGCAAACGTTTTCTAGGTGTAGAGCACAATTCCCAATGTGCCTGTTTCTTTATGAGTATTTCTCACCAGCTGTTGAATCCCTGATCTCACATGTAGGCAAACAAAACTGCTGCACATGTATGAGAGATACCACAAAGGGGAGTGACTCAAGTTGC
Organism: Gambelia wislizenii; assembly: GCA_030847615.1. Lineage (NCBI taxonomy): Eukaryota > Metazoa > Chordata > Lepidosauria > Squamata > Crotaphytidae > Gambelia > Gambelia wislizenii. The sequence goes on along the minus strand of JAUMIR010000012.1, from coordinate 28,209,124 downwards.
TATTAAGAAGCATAGGAGCAAGATCTTTCATAAAAGTTGGCAACCCTATCTGGGGCAGAAAGATGGAGCAGATCCTGAAAGAGTTAAACATCCTCGTGAACCTAGGGCAACCTTGTGCATTGCAGAAATCTGCAAGTGATTTCTGCAGCTTTTCAGGACACACAACACAATTCATGATTCATTTGTTTATATATTAAAATACAGTTCACCCACCCACCCCGTATCCATGGGGGACATCCTACAGGACAACCTGTACAAACATACCATAGAGTTGAGTTGGAGGACCTAGAAGATGCCTAGAGAGGATGCCTCTCTAGGCATTTTCCAGCATGACTCTATGGTATGTGTCCCTATTTTGTGTCCTATGGATAAACGAAACCGCGGATATTGGTTCTGCAGATATGGGGAGTGGGAAGCCTGTATATTCTGTCCCTTCCCCTGTCAAAACAATTATCAACTGATTTTGGATTTTGGCAGACCAAGCTACCATGAATCTATCAGGGTACTGTGAAGGGATATGGGCTGAGCTACTGTTTAAAGGCATAGGTGTGAGGGCTGTTTTAAAAGTTGGCAACCCCACCTGGGAGTGAAAACACTGAGCAGTTTGTACACTCCCAAAGAATTAAACATGCTGGAGAACTGCTCCTCTTCACCTCCCCTCTGGATTTAGCTCAGTTGTTTCCCATTAGAAAGGGGGGTGTCCCTGCCTGCCCCTGAGTCTTGGAACCGTGGCCCCAGTTCCTTGCCCCCCATCTCAATCCACCACCCTGTGTTAAATCTGTTGCAACCAGCACCGCAGCACAACCGGCACCAGCCTTGACCACAAGTGGCCGTGAAAATAAACATTCTGGGTCTTAACTGACAGGCGGAGAGGCCCGGAGAAATGGGACTGCATGCCGGGGAATATTAAATACTCTGCAAGGGGGGGCCTGGACTTTGCAAGACAAACATCCCCTGCTCCCTCCTTTTTTAATGACCTTTTGAGCCTCAATGAGTCCACTGTTTGGGACGGGCAGGTTGGGAGGTGGGTGTGCAAGGAAGGAGCAAGACCTGGTGCCAGCGGTGTGGATAGCTATGTTTGACATGCAGCCCCTAAGTCTCCACTTTGGTCAACAGGGAGCTGGGCGGTTTGGCGACGGTGACTTAGAGCCGAAAGGAGAACTGGGCACTTGTCTCCCTGCCTTGCTTATGGGCTTCCTACAGGCATCCCGATGGCCCTTGTAGGAAACAAGAGTCTAAACTAGGGAATCTCTTCTCAAGAGTTTGAGAATGGTTCTTGCAGAGGTGGGCAGCTGTGGAAAACTAAGGAGCTGTAGTAACTTACCTGCTCCTCCAAAACAAAACAGTTTTTTTGCTCCCAAAAGCCCTCTAGGGGGCATGGGGCATTTGGAGGGGCCTTCTTGGCCCTCTAGAGGGTATCTTGAGGCCAAAAAAATTGGAAAAAATTTGCAACGTTTTATTTTGACCCCTGGGGGTGCAGATGAGCTTCAAATATGGTGGAAATGCCCTCTTCACCTCCTAGAGATAATTTTTGGGCATTTTGGAGCAATTATTTTGACCCCTGAGGCCACAAAAACAGCCATGATGGCCGTATATGGCCCTCGGGTCACATGTCACCCATCCCCTGGACTACAATGTGAACTCTCTGGACAGGGATGTCCATCTGGGACATCAGGTTTAGAGTGAGCAAGGTGTCTCCCTCCAGGTACTGTTGGACTCTAACTCCTATCTACTCCTACTCCTACTCCTACCTACTGTTGGACTGTAACAGTCCTACCGTTGGACTGTAACTCCTTTGGGAATACTGGGTTGGGCTATTGGGCATTGAAGACCAACATCTGGAAGGTGACAGGTTGCCCATCCCTGTTGTAAAAGTCAGTGGCCATGGACCTCTAGTGTTTTTATTTTATCCATTTCTAGCCTGTTTTTCCCCTTATCGTGGGCTGCAAGGAGGCTAACATGTTGAAAACAAGACAGATTAAGCTGTACAAACAGCATCAGCAAAAAAGTATAGATACATATAACGGTTATTTTAAAAGACAACTAAACAATTTAGAAATTTAAAACCATTGAAACCAGTTACAGGAATAAGAGAATCATAGAATCATGGAGCTGGAAGGGGCCTTGTGGGCCATAGAGTCCAATCCCTGTTCAGTGCAGGATCTCTAGCTAGAGCATCCCCAGCCGGGAGCTGTCCAGCCTCTTTTTGAAGACATCCAGAGAAGAAGACCTCATAACGTCTCTAGACAGTTGGTTCCATTGCCTAACGGCTCTTACTTTCAGGAAGCTCCTTTGACTGTTTAATTGAAATCTACCTAAAACTACATACATAAAAGCTATATACAAACCATAACATAGCACAGCAACACCATTAAATTTCCATCCCAGTCAGTTTTTGAAAGCCTGATGGTATAAGGATGTTTTAGAATCATAGAATCATATAGCTGGAAGAGACCACAAGGGCCATCCAGTCCAACCCCATTCTCCCCATTCTTATTAAAGCCAGAACTCTGCAAATAAGAACCATGTATACAAATCACAAAATGGATAGCAACTCCCTTCAGAAATGGCACTTATAGAACACCAGTTGCTGCAATGGCTTTAATCAGAGAGAGATGATCTTAGGTTTTAAGAAATATATCTGTAATAAATGTGGACAGCCTGCAAGTTAGCTTTTCAATCTGCTCCCCTGGCTCTCTCTCCCACCCACCCACATCTCGCCCCCAAACCCAGCATCTTTCATTTGAAGGTTGGTTTTGAAATGGAGCAGTGTCCCAGTTCAGGGAATTCGCTGTTGAACCAGGTAGCGAGTTCCTTAATGGTACAATTTGCTCTTTGTGAAACATGCTTTATGAAAGCTCCTACTGTTCCCCTTCACTTTATGGCACTCTTGGGTGAAAATTATCCAGACCCCCAAATGCCCTAATCTAAACACAGCCACGAGCCGTTAGACTTCCCTTAAGTAAACCTCATTCCCTGTTTTTTTTTTTTCGGTGTGTGGAGGGGTGTTGGTGTTCTTTAGCCGGCTCCTCTGTGCGTCATATTTATGACGGTACAAAAATAATTTTGATGGAGTAGGCGACTGCAAAACAGGTTTAGAAATGGGGTGTGGAGTGTGGGGGAGACACCCTGTGAAGGAAAGTGGGCCTGCGTCTCCCCCTTTTCACCTACAGACAGGTAGCAATTTTAATTAAAGCAAAATTTAAGCGTCATTATTTTCTGTAGGTAGAACAGAATGCAATAAATTTCCATGTTAACTTAGCAATCGGAGTAAGGGGAGGAGGGGAGTCCCGTAGGTTCCTACAGAATATGCAGGTCAAGGCTGTCTGACAGACCGTCTCTCCCCATACAAGCCTGCCCAGATCCTGGGATCTGCAGGAGAGGCTCTTCTCTCAGTCCCACAGGTCTTCACAGGTACAGTTGGTGGGGACACAAGACAGGGCCTTCTCAGTGGCGGCCCCTACACTCAGGATCTCCCGCCCTGGGGAGGCTAGAATGGCACCGATTGCAGGAAACCTATCAACCTTCCAACTGCATATTTTTTCCAAATGCACATTTCCCCCCCAGTTTTCCAAAGTGCCTTATTATCTCCAGTAACATATTCATTAACAGGAAGCCAGCACAATAGAATGCAATCATTCCCATTTTATAGAGGAGAGAACTGTGGCTACTTCTTTGATCTTCTTTAGCCATAGCTTGCTCAGGGAAGGTTATAGTAGCGAAACAGACTGACAGTATTCTAACTCTAACACTAACCCAACCATCACAGGTTTTGAACCCTTTGGAATTCTTGAGCACCCAAGTTCAACCCAAAGCAAAAAGAGAAGGTCTTGCTGTGATGCCGGGAGCATCTTGGGCTGGAAGGAGACAGCAGAACAACTGATAATGTGATGCTTGGAAAGATGCTGAGGATGCCCACTGAAATGTCGAGAGGCCTGGCTGGAAGAAACCTATCACCTCTAGGGCCCTTTAGATTAGGGATGAAGGCAACAGGCGAGCAGACATGGTAGAGGTGATTTGGAGAGAGACAGAAGTGTTAGCCACTTTCAGTGTAAAAAAGACAGAAGGGACATTATTTAGTCTTAAATATAGGTCCCCTCCATGTCTGTTGAACGAATATCTGCAGTTTCAGTTATCCATGGCTGAAAAAATAGGGACCCATACCATAGAGTCATGCTGAAAGATGCCTGGAGAGGCATCTTCTCTATGAATCACTAGGTCCTCCAACACAACTCTATGGTATGTTTGTACTGGAATGCTTTTATTTTAATAGGGTTTGCTATTATCCATGGTTTCACTTATAAATGGTAAATCCATGAAGTATCCCCCGTGGATACAGGGAGTGGGGGGAATCTGTAAGTTCCTTCAGCGTAAGCTTTTGAGGAAATGTCAACCACTTTTTGGGGCTATTTTCACACTGGGAGGCAGAGAACCCATCCAAAAATCCACCAGTAAAATAATAAATATTTTTTTTGAGGAGATTCAGGGGGTTCTGAGGTACTGCCAGGGGGTTTCAGGGGCCACAAAAGTGGAATTCAGGGGCCACAGGTGTCCCACTTTCCCTACCCCTGATCTAATGGGTGTTGGGTTTAAGAAGGTTGAATTAGATAGTGATAGCACTAGCGCTTTTATTTCTATATCATTTATCAGTCCTAAAGCACTCCCTAAGCAGTTTACAATGATTTTTAGCTACAGTTGTCCCTCCACATTCATGGATTTGGCATTCACGGTTTTAAGTATTCACAGCTTGAAAATATTCTTTAAAAAATAATAATCCAAAAAGCAAACCTTGATTTTGCCATCTTATATAAGGGACACCATTTTGTTATGCCATTGCATATAATGGGACTTGAGTATTCACGGATTTGGGTATTCACGGGGGGTCCTGGAACCAAACCCCAGCGAATGTGAAGGGACAACTGTATTTGCCCCCAACAAGCTGGGTACTCATTTTACCGACCTATGGAAGGATGGAAGCTTGAGTCAACCTTGGAGCCCTCTGGGATCAAACTTACAACGTTGTAGTTGCAGTACTGGCATTTAACCACTGCGCCACCCTTTAGATGGGTGAATGGAGGGCAGAGAGGTCTCCCCGCAACCCCGTCATGGAAGCCACCAAGTACCAAAGCCTGAGCCTTTCAGCCCTAACAACAAAAGAAGAATGCCTAGTGATACCTGTTGAGCAACTTGCACAAATAGCACATTGGCCTAGATCCATCTCTGCACGTCCCCACCTACACCAAAGTTCTCAAGCTATCGTGAGTCTTGCATCCCCATCTCTTGACCTACCTCCTCCATTTCAGCAATCCCCGTAGCACAGACAGAAGCAGTTCCTGCGATCTGGGTTGTATTGGATAATGGGGTGGGTGGGGGATGAGAAGGGGGTGACTGGGATGGGGTGACATGATCATGACATGAAGGCCCCTGGAATGCGGGGGACAGACTCTCCCTTCTCCCATCCAGAGCTGCTGCAGACTCTTAAAATATTTTTCAGGGAATCTGAACAAATAAATGCCCTGAATGAATCCATGGTTCGCGGCAGTGTAATTTTAGCTTTGTGCTTTCCCCAGGAATGCCCAGAATAAATAGATGATATTTGCAACGCGGGCTTCTGTTTGTGTTCAGAGCAAGGCCTTTTCCCCACACACATACACTAGTTGTGTCAGGAGGTGGTGTGGAGCACATGGAAAATGTGGTCATCGTTAGCTGCGCAAGAAGAGCACGGCCGAACCAAAAATAAAGATGGCCACCAGGTCAAAGAAACCCTTCTAAGTCCAATGGCAGTAGGTAGTCCTTGTTTCAGCTCTGGATTTTAGTTTGAAGCTTAAAGGAGCTGTTGAAAGTGCTGAACCTATTTTAGCAGTGGGATTCGCCCCCCCACTTTAAAGTTCAGATTAAAACCTGGAGCAGATTTAACACCCTACTGATATTCAACCCACCAGCTGCCACTATCTAAACCTCCCTCTTCCCAGCCTTGGTGGGATCCAAACAAATCTCTGCAGGAAATCAACTGCTTCCCCTTTCCTTGATGAAAATAAGAAGTTAAATAATCATATTTGCTTCGTTTTTATCTATCGATATATCTGCACAACATAGCTGTAGAGGTTTGATACCACCTTGACAGTCAAGGCTTCATCCTACAGAATCCTGGTATTTGTAGTGTAGGAGAGCACTTAGAATTCTTTTCTAGAGAGGTCTAGTGCACTCCAGTTCTTAGTACCCAACTAAACTACAAATCCCAAGATTCCTTAGGGTAGAGCCATGACAGTTAAAGTGGTATGAAGCTGATATAACTGTAAACCTTGAGCTGGAAAGGGGTGTTTTTCAGTTCCCTGGGGACCACAGGCAACCCCCTCCCATTGCTGGGGGAAAAAACCAAATGGAGAGATACTCTCCAAGGGTTAAAACTGTTCATTTTAATGCTATCTTGAGAGGCATATGTTTTTTGAGGAGGGGGCACAACCTCACCTTTGACCTGTTGTAGCCACTCTCTCCTCAACATGGCCATTGAGTGGCCGGCAGAGAGTGGAGCATTGGAGGTATAGCTGGGCGAACAACACAAGGCAGCAAGAGAAGTATCCAGCGATGGTTCTGGATGCACAGCTACAGGGCATCTTCCGGCACCTCTCCAAGGGTCCTCCTGAGGTCCCGGCGGATGGCGTCATTGCTGTGCATCCGGTTATAGCAACAGGTTCAAAGAGCGGCTGACCTGCCCATTTCCTCTGAGAATGCTGTGGGTGAAAGTCTAATGAATGGGATGTTGTATCCCACGTGATGGAACACATTAACATAGCCAGACACTTTTCTGTCACTCCCTCCCTCTCCAACAATCACTCGGTGGCCATATGGGTGGTGAGGGGGGCTACAGAAGGTAAAAAGTGAGTTTTGGGTGGTGGAGTTTTGTCATTGCCTGCTGTCACAAAGGCTAAATGCCTGTACTGCAGCCACAATGTTGTGAGTTCCTTCCTCCAAGGCTCTGGGTTGACTCAGCCTTCCACCTTTCCTTAGGTTGGTAAAATGAGTACCCAACTTGTTGGGAGCAATTAGTTGACACATTGTAAACCGCTTAGGGAGTGCTTTGCACTGATCAGCGGTTAAGAAATATAAATGCTATTGCTATTGCTATAAGAGAGGCAGGGGATTCCAACCTTTGCAACAAGCACCACCACCAACAGCAAGATGTGGACACAAGTCAGAATTATGTTGGCTAAGTCGCGAATGGGATGCCAGCCACTCTTTTGGTAGATTGGGAAGGGAGCAAAGGCGGCCAGCTGTATCTGGGAGGACCCCAAGTGATCCCATTGCCCACCGATAAGGTCGTAAGCCCAGCTCCTCATTTATGGGATGGCACAGAAAGATGGACTCTTCTTTCCCAGTTTCGAAATCAAGACATTTGGTGGATAAACAAGATTGTGGGAATGGGTTAAAAATGAACCAGCAGATTTCTACCCACACAGAGTCCTGCTTTCTATACAAGAAACACACACATACATATAGTGTGTACATCTTGAGTTTATTTCGGTCCTTGGGGAAAGTGGCGCGGCAGTGCGTCTCTAGTAAATTGCCAGTATTTTACGGTCGTGCTGGCATCCCAGCCCCACAGACTGTGCTTTGGCTCAGTCGGCTGTCTCAGCTTGGGCAGAATCCGTCCCTTCCCCTCCACAAGTTGAATATTACCATTGATGGAGCTTGGGGTGGGGGGAGAGGCAGGCAGTGCAGCCCAGTGCAAGCTTGCAGGGTAACATTTAAAAATAAATTAAAAAATAATAATAAAAAACTAGAAAAGTCTCTCTGGAGAGGTAATTATTTTGATGTTTCCTTACCCATGAACTGCCTCTCCACCCTCCTCTTTGCAAACAAACAGAAACAGCCGGGATCAGATCTCTCTCTCTCTCTATATATATGTTTGCATTCACCCAGGGGCCTTGGCCATTCCGTATTTTTTTTTAAATAACTTTTATTAGGTTTCTATTTGTTTACTGCAAGCTTTTCAGAAGTTTGAGGGGTGGAAAGGGAGATATATTTAACCTTGGCTACTGTATAGGAGCAGAGAGGCAAACACTGCATTTAGTTCATTGATTAAAGGGCTTTGGGTTTATATGTTTAACTTCTGTAGGCTGTGAATTTTTAGCCATACCCTGTTTTAAATTTTGTGAAGTTTGCCTTGAGTCCCAGACTGGGAAAAAGGTAGGATGCAATCATCATCGGTAGATAACAACAGCAGGAACAGCAACAACAATAGCAATGAATATTAATAATATTAATAATATTAATAATATTAATAATCAATAATAGAGGTTCAGCATAGTGTAGTGTTCTGAGCGTTGGACTAGAACTCTAGAGACCAGGGATTCAATCCCTGCTTGCCCATGGAAACCCACTGGGTGGCCTTGGGCAAGTCATATTCATACTCTCTCAGCCTCAGAGGAAGGCAAAGTCAAACCTCGCTCTGAGCAAATCTTGCCAAGAAAACTCCGTGATAGGTTCGCATTAGGGTCATCACAACTCGGAAACAACATGAAGGCACACAACAACAACAACAAATGATGATGATGGGGCCCTTTCACACTAGACAATTTATAGTTCTATGATTCCACTTTAATTGCCATGGCACCGTCCTATGGAATCCTAGGATTGGCAATCTAGAAATTTCTAGGAGAGAAATGCCTAGGAGAAATGTCTAGGAGAGGCATTTCGAATTCTCAACCAGAGAAATCTAGTGCCTCTACTACACATCCCAAGATTCCATGGGATGGAACCAAGGGAGTTAAAGTGGAATAATAGCACTATGATTGTGTCGTTTGAAGGAATCCCTGAGGTTTGGACTTGGTGAGGCTCCATGGCTCTTCCTAAATAACCAATTCCAGGATTTCCTAGGATAGAGTTGTAGCGGTCAAACTGGACTCAAAGTACTACACTTGTGTAGTGTGAAAGGGCCTTTTGGGTTGCTTTGGATTTGTCTTTCAAAGGAAGCGAGCTGTGCATAGTGAAGGGGTGACACGTAAGGAAAGTGGTCTCCATTCAGTTGCTGGTTCCATCTTGAGTAAACCCAACGAGCCAGTGGATGTGAATCAATGAGCAGTTGAAAGTCAATTCTTATGTAAGTTCCACTCAGTCAGTGGGTTTTCTCTACTTGGAAATGACAATGGTGGGTGGTGAGTAGAAGATTCTGGGACTTAAAAATAAAAATAAAGTATTTTGGCTACATTGTTACAATGGATTTGCCTTCTCAATGCATCTGTTCCATCTTAGCTGGCACAGTACAGGAAAGCATTTTCCCTTCCACTCTTTAAGAGAGAGAGAAAAGATTTTGTAGTCATTTGCAATCAAGATCAGAAATGGAAAGAATATGGAAAAATATTCAAATAACAGATGAAAAATGGTTTTTCTGAGCACTGGGAGAATCTTGGCCAGACAAGAATCTTAGCAGCTTGGGATTTATTCAGTCTGGAAATTTCTTTTCTTTCTCTTCCTCCTCCTTGGACCAGAAAATGTATGAGTTTCCTGCACAAAAATGTGATTTTCTGTGCAGAGGAAAGCATTTTTTTTTCTCAGAAAACCCATGGGCACAAAAAGAGGCAATTTTCTGTGCAGAGAAAAGCATTTTTTCTCAGAAAACCCATGTTTTCTGCACAAAAAGTGGCAATTTTCTGTACCCCCCCCAAAAAACCGTGGTCCCCCCTCAGAAGAAGTCTTGAATTGGGGATAGCTCTCAGAAAGGGCAGTTTTCAAGGACTTGCTCTCAATGGAGAGGGGGGGAAAGTCAAAGTATTTATTCTAGCCTATGAGAACAGCATTTCCAAGGATTTACATCCCTACGGTAGAGCATGTCAGCTCCTTCTGCCTTTGAGCATCCAGTCTAACTCAAACCAGTTCCCATTGGGGAGGTGGAATGGGGTCGGCCTCCGAGCAACCTATTGGTTCTTTGACCCCGGATGTAGGAATCCCCTGACCTCCTGCCCCCATGGCGTAGGGCTTGGCAAAGCGCCATGACCTCTCCGCTGGCTTCATCCTGCCCCAGTGTCAGCGGAAGGAAGGATGCTGCGGTCTGGTGTCCCAAGGGAATGCCAGACCATAGAAAGCCCCAGTATGATTAATTCCAGCTTTGCGAGTCAGGAATTGCATTAGTTACAGCCTTTTTTTTCCCCAGTGGGAGCCAAAGCAAGTCTTATTACACACAGAGTAATCTTATTCCTCTCGGCCTGTTTGTTTGTGTGTGTGTTCTGCTCTGTTTTGCTTTTAATTTTTTTCCACCCTTAAAGCTGCAAACAATTTAAAGATGTGTTGCGTCTCCTTCAATTATCATTGGCTTTTCTTCCCATCTCTGTTTTGCTGTCAGGGTAATTTTTTTTCTTTTTAAAGCAAAATAATAACAAGACGTTGTTAATGAATGTAGGTTGTGTTAGGTACGCTAAGCTGAATCACTCTTAACATGGCTGGAGTTTTGCGCTTGTAATTGCTCCGCCGGTTTCCAGGGCTGGGTGATTCATACTAAAAGTTCTTGACTTTGGGCCAGGTGACTCGCATTGGCATGAAGGAAACGTAACATGCAACGGGCGCTTGGCGAAGTTCCTGTCATGGACTCCAGCTCCCAGAATCCCCGGTACAATAAGCAGGAGGTCTTATTGCTTTCTCTGTGCGTGAAATTAAGATTTCAAAGATGCCAACTGCATGCAGATTTTGAATGATGTAGAGGCTTAAATCCACTTGCTAGTCTCAACTAGACCCTGTGAATTAATTACTGACTATTAAGTCTACATTGAGTTAGTGAGTCTATTCTAATTGAGTTCCATTTCTTGGATATTGGATGCCCTTTTTCTAAAAGCAATGCCAGAGAAAATGTGCAAAGGAGTAAACCAACTTTATATACTATAAAGCAACATATTTTTCTAAGAATAAAGTATAAAGATAATTGGCTGTCCTCAGGCTGATATTTTACAGTCTGCCCATTCCTTCTGGGGGGAGAAAAAAAATGTCTCATCATGGTGCAAAAAACATTGACATGCTGGAGCCAGGCAGGCTTCCCTGATGTGATGGCACTTCATGAGTATGGAGCCACCACCCAAAAGGCCCTCTTGTTTTGTTTTCACCTTACGTTGTGTTCCCTTACAACTCTACAGTTCTATGATAGAGTTGTGGATTCTGAGAGGGATGGTTGCTAGTTGTCCTCTCTTCCTTCCTCCTTCAGCCTCCCGTAGCTCACCGCAAAGGACAACCATCTCCCCACCAGCAGGCTCTCAGCTTGAGTTGTGGCTGATCCTGACCTTCAGCAGCAAGGGCCACGTTCCACTCTGCGCTGTTTTCTCCCTTGTTTCTGCTTCCCTTCCCGGCTGACGTTTGTTCCGGCTCTTCCTCTCTTCCAGACCCAGCCTGTGCCCAACCCCGTGGCCTACTACATGCACCGCTCTCCAGGGTGGTTCCACCAGTTTGAGACGCTCTTCAACCACTTCATTGAGCTGGTCGTGCCCTTCTTGCTGTTCCTGGGGCGACGCCTATGCATCCTTCATGGCATCCTGCAAATTCTCTTCCAGGTGAGGATGAGCATGTTGGCTTGATAGCCAAAGTTTCTTCCAGGTATCCATGCCTCTTTGTGTGTGCTTATCAGAATGATTAACAAATAGAACTATTTAAATGTACAGTCATCCCTCTACATTTATGGTTAAGCATTTGCGGATTTGGGTATTGTCATATTATTGTATTTGCTGCCACCTCTGCTGCTGCTCTGTATGTCACCCAAAAAATATGTTCTCTCTAGTCATTTCTAGGTCCTCCAGTGTGATTCTTTGGTCAACATCGGGCTCCTAATGAATTCAATACAATTTTTATGCAATTTCCCCCCCCCATATCATGAAGAAAATTCTCCCCAAACACTTCAAAGCACATGAAAATATCCGCACCTTCACAAGCAACCCAGAACTCTGTACTACCCCCCTACAAAATACCAGTTTTGCTCTGCAGTCCCTCTCAAAATGGTGGCAGGAAGTGATGCAATATCACTTCCTGTGGCATTTTGAGAGGGACTGCAGAGGAGAATGAATACATTTGTGCTTGCGTGGGAGCAGGGGCTGGGGGGAAATTAGCCCCTGACTCTCACACAGTTGTTTGCCCCAATTTAAAAATTAAATTGCTGTCACTCTTTTTCGCCACTAAAAGGGTTGTCTGTGGACTATGGAGTAGCCGATGACCACTAAAACAGCCCAAGAACCACTCATTCCCCATACTAGAGCGTTCTTTCCGATCCCCGGGAATGGCTTCTTTGATCAGACCGTTCATAATCCTGCACCGTGTATCTGCAGGGCATTTTCTGGATTCTCACAGTTCACTCCCCCCTTTTTGCATCCCATTCTTCCACCTTGTCTTGATGGCTATTTTTTGTTAATGTGTATATAAACCTACCTCCTTAATGAAATCGGTTGGCTGGTGACCTGCTTGCTTTATGAGCCGCATGGCTTCGGTGACACCCGAGAGCTGTGCAGTAGCAGCTTTTTGGCTTTTATGGCAAGTACACATGGTATATAAACTGGAGAGCAGCATGTATAAACTGTGTTGGTAAGCCATAAAAATGCTGATTGTATTTTTTTAAAAGAAAAAGGCTGAATATGTGAGCAGGGATCCGTGTCTGCTGAAGCCTTGGTTTGGCCCCCCCTTCAAAAAAGAAATCCTGTTGTGTCTGGTGGGCTTCCATATAGGACTCATTTATTCCTCTTCTTTGCCTTTCCCATCCTAAAGCCTTCCAGTTTCCAGCTCCAATCCTCACCCATCCTGGCAGTGGCTGTGCTGCCTGGGGATGATGAGAGCTAGAGTCCCACTCCCCGGTTTTTTATTTGACTTTGATTTTATACCTTCTTTCAAGGACTACAGATTGACATGGCCCTGAGGAACGTACAGTCTAAATCAAAGGTGGGGGCAAATATGGCCTGTGGGGTGCCCCTGGAGACACTTTTGTGACCTCAAAGGGTCAGTTGTTTGCCACAAAATGCTCCCAAATGCCCTCTAGGTGATGTGGGTGCCTTTTTTGCCATGTTTTTCACCCCTCCCCTTGGGCCAATTTAGGCAGGTTTCTTGAAACAGGAATTGAATGACTTCCATTCACTTAGGATGGTCCGTGCAATCGTATTTCCCATTACTATCTATGGGTGTGACCTTGTCTGTAATTTGCAAGCGTTGAAAGAGTGAGTCATAGCGGGGGAAGCCTATATTTAAACATGGCTATCATGTCACTTCTTAATCTTCTCTGATGTTGGGAGTCATTCACAGGCATCTAGTCTCCCGTCTATGGCTTCTTTTGGCAACCTGGATAAAAACTTATAGACCACCACTGTATAGTCAGTCAGGAGAAATCTTTATAGAAAATAAAAAAGCCAACAAGAACAAATCTCTTAACTAGCAATGGAGTCATTTGTTTGCCATCATGGGGAGAAGGAAATTTCACAAGTCTTAACCAAGTAGCCAGCCGGCTCTCTAAAAGGAAACCGTGCGCAATAACGGACTCATAATGGCCCATTGTTAAAACACATTCATCTTATTGCCTTTTAATTGACATTTTATGGACAGTTTGCAATTACTGAGTGACTTTTCTTTCCCCAAGGAGTCTACCGAGGGAGAACCAGTCCCCGTGTAGCTCTCTTGCAGCCGGAGGATTTTTAAAACAAGAGGCTTCTGTTTATTTCATATTTACCATTCTTTTCTTCATTCGAAATGACTTTTATTGATGGCACTTCGGCTCTGCAGGGGAAACAATAAAGTTTAACGTCAATATCCCACTTAATTCTGCTTTTCAAGATTTTAATTGACATTACATGCAAGGTTTTATGGGACATTTTTATAATTGTTATTGGAGTCATGGTGGCTAGGCTTGGTTAACTATATATTTTGTTCCAGGTGAGCCAGCAGGACCAGAGAAAATTTGCTGTGTTCAGAGTTCCCAACTTTGCTACCTCTGTCTCAGACCAAATTAATAGGTGTACCTACTTTCTCTGTCTCTCTCTCTCGGCTTGCACAGGCAATATACCCCATCTTGCCCCCATCTCAGAGCCGGGCAGTGCATATGACGCAGGACATTTGCCCCGTTCTGCCCCTGGGCAGTCCTCGCTACCCCTGGGGCAGATACGGGGCTCAGATGGGGGAAGACAGGGTAGAGCCTGATACACTGTTATAAGAAAATGCCCATTTTACTGTTACCACCAGCAAAAAAGAGATTGGGCCCTGTGTGTTTGCAGGCACCCGTCCTGGCAGGCTGGACCTGGCTGTTGCCGCCATCTCCTTGGATCTCCCGGAAGGCAGGAAGGAGCCCCACAGCATGTGCCAAGGCTGGTCACATGTAGGGAGACTTGGTCACATGTTGTGGGCACCCTTCCTGCTTTCCAAGACAGTGAGGACGGCTGCAGCAATGGGCCGTCATGCCCTCAAGACTTCCTCCCATTCCACGGATGGAACGGGGGAACAATTGGCCTGATCAGCGGCCAAGATACGCCAGTGAGGAGCCGGCGTATCCGGACTCACGTAGATAACTCCTCCTCTCTCTTTCTCCCTCTCATACATACATGTCTCCGCAAGACAGTGATTTTGGTTTTCCAGAAAAAAGTCAAAGTGGGAAATTTTCCAACACTCTAAATAATAATATCTGAGCAGAGTTGTACCTTATGTATCTTATATAAACAGTTTAACTTCGTTTTGCTGGGGCAGAACTGTGTGATTATCAGCTTCACTCACTCACTCCATTTCAAGTTGAGAAAAATCCGATTCAGTAGAACTGGTTGAATAGGGCTTGTTTACACTGGCCAGAATACGCTGACTTCCAACTGATGTATTTTGACCTCAGAATTTGCCCAGATCCCCCCGCCATGAATTCCACATGCAGACGCTGGGCGCCACACGCACACACTGACCGGTATTCAGGCCTTTCCTGAATAACTATCCTGGCCCAAGACTCGGCTGTCCTTTCCCTCTGGGCTGCAATTGGATTTTTTATAATTATTGTATGTTTTAATTTTTTTTCTAATTTAATATATTTTTTATTATTGTATGTTTTTAATCCTTTATAATTTAATATTATTTTAAGTAGTGGGTGGGCTAGGGTATTGTAATTATGGTGTTTTTATATTGCAAGCCGCCCCGATTGTGTTGCAGAGGGGCGGGATAGAAATAAATAAATAAATAAATAATAATAATAATAATAATAATAATAGTTAATGTTATTGTTGGTGGACATCACACTGTCTGAAACCAGGACAGAGGCCCTCAGAATTTGATCAAGGCTGATCACATCCAGAGGGTCTTGGTCATGTCCTGAGGGCCTCCATCCTGGCTTCAGGACTGGGAATAATGGGAGATGTAGTCCAACACATCAGAAGGAAGCTGCCAAGCTTGGTCATGACCACTGTACTGCTCCTATACATGATCTGGTCTCTTTCAGAGTGTACTGAAGTTCAACATTGTGTTGGCAATACATTTCCTTCCTAACTCAATACAGATATCTGGGCAGATGGAGAGGATATTATTGTATACAGAGTATTATATACAGAGATTGTTGTATATAGGATTTCATCTGCATCAGGAGTTATTTTGCTTGGTCTTCATAGAAATTTCTGGATAGAGAGCAACAGCTCTTGGTATAGAGCTTGCTAGCAGCACAAAGAAAATACAAATAAAAATAAAAATGGAGACACAAATACATTCCATAGCAAATATACTGGCAGACAAAGATTTGGAGTAGAACGTCTGTGCCCCAAATTGAGACAAATGGCAGGGAGAAATCCAGCAGAATCTTTTGCAGATGTTCGAAGAATCCTCCGAATCCCCCCCCCCGAAGGTGCCCTATATGATATCCAATACTACACACTGTGAAACAATAATCCAAGAGAGAACGGGACTGATCCGGGGCCAGAATACACCGGTGCGATGCCAGGGTATTCTTGCAGGTCTAGACAAGCCCTCAGAGACCAGGGTTCAAATCCTTTCCCAGCCTGAGGAAACTATTGAGTGACCTTGGGCAAGTCTTGAGCCCATTTCCAGGTTCTCCAAAAATCTCCCCCGCCCCTCCGCTGCTCCTTTCAATAGGCCCTCTTGCAGTGTTGTCTGCCACTCTGCAGTCTCAACTTGTACAATGACAACAAGCCGTTTCTTGGCTCTGCTACACCAAGCTTGTTTAACTCGCCTCATCTGGCAGGTAGTTTCAGGAGGGGAAGGATTTTTGACAAGTGCCAGGAAGAAAAGGCAAAGCCACCTGATGGAGCTGGCAGGCACTTCCACACTGCTAAAGGGTGCCATTACAAGAATCAAATAAAGTATTTTTTTTTAATGATTAAAATTTTTTAAAAACTCATAAATATATTTGAAACATAATGCTGTACAGTATTGCTGTTGGTTTTTAATGGATATGCTTTAAAACAATTTAAAAAGTGATATTTTAACCTTTTGTGTGTTTTATTGATGACAGATTTTAATTGTGTCTGTTTTCATTTTGGTAAGATGATGATCATAGAATCCTAGAGTTGGAAGAGACCACAAGACCCATCTAGTCCAACCCCATGCCATGCAGGAATACACAATCAAATCATTCCTGACAGATGGCCATCTAGCCTCTGTTTAAAAACCTCCAAAGAAGGAGACTCCACCACACTCCCAGGCAGCAGCAGATTCCACTGCCAAACAGCTCTTACTGTCAGGAATTTCTTTCTAAAGTTTAGGTGGAATACCTTTTCCTGTAGTTTGAACCCATTGCTCTGTGTCCTAGTCTCTGGAGCAGCAGAAAACAAGCTTGCTCCATCCTCAGTATGGCATCCCTTAAGATATTTAAACATGGCTATCATGTCCCCTCTTAACCTTCTCTTCTCCAGGCTAAACATGCCCAGCTCCCTAAGCCATTCCTCATAGATGTCGGCTTCCAAACCTCCCACCATTTTGGTCACCTTCCTCTGGAGACGTTCCAGCTTGTCATGATGATGACAAAGTATATGGTTCAGCACCTTGGTTAGTTCTTTTAAAATTTACACCTAAACTTGGAGTGGATTCCTCACTCCACAGGGACACCACCAGCCTCCACAGGTGTTGTGCGTGTACGAGAGACCCAGGTTCAAATTCTTGCACGTGTCACCGGATGTCTTTTAGTGGCTTCTCTCATTCTCCAAAGCACAGAGGAGTTCTGGACAAAGCTCGTATTTGAGAGAAAGGTTGCAAACCCATAGTCTTCACCAGCGTGGATGTCGTACAGTACCACGGCTTCATTAAATAGTCACAATTCATAGCATATGTGCAAAGAACACAGAAAGCCCCCTGTCCCCAAGGACCTTAAAGTCAAGAGAGACACACAAGAGAGAAACGGATGAAGGGAAGTCAGATGAAAACTGGAGCAACCGGAAAGAATATGTGATTCTTGCAAGCTCACATATTTAGGGTTCAGTCAGGGATAGGATGAGGACTTTGGGATGGTTCTGATATCCCTCAACAAAGAAGGCCTTTACAGTTGTGGCACCTTCTTCATAGAACACCCCCTCCCTGGAAAGCTCACCTGGTCCTTACCTTCTTTACAATCTTTCTGGCCCCAGACTGATACTTTTTTATTTGCCAAGCCATTTTAAGATTCATGGTTTCATCACTCTTCTCTTTTGCAACTGGCTTGGCTTGGCTTTGAATTTTGTTTTACATGCGATAGTGTTTTTAATCTTCACTGCTGATTTTTATCTTGGTTTTGTTACGTCTTGGCTCTGGCCATTGCTTTATGGTTTGACGTTTATTCTTATGTTTGTATTTTATACACACGCGCACATGCATTCGGCGATCCAAAAGTACAATAAATAAATAAATTGTACTGCCAGGGATGGAGAAAAGACCTTCAGTGATTTTCTGTCTCCTGTGCCAAAGTAACTTGGCTGAATATTTACACATATGGAGGAGAGACCCCATCTACTGCTCAGCCTCAGGTAGCAAAATGGCTTGGGACATCTCTGCATCCACTGGCCATATTCACATCAGATGCACGGAGATCCTTTGTAGGGTCTGCTTACATCCAGGGCCACAAACCTTTGGTTTAGCAGCCATGGCTACCATACTGTAGCCCCAGTTTACACCCGCTGGCTACCAAGACTAATAAGGAATTTATAGCCATTTATTTATCTCTCCTACTGTGCTGCTGTCCCCTCCATTTACGATAGCGGTGGGCAATGGTCCAATGCTATGGAACTGCATTAACAACAACCCCCCAGAGAACTTGGGAGTGTTGGACCTTGCAAAAAAGCCTCCCCACCCCGAATGCTCCCAAGCACCCTCTGGGATTGTGGTGACATTCCCCAAAGTTGGTGCTTTAACTTAGGACATTACCAGGCTAGTGTCTAAAAATGCTATAATTCCGCAAATGAAGAGAGTGAGAACATCACTGTGCTGTTATTGCACGTAGCTGTAATCATGTGAAAGAAACACTACAGAATTATCGCACGACGATCACTAGCACTTTAAGAATGGGAGTTTACTTCTGCAATTTGGCACGGGCAAGATTTCAGTGGTTCCCACGAGAAGATGCGAGTGTGCTTAAAACTAAAACCCCACCTTAATTAACAAAGTACAAGCACTGGAGCAAACAAAAACATGCAAACTAAAGGGGACAGTTCATAAAAAGAGCGTCCTGTGCTTTGTTTTTGCGCTCTTCCCTGGAGGTTTTCTTGCTGAGGACCGCCCATTCATGCCTTAATCTCACGATTACAACAGGACGTGGTTTTGCACACCATCAATAGCTCGAAAAAAAGCACTATTGACAAGCTATTGACGGCTTATCCTGAGAATTGTAAATAATGCCTTGTCCACAGCCGGAGAATGGTGTAAGAACACAAAGACGATGACGGCGTGCAGTGGGGGGAGCATTCGTGCTATCCTGATGTCGTAATCCCATGATTTTTGCCATATCTGCATCATAGAATCATAGAGTTGGAAGAGACCACAAGGGCCATCTAGTCCAACCCACTGCCAGTGATTCTGAGATTACATCTGCCAGTTCTTTTGATATCTTTGGGTGTAGTTCATCTGGTCCGGGAGACTTGAATTCATTTAGAGTAGCCAGGTCTTCCTGTACTACCTCTTTACCTATTCTGTTATGCATTTCCCCAACTGCATCATATCTGATAATATCGTTACTGTTTCTACCTTGGGTCCCATATTGGGAGAAAGGCAGTTATAAAGTAAATTAATAAATACATTTTTTAAAAGTTGGGATTCATGGGGGCCCAAACAGCCAAGGCCCTGCAGTCTACATGACCCAAAATACTCGTCCTTGCCTCCGAGGCCTTGACCCCCACAAAGACGTTATGTTACGTTTCTGATACGTGCTTCCTTTCTTCTGATAGATGGCTCAGTGGACATCTGACAAAGCTTGACTTTATTTATCATGGAAATGAGGCCTAATAAGACTTCAGATTGGCTGGATTCTGCAGTAGCCAAAGAGGCATGAGGGGGACTTCTGTTGGCTACAGGAGTGCATTTAATTAGCTCCCGGTTTGCGTTCTCTCCTCCCTCCACGCACCACCCCTAATTTATTTTTTTTAATCATGTAAAAGTGTCTCCCCAACCTGGTGCCGTAAACTCTTTTATTTTGCTTGCGGCTGAGAGCAGCCCTATGGGCGTCATTGAAATTCAAGCGAATGTGGGTAATTTTTCCCCCTCCGAACATGGCTGGTTTCTCTCAAAATAAACCCGGCTCTGGCTTTTGACAAGCTCTAATGAAAAACAAATTGTTATATTACTTAGAAAAATAATTTGAAGGAAGCCTGAATTAGTTGTCGAGGTGGGAAAGTTTCAGCTACTTGCAAATAGGGTTTTTGGGAAGGTTATTTATTTTAAAAATGTTGGGCTGGGAAAGAGACAGCCTTGTTTGTTTCAGAGCTCACCTTACCAGAGACATGAATCATACCTTTTTAATCATGACGTGAGTCTGATGGATTGAGAAGGGTCAAGTGAACAGGATTGTTAGCAGTTCCAGGATGGCGGAGTGGCCATCAGGTCCCTCGTTGGCAGGGCATCCAATTAATCAAAGAGCAAGTCGCTTGGAAAATGAAAAGGAACAACTTCATTAAAAAAATGGGGGAAGAAGTCCAACAAGGGCAACCTAGAACTAAGAACTTCACTATTTGTTGCTTTTTGAGATGGTGTCCCAGAATAGAATCATGGAGTTGGAAGAGACCCTGAAGGCCATCCAGTCCAACCTCCCCCCTCTGCTCTGCAGGAAGACGCAATCAAAGCATTCCTGACAGATGGCCATCCCGCCATCTTCAGGGACCTTTTACACCTGTGTACGCCAGACAAGTCTTGAAGAGAAACGACAACGCAGAAAGAATCACAACCCGGAAACATCACCCAAGGAGACCTGCTGTGCTTTCTGCAACTGGACTTGTTTATCTCAGATTGGCCTTTTCAGTCATCAGCGCGCTTGCAGAAAGTGCGGGATGAGTCTTTCCCGAATCTTTGTTTGCAAAGAAAAGCCAGACACCAGTATTAGCAACAGAGAACTCCAGGTTAACGTGAAATAAAATGTTTTTATTAGAAATGCCAAAACTGACACACAAGAATATCACTCACATGAGCCACACTAGGCTAACTGAAAAAGGAAACGGAGAGGTTAGATAGCAAGAGATTCGGGAGTCGGGTGATAAATTGCCATTCCCAGAAGGCAAAAGTTCCTGGATGCGTAGAAGCTCGGACATAGGTCTAAGGGTGGCACAGAGATGCCGCTAGAGTGGGGTGTCTATCTGAGGCACACTTTGCTATTGTTTGAGCAGCGATAGGTTAATTCTATTTGAATGTTGCCTTTTTGTATGTATTTAATGGAATTATACTCATTTTAATTTGAAAGCTGCCTTGGGCCCCAATCTTAAGAGAAAGGCAAGGCATAGTGGTGGTGGTGATGATACCAATGCCCGTCCTTCTGTGGCCTTTGAAATCTCCATCCCATCTGTCTGTACCCCAGAATCTAGCCCTGCAAAGGGTTGGCTGTCCCTTGGTGGGTTCAAGTGAAGGCTGTGCATCTCAAGGGAAGGAGAGTCCAGCCCTGCCGGAAGTCTGTGTTGCAGACAATTATTTCACCTGGGCCAGTCTTGACTTTAGACAAGAGGTGTTTATATCCCTGCCTTATTTTTAGGGCTCTATGGGGATCCCAGCTTCTGATGCCGGGTCTTCCTTTGGGGTATCAGTTACTCTCAATAGCCGGAAGAAAGTGGCTTTTCTGGCAGCCGTTTTTTCCTGCAAGGCTTCAGCTACCAGACTTTTGATGTTTTCTCCAGTATCACTTTCTGCAAATGGGAAGGGAAGCAGAGCTAACCCCAGCTCTTTTCATTTCAGGCCAAATGGGACACCTCTTGGTGAGATATAAATCTAATCTGAGAGTGGCATTTTTCAAACAGTGCCCCCCCCCTTCCAAAAAAGAAAAAGCCTGTATCAGCAATGCATGGAGCTTTGCTGGTTGTTAACTTCCATCAAGTCAACTTTGACTTATGGTAACCCTCTGCATGAATTATCACCTTCTTATCTGGTTTACTTACAACTGCTGCAGCCTTTCCTAGCTTGTGTGTCCTTCCTCATTAATACTTTTTGCCATCTTGGCCGCACTCTGTTGTTGCTTGGCCATACTTGTCCCAGTTTTCATCTGTGAAATCTTGGAGGGTGTGGGAACATCACTAATGATAAGATTCTAGCCTCAGTGCCTGGACCCCTTTCTTTGCTCCTTGGGGTGAGGAAGAGAAATCTCAAAATGAGAATGCTGCCTTAAAAAAAAATGTGTGTGTGTATTCCTCATTTGTTAGACTTGGTGGTGTCATTTGAAAGACATCATCTCTTCAGGTGTGGCTGATGCAGGTTGCTCCCCGTATCTGCAGGGGATATATTCCTGGACTTAACATTTTTGAATGAAACTGTGGATAATAGCAAACCCTATTAAAATAAAGGACTTCCGGTACAAATTTACCATACAGTTGCGTTGGAGGACCTAGTGATTCCTACAGAGGACACCTCTCTAGGCTTTTTCAGTGGGAATCCATGATCTGTGCCCCTCTTTTTTCAGCCGGGGATAACTGAAACCATGGATATTGGTTCTGCTGATACAAGTGGTGACCCACGTCCCGCTTAATGGCATCAGTATGGACTGTCCTTGGACTCAGTTTCTGGCCCTGAAATCTCAGGGTTTGGGATAATTTGGACCTAGCAACCTTAATTGCTTGGCCCAACTAGACTTGGCTCCACTGATGTAACAGTTGAATGGTGAGTCCACACTTAGATAAACACCTGCATTTCAGTGGTTCTACCCTAGTTATGAACTAGAAATAAGATGTTAGATGGTGTATCCCATGAAAACCCAAGAGAGACAGAGAGAGAACACCAGTCAACCCAAGAGAGACTGTAACTCCAGTCTCAAAATGTGTTGAGGTTGAAGGGGAGTAACTTGCTTGGCAGCTTTCACATGGGGTCCTCGTGGAAATTAGAGGCTGTGGTCAGATCTGTGGTTCTCTTCTGCCTGTCCTTGAGGGCTGTTTCCATCACAGCGGGAACACGGATGCCTTGTGGCTTTTTTTCCTGCCCTCAAATCAGTGCGCCATGGCTGGGAAGGGAGCCCCAACTGAACGCAGGCCAGGTTGGACTTGCCTCCTGTCCCTTTGGCGCTTCTGCATAAACACGTTGGTTTTGCAGAACCCTTTGGGGTCCTTTTGAGCTGTCAAAACAATTTGTGCCGCGTGACTGTAGGCAGACCGCAAGAAAACAATGTGCGTCGCATGTCCTTAATGTGAAGAAGTAAAAAGCACAGAAAGCCAAGGTTTTCCAGCAGTAGATTTATTTCCCCCTCTACGTACTTTCCCCAAATCTGTCACACTTGGATATAATTGTGTGTCTTCTTTGAAAGGAAATGATGCAGATGATTCTTTTGTGTTAAAGGACTGAATTTATTTCAAATATTTGTAGAGTCCCAACTTTGCACAAAAGGCAAGGTACAAATCAGGCAAAGTGAGGTCTCTGGGCTGCATTCGGCCAGTTCGGACCCTTCTGGGGCACCCAGAGGACTAATATTTGCCCCAATATGCCCCCTAAATCCTGTAGGAGGCAGGAAGGTCATTTTCCACTACATGGCAATATTAGGTGCAAAGAGGCTTTCAAACACACACACACACACACACACACACACACACATACACTGGACAGGAACTGAATAAGCATGTCCAGAGGAGGGCGACTAAAATGGTGAAAGGTCTGGAAACCATGACTTATGAGGAGAGACTTAGGGAGCTGGGTATGTTTAGCCTGGAAAAAAGACGGTTAAGAGGCGATATGATAGCCCTGTTTAAGTATTTGAAGGGATGTCACGTTTTTGACAGTAAGAGCTGTTCGGCAGTGGAACACACTCCCTCGGAGCGTGGTGGGGTCTCCTTCCTTGGAGGTCTTTAAACAGAGGCTGGATGGCCATCTGTCGGGGATGCTTTGATCAAGATTTCCTGCGTGGCAGGGGGTTGGACTGGATGGCCCTCGTGGTCTCTTCCAACTCTACAATTCTATGATTCTATGATTCTATGAGTTGCATTGGAGGACCTAGCGATTCCTAGAGAGGATGCCTCTCCAGGCATTTTCCAGCACAACTCTATGGTATGTGTCCCTATTTTTTCCACCATGGATAAGTGAAACCATGGATATTGATTCCGTGGATATGTGGGGGGAGGACCTGTATTTTGCTTAATTTCCTATAATTCAAAACTTGAGGATTATTCGGGGGCGGGGGGTTGTCACAGAATGTATGCAGCCTGACAGTCATTTTTTCTTTTAAGCATCTTGCCAAGGCCTTGCTGATTGATTTATGAATCTGAATTCTGTAAAGTATTAGTGGGAGAATGTTCCAGAAAGGAGTGTTCCAATGAGGGAAAGCAGATTATTTTGGTTTTTGAACGCTATAAACTCTTGGCTCTCCACAGCCTTGCAAAGCCAACCCAAGTCAACTATTGCCCTGCAGATGTTGCAAAGTGATTTCATTTGGAGTGATTTCACATCATTTTTCTTCTTCAGTGAAGCCATAAGTAGCTTGCAAAAAGAGATGGCTCATACAACCTGCCTCTTCTTGTTTCCAACTTTATACCAAGTCCACCCGCCATGATACCTCTTAAACTTTCCCCCATGGTTCTATTTGGTGTTCCTCAAAACACTGAGATGATTTTTGCTCCCAGAAGAACTTGGTCACAGATGCTTGAAGGCATCCCATTTTGTACTATTATTATTTATTATTTATTGTATTTATACCCCACTCTTCAGCTACAAAGGCTATCAGAGTGGCTTACAAATGGTTAATTTAACAGTTCCCTGCCCTGGACAGGAATCAGGCCCTTATTTAGGGGGCAAAAATCATGTTGGTATAGAAGAGCATCCCCCATAGAATCATAAAATCATAGAATTGGAAGGGTCCTCATTGGCCATTGAGTCCAACCCTCTGCTCAGTGCATGATCTCCAGCTAGTGCATACCTCCAGCAGGTAGCTGTCCAGCCTTTTTTGGAAGACATCCAGAGAAGGAGACCTCAACACCTCTCTAGGCAAGTGGAACTGCCAAGAATTTCCTTTTAATGTTCAATTGAACATAACCCTCCTGTAACTGAACATCACTAGACCTGGCCCTGCCCTCTGAGGCATCAGAGAAAAAGTCTGCACCCTCCTCTGTGTGGCAGCTCTTGAGGTACTATTTAAAGAGCTCAATTATGTCACCCTCCATCTTCTCTTCACTAGGCTGAACATGCCCAGCTCCTTCAACCTTTGGTCATCTGTTTTCTTCTCCATCCTTCTTATCATCCTTGTTGCTCTCCCCTGAACCAGCTCCAACTTGTCTCTATCTTTCTTAAAATGAGGGACCCAGAACTGAACACAGGACCCCAGATAAGGCTTAGTAGCACAGAATATAATGGGATTATTACTTCCCTTGACGTGGAATATAGTAAGACTACTACTTCCCTTGGAGAGCCAATATGGTATGGTCATTTGATTCAAATCCCCACTCAGCCATGGTAACCCATTGGGTTACACTCTCTCAGCCTCAGAGGAAGGCAACAGCAACCCCCCTCTGAACAAATCTTGCCAAGAAAACCATCTGATAGATTTGCTTTAGGTCACCATAAGTCAGAAAACAACTTAAAAGCATCTGACAACAATGATTTAAAAGTTGAATGCAGTAGGAAAAGAGAAAGGCCACAACACTGGACAATTGATACACTCAAGGAACTGATTGATTGACTGATCAATCAATCCAATCAGGGATTTTTGAGGAGCGACTTAGGGAGCTGGATATGTTTAGCTTGGAGAATAGAAAACTAAGAGGTGACAGGATAGCCATCTTTAAATATCTGAAGGGATGTCACATAGAAGATGGAGCCAGCTGTTCTAGAGACTAGAACATGAACCAATGAATTCAGGTTAGAAAAAAAGAGATTCCAGCTAAACATTAGGAAGAACCTTTTTGCTGTAAGAGCTGTTTGACAGTGGAGTAGACTACCTGGGATGTGGCGCACTCTCCATCTTTGGAGGTCTTTAAACAGGAGTTGGATGGGCATCTTTCAGGAGTGCTTTGGTTGTATATTCCTGCATGGTGGGGGTTGGACTAGATGGCCCTTGTGGTCCCTTCCAGATCTAAGATTCCATGATTCCAAGGAAGCCATGGTTGATGGCATGGTTTCTTGGAGACCTTGTCGTAATTCAAAGCCAACTTGATGGCAAATAACAATAAGAACAAGCACGATTTATTCCAAACAAGACTATATAGTCCCTGCAGAAAATGAATGCCTGTCTTCATTCCTGCCTCCTTTCTCCTCTATATCAAGGAAGGAACTTCCCTGGGGTTCCTAAAGACTCCACTGTGAAAGCTTCTCACAAGGACCTGTGGAATTCTCTCCCCACCTCTCCGGGGCCTTCCATCTGCTTTTTATGGACCCACATCTTGACACCTTTGCTTAGGCTCCACCAGAAATACTTGGGAGATATTTTGGCACCCGCCACTGGAGGGGAGGCAGGCAGAGAAAGGGGGGCAGGCGCCTGTCCTTTAAAACAGCCGAAGAGGGTAACTCGACACCCAAGTGCTGAGTTTGGGTTAAGAGCCATACTTTTGACAGGGCAATAAATTGCCTCCACTTCTTGTTTTTTAAAGGAGAGGGGGAGACCTCTCTCTCTCTCTTTCTCCCTTTCTCTCCTTCCCTCCACACACCTCTTTTCTTTCTTTTTTTCCTCCCCATCTTAAAAACTTTCTCTAAATTCCTGGAACTGACTTGGCAGGGCAACCACAGGGTTCTCCTCACTTGGGAAGAATATGTATATGTATATATGGTATGCACTTGTAAAATTTGGGAGGGTGCCTTGGCTCCCTGGCATGCCCATGGCTTTCTGCAGTCTGTCACTGGCTTAAATTACTCCTTGAAACTCCTTTGCTATTCCACCTGCAACCGGGAAATCAATGTGTGATGTTTTCCTGAGATCCCCTGTGTGTTGCCTGGAGCAACAATGGCTTGTATCTGGTCTCTGCTGGATTGTTTGCTCAGCTACACGAAAGCCATCAACTTCCTACTGTCAGAGGCTGGTGGTTTCCATTTCGGAGCAGTGGTGGCTTGAATCTGCTCTGGGCTTTAGTCTGAACTTTAAAGGACTTACTGAGGGGAGAGGTGTATGGAGAACCTGCTCTGTTTTGTACCCCAAATTTAAAAGGAGCAGAACCCTACCCACCCACCTGTAGCTTCAGCATCTTGGATAGCTCCTTTAAAGTTCAGACTTAAACCCAAGATGGAATCACCACCCCACAGATGTGGAAGCCACAAGCTGCCACTGCTTCCCATTGGGTCCTCTTAAGATTATCTATAGGAGCCTGCCTTCAGTGCAGCAATAACTCCCAGATGAAGAAATTGGTTCAATTCAAGGATTTGGTAGAACAGTTACATACGGTGAAATCTAGATGATGACGCCAACAGAAGTGGTCCCATTGACTCAACTGGAACTTGGTAAGCCAACATTTATCTAGGTTCCATGGATTCAGTGGGTCTACTGTGGTTGGGAGTGATGGTTAGATCTAAGCCTCTGTCCCCATATTGTCCTTCTGTCGTTGTGAAAGGTAACATGAGAGGCAGTATGGTGCAGTGATTAGGGAGATGAAAGTTCAAGTCTTCACTGAGCCATGAAACTTGTTAGGTAGCCTTGGGCCAGTCTCTCTCTCTCTCTCTCTCTCTCTCTCTGATCTGCCTGGACAGAACTGCCTGTTAAACTATGGAACTGCCTGCTGAAAGTACCTACAGCTTAGATGCTTTTAAAGGGGAACTGGACAAATTCATGTGTGTGTATGAGCCTCCAAGTTGCATACCAACTTATGGCAACCCCATGAATTTCAGAGAATTTTCTTAGGCAAGGAATCCTCAGAGGTGGTTTTGCCAGTTCCTCCCTCTGCAATCTAGCCTACAGCACCTGGGATTCATTGGCAGTCTTTCTGGGCTTGGGGAAGGTTCTTTTCTCTCGTTCTTTAAAAAAAAATCAAGTGGAATGCATATAGGACATGATCCACCAGAAAATCTTCTTCTACAGTCTCCATGGAAACCAATGGGAACTGCACAGGAGCAGAAATGTCAATTCAATTCTCTGCAGGAGAATTTTCCAGCAGATTGCATTGTTCTTTGCAGTTGGGGCAGGCATCTCTTTTAGGTACTGTAAAATTTTGGTCGCCCTCCTCTGGAGACATTCCAGCTTGTCAATATCCTTCTTGTTCAGAGGGGGTTTGCCTTTGCCTTCCCCTGAGGCTGAGAGAGTATGACTTACCCAAGGTCACCCAGTGGGTTTCCATGGTCGAGGGAGGATTTGAACCCTGCTCTTCAGAGTCCAGCACTCAAACCATCACACTGGCTCTATCTCTAGTATACACCGTCCAATACCAGAGACTGGCTGGTTCCTGAGGCATTGTTCCATCTCTGTGAGTTTCCTTAGCCCTCACACTAACAGCCACTCCCCAATTTCTACATTGAACAGTTTGCAAATTGCATTCGGCAGCTCCCAGTTGATTCGAGTACTGTCTGGCAGCAAATATGAGCTTCCAAGTGCCTACCATATGCTTACAACAATCTGCAATCCGACCCCCCACTTGTATACTTGTCTGGGGGTATCTCCCCATTTTCTAGCACTGCGGGGGGGGGGTTCTCTCACCAGGGTGAGGGGAGCGAAACATGAGGAATAATTGTTGCCGGTGTGTGTGCGGAGGTGCTCAAGGAGCAGGGAAACAACTCTTTCCCCCCTGAAATTAATCCAGCGAGAACCATGAATCCACAGTATTTCATATCACACTTCATAAAACTCCAGTCATAATCCATAAAACTGACATTATTAGATTAAAAAAAAAAACCGGAGGGGCTCAGCTCCTCCTCTCAGGCCCGTGCTCATTAGACATTCTGTAGTTTTATAACCTTACAGTTCCTACCCAATTACCATGATTAATACTGTGTCTTAATAAAAGAAATCCTTCGCGATGCTGGGCCAGAGTTGGCAGGAGGGGAACATTGGGTTGGAAGAGGTCAGGCCTTAATGTGATCCAGGTCTGGTCGGCCTTGTTCAGCTTGGCAACCTGTTTTCCAGACCAGGGGTCAATCGTGGTAAATTTGAGGAGGGCATTGGGAGTGTGTTATGGTGGTGGTGGGAGATATGGGGCAGGAGGAAAGAAATCCAACCACGTGTCCTGTTTCCCTCAGGGACTCCTGTCTTGGTGGGAAGCTTCCCATGCTCTTAGCCATAATTTGGAATTATTGCATTATGAGTTTTTCTGCCATTTTTCTGCGTTGAAAGGAACCCTGCCATTTTGAAAGCGGATGTGGGTGGTTGGCGTGCTCCCCAGAGGCGAGGGAACCATTGCAATGCATGCCTTGCGGCTGGGGCTTGCCATTGCCCCTGTACTGTCCTACACCATTTTTAATAGGGACTTGAGTATTTGGGGGTCTTGGTATCTTCAGGGGTCTTGGAACCAATCCAAGATACCAAGGGCCTGCTATAGATAGAGGCCATGTCAGGGCTGGGCTTGACTTCTATAAAGAAGAGGCATTGAGACTGGTGGTGACCACAATAGCCAAGCCACATCTCACCCCAAAAGGAAGTCCTCCTCATGGAAAGGTGCAATGGAGTGTCTGAAATCCCAAACAGTCATATCCCAGAGTCCCACATTTTGTGGCAGGTGTCAGTTGTTTTTATCTCCATGCCATCCTGTTCCCTCCTTGGTCCCCATGAAAGACTTTCCTGCTTTGAGCCAAAGAACATCAACTCAGAGAGAATGTGTCAGGTTCATAATTCCACCTTTCAGAGGCCAGATTTGGATTATGTTGGTATCCTGCTATTTTTAATTTAATTTTATTTCATTTTTTTTTTGACAGCTGGTGGAAATAAGATTCGTGTTCTTCTGGCTTCCAACCAATAAAGGGAGGTGAATCATTTCCCCCCTGCCCCAAACAAAAAAAACTGGGAAAACAGAATGGACCACCCACTTAACTATACATAAAGCAGGAACGTGATCCTGTGTCAGAAGTGGCAAACCAGGGAATTGCTTTCTTAAAATTGCCTCAATATTATAAAGTGGAGTGTGGGGATCGGATTAAATAAGAGATGTGAGATTTCCTAGCAAAGTAGTTAATTGGGGAATATTACTGGCGTGGGTTGCTTAACCCTCACCCTGGCAGAGGAAAACCGCTTTCCCTGAATGTCTAAATCGGGGGACATTTTGTGAACCCAATGAGAATCCCAATGTGTTGCCGGGTAGGAAAATGCCCAATGCCTACAGGAGTAGCTTGTTGGTGCAGAATCCGGGGGGATCCCAAAATAACCAGACACTCAATGCCAGAAAATGCAGGTTGAAGGACATGGGATATTTGTATTAAGTAGTTCTCAGTTCTCCTTGTTCTCAATAACCCCCCATCCTCCATATTGGCAGTGGATATGTCCCCTGACTTACCGTGGAAACGTGAAACCATGGATAGTAGTGAAACCTGTTGAAATGAATGACTGCTAGCCCTACTTCCAGTGGGAAAATAACAGAATTGCGCTGGAGGACCTAGAAAATGCCTAGTGAAGACATAAATTTTTTGGACATGGATAAGTGAAACCACGGATACCGGTCCTGTGGATACAGGGGTCGACCTGTAATGATGATGATGGTGGTTATGATGGTGATGATGGAATTTGAGTTGTTCTCAGCAGCTGCCTGCCTGAGTAGGGCATGTTTGTATACAGTTGTATTTTATTTATTTTTAATAATAGCAATAGCATTTATTAGCATTAGCAATAGCATTTGTATTTCTATACCACTTATCAGTGCAAAGCGCTCCCTAAGCGTTTTACAATGTGTTAACTAATTGCCCCCAATAAGCTGAGTACTCATTTTACCGATCTACGGAAATCAACCTTGGAGCCCTGCAGGATCGAACTCACAACGTTGTGGCTGCAGTACCAGCATTTAACCACTGCACCACCATTTTTAAAGCATTCAGTTATTTTTAGGATCTCTTAAGCATCTCTAACATGCTTGGGGAGGTACTAGACAGCTACAGGACATTCTCCTACCCACTTCCTGAAAGTTTACCTTCTCCTTTTCATATTGCTCCTAGGTTCTCCTCATCATCAGTGGGAACCTCAGCTTCCTGAACTGGTTAACCATTGTGCCCAGCATCGCCTGTTTCGACGATGCCTCCTTGGCATTCCTTTTCAGCTCCAAAGAAAAAGGTACCAAGGCCCAAGTCCTGGAGATGCAAGCCAACGAGGCAGCGGGGAAAACACTGCCTTTGCAATATGGTGAGTCATTCCCGCCCCCATCTTGTACTAGTGGGGCAGTGGAGCTGCTCCAGGTTTTAGTCTGAACTATAAAGGAGCTATTTGACCCCTAAATAACATTACAATCAGCCTTTGGTATTGTTCCAGGACGCTCTATGGATACCAAAATCCATGGATGCTTAAGTCCCATTATATACAATGGTGTAGTAAAATGGCATCCCTTATACAAAATGGCAGACATCAAGGTTTGTTTTTTGGATTCCTCTCCCCCAGATATTTTCAAGCCATGGTTGTTTGAATCCATATATGCAGAACCCGTGGATACGGAGGGCCGACTGTACTGGTTCTTTGACTGATGACTAAGAATAGCCTTGTGGAATCAGCATTTTTCTGAGATTACATCAGTAGATATGTTGCTTCTACTCTGTCAGGATTGGCCCCTGCAGTGCCTGTTCCTGCAATTGTCAGTTATTTTCCTGTTACCTTGGTAGTAATTGTGCTTTCATTTTTCTGTGCTTGCTAATGAGCGGCTGTTGCCAACAGTGGGGTGGTGGTGGTAACGGTTTCAGCTGTTTTGAGGAGAGATAAGGAAAGCAGCTACAAGGTGAGCCTGGGAAAAGGAGGCTGGCCGGTGTAAGGGAATGTGATGTCAGGAGATGATGGATAGCCAATGGGATCAAAGCCCAGCAGATTTTGTAGATTGCAATATGCTTTTATTATAGTGTGTGTCCGTTAAGTTTCAGTTCTCAGCAACAACTTTGTATGGAATGCTTCTTGGATTTCTGTGCCAATAAAGTTTTCTTATCCACTCTGAAACAGCTGATCACAGAGTCTGGATGCTAGTACATGGCATACTGTCTGGGACTCTTCTAGAAACAAATGTTCTCCATCTCCATTTATGTTCAATGTGGGTTTTTTTTTAAAAAAAATCCAGCTTGCAGAGAGGAAAAGAGTGAAGAATAGAGGCATGATGGTCAAAAGACCCTCACCCTCATACCCAAGTAGGAAGTGTTGGCATAGAAGCTGGTGCCTTCCATGTCTGTGGACCTGTGAATTGGTTTCAGTCTGAACTATCCATGGTGCTGATCCCTGCTCCCTCCAATAAATTCAGCACCTTGGAAAAATCCTGGATTCACTACCCCCATGGACATGGAAGCCATCCATACCACCTCTGATTGCTCTGTCTAATGAGGATGCATATTTTTCTCAGTTGCATAATGGAGAATCCTCTGACATCATTTTCATTTTAAAATCTTGAGGGCTAGGAACTTGGTCTTTAAAAAAAATCCAAGGATGGAATTTCCAAAATTTTGAAGGGGACATCCTTCTTCTAGCAATGACCTTCGGTTGTCTTGGCTACCCTTTCTCCTCTGCTAAGTTTTGTGAAAGCTGAAAGATAACCACTGTACTGCATGACCCCCCCACGAGAGACAAACAATCAGCAATTGAGTCTGAGAAGTAAAGGCATTCCTTTTGAAATATCCTGGCCTAAAGAGTGTCAGTTTTTATATTAAATGAATTCCTCTCTCTTTTGGTTTCCATGCAACTTAATGCATCCGGTGCTTCTGAAATACCGCTCCTACTTTCACAAATGTGTACCAGGGGCCTAGATCTCATTTTGGAATCATCTGCTTCTCCCAAAATATTCTTAGACTAAACAGTTTATCAGGCCCTTGGAGGGGGTTTAAACAGCAACCATTCTCCTGCAAAGATAGGAGGGATGAACTATTTGTGTTGGTCTTTAATTATTATTATTTTTTTAAAAAACAATAATCTCAGGACATAAGAAAAGTCAGCTTTGCTTATTTGTCTGATATTTGACGACATCCCTTCCTGTTTCCATTATTGGATGCAAAGCTGCTCTCATAGCTTCAAGAAAGCTGCAGCCTCCTGAGTAGGTTTGCATGCATGGAGAATTGCCAAATTATAACAACAACAATAAAGCATTTTCGGGGGGAAGCAGTAAAAGAGAAAGTTCATTTCATTGCCCCCCCAGGATCCCCCATGGTCAAACCCTTGTGGAGGTGAAGATAGTTCTACCAAGTCTGGAGCCCCCTGCCCTCCCGGGGTTCAAAACAAAATTTTGCATTTCCCCCCCCCAAAAAAAAACTTGACCTCAAAATGACCACTAGGGACCCAGAAGAATCCCCTGGGAAGTATTTGGGGAGGATTGGAGGAGGGAAAAAACCCACTCCACATTTTTTTCCAGGAGTGAGTGCAGTGGGGTGTGTGAGGTATGTCCCTCCAAGATCTTATGGAGGGCTAACACAGCCTCCTAGCCTTCCATAGTTGTCCATGCCTACGTTAGATTTGGAGAGGAATGGAAAGTCAAAGATATTATTTTGGTTGGGGGGAACAGTGCCAAGTGAGCATACTGTTTGCCACCCAATGGAAACATCCTCATCTGCCCGGAGTCCTTTTACTCTTGACACTTGAGAAGTTTGAGTGCTCATAAATATTCCATAACCCTGTAGTAGCAACTTCTGCTATGCCAGTGGCTGGAACCAATGTATTGAGGCCAGCTGTCTTAATGGGCGATGGCTCTAGAAGTTTCAAATCGGGTCACGTGAGCTGGATTCAATTTTTTTTTTATTTTGCCCATTTATATGATCTGGTGGGAAAGTTTTCCTGCCATCCCCTGTGTTCTTTGCTTTTGTTGGATCACTCACAAACCTCTCCTTCCAGCAACATGGAGTGCATTAAAAATGGCCAAACCAAAGTGGCTTGTCAAAAGAAGGTTTTAAAAAGCATTTTTAAGTACACGTTTCTTTATATGGGGGTGGGGAAACCAACCTGTAGCTTTTGTAATCCCTCAGGATCCCCAAGTACCCCCCAAACTGGAAAGCCCTGGGGTTATTTCGTTTTTAATAAAAGGCCTCTTTTCGGTCCAAAATGACCCCGGGAGGACAATATAGGTTGCCCCCTGTATGTGTGGGGGATATGTTCCTTGACTTACTGCAAATACTTGAAACCGTGGGTAATCGCGAACCCCATAGAATAATGCTGGAGGACCTAGGAAATGCCTAGAGAGGCCACCTCCCTAGGCACCTCCAGCCTGACTCTATGGTAACTTTTGGTGGATGTTACCACAGAGTCTTGCTGGAGGACTTAGGAAATGCCTAGAGAGACCTCTCTAGGCACTTCCAGCCTGACTCTGTGGTAACTTTTGGTGGAAGTTACCATAGAGTCTTGCTGGAGGACCTAGGAAATGCCTAGAGAGGCCACCTCTCTAGGCACCTCCAGCCTGACTCTATGGTAACTTTTGGTTGAAGTTACCACAGAGTCTTGCTGGAGGACCTAGGAAATGCCTAGAGAGACCTCCTCTCTAGGCACCTCCAGCATGACTCTATGGTAAATTTTGGAGGAAGTTACCATAGAGTCTTGCTGGAGGACCTAGGAAATGCCTAGAGAGACCTCATCTCTAGGCACCTCCAGCCTGACTCTATGGTAACTTTTGGTTGAAGTTACCACAGAGTCTTGCTGGAGGACCTAGGAAATGCCTAGAGAGACCTCCTCTCTAGGCACCTCCAGCATGACTCTCTGGTAACTTCTGGTGGAAGTTGCCATGAAGTCTCACTGGAGAACCTAGGAAATGTCTAGAGAGACCATATTTTTCAGTTAATGGGTAATTGAAACCACAAGTACTGGTCCCATGCATAGGGAGGAGGAATCTGTATGCGTTGAAATTGTCCCACCAATCCCTCTCATCCAAGGGGCATCTTGGGGCAATAAAAAATGGAAAAACGGAGTAGAGGGGTGGTAAGGTACTCCGTGATTGTTTGTGGGAGGCACAGTTTTCCCAGCAAGTTTAGTCTTGCAATCTATCCCTGTTGTAATGCAAAGTATATTTGGAATGGCATGGTCCAGAATATTCCTGCATGTCAGGGGTTTGGACTAGATGGCCCTTGTGGTCTCTTCCAACTCTATGATTCAATGATCCTACTAACAGCTTTTGCCTATACAAAAGACCAACACCTAGCAGAGAGAAAAACTGCTAGGAACTGGTTATTGATATGGATCCCTCTGGGGCCTACATTTTGGGACCCTCCTTGCGGGGGTGAGGTGGGGAAGACTGTCCCAATGAGCCCCTGCTCTTCAAAATCAACCACAAATATTACCTTGGGCCTAACTACCAACGAAGCATCTCTTGAATATTCATGGGAGAACGAGGCCAAGTTTTATATAATTTGGAATATCCTGATTCCAAAATGTATTGAGCTAGATGTTTAGGCCTAGGGCTTTGTTTCTGTGACACTTTAATCATCTTGGGGGAACGTCTAGAGAGAGAAGGAAAGGAGCAAGCCTATTCTTCCAAAGCGAGCCGTAGCTTTTATTTTACAAAGTCTTTGTTATTAATGTCGCAGCATTTTCAACATTCTTCTTTTTAGCCTCTTCCCAGACTATTTAGAGAGAAGCAGATTTTCAAGAAGATATGCCATAGCTTATTGGCTGAAATCTGCAATGTTGAGACTTTTCTCCTCCTGAACACCACCTTTTTATATATATATATAAAGCAAATGTTTGTTTTCCTAGTGGGACGAGGGAGGAATCGGGGTCACAAAATCACTCCTAGGATGGTGGTCAGGAGGAAATGAGAGTCTCTATTTCTCCATGGAATCCCTGGGCTGCCAGACACCAGTATTTTGAGCCCTGTTGGGGTGCATGTGTGTGTTGGGAAGGAACACTTTCCAGAAAAAAGATATCTGCTTTTTTTGGAGGGGGGAGGAATGAAAAGTCCCTGCCCCCAGGAGCTTACAGTCTAAATTTCAACCCAGGGTAGAAGGAGGTGGGAGGATAACAAAGCAACAGGGAAGGCAAGAAGAAGACCACAGACAGAGGAAATGTAGTCTCATAATTGTTGTGATCATTCACAGGGCTTTTGGTGTAGCACTGTTCTGCTACAACTGCAGCAGGGTTAGGGGGCCATCAGTCTGCCTCTAAGACCCTCTGGGACCCACACAGACTGCCGTAAATGCCTCCAAGCTCCCCAAGCTTTCACTGCTGGTTTTGAAAAACAGGCATTTGTGATGCACAAAAAGGAGAGGCTGGTTTAAAAGTTGAATTGGTGGTCAGGGAATGGAGGAGCTTCCTGTTGTTCCATTCAGATAGTTTCTTGGTCAGGTTTAGCCTTGCTGGGACTCAGAGCTTCTGCAGGGTTGAGGAAGTCAGGAGGCTTATGGATCTGGATGGATTCCTGATGACTCTTGGGGATTTTTCTGCTGCCATGGAAGGTGATCTTGTCAAAGCCTTGGTTGATCCCTGGAATTGGAAAATGACCAATGCAGTAGATACGATAGCTCTTAAGCATCGCTTCTCATGGAGTGGAGCCAGACCATCTCCTTGGTTTTCTAAGGATCTGGCAGCAATGAAATGAGCAAGACTGAGACTAGAGCAATGGTGGCAGAAAACTCAAGAGCGAGTCCAACTGAAAACAGGCTAAAATCTATCTGAAGGCCTATGGTGGTAGCAAAAAAAGGCTTTTCTGGCTAATGCTATTGCATCTTCACAGAACTGATCATTAGAGTTGTTTTAAGTGGTCAGAGATCTGTTACAATCTGGCCCAAAGGAGACTGTGAGCCCCTCAACAGCCCACTGTGAAGTATTTGCCCACCATTTAGCAAATAAAATCACTGATACATTCTGACATTCTGACCCCTTCCCCATCTGCAGTTTCCCACCCCTACTATAAAGATTAAAAATGCAACACATACATACTATTGGAGAAACCCTTCTGTACGGCCAGTTCATTGACAAATGCCTGTCCAAGTAAAAAGATGCAAATTTATCTGCCAATGAAAGGATAGCCAGACTTGTCTTCCTAGGGAGGTAATTCCACAACCCGGGGGCAACCACTGAGAAGCCCCTCTCATGCATCCTTATCAAACAAGCCTGTGATAATGTTAGGATGGTGAGAAAGGCTCCATCCAAGGAACTTAAGACGCGGGCAAGTTCGTAGAGGGAAATACTGTCTTCCAGAGAATCTGGACCTCAGCTTTCCCCTTGGGTTTTTCCATAGGCTGCTACATCCGCAAAGTCGTGAACATATCCTTTGGGGTCTTGATCGCCTTCCTCAGCGTCCCAGTGGTGGTCAATTTGCTGAGCTCCCAACAAGTTATGAACACTTCCTTCAACCCTCTGAGGATAGTCAACACCTACGGGGCATTTGGAAGGTAAGATTCAGGCGACGAGGGGGATCTCCAGCTCCCATCTCTCTCTCCTTGATGTTCTCAATTTCTTCTCTGCCCTTGGCCTTTTAAAATCTTTTTGTACTGTATTTAGAGTATTTGGTGATGAGTTGAGGAGGCATATATATCAATTGCACCCTTTTTGCCTGCACACCTTTTGGACGATCTTGGGTTCTTTGGAACAGCGGTAGTTTGTTTTCCTTGGGTTGCTGTTTCTTACACACACACACACACACACACACACACATCCTGACTCCCCCAACCTGCACCTTGTCCCTCTTCCAGTCAACCAGAGTTTCTGTTTCAGCAGTTACCAGAACCCCGTGAACGTGCGATGGAGCGCTGCTATAATACATTTGTAATTCCAGCCTATGTAAACCAATAAAAGGAGGATTGCAGCTCATAATGAGTATATGATTATGTGAAGGTTGACATATTTCAAATAGCACAGTAGGAGCGGACTTTTTAGTAGTCATTTGGTGTCCCGGATTTACAACGTGTTTGTAAGCGCCAGGCAGTGGGGGCTGCCTCTTGTAACCCAGCCCGTTGAACAGTGGGGAGCCTCTGAGAATATGTTGAATGTTAGGTAGCAATTACTGTATGTGGCACATTTAGCTGCCAACATCCAGTACCAGACAGGTTTTGGCCCAAGAAAAGGTGACGATGACATTGTTGAATCAGGCCAAACTGCCTTCTAGTAGGAGCATTTTTCAGATGAAAACTGGGACACCTGTGGTCAAGCAATCAGAGTGTGGTCAAGATGGCAAAAGTTATTAATGAGGAAGAACGCACAAGCTAGGAGAGGCTACAGCAGTTTGCTTTTGCCCGGACTTACTGGGAAGGATAAGATTCTGTCCTCTTCTCTCCCCCACCCCGCTAAGTGAATTGGGTTCACAGTTCTACCAGAAGTCAACCATGGAGTTGCACCAGATGCCTAGAGAGGCATCCTCTCTAGGCATTTTCTAGGTCCTCCAGTACAATTCTATGGTATGCTATGGCAGTTCAGTATTCTACGTATTTTCACATATCTGCACTAAGCCTGGGAACATATCCAACACAGATACAGGGGGTAACCATATATTTAAACCACTGTAGGAAAAATATGTCTACACTCCCTTTCACAGCATCACTAAAGAAAGGACAGAGGTTATCATTCAAGGGACATCTAGCTTGGATCCCAATGACCCTGCTGCAGTTTGGGAAGAGTATGAATTTAAGTGTAAACCTGGGGGCCTGCGTCGGAGACCCTGCCTGATCAGTCCTTACCACTATCGTCTGGATTGGCTTATGTGGTTTGCTGCATTCCAGGTAAGAGTATCCAGTTTTGCAGTGAGGTCAAGATCTCCAGTCAGGTGTGAGTTGGAAAAGCAACGATGACAGGTGAGGAGATGATTGGAAATCGGAACTTTAGAGGATCATATTTATTCTCAAAATACATTCATAACCTTGGATAGCTCCTTTAATGTTCACAGTAAGTCCTGGAGCAGATTTATCACCCCACTGACATGGAATAGGTCCCCCCAACACACACACAGAGAATTTGGGTAGGAGTGCCAGCAAGGTCCGGATCCCGTTTTTGGGGATCTGATGCTGGAACGGTTGTGTAGGGCCAGAAGTCAAATTGCAAAAGCAACAGGAGATTAGAAAGGCTAGGAAACAAATTTCCCATGGCCAGAGGGTTGGTACATAGATTTCTGGAAGCTCACCAAGGACCAACAGCTCAATAGTCTATGGATTTCCACTCTGAGTAGCACTGCTCTAGGATACATTGAACTGATCTACAAGCGTGTTGCAAGATTTCAGATAAAGCCTTCAACAATTTTGGATGGCTGATTAGCTACGTTCCCGTATCATTTACACTATTGTCGCTGTGGTCTGTATGAAGTTGAGGACCTTCCTATTTGTTTAGTCATCCTCTGTCGAAGGAAATTAGAGAAACATACCTCCTGGGGTTGTTATCTATTAAAAGCCGTTGGTCCATCTGCCAAAAAAATAATAAAGATTCTAGTATTAATAGAAGAGCCTCAACTTTTTAAATGACATTAGCTAAAGCTCGTGCAAGTTATTATAACTTGCATTCCCAAATAGTTTGATGCTTTAATGCCCCTTTGGTTTTATCTTATATATTAATTTATACCAGTAATATTAGTAATGCTAGAAATTGTGTTGGAAATTTGGAAATTTTATATCTTATATTTTTATTTTAAATGTGTTATGTGATATTTGTATAACCTCTCTGTTTTATATTGTGATGACCTGTGGCTTTAAGCAATTAAATTTGGGATTGAGATACAAGTGTGTTGCTCTCTTTCAAGCATCCACAATAACACTCAGGGTTGAAAGGCGTTGGTTCAGGAGGCTGTTGAGTTGCCAAAAACCACACAAGGAAGAAGCACTTCCCATCTCTTTTGTGCTCTTCACGACAGGCTGGTTTTTACACCTCATTATTGCTTGATACATGACACTTTTCTTCGGCTTCCTGAAATAGTTCCCCCAGTTTTGGAGGCAACCAGCAAGGCTTCCTCGCTGGAAAAATGCTGGAATCCTGTTGAAAGGAGTAGGCCTGATGCCTGTCATGGCTGACGGAACGCTCTTCAGCTCTCACGTGTTCGAATGTCTGGCACATCCGACATTTTAGACGCCAGAGGACTTGTGCTGGAATGCCGAGCTCCAAAGAATAATTTGTTAGTGGATCATCACTTAATTACTGCCCTAGAAGAGCTTTTAATTGCTTTACATGCAAGGGAACAGTGCTTTCCAAAAGTAGGGCTTTTATTACTGTAATTATATCTAAATGTCCCTTTTCATTTTCCCTTCTTCTTCCGTTGTTATAAACCTGTCTATGTTTCGGACATCTTGGCAACCCATGGGAGGGTCGGATCTCAGTAAATGTCTTTCCATTAAGTGCTGGTAAAGACATGACTGATCCAATGGTGGTGGATGTTCTTATTTATTTATTTTATTCATCCAAATCGTGCCTCTTTTTCCCAAAATCATGGGATTCAAGGCGGCTTGTCAAGGCCGGCCTGGTGACATAGGAGCTGCCACAGCATGTGTGCGTACACACACACACACACACATTAGGTTTTCCAGGTCAGGACTGCCCCATACCCTAAGATTTGTGGGCCAAAACCTGAGACCACAGGAGACATCATCACAATCCCCACCGCCATTCACAATGCAC
Source organism: Gambelia wislizenii (assembly GCA_030847615.1). Classification (NCBI taxonomy): domain Eukaryota; kingdom Metazoa; phylum Chordata; class Lepidosauria; order Squamata; family Crotaphytidae; genus Gambelia; species Gambelia wislizenii. Next base: position 28,168,989 of record JAUMIR010000012.1, on the reverse strand, counting down.
ATTCACAATCTTCTCCTGCCATCCTGATGTGTTCCAGCACCTTTCGGGGTATTTGTACTCCGGGACAGCTTTTAAAGCAATGTAGTTTTTTGCCAACCCACAGCCAGGGATACTTCCATTCATAATAATTCTGCTTTGTGGTTTTATACTATTATAATACTAATGATAATATGATACAGCAATCATCCGCCTTGCAATGGCTCGTTATCTGATGACTCGCTCTTTCAATGCTTGCAAATTAAGGACAGGTTCCATTTATTTAAGTTTTATATATCTACTCATGATATTCGCATACTTAGTATGTTACAAATTCACCGTCATGCTAATTATAATAGTAATAATACCAATGCTAATAATGAACATTTGAAGGTTTGATTTTTATTTCCTTAGGAAAAGTGGAGTTAAAATAAGTCACATCCTGGAGTAACAAAGGCTAGCAATTTTGCTGTCTTTGGGGCAGTCAGTCCAGTCTGGGTTTTACTCTGAACTTTAAGGGCTTTATGCAAGGTGCTGAATATATTGGGGGAGGGGGTAATGTCCAGCTCTTTGGATAACTTCTTTGAAGGTCAGGCTAAAATCTAGTGCAGATTCATCACCCAATGAACATGGAAGCCAATATTGTCCCAGAGATTCTCCCATTCAAACAAACAAACGGAGTTGAATAAGAACCAAATTCACAGTACGGGGAGTAATTCTTTGCTAATTTTCATTTCCAAGGAAACAGCAAGTAATTTTCACAATTTTCTTGCCATTGCCAGAAAGTTGCAACTTGCCAGGAAGTCTTTAAAACCACAGTTTTTGTAGACTGTTCGCAGTTTAGGGCTTATTCTGTGCAAAATTTGCATTTGTCATTTTTGCCTAGAAAACAGCATTTTCTGCACAGGAAACAGCATTTTTTCTATACAAAGATGAATACTCTGCATGTAAAATGCTGTTTCCTGTACCAAAAATGCTGTTTTCAAGGGGCGGGGGGGGGGAATTGACAAAATGCAAATTTTGCGCAAAATAATACCTGAAATGTGAAAATTATCATCAGTCCAGGATTCTACCCATCAGGGTTTTCCTGATGATTGAGAAACATGTTTTTCAACCATTTTTTGCATATTCTTTCCATTCCTGGTTCACAAATGTCAAGTTAAAAAGTGAGAAGGGCCACGCTGAATGTATTGCTAACCATGACCCATTTCAGAGGTATAGCTTGATCTTGGGCTTGGTAATATCGGCTGAAAGGACCATGGCTCAAAGGCAGGGAGTATCTAATACAGGAGAAGGACCTTTTGAAGTTACGGGATAAAGGTTTTCTTATCTTCTTCAGATTGCCTATTTGCCTGAGCAGGGTCTGCTTTCAGTCTTTTGTTCTGGACAATAAATAGCTAAGCCCGCTCTTAATGCTGAGACAATGCTGAGCAAGGGCCAAAGATATGCCAAGGTGGGCCTTTATAAAGCCCAGAATATCACTGTATTATTATTTCAAAGTTTCCTCTTTCCTTTCCCCAAAAAGATCTGCAATCCCAGGACAATGTAGAGGGCTTGGGATGTTTAAATAGATTCTGCCTGTGGTTTCTGAAGTAAGCCACATGTTGGAAACAATTCAAGTGAATTATGGGGTTGTATTTTTGAAAACAACATAAAACCTAGAAGTCCATGTCCTTTGGAAACTTCCCAGATATTGAACTTACTTGTGTCCAACCAGTGGGGCCAATACAGTATGAGAAAACATAGGAAAGGACCTTCTCAGTGGTTGTACCCTAATTGTGGAACATGGGGACATATGTGGACCACAGGCCATACTGCCCCCCATTGCTAGTGTAAATGTATAATGGCATAGTTATGGTGGAGTGGAAAATGTAAAATTTATAGAAATTGCCCTTACATTTTAACAAAATGCTACATGGTTAACCTAATGCCATATAGTTACCAGGTGCAGAAAATAGAGGTTGCCCCCCCCCCCACCGTTTATGCGGGATTGGTACCCACAGTTTCACTTAGCCAGGATTGGGTTGAAAGATCTTTCTAGGCGTCTGGAGGATCATAGAGTTGTGCTGGAGGTTGTCTCTGTAGGCATTGGAACGTCCTCCAGTGTAACTCTATGGTCAAATTCTGCTAGAAATTGACCATAGAGTCATGCCCGGTGCCTAGAGAGGCATTCTCTCTAGGCATTTTCAAGGTCCTCTAGCACAATTCTATGGCAGTTCACTTGGTTTCACTTATCTGTGGTAAGTCCAGGATCATGTCATGTAATAATTACCTGGTGCAGAAAATGTAAAATTTACATAGATTGCAGTTACATGGTAACTAAATAAAATTAATACATGGCCTGAGAACAGGGTATCTAAAGGACTTCTTTTCCCACAAGAAACTTCCAATACATTGAAGTCATCCACTGAAGAAGACTTTTCCCAGCATGTCCCCTATCCTGAAATATCTGGCTTGAACAGTAACGAATTACTTTGCGGGCAGAATTATTGAATGAAGTCCTTTTTAAAAGGAATTTCCCAAGCTCTGGTTTTACATGGTGACTTTCCAGGGCGGGGGGGGGGGTTGAATTGTACTTTAACTTAGTTTTATTCCACAATCAGTATTGATTTTTTACAATTTTATCACCTGCCTTGGACTTTGGTTTGATGAGACACTAGAATAAAGCCACTTTTACAATTGATAATTCAGCACATCAGAGTATGAAAACAGAGCGGGGAAAGCAGTTTAGATCAGGGTTTCTCAAGCAGAGTTCCTTGAAACGCTAGGATTTTGTGAGAGATTGTGATTAGGGGGCAAAAAAATCAAGTTTTTTGAACTATATGTAGATATAATAATTTTTATACAGGGGTTCCATGAATCCTGAACTTTTATTTCAAAGTTTCCTCCAAGGGGAAAAAAGAAGTTGAAAAAGGCTGGTTTAGATGTGCCTTGTGAAGCTGGGAGGCAGTCCCCTTAAAAGGCAAGGACTCTTTGAATCTTTTCCTTAGGTGCCTCTGCTCTCTGAGGGGTCTTGAGGGTGTGTTGCCGTATCCCTAGAGCAGTGTGTCTGTCTCCTCTCTGCCCACCTCACTTTTTCTCTAGTCTGTGTGAGCAGCAAACATCTAACTGTTTGGATACAAACTTTCTGCATCACCCTCTTTGCTTTTCTTTGCCTTGCCTTTTGCCATGCAGGTACGGGGCTGTTGACTTTTGCTTTCCTACACTGTCCCCTGCTGCTAGCTTTGAAGAAAACCCCAGTCTGCCTTGGACCCAGTAAGAGAATGAGCCTGGAAAAAAATCCTTTCCAGGCTTCCATATCCTATAGAGGTTCATCCTATAGAGGTTCAGAGCAGATGCTGTCAGGATGTTCCAGGCATTCTGGGTATTAGAGTAGGTTCCATGGAAGATCCTGACATGAGTTTGGTGCATGGCCTGATTTCCCTGCCTGGGCCTCTCTGTCTCTGGACTGCAGCCAACCCGCCTTTTGAACCATGCATTCTGGGTATTAGAGTAGGTTCCATGGAAGATCCTGACAGATGCTACAGTAAGTATAGTGGGAATTTTTAAAACAACAACAACAAGGCACTAATTGTGACAATTCCCATAGGCTTGCTTCCCAAAGAGAATCCAAAAAATGCAGGCTGCTGTTATCCATCGTATCAGGAGAACATTGTAGCAGCATCCTTCTCCATTGACAGTGGGTCTTTTGTAAAGCTAATCACTCTTAATTTGTCTGTTCAAGACCAAAATATTTGGCATTACAAAAGGGATGGCTCATATCAATCTATTGTGGCTGGGAAATCAGCTTCCCAGCCAACTACTGTAAGAATTGCAGATAAACTCAAGGCAGATAGGAAAGCTTTGTGGGTGGGGAGATATTGACACTATTCCTCCTCCTCCTCCTTCTTATTACTGTTATTTACAGATACAGCTAAAAGTACACATCATACAAAAGTAAAAATATTTTACAATTGTTGTTGTGTGCCTCCAAGTCATTTCTGACTTATGATGACCCTAAGGCAAACCTATTATGGAGTTTTCTTGGCAGAATTTGTTCAGCCAGGGTTGGCCTTCACCTTCCTCTGAGGCTGAGAGAGTGTTACTTGCCCAAGGTCACCCGGTAGGTTTCCAGGGCTGAGCGGGGATTTGAACCCTCATCTTCCAATGTCCTAGTCCCACACCCAAACTACTACACCACGCTGGCTCTCATTACTAGTATTTTTGTTACTACTATTATTTACAGATACAGCTAAAAGTATACATCATACAAAAATAAAAATATATTCTGTGTGTGTGTGTGTAAGTGTGTGTGTGTGTGTGTGTGTGTGTCTCTATATATATATATATATATATATATGGCTTTTCGGACTCATCCTGTGCTTTCTGCAAGCACGCTGATGACTAAAAAGGCCAATCCGAGATAAACAAGTCCAGTTGCGGAAAGCACAGCAGAAGGTCTCCTTGGGTGATGTTTCCGGGTTGTGATTCTTTCTGCATTGTTGTTTCTCTTCAAGACTTGTTCAGCATGAGTTCTCAAATAAGGCTGCAGCATTGTGGACAGTGCGTCTCCATGCGTCCCGATGTGAGGCCAGGGCGGACCATTGTTGGTGATCAATTTGGCCGAGCCTGAGATGTTGTTTCAGGGAGTCCTTGTATCGCTTTTTTGGAGTGCCCATCTTATGCTGACCCGTGGCGAGTTCACCGTAGAGTACTATTTTTGGGAGGCGATGGTCCTCCATCCTAGAAACGTGCCCTGCCCAGCGCAGCGGTGTTCTCAATATCATGGCCTCAATGCTGGTGATCCCTGCTTGCTCAAGGACAGCAACATTCATAATATGTAAATAATCCATAGAATCAAAATTAATAAATGCATTAAAGAGAACAAAACAACCAATGTAGACAATGTGACACTTTCTCAAAGACCTTATCCCCCTAAGCAATCAGTCCCCCCAAACCCACTGAAACAAAAACATCTTTCCCTGCCTAGAGAAGGCTAACAAAGAGAGTATCAGTCTAGCTTCCCTTGGATGGGAGTTCCAGAAGTTGGGAGCAGCCACCGAGAAGGCCCTCTCCCATGTTCCCACTGATGTACCTGTGAGGGTGGTTGTTCTGGCAGTTCACAGCATCTGTTGTGCCAGCATGGTGTTGTAGTTTGAGTGCTGGGGTAGAACTCTAGGAGACAAGGATCCAAATCCTTTCTTGGCCGTTAAAATCCACTGGGTGACCTTGAGCAAGTCATACTTTTTGGCCTCAGAGGAAAGCAAAGACAAACCCCCTCTGAATAAATCTTGCCAAGAAAACCCTGTGATAATTTCATCTTAGGGCTGCCATAAGTTGGAAACAACTTGAAGGTGCAGCAACAACAGCAGCAACCACAACATATCTGTAGAACTCTCCTTCAGCACCACATTGAGTTGATGGTCTTCCTGTCAGCTTTCTTCACTGCTCAGCTTTCATACCTGTACATAAAAATTGGAAATGCAATGGCATGGGTGATTCTGACTTTGGTATTTAATGTCCTATCTTTGCACTTGATGATCTTGAATAATTCCATCATGGCTACTCTTCCAAGCCCCATCTTCTTTTGATTTCTTGACTCCATTTTAATGCCTGAGCCAAGCAATTTATACCCCAGATTTTTACTAGTGCATTCAAAGCTGTTTTCCAGACTTTTTAACGTTTTGCTCTCTTTCCCTCCATGCCCTTCCAAAAGACCTACGAACAGAACGAATGGATAATCCACTTAGCCGGGAAATTTTTGGCCAATGATAATGAAGTTCTGTCTCTAATAGCATCCAACCCCTTTGAAGGGAAGGCGCCACCAAGGTAAGCCCAAGTCAAAGAAAAATTCTGTGAATTCTGTTAGTTCCCACCCTGCAGAAGTGGGGCAGGGCGGGGAGTCCCCAAAAGAATGGAGGGAATATTTGTTTGGAATATTTCATAGAATCATAGAACTGTAGAGTTGGAAGAGACCACAAGGGCCATCCAGTCCAACCCCCTGTCATGCAGGAAATCACAATCAAAGCATCCCTGACAGATGGCCACCCAGCCTCTGTTTAAAGACCTCCAAGGAAGGAGATCCTATCATGCTCTGAGAGATTTGTTTGCAGCCATTGTGCTGCAAAGCAAGCTTCTTGCATAAGGATGTGCTGGACAATGGATGCCTCTTTACGCAACGCTGTGCAAAGTAGAGGCACCTTAGTAGGGTCCCAGCTCTAATCGCCAGGTGAATTCATGCCTTCAGTAATAAAATGCCCTAAAGCAAAATAGGCAAGGCTTTGTTTGGCATATATATGTACAGGTCAGCCCCCTTATCTATGGGGGATACCTTCCAAGACCCCCCCGCTGTGGATACCTGAAACCGTGAATCATAGGGAACCCTATTATTTTCAATGAGACAAACGTCTGAAGTTGACCATAGAATTGCATTGGAGGACCTAGCAATGCCTAGATAGAACTTTTTTTTTATGTGGATATGTGAAACTGTGGTTACTGAATCTGTGGATTCAGGTAGGGGTTTGCCTAGATATATTAGGTGAAGAGTTTTGTTGTTGCTGCTGCAAGTTTGATATATGTGGAATGAAAAGTAGGTGAGTGTGGTTTTTGTTTTGTTTTGTTTTGTTTAAATGAGACCATTGTGGAGTCAGGAGCAACCTAATTGAGTGTGAAACTTGACTTCAAGCAAAGGCAGGTTTGCGAAATGTCCGCGCGCAAAATATGAGGCAAAGCATTTCATCACCGTAAATCTGAAAACACTGGAGGTTTGAGCTAAGAGAATTAATAAGTGATTTAGCGTTGCCCTTGCAGCAGGCAGCTGAAACCACAGAAGTATGGTTTTGCTTAAGTGAGAAAAAGACAATTAAATTTCAATTAGAAAAGATATCAATACTGTTCCCCCGTCCCTGTGGTGTTAAGGCATAGAAGGCAGAAAAGAAACTGTGAAAAGAGCTGAGATCATGTTAGGCAGCTTCCTAGGTCACACACCCTTCAGCTCCTTCTCCAAAGAGTCATGGGGTTACCACCACTTGATCTTCTTCCTCCATCATTACTTCCTCCACATCAAGCTAAATAAAGTATTTCCCTTTCTGTTCCTGTGGTCAGGGAGGATTACCACGGATCATTAATGGCCTGGGCAAATAGCAACCACAAAGTCAGAATATATACCAGGGGTAGGAAGGTTCCTCCATCTGTGATTCCCCCTTCCCTGCAACCTGCACTGGTCTTCCCAACATATCCAGAAATGACAGTCGCATTGCTTCCAGTTTCATTTACAGCTGATCTTGGCTGATGTTTTCAGATGGGTTCAGTCTTGGGGGTTGGGGGATCCCAGGGGGAAACTACAGTGATTTGGGGCTATTTGGGGTTGAAAAATTGCCCATGAAAAAGTAGTTTATGGGGCAGAGTCTTGGGACAGGATCCACAAAAATGGCCCCAAGGACCACATACAGTCCATGGCCACACTTTCCTCATCTCTAATATGGTCATGTTACAAGAGATGTAATTCTTCACTCAGTTTTTACTCAAAGGAAGGAACAAGTGATTTTTTGCAATTTTTTACCTACTGTAAGAAAGTCTTCAAAAACCACACAGTTTTTGAAGCCTGTTCACATTTCAATGCAAAATTTGCACATGATTGTCTTGCACACACACACACACACACACACACACAGCATTTTCCACATAGGAAACATCATACTCTGCATGGACAATATTATTTCTGTGCAGATATATCACTTTCTGTGCAGAAAAAGCTGCTTCCTGTGCAGAAAATGCTGTTTGCTATGCACATCAGCTACATGCCAGTTTTGCACAGAGTAAGTCCCAAATCACAACATTTTCTGTACATGAAACCACTTTTTCTGAGCAGGAGATAATTATGTGCATAAAGGTGATTTTCTGCAAAGAAAATATAACTATCTCCTGTGCAGACAATGCTATTTCTTACACAAATCAACCACCTGCGAATTTTGCACAGATACAGTCCCCAATTAGCTGTGTCTCTTTTACCTTTTGTAAGCTGTCTTGAGTCCTGGATTGGGAAAAGTGAGATATAAATAAATGTAAATAAATAAATATAATAGTACTAGTAGCAGCAACAATAATAATAGAGTAAATTTTCCCATTTCTCCCAGAGTCCCTTAATTTTAACATTTCAGCAAGTAACATGAACATTTCGTGTAAGGGACTATTTCAGCTGTCTTGCAAAGCAGCTAATTCCACCGGTTGGGTGCTTGTAATGCTCCTGTGTTTGTCTTTTCCCTCCAAAAACCCCTCTCATCTGTTCCAGAGAGACAGCTGCACCCTCTGCAACTAATTACAGCTGTCTGGAAGATTTAGACTCTGGCCATAACAGCCCCAAGATCGCTCCTAATTTTTAACACTTTCACAGTTGGGAGATGTCATCGAGGTCTGACGGGTGGTAGCACTCCAGCTTAGCCCAGCAGCTGTTGCTGGGCATAAGAAGGAAATTGTGGAATGTGGATATCAAAACAAACGGTTCTTAGGTTTTTGGCAGGGAGGAGACAGCATCCTCGTCTGCCACTCTCAAATTGACCCCTTTTGACAGAAAGGGATTTGGGGCACAGCAGAAGTATCCCTGTGGGTTGCACCAGGGGAGAAGCAAAATCAGAAGGCATGGCAATTGCTCTATGCACCGTTGTCGTCCCCTCCCACCAAAAAAATGGGTCTGTATCTTTCAAAGAGCTCAGGCATGATTGTTTTCTTCTCCTATGCTCCTTACATCAATCTCGTGAGGTAGGTCAGGTTGAGAGAGAGATTAGCATTCGAGTGAGCTTCATGGCTGAGTGGAGATTTGAACACAGCTCTCCCTGGTTCAGGTGCGCTACTTTGTCTTCCACATCAGAGTTTGCAAAGACTGGACATTATGTGAGTAGTTGCATGTGTAAGGTCAGGAGCCAGAGGTGGGCATCAGCACAGGGTGTGTGTGAAATAGATTGCCAGACCAAGCCATGCTAGGGAAGAACTGCTCCTTATCAAGGAAGCCAGGGATGAAAATACTTCTCCCGGAATGTGAGAATCCTACATGTCTTAATGGGATCCCGCATCATTTCACTGTGTTCAGAAGGACGGGGGAACCTACATATACTGGATTCTAGGAGACTTCACGGTTTTCCGCAAAGTTTTTTAAATTGAGCCCTGGTTGTGCAGTGGTTAAATGCCAATACTGGAAGCCACAATGTTACGAGTTCATCCCAGAGGGCTCCAAGGTTGACTTAGCCGTCCATCCTTCCGTAGGTCGATAAAATGAGTACTCAGCTTGTTGGGGGCAATTAGCTAACAAACATTGTAAACCGCTTAGGGAGTGCTTTGGCACTGATAAGCAGTATAGAAATATCAATGCTATTGATATTAAATATGTGTGGGGAATGTGTGTTCCCACTCATTGGGACAAGCGATTTGATATGAATTGCTTTCCCATAAGAGAGGGAGGGCAAAGCTGATTGGCCGGAGTGCGGGGGGGGGGCTTGCTAACAGGGCAAAGGCCCAGGACTGCCATGTTGGATTTTTGCCTTAGTGAATGAGCGCTAAGGCCAGAAAATGGGCGTTGTTGTTTTTCTTTTTTTCCACAAAGGCAAAATATCACTCCAGTGTACAGTGGAAGTGTGGGTTTTTTAAAGTTTGGTGGTGGCACATTACAGTAGGTAAAAACGCAAGTAAATCATTCATGGCCACCATCTTGGCTGGCAGGCATGCAAAGCTAAGTTGCTGTTGGGTGCCTTCAACTTTTTTCCAACTTATGGCACCCCAAAGCAAACCTATCACAGGGTTTTCTTGTCAAGATATTTTCTGAGGGGGTTTACGGTGGCTTTCCTCTGTGGCTGAGAAAGTGTGACTTGCCCAAGGTCACCCAGTGAGTTTCCATGGCTGAGTGGGGATTCGAATTCTGGTCTCCAGAGTCATAGTCCAACACTTGGACCACTAGACTACACTGGCTCTCCCATCACTGTTGTGTACAGACAAACAAGGAGTGACCAAGAGACCATTCCCATGGTAGGACTCTGAAGACAGCAGATGCGTTTAATAAGCTTTAGTTCACTTTTCACCAACTTTTACCTTTTTCACCCCAGTTTGTTGGGGTCCATCTACCATCATTCCTTGTCATGCTAATTTGGGGGGGTGGTGGTGCTGAAGGTGGTGGTGGAATCCAACCCATCTGAACCAGGGCTGGATAAGGGAAAGGTTTCATAGGAGGATATTTTCTGCTCCCCAAGTGTTAACACCCTGGGAGCTAACACCTCCCTCCATCCTTCTCCCTTTTTAGAGGGGAAAGGGGAGACTTGCCTTCTTTTTCTTGCAAAGTTGATGAAAAAAACAGCTGCAAGTTTTTTCACTGTTGCAAGATGGAATATCGATTTGTCAGTGATGACAAAACAGAGGCTAATCTGCACAGCCGGGATGGAACTTGGGGAGGGAGGGCGTAAATACGAAATGGTAACAAAATACCGGTTGTTACGGCAGATGGAGCAGATATCGCGGGAACTCGTGTATTCCACAGAGACCCGAGAAGATGGGTTTCAGATAACCTGATCCCCTATAGGATTCCTTTCTGTCAGTGGAGGGTCCAGGGCAACCAGTTCCTTGGCAGAATTGCTGGAATTCATGAATTCATGTTTGCAGCGATGAGAAGGCAGGGGCCAGATCAGAGGCAAGGAAGACAGAGTAAAGTCCAGGTAGGATCAAAGACAAACCAAAGACACACCAAGGCCAGGCACTGTTGTGTGTAACAGTGACAAATTCCTTTCCAAACACTATGACAAGTGATGGGAATGAATCGATTTTAAAAAGTAACTCCCCTAGCTTGGCTCAACAGCCTTGGTTCTTGGCCCCATGTCCTTGTCCCTGCCAAAATGTTCCCCCTTCTGAAATCTGCACGGTTTGTCAACATCATATTCTTGATTCTTTTTATCCGGAGCAGTTAGAATATTTATGAACATCCCACGGCACCCCAGGATTTCATCCAGGACCTAAGCAAAGAACTTGAAGGTGATGAATAGCACCAAGTTTTTCAATCTTTGCCTATATAGCTTCTGAATGAAACTTTACTGAGTGCTGGTCTGGTTTGCTGTGAGGCTCTTCGGTCTCTTGCAAATGTGTAAAGTCTCTCCTCATTATTTTAGCCGGAGGGGCTCAACAGCTCCAGACCCATAACATCCCTGAGGGACCCCTTGGAGCAAGGGGTTGGGAGGGAGGCGGGGGAAATCCAGCCACTCCACCTTACTGCCAGGCTCAATAGCCGTTTTTGTGTTCATGTAACGAAGCGCGGCAGCTCCCATTGAGCCACTGATGCGACTCTGACATTTTTATATGATGGGTTATTTTATTAACTTCTCCAGCAAACAGCTTGAGGTGCGGGAGCAGCCCCAAAGCGCCCGGTCTGTCCTCCCCTTCCTTGTGAGCATGCTTTCCATTTGCGGGAGAGGGCCGTAGAGGGGAGTGCGCCTGAGCCAAAACAGTGGCCCGCAATGGCCTGCGCAACCTCCACATTTCTTTTGCGGGACTGATGAGAGCTGCTCTCTGCATGGTTTCTCCCTCTCCTTTCTGTTCCTCACTCACACACCTTCTTTTTCTTTGTGTCACACACACTGACACACCATTCTCTCTCTCTCTCTCTCTCTCTCTCTCACACACACACACACACAGAGGCACACCATTCTCTTCCCCCCTCTCTCACACACCCCTTTACACACACACACACCATTCTCTTCCCCCCTCTCTCACACACCCCTTTACACACACACACACCATTCTCTTCCCCCCTCTCTCACACACCCCTTTACACACACACACACACACGCACACACCATTCTCTTCCCCCCTCTCACACACCCCTTTACACACACACACGCACACACACACCATTGTCTTCCCCTCTCTGTCACACACCTCTCTTTCTGACACGCGTGCACACACACACCCTCCCTATCCCTCTCTCTTACACACACACACACACACACATTTTCTCCTCCTCTCACACTCAAGCCCCTCTCACACACACATACACTCACACACACCACTCACTTTCTTTGTCACACACACACTTGCTTACAAGAGTTTCCCCTTTCTCTCTGTCTCTGTCTCTGTCTCTCTCTCTCTCTCTCTCTCTCTCACACACACACACACACACCTCTCTCACTCCCTTTCTCACACACTCCTCTCCCGCTCTCTTTGGCTGCATCTGCACTGCAGAAATAATCTAGTTTGACACTGCTTTAACTGCCATGGCTCAATGCTACGGAATTCTGGGATCTGTAGTTTGGGGGGCTATTTAGCCTTCTCTGTCAGAGCGCTCTTGTGCCATGACAAACTACGAATCCCAGGATTCCATAGCATTGAGCCACGGACTTCTGAAGAGGTGTCAAACTGGATTATTTCAGCAGTGCAGATGCAGCCTTTGTCACATACACACTTTTCTCTCTCACGCACGGACTCACACACAGATCCACACCTCCCTTGCTTTCTCTCTTCCGTTTCTTCTCTCTGTGTTGGGACCACAAGAAACAGCAACACCACAACACAAAATCCAGTTGTGTCCCAAATGTCCAAAACATAGCCATGAAGTAAAACTCAGAGGAGTTGTTTCTTCTGAGAATCTAAAGGTGAATAAGTAGATTTCTTATTCTCTTTCTCTTGTTATCAGATAACATCCCTGGATTAACTCGGGGTGGGGGGCTTTGGACCAGGGCGGCCCATGTCAGTGAGGGCAGCCAACCCACCTGGGATTTAGTCTGAACTTTAAAGGAGTGACCCAAGGAACTGAACCTATTGGACGATAACATTTGGCACCTTCAGTAGCACCTTTAAAGTTCGGACCAAAGTCCAGAGCAGATTCACCACCACTCCGCTGACATGGGAATCTCCCATATCAGCCACTACTTTGAACCTAAGTTTCCTAGGTCCCAGGCTAGGGCTCTGACCATTAGCCCAGCCTGCCCTAAACTGGCTGCAGCTTCTCTAGAGAGAAATAGTAATAGTAATAATAATAATAATAATAATAATAAAATTTATTTATATCCTGCCCCTCTATGAAACGCAATCGGGATGGCTTACAACAATTAAAATATACATCCAACCCCTCAATCCCACCCCCCCTTAAAATACAATTAAATAATTTAAGAATTAAAAACATACTTAAATAATATTTTAAAAATAAATAAATAAAAATAAAGAATAAAAATAACCAATGGACACTGGACGTGGCGAGATCGGGACAAACTATATTTCCTTTTTTTGGGGGGGCAGGGACGGCCGGGTATCTATTCAGGAATGGCTTGCTGGAAGAGATCCGTCTTAAGAGCTTTTTAAAAGCTTTTTAGGGTGGTGATAAGATGGACCCATAATACAAATAAATCGCCACGGGCTGTTAATTCTTGATAATGCAAGTAATTGTTCCTTTTGGGTTGTGGTGCCCGAAGTTTGTTTCCCACTTTGGTTCTCACCCCGTTGCTTTCTGCTCCTGACAGGTGGGTCCGAGGCGAGCACTTCAGGTACAAGTTTAGCAGGCCAGGAGGGAAGTACGCCGGAGATGGGAAATGGTGGATCCGGAAGAGGATCGGGCCCTATTTTCCACCGGTTAATCTGGAGGCATTGAGGAAGTTTTTTCAGGCTCGAAACTGGCCGCTCCCCACGCCGGACTGACAAGAGGACAAATGCATGCACAAGTTGTGTTCAAGGATGGTTGATTGTCTTGTTTTGGACTATTTTCCCTTTTCTACTCCCTCCCACCTGATTCAGATTTTTTACAGTAAAGTACACAAGGTGGCTTACATGACAACATTTGTTGCCTGTTATTCTGTTTAATGTACGAGCTTGGATTTTTCAAGTTTTATCTACAAGGTCTAAATAGAGCTTCACCCTGAAAACAAGCTTACGAATGATCCAATTTATTATTATTATTATTATTAATAATAATAATTAATGTACGAGCTTGGATTTTTCAAGTTTTATCTACAAGGTCTAAATAGAGCTTCACCCTGAAAACAAGCTTACGAATGATCCAATTATTATTATTATTATTAATAATAATAATAATTAATGTACGAGCTTGGATTTTTCAAGTTTTATCTACAAGGTCTAAATAGAGCTTCACCCTGAAAACAAGCTTACGAATGATCCAATTTATTATTATTATTAATAATAATAATAATAATTAATGTACGAGCTTGGATTTTTCAAGTTTTATCTACAAGGTCTAAATAGAGCTTCACCCTGAAAACAAGCTTACGAATGATCCAATTATTATTAATAATAATAATAATAATAATTAATGTACGAGCTTGGATTTTTCAAGTTTTATCTACAAGTTCTAAATAGAGCTTCACCCTGAAAACAAGCTTACGAATGATCCAATTATTATTACTATTGCTACTACTACTATTACTACTACTATACTTTACTATCTCACTTCGGTTGCTGCCACATTGCAGAAATAATGCCGTTTGACACCATTTTAACTACCATGGCTCCATCCTATGGAATCCTGGGATTTGTCGTTTGTTGTGGCACCCAGGCCGCAAGTAAACAAACATTGACTTCTTTGCTACAACACACAAGAGCCAGCATCATGTAGTGGTTTGGAGCAGGACTCTAGAAAACCAGGGTTTGAATTTTCTTACTCTATGTAAACTTGGCCAGGTAGAATCTCAGCCCTAATTCCCCCCATACCTGCACTGATACTTTCCGGGCCATGGCGTAATGTCTGCTGCGTTCAGTTGGACAGTTCTGCAAACAGAGTTCTGCAAAATGTAAGTATTGCAATGCCATTGCACATTCTTGGATGGTGTGTAACAATGCCTTCAACAGACTGCTTGATTCAGCAGGATTGTAGGTACAGCCTCTGTGCATTCCCCATTCCACAGTGCGACAATATGCAAGCCCATCTATCTATCTATAAAGAACTCTTGAGTATGTTGCCTTTCCCAGTGTGCTGATTGGCTGCTCAGGAAACGCACCCAACCAATCACCACCCACATGCAAATCCCCTCTCAACCTCACAATCCATTCCTGCCACTCAATCTTCATCTACACCCCCAGCCTCACAAGGGCCCCTCCCTCCTCTCACTCCCTCAGCCACTCACCACTCACATGCAAATTCCCTCTCCACCTCACAATCCACTCCTGCCACTCCATCTGCATCTACACCCCCAGCCTCACAAGCCCCCCCTCCTCTCCCTCCATCAGCCACTCACCAGTCACGGGTTGTGATGGGACCCAGACACTCAACTGGCAGGGGTGGCAAGTACCTGCAATGGGACCCAGGCAGTCAACTGGTGATGGCGGTGAGCTGCCTGTGACAGGACCCAGGCAGTCAACTGGCGGTAGCTGCGGCGAGGCAACAGAGTGAGTCATTCTCAGCAATTCCAGGGACACTGTGAAGGGGGAGGAGGAATTTAAAAACCCACCAGCCTACCTAACAGGGTTGTTGTGAGGTCTACTGGGTGTTTTTTGCAGTTGTTTTTTTACGGTGAATGTTATGCTGGGTACAGCTAATTTGCATCTAAACAAGCAGTTGCACACTTCAGTAGTCAGCAGAAGGGTGGCAGAGCGCGACCACCATGTAACTCGCTGAGTGTCGATATACATCACACAACAAGCATCATGGAGGCTCTCAGCCCATCAAAGTGTGACTCCGCATGGGGAGTTCTACAGTGCACAACCTCAACGTAGGAGCTTGGCCCTGGGTATTCTGTTCAAACATCACCACATGTGGCGACACAGAGCTCCTTTCCATCTGAAGACACTCATTTTGACGGGTTCTGCAAAACCAATTAGCATCGCCAGTGAACTCCGGGTCCTGAAGGAAGGAGGCACATGGCTGGGAAGTGTTGTGTTTTGTCCTATCTTTGGTCCCCGCTGGCCAAGCGAAAGAAGAGAGACTTCAAGCCGACAGAATCTGGCAGAGAACCGGAAGCAGTCCAGACAAACAGCGATCATTCTCCAAACAGGAGCAATAGAGCTGGAAAAACACTGGCTTTTCCTTTTCTCAGCTTTCTCTTGTAAACTCCAGAGGGTTTTTCGTCTCTTCCCCGAAAGCCCATCACTTCATCGATGGAAGTACTATAGCCTCTCTTTCCCTCTCCTCCACAGCACTGTATGCACAGGCGTGCACATGTGTGCGAAAAGGCCAATGTGAAAAGGCCTTGTATAATGTGCTGGGTTTTCTATTTGTTATTTTTGTTGTGCTGTAGTGTTTTTTATGATTTATAACTGGTTTTAATTATTTAATAGCTTAATCACTTTTTCACTTTTGTATTTTGTGACTTTTTACCTATATCTAGAATCCTACAGGGCACTTATAAATACATAACCTAGAGTTACATGTTTGTAATAGCTATGTACAGGTCAACCCCAATATCCACAGATTCGGTTTATCCATGTCTGCAAAAAAATATGTTCTCTCTAGGCATTTCTAGGTCCTCAAATGTGATTCAGTGGTCAACTTCTGGCATTCATCTCATTGGAAATAATAGGGTTTCCTATTATCCATGGTTTCAAGTATCCATTGTGGGGGGAGTCTCGGAACATATCCGCCATGGATATGGGGGTCAAACGGTATTCATGCTTTCTACAAAGTCCCTAGTTTAGGGGATAAGTAGGAGCCATGAAAGTCCTCTAGACACTACTTACCAGTAAGTAGCTACTAGGATTGATGGGAGATTACCATCAATCCCCATATGTTTCACTACATTAGTATAGAGGCTGCACAATGTAACTCCACCGGTGGATATTTATGCTGAACTGATGTAAGATCTTGAGTAGATCACACTCACAGAATTATGTGGGAGTTGTACAACACTTCTTGCCAATGAATTGAGGCATTACAGAATCAAATGCGTAAGAAGCGTCAATGTGCATATGCCTCAATGTGATATCATGCACAAGGTGCGTGCACACCAATATGAGATGCATGCACAATGGCACCACATGCTTAACTCTGTTTCCTCAAACTTGAACTGGATACAGAGGCTCTGTATGGGACAAAAAAAATCTTCTAGCTACTTCCATAGGAGAGAAGATGTCACCAATAGGATTCTGGTCTCTGTCTTCCAACCACTTCCATAGGAGAACTCTTCCAATCACTTCCATAGGAGAGAAGATGTCACCAATAGGATTCTGGTCTCTGTCTTCCAACCACTTCCATAGGAGAACTCTTCCAATCACTTCCATAGGAGAGAAGATGTCACCAATAGGATTCCGGTCTCTGTCTTCCAACTACTTCCATAGGAGAGAAGATGTCACCAATAGGATTCCGGTCTCTGTCTTCCAACTACTTCCATAGGAGAGAAGATGTCACCAATAGGATTCCGGTCTCTGTCTTCCAACCACTTTCATAGGAGAGAAGATGTCACCAATAGGATTCCAGTCTCTGTCTTCCAACCACTTTCATAGGAGAGAAGATGTCACCAATAGGATTCCGGTCTCTGTCTTCCAACCACTTTCATAGGAGAGAAGATGTCACCAATAGGATTCCAGTCTCTGTCTTCCAACCACTTCCATAGGAGAGAAGATGTCACCAATAGGATTCTGGTCTCTGTCTTCCAACCACTTCCATAGGAGAGAAGATGTCACTAATAGGATTCTGGTCTCTGTCTTCCAATCACTTCCATAGGAGAGAAGATGTCACCAATAGGATTCTGGTCTCTGTCTTCCAACCACTTCCATAGGAGAGAAGATGTCACCAATAGGATCCCGGTCTCTGTCTTCCAACGACTTCCATAGGAGAGAAGATGTCACCAACAGGATTCTGGTCTCTGTCTTCCAACCACTTCCATAGGAGAGAAGATGTCACCAATAGGATCCCGGTCTCTGTCTTCCAACCACTTCCATAGGAGAAATCTTCGAACCACTTCCATAGGAGAGAAGATGTCACCAATAGAATTCTAATTTCTGTCTCCTTCAGTGGCCATTTGGCAAAAGCCATTGCTACCTAACAATAAGCACCCTGTATTTTTTTTTCATCAATACACTTGTCTTTGGCCAGATTGTAAGAAATCTAGAGAGGAGGGCTGGAATGCTCCAAGACTTTGCACCAGACTAACACTTAATAAATGTTAATATATATTAGAAAACCTTGACATCCCACCATGGGATTGTTGAGACAAATTCTTGAAACAGTTACGGACGAGCCCAGATGGATTTTCATGGAGCAATGGAAGGCCAGATGGGAAATCCATTCAAGCACTGTAATATATACACAAACTTTTAATGCGTTTTTTTTTCTCCCCACAATAACTAGTTTTTCCAAGGGCTATTGAAAATGTTTACGACTACCCTCAGCACATATATCATCAAATATATAAAATGAGTGCATTATAAACATGCATTTAATGTGTGTGTATATCTCTATAGCAGACCACAACGCACCAATCTGGTTGAAGAGAATAAGCATGGTGTAGTTTTCACTTTTATGAAGACAGTACCTGCTGGAAAATTTCTGCAGAAGCCTGAGTTGGCATCCCTTTGCTGATTTACACACCTGTATGTCCCTAATCCCTTGATTTTGTTTTGGTTGCTTTTTTGTCTGCACCTTTTCCATCTCTGCAATACCCCTCTTTTTTTTTAGATGTGTTGAGCAGAACTGAACACAATATTCCAGATGTAATTTGCACCATGGATTGTATGAAGGCAACATGATATGGTGGCAGTTTTAATTGTCGTTCATATTCTAAATTATGCCCATGGCTTCCAGTAAAAACATAGCACCCCATGCCCATCTCACTGGTCCTCATGAAGGTATGGCTGATGATGCCTCCACCCCAACCTACCTTCACAACCTAGCATCACCCCGACCAAAGTACAGTTGGATCTCCATATCTGTGGGGGTTTGGTTCCCGGACTTACTGTGGTCACCATAAACCACAGATAATAGTGAACCCCATTAAATTAAAGGCTTTTCCATACAAACATACCATAGAGTTGTGTTGGAGGATCTAGAAGATGCCTAGAGAGGACACCTCTCCAGGCATTTTCCAGTGCAACTCTATAGTATGTGTCCCTGTTTTTTCAGCTGTGGATAACTGAAACTGAGGACATTGGTTACGTGGATACGGGATTCCAACTGTATCACCAAGAAAACTCTAGGAGACAGTTACCATGATTCAGAGTTAACTTGAAGGCCCATAACAACTTTGATAACTATTTTGCTTTCTTCCACGAAATGTGAAAATAAACCATTACCTTTTTTTTTTCAATAAAAGAAACAGCAATGACGTACTTTTGGTGGCATGGAATTATAACTGTAACTAATTACTTTCATTGGGGGGGGGGGATGCTCTGGAAGGATATTGTTTTTATAATAGGATAAGTGGGCCTCTCCTATTCTTCCTGAGGGAAACAAATGCCTCTCAGGGTGAAACTTTTTTAAGGCTCTTAAGTTAGGCATGTGTGTACGCCAGTCTTCTCTGTCTTGAATCCTTTGTCTGGTCCGGACGCCCACACAGTCCTGTGTGTGTGTTTTTTGTCTGTTAATGAGACATTGTGCTGTCAAGGGGGAAATAGATATCTTTTCCCCCTCATCCGTCTCTCTCCCCACCTCCACCTCCATGCAGGACATACAGCTGGTCTCCCATTCCTCAAACATTGGAGTGAAATTTATCACTTCCACAGATCTTCTTCCTTACCCAGTCCTACTGAAGAGAATTGCTTTGTGTGTCCTGAGTGGGTTTCCTCAGGCATCCAGAGGGGCTGACAGAGCCTACAGAAGACAGGCTGGAATTTCTGGTACTTGTGGCCAGTTGTGGTGTGTTTTCCAGATTTCAAATCGGAATTCTTCCTCCTGGTCTGAAACTGTTCCTCTCTGGAACAACAATAGTAAGACACCCTTCAAATAACCATTCCTGATGCATAGAGAGCAGTAACCAGCTGATGGATCCCATGCTGGTGGGGCAATGAATCCACTCCAGGGTTTAGTGTGAACTTTATAGGGCCTTCTGCTTTTTGGAAAAACTAATTTGGACAACTCCCACCCTGTGGGAGATTCTGGGAATTGTGGCTCCCAGAAAGTAATCTTCCCATGTTCTGTTTGGACTACAAGTCCCATTTTCCTCAGCCACTATTAGAGCACCAGGACGGTTTCTTCACACTGCACAACCCCTGTCATTAGTCAAATGTTTATCCCTCCTCATTTCTTTCAAAGGTCCCTCAGACATCTCCCATGAAGCTCAGACTAAAATCCAGAGTACATATGCCACTTCACTGACATAAAACCCACCAGCCATCACTGTGTTGTCTTCTGATCAGTCTTGCCTACTGTCACATCTTTCAGGTGCATTGGCCTACAACTCCCATCATGCACGGCTAGCAACTAGTAGATGTCAGGACTGGCAGAAAGCTCTTCTAGCCAACCTTCTCATCTTATCCTCAGTTTCTCCCATGTAAAGCTGATATTGTAACACTCTTTCCTAACAATATTAAAGCTTCAAATTGAAATGAGGCATTCTTCTAGAATTTCTACCTAGAAGCTAAGATGATTGAGGCTATTGTACTTGGGACATAGACTGAGGCTGTTATACTTTGGACATACCATGAGATGACATGACTCATTGATGAAATAGACTTGTGACCTCTCCTTCTTTGGAGGTCTTTAAACAGTGGTTGGATGACCACCTCTCAGGAATGCTCAAGTTGTGTGTCCCTGCATGGTGAGGGTTGGACTAGATGGCCTTTAGAACCCCTTCCTACTCTAATTCTAGAAAAGGTGATAATGCTCCATTAGATGGAAGGCAGTAGGAAAAGAGGAAGACTTCAGTACAGGTGGAGCCACGGCTGCCCTCAGTTTGCAAGATTTGAGCAGGGCTGTCAACAACAGGATGCCTTCAACATCTCTTTCATAAGTTGAAGCCAGCTTGAAGGCAATTAACAACCAATTAATTGATAGCAATTCCCTGGATTCTCTTCCTATCAGCTTTCTTCACTGTCCAGCTTTCACAAGAATACATAGAAACGGGAAACACAATGGCATGGACAATCCTGACTTTGGTATTCCATGATACAGCTTGACCCACGTATCCACAGGTGATGCATTTCAATACCCCCCCCCATGGATACCTGAAACTGTGGATATAAGGGGACCCGATTATTTTCAATGAGGTGAACACTGGAAGTTGACCATAGTATCACATTGGAGGACCAAGAAAAGAGAGAACATATTTTGGGGGGGATGTGGATAAGAGAAACCGTGGATCCTGAATCTGTAGATATGGGGTTCAACCTGTATTTCTTTACACTTGAGGTTCTTGTCTAGTTCCTTCATAGCTGCCCTTCCAAGTCCTAATCTTCCGATTTCTTGATTGAAGTCTCCATTCTCATTAATGACTGAGCCAAGGTGTAAGAAATCATTGTGTATTTCAGTGTCTTCATCATCAACTTCACAGTCATGTTAAACCACCTGTGGTCACTATTCTTGTTTTCTAAATGCATAGGTATGAGGATTTGCTGCTGGATTTGATTCATGCGCCTTGAATGAAGCGCCTGCCTTTCTCTAATTCATTTGTCAACATTTTCATGCGCTGGCTGCCCTTGGATGAGCTGGAACGCCTCACAGCTGTGGCACTTGTTGATGGAAGAGCCATCTGCAGTCTGGTCACTGTGCTTTCTTCTACTTTTTAAAAATAATTGCAGCTGCCCTTTCCTGGTACTGGGGTGTCCTGGGTGACGTTATTCATTTCTGAATAAATAATGTGATGATTAACTTCATTGCCCCACCTCGCTTTGACGGAAGATGTAATTCCAAACCCACCCATCATTTTGAATGTCAGGACAATGCCACTGGTTTAGCTAAGGACAAACTTTAGTAGTGAGTGAAAACCAGTAGTTGTTATTGTTGTTGTTTGCCTACAAGTCATTTCTAACTTATAGCAACCCTGTGGTGACCCTATTACAAGATTTTATTGCACGATTTGTTCAAATGGGGTGATGTTGCCTTCCTCTGAACTGAGAGAGTGTAATTTCCCCCAGGGTCACCTAATGGGTTTTCCATAACTGAACAGAGATTTGAACCCCGCTCCTCGAGTCCTGGTTCAACACTCAAACCACTATAGCAACCTGGTAGGGGGCATCATCAGCCATAACTTCATGAGGACCAGTGAGGTGGGAATGGGTTGTGGGAGTGGGTGGGCAGAGAAGACTTGCAAGAGCCAAGAACACAAAAGAAATAAATGGAACAAAGAAGGATGGGTTTCTGACCCAGCTTTGCTGCTATGGAGCAGCCAGTCTTTCCTGTTTACTTGTTATTTTGGCAGCACAACAACTGATAATTGATGGCTGATCAGGCTGGCTGGAGTCCAACATGCCTTTCGGAGGAATCTTGCTTCTGAATGAACAAGTCTCAGGGCGAGAAGCCAAAGGTGTTGGGTTGAGGGGACTGTCAGCCCAGTAATTATGAGATTAACCCCTTGGGTCAGGAATGAGACACTGTCGAGAGAGGGTATGGGACCCCTGTGTACAGATCCCTCCTCCTCTCTTTCCCCCTCGCCCCAATAAGCGACTGGGCATAAATTCCCTCCGTTGTGCGGTTGTCTTGTTCCCCTGCACCTGTATCCTCAGCCTCGTATTCATGCTGCAAAACCGGTGGCTCCTCGCTGCAGCTGCAGGGGCATTATGAGGCATTAACATATTTGCATCTCAATAAGGCCCTGATGAGGATTTCAAGGGACAGCTGCCTGGGCCCTGTTTCTGGGAAGGAGGGGTGGGGGTCGACTTTTTTTTCTTTTTTTAAAAAGTAAAACACTTGTTGCCCTTTTTCAAATAGGATCCCATTACCCTCCATCCCCTGTCCCCCGTTCTTTTCTTTTATCAACACAGATTCCTTGCCAACTGGGAGGGAGAAAAGTTATGAAACTCCAAAAAAAAACCCAAGCAATCAGTGAGCTGGTTGTATCCTCCATTCTTTCAATGTCATATATATTTTTTTTGCAGCTGCACAGATGAGGACGGAGGGAGGGAAGGTGCCAAGCAACAGTTGAACCCGCAGCAAGCTGGTAGGAATCCACTGGCTGTTCCTTCCAAAGCAACTGGAGATTAAGCTGGAAGGAAGCCTCAAAGAACCATTGGTGATAAGAAGAATATGAAAATATCCTGACAACGCTATGAATTTCTTATGCAGGTCAACCCAGAACCATACCTATAGCCTGGGATCCAGTTAGCAGTCCCAACTAGAGTAGATGCATTGAATCAATGAGATTTACCGGCATCTTGGCTGACCATTCAGTAAATCTTTTCCAGTTGGGGTAAACCAACAATATTCAGCTGTTATCTGGTATTATCCAAAGGAAGTATGCATCATTTCTGTCATTTCTTCTTGGTTCTGTTCCTTGGTACTGTAAGTCACCATGTTGCAAGTTCGATTCCAGCAAGCCCCAAGGTTCACTCAGCCTTCCATCCTTTCGTAGGTCAGTAAATTGAGTATCCAGCTTGTGGGGGCAATTCGCTAACACACATTGGAAACTGCTTAATGCAGTGTAGATGTGTAAATTGCTATTACTTAAAAACAATTTGTAAGCCACTCTGATAGCCTTGTAGCTGAAGAGCGGGGTATAAATAAATAAATAAATAAATAAAATAAAATTAAAAAATTAAAATCTAGACATTTCTAGAGAAAGGGAGAATCAAGCCTTTATCTCCAGAGCACCACCCAGTTCTAGGTCTTATGGTTACTGCTTTTTTTTATATACATACCAGTCACTTCTGTTGTATTTGTATGGTGAATCTGCACCCGGTTTTAGCTTGGATGTTAGAAGAACCATCTAAGGTGCTTAAACTCTGTCCCCCCAAGAGAATCAGCTCCTTAGATAGTACCTTTAGCTCCTTCAGACAAAATTCTGGTATGGATTTCGCCCCTTCACTGATGTGATTGCTACCAGCCATGTCTGATGCACAATAATAGCATACAGAAATGTGGCAGAACATTGAGAATTAACATTTATATACACACACATGTGCACACAGACAGACAGACAAGAGACAGACACACACACTGTTCCCAATCCTCAAGGACGATGATATTTCAACGCAATGTATCTCAAGGGCACAAGGCTGGTGATCTGGGGAGAATAACCTTCTGGAATATAAAGTGAACATCCATAGGAACATCCTCTCCAGAACAAGGGAAGCCTTTTTGCCACTCTATTCTTTTTTGGTCAGCCCTCACTTGGAAGACTGTTTTCAGTTCTGAGCACTTCAAGAAGGATATTGACATGGTGGAAGGTATGCAGAGAAGGGTGGCCTTTGAACCATCTTTGAAGCAATACAACCCTTCCCCAGCATAGCTGTTCTTTTGTGTAGACTTTAAGCTACGGGGACTCATTGTACTATGGTGATGTGTTATGGTAAGCCCATGCAGGGGTCAGGCAACAAGTGGCATGTTAGGGGTGCTATGGATCTGGTCTGTGTTTTAATCCAGACTTTAAAGGAGCTATCCACAGTGTTGACCGGCCCCCATCCCTCATTACATTAAACACCTGGAGAAGCTCCTTTAAAGTCTGGAATAAAAGCTAGCACTGCTTCCCTCCACCCCTAATATGGAAGTCACTTGCTAAATGGTGAAGCTTTTGCAGTGGAGGTCAGTGAGGCTTAATGGACCCTAATTAATAATGCCCAACTGCTTCCATGGTGTAAATCCATCCTTGCATAGTTACATGACAATTGTACTACACCACCCTTCTGCTGTGCTGTGGTTCAACCAGCTGTGTAGGGGCTACTGTGCCTGCTTATTGACTCCATCATGTAATGGGAAATGTCCAGTGGCTGTTTCCACAACCCTGGTGAAACAAGTGGGTCATTGAAGGCACTGACAAATAGTGAGGCATTATCCAAGAATGTGCAACTTCTTGTGAAACTGTTACATTTGCAGAGCTCGGCATGCACAACCATGGACTGAATCCATCGATTGCACAATAACACCCCCCCCCCGAAAGCCAACCATGGATAATGAAATGTTCACTTTCACCAAGATTGAAGCTGTTGAAGGCCAGAGGTTTACTCTTAGAACTGAAAGACCTCTAGGAACGGCTAAACCAAAGCTGCCCAGATCAAAGGGATGCTCTTGATTTTGCAGACTGGGCAGGGATGAGGGGAAGGAGCAAGCCACAGAAATCCCTTTCCCAGGAATGTCCAAGAATATGGAATAGAGAGAAGATGATGACCTGACCTAGAAATTGCCAGTTAAGGAGTCATCATGGCCTTGAGGTCTCTTGAGGGTTAATGAGTGATACAGTGAGGAAATAGCGAAAGCTCTCCTCTCTTGGAACGGCTCTGTCGAAAGGACAGCTGCGCCCGTCACCTGTTCTGGTTCAGACAGCCGCAGCTGTGCTCGGCGCAAGTCCCTCCACTTTGAACCCGGCCAGATTAGAAAAACAAAGTTGCACACACATACACACACATTTGTGTTTAGCATTCCAATACCGACTCTCCCTCTCTTTCTCCTTGCAAATGGCCGTTGGTTCTTGGCGCGCGCCAACACCAGCCGTGCCATGAATGCATACTGTGGGTTCCGAGGCGTGTGCACCATCACCCCAGTCCACTCCACAAAGGCTTGCTTAGTGAAGCTGGGATCTATGGGTCAGCCGGGCAAGGGAGGCTGAGTTATGGCCCTGATGTTTTCATGCTTCGGAAGGTTAATCAGATGGCAAATGAACTGCAATGTAGGGATATAATTCTTGGCCAAATCAGTCCTTGAAGGAAACAAGGAGTAATTTTAGTAATTCACTTTCTGCAGAAAGTCAGAAAGAACTATTTGTGGGATTTTGTGTGTGTGTGTCTACAGAAAATAATACTGCGGTGAGGAAATATTATTTTCTTTACAGGAAATGTTGTTCTCTGAGCAAAAAAGTGTACATTTTGTTCAGAGTAAGCCCCCAGCTAGTTTTTTTCTGCACCGAAATATTATTTTCAGCACAAAAAGTGCTGTTCCTTGTGCAGAAAATGCTGTTTTCTACACAGAAAACCCCAAATATGAATTTTGTACAGAATATATACCAAATTGCAAAGATTCTTGACAGTCCTACATTCTTCTCCTCAGGTTTTCTTGACACTCGAGAAACACGTTTTTCAACCATTTCCCAAATATTTTCCAGGTCTTTTTGCCACCTTTACTGTGATGACAGCAAAATAGCTGCCTAAGAAGCAGACTGGATACTGTGGTGGACTGTTGGTCCATGGAGCCTCAGTACTGTCTACTTGCATGGGCATCCGTTCTCCAGGGCTTCAGGCAAGAGGGTTTCCATCTCAAATTAGAGATGCCAGAAACGGAACTAAGGACTTTCTGCTTTCAAACCAGAGGCTACAGCATTCCTCCAGCCTGGGACAGGAATATACAAAACTGTCTTATATCAGTTCATCCACTAGTCCATCTAACTCAGTAGAGTCTGCATCAAGGTCAGGTAATCTTCCAGGGTTGAGGGCAACATTCAACCCACCAGAGACCACACCTTGTAACTGCCACATTACCCAAATTTGAGGGCATGGGAGCTGCATTTTTAAAGAGCTGAGGAACATCTAATTTCTTAAACAAGGAAAGAAGGAACACTCTCCCTCTTGAAATCTTTTGGTAGGGAACACAGCTGCTGTCAAAAAACCTTTGAACAACTCATCCCATGGAAGTAGAAGACCTCTTTCTTCTCCGTGCCCTCCTTTGAGCAGGTCAACTTCCCTAGGCCCACTCCATCCAAATGAATATTTTGGATATTTATCAGAAGCATCTATTTCTCACCAGTAGAGCTTATCTTACAGTGGTGGTGTGTATCAGCTTCCAGTACCAATCTTGAAGAAGTCTGGAATAGCAGTGAGGTCCAGCTCGAGGCAGAGGATCAGGATGGAGGCATCTATGGGACTTGGTAAGGCCATCTCAGGGGAAAAGAGCCAAGAGATGCTGACCTAGTCATCGTGGCTGCTTCTTCTATGTGCCCATGATCATTGAATCATAGGGCCTATCTATATGAGGGTAAAAATGTGGATTGATGTGCACTAACGCAAATTCAAAGCAGCTTCTATTTGTCTTAACCGTTTTCTGGCAAAATCACAGGCATGCGAAGCTATCTGCTTTTGCTGTCCCAAGGGGCATGCCTGAGAATCAAGATGGTGGGCATGAGTGAATTGCTTGCTTTTTTATTGCCACCAGCTGCCGCTGCCAAACAGTATTTTTTTAAAGAATATCTAAGGTGCAAAAGTGTGCTATTCTGCCTAAATGAAATAAAAAGGAAAGAAAAAGGCTGTTTCATCGCCTGAGTGCACGATTGCTAAAGAGAAAATCCAAGATGGCAGTTATAGGCACTTGCCTTGTTAGCAAGCTCCACCCCCAGCCCATGTCCAACCAATTGGTTTCTACTTCCGCTCTTTTGCAAATGCAAATGAACGTGAATCTGATTGTCCAAACAAGTGAGAATACACATTCTCTACAGAGCTTTTTAAAATATGGGAAAAGCCGTGAAGGTGGAGGTTATGGTGGATTTGGCCCCCTTATTTTGAATACTGTGATCCGATGTGGAATGCCATTAGGACAGGTAGGATTCCAGGCAAATTCTATGAGGATTATTTTGACCATCAAGACAACCCCATAGAATCTTAAAGAGGGAAGGGATTGCAAGGGCCTTCTTGCTCAGCCTCTTGCCATGAAGAAATACAGCCCCGAGAGATGGCCATCCTTCCTCCACATCCACCATCACGTCAAAATGGGTCATGGAGAAAGCATCTTTGTCACACTCTCCTAGGGGGGTGGCTTTGTCTGAAGAGCGGAGAACATCCGGAAGATGGATTCTGTCCTCTGAGGCTCAATGCCAGTCAGCTGTTCAACTCCACCAAAATCCACAGGCTGCCCCGATTAAAGCCAGAAATAGTTTCCTGGAGAGCTATAATTCCTCTGTCCTCAGAGGCTCAGGATTCTGTTTCATCCCTGTGTTTCCACCTGTCTGAGCTTAACACATGATTTTGCTCCAAGTTCTGAGAACTTCAAAGGGGAAAGGGGCAGTCCTGTTCAGTTGATGCCAAGAGGGAACAGAGAACCGAGAGCATAGCTGCCCTGCGCAGTTGTACCAGTCTGATACCATTTTAATTGCCATGGCTACATCCTATGAAAACCAGATGGATGCTGAGGAGTTCTGGTGACTTCCCTTGAAGGACAGTTCCCAAGGTATCCTGATTTAAACCTCATTTTACTGAATCCCGAGAGATTGCCCAAAGATATTGAATTCTCTGCTAGGAAACGCTGATGACTGCCTTTAAACTACAGTTCCCAAGATATCTTGATTAACCCTCCATCCTACTGAATCCTATAATTTGTAGTTTCCTAAAGGATGAAGAATTATTTGTTAGGGAACCTTTGTGACCTCCCTTGGGCTATTGTGCAACGGAACTGAACTGGGAGCCTAGGGAATTGTATACCTTGAGAACTGTCCGTTCAAGGCAAGTATCCCAATTTAACCCTCCATCCATTGGAATCCTGGGCTTTTTACTTTGCTGAGGGATGTAGCATTCTTTGCCAGGGAGCTCTTGTGAACTCCCTTGAACTACAGTTCCCAAAGTACCCAGACTGCACCCTCAGTTTCTCTATTCCTTGGGAACTGTCGTCTTTCCATGCTTATGATTTAAAAAGTCCAGAGGTGCTGTAGAAAGTAATTGGCTTTGACCAGAGAGGCTGTGTTTCAGAATCCTCCTCAGCCACGAAACAGATTAAGTGGCTTTGGTCAAATAGTCCCCTCTCTCTCTGAGGCCTACCTATGGGTTTTAAAAGATATAGAGGGCAGTGGGGCAGTGATGAATGCATAATCTTGTTACTCACCCGCAACTGTTTTGTATTCACAGTTCCTTCATAGCCCCTACTTTAGGGGCTACGTAGGGACCTGGAAAAAATCCCCAGTCTCCATGTCCTGAGAAGCAGCTGCTGCAATCAATAGAGGCTTATTCCCCTGTCAATTGGGAAGCCGCTGGATGATGGTCCCACCTCTCTTGTGTGAGCAATCTCCGATGTGAGGGGGAATTGTGACGGACCCTGCTTCTAGCTGTTGCAAGACAGATGGGTCAGTTGCTACCTGATCCATGGGGGACAGATCCCCCCTTGAGGATTGGTGGGATTAGAATGGGATTTGTGGCATAGCACTGTAACTACAGTGGGCCATCTGTATCTATGAGGGTTTGGTTCTGGACCTCAGCCTCCAGATAGCAAAACCCATAGATGGTTGAGTCCCATATTAGTCAATAGATGCTGCCATGTTAGGCATGGGCACCACCATTTTAGGTATGGGTGCTGCCATTTTAGGTATGGGTGCCACCATTTTAGGTATGGGTGCCGCCATTTTAGGTATGGGCACTGCCATTTTAGGTATGGGCGCTGCCATTTTAGGCATGGGTGCCACCATTTTAGGTATGGGTGCCGCCATTTTAGGTACAGGCACAACCATTTTAGGTATGGTCACCACCGTTTTAGGTAGGTGGCACTACCATTTTAGGTATGGGCGCTGCCATTTTAGGTATGGGTGCCACCATTTTAGGTATGGGCGCTGCCATTTTAGGTATGGGTGCCACCATTTTAGGTATGGGCGCTGCCATTTTAGGTATGGGCGCTGCCATTTTAGGCATGGGTGCCACCATTTTAGGTATGGGTGCTGCCATTTTAGGTACAGGCACAACCATTTTAGGTATGGTCACCACCGTTTTAGGTAGGTGGCACTACCATTTTAGGTATGGGCGCTGCCATTTTAGGTATGGGTGCCACCATTTTAGGTATGGGCACCACCATTTTAGGTCCGACGATCCACAGATGCTCGAATCCACAGATACCAAAACTGCGGGTACCGAGAGCCTACTATACAGCATTTACACATATGTAAATCTCCAACAGGTTTCTGGTCAGCATTCTGCGCCTGCCATGCTTAGTTCCTCATCGAAAACTGGAGGAAGGGGGGGGACATTGCAAAGAAATAAAGCCATCTTCCCCCCCACCATCATGCCCAGGCAACATGTAGTCTGTGGGAGGATAACTAGGTTTGGAAATACTGGTAGAAAAGTTTGAAACTATTTTGCAAGAGGTAGTTATGGGGAGTTCTAAAACAGGCTAGAGAGTGTCATGATTGAATCCTGCCAAAAATATATATTTTGGTACGATGCAGTGATGGCTTGCAGCTTCCAGGTCTGCGTGGGTGGTGAATCTAATCCAAACTTTAAAGGAACTACCCACCATGCTGAACCTATGTTGGGGATAGAATTCAGCACTTTGGTAGATCCTGTAAAGTTCAGACTAAAACTAGAAGTGGGTTCACAGTGCATTGCCTCTGTTGTGATGGTCATTGCTGATGGGAAAGTGACCTTTTGCTTGAACAGGTGTTAAAACCACTCTTCCACACTTTTAATGTAACCAGGGGGATATTTGTCTGTTATTAGCATTACTGATGACCAAGAATAGTCTAAGGGAAGGCGGGGGGCAGGGGGAGAAGTTTCTCTGAGATTACATCAGTAGATATGGTGATGTTACCGTCTAGGAATCTAAAATACAAATGTTCTCCCTCCTCTATTTTTTTTTAACATGTATCCAGTCCAATATGATCTAGCTTGCAGAGAAGAGGAGTCCAGGGAACAGAGGCACTGTTAAAGGACCCTCACGGACGTATCCAAATGGGAGCCATTGGCATTGGAGGATGGTGCCTTCCATGTCAATGGGGTGGAGAATCCATGTTTCAGCCTAAATTTTAAGGGCGCTCTCCAAGGTGTTGACCATAGCTAATGTGGTTTTTACCATTGGCTGTAGCTTACTTCCTCCCTCCTATGATTGGCTGAGTTGCTGTGATGTCACTGAATGTTCACAAAGGTTATAATCTAATCAGATTCATGAAACTATCTTGAAACTACCACCAAGGTCAGATTCAGGTCTGCTGCTAGGCTCTGAGTTATACTAGGTTTAAGAAACCCGACAGCCTTACCACATTCGTTGTATATTTTGTTGTTGTTGTTGTTATTGTTGTTGTGTGCTTTCAAGTCATTTCCAACTTATGGTGAACCTATCACACCTTAGGTTTTCTGAGGCTGTGAGTGTGTGACTTGCCCAAGGTCACCTGGTGGTTTTTCATGGCTGAGCGGGAATTCGAACCCTGGTCTCCAGAGTCATAGTCCAATACTCAAACCACTACGCCATGATGCTGTAACAAATTTTTGCTTGCTTCCTTGCTTGTTATGTCCTTTATCTTCTTGGCAATGGGAGGAACAACCATTTTATCAGAAAGAGTACTTAGTTGCTGCTTTTTAAAAGCATTAAAATTATTTAAAGGGGACTTTGCCTCCATTAAATAATTTTTAAAAATGGATTATAGTCAGGGCTCCATATCTGCAGACTCAATCTCTGCAGTTTCAGTTATTCATGGGACACAAAATAGGGGACACATACCATAGAGTCATACTGGAAAATGCCTAGAGAGGCATCCTCTCTAGACATCTTCTAGCTCCTCCAATGCAACTCTATGATATGTTTTCCAGCAGTCTTTGATTTTAATAGGGTTTGCTATTATTCATGGTTTCCAGTATCCACGGTAGGTCTGGGAACCAAACCCCAGTGGATACAGGGGTCTGACTGTATTTTTACACCCCTTTTTGCATTTTGTAAGAAGCTTTGTGTGACTCCCTTTTTGGAAGAGACAAGCAAGGCATAACGCTAATGATAATTTTAATAACTGAGGTCAGACTCTCTTTACTGAAAGGGACTCCCTCAGGCTGAATTGCACACCCACACATGCAAAGCAGTTCCCAAATTTTGAATTACATTTTTCTTAAAAAAAAAAAATTGAAGAGAGGTATATTTTCAATTTTCTTTCAAGAAGACATGAGGTAAAGAGCAGTTCTAAGCTCATGATTCAAATCCTGGCAAGCTTTGTCTTTCTGTTTATCATGTTCCATTTTATTTCTCTTGATTAATCATAAAAGCAGGAGGCTAAAAAAAAAGAGTCCCATGAGGTCAAGCTTTTCTTCAGCCAAGACAGGGCTGGTTCATTTGCTAATGCTTTCTCCAGGCAACATTCGAAAAAAACATAAAAACCCAAAAAGATTGTTTGACTCCTAGGATCATAGAAAGCGATTCTGGTGTGGCACCCAGATTATGAAATACTAACCCTCCAAATGCCCTGATTTGGCAGAGAAAGCCCCAATTAATCCTCTCTTTTCCCACTTTTTCCACCACTTTTAAAACATCCCTGTTTCTCTCCTCCTTCCACTTTTCCTCTTCAGCTGACTTTCAACTGCTGCAAACTGAGTTCAAATTGCAAATGTAGCTTGTACTCAGTTTAAGGAGAGGAAGGGATGGGATTTTGCCCTTCCCAGTAGCCTCAGGCAAAAGCAAACTGCTGCAGCATATCCAAACTTGTGCGTTTTCCCTCCTTGATCACTTTCCCCATTTTGACTACACTCTGATGTTGGCTACATGTGTAATAATTTTCCTCTGTGAAATGTTGGAAGGTATGGAAATAACCTTTCCTTAGAGGCCGGATTGGTGCCAATGCTGGTATCATTCCACACTAAATAAAAACATAATATGGGTTTTTATTAAAGCTTTTGAGGCCTAACCAAGGAGATTAGTAGACGTGGGGGAATGCACCAAAAATTGCATTCCCAGCCGCATCAGAAGTTCGGTACAAGAACAGAAAGGGCGATCTTACCAGTTGCCCACGTTTGGGGGTGTAGCACTGCTGTGTATGAGGCTTCCCTTTTGCATTGACAGGGACAAGCTGCGAATAAAAAGGGATGCTTTACTGACACCTGCGAAATGCCGGAGGATGACGTTGTCTGGTAAGGTCGCCCCATCCTGTTCTTCTAGCGCTCTTTCGATGCAATTTTTGCTGCATCTGATCATCTCTGGATTTCCCCTACTTTGCACATGTGCTATGGTCAGCATTTTTTAAATGGTTTGAATTGGTTTTAAACTATCTGGTTTTAAGTGATAAATGATTTAATGTATGCAATAATTGCCTAGCGGGAAAGGGCCCTGAGTAATGGTCACATATGTTTTCTTTTGGATGGGGCACAAGGGGTGATTCTCTAGCCCCTTTGCATCCATCCAAAATCTCCTCTCCCTACATTTGGCAAGGCCCATGGAGCTGCTGTCGATGTTTCTGTTTTCAAACTGGCGGGCAGGGAGGAGGGAGACCAGTCGAGATAATCAAGCTGGTCTCAGCTGAGAGGGGAAGAGAAATAAGGGTGCACTCCACCTGGGAGAAGACCCTTGTTTCTTTTCCCCTCAAAGCACAGACCAGTCACTTCTTAGTTGCCTGAATCACCTGCCTCTTCCTCCCCAGTTGGGCCAGTAAACATTTATTTATTTATTTATTTATTTTTATACCCCACCTTTCTCCCAAGACTCAACGTGGCTTACAATTATTTAAAAAATACAGCTAAAATATCATAATTTACATTTTTTTAAAAAAAAGTATTAAATTAATTACCACGTAATTAAAAACACAACATGAATTAAAAACATAAAATCAATAAAAACACAACAGTCGGACATTAAAAGCAATGCACCGATTAAAATTCACCTCTCAAATGTCTGCCTAAATAAAAACGTCTTCAAATGCCGACAAAAAGAGAGCAGGAAGGGGACCAACCGGATGTCCTGTGGAAGGGAGTTCCACAGTTTGGGAGCAGCCACAGAGAAGGATCTCTCCAGAGTAAACAGCCATAGTATTGTCTTTCCCCAGGGTTATGGCATTTTCCAGGATGAAATGAAGGCATACAATTGCCAAAACCCTTTGCCACTAAATATTATTTTCTCCAGGCACTGCTGCAACCAAGGCTGTTGACACGCTGCAAAAAATCATGCCGTTTGACACAGCTTTAACTCTCCTATGGAATCCTGGGATTTGTAGTTTGTTGTGGCACCAGGGCTTTCCAACAGCGAAGGCTAATTATCTCACCAAACTACAAATCCCAGAACTCCATAGCATTGAGCCATGGCAGTTAAAGCGGTGTCAGACTGCGTGTTTTCCACAGTGTGTCAGCTGCCCAAGTGCGCTCTGAAAACCTGAGATCAGCTCCCTCCGTCCACGCAAGAAACCTCTGGGATTATTTATACAGTCCAGAGACTCTGGGAAGCCAAATGATACACCTGATCCATCGGAGTGAACCTCCCTCCAACACCAGCTCCTTTTTTGCTCTGCTATATATATTTTTTAAAAATCTGGGTTGCCAGCTCCACGCTTGGCTTTGTCTGCCTGCCATCGTGGAAGTTAATTGGTTGCTCCCTTGTGGCCTGATCTAATTGCCGTATGAATAAAGTTATTTTGAACAGTTGTCCATGAGTTCATCTCCTGGAAAGCTTTGGACACAGCTGTTACTGCTCCCTCCTTTTTGTAAAAAAGTGCACTTTTCATATATATATATATGGAAAGAATAAGACCAAGATCTTGTTCCCCAATTGCATTGTGTAAAATTGCACAATAGGGCAATAAGCAACCACACTGGCAGATATACAACTGTTGTTGGTAGTTTAATAAACGTTGCTGCAAGGTGAATTCCATTTTAATGCTGATCTTTTTGTATGTTTTAACCATAAAGTATTTTAATGTGCAAGCTGTCTTGAGTCTCAGTTTTTTGGGGAAAGCATGGTGTAAATAAAACAGCTACTACTGCTGCACCACTACTAGTAACGGTTGGCATTCCCTGTTGCAGGTATGGATCCATAACTGCTGTGAATACCGTAAGGCGATATAAATTCCCCCTTAGTCCACCTTAAAAGCCAGCAAACGCATCTGATGAAGAAGGTCTGTTCAGTTGCTCTACGGGACACAAGGAGGATGACATTTCCATCTCCTTCCCACCTATGAGTGCAGTGCAGTAGCTAGTTTAATCATTTCCCCGTTTTTTCCAGCTACTTTTAAAATAATAATAATAATAATAATAATAATAATTATTTATTTATTTCTGTCCCACCCCTCTGCAATGCAATCGGGGTGGCTTACAGCATAAAAACTCCATAAGTACATCAGTACCCTAACCCACCCACCCCTTAAAACAATATTAAATTAGAAAAGATTAAAAACATACAATAATTAAAAAGAGGAAAGAAATGGAATAATTCAATGGCAGCTCAAGGGAAAAGACAACCGAATCTTCAGGCTGGGATAACTATTCGGGAAAGGCCTGCCAGAAAAGATCTGTCTTGACAGCTTTTTTGAAGCTGTCTAAGGTGGTAATAAGACGGATCTCATCCGGCAGGCCATTCCATAATCTCAGTTATGGAATCCAAATGTCCCAGTTTCTCCTCTCCTCCTCTGATTTCCCCCCTTTGTCTTCAAATTACTTGAATTGCTGCAAAACGGTTCAAAAGACCAAAGAAAGTTTGAACTCCATTAACTCAGCAGAGGAGTGGAGAGCATTGGATGGGGCAGAATCGTCCCCTTCCCAAGTGGCTCAGGCAAGAGCAAACTGCTACAAGAGCTCCTCATTTGTGTGGCCATCCTCATTAATAACTTTTGCCTTTTTAATCATGATCCAATAGTGCTTGGCCACACATGTCCCAGGCCTGGCTTGTCTACATGAGCCCAAAATAACCGTAGTGCCCCGCAATAATAGCAAGTCTCAGCAGCTGCAACGTGTCTTAATGGTGGTTTTGCCCACCAGAGCCTCCATAAGTTTTGCGTACAAGATGGTGGTCGCGAGCAATTTACCTGCATTAGTACCTAAACACTGCCAACTTTTTTTTTAAATGATGTCTACGGTGTGCTACAGACATATAATGATTTGTCTATTTTACAGCGCAGCAAAACAAACTAGAAATAAGTATCATCACCTTAGTGGTCGCTCGCTAAGGTGGAAAAAATGGTGGCCTTGTTAGCAAGCCCCACCCCTGTTCTTGTCCGGCAGCCACCATCTTGCATGTGAAATTTATGGGGGCTTTGGTGGGCAAAACCACCATTAAGACAAGTCGCAGCTGCTGAGACTTGCTATTACTGCAGGGCACTACGGTTATTTTGGGCTTGTGTAGACAGGTTCACAATTCCTGTACTACCAGACAGCGATTCATACACATTCTCTGTTATTCTCAGAGTTCAACCCCTTAAATCTCTTTCATGTCAAAGGTGTTTAAATGATCAATGGTAAATCAGAGTTTCAAAGGAATAAAATAGAAAGGAAAGACGTCCTTGGGGAATCTGCAGCCACAGGACCTTGTGACGATTGCTATTTTAAATCACTTTAAAAAACAAATATAGAAATAGATGGAGGATTGATCGAAAAACTGTTGTGAGCAATGATAGTTCAATTTTCAGAGGCAATATATGTTTGAATACCAGATGCTGATGTTTAAACAGGCTTTTCTTCTGGAGTTTCAGTGGTTTTTGCCCCCACTCCTTCCGAAAACGTAACGCTGTTGGGTCCCATTAAGACATGTCGCCTTCTCCTCGAATTCCACAAGGAGTATTTTCGCCATTTAGCCAACCCTCCCCAGTTTTCATCGGTGAAATGTTGGAGGGTATGTGCTTAAATACATGGCTTGCAGAAACAGTATGGATAATTCATGAAAAAAAGAAATGCCTATCGACCAGTATGATTTGCATGATTTATTCAAAATGCAGCCTTGGGGTTACTGCGGTGCAGAGCCGAGTCTCTCCATCTTTCCCTCCCTGTTTTTCTTCTCAGCAAATGTATGGCCCAGAGTACAAATGGACTGCCACAAAGTGTGGTCAAGGGTGTCCATAAATCCCCGGAAAAGGGCAAATCCATTGGGGGCAACTGGCCACAAATGCTGAAGACGACATTCCTGGGAGTACTACTTGCTGGGAACCCATCCTTGTGGTTGTCATTCCCCTTCACGCTCTGCTTGTGAGCTTCCAGACACATTGGCCAGGTTGTTATTATTAGAAGCAAAATGTTGGGTCTAAGTTGGACAAGTCTAGTAGAGTTGAGAAGTTTGTCAACCATTGCAAGAGCTAAATGGAAACTCCTCAGAGGCTGGTGGTGTCTCCAACTTCAGTCTTTTGAATAGAGGTTGGGTGGCCATCTTTCAGGAATGCTTTAGTAGGTTATTCCTGCAGGGAAGAATGGGGCTGGACTAGATGGCCCTTGTGTTCCCTTCCAACTTGAAGGTTCTATTATTCTAGCCAGATACAAGCCTCCTTGAATTGTATCTTGGGGGGAAAAGGTGGGATATAAATTCAATAAATTAATAAATAAATGTCATCTTCCCTCTTAAGGCTGTAATCCCCAATGTTTAGAATCATAGAATCATAGAATTGGCAGAGACCACAAGTCCAACTCCCTGCCCTGCAGGAATACTCAATATACAATCATAGAGTTGGAAGAGACCACAAGGGAGTTGGAAGAGACTACAAGGACTTCTGAAGAGCACCCATATCCATTTTCTCTCTCTTTTCCTTCCAATATTCTGGGGGTGCGTCAGAAAGTCATGAAGAACCCATCAGGGATTTGGCTCCCTTGTTTATTTCCAAATGAATGCTCTCTAGTTAATCTAGTCCACTAGGCCTTTAAGACAGCCCTGAATGGCCAAGTATTACAATGTGATGTGTGTGTGTGTGTGTACAGTAGGAGGGGAGCAGATGGGACGTGGGCAAGAGTGAGGTTTTTGTGGCTGGCCATAATTCCACATTCCCACTTCCTCTGAGGAGCTCCCATGTTCTTGTCTGTCCTTCTCCTCGGTCCTAGAAACATGTGGGAACAGGAGGGGATCGGCACCAGTGGCAGGCGTGGTTGTGGCTTGGGGTTGACTTTTGGCTATTACAAGCTGGGTGGTGCTACCCATTCCTCCCTTCCCCTTGCCCCCAAAGTCACAGAGAAAGCTGCAGTCCTTCCTACTTTTCTTTAGCTGTTCATCTCATCTCTCCTCTCACTGCTGGGAACATGCTCCTCTGATTTCTCCCATGGGAAGGGGACCAAACATAACAGGGCAGCAAGGAACCGGCAGCCGGAGAGGCAAAGGGTCACAATAGGGGATAGAAGGCCATTTTGTCCTCACATGAAAGACATGTACTTTACTGTACTTGCCCTATGAGGAGCGGCTTAGGGAGCTGGGCGTGTTTAGCCTGGAGAACAGGAGGCTAAGAGGTGACATGATGGCCATGTTTAAATATTTGAAGGGATGCCATACTGAGGATGGGGCAAGCTTGTTCTCTGCTGCTCCAGAGACTAGGACACGGAGCAATGGGTTCAAACTAGAGGAAAAGAGATCCCACCTAAACCTCAGGAAAAACTTCCTGACAGTAAGAGCTGTTTGATAGTGGAATCTACTGCTGCCTGGGAGTGAGGTGGAGTCTCCGTCTTTGGAGGTTTTTAAACAGAGGCTGGATGGTCATCTGTTGGGAATGCTTTGATTGTGTATTCAGCCTCTGCATGGCAGAATGGGGTTGGACTAGATGGCCCTTATGGTCTCTTCCAACTCTATGATTCTGTGAAGGATGGGGTAGATACTTCATAGATTTCACTGGTTCTTTCATGGAAAAGCCTTATAATTTTTCCTTTCCCTCCTGCTTTGGACTCTTTATTTTAAGATTTATTTATTTATTTGCATTTATTGCTCAGGCTGTTAATTTTGTGGGTTTACCAAGGGATTTAGCCTACCATTGAAAGCCACCCTACCCATTCTGAAAATAATACTTCTCTAAAGTACACCCATCACTGTGCTTACCTGCTTGCGGCCAACAGTGCCCCCTAGTGACCACCGTCAAGGCCTGCATCTTCTTCCAGACCTCTTCTCGACCTGTGCCAAAGACTGGCCCATCCATACTCTGGAATGTCTCCACTCAATTCCAGTGTGTGTGTTTTCCAGCCTGGTCCTTTCACCATACACCCAAGAACCTGCCACCTGATATTTCCTGCTGGCTGTGTGCGTGTCAGACCCATTAGCGGCGTGAAATTGGGATCATAACAGGCAGCGACATGTGCTTGGCTTGGATTGGAAAAAAGGGGGAGAAGCCAGTTTGGTTTCCTGAAAGAAGCAGAAGTGTGGGCATGATCCAGGCAGCTTAAGCAGGGCATAAAATGAGACAAGGGAAGGCTGGAGAGAGAAGGTGGGTAGAGCAAAATGAAACCCACAAGCAGAAGTTTGTGGACTCTTTTTGGACTACAGCTCCCAAATTCCACAGTCAGCACGGCACATATGCTCTGTGGGGTATTCTGGAAGGTGCAGACCAAATATCACTTTCCAAAGTTTTGTTCCTAAAATCCCCTCATCCCCCCCCCACCAACAACAACATACACTTTTGAGCAAGCAATACCTGTTCTTGACCTCTGAAAAGTAAAAGGTTGGATGGACTCAATCAATGTCACTTTCTCAAGCCTAGAATCCTAGAATCCTAGAGTTGGAAGAGACCACAAGGGCCATCTAGTCTCCCTTGCCCTGGAGGAAGACACAATCAAAGCATTCCTGACAGATAGCCATCCAGCCTCAGTTTCAAACTTCCAAAGAGGAAGACTTCACCATGAGGCAATGTATTCCATACTGTCAGCAAGTTCTTCCTAATGTTTAGGTGGAATCTCTTTTCCTGTAGTTTGAGTCCATTGCTCCGTGTTCTCATCTTTGGAGCAGCAGAAAACAAGCTTGCTCCATCCTCAATATGACATCCCTTCCAAAATTTAAACATGGCTATCATGTCCCCTCTTCACCTTCTCTTCTCCAGGCTAAACAGACCCAGCTCCCTAAGCCACTCCTCATAGGGCATAAAGTCTTCCAGACCTCCCACCATTTTTTGTTTCTAAGATCCCCTCGTCCCCGTCTCTCCCACCCCACCCACACACTTTGAAGCAAGCAATGCCTATTCTTAACCTCTGAAAAAGCAAAAAGATATTGTACACTGTCCTGAGATCCCACAGTATAGACCGAGACAAAAGTGTTTTAATAAATTAAATAAATAAACTTGATGTTCACTGAGTTAGTAGGCCGTCATGCAATGCTGCCTCATGAGCTAATTGTGATGTGCAGCTGAAAGCACATTGTGCATGGATGTTTATGTGCAACGCATTCATGTGCTACATGACCAATGGGCAACTGCATGCAATGTGACCAATGCACAGCTGAAATGTGCAGTGGTGCAAAAGTTCGATTTGCTGGCATAAGTTGATTTATGTCTGCGGATGTCGCTACCAGTGCGCCAGTTAACATGTCACATCTCATAGCCTCTCCCTGAAGTCTGTGGCCCTTCTTTCCCAAAGTTAAGAGGACATTTAGGGGCTGTAAGGAAGGGCTTCAGTCTGGGGTTACATTACTGCTGAAGTACAGCAAAGGTAAGACAGGGTGAAGGAGGGTTTCTAGTCATTGCTCCCTTTCAGAAACCATCAGCTTTATTTCTATTCAATGTCACCTTTTTCTGTGAGTCTGCAAGATGGCTTTTCAAATTGTTGGCTTTATTATTTAATTTTAAATTAAATTAAAAGGAAAAAAACAGAGTAGGGGTAGATATCAGGGTGCAGAATACAAGACGTTTTGCAGAAGAAGCAAGATTGCATTACTTTTCGCACAGTATGGGACTTTGCACCACTGGATTTATGGGCCCGCTCTCCAAGACGTGATGGATTGATGGTGGTGATTTTTATTAGAATGGGAGGGAAGGGCATTGGGGGAGGGATAATAAAACAACCCCATAAATCAGGCATAAAAGGGGATGCTGAGAGAGTGCAAAACGTTTTGACTCATACCTACAGCAAATAAAACTCTGTGGAATGGGACCTGTTGCAGAAAATGAAGATTAACAGGAGGAGAAAACAGAAATTAGCAACATATTTGCATGGAGTCACTGCACATGGACCCCAAGGGTGGTTCTGTGTGGCCTGTGGCCACACCAGGCTTCCAAGACTGCCCCTTTGCTTGGGAGAGAGAGGGGGGTGGTGAACAGCCTATCCTGGAAGTAGGTGACTGCTTTCACCGCAACGAAACAGTGCTTCGACACTCAGGTATTAGTCTGAACGTTCATAGAATCATAGCATCCCAAAGTTGGAATGATGAAAGGAAAATGACTGCATACAAGTGAATGTATTCCCAAACCCTGCAAATAAATATTTATGGACATTGTGGACACTTTGGAATTTGCATCCCACATGTTCATGTACATAAGGACTTGATTATGTGTGTGTAAAAAATTATATGTACTTATTTATTAATTGCATGTGACACTTTGGTATAATATATGCACTAAAACTAATTTCATTTAGAATCACAATATGCACTGGAGATTCATAGGAAAATTAATTCTTTATTATTGAGTTCGAAGATAATACAGTAATATTTCCTCTGTAACCATTTTATACTGAGGATGGAGCAAGCTTGTTTTCTGCTGCTCCAGAGACTAGGACATGGAGCAATGGGTTCAAACTACAGGAAAAGAGATTCCCTCTAAATATTAGGAAAACTTTCCTGACAGTAAGAGCTGTTCAGAAATGGAATACATTGCCTGGGAGTGTGGTGGAGTCTCCTTCTTTGGAGGTTTTTCAACAGAGGCTGGATGGCCATCTGTCGTTGGAAATGCTTTGACTGTGTATCCCTGCAGGGCAGAATGGGGTTGGGGTAGATGGTCTCTTCCAACTCTATGATTCTATGACCACTACTGCTGGCATTGGAGTCACTCATAAAAGGAACTCTGTAGAATACGCAAGGAGAACTCTGGTGCTTTGGACAAGCGGAATGGGGCATGACATGCAGCTCCATAATGGATGGCAACACCTACTGAAGACAGTAGACAGGGAGCCCGAGGCCATAAATCTGAAAAATTAACACGCAGGGAAAGGCAAAAAGGAGCAATATGTTTTGGTAATCATTTTGAACCGCTGACCCGTCCTGCTGCAGTTCAGAAATCGCCGGTATTAGGCGCCTGTCATTCAAGCCATGATTAACACGTTACCAAATTTCTCCAGCCATTTAATAAAAGCTGGACGTAACATGGCAGTAATTGCTTCCAAATGTTGGGGCTCAGTCTGGCAAGTCTATGGATGGCATTGTATTTTTTGGGGGGGGGGAGAGGAAGAGAGTGGGGAGAAGGACACCATCCTCTTCACCCCAGCAAAGCTCTCTGCACAATCCCGGCTTCTGCGTCTGAAGACACTTCCTGGAAGAAAAAAATGCAGACATCAGAACACTCCAGAAAGATTATGGGCTTTAGGGCTGGCATGTTA
Organism: Gambelia wislizenii; assembly: GCA_030847615.1. Classification (NCBI taxonomy): domain Eukaryota; kingdom Metazoa; phylum Chordata; class Lepidosauria; order Squamata; family Crotaphytidae; genus Gambelia; species Gambelia wislizenii. The sequence goes on along the minus strand of JAUMIR010000012.1, from coordinate 28,126,935 downwards.
TCTCACCTCAAGATCTCCAGCAAACTCAAGTGCTCAGGAATAGTCCTGACAGCTTAAAGCCCTTCCGCAGAAATACTTCTGGCCTCTCTGTGCAAAAGAAATGGTTGCAAAAGAAATGGTTGAAATGGAGAATTTCTAGGGTCTTATGTTTGGACCATCCCCGGTAGAGAATAACTAGAGAAGCTACATTGGTAACTGTGGAGGCAAGAAGAATCAGATGGAGGAGTGCATGGGAAGATATCATTACAAGGATGTAAGAGCAGAGCTTGGAAATGTTAGCTTTCAGGGCTGCACACCCTAGATATCCCGGCCAAAGTAATTTTCCCAAGCTCTGGGCAAGTGTGCTCCTACAAAGCACCAGTGGATAAGCGGTAAGGAGCAAAACCCATTTCCAATAATAGGAGCTTCATAGCATCATACCCTCCAACTGTCCTGATTTTACAGGGACAGACCAAATCAATCATCTGCCGTCCCACTTTTTCACCTGCTTTTAAAATCTCCCGGTTTCTTTCTCTTCCTTCTCCCACTCCCCGCTCTGTCCTCAGCTTGCTACAGTTGCGGCAGAATGAGTTCAAAGTAGAAAAGTAGCTTTCGCTTAGCGGGAAGAGAGGAGAGGGCAACATCTTTCCCTGTGGGCTGAAGCAAAAGCAAACTGCTGCAGCCCCCCCCCAGCTTGTTTACTCTTCTTCATGAATGACTTTTGCCATCTTGACCACATTCTGATGTTGCTGGGCCACATGGTTTTCTTCTGGGAAATGCTAAAGGGCATGCAGTATCAGGACTGGGATGTGATGGTTATGGTGGTGACGGTAGAGTTTTGTATGTGGAAGGAGTGTCTCTCCAGGCATATGCCTGTCCAAGGACTGAGATGCATCAGTCTCCCGTTGCCTCCCTGAAGTGGGGGCAATGCATAAATAAATAGGATAAATAATGGGGGAGAGACTTCTCGGCTGTAGCACCCCACTTGTGGAATGCCAATTGGTGTCCATCTTGGTTCCTTTTTGAGATCAGGTCATAAGATCATAGAGCTGGAAGAGACCACAAAGGCCATCCAGTCCAACCTCCTGCCATGCAGGGATACACAATCAAGACACAAGTCACAGAGTCATAGAATCATAGGGCTTGTCTATACAAGGGGGGGAAATGTGGATTGATCTGCAGTAATGCCAATTTGAAGCAACCTCAATTTGTCTTAATGGTTTTTAATTTTTGCAAGATCACAGGCATGCGAAGCTATACGTGTTTGTTGTTCAAACAGGCATGGCTGGCTGCGAATCAAGATGGTGGGTGCAAGTGAATTATTCCCATTTTTATTATCACCAGTTGTCCCTAAACAGTATTTTTTAAGGCGTATCTAAGGTCCAAAAGTGTGATATTCCACCTAAATAAATTTTTAAAAGCGGGGGAGGCTGTTTTGTCACCTCAGCACACGATCGCTAAGACAAAAATCCAACATGGAGGTTCTGGGTGCTTGCCTTATTAGCAAGCTCTGCCCCCTGCGCACATCCGTCCAATCAGCTTTCAACTTCTGCTCTTATTGGGAATGTAAATGAATGCAAATCGCTTGTCCCAATGAGCAGGAATGAACATTCCCCACGGAGCTTTTAAAAAACTTTGGAGAAAGCCATGAAGGCTTTTCCTGTGGAGTTTTGAGTGGATTTCACCCCTGCTTCCAAATAGGGTGGATGGATGTGGGATGGCATTTAGACAAATTGCATTCTCCTCAAATTCTGTGAGGAGTATTTGCACCATGGAGTTGGAAGGGGACTCATGGGCGGTCGGGTCCAACCCCCTGCTCAAGGCAGGCTCTCCAGTTAAAGCAACCCCAACAGGGAGCTGTTCAGCCTCATTTTGGTTTTGGGGGTCCTAATTTACTTTTAAGCATGCATATTTTTTTTTAAAAAACCCACAACTTTATTAGTCTTTTCAAACCCCCCTAATTTATTTGAATTTTTCAATGAGTAACCCTCTTGTTTAAACTACTTATTGATTTTAATTTGGAATTGTTTCGATCATTTACACGGTTTTGTCGGTTTGCCACCCTGAGCTCTCATGATAAAAGTGTGTGGGAAGTGTGTGTGTGGTGTGTGAAAATATTTAAATAAATATAAATGTGTGTGTGTGTGAGAGAGAGAGAGATCTTTGAGGCCTGTGAAAGAGGTCTTTCATGATGCTCCTTCCATTTTATTAGTAAGTGTTAGCAACTAGAGTAAGTTGCATGCCTTTGGTGCTGGTGAGGGGAGGGCAGATAGGGGGGCATGGCACATTTTTTTAGCAAATTTTGTAACTTTCTCAACCTAAGGGGGTGGTAATTTTTTTTTTTTAAGGGTATGTGGTTCATCTGGGAAGCTGGAGCTCCTATCAATTTCCTCTTCAACTCTTGACCTGCCGGTGAACATCTCCCTCCTGAGAGACATCCCGGAACAGAGGAAACCTTGCTTCCTCCGGTTCATTTGTCTTCAGTGCTCTTGGGGAGCAAGCGGTGGGTTTGTCTCTCCTTGCTTCTCATGGTAGGGAGGCAGAAATGAATGCTTGTATGTCACACAGGCCTTTTGTTGAATTAGCCGGAGCACAACTAGAATCCTGTTGGTGATGTGCACAGACATAAGTTGTGCTCTGAACGTGGGGGTAGGGTTTCCAGTTGCGGATCATCCCAGGCCCTGGAGTTTCCAGGCCCAAACTGGAGACCTAGGGATCACCCCCTGAGGATGTCATGAAGTGATACACATTAAGTACCAACCACAGGTGCTCACAGCATGTCAGACACACACACGCACACACACACACACACCATATTTGGAAATTAAGATTTGGCTAAAGGGGCTGTTCCCAGATCAAGGTGTTGTAAGTGGGTTCCCAGATCAAGGTATCATAAGACACTATAAGGAACATTTAATCTAGCCTCCTTGCTTCCAGCCAGAAGGTAGATGCAGAGCAGAGGGTGAGCTCTGGCACCACAACAACTAGGCGGAAAGGAGAAAGCAAATACATAGGGCTTGTCTATATGAGGCAAAAAGAGAATATCTTCCCCCAGGAGCTAGCCATCTAAATACACAAAGGTACATGTCTTCTCCAACAAGGACTCACAGTATGTAAACCTCACACACACCCTACACCACCAATCTCTGAAGATGCCAGCCACAGATGCAGGTGGAACAGCTCTTACTGTTGGGAAGTTCTTCCTAATGTTTAGGTGGAATCTCTTTTCCTGTAGTTTGAACCCATTGCTCTGTGTCCTAGTCTCTGGAGCAGCAGAAAACAAGTTTGCTCCATCCTCAGTATGACTTCCCTTCAAATATTTAAGCACAGCTATCGTGTCACCTCTCAACCTTCTCTTCTCCAGACTAAACAGACCCAGCTCCCTAAGCTGCTCCTCACTGGGCATGGCTTCCAGACCCTTCACTAGTTTGGTTGCCCTCCTCTGGACACGTTTTAGCTTGTCCATATCCTTCCTGAATTGTGGTGTCCAGAACTGGACACAGTATTCCAGGTGAGGTCTGACGAAAGCAGAATAGAGTGGCACTATGACTTCCCTCGATCTAGACACTAGACTCCTATTGATGCAGCCTAGAATCGCATTGGCTTTTTTAGCTGCCGCGTCACACTGCTGACTCGTGTTCAGTTTTGGCCCACTAAGACTCCTAGATCCCTTTCGCATGTACTGCAACCAAGCCAAAAGAAATGGAGTGATGATGATGACTACAATGATCCTCCTCCTCCTCCTGTGAAGTTTCTTGCACTTCTAACACAAGCATGATACCCAAGACTGAGCACATGCATGTTCAAGCATCCTGTCCCTCCCTTATCTTTCAAGATTTACAGGGCAGCAGTAAGCGCTTTCCCAGTTCTTTATTAATAATGCTGCAATAAAAAAAAATGTGTCAGCATTCTTTCACTGAAGGCTAGCAAAATCTTTCTTAATCCAAAGGGGGGATTCTGTTGGCCCTTAGAGGTAGACTTTATTATTATTTTATTTCCAGCAGTCCTTTTATCACTTTTCCTTTGTTACCATAGGTTCCTGCCTTCAAAGTGTGAACTGAGGGGCTGTGATGGGGTGAACCTATAAATCTTTCTCCTCTAATCCTTTCTTTTCTCCTATTTACCAGTGAAAGAAGAGGAGGGGCTGAAGTCCACCCGGCCTGAATGGACCCTGTTTTCTGTGAATTTAGAAGTCAGCGCTTCGAAATCTCTCAGGACAGAAGTGGCGGCGTGTGCAAGATGGTACCGACAAGTCGGTGGGTGTTCTGTTGAGCTGTTACAAATGTGTAAGGTAAACTTATCCATTCATAACTGTTTGGTATTCATGTTTACGATTGTTACACTATTGCAAGTGTCATAGAATCATAGAATCATAGAATCATAGAGTTGGAAGAGACCACAATGGCCATCTAGTCCAACCCCTTGCCTTGCAGGAATACACACAATCAAAGCGTTCCCGACAGATGGCCATCTAGCCTCTGTTTAAAAACCTCCAAAGATGGAGACTCCACCACACTCTGAGGCAGCGCATTTCACTTCCCATCAGCTCTTACGGTCAGGTTTCTCCCCACTTTCAGTTCAACCCCTTTTCTACCTGCATGTTTGATGGGCGCCCTTGTGATTTTCAGCATTCATCTGGAGTTGTAGGAATCTCAAAGGGGTTCCCAAGTTTTGAAGGATCTGATTACAAATTTATTAACAGCGGCAAGATTAATGATACCCAGAAAATGGACGATACAAGGAGATTATCAAATAGAGGAATGGTATAGAGAAGTATGGGATATTGTTATTAATGATAAATTAATGTGTAGACTGAAAGTTAAAAAAGGATTAGGGGAAAGTTGTAACTTTGATGAAGTATGGAAGCCATTTATAGAATATGTTTTGTTTGTTTTTTTAAAGAAAAAGGGGGTATATACCTCCAAGAGAATTATTTCAATTCTGGAAAATGGAATAAATAATTGGTATTGATGGTCCTGGGGGTGGGGAGCACTGTAGGGGACTAGAGAGAATTAAATCAAAGTTAATATAAAGATGAAAATTATGTATCTATTTTATAGGATAAGTATCATTGAATATAAAAGAAATATTTTTTTTAAAAAAAAAGGAATCTCAAAGGGACAGGTTTAAATGAACTGAAAAGGAGAAAGGAGCACTTGTGTGCCAGACACCTGACTATTTTAAAGTACTGGATTAACACTTGTCCTCTGAGGATTAGCAGCATGGCTTTTTCAAAGCAATATTTATTAAAATCATCAGAAAGGGATAAAGAAGCAGATTTACCAGAGTATGAGACCTCAGAGCACTCCTCTAGAGGATTTGTAGTTTTACAAGGCCTTTCGCCTTCTCTGACAAAGAGTGCTGGTGCCTCCCCAAACTACAAATCCCATGACTCCATAGGAAGGAGCCATGGCAAATCATCCAGTTTCAAACTGGATTAGTTGTGTAGTGTGGAAGCTCCCTTAAGGGTCGCCATAAGTCAAAGTCTATTTGATGGCGAATAAGAAAAGCAATGCGCCAGACTTGTAATGCCCCACTTCACCGCCATCTCTGTTCCAAACATCTCCATCCCCATCTCCAAAGTGAAACACAGTTTTGAAAAATGGACATGGGTTCCCTTTTATCATAAAGGATTGCCTGGCCTTTTAAAGCCTGGATTTATAAACCACGGTGAAAGGCCTTGTGACGGGCAAGGGTCTGCTGCTGAAATTGAACAAATTGTCATTTTACAGCCGCTGTGTGCCTGGAGCATCATAAATCTCACTGTGTTTAAAGCATCACCCGTTTCCCTGGCTTCTCCAAAAAGAGGAGGAAGAGGAGAGAACGCTTGACATTTCCTGAAGCTGGCTATAACCGAGACCCCTGGGGAGCTCCTTGGAGCACTTTTAAAGCAATATTTATGGACAGGTCGCTGTGAATCAGGGCCCTAAAAGGTACAAGGAGGCCTGTTCTTCATTAAAGGTTTGGAAACTTTGCACTGGGGCTCTCCCTGTGGGAAGGCAAAAGAAATTGAGTGAAAGAGAAATGGCTTAAGAGTTAAGCCAGCTCTCAGAAAACCCCCTCCTCTTTTTTCTTTTCTTGTTCTGTTTCTGTCTTCCACTCTTCTCTTCTCTCCCTGTTTTCTCTCCATTAGTTTTCTCTTTTACATTCCTTTTATTACCTACCCGAATAGCCCACATCTTGGAATATCACATAATTGGCAATATTTAATCATTTAGCTTCCACGCGGTTAGCAGGTAAACCAGAGACCCCCAGACACGAAGGTTGGAGTCATGTATAACCAAGGGAGAGGCCTTTGGAGTTCCCCAAACAAGTTAACACCTAGAGATGGGTCATCCACTAATCCACTCAACAATAGCAGAGTCCTTAATGCTTGCAAAATGGGTTCTTTTTCTCCTCTTCACCTCCAACAATAGACCAAAGGAGGGCGACCAAAATGGTGGGAGGTCTGGAAGCCTTGCTGTATGAGGAATGGCTTAGGGAGCTGGGTATGTTTAGCCTGGGGAAGAGAAGGTTAAGCGGGGACATGATAGCCATGTTTAAATATTTGAAAAGATGTCATACTGAGGATGGAGCAAGCTGGTTTTCTGCTGCTCCAGAGACTAGGACCTGGAGCAATGGCTCAAACGACAGGAAAATAGATTCCACCTAAACATTAGGAAGAACTTCCTGATTGTAAGAGCTGTTTGGACATGAAATCTGCTTCTGCCTGGGAGTGTGGTGGAGTCTCCTTCTTTGGAGGTTTTTAAACAGAGGCTGGATGGCCATCTGTCAGGAATGCTTCGATTGGGTACTCCTGCATAGCAGGGGGTTGGACTAGATGGCCCTTGTGGTCTCTTCCAACTCTACGATACTATGATCATCATTGTCATCATCATTTTTACTGAGACCCTGCAGGATTATGACTGGGACTCATGCAGTTACAAACCAGCACAGTGTAGAGTTCCTGTTCATGTCTTCCAGTAAGTCTTATCCTATGGAATCCTGATATCTGTCATTTGGTGAGATAACTTTTTGGAAAGCAATGGCAGAAGCCACCGGTGGCTTCCGTGCCATAGGTTGGCTAACAATACTAGCAAATAATTTAATTTGATAAGGTTTGAATTTTAAGGGGATTTTATAACAGTCATTTAGCTGATAAGTTGGAACCTACACAATTTCTTTTTTTTTTTTTTTTAGTGTAGTTTGGTTTTTTGTTGTGTGGTTTTGGGGGTAGAATAGAAAGAGGGGATAGAATAGGCGAGGTGGGAGGATGTGTTTTGTTCATTTTTGTTTTAAGTTTATAGTGTATATTGTCTTTTGATTTCCCCCCCCCCTTCTGTGTGTTTTAGATTGTAAAAAGTTGTGTGTTTAATAAAAATATTATTTAAAAACAACAATAACAATAATTATAATAATAATAAGCCACAAAGCAAGCCCAGAAATGGGAGTACTTAGTAATGTCAGAAGAAGACTGGGACTGGAAAGAGGGCAGCTATGAAAGAACTGGGCAAGATCATAAAATGCAAAGATATAAAACTGAGGATTAACGTAAGGATAGTTCAAATGATCGTATTTCCCATTGCCATGTATGGGACGTGAGAGCTGGACAGTGAAGAAAGCTGATAGGAAGAAAGCCAACTCATTTGAGATGAGTTGGAGAAGAGTGCTGAGGATGCCATGGATGGCCAAAAAAGACAAACAAATGGGCTTTAGAACAGATCAAGTCAGAGCTCTCACTAGAAGCCAAGATGGCTACATTGAGGCTGTGGTACTTCGGTCACATTGTGAGAAGGAATGGCTCACTGGAAAAGTTAATAATGCTAGGAAAGGTGGAAGGAAAAAGAAAGAGAGGAAGACCACACACAAGGTAGATGGACTCAATCAGAGAAGACCCAGGCCTGAACCTGCAGGACCTAAGTAGGGTGGCTGAGGACAGGGGGTCTTAGAGATCTCTCATTCATGGGGTCGCCATGATTCGAACCCAACTCCAGGGCAGTTAACAGCAGGCGACAATTTAGCAATGTGGTTCTGGACCCCTGGGCTTGGTGCAACTTTTCAGCACCACATCAGTTTAAAACATTGCAATGTTCAGGCAAAGCCAAGAGGTAGACTGTGGCCAGTCTGAAAGTTGTCCAGAGCTGTTACGGGATAAATCCCCTGGAATTTAATTTAAGGGAGTTTACAAATCATGCCAATGTGACCAGCGCTGGACAAGCCCAATTCTGGATCAGCCGCCACAACGATACTCTAAAAGCATCTCAAATGGTCCCTTAAACCCTGTTCTGAGCCCTCTGTAATCTTTTCCTCGGCCGCTTTCCTCGGTGTTGTAAAAATAAATAAATAACATCTGTTAGAAAAATCTACCAGCCAATAGCTGTGATTGTGGATAAGAGCTTATCACTGAGAAATTATGATTACTCATATATATATATATATATATATATATATATGGAAACTTTAAAATTGGCAATTTGAAACAGGGACTTGTTCTGAGGAGCAAAACCGCCGAGGTCACATGGCACTCAGCAGTAACCCCCCAAACATTGTCTCATCTGTCTGCAATCTGGAGAGATTAAATGTGTTCAAAGCAATGTGCCAGTTATGGAGGAGGCAGGCAGAATGAGTGAAGACAAAGGGGGGAAGAGGAGGAGAAGGAGGCTGAAAGTTGTGGGGGTGGAAATCCTTGGGAGGGGGAGAATTAGAAAAGGGAGGCGTGGGTGGCAGCGAGGAAGAGAGAAGAGAAAAAGGAAGGAAGGACTGTGCAAGAAATAAAGAGAGGAGAGAAAAAAGGAAAAGAGGAGGGAGTTGGGTGTTAGCTTGTGCCTCCAGATTGTAGTCTGAACTTCAAGGGAGCTATCCAAGGTGCTGAAACCTTATCTCCCCCCCAACAAATGGGTAGGACAGCTCCTCTGAAGTTTAAAAACAGCTCCTTTGAGGACATGGATTGATGGACTCAAACTCCAGGAAAAGAGATTCCACCTAAACTTTAGGAAGAACTTCCTGACAGTAAGAGCTGTTCAACAGTGGAATAGGCTGCCTTGAAGTGTTATGGTGTCTCCTTCTTTGGAGGTTTTTAAACAGAGGCCGGATGGCCATCTGTCGGGAATGATTTGATTGTGTATTCCTGAATGACAGAATAGGGTTGGACTGGATGGCCCTTGGGGTCTCTTCAACTCTATGATTCTATGATTCTATAAGAGTAAAACCTGGAGCAGATTCCCTTCCCCACCAGTATGGGAGATACTACAGTCGGACCCTCGTATCCATGGAACCAGTATCCACAGTTTCAGTTATCTGCAGGACAAAAAATAAGGATGCATACCATAAGAGACATGCTAGGAAATGCCTAGAGAGGAGTCCTCTCCAAGCATTTTTAGGTCCTCCAATGCAACTCTATAGTATTTTTTTTTAACATTATTTTAGTAGGCTTTGCTAGTATCCGCAATTTCCGGTATCCGCGGTGAGTCTGGGAACTGAACCTCCACAGATACGGGGTCCAACTGTATTTGTGATGGGGAAGAAAGGGAAGGGAAAAACAGAGAGGAAGAGGGGAAAGAGGGGCTTAATGAGGTGGGAGCGTAAGCGTGGATAGCACAGAAAATTTGGGAGGAAGGTCATGGTGGCAGTTCCATCACAGGCAAACTGATGGAGTCAACAGTGGTGAGAAGGAGCCAGGGCTGAGTATGTGGGTTTTTTAAATTTTTAGAGAGCATTTTAATGTGTTTTTAATTTTTTTTAATCGTTGCACTCTTTTAATCATTCATCACCTTGGGAGCCATTGTGGGCTGGGAGGCAATATAGAAATATGTTAAATAGGTTCTCTTATTAATGAGTAAAATGATGATGATGACATTTGTTTTTTTTTCCCCATCAAGTGTCTAAAATACCTGTTCTAGTGGCCTTGTATGGAAATGAAGCATTACTAGATTTCCCTTTCTTTCTTTTTTTAGGCAAACACTCATGCATGGATTTAGCTAAGTGCCCCGTAAGTTTAGCTGGCATGAAAAACATTGCCTTGTCATTAACGCTAATTTTTTCTCCAGAGTGCCAGTGTCTAGACGGTGCCATCTTTCAAAAATCAGGAAAACCAGGCAAGAGCCTGCCGGCAGAGAGGTTAGAAGATCAAATATTATTTCATTCTTTGTATGTAGGGCACCGCGGGGGGAAAGTGAAAGATTTCGGGGGTCCCCTCTTTAAAAAAAGAAGAAGAAAAAATAAGAAAAAAATGGGGGTTGGAGGGAGAGATGAAGAGAGAAAGAAAGAAAGACAGAAAGACAGAAAGAAAGACAGAAAGAAAGAAAGACAGAAAGAAAGACAGAAAGAAAGAAAGAAGCATTTTAATTTTATCTGGAGTTTTTCCAACAATAAAAACCAATCCATCATCCGCCTTGCCTGACTGGGCTTAATGAAAATTTAGAGGCTGTGACTGAAATTTAGAATTCAGTGGGGAGGCTATTAGGAAAGATGTCTAGCAGCTCCAAGTAACCTGCTGGACTCACAGCTCCTTGCCAGAGAGAGTGAGGGTGAAAGAGACAGGTTTCAGTTTGGTACCCGGAGTCCCTGGATCATAGAAGTTGCACCACTGGTAAGTCAGTGGCTGGAATTCCATATGGAACTGACATTTTTGTGAGTGGACGTACGTGTGCAAGAAATAGAACTGAATAGTTTTGTAGTGCCTGTATTCAGCTATGGGCTGCCATGATATTACTGCATATGGGGGTATTCATCATGCAAAGGCAGCCGGTGGAGTGACGGAAGCACATTGACCCAAGGCATAACGGGCATCGATGTGCATTGAGGATGCTCCTTGACCATAGAATCATAGGGTTGGAAGAGATCACAAGGGTCATCCAGTCCAACCTCCTGCCATGCAGGAATACACACGTGCATCAGGACCCTGGCTAGAAAGTGTTGGAGCATGACAGGAGCTCAGAAGTTCCTAATACGTATCAGAAGTACTTTGTGCACTTTGGAGCATTGTTTCCTGGATGTACACCTTGACAATTCACAAACAGGGTTTTATTGCATTTCTACAATGTAGCTACAGATTCATAGAGTTACAAAACATCATCAATGATGTAGGATCCCAGTGGAGCTAAAGCAAAAGAGAGTGAGCTTCACTGGAGCTCAGCTGGCAGAGTTTCCAGCAGCTGGATCCATTATGGTGATGGTGGTGACTCCATGTTCAGTTTTATGTCCTCCCAGCACTGCTTGGGTTATACAGAAGATCTCCTAAAACTTTGTTGGGAATAATAGAGTCCTGGACCAGGAGAGATCTACTACAACCTGGAGGAACTGTGAAGAAGGTGGCCATAAAACTGAGAGAGAATATGCCGTCCCCAAAGCAAGGAAGGCACAGATCACTCTTGGTTGCCAGTCCACTAGTAGCCAAATTATAGTGAGCAGGCAGTTTGTATTGCCTACCTTCCTTTTGGTGTTTTACTCACATGTGTACTTCTCTGGCCTTGGTGACTGTCAGGATTGGTCCCTGAAGATGCCTATTCTTGCCATTTTTGTGTGGTTCTGTAACCTTGCTGTTAATTGTGTTTTCGTATCTCTGTACTGGCTAACCAACACTTTGTAGTGGGGAGTATACGGTCAGTATGGAACAGGAGATAAAGTGGCAGGAAGCTGCAGAAGTTGTCTAGGGAAAAGAGGAGGTATGATTGTCTGGGAAGAAAGGATCAGGGGATGATAGGTGACCAACAGCTTTGTAGCCTGCCAGATTTTGTAGATTGCAAACTACTTTTCGTATACTGTCTGCTCTCTGAGTTTCAGTTCTTGAGCAACAACCTTGTATGATATGCTTTTTCTGGATTACTGTGCCGATAAAGTTTTCTGTTCAGTGCTGAAACTGCTGGTCACTGCATCTGGGAATACAAATACATGACAGTGACAGGCAACTTGGAACACACACACACAACCCATCATGAGAAATGTTTTTAGCTCTGAACTAAAGAGAGGCGCTCCAAAAAAGTGGTACAAGGACACCCTGAAACAACATCTCAGGCTCGGCCAAATTGATCACCAACAATGGTCCGCCCTGGCCTCACATCGGGAGGCATGGAGACGCATTATCCACAATGCTGCAGCCTTATTTGAGAACTCACGACGAACAAGTCTCGAAGAGAGACGACAACGCAGAAAGAATCACAACCCGGAAACATCACCCAAGGAGACCTTCTGCTGTGCTTTCTGCAACCGGACTTGTTTATCTCAGATTGGCCTTTTTAGTCATCAGCGTGCTTGCAGAAAGCGCGGGATGAGTCCTTCCTGAATCTTCATTTGCGAAGAAAAGCCAGAGAAAGGCCCGAGTATTCCTTTTACTTTTTGTAACAATAGAAAATTTCAGCTCCTGAAGACAGGGGCAAAGGAGACTCGAAGAAGGTGACAGGGAAATGGAGAACACAAAAAGATGTTGAGAGGACGATCAAAAGACATCTTCTCAATTGCCAGATAATCAAATACTAATAATAACATGGAGAAAAGCACACTCTAGCAAAGGGATCACAGATCACCCCAAGCATTTCTCCTGTGCTATAATGAGCTACATAAAATCCTGGCTGAACCTAAAGCATGTATTAGACAACAAGGAAATGTGTAAACCCTCCTCAGATAATTCACAGAAAACCCTCTTGAAATGCCATTTATAAACTTGAAGAGAGACATGATTTCTTGGGCGGGGGAGCTGGGATGCGCTTGCTTTTGAGCAAAACCAATGTGTTGTATTTCCCTCTTTTAAGACAAGAGGAAACGTTCTGGGGTTGAGGTAAGAGACAGCAAGGAGTGTGTGAGGAAGCAGCGATAATATTTCAGCATCTTGATTGGCGCTTGGATATTAAAGGGGGATTTATTTTACTTTCGGTGGGAGAAGAGAGTGTTAGCAGATTTTTGACAGCCTTCCAACTTGGCTGGCCTTCATCTGCTTCTTACATCAAGGATTTTCGGACAGCGTGTAACCAAGGTGAGGAAACATCTCCTCCACCACCCTGTCATATCCCTCCCTCCCATGCTAGGCTCCCATTTAGCCAAATGCAGGGAACAGAAGAAGCCACCATATTATAAGAGCTTGGATGTAACGCATCAAAAGTACCTTATTTGCCATCACATTGGCTTTGACTTATAGAATCCTAGAGTTGGAAGGTTCCCTTGAGGACATCAAGTCCAACTCCCTCATTCAGTGTAGGGACTCCAGCTAGAGCATCGCCAGCAGGTTGCTGTCCAGAGAAAGAGACCCCTCCACTTCTCTAGGCAATTGATTCCATTGCTAAACAACTCTTACCATCATGATGTTCCTTCTCATAGAATCATAGGATCATAGAATCATAGAATTGTAGAGTTGGAAGAGACCACGAGGGCCATCCAGTCCAACCCCCTGCCATGCAGGAAATCACGATCAAAGCATCCCTGACAGATGGCCATCCAGCCTCTGTTTAAAGACCTCCAAGGAAGGAGACCCCACCACGCTCCGAGGGAGTGTGTTCCACCGCCGAACAGCTCTTACTGTCAAAAAGTTCCTCCTAATGTTGAGGTGGAATCTCTGTTCCTGGAGCTTGCATCCATTGCTCCGTGTTCCAGTCTCTGGAGCAGCAGAAAACAAGCCTGCTCCATCCTCAACGTGACAGCCCTTCAAATACTTAAACAGGGCTATCATATTGCCCCTTAACCATCTTTTTTCCAGGCTAAACATACAGAGCTGCTTAAGTCTTTCCTCATAAGGCATGGTTTCCAGACCTTTCACCATTTTAGTTGCTCTTCTCCGGACATGCTCCAATTTGTCAATATCCTTTTTGGATTGTGGTGCCCAGAACTGGGCACAGTATTCTGGGCACCACAATCCAAAAAGGATATTGACATGTTCAATCAAAATCTACCCTCCTGTAACATTAGATCTGGTCACACCCTCTACAGCAGCAGAGAACAAGCTGGAGCATCCATGTTTAAATTTTTTGAAGGGAAGTCATATTGAGGATGGAGCAAGCTTGTTTTCTGCTGCTCCAGAGACTAGGACACGGAGCAATGGATTCAGACTACAGAAAAAAGGAACAGCTAGACCAAACCAATAAAAGACCATACCAACCCAGGTGCCATTTTAGCTCTTTTCAAGCTGAAACATTTTGGTTCTATCAAAGCCTGGAAATGTTACCTATTTGGAGTACAATACCCAGAGTCTCCCAGCTAGCATGGTTACTGCTTATGCTAGCTGGGGGATTCTGGGAGCTGCAATCTTTTTAAAAATGAGACTTTTCCAAGTTCTGACATCAGCCTATTGAGTTATGCTCCAGATTTTAACAAACCCTCCGGAATGTGAGTGGCAGCTGAGCTGTTTGACAGCTCAAAACCTAAGATCTTAGAGGATGGTCTTGAATAAAGTCCTTCTCCTGCTATCATTAATAAGACAAAACACTCACTATCATTCTCTCTGGCTTTTTTTTGCAAGCGCACTGATGACTGAAAAGGCCAATCTGAGATAAACAAGTCCGGTTGCAGAAAGCACAGCAGAAGGTCTTCTTGGGTGATGTTTCCGGGTTGTGATTCTTTCTGCGTTGTCGTTTCTCTTCAAGACTTGTTCGGCGTGAGTTCTCAAATAAGGCTGCAGCATTGTGGATAGTGCGTCTCCATGCCTCCCGATGTGAGGCCAAGGCGGACCATTGTTGGTGATCAATTTGGCCAAGCCTGAGATGTTGTTTCAGGGAGTCTTTGTATCGCTTTTTTGGAGCGCCCCTCTTATGCTGACCCGTGGCAAGTTCACCATAGAGTACTATTTTGGGGAGGCGATGGTCCTCCATGCTAGAAACATGCCCTGCCCAGCACAGCTGTGTTCTCAATATCATGGCCTCCATGCTGGTGATCCCTGCTTGCTCAAGGACAGCAACATTCGTCACATAGTCAGTCCAGTGTATATTTAGGATTGTGCATATACAGCGCTGATGAAAGCGTTCGAGGAGTCGTAAGTGGTGGCGATAGGTGACCCATGTTTCAGACCCATAAAGGAGAATAGACAGTACAATGGCTCTATACACACTGATTTTTGTGCTTCGCCTCAGGTGTTTGTTACTCCAGACTCTTTTGTAAAGTCTTCCAAATGCACTATATGCCTTTGCTAATCTGTGATCAATCTCTTTGTCAATCTTGGCATCTGAGGAGATTATGCTTCCCAGGTAGGTGAACTGCTGAATGGACTTGAGCACAGATTTGCCACACTATCACTACTCACCCATCCTTTGCCCCTCAGATTGATCTCTGCTGGTAACAGCAGCAAACCATTTTGGAAATACATCAATGGCAGGTTGTGTTTTCCATGTCACTAGGGTGATGAGTCTGCTATGGGTTTTAGTCTGAGCAGGTATGAAAGGAGGCAAACTGTATACCCCAAAATATGTTTAGCACCTTAGATAGCTCCTATAAAGTTCTGACTAAAACCTGGAATGAATTCACTGCCCCACTGACATGGGAAACCAACAGATATCCCTGGAATAAGCATAACCAGAATTTTGCTTTCTTATCTCTGACATGTTGAAACAGCATCCTGGCTACTTGTATAAAAGTTCTCTACTTCTCAGAGAACGGTCTTCAAGTTTTAACAGTTCCTGTTATAAAATTCTGTGATTTGCTTTGCCATGGAAAATTATGGCAGGGTTATGCTACCATCTAGTGCTTATAAGGGAAATTTAGCAAGCTGACTCATTCTCAAATCCTCCATTGCCTCTGGAAACTCATATTCTTTTTGTGTCTAATCAGTACACAATACATGCTAAAAAGCAGGATATTGATTAAATTTTGGTATTTATTTTATTTATCATAGAACTATGTTAATCCTCTCTAATCCACTTTAACATTCATCCCACAAGGTTCTGTCAGCTGCAGAACTAGTCAGTCATAAACTTTACTGTGCCCAGCCAAAGGCCATTACAGTGTATTAAAATTTCCAACACAAAGCTTAGATTTAAGAGGGATTTCTATGAGTACTCTGTGACTACTGGGACAATCCATTCTGAGCACCCCTTAAAGAGATCAGACACTCATATCTTAAAAGCTAGTATCCATAGCAAATGATGGTTCTCAATAAAACAAAAACATCACTTCCTCACAGCCGGTAGAAATTGAGCTGTTGTTGATATTTGCTGTCAAGTTGGCTTCAACTTATATCAGCCCTGTATATGAGACTCCTCCATGAGCCCTGGTTTATCAACAGCCCTACTCAAGTCTTGTAAACTCAGGGCAGTCCAAATCTTGGTCCTACTCTTCCATGGTTTCTTCCAAAGCACCTGGTTTGCTGGGTTTGGAGTGCTAGGCTAGGGATGGGAAGAACAGTAAATGCTTGATGGGGTGGAAATGAGAAAGGGACTTTTTGAATGTCCAAAAACCCCAACAGGAGAATCCTGCATTGGGTCCCATATGAAAGAAAAGTGGGCTATAAATTAAACAAAACAGAGTCCCCCCATATCTATGGAACCAATATCCACGGTTTCAGTTATCATGGCTGAAAAAATAGGGACACATACCATAGAGTCATGCTGGAAAATGCCTAGAGAGAAAATGCCTCTCTAGGCATCTTCTAGGCCCTCCAATGCACCTCTATGGTATGTTTGCACGGGAAGTCCTTTATTTTAATAGGGTTTGCTATTATCCGAGGTTTCACTTATACATAGAATCATAGAATCATAGAACTGTAGAGTTGGAAGAGACCTCAAGGGCCATCCAGTCCAACTGCATTCTGCCATGCAGGAATACACAATCAAAGCATCCCTGACAGATGGCCATCCAGCCTCTGTTTAAAGACATCCAAGACATGGGTTTCAGAGAAACAAGTCATGCCAGACTAATCTGATCTCTTTTTTTGATAAAGTTACCAGCTTGGTAGATGAAGGGAATGCTGTGGACATTGCATACCTTGATTTCAGTAAGGCCTTTGACAAGGTTCCCCATGACATTCTTGCAAACAAGCTTGTAGAATGTGGGCTAGACAAGTTAACTGTTCAATGGATTTGTAATTGGTTGACCGGCCGAACCCAAAGGGTGCTCAGCAGTGGCTCCTCTTCGTCTTGGAAAGATGTGACCAGTGGGGTGCCACAGGGTTCTGTCCTGGGCCCAGTGCTATTCAACATCTTTATCAATGACTTAGATGAGGGAATTAGGGGCATACTTATCAAATTTGCAGATGACACCAAATTGGGAGGAGTAGCTAATACCCTAGAGGACAGGATCAAAATTCAGAATGACCTGGATAGACTGGAGAGCTGGGCCAAAGCTAACAAAATGAAATTCAATACGGAGAAATGTAAAGTACTGCATTTAGGGCGGAAAAATGAAATGCATAAATATAGGATGGGAGAGACCTGGCTGAATGAGACTACGTGCGAAAGGGATCTAGGAGTCCTGGTAGACCACAAGTTGAACATGAGCCAACAGTGCGATGCGGCAGCTAAAAAGGCCAATGCAATTTTGGGCTGTATCAATAGAAGTATAGTGTCTAGATCAAGGGAAGTAATAGTGCCACTCTATTCTGCCTTGGTCAGACCTCACTTAGAATACTGTGTCCAGTTCTGGGCACCACAATTCAGAAAGGATATTGACAAATTGGAGCGTGTCCAGAGAAGGGCAACTAAAATGGTGAAAGGTCTGGAAACAATGCCTTATGAGGAGAGACTTAGGGAGCTGGGTATGTTTAGCCTGGAAAAAAGATGGTTTAGATGCGATATGATAGCCCTGTTTAAGTATTTGAAGGGATGTCACGCTGAGGATGGAGCAGGCTTGTTTTCTGCTGCTCCAGAGACTGGAACACGGAGCAATGGGTGCAAGCTCCAGGAACAGAGATTCCACCTCAACATTAGGAGGAACTTTTTGACAGTAAGAGCTGTTCAGCAGTGGAACACACTCCCTCGGAGCGTGGTGGGGTCTCCTTCCTTGGAGGTCTTTAAACAGAGGCTGGATGGCCATCTGTCGGGGATGCTTTGATTGTGATTTCCTGCGTGGCAGGGGGGTTGGACTGGATGGCCCTTGTGGTCTCTTCCAACTCTGCAATTCTATGATTCTATGATTCTATGATTCTATGGTAAGTCCAGGAATGTATCACCTGCAGATAATATCCTTCTCAAGCTCATTTCTCGGTTCCCCCTCCAGTCCTTGAATAGAGTCACCTCCCAGTGCAACCCAGTAAGTGGGCATGGGGAAATGCTATAGCCTCCAGATCCTTGACTGCTCTCTCCCCCAACCCCATTTCTAATGTCAGACAGAGTGAGCAAGGGTGCAAGGCAGGAGTTGTCTAGATCCTCAACTCCTGCCTTCCCCCATAATGATGCATGAGGCAAGCAAGGAGTAAAAGCAGCCAAGAATCTGGAAGCCTTCCCCCCTCTACCTTCCTGATGTTGCACAGAAGGAATCCAACCCATCATCCTGGAAGGCTAGAGACTTCTAAACCTTTGGCTACCTCCCTCCCCATATCATGCAAGTGTAGGTCAGTCCCCATTGGTGGCTTTCTCACCAGCGAGACTTCTTATAAAACTGCCTAGTTTTCAAAGACATCTGGTAGTGGGGAAGAATGAATTTGTTTGTTCTTCTTTGAAGGAAGGTCTAATTTAACACAGTGCATCCCTATGCTTAAGTAGGTGAAACAGCAGACATGACTTGTCTTCTTACCACTCTTCTAAATGTGAAGCATCAACCACAATAGTTGTCAAGGTGACATTAAGGTGACTGTGGCCCCTAGGGCAGTTCCAAAATAGCCCCTTCTCACCTTGTGCACATGATGTGAGCCATTCTAGGTGTGGTGGCATAGAAATTAAATGAATCAAGGGGAGAGGAAGGGGTACAGTGGACACTACCACCAAAATCGGCATGCTTAAACATCTCAAAGGCTAGCACAGAGAGGGGAGTTATGAGGTTTTATAGAAGCCACACTCTTACAGGTGATCACAGCCTTAGAATAAATATTGTCTGAGTTCTCATGTGCCTTGATGTTTTGGTCACTGACCAGAAGATGGCACTGCAGGGACATTCAAGCACCATCTCTCGCACAACTGGGCATGAGCGCTGAACCAAAGCTCCTTTATGCCAAGTCAACCCCTTGATCCAACCAGTTAAGGACTGTCCGCATTGACTTCAGGGTTTCATGTGTGGTGGTGGTGGGGGTCTTGCCCAGCCTCACTCAAAGATGCCAAGATTTGAACTCAGGATCATCTGCTTACAAGACAGATGCTTTGCCACTAAGCAACAGCACCTCCAATGACAGTGACATGACTTCCGTGACCACTGTGGGTTTTCGCGTGACTTCCAAAAGAAGCTATCCAAGGTGGCGAGCCCCGAGTCTGAAAGGTTCAGCACTATGGATAGCTCATTTAAAGTTCAAATGAAAAGCCAGAACAGATTCAAGGCAATTGCCTATTTGGGGAGGACAGGTTTAGCTCCTTGGATAGACCTTTAAAACCAATCCTGGATTCACAGCTCCAGTGGCATAGAAGCTGCCATTGCATAACGGGACACTGGCAAGAGTCCCCAATGCACATAGTGGGCCCAATGCGCATTGGGGACTGTAACACATTGGTCCAGATTTACTTCAGTCCCATGGCACATTGGTCCCATTGCTGGCTCTGTTACATAGTTGCATAAGAGCAGACCTCTCCTGGATATGGACTGAGCACACCTTCACAATTTTATTTTCTACGGATGGAAGTGAACTTAGGAACACACAATGCCCCAACAGGATTCTGGCCTACACCCCTGTGTTGGGGGGGGGGTTTCAGTTAATACTCTTGGGGTGAGACTGCATGGGCTTTACATTGCCCGCCCCTCTTTTAAAATGAATTGCTATCTCCCTGATTGTTCATTGCCCCATAAACTGATGTGTGTGTAGCACAGCCCTTTCATACCCACCCTTCCCTGGGTATATATATATAAAAAATAAGAGGTTATCACAGGGCCATTGAAGAAAACAATTAATGGCTTTCCAAATGATCTGAGAAGCTTTCTATGCTTTAATCCAATTGCTGTCCCACAGCCCCTTTCATCAAATGTACTCCTGCCAAACCTCTTTGACGTAAAGATATATTCTTATTAACTCTGAATGATCATTACTGTAATAAGCAAATGAGGCTTTAATGGCAGAACACAAGGAAGCAGAGAGGCAGGTTTCCAGACTCATCAGAAATGGTAGCAGGCAGTAATAATGTTGTCAAAGAAAGCTGGAAGTAGAAAAATAATAATAAATTTGGTTGAATTTCAAGAAATGCTTGAATGGGCCTCATAACATAGGGACCTCAATCTGACATCCCCTTAATGTAGTATAAATATCCACATGTGGACCTACACTGTTGTTGTTAACTGCCCTTGAGTCAGCTTTGATTCATGATGACTCCATGGATGAGACATCTCCAAGACCCTCTTTCCTCAATCACCCTACTCAGGACCTTCAGGTTCAAGCCTGTGTCTTCCTGACAGTAAGAGCTGTTTGGCAGAGGAGTGCACTGCCTGGGAGTATGGTGGAGTCTCCTTCTTTGGAGGTTTTTAAACAGAGGCTGGATGGACATCTGTTAGGAATGCTTTGATTGTGTCTTCTTGCATGACAGAATGGGGTTGGACTAGATGGCCCTTGTGGTCTCTTCCAACTCTATGATTCTATGATTCAATCTCATCTCTCAATCTTCTCCAGTCCCCTCAACTTTTTCTCATAGGACTTGTTTTCCAGACCATTCACTATCCCGGGATTCCCTTTTCCTTGGTTCATCTTGGTATCATCTCAATGGTTTTAGGATTGCTCTTCTCCGGCTTTCTCTCTGCAGGCCCGGCCCTTCTTTGTTCTTCCTTTTTGTGCACCTGTGGAGGAGATCAAAAGAGCACTGTTCACTCCTCACCTGCTTCCCCAGCCAAGTCCTGTGTGTCTCCAGGTGCTCCATGAAAAGTCTTAAATAAGTCCTGTCACTCAACAGATGCACCTCCATCCCTGGGTTGCCAGGACTTGTTTAGAATTGGGCCTGGCATGGAGAACATTTGCCGATGTCACGAAGGGAAGCAAATAATGATTTATTCTGAAGCGCAGGGGCTCGGCGGGTTGCCAGCAAGCCGGGCATCCAGCAAGGGTTATGAAAAGGGAGACTCTGGCAACGGTGATCTGGCACGCTCCTGAGTTGGCTCGAAGTTAACTTTACCATTTAAGTTACATGCTTTGGAGCATCTACCCCACCTTGCAAAAAAACAAAAACCCTCTGACACACCTCGAGCAGAGGAGCCCAAAGGGAAACCATTTTTTTGGCAAGTGAGCCAAGAAATTAGAGGCGAGTTAAACAAATTTGCACGCAGCTTTGGAAAAAAAAACCCTGTACTGTTAGAGGGTGAAAAAAGCAAGGAAGCGGCACATTGTATCACAATACCATCCTGGCAGCTAGAAGTTGCCCAAGTCTTCTCCATGGCTTCTGAGCTCGGATGGGTACTATCCATGCATTTGCAGGCTACGGTTGATTTACTCTGTATTTCTTTGATTTATACTTACTCTTCCTTGTGATTGTTCAGTGCATTGAACTAACTGGCATGAACATGTGCAAGTAGAATCACAAATTAGAAATAATCACCAGTGGGTAGTCAAAGGCCAAAATCCTACACTGGAATGTGAGGAACACCACTGTCCACAGTTGTGGCTTTGTGAAGGCCACTCCCTTTTGCAAGGCAGCCATCAAACCCCAGGGAGGTGTAACAATTCCAGGGTCCTGATCCACTCAGTTCCCATGCCAGAATGGCCTCATCCTTGCTCTCCTTCTGCTAGCAAACATTTTAAAAACATTCCTGTACCATCAGGCTTTTAGAAACTTACAAGGGTGGCCTTTTAATGCTGTGTGGTGCTGTTTTTAAGGTTTGTATGTTGTCTTTAAAGAGCCAGTGTGGAGTAGTGGTTTGAGCATTGGACCATGACTCTGGAGATCAGGGTTCAAATCCCTGCATGGCCATGAAAACCCACTGGGTGACCTTGGGCAAATCATACTCTCTTAGCCTCAGAAAACCCCTGCCTTAGGGTCACCATAAGTCAGAAAGGATTCTATGATTTTAACTAACAAAGGAACAGTTTCCTAGGCATTCTTGGAAACATTCTTTTCTATCTCTACTCCATGAACTCTGCCCTTTCTCTGCCTGTTAGAGAAACTGCAGCTACTGGAAGCTGCATTATTATTATCCTTTGCTAGAGACCTGCCTGATCATCGAATCATAGAATCCTAGAGTTGGAAGAGACCCCAAGGGCCATCCAGTCCAGCCCCATTCTGCCATGCAGGAACACACAATCCAAGCATACCCAACTCTATGATTCTATGATTTGCCAGCCATTTGACTGCTGGGTGGTTTGATTTTGTAGATTTTGAAAGGCATCCTTCCCCCAAATCCTGAGTTTCAAATAAAAAGCCACACCCTTTGATGTTTTCCTTCTGTTCAGAAGAAGAGTGAATGAATGGAAGCTGTCATTTCCATCAGAGCATTCCCTGTCACCATCCTCCCGAGCTCACAACTGTCAAGAAAAGCCTTGGAACATCTGGATGAGATTAAAGGCTTCCCTCAGCCCCATTCTCTCCCAACAACTTCATCTCTCTTGATTCTACGTTCAAGCCAATCCTCAAAAAGATCCGTTTGCCCAATGGGAAGGGTCGGCCAACCCATTTCTCCAAGGTTTGCTTGATCAGAGAAAAAGAGAAAATCCATCTTGAGCACATTGGAGGATCTGAAGTCAGTTTTATCCCATGGCACGTGTTAATTATGGAGGTAATGAGTAGTATTATCTGCCATCAGTTTGAACCTGTTAGGATGAAAACTATTTCACCTGAGAATAATATTTTGTTCTGGTCCCCCCCACTGCCCCAGCTAAGGTCTGCCTTTTCTGAGTTGCTTGTGAGAATATACAGTCAGCCTTCCATATCCATGGATTCTTTACCCATGGATTCAACAAACTGCGGCTTGAAACTACTGTATTCACTCTCCAAAATTTCCAAAAAGCAAACCTTACTGTTCACCATTTTATATAAGGGACCCTATTTTACTATACCATTGTATATAATGAGACTTGAGCACCCACTGATTTGGGCATCAACAGGGAGTTCCTGGAACCAAACCTCAGCAGATACCGAGGGTCCATTGTATTTCTTAACCACTCATACTTAAATTCTCAAGATGACTGGTTAGCAACTGAGGATTGCAACTCCCTCTCTTAAACTTAATAATATCCTTGGATTTTGTTGGGTAAATTCAGCAGTGGCAGATGGTGAATCCACTCTGGGTTCAGCAGAATTGGGGGACTTTTACAATCCCTACATCTATTGCTATGATTGTGACTACATAAGGATCATGAATATGAATCAGTTATAGATGTGTGACTCTAGGTTGTGCGTTCGTGACTGCAATTGTGAAATCCGATGTCATGCCCTGTCTTGGCCCAACTCAATGGACAGGCCTCAGGATGAACCCAGAAAGCATTATTGAAATTCAGGCTTAGCACACAGCAAAGTCATTCCCAGTTCTGGCCAGATAACCTAAGTTGCACTTTTAAAAAAGCCTTAACTTCTCTCTCCCTCGCTCTCCAGACTTGCATTCTTTCCCACAGACGCCACATGGAGTGACCTTGGTTCCCATCTCCACCACCTGCGCCCCCTCCCATCACATACCAGCCTCAATTCTCCATGGCTAAAAAAAAAAAAGCAAAGCTGACTACAGTCGGCCCTCTGTATCCACGGATTTGGCATCCACGGATTCCACAACCCACAATTTGAAAATATTCAAATAAATAAATAAATCCAAGATGCAAACCTTGATTCTGCCATTTTATATAAGGGGCACCATTTTGCTATGCCATTGCATATAATGGGACTTGAGCATCCATGGATTTTGGTATCCATGGGGGATCCTGGAACCAAATCTCAGCAGATACCAATGTTCTATTGTATATACAGTTGGTCCTCCATATTCACGGATCCTGCATCCATGGATATAACCCACACATGGCTTGAAAGTATTCCAGAACTTTATTTTCCAAAAAGCACACTTCGCTTTTGCAATTTTATATAAGGGAAACCCTTTCTACTACACTGTATATAATGGGACTTGAGCATCCATGGATTTTGGAATCCATGGGGGGGGGTCCTGGAACCAAACCCCAGTGGATACCAAGGGCCCACTGTATAACATGGCAGAGCGGCATAACAATATAACAACAACAACAACAGCTTCCATGCCCCCCCAATAACACTTTTTTTTTTAAAAAAAATATGGGTATGGTGGGAGGTGTTGGGAGACTGGTACATACAGGGCTTCAGGGGCCATGTGCAGAGTGCAGGCTTCATTTTGCCTACCCCTGCCCTAGAATCACAATCTCTAGTTCTGCCTATACAAGGGGGAGAAATACAATCTGCTCCAAAGAAATAGCATTTGCAGTGCTACGACCTGTCTGAATGGTTAATAGAGTCCCCATAAACTTGGCATGACCCCTAGCCAAGATGGTGGCCACAAGTGAATTACTCACCATTTTAAATCTGCTCCCGCCCCCCATTTTTTTTCGAAGTTTACCATGGTGTGCACAAGCGATACTTCATATTTACAAAAGAAGAAAAGAGAGAGAAAGTTTGCCGTTTTATCACCTTACTGATCTCTCACTTAGTTGAAAATCCAACATGGCAGCAGCGAGTGCTTTCCTCATACTCATCCGGCTAATTAGCTTGTGCTGCTTCATCACAGCAATGTGAATGAGACTGTCTTAACAATTGGACATTTGCACCCCCTACGGAGCTTTTTAAAAACTCCAGGAAAAGCTCAGAAGGCTTCCCTGGTGGAGTTTATGGTGGATTTGGCTCCCCGTATTCTGAATAAGATGTGTCGATGCAAATGTCCATTTAGACAGATTGCCTTCCATTTTAATTCCATTAGTATTATTTTTACCATTTAGACAGGACCTCTCTCTCTCTCTCTCTCTCACATACACACACACTCACACACTCGGGGACTACAGTTATGCTGTACATAATTTCCTCTCCTGGGGTTTGCCATGATCTACGAATACAACAGAACCAGCATGGTGTAGTCATTTGAGTTCTGGACAAGGCACTGGGAGAACAGGGTTCGAATCCCCATTCAGCCCTGGAAACTCACTGGGTAACCTTGGGTAAGCCACACTCTCTCAGCCTCAAAGACAACCCCGCCTCTGAACCAATTCTGCCAAGAAAACCTCATGATATGTTTGCCTTAGGGTCACCCTAAGTCATAAATGACTTGAAGGCGCAGATAACACCACAAATATGGGAGAGGACAATGCTTGTTTCTCTGGTAGCATTTGGGGGTTCTCCCCACCCTCTTTCCTAAGCCAGTGCTAGCTCAAAGGTCTCCTCTTTTGGGACGGCAAGCCATGGAGGTGGAAGAAAGAGGCACTTTCTCCTCCTGTATGGGAAACACTCTTTCAAAGTTGTCCACTTTGGCTGCTGAAATCCATGATTTGTTGCTTGTAAAAACCGCAATGATTAACTGTGGCTCAGCCTTTCTGGTTTCATGTCTTATCATGTTTCATCTGGCAACAAAAGAACATTTACCCTCTTTAAAAGAGAGAGCTGGAAGACGAAAAAGACTTCAAAGCCAAGAGATCCTAGGTGAGCTGCTCTAAAACAAGACAAATATTTAAGCAGGGTCTGTACAGCATTAAACTCCCTTGATGGCTCTGCCTGGGTGAGGATTGATAGTCTGACCTAGAGAGAGAGACAGGAAAAAAAAAACTTTATATTTTCCTTTATTGTTTTACATACAAGTGATTAATCTTTATACCTTCCCTATGTTAACTATCTGCCACTTGGAACTGGGGCACCTTCTTCAATGGTCACTCTCCTTCCTCGCCCCTTAAAAATCTGGCTTTTGTGTGTTTCAATATAGGAGGTGTGACTTTAGGCAACAGGCTGCAATTTTATTGAATATGGATGCTTTTGGTAAATTTCTGAGAACTGAGGTTATCCTGGTGATTGGATTTCCGGGCCATATTAACCAGCCAGCCAAGTCCACTGCAGAGCAGCGGGCTGCCCTTTCTGGTATAATGATTTGGAAATCAGCTGAATGTTCTTTGACATTTGTCAGCTTTCTGCGGTTAGAATCATAGAATCATAAAGTTGGAAGAGACCACAAAGGCCATCTAGTCCAACCCCCTGCCATGCAGGAATACACAATGAAAGCACTCCCGACAGATGGCCATCCAGCCTCTGTTTAAAAACCTCCAAAGAAGGAGACTCCACCACACTCCATATTCCACTGCTATACAGCTCTTACTGTCAGGAAGTTCTTCCTAATGCTTAGGTGGAATCGTTTTTCCTGTAGTTTGAGTCCATTGCTCCATGTCCTAGTCTCTGGAGCAGCAGAAAACAAGCCTGCTCCATGCTCAGTATGACATCCCTTCCAATATTTAACCATGGCTCTTATGTCCCCTCTTCACCTTCTCTTCTCCAGGATAAATATACCCAGCTCCCTAAGCCACTCCTCATAGGACATGGTTTCTTCCAGACCTCCCACCATTTTGGTCATCCTCCTCTGGACACATTCCAGCTTGTCCATATCCTCCTTGAATTGTGGTGCCCAGAAGTGGACACAGTATTCCAGGTGAGGTCTGACCAAAACAGAATAGAGTGGCACTATGACTTCCCTTGATCTAGACACTACTATTAATGCAGCCTAGAATTGCACTGGCCTTTTTAGCTGCCACATCACACTGCTGACTCATGTTCAACTTGTGGTCCACCATTGTATATTACTATCCAGTCACAAGAGGAGCTTAAAGCAATGGTTCTCGACCTTTGGGCCTCTGGGTGATTTGGACTTCAGCTCCCAAAATCCATGGCCATGATGGCTGGGGATTTTGGGAGCCAAAGTCCAAAACACTTGGAGGACTAAAGTCTGAGAGCCATGGCTGAAAATTATTTACACAAGGCATTTTGGAATCAATGGGCCCATGCAAGGTTCAGATTTGAATTTCTCCAGACGTCTGGCAAGGAGGTTTGATTGAGAAGTCTCAAACAGTTGTTTGATCAGCAGTGTGATGGGTTCCGAATATCCCTGTGTTTCCAGTACAGAATGAAAAGGTATCTAGAGTCGCCTAATTTTATCATCACCATCGTCAAGAGCTGCATCAATAAAAAAAGATAAAAATCTCTTCCAGCCTGACAGCAATTGAGATGGTAAAGAGGAGAGCACCCCTCTTCCTTCCTGTCTCTCCCCACCCTCAATCCCCGCGTAGAGCTGAACAAGTAGTCATAACAAGGAAGGTGTGCCTCTACTCCTTCCACCCGCTGGCATCAAACGAATGCTTTCCCATCTAGAACGCTGGGTGTGTTGGGCGTGGGTGCATGCTCGTGCGGCTGTTGTGTAAAATCAGTTAGTGCAAAAAACGTCTAGGAGTCACATAACACAACACCCAGGTAGCAATAAAGCAAAATGCCTAACATGAAAATTCGTCTTCTCGGGGTCTGAAGTGTGTAGACTAATTACAAGTTAACATTTGCCTCCAGCATCCGCCCCGTCGGTTTCTTGGTGGAACTTTCCCCCCTTTCATCCTTTGTCAAGGTTTCTAGTAAAGAGTAGAAGTAATTACCCCACACATTTACATAAAGCAGCCTTCCAGGTGGTGTTTGACTACAACTCCCAGCAGCCCTAGCCAATGGCGGAGAATGCTGGGAGTTGCAGTGCAACAAGATCTCTCAGGCTGTGTGATTCTTACCTCAGTTGCAAAGGATTTCCAATTCCCAACCGGGTGAGACTTCCCTCGTTGAGGCCTCATTGAATAGCGGTGATGTCCAGAGTATGAACCCTTGATAACTTTGCACCTGTTAAGGAGAGGAAAAAAGCCAGAGTGTCGAAGGCTTTCTTGATGGTCCAGACTAGAGCTTGGCCAAGCTACGTATATATACATTTTTGGATTAGTATCCCTAGAATCCCCCAGCCAGCATGGGTAGTGGAATTCTGGGAGTTGTAGTCCAAGGCCTACATAGCCTCCCACTATTCCAATATGGCAGGGACAGTCCCGATTAATCCTCTACTGTCCCAATTTTCCAGCTTCTCTTAAAATGTCTCTCTCCTCTTCCCCCTTTGTCCTCAACTGACTTGGTGCAAATTGATTTCAGATTACAAAAGTACGTAGTTTGCACACCATTAACTCAGTAGGGACTGGGATAGGACTCATGCATCCACTCTTGTTGGGGTTTAGCTATTGGATTTGGGTTCAGAAAAAATAACTTTGCCAAGTTGTCTCTCTCTCTCCCCCCCCCAACACACACACTTCAAAAGCTACTCCTTGGAACAAATTTATGGTGGGAAAATATACTCCACATCTGCCGGAAGGAAATATTACAAAATAAATACAACCAGGCGAAAAAAGCTATCATTGTCGAGGACTTTTAGAAGCAGCAGGGCGGAAAGAGCTACTCTGAACTGTGTTAGAAATTGGTTAATTGTTTTCTTATCAAAAGAACCACCTGGGAATCAAAGCCAAGGGCACCGCTGTAGCAATTCACCCTTTACATTTTTGGCAGATATAGATATAGATATAGATTTTTTTTTCCTTTTCTTACTGCTGCTCTGTATGGGAACTTTGTGTTCGTGCTTTTCCACATCAAAGGGAGAGAAACTTTGTTGCTGTTTGCACGAGCAATAGTTGGATTTGGTGGCAGCGGCGATAGTGGCATGCTTCCAAAAACATCAAGGAAGCCGTCTGGCTAGGATGGTATCAAAAGCAAATTTGTCTGATTGGGTGCAATTCTGGCCCCTGTTGGCATCCAGACCTCTTAATCCAAGGGCACCGGGTTCTCATGCCCTGGGGTTCCAGAGAATTGCAACAGTATTTTCAGGTGTATCCGTAACTTCTTCCTGTTGTTGCTGTTGTGTACCAAACAGTTTCTATTAATTTGCTTCCATTTTCACTATCACATACTTTCCAACTGTCCTGGTTATTCCTCTGCTGTCCCACTTTCTCAGCTGTTTTTAAAATGTCCCAGCTTCTTCTCCTCTTTTGTTCTCAGCTTAATTCCAATCCCTGCAAACTGATTTCAAAGTGCAAAAGTACTTTCCACTCAGTTAATTCACTCAGAAGGAGAGGAGGGGGTGTCGTTTTGTCCTTCTTGGTAGGCTCATTTGCTCCCCCCTTTTTTTCAGGCTTTCCTCAACTCAATAAATAAATCCCAAGGTTTCTCTGCTCAAAATAGTGCTTATGTGTATTTTTCCTCATTAATGTTCTCTTGTTAGAATCATAGAATCATAGAATCATAGAATTGCAGAGTTGGAAGAGACCACGAGGGCCATCCAGTCCAACCCCCCTGCCACGCAGGAAATCACAATCAAAGCATCCCCGACAGATGGCCATCCAGCCTCTGTTTAAAGACCTCCAAGGAAGGAGACCCCACCACACTCCGAGGAAGTGCGTTCCACTGCCGAACAGCTCTGACTGTCAAAAAGTTCCTCCTCATGTTGAGGTGGAATCTCTGTTCCTGGAGCTTGCACCCATTGCTCCGTGTTCCATTTTCACTATCACATACTTTCCAACTTGTTGGTTTGCCATACTTTTTTTTAACCACACTCTGATGCTGCTCTGCCATATATGTCCCAGTTTTCAACTATGAAACATTGAAGGGTCTCAATACACTAAAGGTACCAGAACCTGTCTGATCTTGGAAGCTAAGCAGGGTCGGCCCTAGTTAGCTCTTGGAGAGGAGATCACCAACAAATGCCAGGTGCTGCAGACTGTATTTCAGAGGAAGGAACTGGCAAAACCACCTCTGAGTATTGTTGCCTAAGAAAACCCTCTGAAATGCATGGGGGCGTTATAAGTCAAAAAGCAACTTGAAGGCACACATTCACACACAATCTGACCTTGGTCCCTTTTCCCCAAATGCTGCAGCCTAGAACTTCCAGAGCATGGGAAAAGGTACTTTTTTTTTTTTTTTTGGACTGTCACTCCCAGAATACCACAGCATAGACATTTCGCCTTCTAAGAGCAGATGGCTTCCGGGTCAGTGGGGCAACGAATCCAGGTTTTCTTTTCAACCTCATCCAAGGGTGCAGAATTATCTCAGTTTGACACCACTTGAAGTACCATAGCTCCATCCTATGGAATCCTGGGATTTACAGTTTTACAAGGTCTTTAGCTTTCTCTGCCAAAGAGCACTGGTGACTCACCAAAATTACACATCCCAGGATTTTGTAGGATGGAGCCATGACAGTTGAAGTGGTGCCAAATTGCAATAATTCTACAGTTGTGGATACACTGCAAGCAACTGAACCCCATCCCTCAAATAGGGTCAGCACCTTGGATAGATCCTGGTGGCTCCCAGGTCTGTGAGGAGATTAATCCACTCCAAGGGCCCATTCAAAGTACACCGTTATAGCGCTACATGCCACTTTAACCGCCACAGCAACGTCCCATGGAATCCTGGGATTTGCAGTGTAGGGAGGAGCATTTACAAAGTGCTCTTGTGCTTCACCAAACTACAAACCCCAGAATCATGGCAGTTAAGGTGAAATTAAAGGTACCATAATCGTGTAGCATGAATGGGGCCATGCTGTTGTTGTTTTGTCTGAACAATAAAGGAGCTATCCAAAGTGCTTCTAACTGAAGGAGAAGTTTCAGCACTTTGGATAGCTCCTTTAAAGTTCACACCAAAATCTGGAGCAGATTCTCACATGCTCTTAAAGGGGACTCCACTAGCTTACAAGTCAAATCACAGGCCATTCTTTTTACATATGTTACTATAAGCAATTTTTTTTTGAAAGAAACAGAGGAAGGAAGGAAGATCGGCAACAGTCTCATAAATGCTAATAAATGTCAGAAATGAATTATCCCCTAATACATGTAATATCTGTGCAGTACAGTACCTAAGCCCCTTCCCCCAAGTCTGGAGTGTAAAACAAGGAGAATATTGGCCAATATAACACTTTGACAACCAACGGTGGTGATGCATTCTTAATGTTTTAATAAAGAAAAGGCTGCCATTTAGGTTGGCCCAAATTTCTCAGAAGAGCAATGGTTTCCAAACAAGATTTGGCTGGTAGTTTCTAGCCATGGGCAAAATCACTGTTAATAGACAAGAGGTTGGAGATGGAGTGGATGGGGGTCAGCATTCAGCTTGTGTGTATCCCGTTCAGATGGTGCCTGCCATGTTGGTGGGACAGTCATTCAACCCCAGATTTTAGTCCAGGGATAAACTACACACTACCCAGTTCTGGCATTTGGATGCCACACTTTGAACTGCTATGGTGCTTTCCTACAGAATCCTGGGATCTGTAGTTTGGTCAGGGTACCAAGAACTCTCTCCCAGAGTGCTCTCATGCTGTAGTTCAGGGGAGGGGACTAGGACATTCTGAGGACTTCACCAAACTACAAATCCCAGCTTTCCATAGGACAGAACCATGACAGTTAAAGTGGTATCAAACTGCTCTAATGGATTCAGCCCTGGATTCAGACAGATAATTAGCTCCCCAAATGGCTTGCAAACAAAAACTACAGTACAACTATCCAACCAAAAGGAATACAACTCTCAGTACAAAATTGTATGGGTAAGAAAAATGTGCACAGAGACACAAAGGAATTTCCATGCAGGCTTTTAATGAAAACCAATGCAGAAATGGGACAGAATGAAATCTTTAGGTTTTTTTGGGGGGGGGGATTTGAAAATGAGAGAAACCCAAATTGACAGATTTGCCCATCCTTGCTAAAACTACATGTGACATCAAGTGTTTT
Organism: Gambelia wislizenii; assembly: GCA_030847615.1. Lineage (NCBI taxonomy): Eukaryota > Metazoa > Chordata > Lepidosauria > Squamata > Crotaphytidae > Gambelia > Gambelia wislizenii. The sequence goes on along the minus strand of JAUMIR010000012.1, from coordinate 28,095,257 downwards.
GCCTGAGGTGTCCTATAAAATTTTTAAAAAACTAATTAGTAAGCTTGGGTTGTGGGGGGGGGGATATTTTGAATCAGGACTGCATTTTATAGAAAAAAAGTTTAACCCTTCCCTCTCCTGCTGTAGCTCTGACAATAATCCATCCCTCCATTGGCAATTCTGTTTTACCTCAACCCGGATCTTTGACCCCTAACTGAAGGTGTGTTTCCTCTTTGAAAATGGTTAGAGGGTGAAGAACTATTCTATCCCCCCTCCACCAAGTCTTATAAATCTTGTTTTCCATTTCCTGTAATAACAATAAAAACCTTTTTCCCTTGGTTTTTCTGCTGCAACCTGAGAGCTGAAGGTTGGACATCAGACCGCACATGAAAGCATTCATGATTCCCTAGACTCATTTTCTTAAAAGCTGGCCAAATTAGCAGCTAATTAACAGTAAACAGAGACTGGTGCATGTGCCATTCTGGAGGGTGGCTATGGGGAGAGGAGGTGGAGGTAAAATGCGGGCATTGCCCTACAAATAAGAATTCTGCCTCTAAATAAACTTTTCTTTCATCATTCACACCTAGAACTCTTCCTCTTGCATTTGCTGGGTTCATATTTCCTTGATCATTTTGCCTTCCCTCTTTTTCTTTGGATACTTAACACTGTATTTCTAAATGCTCAACTGAAGTTTTAAATTACCGCAATGCTAAAAAAAAATCTGGGAACTAAAGGGACATTTCATTGGGGGCAACTATGATGCTTAATCTAGCATAGTGATGGACATTATCAATCAGCACACCACATGGTTTGGGTCCAGGTTACATTCAGGGTTGGTCTAAACAGCAAAAATACTCCTCACGGAATGCAAGGAGAATATGAGCTTTCTTAATGGCATCCCACATCATATCACCTATTTGGAAAGAGGGGGGCCAAAATCCCCAAAAACTCCAAAGGAAAAGCCTTTACAGATTTCCAAAGAATTTTTTTTAAAAAAACAGCAAGGGGAATGTGTATTCTTGCTCATTGGGACAAGCGATTTGATTAGATTCACTTTCCCATACGGAGCAGAAGCTGAAAGCTGATTGTCTGGAAGAGTGCAGGGGCTGGGGCTTGCTACCAACGCAAGTGCCAGAACCGCCATGTTGGCTTTTTGCTTTAGCAAGCAAGTGCTAATGTGATAAAATGAGGATGGAGCAAGCTTGTTTTCTGCTGCTCCAGAGACTAGGACACAGAGCAATGGGTTCAAACTACAGGAAAAGAGATTCGACATAAACATTAGGAAGGATTTCCTGACAATAAGAGCTGCTTGACAGTAGAACACACTGCCTGGGAGTGTGGTGGAGTCTCCTTCTTTGGAAGTTTTTAAACAGAGGCTGGATGGCCATCTTTCTGGAATGCTTTGATTGTGTCTTCCTGCATGGCAGAACAGGGTTGGACTAGATGGCCCTTGTGGCCTCTTCCAACTCTATGATTCTATTATTCAATTTGAATGGCATAGGGATGCTTCCCCTTCACCCAGATGGTTGGAATGGAGGGTGAAAGTGTGTGGGGATTGCCACCTTAAGCCTTCCGGGCTTTACTGACCACAATTGCTAATGCTCTGGATGGCTGTTCATGCAAGCATCTGCAACTTTCCACACCCTTCCTGCTCTCTCCCCTCCACACCCCAGTCTATCCAACACCTGCAGTTCATTGGTGCAAACACTCTAGTTGCCCCGGGGCCCAGGGAACTGAAATGTACTCAGCAATTTTGCCATTGGAAAGGGTCCAAGGTTTTTTTCCTCCCCTCTTAATTAATTTTGTACGTGCAGCTACTGGGACCAGAGCCATGAAAGTTACCGCCCCAAAAAAGGTCCCTGACATCACAGGCCCACCCCCATTATAGATCAAATATGACGGCAAACAAAGGGAGAATCATAACCATCCCCACCTTCTAAAACCTTTCTCCAAGTCTGTATCTTTTTCTCGGCTTCCCAAATTCCTCCAGTGTTTCCACTGGGCTCCAAATTAATTTCATTTTAGGTGGGACATTTCGTGTGATCCTTCTCAGTTCAGATCATAATTCCTCCTTTTTTTGTTCTGGAAGTTTCTTTGGGGTCTTCCTCCATTTTCAATTTAGGATTCTTGAACTCAAGGGACGATAGGCAGCAACCTAAAGTGTTGACAGATGCCTTCAGGGAGAGGAAAGATAAAGATTATCTCCTTGGCCCCTGTGGATCTCACCCACTTATCGGCTCCTCGACTTTAATTACTTGATGGAGAGTCAGATGAGGTTGCAGCAAAAAAATCACTCAGAGCTGCCAACAAAGTTGCGGGTTGGTTGGTTTTGTGGTTGTTCTTTCTGCTGCCACTTTTTGATAGTTCTTCCCCAACCCAAGCAAAAAAGCAGAGAGAGATGCCAAGGATGAAAGGAAAGGGGGAAATACGTACCCTAGTGCATCCATATGTGCAATGGGAGTGGGTGTTAAACCCATGTCAGTTTGGTTCAGGATCAGAGGTGCAGCTGGGGCGGGGGCGACTTGAGGGCCTTGCCTCCACAAATAAAGAATTCTCTCCCCCTTACCCCCATGAAATTTCCCTTCAGTTGCCAAATTTCTGGCACTGAAATGACTTAAATGGGGCTGAGACAGAGAAGGGGGAAAGGCAGGGTAGGGATTTTTTGGGGATTAGGAATTTTTTATTGGAATAAGATCATTCTACTGAAAAATACACCAGACCACAAAAGGCCATAACAATAACGCAAAGATAATAATAATTGTTTTCTCACTAATAGGGCCTAAAAAAGTGTTATAGGGAAATTCCCAGTTTACTCCATTATCAACTGCAAAAAAAAGATTGGGCTCCATGTGTCCACAGGAGCCCGTCCGGCACGCTAGTCCTCTGTGCCACCACCATCTCCCTGGCTCTTCCAGAAGCCAGGCAGGGGTCCCACAGCATATGACCAAGACTAGCCGAAGGGACCTTCAGTCACATGTCCTGGGCCCCCTTCCTGCCTTCTGAGACAGCAAAGAAAATGGCGGTGGCAGCTACAGGGCCGGGCCAGTGTGCCTGCTTGGACTCTAGTCCATTCTGTACAATCAACAAGGAAAGAATAGGCCAGCGTATCCTTGCTTGTGAAGTCCATGGTCTTCTTGGAGGTCCCGGTCTGGCTCTGTTAAATATCTTTAGGGATCCAAATGAAAACCTAGTACACAAGGACCGGATGGTCTTCTTTTTGCCAGGTCCAGAACCTAAACCTAGACTTCTAGGCCTTTAACATCTGGAACTCAGCCTTGGAGGGGGGTGGGAAGCTCTCCGATCAGGCATGTAAATAGGCAAAGAGACAATGAGGCTTTTGAAGACATTTGGTTCTTTTAAAATGAATTTTATGAGTCATAAAGGGAACAGTCTGAATGGCTCCATCTGCATCTCAAAGGGAGAGAGTGGATGGGATGGAATTCAAAGGTCATGGGTTTTCCTGAAGTTTTTTTAATGTGCGGAAATGCGCATTACTGCCCATTTGGACAACCGATTTGCAGCACTACATGTTCCGGAAGTCAAAAGTTGATTGGTTGGATGTGTATAGGGGGGTGGGCTTGCCGGCTACAAAGTGGCTGGAACTACCTTTTTTTAGTTTTGCTAAACTGCCATTTAGAGTTTTGCAACAGCGATTGTACACATTTTGGCAGTGGTAAGGTGACCAAACAGTTTTTTTTAAGCAAAAGGTTGTACTTCTGCACGTTAGATTTAAAGTTTTAAAAAAACCCTGTGCAGCAGCGGCAACTTTGGGAGAATCAGAACACAAAGTAATTCACTCACAGCCACCATATTGATTCGCAGGCATGCTTCTGTGTGAACTTCAAACATGGATAACTTCGCATAGCAGCAATCTCGCCAAAAAAACCATGGAGACAAATTAACACTGCTGCAATTTTGTGTTAATGCACAGCAAGCCACATTATATCGGGTCGTCTAGACAACCCCTAAGATGGGAGTTTGTACTGCAGGGCAACTCCAACCGTCATGAAAAACCTCCAAAGACAGATGGTTCATCACCCTGTTTTATAGCTGAAGCTGTGCCAGTCTTGAGAATCCAATCCCAGTGTGCCAGAGGATCATTTTGCCAATAAGTCCTTCAGCTGTGATTTAAGGGCTTGCCACAAAGTATCTGACAATTCAAGGGAATTAGGATTTTTATCTCGTTACATTCATCGCTGGCTTCATTATGTGTTCATTACCTGCTCTTAATGGCTTACGGCTTAGGCTGTTGTTGTAGTTAGCAATGTTGCAGGCAGAGGAGTTATTTTGGGTATTCTTGCAGCCTTCTGAGAAGAATCACTGCAAACAAACATTCCTCCAAACTGCTTTTAATATTGTTGGACAGGAACTAACTTGAGCGCTCCCGTCCTGGCAAGCAAGTCAACCCTTCTATAACATCTCCTCAGTGCTCAAAATATGAACTTCCAATAAGTTCAGCTGAATTCCCCAATCTGCATAAATCGTGTGCATATGGTGCATTTTGTTTTTTTGGTTCTTTCAACAAATATTTATGTTTGTTTAAAAAAAAAGCTAGAAATTTGGGGACTGATGGAGTCACAGAATTATAGAATCACAGGGTTGGAAGAGACCACAAAGGCCATCTAGTCCAACCCCCTGCCCTGCAGGAACACACAATCAAAGCATTCCTGACAAATGGCCATCCAATCTCTGTTTAAAAACCTCCAAAGAAGGAAACTCTACCACGCTCCCAGGAAGCACCATAGTCCACTGTTGAACAGCTCTTACCATCAGGAAGTTATTTCTAATGTTTATGTGGAATCTCTTTTCCTGTAGTTTGAAATTTCAGTGAAGGGAATGACTCAAGGTTGTACAACAACAACAAATGAAATAAATTAGTAAGGACTTTATCAGACCTCCCCAGAAAAGTTATTTTGCCGGCATAAATTGTGGCATTTTGATGCCGGCAAAGAACCCCACCACCACACTTGCCTCCAGCAGTGTCCACGAGACTTCTCCAGCAGTAAAGGGGTTGAAATCTCCCGGATTCTTGCGAGAAGACGCTCACGTGATAAATTTAAAAATAAACACATCAAAAGTACACCAAAGCACTAAAACACACATTAAAAGTACCAGATAAAGGGGGAGCATAAAAAGAGCGTACCCTACCTGTCTGTTGCAATCTCAACCGGAAGTGTTTTCCCCATTGATGCTGCATTCACATGAGTACAATGGCACGCAGATTCAAATGCCAGCAAATCACTATGGCCGATCTATTGAAGGCTTGGGCCGTCAATAAAACAGGATCGGTTTTGGACTGGACATGATCGCAAAAGGGAGCCCTGGTGGTGCAGTGGTTAAATGCCAGTCCTGCAAGTCACCACGTTGCAAGTTCGATTCCAGCGGGCTCCAAGGTTCACTCAGCCTTCCATCCTTTCATAAGTCAGTAAAATGAGTACCCGACTTGTGGGTAACTTATTTAGCTAACACACATTGGAAACTGCTTAATGCAGTGTGGCTGTGTAAATTGCTATTACTTAAAACAATTTGTAAGCTGCTCTGATAGCCTTGTGGCTGAAGAGTGGGGTATAAATACTTAATAATGAAAAACAAGAAAAGAAATGGTGATGTTGTCTGGTATGCATGCCCTTTCACAATCATTAGGCGTCCTTATGATGCCATATTTGCTGCATCTGATAAAGTCATAAGACTTGCCTCTCCATTCCCATTCAAAAAATAAAAACTGGAAGTGGATTTCCAGTGACTTCTGGTTAAAAATTCCAGTCATTTCTGGGTCCAGTGCAACCTACACTGTATGTGTGGGTTTGAGGGCAGGGTGTTGGCAGTAAGAATTCACCTTCCCAAAATTGCCATATATTTTTTTTACATAACTCTGGGCTTGTCTATCCTGGCTTGCCCCCATTCCAGAGCCCTGCAGTTCGAACCGATCTTCCCCTGCGCAGTTCAAACAATCCCCAAGGCAGATATGGGGCTGGAAGGGGACCAAGTTGGCATATGGCCATTGATCTAACTTCTCTTTGGTGCCCTTGTTTGTCCACTGAAACACACTGAGTTGTTCCTAAGTTTGTCTGAATTCTAGAAAGAGCCTTTCTGAGCTCTAGAAAAATCAGAATTATTATATTTTCTAAGGGGAAAGAATGAAAGCCTTGAGACTCTCTGCAATTTCTGTTTACACCAAAAGGAAGATGAGCCTAAAAAAGCAGCTATTTCTTTTTTTTTACGAGGCTTGAACTTCTCACCAAAATCTGCTTTCAAAAGCTTCATTTTCCACCCTTTCCTGAACAGCTCATCACCTTTTATGAATTAATCGCAGAATATGGTTTTGGTTTGGCTCGCTGGGAGAGGATCCAGCCCACAATTTGCTCGGAAAGGAGACAGAATTTGGGAGGGAGGGAAGGAGGTGAGGATGGGGAGACTCCGGGTTTATGAAATTCAAACGTTGGCTCTGAGCCTGACATTCAAATACACACACACACACAAACACACACACTCTTCCAAAAAATTGTCCCTCCAGCCTTCTCCCTGTAGAGGGGAAAAGATGGAGTTCAAAGCATCTTCTGGTGCCAGTTAAAAGGCCCGGTTTCAAATTGTCAGTTTATTATTGATTTATTGGACCATTTGGAGGGAGAGAAAATAAAACAGAAAAGAAAGGTTGTTGTCATTGGTTTGGGTGTGTGTGTGTGCTGGCGGAGGGGAGAAATGGGATGGAATAACCACAGGATTAAACATTAACACTGGCAGACTCATTTGCCCTCTTGCCACACTAACAAAAAACCCGGCACCCTTGCCACTTAGAGGCTTAACAAAATCCTCGGGGTTTCATGTGCGAATCCAGCCGCTGTGTTTCCATTCATTGGGCCCAAGATCGCTTTCAGTTGTGTCAACAGAAGTTTGGTTTCCAAGTCTTACAGAAGCCAAAAACTCTATGTTTGTTTCGCCCTGGTAAGACCACAAGAAGAGAGCTCTTTTTAGCCATGCCAAAGGACGGCTTTCCTTAGGATCTCCCCACCCAGAAATTCAAACTAAAGCAATTCAGGTTAACAAGATGTACCTGGCGTAACATACACCCAATCGCTCTTCACTTTCTATAATGTTCTCTTTTTCATCGTAATGTTTCATTTTGATATCTTAGTCTATTTGATCTGTCCTCTAATGTTTCATTAGCACCTGTACATCTTATTTAAACGGGCCTTCAGCTTTTAATTGTTGGGGTAGTACAACGGGTGTGCCGGTTCTTCACATGTAAGAGGTATCAATGTGTTTTTAACTGTTCTATTTTTTTTTAAGTTGAATGTTATTTGATTCTTCTTCAGTTTTTATACTGTAGATTGTGTTCTAGCTATATTGTTTTAACATACAGTGTAAGCTGCTTTGGGTGCTATATGGGATAAATTGGAATATAAAGTAGTTAAATAAATAATACACACAGAGAGAGGAGTCTTTGCAAGTTGCAACAACCGATCAATGAATCCTTGCAAATTGTAGTAAGCTACTCCTAACTAAGCTGGAGATTCGCACCCAACTCTTTCCTCTTGCCCAGAGCTGAGCTTCCCAAAACTGGATATTTTGCACCCTTCTCGCCCAGCTGGAGATGACCCATGATAACAGGGGACTCAGAGCCAGGCCCTAAGAAGTGGCAACCTTGCACCCAGTAATGTCCAGTTTCCCCTCTAATGTAGGGCTTTGTCCAAGCCCAGGGGAGTTGCACTGTCCTTTTATGATTTCAGATCACCCCCTGAAGAAGAAAGACCTTAAGAGCACACACAGGCCACATAGGGCAGAGTGCCCTTTTTGATGGCCACCCCATGTGCCTTGTAACATGCCATTCCACACAGAAGTGAGCCAGTGAAACAGCCCCCTTAGCATGGCTCACAACTCCCTGCCCTGCCTGCCTCCCTGTCTTTGCCTTTTCTGCCTTTCTGCTACCTCTTGCCTTTGGCTTCTCATCTTATCCAGGGCTGGTCCCCCTCTGTCCTGCAAACCCACCCACCGAGGCAGCTTTTGAAAGGCCTCAGCAAAAAATGTCCACGGCTTGGTGTGTCTGCAAGCCCAAGTCTCTCCCCTTTATTAGTTTTTGCGGTACAGTAATATTTCACCCAGCAAGACAGTCTGGCTACATTTTATTACACAGATTTTCTTCAGGAAGGATGTTTTCTCGGCTGGAAACCAAACCTCCATGCATCTTGGAACCCAGTTATTGGAAATGGGAAAACAGAGAGAGGGGGGAGGGGGAGCATTGATGTTTTTTTTTCTCCAATTACCATCACCTTCGACCCTGGAAACATTCCCTTTTGAGGGTCTATGACATGAAGCATTCCCCCAGAACTCCCAAACTCCCAGAACCCTCCAGCCAAAAGGCCCCATGCCCATGCGGGGTGAAGGAGTCTGGATGTTTCACTCCAAAAAAGCAGTGGTCCTGAGTGAAGTGGCAAAATCTGGAATTAGTCTTCCAGCTTTTCCACATGCTGTCCAACTGATATAGGATTGGATCCGCATCAGTTGTACATGGATCCTATTGAAACCAATGGGACAAGTTGGTTACGACCTAAGCTCAGGGGATTTCTGTGAGACCCCAGCTGAATTAACTTCTGTTAACTTTTGGATTTATGAAGAAATTGAACAAAGAATGTCCTCAACTCATTTGGGGATGAGGGGAGTCCATTGCTTCTTCTTCAACAAGGGTGCTAGAGAGGATTTTGCTGGCCAAGCACTAGGCCTGGCTTAGCTAGACCCAGCCTAGCTATGTCCATCATCACTCCCCCTCCTCCCCTGACCAGCAAATAACCATTTTTGAACGGCTTCTTTGGCACAGCCCTCCACTCTCTTGAGGACGATGGGAAAAGGTACAGCAACAATTCATACAGAGATGGGCTGGGTACCGTCTTCTGTGGATCACTGCTTCAGGTCCTGTCTTCCCTGGCTTTCCTTTGAATCCCCCCATTTCTTGGGCCACACTGTCTGGGGAAGCCATGGCTGAATAGAAGGACTGAGGAGATGCCATAGGTAGCAATGTGGTTCTGATTAACAAGATAGCTTCCTTTGTGGGTGGCAGCCTGGAACTTTCCATCCATCCCAAACAGAAACCTTCCATTCCTTCTCAATGAAACCACAGCCGCCAATGTTTACTTAATAAGAGGGTTGGCTTGGCTCTGTCCTTGTTTTTGTCAAAACCCTGCCTGTGAATAGAGATCAAAGAAGAAGAAATCACCTTCTAGAGACAGACTGGAGCTCTCTGACGAAATTGTACTGTTTCATATACTGTTTCATTTCACTTCCTCAGGTCCCCCCCTTTTAAAAAGCCTTTTGTGAAGTGACTCTGGAGGAGAGCCCATTAAACTCAGGCGCAGAAGACGGTTCTGCCTTCGGCTAATGACACGCTTTTATCGTGGAGAGAATCTCTTGTTCTCCCAAAGTACATCCTCCCAAAGTACAGTATCTCTGCAGGGTCAACTGTTTCCGGAAGTCATTGCTGACTGAAGAAAGATTGCTTTGTTTCTATTTAACACCATCTTAAAGTATTTTTGGGGACAGCTTTGGCCAATGGCGATTTCCAACAGAAACAGAAAAACAATCCCCATCCAACACTTATTTCATTCCCACATGCAAGAAGGAATCATTTCAGCAATGGGCTTGTTTATATGGGGGGGGGACACCATTCTATCAGGGGTATTAGCAAGTCACAAGTCACAACAGCAACAAATTGTCTTAATGGTGTTTTTGCCCCCAGCAGCCCCTATAAGTGTGAAGTCGAAGGCTTTCATGGCCGGCATCCACAGATTTTCCTTGGTTTTTTTCTGGGCTGTGAGGCCATGTTCTGGAATAGTTTCTTTCTGACGTTTCAGATGCAGGCGAAACGTCAGAAAGAAACTATTCCAGAACATGGCCTCATAGCCTGGAAAAACCCCAAGGAAAAGCCCCCATAAGCTTTGCATCCAAGATGACAGACGAGATGAGAGAGCCCTCCTTCCTTTCCTAGTCTCGGTGTCCACAATGGCAGAGGGGGACAGAGAAGGGAGAAGAGGACAAGAGAGCCCTCCTCCCTTTCCCAGTGTTGGTGGTAGCGGTAATCCCCGATCACTCACTAAAGGCGAAAAAAAATGGCAGCTGCGGGTGCTTGCCCCATTAGCAAAATCCACCCCCATGCTTGTCCAGCCAATCAGGCTTGTGCTTCCTGTACTCTCGGGCAGCGATTCCTATTGAATTGCTATCCTAATGAGGGGGAATGTGCACCCCCCACTGTTTTTCAAAAACTCTGGGAATAGCCACAAAGTCTTTCCCAGCATTGTTTTTGGAGGGTTTTTTTGGCCCCCCCTTCCAAATAAGGCACCTTGATGCTGGTCAACCTTAAGACAGGTAGCATTCCATATGGATTCCATGAGGATTTATTTCACTGTTTAGATGACCCCTGAGTTTTGAATATGAGTTTCTGCACCATTTCACAGCACATGCTTATGTTCCAGGATTTTGTTGGGGATGATTCTTCAAAAAATATATACGGTTTCCCTAGAAGACGAGATAGCTTAAATGGAGGCTAAACAAAGGGATCTTGTAGCACCTTTAAGACTAACCGAGAGAGAGAGAGAAGTCTATGAAAGTTTGTGCTACAATTTTTTCTCTCAATTAGGGGTGTACCTCACTCCAAAGGAAAGTGGAAGTGGAGTAGGAAGGTCCCATCTTCCGCACTGCCGTACTGCATGATATTGTCATTTTTCTGGTGTTCTTTCTTTCTGTTCCCGACAGAAACCAAGGTAAAACCATGTCTTTTTGCAAATGGGTTTTTCCGGTTAACAAAAAGATGCAGTTTTACCTCAGTCCCCCATGAGACCGGAAGAAAAGAACAACGATTTTGTGCGCTAAGGCAGCACAGAAAACAGAACCTTCCTGCTGCACTGCCGCTAAGTGCGGTAAACCCTCTGTTTCAATGGTGTTACAACATTCCCTCACTGCCTTGCTGATATTCCAGACTAACATGGCAATGTCTTTGAATTAAACTGATGCTATTGTACTTCGGACTTGTCCTGAGAAGCTTAATATCTTTTATCATTGGAAAAGGCAATAATGCTTGGTAAAGTGGAAGGCAGTAGAAAAAGAGAAAGACAAACAGGTAGAGAGACTCCATCTAGGAAAACACAATGGCTGGCCTGAGTTTGTCAGACCTGAGCAGGGCTGTTGATCCTGGGTGACTTGGAGACCTCTCATTCCTAGGGTCTTCATTGACTTGATGAAAGTTAACCACAAAACTCTCTCCATTTTGAATCTCAGCATCAAAACACGTTTTGGATGCAAATGAAGATTGCTAATTGAAGGAGACAGCCTACGTCCATTTCATTGATTAGCAAAGAAGCTCTGGATTGTGTCTTTTTTATCCTTCCTGTCAAGGTAGAAGCCATATTTTAACTTCTCACCTAATTGGATTGTTTGGAAAGAGCTGTTTGCCAATCAGCCCGGAGAAGGAGGGATCCCTTTGATCAGAAAGTACTTTTCCCCTTTGGGACCTGTCTTTGCTCGGGTTGAAAACATGCATTAAACACACACACATATATATAGCGAGAGGAACTCAAATGTTCCAGTGTATCACTTCATCAAATTGCAACCCACCGAGGGAGGCTGTTGCAGAGGTGAATCCAGTGCAGTAGCAACAGGGAAACACATGGTCTTTCTCACTTTCTCACATGAATTTTGCTGCAAGGCCAACACAGCTACACCCAAATAGGTTTCCTCAATTTGAGGATACAGAATTTAGCCACAACAGAGGATCCTTTAGCAAGCAGGAACTCATGGAATTTTAAAGATTTCTACCTCCAACAAAGGTAAAACTCTTTTAGACAATTTTTACCTACACAGCATCTAAAGGTTTTTCCAGATGTAGCAATATAGAGGGCTTGTCTAAATGGTGAGAATACTCCTCATAGAATTCGAGGAGAATACCTTTTGTCTAAAGGGGATCCCACATCATTTTGCCATATGCGGAAGGAAAGAAGGCAAAAATGCCTTGGGAGATTATCAGATGTGGCAAAAAATGCATCAGAAGATCACTAGGAGGACAGGGAAGGGTGACATTGTCAGACGACGTCTCGGGGGCATAGCGCAGGCATAAATAAGGCGTCCCTTTTTATCGGCTGCTTGTCCCCATCAATGAAAAAGGGAAGCCTCATCCACAGCAACACTACACCCCGGGAATGGCTGAAAGACACGGGCATCTGGTAATGTTGGCCTTTCTGTTCTCCTAGTAATCTTATGACGCGGTTGGGGACATGTTTTTTTTTCTTTCTGCATTCCTCTACGTCTGATAATCACCGTATACTGGGTTGGAAAAGCTATTATGGCTTTTCCCAAAGTTTTTAAAAATGCATATTCCTGCTTGTTGGGACAACCAATTCATATTTGCAGTACATTCTCAGCAAGGATGGAAGTTGATTGCTGATTGGTCAGATGCACACTGGGTGGGGGAAGCTTGCCGGCAATGAAGTGGCCAGAACCGCCATGTTGAATGTTCCTGTAGCGATCGTGCACTGAGGTGATGGAACAGGTTTCTTTAAGCTTGTTTAAGCGGAAGCTAGAAACGTGCCCTGCCCAGAGCAGCTGTGTTGGACCATCACCTCCCAAAAATAGTACTCTATGGTGATCTCACCACGGGTTAGTGTAAGAAGAGTGATCCAAAAAAGTGATACAAGGACTCACTGAAGCAACATCTCAGGCTTGGCCAAATTGATCACCAACAATGGTCCGCCCTGGCTTCACATCGGGAGGCATGGAGACGCACTATCCACAATGCTGCAGCCTTATTTGAGAACTCACGCTGAACAAGTCTTGAAGAGAAACGACAACGCAGAAAGAATCACAACCCGGAAACATCACCCAAGGAGACCTTCTGCTGTGCTTTCTGCAACTGGACTTGTTTATCTCGGATTGGCCTTTTTAGTCATCAGTGCGCTTGCAAAAAGTGCGGGGATGAGTCCTTCCTGAATCTTCGTTTGCGAAGAAAAGCCAGAGATAAATTAAGTGGACGGTCACACTTCTGCACCTTTGATTTACTTTTTTTTTAAAAAACCCACTGTTCAGTGCTGGTAACTTGGGGAGAATATAAACTCTATTAATTCACTTGTGCCCACCATCTTGATTTGCAGGCATGCCCATTGTGAACATCAAACATGGATAGCTTCCCATACCTGCAATCTTGCCAGAAAACCATGGAGACAAATGAACACTGCTGCGAATTGGCATTGCTGTCCACCAATCCACATTTTATTGCCTCGTATAGATGGGCCCAGAGACATCTTGAGAAATTCAATGTTCCCTGCCCAGCACAGGACATAGTTAGCCTGGATCTCAATAAGAGTTGCTTTGTTGCTTTTAATGGATTTGGAACTTTATTTCTTGTTGTTTACTGCTCTTTGTCCCTGGTCCCCACATGGCCAAGAAGGGTCATGGCCTCTGCTGCATTGAGATCCCTCCAGACCATCTTAGCTGACAACAGAAGTTAACGTCTGAGAAAAAACATAGGCCTGTGACTCTAGTCATCACTTTTCTTCTCTTGTAAGATTTTTTAACATCTTCGCCTGATGAAGAAGCTGGTGAAAGCTTACATGATGTATTTTCTGCTTTTTAGCTTGCCTGATTAAAGTTTTGTAGATTTTGGATTTGTACAGCCAATGTGGCTACCGCTGGTTATGTTTTCCAGTGAGGTTCACCTTTAGTTTTAAGGGGTGGGAGGGTTAGGATTGGGAAGGATTGTTTTAACTTGCTGTTGTTTTAATCCTGTTGTACACTGCCCCAGTTGCCGAGCAGAGGGGCGGGTTAAAATTATTACGAATCGTGGCAGGCAAATATGAGTGGTGCAGCAGCATCTGAAATTTGGATCAGCAATAAAACGGAACATGGAACTAAATGTTTGACCTCTTTCTCTCTCACACACACACCCAATTCCAATTCAGCAGGACTCCAGATCCAGTCTAAAACCCCTCAGTATTGGAGTGGATGATGGGTGGGAGATCTGGGAAATGTCCAAGGATGCTGGGATCCAAGGGAAATGGAGAATCCAAGACTCCTGCTCTTCACAATTCCCAGTATCCTTGGCACTGCTGCAAGTATGCATGGCCATGACCAACATCCCAGTCTCTTGACAGAAATGTTTGCATGGACATCCATGCGAAAAGAATGCAAAAAGTGACAGCATTATAGGGTCTCATTCAGCAAGGGAATGCAGGTGTGTTTATTAATGTCGACTTCAATTTTTTCCTTCCTTTAATGATTATTGCATTCTTTTCCCATGGATGTGCAGAGATCTTGATCTCTGATGAGAGATGTAATATTTCCAAAAATTTTGAACCCATGGGAGAAAAAAATCAGGGTTTTTTCAGATTTTTTTTTTTTGAAATTTTCAGAAAAATTGGAAAAAAAATGCAACATTAGCACTTTTTACAGATTGAAAGCCACTCTGTTACTTTAGGAACATAAAATATGACTACGTACAATTTGATTTGGCATACAGTTATCACAATTTGGATATTAAAGATTTTATTGTTTCAAAGATTTTATTCATCATGCTAAAAATAAAACATTTCATAATCGATTTTCTTCCTTTTTTCATTTTTTTAGAAAAAAAAAAAGGTTTCAGAAAAAAAATGTGGATTTTTTCCTGATTTTTTCCAGGGTTTTTTTCCTTCTTCTGGGCCTTCACAAATCTATCTCTGAGTAGTATTGCAAATACCCAGTTATCCCCTGCGGGTTGTTGTGAATGTTTGAGATGGGATTTGGTGCATTAAGGATTCACTCTCTAGCTTCCTTAATCTTCCTTGTCTTCTCTGGGTGCAAACTAAGGGAGCTAGGAAGTTTATCTAGTCTGGCTTCAGCAGCTCCTAAAATCCTTCTTCCTCCTCAAGTGAAGTTCCTAAAAAATATATATATCCCAGGATGCTTCAAGCCTCTACTTGCCCACTGGGGGGCGCTGGTTCCCCCTCTTTTCCCAGGGCTGGAAGACTAAAGTCCTCATTGGCTCATTCACATGTCTTGGTCCTTGTTGCAAATTATGTTAATATTTTTTGCAGTTTTTATCCTGGGTTTTCAGCAATGGCATATGAAATCATGAACTGAAGTCATCAATATCTGTCCTCAGTGGCAGTGTGCCAAACCTTCAGCTCTGACTCCTCCATTTTCCTTGTTCAGTCCATTATAACAGCAATTGTAGTGGCTCAGAGGGGCAAATTCCTTCTCCCAGTCCTTATAGTTCAGTCATCCTTCACTAGCAAGACTCTTACTGCTGCTTTAAGTGTTTCAAAACTAGATTCTCGGATCTACAGACTGCTTTTAGGAGTACAGTCAGATCCCTGTATCCGCAGGGGTTTGGTTCCCGGACTTACCACAGATACTGGAAACTGCAGATAACAGAGAACCCTATTAAAATAAAGGCCTTCTGGTAAAAACATACGACAGAGTTGGCTTGGAGGACCTAGAAAATGCCTAGAGAGGATGCCTCTCCCGGCATTTTCCAGCACAACTCTATGGTATGTGTCCATATTTTGTGTCCCATGGATAACTGAAAATGGGGATATTGGTTCCATGGATATGGAAGTCCAATTGTATTTTAATATGTTTTAAAATGTTTTATCTTGTATTGCTTTTATTGGTT
Organism: Gambelia wislizenii; assembly: GCA_030847615.1. Lineage (NCBI taxonomy): Eukaryota > Metazoa > Chordata > Lepidosauria > Squamata > Crotaphytidae > Gambelia > Gambelia wislizenii. Next base: position 28,079,650 of record JAUMIR010000012.1, on the reverse strand, counting down.
TTTATTTTTCCTTGTCTCTGGAGTCCTTGCAGGCTGGGAGGCGATACAGAAATCTCTCTGGCTTTTCTTCACAAACGAAGATTCAGGAAGGACTCATCCCACGCTTTCTGCATGGAATACAGAAATACTAATAATGCTAATCAAATTATACTGTCTGATTCTAACTCCGACTCCGATTCCTTCACAAACGTCAAATGTATATAGTCAGATCGCCATATCCACAGAAGCAATATCTGCAGTTTCAGTTATCCGTGGGGCACAAAATAGGGACACATACTGGGGAGTCATGCTGGAAAATGCCTAGAGAGGTGTCCTCTCTAGGCATCTTCTAGATCCTCCAATGCAATCTATGGTATGTTTCTACTGGGAGTCCTTTATTTTAATAGAATTTGCTGTTATCCGCAATTTCCAGTATCTGCAATAAGTCTGTGAAGCAAACCCTCGCAGATACAGGGTCCAATTATTTGATTATTTTAAAAAAAATACTTTCAAATATTCTTTCCATCCCTGGTGGACTCTTTCTATCTCCCCCACCCATATTTTGCTTAGTTATGGAGTACATTTAATCCCTATCTTTGCTGTTATACAGACCACCATGTTGCTCTATGCTTCTGCCTGAAGTGGACTTGGCATCAGTGAACTTTGAAAAAGGTCATGAGACTTCAAAGGACATCCACCAACTTCTCCAGTTGGTGGAGATGGACGGAAACCCTTTAATAAACACCCCAAGAACCTGAAAACTGATACTTGAAGCCTGTTTCTATTCACACCATTTCCCAGCTGCGCTATGGATACACAAAATGGCTTATTCACCAGTCCAAATTTTGCAAATATTTTCTTTCTTCCTCTGTCCCTTAATTTATTCTAGCACTGTGTTTGGTGAAGAGTTCTTCACCAAACCCTCTTTTTGCAAAATGTTAGTGGCCCTAATGAAAGGGGTTATCTCTGATTTTTGTTTTCCCTTGTGGACCACATAACTACTGGGTTTCCCCCCCCCTCTCTTAGAATGGCAGGATGTGACCAAGAAAATGCACCCAACCCTTAACTAAGTTTTTCCCCTCTCTCACAGACACACAGGCTCACACTCCAATATCCAAAGCAATGAATCTTCCCCTTCCTCAATTACACTCTTATCACTTGGAAGGTTTGGAAGTCCTAATTATATTCCAAACAGATAATTATATTAATGGGTTAATTAGCACTTTTGCTGATTGCTGGTGTAAAAAAAAGAGAATGACACAAAAATGGGAATTGGCTAAAATGGATGAATGGGGAAGGGACCAAAATGGAGGCATCACAATGGGAAAAGTAAGCAGACCGTGTTCTTCTACTACCAGGGATGCATGACTGGGGAGTTGTAGGCCAAAAGAAGTTATCTGCTCTCCAAGATCAGGACCTTTCTCATTTTAGGAGACTATACTTTGTGTGGGGGGAGCCAGTGAGAAGGTCTCCTGTGGACAACACAGTGGTGGTCTTCTACACCTCAGATGGAGAGCAATGGGTCCTAGGATGGTCAATGGAAAACTTTTGCTAGATCTGTGGTTCTCAAACGCTGTTCCTCCAGATGTTTTGGACTTCAGCTTCCAGAATTCTTGAGCCTTGCCTAAGATGGTTGGGCTTCTGGAAGGCGACGTCCAAAAAACCACGTCAAAGCTCAAGAACCACTAGATAGCGAGCCAGTGTGATGTTGGACTAGGACACTGGAGAACAGCGTTCAAATCCTGCAGGTAACCTTTGTCAAGTCACGCTCTCTCAGCCTCAGAGGTCTCTCATCCATAGGGTCACCATTAAGTTGAATTCAACTTGGCAGCAATTATCAAATCACTTTTGGGGAGGTAATTAGGATTTCTAAGGTGGAAATTATATTGGTTGTTGTTCAATGTTAAGTCTATCTATAGATAAATCCCATTGATTCAATAGGTCTACTCTAGTTGGGACTATCAAGAGTCCCAACTGAGGCCCTGAGACCTTTGCAGACAGGCTGGAACAGGAGTTTGGACCATGCAAGGGGTTCTTGCGGCTAGATCATGGCCCTCATCAGCAACTACCATCCTGTTACTGAATGTCCATTTTTGTATGTGTTCACCCATCATTTCTCTTTTAAATTTTATTTTTAAATCAATGCAGAGAGAGGGCAGAATTCTGTATATTTCATAAGATGCTGCCCTCATGTACATGTGTGTGTGCGTGCGTGTACACACTATTAAAATCTGTGTCTCTTTAATTAAAACTGACGTTTGCAAGGGCTGATTGTTAATTGCCTGGCATGTGGCTATCATCAAACTAATTGCTGTTTATTTATAACATGTTTCCCAGCTTTGATTTTAAAACTCAGCAGAAAAAAGGAGGTCTTATTTTATTTTATTTTATTTTTTGCAGATCCTTTCCCAGGATGCAAATGATTGCAGACCATAATTACAGTCCCCTCAAATATGGAACGGGTGAAAGAAAAAAATCAGATGTGAAAATATTAGTTCCCTGCATGTATGAGCTGTAAAACATTCTTCTTCCCTCCACCATTCTTCTCAATTAACCTCAGCATCCCCAATGCTCAGATGTTGTTTGATTTTCCTTTAATTCCAGTTTAGGGTGGGTAGAGGGGTGGAGTAATAAAACTAGCAGAGACACATTTGTTTTTGATTTGTATCCTGCCCTATCCTGCAGGTTCAAGGCAGATTATAAATTAAATATTCCGTAGCATGTCGAAAAGACCAGCCTTTCTCCTTGCTCCTCTTGCAATGAAAAATGGGAACGTCCCCAGATTTTCTGTATACCTTGGGTTTACTTCCAGATGTCTTGTTTATTAATGGGACAGTGGGAAATTATGTGAGCTGTATAGCAGAAAGAATCACAACCCGGAAACATCACCCAAGGAGACCTTCTGCTGTGCTTTCTGCAACCGGACTTGTTTATCTCGGATTGGCCTTTTTTGTCATTAGTGCGCTTGCAGAAAGCGCAGGATGAGTCCTTCCTGTATCTTCGTTTGTGAAGAAAAGCCAGAGAGAGAGAGAGAGATAGCTGTTCAGAGGTTCTTCACCATGAGCACCATAGAAATGAGGCTCTATCTCTACTGACCTTTCTAGCAAATGTCTCCAGATGCCTAAAACCAGGGTGGGCAAATGTGAACCACAGGCCAAAGGTGTACCCCTTGGGGGCTTGTAATGACCGTCAAGAGCTCTAGGTATTCCAGGTGTTCTACCTCACCTGGAACCCTGTGTCCAATTCTGGGCACCACAGTTCAAGAAGGATATGGACAAGCTGAAATGTGTCCAGAGGAGGGCGACCAAAATGGTGGCAGGTCTGGAAGCCATGCCCTATAAGCTCCGTGTCCTAGTCTCTGGAGCCACAGAAAAGAAGCTTGCTCCATCTTTCAATATGACATCCTTTCAAATGTTTAAACATGGCTCTCAGGTCACCTCTTAACCTTCTCTTCTCCAGGCTAAACATGCCCAGCTACCTAAGCCGCTCCTCATAGGGCATGACGGCTTTCAGACGGCTCTCATCATTTGAGTCACCCTCCTCTGGACATGTTCCAGCTTCTCAATATCCTTCTTGAATTATGGAGCCCAGGTATTCCAAGTGAGGTCTGACCAAAGCAGAACAGAGTAGCACTATTGCTTCCTTCAGTCTAGACACTAGACTCCTATTGATGCAGCCTAGAAAAAAATATTCCACCCAAACATTAGGAAGAACTTCCTGACAGTAAGAGCTGCTCGGCAGTGGAATCTCCTTTGGGGATTTTTAAACAGAGGCTGAATGGCCATCTGTTGGGAATGCTTTGATTGTGTGTTCCTGCACGGCTGGGGGTTGGACTAGATGGCCTTTGTGGTCTCATCCAACTCTATGATTCTATGAGCTGCCTCACCACACTGTTGACTCATATTCAGCGAATGTCCCTGTCTGGCATCCCCACTCATTGTACCTCTGAAAGTGCTGGGGCTGAAAGAAGGGCCAAATTTGTCCAACCCCCTTCTGTATTTGGCAGCTCTGGCTACATCTTGTGGCCATGAGTTTCACAGTTGAATGCCTTGCAGATGAAGAAAGATGAAGACTTTCTCTGTTCAGAACCTCCCACTATTTACCGACAGGTTATAAACGTTTATCTTTGCTACTTCCTCCATACTAGGTACCATTTTATATCCTCTGTCATAGAATCACAGAGTTGGGAGAGACCCCAAGGGCCATTTAGTCCAACCCCCTTCTGCCTTGCAGGAATATCCATTCAAAGCATTTCCTACAGATGACCATCCAGCCTCTGTTTCAAAACCTCCAAAGAAAGAGACTCCACCATGGTACAAGGCAGCAGCAGATTCCACTGCCAAAAAGCTTGGACCCTCAGAAGTTCTTCCTAATGTTTAGGCGGAATCTCTTTTCCTGGAGTTTGAACCCATTGCTCCGTGTCCTAGTCTCCGGAGCAGCTGAAAACCAGCTTGCTCCATCCTCAGTATAAAATCCCTTCAAATATTTAAACATGGCTGTCATGTCCTCTCTCAATCGTCTCTTTTCCAGCCTAAACATCCCCAACTCCCTCAGCTGCTCCCCATGTCTTTGCTCTTTCACCTTCTAGTCCCCCTGCAAGGCAGACATGTCTTCAACTGTTCAGCATTTCACAGCAGTGTTTTCTAGTGGTTAGAGTACTTCCAGGCACAGCCCAGGACCCAACCAACCTTCACTGAGGGGTTGAAAGCTCACTGGGCAACCTGTCTCTTTCCTTCTCAGCCTGATCTCCCTCCCAGGGTCGTTGTGATAAGGAAGGATGCAAAGTGGAGAAAGCCAACCCTGTGTGCTCCCAAGGAACAGTAGTCTAACCCCATTTACTCCAAAGATCAGCACTTGGGGGGTGTATGGAACACGGTTCACCTTTCCATGGTATCCTCCCAACAACTGCCCTGCCAGGTAGGGCACCCTTGTGATGATCGTTTTTCCTCCTTGCAAGCCTTCTGATGGACTCCTGTGCGCCCGGAGGGGCGAAGGGGTTGGGAAGGGGAGCGTGGAGGAGGCCCCACTTTTTCCTCCCAGTGAGTAAACCCTACTCTCCCTTCCCATAGCCGCCAAGGGGGGGGGGGTTGACATAGAGGGAACAAACCAAACAACGCAAGGATCCAACAGTGGGAGGCAAAAAAGCTTGCACAGGCAGCAAGTAAAGGGAACACATGGTCTTCGATGTCTCTACACTAATGCACAGAGCATGGGAAATAAGCAAGATGAATTGGAACTCCTAGCACTACAAAGCAAGTATGATATAATAGGCATTACGGTTAAGAGGCGATATGATAGCCCTGTTCAAGTATTTGAAGGGGTGTCACGTTGAGGATGGAGCAAGCTTGTTTTCTGCTGCTCCAGAGACTGGAACACGGAGCAATGGGTGCAAGCTCCAGGAACAGAGATCCCACCTCAACATTAGGAGGAACTTTTTGACAGTAAGAGCTGCTTGGCAGTGGAACGCACTCCCTCGGAGCGTGGTGGGGTCTCCTTCCTTGGAGGTCTTTAAACAGAGGCTGGATGGCCATCTGTCGGGGATGCTTTGATCGTGATTTCCTGCATGGCAGGGGGTTGGACTGGATGGCCCTTGTGGTCTCTTCCAACTCTGCAATTCTATGATTCTATGTCCTCTCTCAACAAGGTGGCGGGGGGGGGGTTGAAAAAAAGAACGCCTTTCCGTCTGGCAGGGGTGGGCTTACTCAGGAGCCAGACCTTGGAGGAGAAGGGAGCGGAAAGCGCTCCAGGCTGGCCGCAGCGTTGCGCATCTTCGCAAGGGAGACGTCGGAAGACGAAGCAGAGGAGGACCGGGGTGGGTGGCTGGGAAGCCTTCCAGGCTTGCATCGCTGGGTTGACTCGCGAGTAAGCCCTAGGAGGGGGTGTTTCTGGAGCCCCTCTCCACGGGTGCGTGGGGGCTCCGGGGGTCTTTGGGTGCCCCCCTCCGAGGGCGCCTTCCTCCTCCTCCTCCTCCTCCCAGTGAAAGTGGCCGTCGGGGGCGGGGCCAGGAGGCGGAGGGCGGGGGGTGGGTGTGGATGAGGGGTGTGTCAGTGAAAGTCCGCGACCCGCCGGGCCGAAGAGAAAGCGTCCAGGGCGCGCCGACGGCGGAGAAGCCCCCTTCCTTTCCCTCCCGGGGCTGGCTGGGGGGACCGGGGCCCGGCTTCCCTCCAGCAGCCCCCATGGCCCCCCCTCCGCTGCCTCGGCCCCCCCTCCCGGCCCCCCCTCCCGCCTCCGCCGCCCCCCATGCGGGCAGCTAGCCGGGCCGGGCTGCTCCGGGTTCACCTCGGGGGGCTCCCCTCGCCGGCGGTGCCGCTTCGCCCTCCGGCCCGGGCCGCCCTCCTCTTCGCCATGCTGGGGCTCTTCCTGGGCTACTTCGTCGTCTTCTGCCTCCCGGGAGCCTCGGGAGGGGGGCGACTAGACAGCCTCCAGATGACCCCCGACACCGCAGCCCGCCCTCCCGTGCTGGGGGCTCCCCCGCGGCGGCCGGAGAGGCTCCTCCTGCCCCTGCCGCCCGAGGCCACCGCCGCCCCCGGGGGGGACGACAACGACGGCGAGGAGGAGGAGGAAGAGGAGGAGGAGGAAGGCGCCGCCGCCGCTGCCGCCGCCCTCGACGGGACCCCCGCCCTGGGAGGCGGCCTGCCGGTGGCCAACGGCCCCGGGTGCAAGCGCTTCCCCCAGGCCATCATCGTGGGGGTCAAGAAGGGGGGCACCCGGGCCCTGCTGGAGTTCCTCCGCGTCCACCCCGACGTGAGGGCGGTGGGCGCCGAGCCCCATTTCTTCGACCGGGGCTACCAGAAGGGGCTGCGCTGGTACCGGTGAGTCCCGCGATCCCCCCTGGGCACGGGGAGGGTGAGCCAGTTGGGGGGGGGGGCAAGGGTCCAAAGGGCCAGTGGGGGGGGGGAAGAGGACAGGGGGCAGCCAGTCAGGGCACTGAGAAGGAGCAAGGCTTGCAAAAGGCTAGCCAGGGCGGCCAAGGAGGAGCCCGGGTTGCAAAAGACTGGCAAGGGAAGCCAAGGAGGAGTGAAGTGAACCAAGGAGGAGTGAGGGCAGCAGATGAGGAGCAAGGCAGCCAATGTGGAGTGGGGGCAGCAAAGGAGGAGTGAGGGCATTGAAGGCGCAGCAAGGCTTTCAAAAGACTGGCAAGGGAAGCCAATGAGGAGTGAAGTTAGTAAAGGAGGAGGGAGGGCAGCCGATGAGGAGCAAGGGCATTGGAGGCACAGCCAGGGTCTCAAAAGACTAGCAAGGGCAGCCAATGTGGAGTGAAGGCAGCAAAGGAGAAGTGAGGGTACTGAAGGCACAGCAACGGTTTCAAAAGACTGGCAAGGGCAGCCAATGAAGAGTGAGGTTATTGAAAGCACAGCAAGGGTTTCCAAAGACTACTGAGGGCAGCAAAGGAGGAGTGAGGGCTTTGAAGGCACAGCAAGAGTTTCAAAAGACTAGCAAGAGCAGCAAAGCAGGAGTGAAGTTAGTAAAGAAAGAGTGAGGGCAGCAGATGAGGAGCAAGGGCATTGAAGGCACAGCCAGGGTTTCAAAAGACCAGGGAGGGCAGCAAAGGAGTGAAGGCATTGAACGCACAGCAAGAGTTTCAAAAGACTAGCAAGGGCAGCCAATGAGGAGTGAGGGCATTGAAGGCACAAGAAGGCTTTCAAAGGGCCAGTGAGGGCAGCAAAGGGCCAGTGAGGGCATCAGAGGCACAGCAGGTGTTTCAGAGGACCAGGGAGGACAGGAAAGGAGGAGTGAGGGCACTGAAGGTGGGCACCAAAGGCAGGGCAAAGGTTTCAGAGGCACCGCGAGGGCATCACAGTCCCCTTTCCTGACCCTCTGCAGATTTTGTGACCCTTTGTTCCCCTCCTTCCTCTCTCCCCTTCATTTTGACACCCCCATGAGGGATGTTCAGACACCACCCTTAGCCACAGGTGTAGTCTGTTCACATGCATGTCCCACATTTGTAATGTTGAATATTCATGCATCGCATTTGAACCAGAGGTGCAGTAAACAACTCGCCAGGTGCTTGCATGCTTCTCATGTCAGTGAGCATGTTTGGATAGTGCACTGAATGTGGATTTATTTGATACTCACAGACACCTTGAGCAATTGCACTTTGTGAAAAGCCTATTTAGCATCATGTGTGAACACCGCTGTAATCTGAGATTGGAGTTGGGTTTTCTTTAAAAAACAGCAACACAACAACTCTGAAGTGTGATGGCAGTGTTTTAAAACTGAGTAGCATTTTTTAAAAATAATAACAATAACAAATTACGTATACACTCTCAATGCACCCCCAGTCTTAATTTTGGAAGTAAGCAGGGTCGAACCTGGTTGGAGCTTCTGGAGATTCCTAGGAGGGATTGCCTAGGAAGGGGTTGCAAACGCTGCCCAAACCCCAGGGGGCTGTGGCTGCCAGCCAGAGTTGGGAATACTGAATAAATGGACCAAGGATCTGATTTGACATAAGGCCGCTTCCTAGTTGTGTGTGTGTGTGTGTTTGTGTGTCTGTGTGTGTATGCGTTCAAGTCGCCTGTTGACTTATGGTGACCTCATGACTTTCATAGGAACAGTCAGAAGTCGTTTTGCTAGTTCCTTCTTCTGAAGTATTGCCTACAGCACCAGGTATTGGTTGGCAGTCTCCCATCCAAGTACTAACCAGGGCTGACCCTGCTTAGCTTCCAAGATCAGATGGGATCTGGTGCCTTTAGGATATTATAAGCCCTTCTTAGTAAGAATCACACTCCACAGGACAGCCACTTTCACCGGTCCTCTGTTTCCTCTTCTTTCTGGTTCATCCGTTCATCCCTTCCCTACCCCTCCTTTTCTCTCAAAGTGCTGCCAGTCCTCCTACTGGGTCCATCCAGAAGAAGTTTTTCACTTTTGGTCATGCAAATTGCCCAAACTTCATGAACAGGATTGATGGGGACCTTCTCCCTCTTCCAGTGACCCTGCTTTTAAAAAACAAAACAAAACAAAAAACTCCACATGGACTGCAAGGTTTTTATCTTTCCACTAAAAATCTACAGAGAAAAAGATGGAATAATAGGACAGCATTCCCAGCGCCAAGAGCCACCCATCTGGAATCACACGTATATTGATATCATAGGATCAAAAATCCCCCCTCCCCACCTGGACAAAGATTGGATTAATTCAGGAGAAATGTGCAGCCCTGGTTTTGAATTGGAAACTTAAATGTTTTGGCATTTCCAGTTGTTAAGTCATAAACCCTGGTTGAAGGGATAAGAGTTTCCCCCCTGTTAATTAAACTGGGATGCAGTCTCTGTTGATCCAACTTTAGCTTTGGTGAGTTGGTGGACGGGAGAGATAAAAATGCAAAATAATTGGATTGGTACTTTTTAATTACTTGACTCCTGATGCTTTCTGCAGAATTTCTGTTGCTGCTTTAGGAATGAAACTTAGGCACATATACTGGCCGGTAGAAAAAAGCCTAATATAGACAAACTATTTTGGGTCATTTAGCCCCATAGATACATTTTTAGATTTATATCTCTGTGCAGATGTAATAAAATTAAAAGCATGCCGTCTTCCTTCTCTGCATTAATCCTGCTAGGTTTGGGGTTTTTTTGTTTTTGTTTTTTCCATATTGGGAGCCAGATTTTGCCAAACAGTTTTCTTGTGAAAATATTTCCCAAATGTTCAGGGCTCTCCACCATTTCTTTTCAAAGCACCGTAAGTCCCTCTGTAAGCCATAGATGCAAACAGCCAAGGACACAGCCAGCATTAAAGGAACGATGCCCCATTGTGTGTATTGGATGAAACCTTAGGTGTGTTTCTTATTCATCCTCTTCTTTACTGTTCCTTGATGAATCTTTCTATTATGGGTGAAACTATGAAAGACACTCTAACTTTCAAAGTGGAAGGTCTGCCTTTTTCGTTTGAAGTCAGTGACCAACCCTCAGCTTTTGTGGACTTCAAAGGGATCTAGATTTCCCAAAGACAAGGGGACAGAGGTTGACCCACTATTGAAAAGGGACCTTTTTTTCTTTAAAATAAATCCCCAAAGTGATTAATTGTGGTTTAGTTGTTGCCACAAAGCGTAGTCCTTTAATCGTATGGGAAGTTAGATCCCAAACTTTTGAAAAAGTGGCTTTATCGTGTTCTTTTGACTCCTACTCAACATTCAGATGACTTTTTAAAAGCAATACACAGAAAGGTTTCTAAACCTCCAAGTGGTACTTCTAAATTTCCAACAAAACTGCAGCAAGATTGGTGTTCCAAGAACAGCGAAGATCAATTCTCCCCCCCCCCACCTATGTTTCTACATCTGTTCTCTCTTTCCCATGTTTGAATTATAAACTTTTCCATCTTTTCAAGCTCACGTTGGTGGCCATGACATTGCAAATCACAGTTTGAGCAGAACAGGATTTCCTTCCCATTTGGAAACATGGCAGTAACAACGTCTTAAAAAATATCCTAAATCCAAATATTTGGAAACACATTCATAATAAATATGGACTAGGAATCAACAGATTGCCCCATTGTTGTTATCTGAATTTTCTCACCTTTTTTTTTTTAACTGACGTATGATGGGGGAAGAGGGACACAGGTACAATATAAAGAAATAGAGTGAGTCAGATAGAAATAGTTTCTTCCCTTTTGTGGATATTCATAAAGTCTCTCTTTACCAATCAAATGCACACCCAAGATTTGCCCGTTTCTCTAGTACAAAGTGTGTGTCTGTGAATGGGGAGGGGGTATTTAGCAATTGTTTTGCATTCTGGTATGGTGAATGTTAGTCAGATCAATGCCTAAGGGCCACAATCCACACAAAAAACTTGATTTGTATTGGAATGACTAGAAATGGCTATTGATACCAATAGAAATGGCACATGCGTGGGATTCATGCACTTGTGTGCTTCTGGGGCCCTTTCACACCACACAACTATAATGCTATGATTCCACTTTAATTGCCATGGTGACCTCCTATGGAACCCTGGGAGTTCTAGTTTCATGAGAATTCCCAGGCGGAGAGTTCTAGTGCCTCACTGACTACAAACTTCAAGATTCCATTAAGATGCGGCCATGACAGTTAAAGTGGAATCATAGTGTGATGATTGTGCAGTGCTCTCAGTGGTGTGGTTTGCAAGCCAAAGTAAGCGGATCCCTGCCTCTTATTGCAAATTTGGGGATGCTTGGTTCATGGTTCTCTTTTGCTTTCTCCTCTTGTGATAGTGAGGAAGAGACCCTGAAGTTTGGATGTCTGCTGGGCAGGGTTGATTGTGGAGATATTGATAGAAACGTAAATTGTTAGACATCATACCTTTCTCTGAGTGTGCTTAGCCTAACCTGACTTATCTATACAGTGTCAAGCAAGGTGGTGCTTTGCAGATTTAAAAAGGCAGGTCTCTGCCCCAGAGAGCTTACAGTACATGCCTCTAACATTGTGAAAGGAAGAGCAAGAAAGGAGGGGCATGGCAGCAGTTATGAGGAAGCAAACTCAAGTGCATAACAGTTGCACATTTATCCATTTCGTTTGGGATGAGGTGAGAATGAAGGATTGTTGAATGGACCAGGCTATTGATCCTAAGGTCAACATTTCTTGATGTATCTCTTCCCTCCCCTCCACTGCCACCCCACCCTGGGGAGTTACAGTCCATGCTAAAGTCTGGGAGAAGATACACAAACCCCATTAAAAGAACAACTACAATTTCTGCATTTCAGTCGGGGTTTCACTATGGGTCATCTCATCAGATACTATTGCAAAAATGAAGTGCTTCAGAGCAGAAATGGAAGTTGAGCTGCTTGCAACATTTAATACCTTTTTTTTAAAATGGCCATATGTTTTAAGTTTTTTCACAAAGGTTTTGTGGGTGGCTGGGTATATGTGAGAGCATTGCCATTTAAGGGGCAGTGGAAGAACCCAATTGAGAATATATAGAGTTGTGCTAGGGAGGTTAACATGCCACCGTATGCATGCTCCTTTGAAAGTAAGTTCTTTTAAGTTGTGTGAGGTTTACTTGCTAGCAAACGTAGAGAGGATCAAGCCACACGACATCTGGAGGGTTCGACTGCAGCAATGAGCAGGGCGAATGCGCTCTTTCACCTTCAAACATCTGAGAACCGACCTTAGTAACTCTCTCTTCCTAGTCATGGCAACCATAAATATGACATCATCCGTATCTGATCATGTAAGATAAATAAATACGCATATGTTTTGGGGAGGTTTGTAGGATTAATATCATTTGTGGTTGCATATGTTTGAAAGTGTTTCCAGTGAGTTTCTGCATACATGAACTTCTTCTAAGTGTGTGTATGTGTATAGACAAATAAGTGTGTGGATGTGTGTTCATAGATATCTGTTTTCTTCTCTCTCTCTCATGTTTTCTAATGAGTAACTTTCAGAGAAGCATTATTACAAAACTAGGTCTGTCCAAGCAGATGGAACCACGGGCACAATTTTGAAAAAGAGATGCTTACAGTCCCAACCTGAGTTGACTCACTGAACAAATGGCACTTACCTATGTGTCGACTTACTAAGTTCTTATTGATTCCATGGGTCTATTCTCATTGGGATCATTGACTGGATTTCGGCCAGAGTGGACAAGGATAAATATCCGATTTGGGTCTCTTATACGATGGCATTGTGATCAGAGGGAATTGATCCATGGGATATTAATGCTCTTATAATACAAATGAACTCTTTTGGTGGTCCAGCTTTGAACAGGACCATCAGCTACTGTTCATCTGCTTGATATTAAGCCTTCGTCTTATGACCAAATGGATCGATGTCTGGAGCTGATTTATTTCTGCTTAGAAGTCAGCGGATGTATCCAGTACATTATCTTCGGGGTGGGATTGGGGGCAGAGGAAGCATGGAGAGACAAAATGTGAACAATTAAAAACAGTTCCCTTCATTTATTTCTGAAACTGTTCCCTTGGCTACCTATTGGGTCTCTTTTGGGACAGGTCAAAGGGCCAATGAAAAGTCCCATTGAAAATGGAGGAGTAGTTATCCAAGTTCAGTTGTTTGCAATATTTCCAAATATTGGCAAGTGTACTTGTTAATTTTCTCGTCTTTGATGAGAAGGTGTCTCAACCCCATTGAGACATCCTCTCAGAAAGATAGCAAATGTCTGGGAGAGTTTTTGCATTTAGTGGCTTGTGGGAAATGGTGCAAAAACATTTTTGTAGAGAGGACAGTGCATTTGTGTTCAGAATACCTGGTTTTCTGACCAAAAATGTTTCAGCACAAAAAGGCATTTTGGGGGGTATAAATGGATTTCTCTCACACATACGCACATGAAAGGGTCCCAGTGTGCAAACAGTAATTGAAAAACACAGAAGAAAAACCTCATGTAATCCTGTCCAGCATAGAGAACATTTTAAGAAATATTTCTCCTTGCATTCAATAGTGAAATATGCAAATATTTGCACCCATATATAGCACTAACCAGATTGTTATGTACAGTCAAAAGTGAATCCCATGGATTTTACTGGGTGTTTTTACCAAAGTATGGTGGGCTTCAACCTTTGGTTGCGATGACAACGACTTTTTATTTAGCAGGACTAAGTATTTTCCCAATACCTCCCAGTTCTCCTTTGGATCTTAGCATGCTACAAGAAGATGACTAGGGTTCCCCCCCCCCGTCTGTCTTAAAGTAAATGGGAGTTTAATAACATGTACTGGAACTGAATTCTTAGAATTAGTGGCTATGATGGAAAACAGAGTAAATTGAGCCTCGGTTTGGGAAGCCAGTACATGTATATCTTCTGCAATGCCAAGATTTAATTTTTAAATAATTACTGCTGTGTATTGTATTGCTACCCAGGCAGATGGTAGAACATGTTACGTTTTCAGTGTGTACATGTTCTAAATAACAGAAACTACATTATGATGATGATTTCTGATCTCATGCCTTAGATTTGTATGTGCCTGTAGCACTTCAGAAACAAGTTTTTTTTTTTTAAAAAAATATATTTTAAACAAACAGCATTAGGTAAATGTAATGGGCTCGGCTTTTGATGAATCATAGAATCATAGAATCATAGAATTGCAGAGTTGGAAGAGACCACGAGGGCCATCCAGTCCAACCCCCTGCCACGCAGGAAATCACAATCAAAGCATCCCCGACATGAACGTAACGTTTAATTAAAACCACATTCTTTTGGCTGTAAAAGGCAGGTGCTTGCTGCTTTGCCAAAACTATAAGTACTTTTAAGGCTGCACGTCTGGGTATGAGCCCAACTCAACCTAGTAGAGCTTTGTTGTGTTCCTTTAAGTTGTTTCTGATTTATGGCAAGCTTTCTTGGTAATATTTGTTCAGTGGGGGGTTGCCTTTGCCTTCCTCTGAGGCTGAGAGAGTGTGACTTATGCAAGGCCACCCAGTGGGTTTCCATGCTGTGCAGGGATTTGAACCCTGATCTCCAGAGCTTTAGTCCAGCGCTCAAACCATTACACCCTGGAGCTTACTCCTGAGTAGATATGCATAAAATGCAATGGTGAATCCCACTGGTTTTCAGCAAAAGAGAGATGCATGGCCTCAGCATTTCCAATGAGTTGAGCTGCTATAAGCGACAACTTTATTTTTTTAAAGCAAAACTATTTTCTGTTCTCCTGTGCTTGCTGAATTTTTTGGAAGCTCTTCCTCCCCTCTTTGGCAGAAAGAGAGGGATGTATTTCTTAATTTGGGTGTATTTAAGACTGCCTACGATTGCAGGTGTTGCGGCTATTCAAATCTGGGGTGTGTGTTTCTGCATCGGAGTGGAGAGAGAACAAAAGTTTGAGCTCTCTTGCTCCTGGGAATCTTTCAAAGTAGTGTCAACATTTCTGAAATATTTGACTAAGCCAGGAAAACCCAGCCTGTGCCAAAAGCTTTTAATTGCCAACATGTTCAATCCCTGAGGCACCTGCAGAATGGTTCACCTCTAAGTCCTTTTTTCTGCATGGAGGAAAGCATTTGTTCCACAGACTCTCCCTTTGCAATCCAACCCTCTTTGTATTTTCCCATGCAATGTTAACCCCAAGTGCCGTTCTTGGCTAGATGTTTCAGTGGAGATGATATAGTTGGAGATAGCCTTGCCGTATTCTTTGAAGCAAGAGGGATTTCACTTTGGGGCAATGTGATTTTTTTCCAGCCTACCCAAATTGAAGTGGGTTGGATCTTTTCACCAAGTGCTCTTTCGGTGGGTCCTCCTGCCCCCCACTTTTTCTGGATCTTGTGGTTTTGGTCGAGAACAAAAAAAATGTCAGCTAGAAAAGGATAATCCCTCCGGTTGCTGAACCTTTAACTCCCGAAAGTGGAGGGTGGGTGGGGTTCAGAAGGAGGATAAATTTAACTTTTCTTTCCAGGCAGTATCATGAATAACTTAAATGGGCAGTTAAAGAATTAGGGGAATGTTGAACCCAGGTCAAAACTGCACCCTAAAATATTGGTGTTACATTATACTCCTGGGACTAAAGCTGAATCAGGGACGGTGAAGGAAAGAGTAAGAGGTATAATCACTCCTGTATCAGGATAAAGTATTAGATGCTGTTTTAAAGAGGTTTGGTTTTTAGAACAACAACAAAAACCCACTTCTTTTGTGCGCCGTGTTGGTGGAAACTTCCAAAGTTATGGGTGTAATTCTTCGCTAATTCTCTTTTTGAAGGAAGCAACAAGTAATTTCTGCAATTTTCTCCTCACTGCAAGAAAGTCTACAAAAACTGGACAGTTTTTGAAGACTGTTTGCAGTTTGAGACCTTTTCTGTCCCACCAAATCCATGTGGTTGTTTTTGTGCAGAAAACAGCATTTTCTGAGGAGGAAACAGTATTTTGCAATGGGAACCCCCCTCATGGGTGAATTTTGTGTAGAAAAAGTCCCAAACTGCGAAGATTCTCATCAGTCCGAGATTCTTCTCATCAGGGTTTCTCAACACTTAAGAAACAAATATTTTCAACAATGCTTTCAAATATTTTTCAATATGCTTCCCATCTTTATCTTCTTATCTTATATTACAACAGCCTTGCCTCATTCACAAAATTATAGTGGAAAAATAATTATACTGGAAAAAGTTATACTGTTCTCACATGTCAGCCTTTGGTTTATACCATTCCCAAGTTTTCTCATGATTCCTTCCATATTTTTGGTTCCACCCATCCCTCCCCAAAATCTGTTAAGGGGAACAGAATCACTGCAGTGTCCTAGAAGCTTTCCATTAGAAAATATAGTACAGTAGGACCCCCATATCCGCTGGGGATTCATTCTTGGGTGGGCATGGATACCGAAAACCGTGGATAATAGCAAGCACCATTGAAAATAATGGGACTTCTGGTTTAAAATACCATAGAGTTGCCTTGGAGGACCTAGAAAATGGCTAGAGAGGACACATTTCCTAGGAAGACCCTGGTAGGTGTGCTGTTTTGTGTGGATAATTGAATCAGTGGATAATGAATCAGTGGATACGGAGGTCCTACTGTACTGAAATTCCTTGGCTTGGGGGTGGGGAAAGGAAGCTTGTCCATATCTTTCTTGAACTGTGGTGCCCAGAACTAAGCACAGGATTCCAGGTGAGGTCTGACCAAAGCAGAATTCAGTCAGCCCTTTGTATCCACAGGTTCTGTATGCATGGATTCAACCAACCACAGTTCAAAAATATTTTTTTGGGGGGGGGGATTCCAAAAAGCAAAGCTTTCTGTTCACCATTTTATATAAGCAGCATACCATTGTAGATAATGAGACTTGAGCATCCACGGATTTTGGTATCCATGTAGGAGGTGAAACCAAACCCCAGCAGATACCGAGGGCCCCCTGTAGAGTGGCACTATTACTTCCCTTGGACACTATACTCCTGTTGCCCAGAATTGCATTGGCTTTTTTGGCCAGTACATCACACCATTGACTTATGTTTAGTTTGTGGCCTACTAAGATCCCTAGATCCTTTTCACATCTACTGCCTTCATGCCAGGTGCCACCCATTCTGCGCTTGGGGACTGCAACTCCCAGACTCCCCTAGCCAGCACAACAACCGCCCATCCTGCTTGGAGAATTATGAGCATTATAGAAAGACTAGCTATACTCAGTGTAACATATGCCATTATAGTTGATTTGGAAGGTTCACATGGTTCAGGTACAGGAAAAAAATATTGCATTCTTTTACATGTGGGTGGTGAGTGGCTGAGGGAGCGAGAGGAGGGAGGGGATTGGTTGGTTATGTTTCCTAAGCGGCCAATCAGCACACTGGGAAAGGAAACATACCCAAGCATTTTATATCTAGATAGATAAGAGTAGTTTGTTTAGAATAGACCCATGCTGGCCAGGCATAGCTGCAAACATGGTGCTGCTATGCGTGCAGTGGGGATGTGTGTGCACATTCTGGGAGATACAGTCCCGAAAGTGTAGCTTTCTCCAAATCAGGTCTGTCTGCCACTCCTTGGCAAACAAAAACAACAGTTACAACACCTTGATATCTTTTGGAATGAACTGGAAGAGCAAGGAGGCCGTTGGGGTTCTCTTATGCCAAGATTTTGTTTGATAACCAGAGTGACAAAGGATTGTGGGTACATAATGGAAGCCTCCTGCCAAGCCAAAACTGAATTGGCTTGATCTTTGTTTCCTTCAGCAAAGGTTAAAAACCATAGTGCTCCCGTGTCTTAGCCACCAGGGTGTGAATCCATGGACTTGGGCCAGTGCGCTGATTCCTATGGATTTCAAATACTGATATGCTCTTCTTGATAGCTAATCAACATTACTATGAAAGCCGAACCAGGTTGTATAAGTGTAATTGCATGAACGCTGCCAGGGCATTCCTTTCCAGAGTCAATGGATAAATCCCTTCTCTTATAGTCTTTCTTCCTTTATTAAAATATCTGTATACCCACCCTATATCACAAGATCTCAGGATGGTGTCGTAAACATATTTATTCGCTTGTTACAACACTTCCACTATTACATATCCCTTTCTGGTTATAACAGCTCCTTTCCAGTACAGATGTATATCTTCATAAATTCCTTTCTTGTGGGCAAGAATAAATAATATTACCATTTTAATCCTTGCTGTGAGAAAAAAAAATCATGATGGAAGAAGGTCTTCTGAAGACACCCAAGACAACAAGGCAGCTTAGGTTCCATGGTGAAGACCACATAGTTGTCTTCTCCAACATCTTTCCACCCTTCTCTGTCCTCAGTGTTCAAGATGCTCATCTCAACTATCTTAATGACTTGGATGGCCCTGATTTTTTTCCATCTTGTGGCATGGAGTCCCACCATCCCATGCCATGAAAAGTAGTGGAATGAGCAACCTGCAAGAAGGACCCTTATCCTGAAAGTGCAGGTCTGTAGTGTCTTTTTTTAAAGAGTTGTTGCTCTTTTCACAATAAATTAATAGAAAAATAAGTCTGGCTGGCATCATGATAAGAAAATGACTTCTTCATTTGGGTTAAAAACAAGAGGTAAAAGGTCTGAGAAAGGAAGTTAGAAGGTAGGAGACCATAGGGAAAGGAGCTGCCTGACATGAGTTATCGTTGTGTTTCATGTTGCTACATAATCTCATTTCACTCCCCTTTTGGAGAGGATTTCCAAATACTTATATAACCAGTTTATCTGTGTCTGTGATCTGTATTTCCGTACTTGGGCTTTTTAATGGGAACTGTTGTCCAAATCACTTTGAGATGTGGGGTGTACCAAAGTAACCTCATGCAGATAAATATTCAGCGCTACTGGCACACACCCACACGCCAGGTTTCTATTTGAATGCCGGTGTCAAAAGTGATAAACACTCTCCAAATTATTATTTTCTTTCGACTGCATCTGAGTGGGAGATCTACCTGTTACTGCAATCCATCTCCCTTATTTCCAACCCACAGGCATGCATACTTTAAATTTGGGGATGGGGTCAGAGCCAGGGTGGGGGAAGCTTTTCTTCCGGGCTGCATTTTTGGTACTACCAGCCTCCTGTGACACACCCAAAGCCCCCTTCTGCTATTTTTTTTTAAATAGGAGGTGATTGGGGGTCCAGAAATAATTGAAATGTCTAGAAACTGTAGTGGGCGACCTCACTCCACAACCCCTTGTCTTCTCCGGATGGCCCAACATGAAACAGGAAGTTGCATGACATCACTTCCAGTTTGCTGGAAATGTGGAGATGTGATCTGCTAGAAGGTTGTGGGGATGTGTGTGACAATTTGTGGTGCAGTTGTCACTGAAAATTGGGGGTGCAGTGGACCAGGTGTTTCTTGATTGGGGGTGTGAGGGTTTGGAAAGGGGAGCCATCTTCCAGCCAGTTCCTCCATGTGGTGCCAGTTGCTGTTAACTTAGTGCTTCTGGGAAGTACAGTTTACTAATCCTCAAGTCAGAATTTGGAATTACATCAGTCTAGTAATTCCTGTTTTGTTAATTCCTAGAATCATAGAATCATAGAGTTGGACGGGACCCCAAGGGCCATCTAGTCCAACTACTGGCCCTGCAGGAATACTCAGTCAAAGCATTCCCAACAGATGGTCATCCAGCTTCTGTTTAAAAACCTCCAAAGAAAGAGACTCAAACACACTCCCAGGCAATATATTCTACTGCTGAACAGCTCTTACGTATTGCATTGCTTTAAAAAGTAGACCCCCCCCCCAACACATGACAGTGTTTAAAAAGCAAGTGGATACATCCCTTGCTACATACCCTCCAACAATTTCAATTTGGCAGGGACAGTCCTGATTAATCCTCTGCTATCATACTTTTTCCACTGTCCTGGAGGGAGGGGATTGGTTAGGTATGTTTCCTAAGTGGCCAATCAGCACACTGGGAAAAGAAACATACCCAAGTGTTTTATATGTGTGTAGATAGATAGATAGATGTTCTTTCCATCCTCAGATGTTACATGAAACATACTCTCTCTGGTTTTCTTCGCAAACAAAGATTCAGGAAGGACTCATCCCGCGCTTTCTGCAAGCGCGTTGATGACTAAAAAGGCCAATCCAAGATAAACAAGTCCGGTTGCAGAAAGCACATGAAACACACACACACAGAGTATATTGTTCTTATATGGTTAACTATGGATTACTTTTAAAATTCATTAGTGATCACCGATATTCCACATTGGCTGTTTAGTTATTTATGTACGATAAAGTAATGTCTCTCCCATCAGCACACATTTAACATCATTTAAAGAAAGTCTGTTCAGTTGCCATGGGGCTCAAGGGGGTGATGTTTCTGATGCCTTCCCACCAGCAAACTAGGCTGCCGTGAGGACTTGCCAAAGGAATCTCGCTTCTGATCATCACAACCACACTCATGGTTGGGGTTGGAAACTTTGTCCTCCTCGTACCCTGATCGGCAGCTGAACAGTCCTGCTTTTCTGACTCTGGCTGCTGGCTCTTAAGGTGGCCTGGGGTGGCATTTATAGTTTTACCATAAGACTACACAGTCTTACCAAATACAGAGCAGACACAGATCCGTAACTCTGAAGTTTTGACTCTGCAGTGACTGAAGTACTGAATGCCAGCCTGTGCTTATAACCCGCCTTTCCTTCGATGTGCTCTCAGCATTATACATGGATCTCTTTGTCCATTGCTTTGATGAGAATACAGTTGGACCCCTGTATCCATCAGGGTTTGGTTCCTGGACTTCCTGTGGATACCGGAAACTGTGGACAACAGTGAACCCTACTAATATAATGGGACTTGCAGTTAAAAATACAATAGAGTTGCCTTGGAGGACCTAGAAGATGTCTAGAGAGGATGCCTCTCTAGGTATTTTCTAAGAAGACTATGGTATGTGAAACTGCAGATACTGGTTTTGTGGATACGGTGGTTCGAGTGTATAATGGTGTGCATAAAAGGTGGTAGGTAACTACAGCAGGTCTGGGGGAAAGCTTTCTTTCCATGGGAAACTGAAGAGCTTCATCCAGAGTGCAAAAAATGCTTTAAAAGCTTCCAAACTAAGCCAGAAATAACCAGAAGTATACTCTTGGTGTGCCAAACTAGGTATTTTTTTTAATTTTATTTATTTTAGATTTCATACATATAATCATAATATTATTGCATCGCTATATTCATCCACTTTCAATGCTTAATCTCCATTGACTTCCAATGTTTTGTTTACCCGATCTGGTTATAGAACCCAAACGTAACGCTTATCCTTCTATTAACTCAGTTTCTATTTCACTCTGTCTCAAATTCTACTCAGCCTTACTAATATTATTGCATGCATTACATCCTTACTTCATTTCATAAATCATAACTTTCATATAAATTCACCTTTTGCCGATTTCCCCACATATCTTCTTGTCATATGACTTACATTCCCTGATACATCATTTATCCCATTACACTATATAACTTTTAATTGAGTATTCCACCGTATGCTTAAATATTCCATAATTGGCTTCCAAACTAGGTATTTTTTTTAAAGTCTTCTAGGAGAGGCAGTTCAGTGGTGAGGAGCAGCTACTGTGTAGGACTTCAGGACCACAAAAATGCCTTGGGCCACATATGGCCTCAGGGCCACAAATCAACCCCCCCCCCATGGTGTAAAGGAAATGGTTAGGAGCCACTGTTCCAGACTGTGAAGGACGGAGTAATGTTTTGTGTAAAAATCATTTGGCTGTACCACCGGAAATCTCCAGGGACAACATTGACCCCCCCTCCCTTGCCTGCCAAATAGCTACAGTGGTTTTACGAGAGCAAATTGATTACAAGCAGAAGAGAATTACGTTAATATACTTGCTTGTCACTTGGGCCATATTCCTAATCTCCTCTCATTAATCTGCAAAGAATACAGAGGTGACCTTGTTAAGTATCCTTGCAGATGGGGGAAGTCTGACCTGGCCGCTATTGATTTACTACCATGAGACCCATAAATGCCCTCTCGGTGCACACCCTGCATTCCAGTCACAGCGGCAGAGTGCATCTGCAGTGGGAAGAATTAACCGGGTCTTAACATGCCCAGCTTGGTTTGCAATTCAGCGCTTGCTTAAGTTTGTAGATGTTTTCTTAGATGAGCCCAGGGTCCCTTTGTAAGAAAAGGCCCTGATGACTGATGGAGTTCCTTGGCATTTGGCAAAGACTACTTGGCCACCATTGAAGAGCAAGGGTGTCTCAACAGATCGAGACAGCCTATCAAGAAAATGCTCAGCAGCCATGAAATTTTCCACATTTGGGAACTTTTCTGTGAAAATTTTTTTGGCAAAAATAAAGAAATAAATTTGTGTTTAGAAAAAGTGACCAGACTGTAGGCAGCGTTTTACATCTGGGAAATATCCCCCTATGGAACTGGTCAGACATTTTTGGCTGATGCTCAGCACATGGACTTCGTTCAAGGTTGCAGATGTGGGAATTGCACACATGGTG
Source organism: Gambelia wislizenii (assembly GCA_030847615.1). Taxonomy (NCBI): domain Eukaryota; kingdom Metazoa; phylum Chordata; class Lepidosauria; order Squamata; family Crotaphytidae; genus Gambelia; species Gambelia wislizenii. The sequence goes on along the minus strand of JAUMIR010000012.1, from coordinate 28,057,409 downwards.
CTGCTATGCATGCAGTGGGGATGTGTGTGCACATTCAGTTGTGCATCAGGTTGCACTTTTGCACATTTAATTGTGCAACATTGCCATTTGACATAAGGGCAATGTCATACAGTCAGTGCATAACTCTGCACATGTTGATTTACACTGCACAACCCCAATGTAGGAATTTGGTCCATCTTCCGCACAAATTTGTACATAGAAAGCAGGGTGTTTTGTGCTGAAAACACCAGGAGTTTTTTGCTGCAGAATAATTTAATAATTTAATGATTATTCTAATCTGTGCAGAAAGTGGTGTTTTCTGTGTAAACAACCCTGTGTGAATTTTGTGCAAAATAAGTCCCAAATGATGAATAGGCTTTGAAACCTGAGTGGTTTTCAAAGACTTTCTCATAGTGGGAAATGTTTTTTCTAAATGCACTTGTTGGTTCCTTTGAGAAGAAACTCAGTGAAGAATGACATCCTTAAATTAGGAAGCCCATTTTTCTGCCAGGAAACAGCAATCAATATATTCTCCATCCTTTGGGATTGTTCCTTAGGTCCTTACAGGGAAGGTTGTCTTTTGGGACTTCTTATCTGTGTCCTTTTAAAAATGGGTTTTATAAAAAAATATATTATTGCCTGTTTTTGCCTGTTGTGCATCTCCTCGGGAGAGAGATAGCGAACAAATACCTTTTAAAAAATAAATAACAGTGATAATTTTTGAGCTCATCTCTCTTGTGCTCTCTCTTCTCCTTTCCTCAGACACTATAATACCTTGTCTCATTGGTGCCTTTTGAAAATGAAAATGTGAAGGGCAAATGGGGTGCCTGAGGGCTGGATTTATTTGATCAAAGCAAAATATTTTGCCTTGCAGCTTTCTCTCTCTCTCTCTCTAATTAGCATTTTGCAACATAGTTCGGCTCCTTTGCCAGAAAATGGAAAGATGTGTGGCACTTTGATCTAGCAAAATACCTCCATGGCTTTGTGGAGGGATCTAGATTAGGAATCTGGGAAATCTAGGAAAGGAATTAAGAAAGATAGCAAAACTGAAGCTGTCGTACTTTGGCCATATCATGAGACGACATGACTCATTGGAAAAGACAATCATGCTTGGGAAGGTAGAAGGCAATGGGAGAAGAGGAAGACTGCATTACAGGTGGATAGATTCCATTAAGGAAGCCACGTCCCTGAGTCTGAAAGACCTGAGGGTAATTTTGAGGCTTCTCATTCATAGGGTGGCCATAAGTCAAAGTTGACTAGATGACAGTTAAGAATGGCAAACACCCACTTTAATTGTCTGGGGTTCATCTAGTGGGATTTTGGAAGTGCCTAGAATCTTCAGCTCAAAAGGTCTAGTTCTTACCTACAGAGAATCCTAAGTACCCGTCCCCCCAAAAAACCCTACAAATCCCAAGCTTCTGTAGCTCCAGTCTTACCCAAGTGGCATAAAAATGAAGTGCAGACACACAAATTCAACTGCCAGTCCAAGTCAGTTTCTGCACATTGACTGTGAAGAGGGAACCATCTTGTCCTTTGGGTCAGGTGGCAAATGTCCAGGATGGCTCTGTTTATCACCCTCTCATGGAGAGTAGCAGCTGAACTGGGGAGGGGGTTCAAGCATCAGCCATATGGCCTGTACAGCTTTCCCACCCTCAGGATCTGCTGCCTGAGGCTGCTGCCTCATCCTGCTCGAAGAACGGGCCCCCACCTTGCCTATTGCATTTAATTTGCCCCGTAATTCTGAGTGACAAGTTGTCTTGGACAATGTCCTAACAAAAAAACATCAATAGCTTTGGACGTGAAATGAATCTCCTCCTGTCCTCCCAATTACTGCCGTTTAAGGAACTGGGCCATCTGGGGATATGATGAAAACTCAATATCCGACATTGATCTGAGCACTGATGAGGCATGTGCCTGAGCATGTCAGTGCGCCAGTCTTCTCATTACTTACCCTTGTCAATAGAACCTGGCTCAGACGAGAGCATTGGCAGCCAATGGAGTCCCATGCCAATAGTGCAGTGGGTTGTCAGCATGGCTCCATCAACAAGCAATGGCACATGGAAGTCTTGCAAGTTTGTCAATAGCCAAGCAAGGCTTTGTGGGGGCTTCAGAGTGATGCGCTAACAGTGATGCCTTCCACAAATCCCTTTTGCTCCAGAGACTAGAATGCAAACCACAGGTCTAAAATGATAGAGAAAGAGATTCCACATGAAAGTTTGGAATAACCACTTGATTGTAAGAGCTGCTTGGGAGTGGAATGGGCTGCCTTGGTGGAGGATGATGGTCTCTCCTGCTTTGGAGGTTTTTAAACTGAGATTGGATGGGCATCTCTCAGGAGGGCTTTATCAGTGGATTCCTGCATGACAGGGGGTTGGACTAGATGGCCCTTAGGGTCCCTTTCATGGTTCTACCATACAGAGCTGAAAAACCTCCCTGCTGTAGTTGAAATTCCATGGATGCTTTGTCAGAGGAGATTATGGATGCTGCTCTGTTAGTGGAACAGCCAGGTGTACATCCATTTGTGTATGCCTTTTTTTTATTGTTGCAGAGGCTGGTATTCCTTTCCTCCCTCTGCAATGGCCAACCATGCCACCCCAGGTCCCTGTTGAACTGCTGCAACCCTCCTCCTGTGGCCAGTCTGTGGCTGATGGAGAGCTGTGGGAAGGGATGGAAGAAGCATCTGGCTATGTCCCCATAGGTGGGGTGCAATGAGTAATAACTTCTAGTTATTTTCAAAAGTTACTTTTTAAAGGGTATCCAAAGCAGCCCCTGGACAGGATTTCCCAGAAAGTTTCATGACTTTCCCCCACCCTAGGGCAGCATGTGAGGGCAGAGTGTGGTGTTGTGGCTCAAGCGTTGGACTAGGATTCTGGGAGATCAGAGTTAGAATTCCCCACTCAGCCAGGCAAACCCACTGGATTATCTTGGTTCAGTTACACTCTCTCAGCCTCAAAGGAAGGCAATGGCAAACCTCCTCTGAATAAATCTTAACAGCCAGCATGGAGTTGGGGTTTGATTATTGGACTAGGACATTGGGAGACTAGGGTTTGAATCCTTGGTCAGCCCTGGAAACCCACTAGGTGGCCTTGGGCAGATCACACTCTCTCAGCCTCAGAAGAAGGCAAAGGCAAAATCCCTCTGTACAAATCTTGTCCAGAAAACCCTGTGATAGGTTTGCCTTAGGGTGACCATAAGTCAGAAACGACTTGAAGTCACACAAGTACACCAACAATGTTGTATTGTGGTCTTAGTGTTTGACTAGGACTCTGGGAGACCAGGGTTCAAATCCCCACCCAACTATAGAAACCCACTGGCTGACCTTGGGCAAGTCACACTCTCTCAGCCCCAAAGTGGAAGGCAAGGGCAAACGTTCTGCAGAAAGCCTTAGGCGAAGGTTGGTGTAAATCTGAAACATCTTGAAGGCACATAACAACAATAGCACAACATAAGCATCCTGAGTGTCATGGCGTGTGAGTCAGTTTCAATGCTGCAACATGGCCAATGTGAACAGTTTCATGCTGAGCAAAGAGAGAGGGTAAAATCTGGCATGTGGACCATTCGCTGGGCTGATCAAAGGGAAGCCATTTTTCTGCACGTTGGCCTTATGTAAGCCAGTCGCCAGAGGGCACGAGACTCGATTCCAACTCCAAAGAGAGAAAGAAAGTGGGAGAGCAGCTGTTCTCTTCTTGGGAAAACCTCGGGCATGATCCAACAGGAGTCTATCCCATAGCCTGACAGCCCCATTGTGCATGAGAGTTGTAGAAGAGCAGAACATGGCTGGATTCCCCATTGGGCCACCTGCGAAAGGGTTTGAGTTCTAGAAATTAAGCCAGGCCATTTAACTTAAGGTGCTACTGAACTCAGGGACGGAGGAGAAAAGCTGCAAGGTGCATAGGACTCCTTGAGACCTGACACCCCACAGTGTCCCTTTTAGCCTCCCCACCCAATACATTAGAGAAACATAGTTTTCTTCATTCTGGAAGGTTCCATAAGTGGTGACTTCAGTTTATCTAGTTGTGGGGTTGGGAATAAAATACCCCCTCAAAACCCCAATGGAAGTGGTTATGTTTGGTTTATGGAGATTATCAGATGCTTTAAAAAAAAAAAAAAACAACCAAGGAGCTCGGGAGGACAACGTCACTATACCTCCAAAGTGAAGGCTTGAAGATGGCTCAGCCCACATGACATGAGCCACGGCAAAGACTGGCTGGCTTGGCCTGCACATGGTCATGCAACCTGCTCCAGCCACAAATTTGCAAGAAGAAGAGAAGAGAAGTCTTCTCTCCCCTCCTGTGCCTCTAAGGAAAGGGTTAATGGATGGTGTAATTGGATGATGATGATGATGATGATGATGATGTATTGGGTATTATTATTATTAGGATTTAAATCTGGAATTAAATCTTGGGGGTCTGCGGCAACAAAAGATATTTAAACAAGGTCCTTGGTAAAGTACAGTTGTCCCTCTGTATCTATGGATTAAGTATTCATGGCTTGAAAATATTCTTAAAAAAATAATAATCCCAAAAGCAAACCTTATATATAAGGGGGACCATTTTGCTATGCCATTGCATAGAATGGGGCTTGAGTATTTGTGGATTTTGGTACCCATGGGGGGTCCTGGAACCAAACCCCTGCGAATATGAAGGGACAACTGTAAAAGGTTAAGCGCCACCGGTGTATCTGACCCCCTTCCATATTCACACATTTCCTTCTATCAGTTATCCCCTTCCCTTTCTATTGTGGTGACCTCACAATGACACACCTGAAGCACATTAGCACACTCCAGTGATGAGGGAGGGTCTCCCCGTGCTTTCTGTCCAACCCCACATGTGAAAAGAAAGTTCTTTTCCAGACACTCCCAGCAGGAAGGGCTCTTTTGCCCTTGTGATCTCCGAGTGATGGCAGTGAAGGAGAGAGCAGGAGAAGCATGCTAAAAATCTTCTGATCGGCAATTCACTGGTGATTTATGGTGCGCTTCAAAGGTCACGGGAAAAGAGAAAGGGCGGTGGAAGAGTCCTCACATCTGTATCTCAGAGAGCTACGCCTCTCTTTCATGGAAGGACACCCACCTCTTTAAGACCCCTACAGGTAGAACCTTCAGCCAGGAGATGGTTCTTCCATTCTTCCTCCTCCTTGGCATCTGGGAACACTTGTGCTGATACTTAAGATAGACCGATGAGGCATCATTAAATGTAACTCATACCCTGGACCTGTTGGGAGACTTCCTCCAATCTCGGGAGCGAAAAAGCAGGCAACCTCAAACACGCAAACAGCTCCACAGGCAACATGGTACATTCCTTTGTACAATGTCTAATATAAGATGAAGTATAAACAGAATATACATTTTCTTAAATAACAGATTATTTTGGAATAACATGAATCCAGTAAAACTTCTTCTGCAAACACATTCCTCCAGGTACATAGAATCATAGAGACAGAAGGGACCACAAAGGCCATCTAGTCCAACCCCCTGCCATTGAAGAATACACAACCAAAATATCCCCAAGAGGTGGCCATCCAACCTCTGTTTAAAGTTGTCCAAAAAGGGAGAGTCCGCCACCCTTTGAGGCTGCCCTTTTGACTTTTGAACAGCTCTTAGTGTCAGGAAATTCTTCCTGATGTTAAGGTAGAATCTCTTTTCTTGTACTTTAAATCCATTGGTTCTTCTCCTAGGGTTTGTCTCAATGGGCAATTTCATCTGGCCTCCTCCTGAGCTGGAGCCCTGCAGTCCAAACAATACATTAATCCCAGAGAATTCTGTGTGTGTGTGTTTTTAAAGGAACATCACCAATATTATTGTTGTTTACTGTTATGTGACTTCAAGTCAACTCCAGCTTATGGCAACCCTATCTTAGGGTTGCAAGATTTATTCAGAGTGGGTTTGCTATTGCTTTCCTCTGAGGTTGAGAGAGTGGGCTTTTGCTCAAGGTCACCCAGCGGGTTTCCTGGTCCTTCCAGTTCCCCATCCATCCCTAATCGAAGCTCCAGAAGTCTATTTAAAATAAAAATCATTTTCAAAAGAGTTTGCATTTGGGGAGGGACCATAAAAAAATTAAATGTTTCCACCCCAAACCAAAGCTTCTGCCTTTAGTTATAGAGTGGGAAGGGGGTAAGTTTGGACAAGAAAATCCAAAACCTGCCATGAGACAATTTTGGAATTGTATTTCAGCACAGAAACATAGAGCCAAAGCATTTGATTGCTCCACAGTATGCAGACCTACAGCTGCTCGGGCTAGAAGCGGTGCGGTTGGATTTCACAAGCCAAGTGGGAACTGAGGTGGGCTCATAACTGGGCCAGGCAAAACCAGCGTAGATGAAGAATGAGCTTCTCTCCCGTGAACTTTCACCTGCGCTTAAAAGCCGGAATGCATTTCTGCTTCTAAAGCGTTCGCTTTTCCGCAGACATCCCATGGAGCGTTGCTGTATGCGAGGAGTGAAAAAGTTACTCTGTTCTTGGGAAATCTGCAAGCACAGGAAGTGAAAATGGTCGTTGAAAAGTCTGGAGACGCCTCTCCAAACCCAAACGGGGAATACTCAACTTCCTTTGTGGTCCTTCTTGGAGACTTGTTCAGGCAGGACTGGACATCCTGCCAGCTAAAAATAAGAATACTTTAGCATGAATATGGTGCTTCCCAAGGCTGAAACATTAAAGTATTTACTTGCGTTGGTGGTAATTAGGTATGTAGAGAACACTTTGCAAATTGTCTTGCCCTCAACAAGATAGGATAGCTCAACTCATCAAGGCAGCTCATTAAGAAAACGGTCAGCCAGTATGGGATTTTTTTAATATTTTCAGGACTTTTTTTTTTTTTTTTTTTTGGTGGCCAATATTCATTTGGGCAAAAATCTTTGGCTTGGTGCAAAAAATGGTTTGCCCTGGAAAGCCTGATTTTGCAAAAAATAGAGTGTTCTATGCAAAAGTAAGGTTTTGTGCAAAAGATGGTTTTCTCTCCCTCTCATACACACACACACAAATACACATGTTCTGAAATACAGTATACAAAAACTTATGATCTTACCGAGCAGGCTAAAAAAAAGTTTTTAAAATCTATTGGACCACAGACCAATAGATTCAAATGACAAATTAAAAGAAAAGAGATTCCCTTGTAAACATTAGGAAGAATGTCTTGACGAGCTGGAACGTGTCCAGAGGAGGGTGACCAAAATGGTAAAAGGTCTGGAAGCCATGATGCCCTATGAGGAGCTGCTTAGGGAGTTGGGCATGTTTAGCCTGGAGAAGAGATGGTGAAGAGGGGACATGATGTCGCCATGTTTAAATATTTCAAAGGATGTCATATTGAAGAGGGAGCAAGCTTGTTTTCTGCTGCTCCAGAGACTAGGACATGGAGTGATGGATTCAAACTACAGGACTAGAGATTCCATCTAAACATTAGGAAGAATTTCCTGAAGCTAAGAGCTGATTGGCAGTGGAATGCAATGCCTGGGAATGTGGTGAAGTCTTCTTCTTTGGAGGTTTTTAAATGGATGGCCATCTGTCAGGAATGCTTTGATTGTGTATTTTTGCAGGGCATGGGGTTGGACTAGATGGCCCTTGTGATCTCTTCCAACTCTATGATTCTATGATGCTATGTAAGAGTGGTTTGACCATGGAAAAGATTGCCCCCAAAGGTGGTGGACTCTCCTACTTTGGAGGTTTTTAAACAGAGGTAGGCTGGGCATCTTTCAGTAGTGCTGAAGTTGTGCATTCCTGCCTGGCAGAGGGTGGGCTACAGCAGATGGTCTTTGGTGTGCCTTCCAACTCTAGCATTCTCTGATAGGCATGAGGGACCTATTTCAGTAAAGCAGTAGCAGTAGTTGAGGTGGTATGATTATAGCGGCGTGTGATAGGAAGTGTAATAAAGCCACGGTGTTTCCGCTGTCCTCATTTGCAGAATTACAGCATTTTTAGATGCTCGTCTGATAAAGTCCTAAATCTGTGGTGGGGAAACTCATATTTTAGACCTCCTCTCACCCCCCAAAATGCAGTCAGCAGCTCTGTCCTTTGGAGATTTCTTTTTCAGGGTTTGAACTGGCAAGAGGAGGGTGCCTTTAATGGCTATTCGAACCACCCCCTCCTCTTCTTCTCAGCACATCTTCATTCAAGAAGACGAGTTTCTGGGGAATTGGGGACGGAGGCATTTTTCAGTGTTTTGTGGATAACAAATGTTAACCCTAGCCACTTAGACATTTTCAGGAGCTGTTTCTGATTAATTTCTTTTGCTCTTGACAGTTTCCGCCCAGCCCCTCCCGTTCTCTGAGGAGGAAGGAGAGATGGGGCTTTATGTTTCATTTTTCTTCTCCTTTGCCCTTGCTCTCAGATAATGTTGCTAGGTTTACAGTGGGGGATAAAATAATCTTCTCTTTTTTAAAAAGAAAATTGCAAAGAAAGGAAAAGTGTTTGAGTGAATAAGAAGTTCCCACTGACCCCAAAATATCCGATTTTCATGAGGGATATATGAGGCCACCTGATGAAGCTGTCAAAGCAGACAGAGAGCTGAACATTGTGGCCAGAGCTGTTTTCCCCCCTCCAACTAGGAAAAAAAAATATTTTTTTTAAATAAGGAAAATCCTGACTAGGTATAAAACCAGAATCCTGGAGAGGGAGGAAGAAAGATGAGTGACACTGGGAATATTTTGAGAAATGTGCAGGGATCTTTTGGAAAAAAAAGCCCAGGTTGGGAAAGATCCATTATTAGGAGCAACGGAAATGTCACGCAGGTGTGTTAACTTGGAGATTGTCCAAGAACCTTTCATCAGAGCTTGGAACTAATTGCAGATAAGTAGTTATCTGGAATGAGTTCCTCCCTCCCCGCTGCCCAATAGCTAAGGTATAACTACAATAGACTGAGTGTGCAACCAGGAATCACTTCCCTCCTGTTGTGGTAAAACTACGAGAACTTTTTCTCTTCTATGCTGAGAGGCACGTACCCCCACTCAGGACTTGTCTACATGGGCAACATACCCCCGTCTGAAAGCCCAGCAGTCCTTCTCTGTTTTGCCCCTGGACAGTTCTCACAACCCCTGGGGCAGAGATGGGGCTCAGACTGGACTAAGATGAGGTAGGGCCTGATAAACCATTGTAAAATAATACCCTGGAAAATCTTTTCCTGCTGGGAAGGAATGGATCAGGCCCTGCAAGTCCATGGGAGCCCATTCCAACGGGCTGGCCTGCAGATACTAGTCTGCCTTGCTCTTCAGAAGCAGAGGGAGTCCCACAGCATGTGACCAAGGCTGGTCACTTGCAGGGGGCCTTGGTTGCATGTTGCGGGCTGGCTTCCTCGCTTCCAGGAGAGCAAGGTTGATATTGGTGGCAGTGGTGGCATCGATGAACCCGATGGATGGCCATCTGTCGGGGATGCTTTGATTGTGTATTCCTGCATAGCAGGGGAAAAGAGATTCCATCTAAACATTAGGAAGAATTCCCTGACAGTAAGAGATGTTCGACAGTGGAATCCGCTGCTGCCCTTGAGTGTGGTGGAGTCTCCATCTTTGGAGGTTTTTAAACAGAGGCTGGATGGCCATCTGACAGCTGTGCTTTGATTGTGTGTTCCTGCATGGCAGGGGGTTGGACTAGATGGCCCTTGTGGTCTCTTCCTACTCTATGGTTCTATGACTCTGACCCATTTGGAGGTGGCAATGGGGGAGGAACGGGCTGATTTGCGGTTGGGATATGCCGGTGTGGAACTGGTGTATCTTGGTTCGTATAGATGAGCCCTCAGTAGCACCCTGTTGGGGCAGTGGTTAAATGCTGGTTCTGCAGCCACAATGCTGTGAGTTTGATCCTGCAGGGCTCCAAGATGACTCAGCCTTCCATCCTTCTATGGGTCATAAAATAAGTACTCAGCTTTTGGGGGGCAATTAACTAACTGCTTAGAGAGTGCTTAGCACTATAAAGCAGTATAGAAATGTAAATGCTATTGCTATAAAAGTGTCCTCCATGTGTTCACTGCAGCTTACTCCCAAGTAACTGTGCACAGAATAGGTTGCAGGCAACTTTTTGTTATTCCTGGAAGGCGCCAATGACAATAGCTGTATTTATATTTCTCCATGCTTAATAATAATATAATAATAATAATACATTTTTATTTCTTACCTGCCTGTCCCCAAGTTTCGAGGTGGAATAGAACCCAAATTAAAATACAGTATATAACATAAAATCATTTAAAAAACACCGATAAAATCACATAGGATTAAAACAAACATTAAAACCATTCACACATTTAAAATACCAATTTAAAATTCAGAGTTTAAAATCAACTGGGTAGGCCTGCTGATTGATAATTCCTGACCAAACTCAGTTACACAGGAAACTCTTAGTGGTCCAACTTTGCCAAACTATTTCAGTTCTCAGTGGTGGCGTGATAAACTTCCAGGGTTCCCTCCTCCAAAGCAAACTTGCCCGATCCTGAAGTTCGAACACAGAACTGGCCTTTTGGGAAGATGGCAAAATTTTCCCTGATGTGAACTGCGGAGGAAGCACAGTGTTAAATGTATATATAGGAAATTTTCTCAGAAAGCCTTGGCAATCCTTTGTCCTTCAAGCGCCTCTGAGATTGCTCAACTGGGTTTAAACTGCTTTCTATTAAGGGTGGGAGGAAGAAAGATGTGTTAATATTTTTTCTGGAACTCGCTGCATAGACAAGCTGTTCCCAGAGCCTGACAATGAATAGTGAGTTGCTTTTCTTTTCTTTTTTTCTTCCTTCCCTCCACTCCGTGGAATGGTTTGGGCCTCCTTGAACTAATTTCCTTCAGCCGTGCCGATTGGCAAAGCCAAGGGGAAATGGTGTGATTTCGAACTCTTGGCTCCGGGGCCGGAGGGTCGAATGTCTTCTTAATGGCCATTCCTTCAAAATAGAGTAGGAGCCAGGCCTTCTGAGAACAGGAAGAGAATGCTAGGTAGGCGGGTGGGCATCTGTCATCGGACAAGGATAAGGTTGCCAGTTTAGGATTGTCCCAGATCCTGCAGTTAAACCTGAGACCTTGGGTGCATCTACACTGTAGCAATAATGCAGTTTAATGCCACTTTAACTGTCATGGCGCCATCCTACAGACTCCTGGGATTGGTAGTTTTCTGAGGCACCAGCACTCTTTGGCAGAGAAGGCTAAAAACCTTGTAAACCTACAAATCCCAGGATTCTATAGGATGAAGCTACAGCACTTGCAGTGGTGTCCAGGACCGGTTTAAAGAATTTTGGGGGGCCCTGCAATGCTTTATTTTGGGGGGGCCAATATGTTTATCTCAGGTCAATGTAATCTAACTCAGTCTAAGCTATTCAGAGTACAGGATATTCAGATTATTACTAATAATGTTTTTGCAGGAGGAGGGTTACTACGCCCCCCCACACACACACACAATGATGGAGCCCCCTGTGGATGCTGACGCCGCTGGTGCCTTAAACTGGCCCTGGTGGTGTCAAACTGCATTATTGCTACAGTGTAGATGCAGCCCTAGGGACAGCCCCTGGTGATGTCATTAAGCATTTTGCATGAAGAACCAAACACACTTCCTCACAGCTTGTCATTCAAACACAAACACAGAACATAATTTCCGGACTGGAAATTACAGCAGAAATCTTAGCCAAAGGAACAGTTCCCAGATTGAGGGGAAATGAGAGGATTTATTCCTTCTCACTTAGGGAGACAGGATAAGGTACATTTAATCTACCCTACATGCTTCTAGACAGGAGACAGATGAAAAGCAGAGCAGAGGGTGAGGCCTGGCACCACGACAAATGAGCGGGAAGAAGGAAGCTAAATAAAGATGCCCTGGAGAGTCTTTGCAAGTTGCAGTAACTAATCAGTGAACCCATGCAAATTGTAATGAGTTGCTGGGTCTTTTGGCTAAGATGGGGATTTGCATCCAGTCCTTTCCTCTTGGCTGGAACTGAGAATTTGCACTCTCTTCTTCTGTCTGGAGATAAGTCTTGAAAACTGGAAACTCAGGGAAAGGTCCTGAAATCTTGTGGTGAATAACAGCCACAATTTAGTTTTCAAACATCATAACGAGAAGTCAGAATGGATAACTTTAGACAAAGTAGTTTTCTGAGCTTTCTCCAAATCTTTGAGCTGCAGGTCTCACATTCTCCTTTGAATGACAGCATGTGAAATGTCCCAGGAACAGTGCCACGTGGTTAAAAACTCTGTGTGGCCATGCATGCTTCTTGCCTCACCAGTCTGGCCTCTCCAGTCACTGGGCATGGAAATTTGCACCACAAAAATGTTTGCTGATTCTTTTTTTGGAGAGGTCTGCTCTAATTTGGATCCCTTGTTTTGGCTACTGCCATTACACCAACTCCTTCTGCCATGGAATGAACCAAAGCAAGGACTTCCCTGTCTCTTTCTCTTGGCTCAGCAATCTGTCTGAAGATATGTTGCTCCTGGCCTCATTTTCCAGAGCCCATCCCAGAAACCGTAACCCAAAGCAAGGATGAAACCACAAACATCATCCCAAAATCACCAATTGTAATTTCCTTGGTGTGTGTGCGCGAGAGAGAGAGTGCTTTTCTCCCTGACAGACGTGCAGACATAGCAAGCCAAACAGATGGAAACATTTTGCTGCTGATAAATTTAGGATGGCGAATGATGTTTCGATGGGGTTGTGGTGGGGAAAGTCACCCATTTATCTCTCCAGGGAGCAGGAGACACCAATCTGGAAAAAAAATATGTCTGCCTGGAGTTATGTATAATCACCATTTTACTGTAAATTTGCCAATGGTGGAATCATTTAATGTTTTTTTAATGCACTGGCTGAGATCCCACAAATGAAATGACATTAATTTTGTTCCAAATGAAAATTTCTTTCTATGCCTAGTTGCAACGCAAGACTTTGCTTTCATGGTGTAAGTCTACACTTACATAGTCTCACGTTGTTTGCAACACCCCAGCCTTCCACTCAGTATTGTGCAACTGATGGTGTCTCTGTCATTGTGCTTGCTTATTGTGTCATTGTTCAATGGAGAAAGCACAACAGCTGTTGCTGCGGTGGCAGAGAATCAAGTTGTCCATTGAAGGTACTGGTACACAGTTACACACCCTCCGAAGAGCGCACAACTGAATGGTTGGAATCCTGTTGGGTAGTCCTCTGTAGAGCAGACAACCTGTTTGATTAATGAGTTCAGTCTTCAGTGTCCATTTTTAAACCAAGTTGTTTGACACCACATTAAGTCCTGTAGCTCCATCCTATGGAATCCTGGAATATGTAGTTATACAAGGTCTTTAGCCTTCTCTGCCAAAAAACAGAAAAGAGTGCTGTTGGTTCACAGAATGACCAGTCCCAGGATTCTGTAGGATGGTGCTACAGCATTTAAAGTGGTGTAAAACTGCATTATTTCTACAGTGTAGATGCACCTTAGGAAAGAAGCTCTTCTCTGTGTGTCCGAAGGGGGTTTTCCAACATCAGTCCAGAGCTCCCTCCCAATGACTCATATGCTAGCAAGCAGCTTTGAATTAGTGGCCCTGGCTGGAGATTCCCTGCCAGGTGGCTTGTGGGCCTTTACCAGCTGACCTGCCCCCTGCTTAAAATTCCTTAAACAATCATGCAGCACAAAAAAGCTTTGATTTCCTTGATGACGTGGTTGCAGTGGAACAGATGTTGCTTCTGCCGGCCCCCCAGTGTATTGGGTGCAGTCAGAAGCTTCTGCAAGGGCTGATAGATACCTGCTGGGCTTTGAATCCTAATGTACACTGTTTGCTTGGTGGCATAAGCCCTTGCAGAGGGAGACTGGTGCATGTTCTCTCCTCTGTCCCTGCTGTTCCACAGACTAGGACATGGAGCAATGGGTTCAAACTCCAGGAAAAGAGATTCCACCTAAACATTAGGAAAACTTCCTGATTTTAAGAGCTGTTCAGAAGTGGAATGCACTGCCTGAGAGTGTGGTGGAGTCTCCTTCTTTGGAGGTTTTTAAGAGAGGCTGGATAGCCATCTGTCGGGAGGGCTTTGGTTGGGTATTCGTGCAGGGCAAGGGGTTGGACTAGATGGCCCTCGTGGTCTCTTCCAGTTCTATGATTCTATCACCTCCAGTTCCAGAAAGGAGGAATAAGTGCAACTAACCTTCTTTCTTGCAGCTTACCTTCTCTTCTTTAGAATAATTTTTCATGCTATCCAGACTTAGTAGCTTCAGACCCCAGTCCACTAGATATTTGGAGCTTTCAAAAGGATGCGTGGGAGGCATAAAAAAATGGCACCCCTCCCAAATAGTTCATTGAATTAGTCATGCACTGGGAAGTGAGGGATCGTGAGGGCACGAGGGAGTTTTCCCATGGCTGGCAGCAGCGGAAGTCATCCATGTTGACAACTACATTTGCATGCAACAAATTATCCAGGCAGCTCAATTAATTATCCCAATTGGACTGGAGCCACTGCATTTCGTCTGACACTCTCCTCATGTTGGCTCAAACTCCATGAGAAAGTTAGCAGAAATTTTGATCCCTGCTCAGAAAAATGCTATTTCCCGTGCAGAAAACACTGTTTTCAGAGCAAAACAACCACATGTGAATTTTGCGGAGAAAAAGTCCCAAACTGTGAAGCTTCTAATCAGTCCGGGATTCTTCTCATCAGGCCTTCTTGATGCTCAAAAAGCCTGGTTTTTTTATCATTAAAAAAATATTTTTGAAATATCTTTCCATCCCTGGTCATTTAACCCTCTCTGGTTACTGGGAATGGCAGGTATTCTCTTGATTTAACATCAAACTTCACACCAGGGTGGTTGAAGTGTGGCCACAAATTGCAATGTGGGGCTATCAGTTCCATCACATATAGACTTTACTGGATGATTCAATCACCATACCTCACTGGTGCCTTTGATAATCTGCTCCCTGTGCTAGTTTTCTGCTTGTAGAATGTTGTCATTTTGTTTTTAAGGGAAGGGAACTTCCAAAATGGCAGGTCCTACTGTGTGGGTTTAGGAGGAACCTCCAATCTAACATTTCCCAACTCTCCCAACAAAACACTGTGGATGCACAAGGTGCATTTGGATCATACAAGGCAGGAGGCTGAGTAATCTACTAGAGCTTGGGTAGAGTGGAATGGTGCATCAGTTGTGTTACAGTTCACTTCTGTTGAATGATAACATGCAACTGAATCAAAACACCAAATCTCCAATCGAATGCGCAACCAAATGTGTGTCCACATCTATCCATGTTTGCAATTGCATAGCCATGCACAATGGCATTGCATGGCAACTCTGCTTCCATGACCTGGAACTGAATGCAGATGCCCAATGTTGGACAAAAATGTCCAACTGCTTCCATTGGGAAACTGCACATGTTGAAGTCACCAAAAGGATTCTGGCCTAGGTGGGGTTGGCTTCACCTCTTGAACCCTTTGGCTCCACCTCACCCACCCCAGTGGGCATCATCTACCACTGCAAAATGGTATCTCTCATTTGCATTCTGAAGTATAGTGTCTAGATCAAGGGTTGGGTCCTTGTGGTCTCTTCCAGCTCTATGATTCTATATGGTACATGGCATTTTGTCTGCTTCAGGGGCTTCTATCTTGTGTCGTTGAATACGTAGCCAGGACCTCAGCTATGCACAATAATGTGGTCAAGAGGGAAGAGAAAGAAGGAAGAATTCTGAAATTCAGACTGTGGGGGGAGAGAATCACTGTTTTGAATCTACCCCCCTCACATATACATATATATATCAAAACGCAAGTCAACACAGCCCTCTCCCTGATGGGCTAGCTTACTACATGTGGGGAGGATATTTATAAGTGGGTGAGGGAATTAATTTTTTTAAATATTGACACATTCACTCTTCCACCCCTCCAGTCTGGCACTTCTGGATTGTACCATTTCAGAGTGGAGGCTGGAGAATTATAGTTTTTAATCCAGACTCCATACATATATCAGAACGAAAGCGTCGATGCAGGCCTCTCCTTAATGTGCTAGCTTACTACATGAGGAGAGAATTTTTATATATGGGAGAGGGAATTATTAAGAAAAAGGTTGACACACTCCCCCTTTTACCATCTAGTCCAACACTTCTGAATTGTACAATTTCAGACTGTGGTGGGTGGGGGGAAGGATTATAATTTTGAGTCCATTCTCTCCCGTCAGAATAGAAGGGTTGATGTTGCTCTCTCCCTGATGCACTAGCTTACTACATGCAGAGAGAAGTTTTGCATGCGGAAAAGGGAATTCCTAAGAAAGATGTTGACCCTTCTACCTCCCCAGTACAGAATACATTCAATGGCAACCACTCAGTCTGTGACCTCAGTCACCCTAGATGTGTGTCACTGCATGGGACCTATAGTTATGGATACAAATATGACAAATTTGAGATTTTGCAGACTTTGCTCCCCAGTAAAATTGTCTTAGAGGCAATGGCCAAGTGGGACCAGTGCAAGAAAGCTTGGTGGCTATTGTTTTCTTTTCTGGAAGGAGCACATGACCCATCCACCCGTGGTTGAAAGCAACCCCGTTTTTTAATTGTGTGCAATGGAGGCTGACCACGATGGTGGCCAAGTCTTTAAAAGGGGGGACTGAACCTTTCATTCTCGAATACATCATCTCCCCTCCGCTGCTCCTTCATCTACAAGCTGTTTGGAGGCCGCTCTCTGTAGCCATTGATGGAAAGGGTCACGGGGCGATCACAGCCCTCGATTGACCTAGGTCACAGGCATGACACCTGTCACTGGGCTGGACCCCCCCCCTTTCCCCTCTCCTCACTCTGACCCTCCACTGCACAGTGCCAACCCTGGACTTGCGCATCAAAGGGACTCCAGGGAGTGGATATCAATAAAAGGGTTTCTAATTGCTGCTTTTCCAGACACATTTCATGCTGCGGGGTGGATGGGTTTGAGGAGGCCTCATTCTTTCCGCCTCTGCCTTCCCCACCCCCTTCTCAAAGTTCTCCATGGATGCGAGCCTTCTTTTGGGGGACTCCGAACGAAACCTTTGGAAGGGGTCATTATTAAAAGACAAGGATGAAGAGATGATAGTGAGCTGTGGGTGATCATCTTGCTTTGAGAGGGATGCCTCTTTAGTTGAAAAGAATATGTATGTTGTTGGGAAAAAATGTTTTTTTTAATCACTGTAAATCCTAGCCACATGTGTGTGTGTTATCTAAATCTTTGCTTATTTTGTTCTTGCACTCTAGATGCAATAATTCCAAAAGTTTTCTCCCCACCAAATGAGTCAGTGAGCATTTTTGGCTGATTGGTGTGTGTTTTAATTATTTTTTCACATGTTGGCACTCTTTTTATGAAAAATTTGTTTAATGTAAAGTCGAAGGCTTTCATGGCCGGCATCCATAGATTTTTCCTTGTTTTTTTTCCGGGCTGTGAGGCTGTGTTCTAGAATAGTTTCTTTCTGATGTTTCACCTGCATCTGTGGCTGGCATCTTCAGAGAAGATGGGCTGGTGTCCCTGAACATCTTCTCTGAAGATGCCAGCCACAGATGCAGGCAAAATGTCAGAAAGAAACTATTCCAGAACATGGCCTCACAGCCCGGAAGAAACCCAAGGAAAATCTAACAAATTATTTGCATAAAAAACTCTTGAAGTTGCTCAAAAGTAAAAACATTATGCAGAAGACAGTGGTTTTTTGCCCCAAGTATGCTGCTTTTTGTGCACAAATGTTGGCCTTAGGGCAAGAATGTGGGTTTAAAATAAAAATCAGTAAGTTTTGATGTGAGTGATTTTTTCTCTAAAAGTCCCAAATGACGGAAAATCTTGCAGTGGTTGACCATTTCCCTAGCAATAAACTTCAGCCCTTTCTGTTGAGAATGAGAAAATGCGGAAGGATTCTTTACATCCCTGGTATGTGCACACCGAGAGAGGTGAGAATTTTCAGGGGCATATTCACAAAAAGGAGAAGCAAATTCTAGCTGAACAGAAAAAACAGCTTGTGGGAATCGAAACCAAAAAGTTTAACTCTGCCAGATGCACAGACAGTGGTGGTGTGGCATTGTTGGGGTGCTCTGGTTGCAAAGGGGTGAACTGGGAGATGGGAGGAACCCAGTTCAAACTGCCTCTGCCTCTTCCAAAAGCTCATTGAATGGTCTTAGCAGTAGCTGTTAGTGGCCACATGTCAGTGGAACTGGTGAAGCATCCTAGGGTTTTCATGCACTCTTTAAACTTTAGCCACCTTGAAAGGCGGGATATAAATCTAATAAATTATTATATTATAAAGGAATAAATAAAAGGAGCTATCCAAGCTTACTGGAATCCCCCATAGGTTCAGCACCTTGGATAGATCCTTCACTATAGATATAGATATAGATATAGATATAGATATAGATATAGATATAGATAATTTACCAACCCATGAATATTGGCGCCAACTGCTGTAGCTAGAACCCAGACAAACTACTCTCTCACACACTTTGAGCCTCTACAGGCCAGTGGTTTGTGGGTTTGGGGCCCTTTCACACTACAGAATTAATAGCACTCTGGTTCTACTTTAACTGCCATGGCTGCATCCAGTGGGATTTTGGGATTTGTAGTTTGGCGAGGTGCTAGAACTCTCTGGCTGAGAATGCTAAATGCCCCTTCCTAAACTGCAAATCCCAAGTTTCCATTGGATGGAGCTATGGCAGTTAGAGTGGCATAGTAACATTATAGGCCCCTCGTTTGCCCTTACGAGCCTGTGGTTAATAATGGGTGGAATGATGTCTCAACCAAAATCCTAAGTTGCAGTACAGTTGGACCCCCATATCTGTGAAACCAATATCCATGGCTTCACTTATTCACAGGACACAAAATAGGGACACATAGCATAGAGATGTGCTGAAAAATGCCTAGGCAGGCATGTTGGTATCTTCTCCAGTGCAACTCTATGGTATGTTTTTACAGGAAGTCCTTTGTTTTAATGGCGTTCACTGTTATCTGCAGTTTCTAATATCTGTGGTAAGTCTGGGAACCAAACCCTCACGGATACAAGGATCTGACTGTAGTTATTGTTGTTTTCAAAGCAGTTTTCCCAAAGCAGTCCTTGCAGTTGAGCACAAAAACTTCTGGCTTGTTTTTACATGGAAAACAAATTCTCCCCCAGATTTTCTAGGCAAGGGCTTATCAGGAGACACAATGAGAAGAACTCTTCTCTCCCTACTTTTCTTTTCATGCTGCTTGATGGCCTGAGTTTTTGCAGACCGGCAATCCTGGCACCAAAAGAAATGCCAGCATTACGCCAGTGGAACAAAAAAGGACATCAGCATCTGATATGGGTGTCTTTTTGCGTTCTGTTGGTGCCACATTACCGTGTCTGATAGTGTGACATGTAGTGTGAATGGGCCTCTGGTCAATGGAACAGAATATTTTTTTCAAAAAAAAAGAATCCCAATGTTTGCAATTTCAGTTCAAATATATCCTGTATGCATCTTTTTTAAAGCCTTGTGTTTTGATTCTGGGCATACTTTGAACACCCACCCACCCCCATTTTCGCCATCTCAGAAAAGCAAGGAATGCTTGGCCATTTTATGCCCTATGAAATAATGCACCTATTAATTTCATCACTAGGTATCATCGTCCCCCCTCCTCATTGGGGGTGTTTACTGGCAAGCAAAACCAAGAGGTTTGCTTGCCAGAAAGCCTCCCAAGCCCATGTCCCTTGAATCATAAAAATTAATCATCCCTTGACCAACAGCTGATGTCTTGGAGCTCCTGCTGGCAAAGAGTTAATTCCGGATGCCTCCTGTTGCTACGCTTTTGTCAGCCATAGAAATGGAGAGACCTTTGGCTGCCTTTTCTTAAGCGAGGCCAATCATCTCCAAGTGCCCTCTGAACAGATGCTTCTCTAACTAAATTTTTAACTATTTCCACTAATGGGGGACCCGCAACGTCCCTAGAGCCTTGGAACAATCTTCCCCCACTCCTCTGAATATTTTCGTAGGTTGAATGTTGTTAAACTTATTTCTCCCCCATTGTAATTAAAGAAAAATGGATTGATGCTCTTCTCTTGATAGTTTAGACCAGTGGTTTTTGGCCAGTGGTGCACCTACCACAAGTAGGACATACAAGTCATCTAGCTGGGCCCTAAAATGAACAGAAGACAAAGTTATAGAATTATTATACTTGTTTGTTTTAGTCATAGCAACAGGATGACCTAGGTTTTATTTATTGTTAGTTCTCACTAGAGTAGACCCACTGAATGAATTGAATTTCCCTGTAGGCTTACTCAACAGTCAACATTTGAGTCAATGGGTCTACAGTAGGACCCCCATATCTGTGGGGGATTGGTTCCTGGGGGGGGGGCACGGATACCGAAAGCCATGAATAACAGTGAGCGCTGTTGAAAATAATGGGACTTATGGTATAAAATACCATAGAGTTTGTTTGCCTTGGAGGACCTAGGAAATGTCTAGACAGGATGCCCTTCTAGGCATTTTCTAGGAAGACTCCGTGGTAGGTGTGCTGTTTTGTATCCCACAGATAACTGAATCAGTGGATAACGAATCAGCGGATACGAGGGTCCTACTGTACTCTACTTTGGAGTAACCATCAGGACTTCAGCCAATGTATTGTTAGCAATCCAAATGTGTATTTTTTGGTATATTATCCATGGCCACAATACTCTTGGATTGGCATAACCAAAGTGCATACTTTTCTGATATTGTGGAAGGAGGTATCGAGTACTTCCTTTTCACAATGGTTTCGTCAGGCTCTACAAGCACCCAGGCAGACTACCCATGACCCAAATAGCCACCAATTGGCTATGAGGTTATCAAAGAGTCTTCTGCCATCTTTTCACTCCAGCCGGAGATATCGGGTGATTTATTTTGGGCGTAGTCAGCCAAATGGCCTGTGGGGGGTAATGATCTTACGGATTCAAATCTGAGTTTAAGGCCTTCTGAAGAAAATCATTCTAATTCCTCCCACAGGAGCTCTTATTGTTGCTCTTATCGACTTACCAGCATCTCTGGAGGCTGCAGGTGTGAATCGCGCTGCACTTTGGCACTCTTCTCATTTGCACAAACAAAGATTAAAAGAGAGCATGCAGAAGCTGTGGTTAGGAAGCCTGCAGGTCTTGGAGAGCAAAAGCAAATCAATAAGTTTGATTGGATGGTGTTAATTGTCTCTCTCCCTTTCCCTTCCTTTCCCTTCCCTTTCCCCCAAAGAATTTGGTTCCATATGGAAAATGTTGTGTGGATGAATTGTGAGGGATTTTCTCCTTTAGCTACATGGTTTGTCCCAGAGAAATTTCTGGAAGAGTTGGACCAAAGTACTGGAGGAATGGTATTTTCCAAAACTTTGTAACTTAGAATCATAGAATCATGGAGTTGGGAGAGACCACGAGGGCCATCCAGTCCAACCCCCTGCCATGCAGGAAGACACAATCAAAGCATTCCCAACAGATGGCCACCCAGCCTCTGTTTAAAAACATCCAAAAAAGGAGACTCTGCCACACTCCCAGGCAGTGCATTCCACTCTTGAACAGCTCTTTATGGTCAGGAAGTTCTTCCTAATGTAAAGGTAGAATTTCTTTTCCTGTAGTTTGAATCCTTTGCTCCGTGTCCTAGTCTCTGGAGCAGCAGAGAGGAAGAGTTGAAAAAAGCCAACATCTGATGGGGACTGAAACCTTGAAGCTGTGCCCATGCTTGCTGTTATGAATCAACCATCTCCTGACCTCCCAATTCTCAGACAAGCGTCTGTCTTGCTTCATGCTAGTGCTGAGTGACCCCTTAACTTCACACATACACACACCCAATGCGCCTGACATTTCTTGACATGCCAGAACTGCAGCCTCGTTTTATCTGAAATTAATAACAAGGTTGCCAAGTGAAACGTTGTAGTCCAGAAACAATTCCAGCTGGAAATAATGTTGGCTTTGAGTCAGGGATCGGAGCATTCCTCCACTCCAAATCCTTCCAGATCTTTAAAGCAAATGGCTGAGAGAAGAAGATAAATCCAAGCCCCCTCCCCAAACACACCCCATAAGCCAGCTACTTTTCTGCCCTGCAATCCCAGCTCCTGTTGCTTGAGCATTCACAGTTGTGATTAGTGGCTTCCAGGTTATGACCTCTTGGGCGATCATTGACTTGTGTAGGCTGCCGTTCCAACTGTTTCAACTTCATGCACTTCAATTAGCAGTGAAGCAGCTCAGGCAAAGCTCTGCTCCTTAAGAGCCACCCCCCAACCCTGCACAGATGTCCTGCACATGCCCGGGCATACATGCATGCCACCCACCCACAGAGAAAATGCTGGTTTTGGAATAGTGCCTGTGGACTCAAGCTGCATTTTGAACATGGATCCTGACAATTTCAGGGCTTCTTTCACCCGGATTCCACTTTAAATCATAGAATCATAGAGTTGGAAGAGACACAAGGGCCATCCAGTCCAACCCCCTTCTGCCCTGCAGGTACACACAATTAAAGCACTCCCGACAGATGGCCATCCAGCCTCTGTTTAAAAACCTCCAAAGCAGGAGACTCAAAAGGTGCTTCTCAAAGTGTATTTCTCCTGAAAATGCACATTTTTGAATTCTTGATTAAGTCGATACCTTAATTGGGGCAACTCAAAGGTCACAAAAACACACACGCTTTGAAGATTTCTCCCTTTTTTTCCTCTGACCTTTGAGTTTGCCTAATGAAGGCATTGCATTAATATGGATTTTCTCCCTCTTAATAGCTACCATGGGTACCTTTGCTTTTCTAAATGTGTTTTCTCACAAAGATCTCTGCATTCATCCAGCATGCCTAATTCCTGTGATGACACCAAAGGCCAATCTTGTCCACAGTTTTGTTCACACACTAGGAAGCCCACCAACGGGCCAAGAGTATATCCACACCCTCTGTCTTGTGTTTCCTAGCCGCTGATAAACAGAGGCATACTGGATACTGGAGGCAAACTATAGCCATCCTGACTAGTCACCAGCATGGAATTTGCCTTGTTTGCAGCAGCTGGACACTGGGTTCTTTTCATCCATTTACATCACCCCCAATATTTCCTCCTTGGTCAGCTCAGATCCCATCAGCACATATATGGATTTGGGAATTCCACCCACTGACCCATTTGCACCCATTTGAGGACTTAATATCCAGATATATTTAGCTTGGAGAAGAGAAAGTGAAGAGATGACAATAGACATGTTTAAATATTTGATGGGATGTCATACTGAGGATGGAGCAAGCTTGTTTCCTGCTGCTTCAGAAACTAGGACATGGAGCAATGGACTCAAATGATAGGAAAGGTGATTCCATCTGAACATTAGGAAGAACTTCCTGACAGTAAGAGCTGTTGGACAGTTTTAATTAACTATTATCCTTTAATTAACTATTAGCCTTGGAGTATGGTGGAGTCCCCTTCTTTGGAGGTTGTTAAACAAAAGGCTGGATGGCCATCTGTCGGGAGTACTTTGATTGTGTATTGCTGCATGGCAGAATGGGGTTGGACTAGATGGCCTTTGTGGTCTCCTCCAACTCTATGATTCTATGATTCCCCAAAAATTAATGTAGTATTTTCTTTATCTACCTAGAGACCTATCAGAAAGACCCTTTACAGCTTACATGTCAACAGGATGATAAATGTGCACCAAGGTTTAATCAGAAATGTAAAAGAACTATACAAGGTGATCAACCTATATCCCCACAAATAGCTCAGCACCTTGGATAGCCCCTTTAAAATTTGGATTAAAATCCAGACTGTACTCACCAGCTCACTGATATGGGAGCCATCAGCTGCCACTGGGAAAGACCCGTCAGGCAGAACAGAGCTGTATTTTCCCATGAGTCAGGGAGTTCCACTGGCAGCTACTTTAAACCAAATTGAATCTGAACTGGAGATGTATGGGATTGGGTCGGGGGGAGGATAAATAGATTACTTTACCAGTATATTTTGAGCATGTGGAAGCAGAGGAACTGGAAAACTCAGAGCTCAGCCTCCCTTCTCTAGTTCACTGGCATCTGTCTCTTTCTAGCCCCAAGCAGGCGGGGCGTGTTCTAGCAGCCACCAGTCGAGAAAACCATTAATACTCATTTAAGCATTTTCCACCCACTCATGTCCATTAAAGAACCTTAATTAACTATTAGCAAAGCATAAGGCTAGAGAGGAATTATACTAGCACTTAGCACCATGTAATAGCTTTTCTTCTTTTTCTGTTTTGACCCCCCCCATTAATTAAATTCAGATTTAACCTGATAATGAGAAATATTCTGCCCTGTTCCACAGTTTCTGTGTGCGTGTGCTGTCAAGTCACCTGTTAACTTATGGTGATGCTGTGAATTTCAAAGGGTTTTCTTAGGCAAGGAATCTCAGAGGTGGTTTTGCCAGTTCCTTCCTCTGAAATACAGCCTACAGCACCTGGTGTTTTTTGGCACTCTCCCATCCAAGTATTAACCAGGCCTAACCCTGCTTAGCTCTCAACAGCTAGGATCTGGTGCCTTTCGGGTGTTTAGGCCTCCATCCCAAATTAAAGGGAGTATTTTTACTTGTTCTTCTGGCTGCCTCCTGGTCTTCAAAGCCTTGCAGAGCGCCTAAGAGAGATTTAGCCCTGACATTTCAGTGAGCCATGGTGCAAAAATGTTTTTGGGGTTGTTTATTTTTGCAGTCCCAACTGGTGTAGGAATGATAAATACATGAGGTGGGCAGGGCAGACAGGGTATAATCAAGTGCTCATCAGATCATTTAGCTTCATTCGGCTCCAAGCAAAAACATGGCTCTGAACCTGTATGGGAGTGTTAAATTGACTGAAAATATTTTAACTGGTTTAAAACTGTATTGTTTTGAGGTCTCAAATGCACTCCTTTGCTTGCTTATGCAGTACACTCCAACTGTCCCAATTTGGCAGGAACCACCATCCTGATTAACCCTTTGCCATCCCAGGTTTCCCACTGCTTTTAAAACATCCCAGTTTCTCCCACCTTCTCAAGCTTTTCCCCTTTGTCCTCAGCTTCCTTCAAATGCTGCAAACTTTCAAAGTGCAAAAAGAGTGGGCAATCTGGCCCCATCTATACAAGGGAAAAACCTCAAATGGATTGCTCTGCAGTAACAGAAAATTGCAAGAGCAACAATTTATCTTAATGGTGTTTTGGCCCCCAAAAGCTTTGCATTCCAGCTGGTCAAGATGGCATCAGCAAGTGATTTACTTGTGTTTTTCTTTGCCTTAATTTGCCACCACCAAACTTTTTTAAAAAACTATTTTCCATTGTGTGCTTGAGCCCCATTCGCAAGTCCCCCCCCCCCATTGCTCATCTGGACAATCAGCTTTGTCCTTTCTCTCCTATGGGAAAGTGATTCAAAGTAAATCACTTATCCCAATGAGCAAGAATGCGCATTCCCCTTGCCAAAAACTCTGGGGAAATCTACAAAGGTTTTTCCTTCAGAGTTTTTAGTGTCTCCCCACCTTTCAAATACAGTGAAACAATACAAGATCCCATTAAGACAAGTAGGAGTCTCCTCTCATTCCGTGAGGAGCAGTTTCACCATTTCGACAGCCCCTCAATGAACTCAGCAGGGAGGAGAGGAGAACAGGGCGGCGGAGTCTTGCCCTTCCCAGCCGGCTCAGTCAAAAGCAAACTGCTGCAGCCTCTCCTAGCCTGTCTGGTCTTCCTCCTTAATGGACTGATATTGTTTGGCCAGTTTTCATCTGTGAAATGTTGGCGGGCATGTTAACACTCCGCAGTGCTTCATTGCAGCATAAAAGTAGATTCTGGAGCTGAGCCTTGGCTCAGTTTATGCTCCCAAAGAACCATTGCACAGTTTGTCTTTTCTGTATCCGAGTAGGAAATGGAAGGCGTGGCAAGGCCACGTCCTCTTGCCTCCGGGACGTCCCCCCCCCCGATATCAAACTCTAATTAGGTATAAAGGGCAGAGGACAAGGTTGGCAGAGGGGTGGGCAAGGGGCATTAATAAATGATTCTCCTTGTCACTATAATTGTCACCTCTCAGAATTGGGAGATCATTGAGCCAAGAGGAGGGCGGATGACTTTTGTGCCGGGAGGAGAGGGGGGTATCATAGCCTTCCCATTGGCCTCCATTAGCATGTATGGGCTCAGCCTCTTAAAGGCAATTAGCTGCCAGGCTGAACTTGATTGGAAACCCGCTGGCCTCCTTGGCAGGTTGGAAGCATTGGCAAAATCACCAAAGAACCAAACAAGGGGCTTAAGAGTTGAGAGGCCTGCAAGGCCTTGTTTTTCTAGCTGCTTTGAAGGGAGTTTGGAGGGGAAGGTCCAGAGTGCACGGTGGGGGGGGGGCAGCTGAGTGAGAGGTGCAATTAACAAAAAAAAAAAAATCAAAGGGGCAGGGGAGAGTTTTTGTCGTTTGAACCATAACCAGCATCCCCTTTCACACTGCACAATTAAAGCACTATCATTCCATTTTTACTCCAGTGATTCCATCCTGTGGGATCTTGGGATTGGTAGTCTTCTGAGGTACTAGAGCTCTCTGGCTGGGAATGCTAAATGCCCCTCCCTCAACTACAACTCCCAGGATTCCATAGGATGCAGCCATGACAGCTGATGGGGAATCATTGTGTAGTGTGAAAGGGGCTTGGGTGTATAACATGCCTTCCAGTCATCCCGATTTGGCCAGAACAGTCCCAATTAATCCTCTGTCTTCCCACTTTTCCAGCTGGTTTTAAAATGTCCTGGTTTCCCACTTTGTCTTCAGTGGACCTCAGTTACTGCAGACTGAGTTCAAATTACAAAGGTAATTTGTACTCAATTAACTCAATGCTGGGAGAGGGAGAAGGAGAGGATGGGGAGAAATCCCACCCTTCCAAGTTGGCTCAAGCAAAAGCAAATTGTTGCAGCCTCTCCTAGCTTGTGTGTTCTTCCTCATTGATAACTTTTGGCATCTTGACCACACTCTGATGTTGCTTGGCCATGTATGTCCCAGTTTTCAACTGCAAAATGTTGGATGGTATGGACAGACTAGAGGCCACCTTGCCATAAAGTCTGCAATTAGGCCTCTTGGTACCCACTTGTTGCTAAAGCTATCCACAGGTGGTTGGGAACAGTTGTGCAGAAAATGTGGACCATGGGCTTTGTGCGGCTCCTGGATCCACTTTTGTGGCCCCCGAAGACCCCACCAAACCCAAGACCCCCACAACTCCTCATTAAAAAAAACACACACATTCAGTACCACATGTGAAAAGAGCCTTGGGATTATTGTTGATCATAAGTCAAACATGAGCCAGTGGTGTGATGCTGCAGCAAAGAAGGTGAATGCTATTTTACCTTGCATTAATAGAAGTGTCATTTCCACACAATTTTTGCACCCGTACCATGCAGAAAGCTCCCCCCAAATGTATGAAAATGTGCAAAAAATACCCCTACCTTGCCAAGCACCCCAGAAGCCTTTATTAGCATCACCCAAGTACTTCTGTTTCCTCGGTAGTCACTTTCAAAATGGCATCTGGAAATGACAGGAAGTCTAATTTCATGACATCACCTCCAGGTGAATCAAATGTGCCAATGCGACCCATTGGAGGGGTGCAAGTCCAACACACACATACACACGCCACTACCCCTCCCACAGTTGCCCATCCCTGGGGTAAAGAAACCTTCTTTGAGGCACAGAGTCGAGCACTTAGGTTGCCTCCTTGAAAGTTCAGACTAAATCCAGGTGTCACTTCTAAATCCCCGTCACTGAAATAGGAGCCGCCAGCTACCTCCATGGCTGTACAGTCCTGATGCCATAAAAACTACTGCCTGGAAAAAGAACATTTTAGCGACCATCTCATCCTTTGGAGAGCTCTCCCTCCCTTTTCCACAAAGAGTGCCTTGTTCCTTTAAAAAAAATGCAGATAGGCGTGTAGAGAATAATAGATATGCAGATCTGCCAGGTTCTGCCTGTCCAGAACAAGGGGATAAATCTACACCCATCTCTCTAGTTTCTGCCCCCTCCACCCCTCTTTGCTCCTATCCCTTGATAATATTTCCCTCCGCCTGCTTCCACCCTGTTTTACATTTTTGTACAAGAAAGGGTCTGTCCCCTTTAATCTGCGTTCTGGGAATGGGGAAGCCTGTCACGCCATCGCCTTTTGAAAAGGGAGCAGCCGCCTCCGGACTTGATTGAGAATGTCACCCTTGCCGCTGTGAGGACTGACCGTGTGAATTAAGGGTGGGGAGGGAGGGGAGGAATGGAGACAGAAACAGAGGCAGAAGTTAATCTGAGTCTTTTTTTAAAAAAAAAACTGCATTTAGAAAATTGGGCCGGAATTACTAAAACAAAATCCAAGAGAGATAAGTGCAAGATTCTACATTTAGATCACAAAAACCAAATGCACAGGTACAGGATGGGGGATACGTGGCTCAGAGGTATTACATGCAAAAAGGACCTTAGGATCATTGTTGATCATAAGTTGGACATGAGCCAGCAGTGTGATGCTGCAGCAAAGAAGGCGGATACTATTTTAGTCTGCATTAATAGAAGCATAGTTTCCAGATTGAGGGAAGTAATAGTCCTAATATATTCTGCACTGGTTAGGCCTCATCTGGAGTACTGTGTTCAGTTCTGGTAGCCTCACTTTAAGAAGGATAGACATAAGTTGGAGCAGGTTCAGAGAAGGGCAGCAAGGATGATTAGAGGGATGGAGAATGAAAGATATGAGGAAAGAATGAAGGAGTTGGGCATGTTCAGATGGATGGGAAAAGAGATGGAGAGGTGACATTATTGCATTATTAAATACCCCAAGGGCGTCAGAGAGTAGGACCTGGTCTGATGGTTTTAAGTTACAGGAGGGTAGGTTTTGATTGAACATAAGGAACTGCTTGACAGTGAGAGCAGTTTGGCAATGGAACCCATTTCCTAGGTAGGTGGTCCTTCTTTGGACATCTCCAGAGAGAGGCTGGACAGCTTTCTACTGGGGATATTCTCACTGGAGTTCCTGCCTTGAGCAGGGGGTTGGACCTGATGGCCCATGACTCCCCTTCCAACTCTACGGTTCTATGATTCCTTACTACATTTTGGACTTTTTCAGACACCCCTTCTCATGCAAGAAGCTTCCGGAACAGTTACGACACTGTCGCACAGCGGGGGTCCGTTTCGGATGACGCCATCCCTCTCTCAGCGTTGTCCATGACTGTTCCGGTTATGATTGAAGGCAGCCGCGCCATTTTTTACTCACAGAAGTTGTCCATGAATAAAAAAATGGCGCGTCTGCCTTCAATCATAAACAGAACAGTCACGACGATGCCGAGAGAGGGATGACGTCGTCCAAAACGGACCCCCTGCCGCGCCACAGCGTCATAACTGTTCCGGAGGCTTCTTGTGCGGTAAGGGGTGTCTGAAAAAGTCCTTTGTGTTCAACTGTTCTGCAAAGTGATCCATGCTGTTAAGACAGGACAGACTAAATGTAGCTATGTGGCCACATGAGACCCTCCAAGCATGTTTTTGTGGCCATTGACAAGAACCAACCCCTTCGTCCACTGTGAGAATTTCATGCTGTCCCACTGCCCCAGTTTGGCCGGGACAGTCCCAATTAATCTTTAGGACTAACAGGGCTAATATACCCAAAGGAACACTCTCAAAGGGTGACCATCACAAAATATGCCACTTGTGGTCAATGGTGCCAAGTAAAGAGTTATGTGCCATTTTCCTTCTCAATCCTATCCTGGATTCTAATGTTGACATTAATGACGAATGCAACAGCAATGTTAAAAATTGTCCCCATCCAATGTTAAGAGAAGCAGGTTACATTTTTAAGCTCACCAAGGCCCCGTCTATAAGTGGCGGGGAGGGGGGAGTGGAGTACCTCTCAATAATGGCATTTTGCAGCAACAGTGACTTGTCTTAATGGTCTTTTTGCACCAGAAGTCCCCAGAAACTTCACTTGCCAGATGGCGGCCGCAAGTGATTTACTTGTGTTAGTACTTCCTTGCTGCCAAACTTTCTTTAAAGAAACATGTAAGGTGCACTGGAGCGATAGAGCAATTTTCCGAGTTATAAGGACGGCAAAACAAAACAGAAACACCAATTTTATCGCCTTAGCGGGTGATTACTAAGGCAAAAATCCAACATGGTGGCAGTGGGCGCTTGCTCTGTTAGCAAGCTCTGCTCCCCTGCCAGATACCCCAAGAAGTGAGAGATTGAGGATTACATCAAGGTACCTTGGGAATTGTAGTTCAAAAGGGTACATCAGAACTCCCTAATAGAGAATCCCAGGTCCCATGCCAAACTAAAAATCCCAGGATTCTCTAGGATCAAGCCCTAGCAGATGAAGTGCTTTCAGACTAATATAACAGAGCAATCCAGATAACCCTCTTTACTTTAAAACCTTCTTTTTAAAGTGGGCAACTTTTGCTTTTCTTAAACTATTGAGCATACTAGCACTGTTATTGCAGGAGAATTTGCATTGTGATCTTGTGAAATTTTGCAAATAGACCCCGTTCTACCTTTTGCTCACCCTGTTATATAACCCAGGAATGATCTGGAAAGGCTCTTTGTACATGGATTGGTTAATAATGTGTGACCACCCACCAGCAGATATTCTCTGGGTGGTTTACAGGTCATGAAATATTTAAAATGTACCAAATAACTTACTTAAAAACACCAAACACACACATAGATACACACATACACACCCACATTTGCAGCTTAAAGACTTCCTCCTAATAAAGACAACCTGAATTATTATTAGCTCAGATTAGAACCATATTTAGCTGCAACTTGTGGTGCTAGGGATATAATTCTGCACTAGGCTTCTTCTTGAAAGTAGCAATGAGTAATTTAAGCAATTTTCTTTCCACTGTGAGAAAGTCTTTGAAAAACTGCAGTTTGCTATGGCTGTTCGCAATTCGAGTTGTATGATGTGGAAAATTCGCATGTGGTTGTTTTGCACAGAAAATAGCATTTTTTGCATGGAAAGCAGCGTCTTCTGCATGGAAAATAATATTTCAATGCAGAAAGATTACTTCCTGTGCAGAAAATGCTGTTTCCTGTGCAGAAAAAATGCTGTTTTTGATGCAAATTAATGATATGCGAATTTTACACAGAATAAACCCCAGATTACAGCATTTTCTGTAAAGGAAACAGCTTTATTTCTGTTCAGAAAGAAATATTGCTGTGTGGAAATATTTTCTGTGCAGAAAAGGTTGTTTCCTGTGCAGAAAAACTGTTTTCAGTGCAAAACAACGATATGTGAATTTTGTATGCAATGTCCTCAATTGCAGCATTTTCTGCACAAAGTGCCAAACCTATTTTGGGAATGGGATTCACCTCCATGGTTAGCTCCTTGAAAGTCCAGGGGAAGGTCTTGCGCAGATTCCTTACCCCTTAGTGGTGAAGAAATTACCTACTTGCCGCTAGTTGCACTTATATTGTACCTTGCCTCCACTGAGTTCAATGTGACATGCATGGCTCTCCTTCCTCCCTTTATCTGCACAACATCAGCAATGACCCTTGGAGGTAGGTCAAGCTGAGATGGAGAGGAATTGGCCCAAACCTGGATCTCCCAAGATCCAGTTGAATCTGCAGACCGTTACACCATATTGGTTCTCGCTTTCTCCCAACAGATCACCTCTAGTTCTTGAGTGAGGAGACAGTGAGAGGCAATTGACTAAGGCCATTCCTTTCCAGGCCTGTGCTCATGTGTTGTTCTGCCTCATGTGCAGCGCATTGGATCTACCACCATGGAGTTGCGGCAGGCAGGCAACAGGAGCTCCACAGCGAGGTACTGGAAGGCCAAGTTGTGAATGCTCCCATGGCGTCTCCTGCAGTGGTGGCTGGCAACACACATATAAGTAAGTCACTGAATCTTCTCTGGATTTCAGTCCCAACTTGAAAGGATCCCAACAGGGTGTTAAAGGTGATCTCCCAAACTGGCTCAGCTTCTTCGCTGGCTCTCTTATTTTTATTTATTTATTTATTTATACCCCGCTCTTTATCCACAAGGCTATCAGAGTGGCTTACAGATTGTTTTAAGCAATAGCAATTTGCACATCTACATTGCATTAAGCAGCTTCCAATGTGTATTAGCTCATTGCCCCCACAAGCCGGGTACTCATTTTACCGACCTACGAAAGGATGGAAGGCTGAGTGAACCTTGGAGCCCACTGGAATCGAACTTGCAACGTGGTGACTTGCAGGACTGGCATTTAACCACTGCGCCACCAGGGCTCCTTAATAATAAGTCACCTTATTGATTCATGAGTTACATTCAGGGCTTATGTATACAACCCCTCCCCATGGAGTGCCCCACAGTAATGACATTTTGTAACCGCTGCAATTTGTCTTAACAATGTTTTTCCCCTATAAGTTTCTCATGCAAGATGGCAGCCATGAGTGATTTTCTCACATTTGTACTTACCTCAATTTGCCGCCACTGAACTTTTTTTAAAAAAAAAAAGTTGTCCAAGGTGCAATAGAACATTTTTTTTATTTAACAGGTAAACAAACAAATAAATAAACAAATATATAAACACTCCACCCTGTTTTATCGCCTTAGCAATTACTTGCTAAAGCAAAAATCCAACATGGCAGCAGTTGGCACTTGCCTTGTTAGCAAGCCCTGCCTCCAAGCTTTGCACTGCAAAGCAATTCAAAGCGAATTGCTTGTCTCAATGAGCAGGAATGCACATTCCACTTGCTGTTCTTTAAAAAAACAACTCTGGGAAGTGCTGCAAAGGCTTTTTCTGTGGGGTTTTTGACATTTTGAGCCCCCCTTGTTCTGAATACATCAAAATGAGGCAGAATGCCATTAAGACAGATAGGATTCTCCTCGTATTCTGTGAGGAGTACTTTCGCTCTTTAGACAACCGCTCAGTGATATCTGATGGGGTTAATCCACTCTGAGTGGTGAACCTATCTTGGGGCAAGGTTCAGCTCCTTGGAGACCTCCTTTAAAGTTCAGACTAAAAACCTAGGGCAGGTTCGCTGTCCCCACTGACTTGGAAGCCACAGCTGCTACTCCTGCCTTGCCCACTGCCAGCACATATGATGGAGGATGCTGTCCGAAGACTGTGACTGAAATAAAATTCAGCTGCCAGGCCAGTCCACCTTCTAGGTACAGGATTTGAGCAGTGCCATCTTGTCCAGGAAAACATCTTGGACCAGCCCTGATGGACGTTTCTGCTGTGACCACCAGATAAGCAGCTGGTTGAGGTTTTTCCACCCTGCTTAAAATATTCTATCAGGTTTTGGCTTTGTCTCTCCCCCTGCCCCCAGCCCCGCCATCAACATCTTGCTCCTCAGAGCTGAAACTCATGTTTTCACTAGTGATCAATTGTTTCCTCTATGGGTGGCCAGGGTGTGGGGTTTTTTGCCCCAGCAGATTACATCATTTGATCTCAGTGGGTGCGTTGGGGAGAAGAGAGAGAAGGCCGAGGAGGCCTGTTTGTCTTCTGTAATTGCACCTGCTCCTAGAGAGCCATTATAGGTCATTATGAACAGACCTCGTGCAATGTTGGCCATAATGAGGGAGCCTGATGTGAAATCGATCCCGCCTCGTAATGAACCTGGACTGCTAGGCTCTCCAAAATTCAGTTCACTGGTGTCTCTTAAGAAAATGAAATTAGGTTCCTTCCCATCTTGATTTGGGCTCCTCCAGGCCTGCAGCATTCGGTAGAGGCCAGGCAGAACTGTGTGTCCAAAATTATCCGAATAATAGTTTTAATCAGATATCGATACCATGATGGTAGGGATGGTCAACTGTGTGGGGACCAGATGCCATTTTTCTGCTCTCCCCATGGGACCCATCTCCTGCCCAAAGCAAGTCCAAAGACCTCCATTTCCTTCCAGAGCCCCTCTCGAAATAGCAACCAGAAGTGATAGATTTTCCTTGGTTGTTTTCTGGGCTGTGAGGCCGTGTTCTGGAATAGTTCATTCTGATGTTTCGCCTGCATCTGTACATCTGCATCACAGCCCGGAAAAAATCCAAGGAAAATCTATGGATACCGGCCATGAAAGCCTTCAACTTCACAACCAAAAGTTACATTGCATCACTTTCTATCACCATTTTGAAAAGGAATGCTGTGAACATGGAGGTCGTGGAGTTATGCAGGTGAGGTTGTGTTGAATTTTTATATGTTGAGGGGGTTACTGTGAGGTTTGGGGGTAAGAATTGTCTGACATCCTGCCAATTTTTTTTCCCAGTAGCCACTTTCTCACTCTGCTTTATACAACGCCATTACGCATTCAATGTCATTACGCAAGTAGTAGCACTTTCTAAGAGGTAGTGCCAGGTTGGCACCTTCATCTGGGTAGTGCAATCAGTGTGACACTGGTGTAACCCTGGCATGAGGAGTTGTGCTTCTTAAAGGTTGCCAGGCTCCTCCATTTCACTTGGTGGTCAGGCAGTAACAATGCTGGGGTGGGCAAAGTCTGGGTCTACATATGCCCCCCACTTCCAGGCTATTATATTTCCAGACTCCCTGGACCATGCTTTTTTCTGGCACATTTCTGTGGAGAAAATCTGCACAGAATGTTTTCTGCACAGAAAATCCTCTTTTCTGCACAGAAAATCCTGTTTTCTGCATGGAAAATCCTCTTTTCTTTGCATAAAACATTATATTCTCACAGAAATGTGCCAGGAAAAGTATGGTGAAAAATGGCAGAAAATGGCATCATACGAGCCTTCCTACATTTCACAGGTAAGAACCAGGACACATGGGATCATACAACTTCCGAGTGTGGCCAAATTGGCAAAAATTATCAACAAGGAGGAACACACAAGCTAAGCAGTTTGCTTTTCCCGAGCCTAGTAGAAAAGGCAAACTTCAGAAGTGGGGAGAAGAGAGAAACTGGGACGTTTTTAAAGCATTTCAAAAAGTGGGATGACAGAGGATTAATCAAAACTATCCCTGCCAAACTGGGACATGTAAAGGGTATATGGTTTTCCCCCACCACACACAGAATAAATCTCAAATTGCATACTTGTAGTCCTCGAAAACTGCTTAGTTTTTAAGGACTTGGGTCACAGCAGGCAGAGGGGGAAATGGTACAATCACTTGTTTTTAGCCTATTAGAATAAAATTCACAAAGATTTACACCCTTGCCTAGGAATCCTACCATCTTTCAGATGTTGTTGGACTGTAACTTTCATCAGCCCCATCCACCAAAAGTCATGCTGGGGGATGCTGGGACTTGTTGTGGAGCAACATCTGGGAGGAGCAAAGCTGGAGTTAACAGATGTGTTGATTCAAAGAAAAGGGGCAAAACTTACATGGCAGACCATGCAAATAATATATCAGGAGCCGTACACGGCACAAGTATTTATCTCTATGTTTATTTATTTATGCTGTTAGAAAAGTCATTTCTGCTGGTCATCAAATGCCTGGGAACTTTAATATTTCATAGATTTTTGGTTCAGTATATACAAACAAAGACTCTTCTTTCCTTCCAGGCAATTTTTCTTTTCTTCTCGAAATCTAACTCCACACATTCTAACTTCACTCTTTATTACAATGGTTCCCTCTCCTACCTGCAGGCAATGCTTAGCATTCCAAAGACATTCTCTTAAGGTCAATATGAATTAACAGCAAATTTAATTAAAGTTTCCAGTGCTTTTGCTTAAAGTGGTGTGTAATGGGTATCTATTTGGTCTCCCAGTCCCCCCACCGCCCCCCAACACCAACTCAAGCTAGGAGTGGGTTATCAATAATTAACAGCAGTCATTTTAGAAATGGGGGGGGGATTAGAGAGAATGAAAATGCGGAAAAAGTGGAATTATTTCACAAGTGACTGGAAGAGTAGATGGGGAAATTCCACCCCCTCCTCTTCCCACTGCTGAGTTAATTGAATGCAACCGAATTTTGCACTTTGAACTCAAATTTGTAGCCATTTAAATAATGTGAGGATGAGGAGGAGAGAAGGAGAGAGAAATTGGGACATTTGAAACCCAGCTGAAAAAGTGGAACAACATCAGATTAATTGGGACTCTCCTTGCAAAATCAGGACAATTGGAGCATATGCGTTAGAAATGTGGGGATTCCATAATCTTATCTGTAACTGTTCTGTATTCATGATTGCTACTTTGGACTTTTTTGGATGTTGATTTACCACTCCAGAAGGCTCGTAACACTTGCGACGCTGCTGCGCGGCAGGGGGCCTGTTTCGTACGACATCGTCCCCCTGCCGAAATCAACTGTTTCAGTTCCGTGAGAGATTGGAGGCAGCCGCACCATATTTGGCCATTTTTTACTCACAGAAGTTGCCCGCGAATAAAAAATAGCCAAATATGGCGCAGCTGCCTCCAATCTTTTGCGGAACTGAAACAGCGTTGTACGAAACAGGCCCCCTGCTGCGCAGCAGCATCGTGAGTGTTACGAGCTTTCTGGCGCGGTAAATCAATGTCCGAAAAAGTCCTTAGTCATGATTGTGACACTATTGCCACAATCATAACTCATGCCCCCCAAACCTTGAAAATCATAGAATCATAGAGTTGGAAGAGACCGCAAGGGCCATCTAGTCTACTTTAACAGGCATCAACAGCATGGGGAGAAGGAAGTCCATTCTGCCAGTGATCAGAGCATAGGTGAATGATGTTTCTGTGAAGCCGGGGTGTGTGTGTGTCACATAATTAAGGCTACTTAATTAAGTACAGATTGCCCTCCCCCGTGTATCCACAGAGCCAAAATCCATGGTTTCAGTTATCCATGGAACACAAAATAGGGACACATACCATAGAGTTGCACTGGAAAATGCCTAGAGATGGATCCTCTCTAGGCATCTTCTAGGTCCTCCAATGCAACTCTATGTTATGTTTGTAGCGGAAGTCCTTTATTTTAATAGGGTTTGCTACTATCTGTGAATTCCTTTACAAATGGTAAGTCCAGGAATGTATCCCTTGTGGATACAGGGGGTGACCTCTATACTTAACTACATAGATGGTGTAGAATACTGGCTAACAACAACCCCACGGCACTGCTGTTCCATAGATGGCCCTGGCTGCTATTTTTCACACTAGCTGAATCTTCCAATAACTTATCAAAGTTACCCCTATGTAGACCTCTTTGCTAAATGATGCACACACACACAAATAATTTTTTCTGGTGCTATTTGGAGGCTTCTTTCTGGCTGCTCCTCGATGGAGTCAGGGTGACGGTCTAGATGGGCCATTTTGCTGATGCTGCAAAGCAGTTCTTAACTTCTTATGCAAGTGGTTGACTATGCCAAGACTACAACTGGGAAACTGCCAGAAGTTTGGCTGGGAATGGGCATCAGTGCTTGGCCTGAATGCCACACTCTGTTGCCATCTTGTTTGGATTTACCGTAAGCACATCTCCAGGCTTCGAACATCAAAAGAGACCTGGGTACTGTACAGACTGAACTAATGAGACAGATTGGCACCAGATCAAACTCCAACTTTCTTCTTCTTTTTTTTAATAAGCCTTCCTGATCATCCCTTATTGCTTTGCAGAAGAAGTTGTGGTTAGCAGAGAAGTCTCTTGGGGTGCAGTTTAGCTCCATTTCCACTTCTTGGCTTTGTCACAAGAAAGAAACCACTCTACTGCACCCTCCAGAAGTCCTGATTTAGCAGGGACAATCCTGACTAAGCCTCTGAGTTCCCACTTTTTCAGCTGCTTTTCAAATGTCACGGTTTCTTTCACCGCCTCCCACATCCCCACAGTGTCCTCAGCTTACTTCAATTGCTGCAAATTGAGTTCAAAGTGCAAAACGGATTTTCCCTTCAGCAGAGGGACTGGAGAGGAGGAGGTGGGGTTTGCCCTTCCCAGACAGCTCAGGCAAAAGCAAACTGCTGCATCATCTCCTAGCTTGTGTGCTCATGCTCATTAATAACTTTTTGCCATCTTGTCCACATTCTGATGTTGCTTGGCCACATGTCGGGTATCAGCTTTCCCAAACTCATAGAGCCCAACAACATTATTAAAGTAGTGTCCAAAAATGCTGTAATTCCACGAATGAAGATAGCAGGAACATTGTGGCATTATAATACTTATTATCACACATAGCTGTAATCATGCAAAAGAAACTCCACAGAATTATCACATGAAGACCACTAGCGCTTCAAAAACGGGAGTTTACCTCCATGATTTGGCATGGGCGAGATTTCAGCAGTTCTTGCGAGAAGACACGAGCATGCTTAAAACTAAAAAAAAAAACCAAAAACCCCCACATCTTAATTAACAAAGTAAATGAACACACAAGCACTGAAACAAACCTAAAAATGTGCAAACAAAAGGGGACAGTTCATAAAAAAGAGCATCCTGTGCTTCGTTTTCACATTCTCACTCAGACATTTTCTCGCTGAGGTCTGCTCATTCATGCTGTAATCTCGTGATTACAATGGGACGTAGTTTCGCACACAATCAATAGCACTAAAAGAGCACTGTTGATGATCTATTGATGGCTTGTCCCATGAATGAGAAAGAACTCCTTTTTCACAGATGGAGCATAGAATAGTAACTCGAAGATGCAGACAACGAGCGATAGCCAATCACACTACCTGGACATCTTAATCCCGTGATTTTTGCCACATCTGATAATGTCTCAGGTTTCAGAATCCATCAAAAAACTTTATTGCTGGAAATTCAGAAAGTGGACAATACAAAGTCATTGCTGCAAATGGCAGCCTAATGGATACACTCTAAATTAAAAGCCATTTTACAATCCCCAAACTAGCAGGCTACAAAATCATGGGTCATCCATCATCCACTGACCCCAGCATTCCTTAAACTGAAACCACCATCTTCCCAAGCTTAAGAAAACCCCGTTAATTGCAGCTGCATCAGGATCTCTTCTTTTGCAAGCAAAATCCAAACAGTTACACAGACATCCCCCACAAAAAACAGCTAGGCCCATTAGACACTAAGACCACAGGAAAATAAGGCAGGAACAGAAGCCGAGGGATCCAATCCTGACAGGTACTACTCTACCTGTAGAGCAGAGGAGAGAGGGAGAAAAGTTTCAGTTGGGCTGGGAGGTGGTGCCAAAGATCATTGGGTGTGTATTTTTTTATTTTGCATGCTCTATCCAAAAAGAATGCCAACAGAACTTCATTGAATTCTGCCTTTGCAGTGCCCATGCGCCTCCTTAAAGCAGCTGATAGGTTCACCGCTTGGGGGAGTGGGCATATTGTCTGGGAGATTCTGGGAGGTGGAGTCCCCAAACAGCAACATTTCCAAGTTACTGGCATGAGCTGGATAAAGCTGCCTGCAAACTGGCACTCAGTAGATGGAGCTGGGCATGTTTATCCTGGAAAAGAGAAGGTTAAGAGTGGACCTGATGGCCATGTTTAAATATTTGAAGGGATGTCATACTGAGGATGGAACAAGCTTGTTTTCTCCAACTACAGAGACTAGGATGCGGAGCAATGGGTTCAAACTACAGGAAAAGAGATTCCATCTAAACATTAGGAAGAATTTCCTGACAGTAAGAGCTGTTTGAAAGTAAAATGCACTGCTGCCTCGGAGTGTGGTGGAGTCTCCTTTGGAGGTTTTTAAACAGAGGCTGGGTGGCCATCTGCCGGCCGTGCTTTGATTGTGTGTTCCTGCAGGGCAGGGGGTTGGACTAGATGGCCCTTGTGCTCTCTTCCAACTCTAGGATTCTATGAGTTGAAGGACGAATGTGCAGAGTTATAGCTCACCCTGGCTTCAATGCACTTCATGCAACAGGCAGTATCTAGATTGACCTTTGCTGGCCTCTTTAACAGGCAGAATTGATTAAGCAGTTAACCCAGAGAGTGTGATTTCTCCATCCATCATGAAGACAGGGTGCTCTGTGGCTGGGAAAATGGTGGCCCTAAGCAGCTACACTTACCAGTCACACCTTGCTAAATGAAGAACAAAAGTCGCTCAGCGCTCAATAAATATTTATGGGCACCATGATGAAGGGATGTCTGGAGAGGGTCATATACTGAAGGTGGCTGGCTGAGCTCTGCTACAAGCTAACCCAAGAAACAAATAAACCAAAGCTTGGGAAAGCCTTTTTATTTAACTTCATGCACTGGGATTTATTATATTTTATTTTTTAAAAAAATACTTGCATTGAGTGACTGGTGGGGTATTTTATCACCCTGATGGGAATTCCAATGGAGTGAGGTTTGGCACTTTGGTTAGGGCTGGTGGTAGGGCTTTATGCAGACTTCTTGAATTTCCTGAACGGATTTAGAAATCTAATGTCTCCTCCCAAATGGGACCAACCTACCGACAACCAGAATTTGCCTCTCCCTTTCAGAGTCATAGGGGTTGCCTAGAAGGTCAAAGTACCCCTAAGAAAATTCACAGTGTATGCCTGTTGTCCCCATGAGAGGGGCAAAAAAAAATTGCCACAAACTGCACCCTTAGAGACTTCGTAGTTTTCCGCAAAGTTTTTGACAAACTGCAGGGACATGAGCATTGCTGGTCATGTTAATGACCAATTTGCATCACGGCACATTCTGGGCAAATGCAGAAGTCAAAAACTAATTGGTCCATCATGCAAGCAGGGGCAGTTGTAGAGTCTGGAAGTGCCATTTTGGCATTCTGGAGGAGCAATAGTGCACTTTTTCCGCCACGCTGAGGCAGAAAAAACCCCCTCCCTTCTGCATGATTAAAGTTAAGAGATATACAGAGCAGTTATTATTGGGGGGAATATTAGTGCCCAGTACCTGTGGCCGCCATCTTGATTTGCAGGAGGGGGGTCCATGTGCATGTCAACATGCATCACTTTGCAGAGAACTTTTTTCCCGCAGAAAGCTTGGAGACAAAGGGGAGATGCTGCAAATTACGGGTAATACGTGTCCCAGCACAGTA
This sequence comes from Gambelia wislizenii, assembly GCA_030847615.1. Lineage (NCBI taxonomy): Eukaryota > Metazoa > Chordata > Lepidosauria > Squamata > Crotaphytidae > Gambelia > Gambelia wislizenii. Next base: position 28,016,861 of record JAUMIR010000012.1, on the reverse strand, counting down.
TTCCCACCTATCTAGCTGAGCCCATCGTTTGCTGGGAAATGGGGGTATTTTCATCCCGATAAATTAAATTGTCCCAGTTGCAATGAGCAAGAGATCTGTTAGGACAGGTTTTGTTCCAACTCCAGTTGGTTGGTTAGTTTTAAAAACTGTACATTGATCTGACAAACTATATCTCCCCATGTGAGGCTGCTCAGATCCTGACATCCTTAGAGGAGGTCCCACCACCTTCACCATTATGGTTGGTTGGAACATGAAAGAGGGTCTTCTCAGTGGTGGTCACTGGGCTCTGGAAGTCCCTCCCTAAGGAGGCTAGACTGTTCCCTTCCTTCCACACTGCAGAAAGAATGCAGTTTGACACCGCTTTAACTGCCATGGCTCAATGCTATAGAATTCTGGGATTTGTAGTTTTGTGAGATAGTTAGCCTTCCCTGTCAGAGCGCTCTGGTGCCACAACAAACTACAGATCCCAAGATTCCATAGGATGGAGCCCTGATAGTTAAAGTAGAGTCAAACTGTATTATTTCTGCAGTGTGGCAGATGCTTTGGTCTAGAGAAACTACTCCAAAGCTTGGAAAGTTAATTTCTTAAAGAATAACTTGTTCTGTAACCCCTTTTAAAGTCTCCAAATTTAATTTGATAGGCAGGGGATGAGGATGAAGAGGAAAAGCAGGCTGGATGAGTGTAAAAAGCCTTCGTAAAAAGAGGTTTTGTTGTGAGAAGCTTGTTAACAGAGGCCCATCTGTACTTTAAAAAAGTAAACCTTAGAATTGAAGAGTGGACTAAATTCAATGCACTAACCCCTTTCTTTGTTGCTGCTGATTACATTACTTTTGAAATGTAATTTTATTATATTCTTGTTGCAAAAAACAAAACAAAAACTTCTTTACAAATTATGGAGGAAGAGAAAGGTTGGGAAATGTTCCATGTGAATCCATATATATATATATATTTACATACGCTTGGGTATGTTTCCTTTCCCAGTGTGCTGATTGCCCACTTAGGAAATATACCCAACCAATCGCCTCCCTCCTCTCCCTCCCTCAGCCAATCACCACCCACATGCAAATTCCCTCTCCACCTCACAATCCGCTCCTGCCACTCAATCTGCAGCTATGCCCCCAGCCTCACAAGGGCATCTCCCTCCTCTCACTCTCTCAGCCACTCACCACCCACATGTAAATTCCCTCCCCACCTCACAATCCACTCCTGCCACTCCATCTGCATCTACACCCCCAGCCTCACAAGGGCATCTCCCCCTTCTCACTCCCTCAGCCACTCACCACCCACATGTAAAACAATGCAAGGCGAACCATGTGGACCTTTCAAATCTACTATAATGGCATACATTATGCTGGGTGCAACTAGCATCTGTATAATTTTTAAAACGTTGCTTTTTCAAACATGGGAGGGGACAGGAGGAACTGAGAGCTTGGAAGTATAGCTGGGGGGTATGGTTGTTGTAATCCCCCAAGAAAGTAACTTTCCCAACCTTTCTCATCCTCCAAGAGAGGCAGTTATAGAGCCATACATCCAAACAGGAAAACTTCTCTTGACAGGGTTCATATAATTCATCTGCAGCTCCTTCCTAATTGCTGACATCTGAGAGCCATTACAATATTGATGTAGAACATCTTGGTGTGGGTGTGGGTGTGCGTGTGTGGGTGTGTGTTCAAAGGAGAACATTTTGGCATTGCTCCTGAAAGGCTCCTTGGGATGGGTTCATGACTGTGGACTACTCCCTCGGAAATGTCCTGTGACCCAAGTCCGGATCTGTGGGGGACGGGGCAGACACAGAGCATTAATCTTTGGCATGTGGAACCCATGGGTTTGGGATGCAGGGAAAGAACAGAAGCATAGCTGAATTTGTCAAAGATTCTGGACATCTATGGAGAATGGGATCATCCATGGCTATTAGACAAAAGACATGCAGGAGAAAGACTCCTGTTTGAGATGGTTCTGGGTTTTGCCATGCCAGGAATTGCAAATACTTTTGTAAATATGTCTGAGATTGTGCATCATGCTTACAAAGTGCAAATCTACACTCACGTAGTTATTTGGTCTTTGCAATACTCCACCCATGTGCCAGTGTTGTGTAACCCACTATGTATCTGTCCATGTGACTGTTTATTCTCCCATTGTGCAATAGAGGATGTACAATGTCATGGATGTCATACTGAGGATGGAGCAAGCTTGTTTTCTGCTGCTCCAGAGACTAGGACACAGAGCAATGGGTTCAAACTCCAGGAAAAGAGATTCCACCTAAACATTAGGAAGAACTTCCTGATGGTAAAAGCTGTTCAGAAATGGAATCTGCAGCTGCCTTGGAGTGTGGTGGAGTCTCCTTCTTTGGAGGTTTTGAAACAGAGACTGGATGGTCATCTGTCAGGAGGGCTTTGATTGTGTATTCCTGCATAGCAAGGGGTTGGACTAGATGGCCCTGGTGATCTCTTCCAACTCTATATGCTTCTATGATTCTAATGGCTGTTTTCTCAAGCCCAGTGAATGAAAAGGTGTGTTTAAAGCATAGATGAATAGCTATGCAACAACTGCATGGATGATATTCAGTGGGTTAAGCCTGACCCATTCAACCAGTTGTTGAATGATGAACCATAGAATCATGAGCATTGGAAGGGACAGTGAAGGCCATCTGTTTCAACCCTCTGCCATGCAGGAATTGATAAGTAAAGTACACCAGAGAGATTCCCACCCAATATCTGTTTGAAGACCTCAAAGAAGGAGAGTTCACCACTTCCAAAGCAGTTTATTCCAACTCTTACCATCCAAAAGTTCTTCCTAATGTTTAGCTGTAGATTCTTTTCCCTGTAATACCAATCCATTGGGTTACACACTGGACTCTGGAGTGAACAACCCTTGCTCTATCTTCTACGTCCCATCCTTCCAGATGTTTCAAGATGGCTCCCATGCCACCTCTCAATCTTCTCTTCTCCAAGCTAACCATATCCACATCTCTATGCCATCTTTTATCAGGCTTGGTTCCCAGACCCTTTACCATTTTGGTCAGCTTTCCCTGAACACATTCCAGCTTGTTGATCACCTTTTTTGAACTTTGGTGCCCAGAACTGGACATAGTATTGTAGTTTAGGTCTAACCAAAGCAGAACAGAGTGGTACTACTACAGTATTTCTCTTGCTCTGGATACTATACTCCTCTTAATGCAGCCTAGAACTGCATTAGTTTTTTGGGCTGCTGCATCACACCGTTGGCTCATGTTTAGCTTATGGTCTACCCAAAGATACTTTTTTATCAGGTACTATTTATTGGGATTATGAAAAAAGTATTTGGATCTGGTGGTCTCAGTTAGCAGAGCAAAATATAGCACGTCAGCAGAAGATTTCTAATGTCAGTACAGCTAAGCCAGTCCGCAAGATGTTGTCCATCCTGTATTGCCTTTAAGATACTTCTTGTTGCCATCAAGGTAGTTCTGTAGCCATTACGGTACTTATGTTTCCACGTGTTTAGTATGCACATAATCTCCAGCTATCTCAATTTGGCAGGAACTGTCCCAATTTGTCATCCCACTTTCTTGGCCGCTTTTAAAATGTCCCGGTTTCTCCCTTCTCCTCCACTTTCCTCCTTTGTCTTACTTCAGTTGCTGTAAACTGAGTTCAAAGTGCAAAGGTAGTTTGCAGTCAATTAACTCAGCAGAGGGGAGATGAGGCGAGGGGGCAGAATTTTGTCCTTCCCAATAGGCTCAGGTAAAAGCAAACTGCGGCAGGTTCTCCTAGCTTATCTGTTCTTCATCATTAATAATTTTTACCATTTTGTCTACACTCTGATGCCCTAGTTTTCCTCTGTGAAACATTGGAGGGTACGGGAAAGCTGAAAAGTGAGAGATTTACTCTGATGTTCTTGATTCCAAAAAAAGTGTTTGTTAAGCCACGTTTTTGTAGGAAAAAAAATTGTTTTATTTAGCTGATGCTTTTTGGGTATGAACACTTCTTCACGAACTGATTTTTCTACTCTCTTTCCTGTGTCAAAGCCAGGATTCTGAATGTAAAATGATATGTATGTGGAAGTGACAAAATGAACTGGTAGCAACCATCTATTGACTAAGCAAGAGATTTCTTTAATTCATGTGGATATGTTATGCTGTAAATCACAATTGAGTAGCAAAAGTGATCAATAGGTTTGGCCATTGCCCATCCAGATTGGGCAGAGCTAAGCTTTAGATATGGACATGGGGTATCATCCTTTTCCGTCCTGCTCTTCCAAGGTTTGGAGTCTTGGCTTGCATGTGCTTCTCTGTTATGTGTGAAGTGTTATCTTTGTAGCTCCCATGAGTATTATTAACTTCAAGGATGTGGCTACAATCCAGAGAGGTTGTTTCCAAGTTTATCGAGAACATTCAGCTTGGCGTCTTGCCTTTTCAGAGATAAATGTGGGCTTTGTTTGTTCTTTTCTTCAAAAAAGAGCCCTAGATGGCAAGCCACAGGCAAATACAGAATAATCGTGTCTCAGCTCCTCCTCATTATAACCCAAGTTAACAGTTTTATAGCTCCTCCACCAATGCAAGAAACATGATCTTGTGGGATCTTGTGTGAAGACAGAGGGCAGCTCTTTCTCTCTGAGTGTATCCATACTGCAAAATTATAGCAGTCTGTTGTCACTGTAAGGCCCATAACTCTGTCCTATGGAATCCTGGGATTTGTAGTTTTATGACTTAGCAAACCCCACTCCTGTGCTCACCTGGCCAATCAGCTTTGCACATCCTCTCATATAGGGAAGCGATTCAAAGTGAATCGCTTGTCCTAGCAAGCAAAAATGCACACTGCCCTTGCTATTTTTTTAAAAAAAAACTACGGGAAAAGCTGCCAAGGCTTTTCCAGCGTTGTTTTTGCCATTTTGGGGGTCCCCTCCTTGCGAATACAGTGGATTGATGTGGGAACCCAGTGGATTCCATGAGGTTTATTTTCACCGTTTAGACAACCCCACAGGCAGGTTTGCATGGGAAAGTCTGTCCCAGGAATGTGGAATATTCAGAGTTTCTTACCTGTGTCCTTTCACTCCTGCAGAAATCTGATGCCCAGAACCTTGGAGGGCCAGATCACCATGGAAAAAACGCCGAGTTACTTCGTGACCAAGGAAGCCCCCAGGCGCATCTACAACATGTCCAGGGACACCAAGTTGATCGTGGTGGTACGCAACCCGGTGACCCGAGCCATTTCGGACTACACGCAGACACTTTCCAAGAATCCCACTATCCTGAGTTTCCAGGCCTTGGCCTTCAAGAACCTGAGCACCGGACTCATCGACACCACCTGGAGTGCCGTGAGAATTGGCATTTATGCCAAACACCTGGACAATTGGCTGCGGTATTTCCCCTTGTCGAAATTCCTCTTTGTCAGCGGGGAGAGGCTCGTGAGTGACCCAGCGGGGGAGATGGGCCGCGTCCAAGACTTCCTGGGTCTCAAGCGGGTGGTGACAGATAAGCACTTCTACTTCAACGAGACCAAGGGCTTCCCTTGCTTGAAGAAACCCGAAGGGAGCAGCAGGCCCCGGTGTTTGGGGAAATCCAAAGGGCGGCCGCACCCCAAAATTGACCAGCAGGTCATCCAACGCCTGCAGGAGTTCTACAGACCATTCAACATGAAGTTCTATCAAATGACAGGGCAAGACTTTGGGTGGGATTGACTGAGAGAACTCTTTGCACAAAAAGCGGGGACATTGAACATGCTCCGAGGTGAAGTTGTGGGGGCTTCGTGGCCCCATTTAGCAGGCCCACAAGTGAGATCCTGATCCCCTAAAACCCATTACGTGCTGCAGTGCCTATGGTTCTAGGGTAGACTTCTGGGTCTAGGATGAATCGCCTCCTCTTCTTTCTAATTTATATCACCTCTTGCCAGTAAGGGAGAAATGTACTCTTCACCGAGGAGAGATAAAGTATTTAAGATGGTCTTTTTTTAAAGTCAGCAACAGCAAAATAAGAGTAAGCAAACCAATTATGGGGAGCTCAAATCCAACCAATTTTCTTCCAAATAAACCTGGCTAATATAGACTGAGCATCAAAGTTTTTGAGTGTGAGTGTGTATCTGTGTATGAATGTGTGTGAAGAGGAGAGAGGATGATGACGGTGATAGATGTAATCCAGTGTGTTCTTCTGCAGATGCCGAGAGCTTGGGAAAGTTACAGTAGGACCCCCATATCTATGGGTGATTGGTTGGGGGGGGCGTGGATACCGAAAACTGTGGATAACAGTGAATGCCATTGAAAATAATGGGACGTCTGGTTTAAAATACCATAGATTTGCCTTGGAGGACCTAGAAAATGTCTAGAGAGGATGCCTCTCTAGGCATTTTCTAAGAAGACTCTATGGTAAGTGAGCTGTTTTGTGTCCCACTGATAACTGAAACCTCAGATATTGGTTCCATGGATACAGGGGTCTATGCTGTATCTTTTTTTTTTATTGCATTTCCTAAAATTGCCCAGCCAGCATGGCCAGTGGTCCTGACGGATGTGTGTGGGGTGTTATAAGAATTGTAACACCAGCAAGAATGTCCTGATGAGTATCGGGCTCTACCAGTGTACATCGTGTCCCAATGTGGATCCAGCTCTACTGATGAGGGCATTGTGGGGCATTTTGTGGGAGCAAAACATTTTTATTTTATTTTATTGCAATGTGAGGGTGTACCCCTCACACACACACCCCATTGCCCACCCCTGAACTGTAGCCAGTGATACTATCCTATGACAAAACTTTTTGGAGACGAGGCAAAGAATCTGTTTTGGATTGTTGTTGTGTGTGTTTTTTTTCAAGATAGATTTGGCTAATGCAGACCCATATGTATACACATATTTATTTATGGGTTCTTACTGAGTTTCTGGGAGACCTCCTAGCAGCTAATAAAAGGGAAATAACAAAAAGCCACTCTGAACCGACTCCGCAAACGTTTACAATTGTTTTTTCCTCTTTGTAAAAGTCAGGCCATGCAAAACCTTGGGCTGGGATGGGTGCTTCCAGGAGCAAAATGGAAACCCGGGACTTTGTACTATCTGATCATATGGAGGGGGCCAATCATTCCCTTGAGGGAAATCCAGTGAGGTTCTGCATGTTTAAGTTCCTGTAACAAGAGGCTTATCGCTCTTTGTTTTCTCCGCCTCTTCATGGGGCAGTAATTTTGTTCAGGTGATGCTTAAGGGCTCTTAAGCCTCCTCTGAAGCCCGGACTTATTCAAGGCCCCTTCAAATGGCTTGTTAATCTGTTTACTGAAAAAACAAAGAGCGCAGTGACATGGATCAAATGGATGTCTGACTCAAGCCTCTCCCGCTTGCCTGGTTTCCTGTTCTAAAAGGAAGGCTTGGAAGATTTGTACACATGTACACACATACACATACAGTGCAATGCTTTTGTGTCACTGGAATTACTGGCTTCTGAGACCAGCAGTGAGAGGAAGCCGTTACAGATGGGAATGGATGAGAATTTCGGTTCAGTTCGCCCTCGGTGGCGGCTGGTGTTTCTGATGGCCATAGTGTAGGAAATTTGCCCTGGGTGTTAAGGGAATCTTGTAGCATGTTGGGACTTTATCAGACGCAGCAAAAATCGCAGGATTATGACACCATGGTAGCGTAAGTGGCCACAGCTATTGCATGACATTGTCATCGCCTTGTGGTTACCCCAGCCGCAAATAAGGTGCTCCTTTTAATTTTTAGAGGCTTGTCTGATAATTTCTTAAAGGTGCTGCTAGATTCCTCTCCCTCCCTCCCTTTCTCCTTTTTTATGCTGCAAGAAACTAACATGGCTACTTCTTTCAAAGCCCTCCAAATGATAACTTTTCTTCACAGGGGAGATATTCTATCCCCTTTGACCATCCTGGCCTATATGCCTTGGAGATCCTTGGAGAGTTCTGGGCAGTTTGAATGGGCAACGTTGGGTTAGAGGAACCCATAGGTTTGTCTCATTGGGTGGGAACGTGGTCCGCCCCTACAAAACCAGGGGGTCAGGACACTTTTTGGGGGTAGGAAGGTTGGCCTCTCAGTTGAGGCAACCAATCTCCACACCCAGCCCTGATGGAAGTGGCCGACCCATGGGGAGGCAATGTTGGATGTTAGAGCCCAGCTAGGGCATCGTGGAGCCGGGGCGGGGAGAGGGCTCAGTTGTCACTTTGGCCAACTTCCCCCCACATGATAGACTGCGCCCTGCTTGTTTAGGTTTTGTTTCCAGCCGTGTGACATTCGACCAAATTATTCTCTGCCGAGGGCTTTAAAAATTCCCAAGAGCCCTTGAATGGCGGGCAGTTCCGATGGCGATCCTCTTTTTCAGCTGAGTACTTTCATTCACAGGCCCGGAGCCATTGATATGCAAAGTGACTCCGGGCTCCCAGCTCTGAAAGCTGGTTTCTGTCTCTGCTTTGTGAAGAAAAAGAAAAGGGGGGGAATTAGGATAGAGAAGGTCTTCCCCTCTCTCTCCCCGCCCCCTTTTTCCCCCCCAAAAAAAGAAAGGCCTGGAACCTCCAAAGGGGACACAATGCCATATAGAGTGGCGCTTTTCAACCAACTGAAGCGACCCCCGAAAGGCATTGAAAAGCGAGCTTTGGCTTGCAAACTCATTAAGGCCTCTCAATGGGTTTTTTCCCTTGGCAAAGGCCCGGCCCCGGAGGCCGCCCGCCCGGATTAAGACTTCTGAAGTGTTACATGAACCCCCTGCTTAACCTAATTGCTGCCCCACAGCTCAGAGGGTCAAGTCTTTTTGCATTCATGGCATTGAACAGGCGCCACTTGTGGGGCTGACCAGGTGAAGCCTCTACTTCATTAGATAGGGACAATAAAAACAACCCCATGGAAGGGGGAAGACGAACTTGAGCAGAGGCGGGAATGGTAACCCAGGGAAGGAAAATGGCTACTGCTTTCCATAGGAATTCCTGCTGGTATTCAAAACAAGGGAGCCAGTGTGGCCTTGTGGGCTGGACTACAACTCCAGAGACCAGAGTTCGAATCCCGGCTCAGCCATGAAACCCACTGGGTGACCTTGGTCAAGTCACACTCTCTCAGCCTCAGAGGAAGGCAATGGAAAACCTCCTCTGAGTAAATCTTGCCAAGAAAACCCCATGATAGGGTCAGCGTAGGGTTGCCAGAAGTTGGGGATGAGTTGAAAGCACACAACAACAACATAATTCAAAACAATGACCACAAAACCGATGACCACTAGGAGATCTAGAGGGTTAAAGTGTTGCAAAATGAAGCATGGGGGAGGGTGGGAATGGTGGGCAACCTCACCATTGGCCTTGTGGAAAAACCAATCAGGAATATGGCCATTGCCCACTGGGTCCATTTCAAAAGGCATGCATTTTCAGTGAGTGGCATTGGCTGCAGCAGTTTGCTTTTGCCTGAGCCTACTGGGAAGGGCAAGATTTTCCCCCTGATTAGCCCCCACCCCATGCTGAGTTGTTGAAGTGAAAGCTACTTTTGCATTTTGAACTCAGTTTGCAGCAATTTTTAAAGAAAAGCCTCACATGTTTTAATTGGTTTTTAGTTAGTTGTTTTATGTTTTTAAAGTGTGGTGGGTCAAAATGAAGGGAGGAAGGAAGGCATTACCATAATGTAAAAGTAATCATGTTAACCCCAAATAACTAGTTTCTTCTAAGTAACTCTTTCAAATGTTCCCCTGCACAGGAAAATAAGAGAACAGTTCTTGCATTCTTTAAAGGATGTGCCACTGCTGGAATTGCTTTATGGAGGAACATTGTGGTGACCAAACCACGTCATTCCACATCTGGTGTCTCCAAAGCTCCCCAAGGTCTGCTGGGACAGAGGTTGTGGAAGATGAATTTACCCCAGATGTTACAATGGCCTGGATCCTTTTGGCAATCCCAGCTAGTGTAGGCCCATTGAAACAGTGGGCTTTGCACAAAAATTGACACCTCTTCTAGCAACTGATTTCATGGCTCTACTTCAGTTGGGCCTAACCAATAGGATCTGGGCCCTGGTGATTCTTTATTGCAGGGTGGGCAACTGTGGAAAGGGTGGGGGACATTTTTCAACCCGGCGCCCACTCAGGGGGCTGCATTGGCGCGTTTCTGTGCACACAATGTCTCTTCCAGCTGCTGTTTTGGCCAATTTCTGGCTCATTTTTTAAAATGTCTCATGTTTCAGGGAGGGTTTTGGAAGATCAGGGGAAGCAAACTTTTGTGATTTGGGTGCATTTGGGGTGATTTTAAGGCAAAAAAAAAAAATCACCTGTAAATTAGACTGGGGCCTGGGGGCATTAGAGGGCTACTGGAGGGGGTGCACATGGCCACACTTTGCCCACCCTGTTTTATTGGCATGTTATGGCCAAATAAACGCCATTTCCTCATATGTGATTAAATTGCCTGTGGCTGTTTTCAGTTTGATCCTAAGGAGGCGCTGTGGAAATTGTCCCTTGGCCAGGAATATGCTGATTGTGAAGCAATCGACAATGGAGAAGGGTCACATCTCCTTCTCAGCCTCTTCCCATCCACCCCAAAGCAGCCTGGGTTTTCTGCTGGGATCCCCACTGTTTCAACATTTGGGGAGGTAAAGTGTCAGGCCCATTCACCCTTTCTGGCAGGGTCAGTGACTGATCATGTGACCTTGTCACTCACCCGTTGCCGGTTCTATCTCCCCGGGCTTTCTTGTCATGTGACCCTGTCAAGCGTTTGGACAGAGGCCAGCGTTTGCTGTCAACAGAGATTAACTTGCATGGGGGGTGGGATTTACCCACATTGGTAAGAATCACTTTGGTACGGGAAGGCGTTGCATTTGCTTGTACGCTACTTGACTTCTGCTAAATCCATTCCTATTTGCAAAGCACCATCCGCCACAATGAAAAAATGGCTGAAATCTTGCTGGTGTCATTGTCATTTTTATGCGCCTTCAAGTCAGCTCCAACTTATGACAACCCTATCCTAGATAGCTGGATTTATTCAGAGGGAGTTTGCCATGGCCTTCCTCTTAGGCTGAGAGAGTGTAACTAGCTCACGGTTGCCCAATGGGTTGTCATGGCTGAACATGGATTCAAATCCTGGTCCCCCAGAGTCCTAGCCCAACATGCAAACCATGACACCACGATGGCTCTTGATTGTTATGTACCTTCCAGTAAATTGTGATTTGTGGCAACCCTTTCATAGAGTTTTCTTGTGAAGATTTATGTAGAGGAGATTTGCCATTGCCTTCCTCTTAGGCTGAGAGAGTGTGACCACAGGTTGAGGTCACACTTCCCAACCTGGAGACCACAAACCCCATAGAATCACACTGGCAGTCACCATAGAGTTGCACTGGAGATGACTAGAGAGGTGTCCTCTCTAGGTACAACTCTATGGTAACTTCTGGCAGACGTTACCATAGAGTTGTGCTGGAGGTGCCTAGACAGGCAGCCTCTCTAGGCATTTCCTAGGCTCTCCAGTGTGATTCTATAGTGTTTGCTATTACCTGTGGTTTCAAGTATTTGCGGTAAGTCTAGGAATGTATGTATTCCCTGCAGATACGGTGGGCAACTTGTATATGTAACCTCCAACTGTGGTAGTTTTGGTGCTGGCTCTCACAGACATACCCAAGAAAGGATGAAGAGGATGCTGTCCTGAGCATGATACCATACTGGAGCATTCTCCAAGAATGTCCAACCACTTGTGTAGTGGCACCAGTAAGACACCAACACAATTCCAGACTACGACAACTTCAAAACTCCTGGTGGAGGCTCTACTCAGCCTTCAAGCTCCCAGAAGCTCCTTGGGGTCTTAGGAGTGTTAACCGATGGCATCTCAGTCCCCTTGGATAAACGAACGAGCGATTAAGGCAAATGTTGGTACAATGTGGCCCCCAAAGGAATCCAGTCATTCCCAGAGATGGAGGAAAAGAGGAATGGTTTCATTCTTGGGGCTGAGGCTTGTTCCTTTCCATCCAACAAAATATTCAAGGAATGTAACACAGACCAGAGAAAACCAGAAGAAAGGGAGAGCGCACCAGCCACTTCCCAGCTCACCCAGTTCCACCACTTGTCTGCTGGTTTGAATTGCTGTGTAAGCTTCCGACACAGAATAAACTCATGCCATATTAAAGAGGAGGGGGAGGGAATGCCCAAGCCTTGGGAGAAGATTGAGGGAGGGGGGTTATAATAACCATAGCCACATGTCCATGAGTTGTTTCCAAATCCCGTCAAGTTGAAATATGTGGAGTGGGTCCGTGTAACCACTATCACATGGTACCATCTTCAGCGAGCCTATAAAGGTCCAGGAACTGAGCTGGCAGATGAAACCTAGCAGCCTCTTTTAAGGCTCAAATAAGTTCAGGCACTTTGGGTTTAATGTCGGTCTAATTGCTCCTCAGACTGGGAAGCACTGGCAGTGTGTGTGTGGATGTGTGTAAGGAAGGAAAATCCAGCTTTCGGATGGAGCCAAGGTCATGTTTTGCTAATTTGGCTTCTCTACCCCACCCGCACCCCAGCATTTCCATCTTCTCTTCACATGCGTTCATGACTGGACATGATTTGCCCAGCAAACAAAGGTGGCTAATTTATTCCTCTGCAGTCCATCCATGATGGGCCATCTGCCATTGTGATTTGAAATTTGACAGGGGCCATGGGTGGCGAGGAGAGGTGGTGTGGTGGGGGAAGTGTTGGACAGGATGGGGTCAGTACTGGTTGAAGACACAGATCTCCACATTGTTGTGCCAACCTCCCAACCTCTGGATCAGGGAGAAGATCAAACCAGCCATTCTGTGGTCTTCTGTTCTTGTACAAGAGAGAGAAAGAGGCCTGAGGTGTCTTTGTGGGAAATCTGTTTATTGCTCTTTTGCTTTGTGAGCCTGCTCTCTTCCCTGAAAAGCTTGGAGCAGAGAGCACCGAAAAAGTGATAATGGCCAATGAGAAAACAGGACTCAGAAATAACAGGTTGGAAATAAGACATTGCTAGCAATTGACTCCCTTTTTCAAAGGGTATAAATACATTGGCCTGAGTTCAATTGCTAGTCCCAAAATGGAATAGCCCCGCTGAACCCATGGGGTTGCCCTACAGATGGACAGACCATTTGGCAATTAATCATAGAATCATAGAATTGTAGAGTTGGAAGAGACCACAAGGGCCATCCAGTCCAACCCCCCCTGCCACTCAGGAATCACGATCAAAGCATCCCTGATCCAATGGGTCTACTTTAGTAGGAACTAATCCAAAGGATTCAGGCCGTTACGTGATGATTGTCACTTCACGAGAGCTAAATACACTCCTCTGCTATATAACTGAAATGTCTTAATTTTTACAGCTACACATTGTGTGGCTTCACCCACTGGTGGAGGAGGAATATCACATGGTTCCAGTGCTGGCGTGTACTGTTAATGGGCGTTCAGGCAGGAACAAGGGGCATGGGGGGAGTCATGCCCAGGAACACATTGTTTGCATCTAATGCAGTTTGACACCACTTTAAGTGCTGTAACTCCATCCTATGGGATCCTGGGCTTTGTAGTTTTACAGGTCTTTAGCCTTCTCTGCCAAAGAGCACTGGTGCCTCACCAAATTACCAGTCCCAGGATTCTGTAGGATGGAGCCAGGGCAGCTGAAATAGCATCAAACTGTGTTATTTCTACAGTGTAGATGTACCCACCGACCTCATTAACTGAGGTACACCGGTATTCCCAGTATGGAGAAGATCAAAGTTTGTCCACCTGCCATGAGAGTAGTAAAATGAAGAGTTTGTTGGGTGCAGAGGGGAGGAAGAGGAGGTGGCAACTTTTATTCAGCACTAAGTCAGTTGAAAGCATAGGGATCTGAACCTAGATTTTTCAGAGTGAAATACAGTGAGCCCTTGGTATCCTCTGAGGTTTGGTTCCAGGACCCCCTGTGGATACCAAAATCCGTGGATGGGACTTGAGCATTATGTACAACAGCATAGTAAAATGGCACCCCTTACATAAAATGGCAAACAGCGGGGTTTGCTTTTTGGAATTTTTTTGGGGTGTGTGTGATATTTTCAAGCTATGGATGGTGGAATCCGTGGATACAGAATCCGTGGATACAGAGGGTTGACTATACTCAAAGCTCTAAATTTGGATGGATCAGTCGGCCTGTTTTGGTTTCTTCCACATTCAACCGGTTTCCATTTCAAGATCCTTCCATCCCAAATATGGAGACACCTATGAATTTTGGCAAATTGATATCAAATACAAATGGAAATGAAATCCTCAGCCCTTTCAAATACTTCCATGTCAGTGGGACAGTGACTCCACACTCCATTCTAGTCCATACTTTACAAGAGTTATCCAGCATGCCAAAGCCTATTCTAACCCAGCAACTTGGGTTTAGCTGACTGCTTGCTGTGTAAGTGGGGCAGTGCGTTCATCCCAGCTTTTGGTGTGCTCATTAAAGGACCTATGCAAGGCATTGGACCTCTTACAAAAATGGGGCTCACAACCTTAGCTAATGCCTTTACAGTTCACATTAAAACCTGGATCCAATTCACCACCTCCCTGCCATGGAAGCCACCCATGGCAGTCACTAATGCCATGTCCCTCAGAGCCACACCATCCTAGAATAATAGAATCATGGATTGGAAGAGACCCCAAGGGCCATCCAGTCCAACCCCCTGCCATGCAAGAATACCCAATCAAAGCATTCCTGACAGATGGCCATCCAAGCTCTGCTTAAAACCCCCCAAAGAAGAAGACTCCACCACACTCCCAGGCAGTGTATTCCACTTCTGAACAGCTCTTACTGTCAGGAAGTTCTTCCTAATGTTTCGGTGGAATATCTTTTCCTGGAGCTTGAGTCCATTGCTCCATGCCCAAGTCTCTGGAGCAGTAGAAAACAAGCTTGCTCCATCCTTAGTATATATGACATCCCTTCAAATATTTAAACATGGCTATCATGTCCCCTCTTCACCTTCTCTTCTCTATGCTAAACATGCCCAACTCCCTAAGCCGTTCCTCATAGGGTATCCTGGCATATTGGACTACAACTCCCATCACACCTCACCCAACATGGCCTCCTTCTCGGTTGGGGATGGTGGTGGGAATGTAGGCCAGCGATCCTGGAGTCTACCAGGTTGCAAGGGGAGAGGAAGACTAACCTTCAGGCTTATAAATCCCTTGCTCTTGGAAGGAATTACACTTGAAAGTCAAAATCTGGGAGTGGGGCTGGCAGGAGAGACCGGAGTCATCTCCCTATTTTCTCTTCCCTGAATCATGGAAAATTCTGCAGGACCACAAAAACCTCACAGCTTCAGTACTGTGTGCCTTTCCCCGACATACTGGGGACAGATGGTGAAGAGGAAGAAAAAAGAACTCAGAACTAAACGGAGGGATTTTGCAAGGATGTTCTGTTTAAGAGGGTGAAAGAGTAGAGGGGTGGGGAAGAGAAGGCACAGGGAACAGTCAGCCTTTAATTAAGAACCTGGGAATCCATTCCCAGCTGGTTAGCATTGCTGGCCCATATTGGAATGGTTTAAGAGAAATGTTCTGCTGCAGTGATTCTCCGGCTCTTTCATCACGCTCTTGCTTTCTTTTACACACATACACCCCATTCTTTCTGCCCCAGGGTAATGGGGGAGGTCTGCACCCCAACCCCTCATGAGATCTGGTTTGTATCTCAGTTTGCAATATCATTTACAAACCATTCTCTCCTAGGGACAGGACCTCAAGGCAAAGTTACACCACATGTGACAGCCAGAAAAGCCAGTGCAATTCTAGGCTGCATCAATAGGAGTCCAGTATCTAGATCAAGAGAAGTAACAGTGCTACTCTATTTTGTGTTGGTCAGACATCACCTGGATGGAATACTGTGTCCAGTTCTGGGCACCACAATTCAAGGAGGATATTGATAAACTGGAACATGTCTAGAGGAGGACAACCAAAATGGTGGGAGGTCTGGAAGCCATGATGCCCTATGAGAAGCAGCTTAGGGAGTTGGGTATGTTCAGCCTGGAGAAGAAAAAGTGAAGAGGTGACATGATAGCCATGTTTAAATATTTGAAGGGATGTCATACTGAGGATGGAGCAAGATTGTTTCTGTTGCTCCAAAGACTAGCACATGGAGAAATGGACTCAAACGTAATTGATTAATTAATTCCAGCATGTATCTCTTGCAGAGATGAGCCATAACTAATTAATTGATTGATTCAAACATGTATCTCTCACAGAGCTGTGGCATGGTTAGTTAGTTAATTGATTCAAACACATCTCTCACAGATCAGGGACATACTTAGTTAACTGAAACATGTATCTCTCATTGAGATGGGACATAACCACCATGAACTCCCTTGTTCCTTTCCCCCAACCCCACCTCCAAGTGTTCATGCTTTTCCTTCTCTTTGCTGGGGCATATGCTATTTACGCTCCTTCCTTTACAAGCAGGAGAAAAGAGAATCCAGTCCCTGTTCAACACTTTAAAAACTTCCATCCATCTGACCATAGCCAGGGCAGGGTTTCCGGGCACAAGGAAACTCAGAAATGTGCTGAGCTCTCACAGCAGATGCCAAGCATCAGCAGAAATGGGCCGCTAACCTCCTGGAACGATGGAGAAAAGCAGAGGCAGAAACCACACACTCCTACCTATGTAATCCCTACCTACTCAACCCAAATGTAAGGTCAATACATCAAAAGGACCTAATGTGACAACAGCACGCAGCCAACATGAACACAGCTGCTTCTAGCTTTCATGCCAACTGGAAATGAGAAAGGAGGGAGAGACATAAGTGGGATGGCAGCCCATGAATATTTGCTGCCCGAGGCAAATGGTGCCCCACCCATCGTCACCACATCTGCATAGCACCCAAAGCAAGCTGAGTTAGTTTTGCACCTCGGATTAGAAATCCACATATGTTCGCACTTCTTCTCATTCCTGGCAGTAAAATCATGAGATTATCACAATACACTGTTATAGCGCTATTACAGTACAGTACAGTACATTCTACTTTAACTGCTCCGGCTGTAGAATTCTGGGGCTTGTAGTTTCCTGAGGCTTAAGAGCTCTCTGGCTGAGAATGCTAAATGTCCCTCCCTAAACTACAAATCCCAGGATTCCACAGGAGGCATCCAGAGCAGTTAAAGTGGAATGATAGCACTATAACAGTGTAGTGTGATAAAGGATATCAGACTAGCATCTAAAACACTGTAATTCTGTGAATGAAGATAGTGGGAACATTGTGGCATTTAACACCTATTCTCGCACGTAGTTGTAATCACGTGAAAGAACCACCATGGAAATATTGCACGATGACTCCCATTTCGCTTCAAGAATGGGAGTCTACTTCCACAATTTAGCATGGGTGAGATTTCGGTGGTTCTTGCAAGAAGATGTCAGCACGCTTAAAACTCCCAAAACACTTTAATTAACAAAGTAAATGAGCATGCAAGTACTGAAACAAACCTAAAAACATGCAAAGTAAATGGGACAGTTCATAAAAAGAGTGTCCTGTGCTTCATTTTTGCATTCTCACCCAGAGGTTTGCTCGCTGAGGACTGCCCATTCATGCTGTAATCTCGCAATTACAACGGAACGTGGTTTCGCACACAGTCAATAGCATGAAAAGAGCACCGTTAATTATCTATTCACAGCTTGTCCCGTGTATTAGAAATAACTCCTTTTTTGCAGTTGGAGCACAGAGTAACCACACAAAGATTATGACGATGTGCAATAGCGGGGCCCATTCACGCTAGCATGATGTCATAATCCTGCGATTTTTGCTGCATCTGATAATGTCCTTATTCATACCCATGGCTCTTATTTTCTTCATAAAGGCTCCTTTCAGTTTAAGCTCTTAAAGGGAATCCCAGCTCAGTTGTTCAACTGCAGTTGATCTTAGAGGTTTGCTCCTCTTCTCCACCCCAACCCCTGCAAGGTGGGCTGTTAATCATTTTGAGTGCCCCCATTCGGATGGACACTAGGGAGGCTGTAAAAGTTTATTATGGAGAGAAGGTCACCTGAAAATGATCAAGCACTTCAGGAGGGCCATGGGGAAGGGGGCAGAATCTTTCCTTCACCTCAATAGGGAAGCTTGTAAAAGAGCTGCCATTTCTGCAGGGACTCACTCTGTACTCTGCAAAGTCTAGGAAACATAGTCAGGGGTGATAGCCATGTTGGCCATACAGCAAAATAAAACAAAATACAAAATCAGAAGCTTTAGAAGCTTGCATGAAGTGTGTTGTGCAGTTTGGGTCAGCATGTGAATATGAACTGTCCCAGTTTGTTTGCACATTTTTAGGTTTGTTTAAGTGTTTGTGTTTTTTTTTTTTACTTTGCAAATTAACGGGGCGGTTGGTGTTTTTAAGTGCGCTCATGTCTTCTCATGAGAACTGCCAAAATCTCGCCCATGGTAAATCACGAAAGTAAAATCCTGTTCCTAAAGTGCTAGCGGTGGATTTTCCTTGGGTTTTTTTCCAGGCTGTGAGGCTGTGTTCTGGAAGAATTTACTTCTGATGTTTCACCTGCATCTGTGGCTAGCATCTTCATTTCTCTGAAGATGCCAGCCACAGATGCAGGCAAAACGTCCGAAGTAAACTCTTCCAGAACCTGGCCTCACAGCCCGGAAAAAAAACCAAGGAAAATCTATGGATGCCAGCCGTGAAAGCCTTCAACTTCACATTGCTAGCAGTGGTCATGCAATAATTCCATGGAAGTTCTATCATGCAATTACAGCAACAAGGAGCCCTGGTGGCCTAGTGGTTAAATGCAAGTCCTGCAAGCCACCACGTTGCAAGTTCGAGTCCAGCCAGCTCCAAGGTTCACTCAGTCTTCCATCCTTTCGTAGGTTGGTAAATTGAGTACCCAGCTTGTGGGGGGCAATTAGCTAACACACATTGGAAACTGTTTAATGCAGTGTAGATGTATAAATAGCTATTGCTTACAACAATTTGTAAGCCGCTCTGATAGCCTTGTGGCTGAAGAGCGGGGTATAAATAACTAAATAAAAAAAAAATGAGTGTAATAGTGCCACTACGTTTCCGCTTTCCTCATTTGCAGAATTACAGCATTTTTTAGATGCTAGTCTGATAAAGTCCTCAATCTTGCATCCATGGCACGGCCGTGTGTTTTTGCGTGGGCCCATATACAGCTGCAGCAACAGCAGGAAGGGAGAGAATCGATACGCTGATTGACCGGACTGTGTTTTAATCTTGCTTCCAACTCTACCGTGCCCCCCTCCCCGCCTCTCTGCTCTCCCCCACCCTCCTCAAGACTGACATGGTGACATTTGCCAGCAAAGTGGGAGCAGCCTAATGTGAACATGACTTAGTAATGCTGAACAAGGGAGAAGAGCCGGGAGGGAGGGGAGATCAATAGCTGGCGATAAACGCCAGTAATCAAATATTGATGAGTAGGCAGTTTCAAATGGCAGCAGGGCACTGCATCCAAAAATCGACTCATTTATTTATTATTTTATTGGAAAAGACAATCTCCTATAGACCAGGGGGTGGGCCTCATGGCCCGAGAGCCTCATGTGGTCCCATGGGCTTTTATGTGGCTCACCACTCCAAAGACTCCCTTTCCCCCCCTCACCCCAAAAACTTGTTTTGATACTAGAAAAGTTGCATTGCTGCTCCTGGAAGTATAGGAAAAAAGAGGAGAAGCCAGACGTGGATCAAAAGCCACTTCTGGTTTCCATTTTCTCTCCCATTGGGCAGCTGCCACACTGCAGAAATAATGCAGTTTGATGCCGTTTTAACTGCCATGGCTCAAGACAATGGAACCTCAACGGCTGTAACAGAGAGGAGAGGGTAAGCTTGTTCTCTGCTGCCCCAGAGAAGAGGATCAGGTTTATTTGCTTTAAATTACCAGAGGGCCACAGCAAACTACAAATCCCCACAGCAAACTACAAATCCCTAGATTCCATAGCATTGAGTCATGGCAGTTAAAGTGGTGTCAAACTGTCCTTTTCAGTCATCAGCGCGCTTGCAGAAAACGCGGGATGAGTCCTTCTTGAATCTTCATTTGCGAAGAAAAGCCAGAGAGAGAGAGACCAGAGGGCAGATTTTGATTGAGCATTAGAAATAATGTTTTGATGAAAATAATGGAATAAATGTGCAATAAATAATTCCCTAGAGAGGTGGTAGGGCTCCTTTCTCTGGCCACCTTCAAAAAGAGTTTGGGCAGCTACCTGGGGATGCTCTAGCCAGATCCCCAGCACTGAGTGTGTATAGGGGGGTTGGATTCAATGGCCTATGGGACCCCTTTCCAATCCTATGATTCTGTAAGTCAACACATAACTAAATCCCCCCCCCCAATGTTATCAATGTATGAACAGAAATGCACACGTCTTCATCAATCCATTATTAATATGCAAACATATATAGGCAGAGATGCAATGTCCTAAATATTCATGCTGGCAATGATATTACTAATTTTTCCAAATGAATAATTGTCTCTCCCTGCCCACAGCCCCAAAAGAGAATGGATTTCAAATCAAGGTAAATGGAATAATAAGGATATACATCATCTTGAAATGTATCGTTCCAGAACATAATCAATACCATCCATTTCTTTACAAAATTACTTTCATGCATCTGATTTTTTTTTTCTCCAGCACACATAGAGTATGTTAATTTCACCATAATTGTTTTCATTTCTTTATCGGGATGTAAATCTTTGCTTTGTTTCATTCTCATATATGAGAACAAATAATTTCCAAAGTTTTCTCCCAGCTGGGTGAGATTATGAGAGTTTCTGTGCAAGTTTGCAATACTTCTTTTTTTCACATGGAGTGAATTTTTTTTCAGTTAAAAATCTATTTGCACACACTCAGAAACACATGCACACAGGCATACACACACACACACACAGCTTTGGTTTCATGCAAAAAAAGATAACATTTTTGTACAGAAAATAGTGTATTTTATGCAAAGAAAGAAAGTCGTGCATTGCAAAAAGAAAAAGAAATGCTCACTGCTATGAAATTCTGGGATCTGTAGTTTTGTGAAATATATAGCCTTCTCTGTCAGAGAGCTCTGATGCCACAGCAAACTACAAATCCCTGGATTCCATAGCATTGAGCCATGGCAGTTAAAGTGGTGTCAAACTGGATTATTTCAGCAGTGCCGACTCATGGAGACCTCCTCAGCCACAGAAACCCCACTGGGTAACCCTGAGCAAGTCACACACTCTCAGCCTCACAGGAAGGCAAGGAAAAACTCCCTCTGAACACATTTTCCTGGGGAGAAAAATACTGTGGAAGGTTTGCCTTAGGGTTCCCATAAGTTGGAAGTGAATTGGAAGAACGCAACAGCAACAACACACCACTTACCAGCTACAGAGGTACTTTGAATGGTTTATTTATCAATAAAAACAAGACAAAACTGTTCCTGCCCTCAGGGTTATATTCTGTATGAAAAATGGCACAAAAGGGAAAATGGATGGGGAGGGAAGAGGAAAACAAGCAAATAATTTTTTATGTTATGAGGTCCATTTAATGGTCACATTATCAACTGACCCTGATAGAAGGAGCCCTTCTTCCTGTCTCTCCTTCTTCCTCAGCCTGGCGAAATGGGTGCTGAAACCAGAAAAAGACAAAAAAAAAAAAGGTTGAAGATGGCTTTTTAGGAGGGTTCATCACTGCCTTTTGGTCCCTTCTCAGCCTGATGAAATCCCAGATTGCTATGAGTGGTGGCTGGTAGCATTCATGTCAGTTGGGTGGCATATCTGCTCCGGTTTTTAGTCTGAACTTTAAAATAGCTCTCCCAGGGGAGGAGTATTCCTCCTACTGGGTGTGTGGGAGGAAGAGAGTGAGAAGGGGGAAGGACCAAGTTGGGGAACAACAATGTCAGCATATATATGATACCTGGTGGACTTGACCTTTCTCCTCCGTCCATTGAAATGAATGGGAACTCTGTGGCAGCGCTATTGATTTCAGTGGCGGGCGACCGAGGAGACGTTCCAAACAGGATGAGATAATTTTGTGTATTTTTCTCTCTGTGTGTGTGTCATTCTCTCTACAATACCCTCCATCACACCCACCCCCCTACTCTCTGTACACTGGTGCATTTCAAGCAAATAAAATGGAATTACCATTTGGTTAGCGGATGTTCACTTATTTAAAACATGCCTCCTCAAACGTCCGATGCCTTTTAAAGCATCCTGGCAAAAGCTGCATTGTGCTTTGAAGATGCAAATTGCAAAATATCACGGCTCTATCTGCCTTCCAACCTCTCCACCCCCCCCATCCCAAATGTCCTTCCTGTTTGAAATAGGGTGGCTGTATTTATTTATTTCGGGAAAGGGAGTCTGTTTAAAATTCTCTCAAAGTCCCCTTGCATTCATTTGTTCCCCTATTTCCCTTCCCTTTCATTCCAGGTTCACGGATACAGCCTTGACATCGGCCGCCAACATCTGTTTTCTCTGATGAAGGCCTGCCGGATCTCTCCATCAGTCCCTCCGTCCTCCTGTGCTTTTTTTAAAAACCTAAAGACGTTAACAAGACCTATGGAGATCCTTTTGTCTTTCCAGGGAGTTCTATATATGGAAATGGCACCATATGCTAGAGGGGGGAAGCACACCCTGCCATCCCACTCCGGTTCTTTAAACGCAGAGTTCCTTTTAATCTTCTTCCAGCTACGTATTACTCCATTGGTGCACAGAGAAGTCATCTTCCATTGTTCTTGGCCTAATGACTGCTGCATGGTCCAATTATTGCTTCATGGGTCAGGGGCCTTCCATGTCCAAAAAACCAAAAACCAACCCCCCTGTTACCTACCCTGATAACCCCCATCTTGGAATATCAAATAATTGGCTATATTTAATAATTTGGCTTAGTATAGCCATCCATGTGGTTACCGGTAAACCAAGGACCCCCTAATACTATGGCTGGATTCATGGATAACCAAGGGAGGGGCCTTTGGAAATTCCCCAAACAAATGCTCAGATTAGAGAATTAAAACCTGGAGGTTAGTCATACATTAATCCACTCAACGATAGCAGAGACCTTAATGCTTGTAAAATGGGTTCTTCCTCTCCGTCCTAACCAACGGTGGAGATTGTCAGGCATGGCAGTCCACCAATGTCTGGCTGTGCAGTTCCTACTTGGAAGGGCCACACTTTTCCCTACAGTAACTTAGTACTGATTATTACGGAGCCTCTGCCTACCTGAGACACTTTTTTGTGTGAGAGTTTGTTTCCCTGAGGCTTACATGAAGATCCACTGGACTATGAGAAGCATCAGCAAAGCTGTGGGATGATAGATGGCCTTCGCCATCCCTGGCAAGATTTATGAATGCAATGAAACAAGGGAAAATACAGCCATGTATCAAAGTCGCAGGGACCTGTAGAGAGCCCCATGAATAACACAAAGAGTTTGTTTCTACAGTGTTTAATGAGTCACAAATTTTCCTGCCTGTTTTCTTTGGGCAGCTGTCTGCAGAAGGGTGAGGGATTTCCACAGCTCTGTTGGGCAGTAAGCCTTGCTGATATCCTACATCACTGACTTAGGACTTTTTCAGACAGGACTTACCACACAAGAAGACTCTGGAATAGTTACGATGCTGTTGCGCGGCGGGGGGTCCATTTTGGACGACGCCGTCCCTCTGTTGGCATCTTCCATGTCACTTCCATGTATGATTGGAGGCAGCCGCACCATATTTTACTCATGGACAACATACATGGAAGTGACACGGATGATGCAGTAACCAGAGTTGGATTGACCCTTGCCACATATTATTGGTGATAAATTATGTAATAATCTGAATACCCTGTACTGTACTGTACCCTGTACTGTGAACAGGTTAGGTTACATTGACCTGATATATACATATGGGCCCCCCAAAATAAAGCATTTCAAATGTGGGGGTAGTGGAAATCTTATTTAGCAGGGCAATTCTCTCATTATGCCCGCCGCCTCCCCCATAGCTACACCCCTGTTCCTAGACAAGACTGAACACCAAAGTGAAATCATAATCGTAAACTCTTCCTTCTTAATGAGTCTTTGCTTCATTTTCTCTCTCTCTCTTTCTCTGTATATGTGATTACAGAGTACATCAACATGTTGACAGTATATAAAAAAGAATCTCTTAAGCTCAGCTCTTCTTTTTATACAAGCCACATCTATAAAAAGTACATTAAAAATTGGCCAAATTGCCATGAGCTCACTTAAACCGCCTCCTATTTAAAACGAAGACAACTTTGAGTCCCCTGCTAAGAAAGGCCAGAAAGGCATTATGAATGCCTAAGACATTAATTGTCTGGAAAGAAACTGGCCAGGCCTGTGCAAATTTCTCTTCCCCCCAACCACGAGCAAAAAAGCTCTCTTTGTGACAAATTTTTTGGCATAGAAAGGCAGCCAAACTCAGAACGGCTGGAGTGATGGGAAAGAAGACAATGGCTGGAATCCCAAATGGAGTCCTAAATGAAGTCAAGCGATTGAATCAATGGTTGAATCAACGAGTCAACACATACCTAGGTAAATTCAATATATCCTGAGCAAAACTGGCAAATGGTATTTTTCTTCAGGAAACAGAATTTTCTGCACAGAAAAATCAGATCTCTTTCCAAAAAGTGCTGTTTCCTGGGCAGAAAATGCTGCAATTGGAGGACTTATGCTGCATAAAATTCACCTAACTGTTTTATTTGGGTTTTTTTCTGCTCAGAAAACAACATTTCCTGTGCAGAATAATATTTCTGCACAAAAATGCTGTTTTCTGCACAGAACAACCATGTACAAATTTTGTGGATTATAAATCCTGAACTCCAAAGATTCCCATCAGTCCACAACCCAACACTCAAGAAACATGTTCCCTCCCCCCAAGAAACATGCTTTTCAAACATGTTTGAAAAAGTAACTTCATCAATTACTTGTTGTTTTACTCATTGCTTTTCTGTTACTTTCCACAGGCTGGGGTTTCAACTTTTGCTTTCTTCAGGTACTCAAAATGAAAACAAACAGTATCTAAGATTAACACGGCTCATGTTGCTCATGCTAATAATCATGCTAATAAATAAACAGGATCCACTTTGAATCCTGTGCCAGCAGAAATGCAAGATATTAAATAACCAAGTAACTATTTTAAGTAATTAACTGCATTCTTCTCAGATCCAGAACAAACTTGTTAGAAAGGCTGTTTGTTTGCTTTTAAACTACTTAGTATAATTCTTGTATAGAGTGAGCATGGTTATACAGTAGTGCTCTGAGTGTTGGACTAGGACTCCAGGAGATCAGGGTTCGAATCCCCACTTGGCCATGGAAATCCACCCAGCCACGCCATCTTTTCCTTCTTAACAGATATCTTTGTGTGTGCTGAATGAAAAAAAGAGCCAGTGTGGTGTAGTAGTTTGAGTGTTGGACTAAGATTCTGAGAGATCAGGGTTCGAATCCCTGCTCAGCCACAGAAATCCACTGGATGATCTTGCACAAGTCGTATTCTTCTCAGCCTAAGAGGAAAGCAATGGCAAGCTTCCTCTTGAGTAAATCTGGCCAAGAAGGATAGGGTTGCCATAAATCGGAGCTGAAATAGGACTTTATCAGATGCATCCAAAATCACATCATAAGGATGGTACGATAGCCCAATTATCAGACGACAATTCAGCTGTTCCGGGGATGTAGGGTGGGTGTAAATAAGGCATCACTTTTTATTGACATCACTTTTTATAGCCCATCAATAAAAAAGTGCTGCCTTCTCCGCTCCAGTGCTATACCCCAAGAACAGCTGAGGATGCAGGCGTCTGATAATTTTGCCCTTTGGGCTATCGTTCCATCCTTATGACGCCATTTTGGATGTAGTTTTTTGCCATGTTTTCCCATGTCAGATAGAGTCCTTAGTGGTGTATAACAACAACAACAGCAATCATGATTGTTGCCTTTATATTTCTTGGGCAGCAGCAGGGGGACTGAAGGACAGATTAGTATGGCGTGCCTGGTCTTTAAGGAGCAACAGTGAATCTGGATTCCTTTAGCATGCTTTTTAAAGGGATAGTAAAAGCCATGCCACTGGGTGCACATGTTCAAGTATGCACATGCTTTGGCTCCAGCCGAAATCTTTATGCATTGTAGATTGTTGTTCCGTCCACCCAACGCTGCTTCATTCCGAATGCCATTCTCTCCGATGGGCTGCACCCTTCCCCCCAGCTTCAATCTTTTCTTCTTTCTTAGCTTTGCTTCTTTTTAAAAAAGGAAAACAGTGTGGAGAGGAAGGCATAAAACACTCAACAAAGCCAACCAACCAACCAACCCATGACAGTCCAAACCCACATATAACTCAGGAAGTACGAGCCTTCACCCACCCACCACTTCCCGCTGTCTCCAATGCAAGGTATTTTGCTACAAATGATGGGATTCCCAGCTTTTCTGAGACAGAAAGGGTGCCTTTTTCCTCTCTTTTCCCTGCCTTACACCCCCCTGCTCCCCGCTGACTAAATGGTCCCCTGATCAAAGCGACTGAATGCTTGGCACAGAGTAATGAATGCCCATCCGTCCTGATCCAAAAAGGGGGCCCGCACCCCAGCAAAGGAAGGTCTTTTCTTCACAAGAGGTTTTTTCTCCCCAGCTTGAAACTCTACTGTCTGTCAACTCCAATGATATGGCCGGCCTTGTTCCGCTTCTTTCCACTGGATTGCCTTCTTTTATCTCCACCCCAGGGACAGACATGGGGAGGCGGGTTGGAATTCAGTAGAAAGAGCAACTAAAATGAATCTTTAAAAAAAAAATACTACTGTAACATTATTATAGAAAGCAGAGGAAAGTTTGGGTGGAGCAGCTTGGAGACGGGGTTGGGGGGTGAGATTTAATTTTGGAACAAGTCAAATATAGAAAGGCTATACCAATCATCAGAAATTTCTGAAGCATAGCAAAAGGGTTTTTTGTTCATTTTAATTTGTCCACACAATTAAAAGCTGCAGGGCTACTCGAAGGAGGCAGACATCTGTACGGGGGGTTAGATTCTTGGCTATGATTTTTGTGAGTGCAGATATGACATACCAGTTTGGAAGTGAGATGAGGGGGTTGTTGAAGGCCACTGATCCTACCATCAGGCATGTCAGGATATATATATATTTAATGCTAGGATTGCACAATGGACTAGTGATGTGAGTGGATGGCTACTGAATAGGAGTAATTACTTTGGATGACCGTAGCAAGGCGGGGCGTGGGGAGGGAGATTTACAGATCCAGGAAATCTGTTCAAAGACCATGCTCTAAACTTGGTTACAGAAAACCCCTAAAATTGGATTTTGTCTCTAAATAGTTGCTAGTTTGCATGTCTCTCAAATAATTTAGACATAACATAAATTCCTGTTTTCTCCTGCACCTCAGTCAGGTTGCAATTAACCAGAATTTGTTCAGCATCCGTTTTGTTGTCTGAAGTGCTCTCTCTCAACGGCAATCTCTCTCCTTTCTTTCCATGTTTGAAAAGCTTTGTAGTTTTTTACCAAGAAGAATAAGCTGACCTTTTTTCGCTGCTAGACCCTGTATGGTGGTTGTAGTGGTGGTGGTGATGGTGTGGGACTGGTTGTTGCTCACCTTCTGCATGTGCATGTGAATACTAATTCCTCTGCCTGTGAGATATATGACTATTTCTTGCATTCTTCAACAGTGGGAGGGCATGACCAGCATCTGGAAGACTAGCATGGTGAAGTTTAGATTTTAGGTGAGGCAGGAAACAGTTGTGGTGACTTTTGAATGCTTCTCTTCTCTTTTCTTTGAGAGTAGGAGAGAGATGAAGGGAAGCTACACAGGAGGCAGTGTGAAATCCATCTGTTCTCTCCCTTTTTTATCTTCTTGTCTTCCTCCTTCTGAATGAGGCTTTTCTCCCCCTTCTTTAATTCAATCTGCTTTGCTATCAGCAAAAAGCAACGAAAGCCATCCACTGCCTCCAAGCCAAAAGTAGATAATAGAGGTGGGAAAACCCATCTCCGGAAGCATTTCATACACTGGCAATTTGATCTGCTCTCTTTTTCCCCTTTCCTTTCTTCTTCTTCGTCTGTTCTTTTGAATGGAAAGAGTGGCTAGTTGGACTTAATGGAAAGGCCTTGATTCTCCCTTCTACAGACTTGTCCGATGAAAAGGACAACATTTATCCTAATTGGAGCACATTCCATTTGGGCAGATCTCATCCCGTCCTTCAGAAAAAAGAGGTTTTACCAGTGTTTTGTATCTGATTGGTAGGTGGAACTGAGAACAAATGGGTTAATAGTTCTTGCAATGGGTAGTGGTTGGGAGAGGAAAAGGAGTCAATCAACATTAGAAGTTTTTTTCAGAGGTAACACTAAACTGTGTTAAATGAAACTAAATAAAGGCCTTAGTGGCATCCCAAAAGCTTTTTTTTAAAAGAAGGCAAGCCATTGTATTTCTTTGACATATTGGACATATTTGCCCTGCTAACTTTGCTTGGTCAACAAAGTTTCTCATAGAATCATAGAATCATAGAGTTGGGAGAGACCCCAAGGGCCATCTAGTCCAACCCCATTCTGTCCTGCAGGAATACCCAATCAAAGCATTCCCGACAGATGGTCATCCAGCCTCTGTTTAAAAACCTCCAAAGAAGGAGACCCCACCACACTCCCAGGCAATGCATTCTGCTGCTGAATAGCTCTTACCCTCAGGAAGTTCTTCCTAATGTTTAGGAGGAATCTCTTTTCCTGTAGTTTGAGTCCATTGCTCCATGTCTTAGTCTCTAGAGCAGTAGAGCAGAAAACAAGCTTGCTCCCTGTTCAATATGACATCCCTTCAAATAGTTAAACATGGCTATCATGTCTCTTCTCAGCCTTCTCTTCTCCAGGCTAAACAAACCCAGCTCCCTAAGGTGCTCCTCAGAAAGCATGGCTTCCAGATCTCCTACCCTTTTGGTCACCCACCTCTGGATACCTTCCAGCTTCTTAGTGTATTAGTTACATTTCTATCCTGCCTTTCCTCCAATGAACTCAAGGTGGTGGATATGTCTCTCCATCGCTTCCTTTATTGTCACAAAACAACCCTGTGCTGGTGGCCAGGCTGAGAGAATGAGCCTGGCCAGTGAGTTTTGGGGATAATCGGACCTTCAGCCCAGATTTCCCAAGTGCCGGCCCAACACTCCAACTGTTACAGCTGGGTCTCCAGATGTGGTTGGATTGCAGTTCCTATCAGGCTTGGCCAGCAAAGCCAGTGGTGATGAATGCTGGGAACTGTATTTCAACCACATCTTAAGGGCCAACGAAATCCTACAACAGCATGCAGAACTTGGAAATAACATGTAACGTGACTTTGCCCACAACATATTACTATAAGGGAAAACAATGAAACAACTGGCAATATTATTACATTTCCTTTAACAGAATACATAACACATCACTCATTGCTCCCACAAATGTTGCTTTTCTGGTGTCATTTGGAGGGATTGGCAGAAGCATACCATAGAATCATGCTGGAGGACTTAGAAAATGCCTAGAGAGGACATATCGTTTTCAGACGTGGATAAGTGAAATTGTGGAGACCTGTCCCGTGGATACAGAGATCGACCTGGACTTGGTTTGGGGACAACCATCCATGGCCACAGCTAGACACGCGCACCCTGCTGCATGTAGCTTGGCTCAATTGCTCGAGTCATCTGGAACATTTTGTTCTGCAAGTATCCACACTTGTTGTTCTGGATAGTAGATCAGAATAGTGGGTGGCCGTTGTGATTTGGCCATGAAAGAGAAATGTAGTCCTCTTTGACTGCTCTTGCCTTTAGGTTTCTGATCTCGAAAGCCTCTAATTACCATAAATATCTCTTACAATTTAAATCAATGGGGGAAGGCGAGTTATGGGGGGATTTTTCTCCTTTTTAATGTGAGCCAGACCAGAGCAAAAATAGATGATACCAGATCGCCAGGCGGCGACCCCCTCCTCTACACCCCCGCCAGGCCCAAACCAGCTCCTCGCCCCTCCGACATGTCATTTGTCATCAAGGGGTGTATAATTATAATGGACTTTATTGACATTATGCACAGGTGGGATTCATTTTCAGGGCTTTAATTGAAGACAATGAAAGATCTTGTACTGAGGAGGCGACATGGCGGATTCTCCAGGATAGACCTCAGCTTTCAATAGCCATGACCTTCAGGTCATAAAATTACTGATCAGGAGTTGTTGTGTTTTGTAAAAAATAAAATAAAAGATGTTTCAGAAATGAAACACTATTGATTTTTTTTCTTGTTTTTGAACATACATTAAATGGAATGACGAAGTGGCTGGTTTAATCTTCTCGAGAAAACAAGGAGCATTGAGACTTAATGGATGCTTCAGAAGAGGGAGGGGGGAGATAAAAGTTGATTTTGTTATCAAATAGATCGCAATTTCCACGGGATAAAGGATTTTATCAGACTAGTACGTAAAAATGCTGTAATCCCACAAGTGAGGAAACACACACATTGTGAGCTAACACACATTGGAAACTGTTTAATGCAGTGTAGATGTGTAAATAGCTATTGCTTAAAAATAATTTGTAAGCCGCTCTGATAGCCTTGTGGCTGAAGAGCGGGCTATAAATAAATAAATAAATAAATAAATATAAATTTAAAAAGTGGAAACATAGTGGCATTATAATACTTTCGCTTGTAATCACACAAAGGAATCACCACAGAATTGTCACACTATGAGCACTAGGACTTCATTAACTAGGGCATGTGATTTCGTGAGAAAACGAGAGTGTGGTTAAAACTCCAATAACACCTTAAATAACAAAGCAAATCAACACTCAAGCACTGAAACAAACCTAAAAAATTGCCAGTAAAATTGAAAAGTTCCTAAAAAGAGCATCCCATCGATCGTCTTTGCATTGCCGCCCCAAAGTTTTTTCTCTGGCAACAGGGACGGGGGAAAGCGGATTGCCCATTCACACTGTATTCTTGTCAGTAGAGCAGGATGTGTTTTTGCACACCTTCAATACTGCTAAAACAGCGATATTGCAGATCGATTGACAGGTTAAGCCGTTAATAAAAAATGATGCCCGTTAATTTCAGCCCATTATGTTATTATTGCATCGTAATCATGTGCCTTGTCTGATAAAATCAGGCCTGTCCATGCCACATTTGGACGGTTGGAGTGTATGCAATCTGTACATCGTGTGCTTTCATGCTTCTAGTTGCTTCTCCTTCTTCATTCCATCTGCTTCAAATAACGGGAGGAATCAAGCTGGTTTTCGGTGAAAAGAGATGTCCCTGCCACGGATGCCCAGGGTACATATTCTTGAAAACATGATCAGAGTATGATGCACTATTCTTGTTCCATAGGAAGAGGAATTCTTCAGATCTGACCCACATTGAAGTGGTTATGGGTGGAGAAAGCAAGGCTGAACCCAATGCAAATCAAGTCACAAAATGCCAAAGGAGTTGCAAATAACCTCTTCTGCTTGGTTTTACCAACCAGCAAATTTTTATCTGTTGAAAGCTTCAGTAAAAAAAATATACAAACCAAGCAGTACCATTGCATGTGCATGTCCAATTCAAACTGCTGATTTTCAGCATTTTAAAGCCCTGGAAAACTACCCATGCAAGATGTAGCCTGGGAAAGGAGTTGCTCCCAAGCTCTGTTTGTATCCGATATGGGTCTGGTCAGAAGGAACATGTGTTACTGACAATTTGGCTAGCTTTTTGCTCTGAAAGTAGAT
The DNA here is from genome assembly GCA_030847615.1 of Gambelia wislizenii. Lineage (NCBI taxonomy): Eukaryota > Metazoa > Chordata > Lepidosauria > Squamata > Crotaphytidae > Gambelia > Gambelia wislizenii. The sequence goes on along the minus strand of JAUMIR010000012.1, from coordinate 27,985,369 downwards.
CCCCAGAATTACTTGGATATGCATTGAGAACAGACATCTGAGGATTCTCATTTTCCTTTTCCCTCCTCCTCTCCTTTCCTTTTGTGTTATGTCTGTTTTGGATTAAAAGCCTGGGGGCCAGGAATCCCCTTAGCTTGTTTTTATTGGCACGTAAGCTACTTTGAAAGCCATTTCCGATGTAGAACAGAGTTACAAATGCAAGCAAGGTGATACGACAGCCATCTTTCAACATCTGAAGGGACATCATGTAGAAGATGGCACAACCTTTGTTTTCTGCTGCGCCACGTGAAGGAAAGGGTTCAAATTACAAGAAAGGTGATGCTATACATGAGGCAGATGATGATAATAAGACTAAAATACCTCTCATGGAATTCGCTCAGAAAACGAGCGGTCTTAATGAGACCCCGCATTGTCTCGTGTTATTGTGAAGGAGGGGGGGCCAAAAAGAGGAAAAACTACCCAAGAAAAGCCTCCGTGGCTTTTCCCAACTTTTTAAAAAAGCTCCAGTGATATGCACATTTTTGCTCGTTAAGACAAGCAATTTGATGAGACTCGCTTCCCCATGCAGGGCAAAGTGCAAACCTGATTGGCTGGATGAGCGCAGGGGGCGGGGCTGGGTTACAGGACAAGCGCCCACTGCCACCATGTTGGATTTTCACCTTAGCAAGTGATTGTTAAAGCGATAAAATGGAGGTTTGTGCAATCTTTTTTCCCCTTGTGGTCTCTTCCAACTCTACAATTCTATGATTCTATGATTTTTTTTGGAAAGGTGGCATATCACTTGTGCTCACCATATAGTTTTTAAAGTTTGGGAGCAGCAGATTTAAAAACATGAGTAATCCACTCACTCCTCAGCTTCTGTATCCATGAAACCAGTATCCATGGTTTCATTTATCCATGTCCCCCCCAAAAAGTCCTCTCTATGCATTTTCTAGGTCCTCCAGTGCGATTCTATGGCATACTTCCAATGGAAGTTGGGCTGGAATTCATTCATTTCAGTTGGGTTCTCTGTTATCCATGGTTTCATGTATTCATTATAAGTCCAGGAACATATCTCTCCCAGATGCTGTGAGTAATCTATTCGCTGCCACTGTCTCAGCTACAGGCACACAAAGTTTATAGGTGCTGTAAAACCATTAAGACAGGTTGCAGCTGCTGGGACTTGCTATTACTATGGAGCAGTCCATTTTTCCCCTTCCATGTAGACAAGCCCTTGCTCAACGGTGGAACAACCTACAGGTATACTTCAGTTAATGAAGCAGATGTGTTACAGGGCAAATAGGAACACAGATATCTCTCCGGGGTGCTTTTGCACTGCATTCCTACACTGCTGGGGGGGTTGGACTAGATGACCCTGTGGGGACCCTTTCCTCTCTATGAAATAAGTAAACTCTCTGGAGATTTTCACATGGGCTATATATCCCATGACAGGAACAGAACAGGGTTGGGAAAGGTTTTCCCTTTCAGATGACATTGACTCCGTTCTGTCCTGCGTCCATCCTGCTCCCGTGACCATTCCGGAACAATGTAATCACAATTTTTCATCATGAATAGACCTCCCGTTCCGTCACTATCATGCAATCACGGGTGTGCGAACAGGAGCCCCGTTCGTATTCCGAAATGGCAGCCGCGGAGGCGAGGTCCGTTCCGAGCACTTCCTGGTACGATCTGGACATCCAGGTAAGTGTCACCCTTTATTTTACCCTCCCTGTTTTGATGGTGTAATTTAAAGTGTGTTTTTGTGCTTGGTGAACTGTTTTTATGTTTGGGGGAGTTTTATTTTTTAAATTTACCACCCGGCCGTTATCACGCAATAACGTGATAATGTTTCAGATGGCCGATCATAAAAGCAGCCTTACGACGGCTGCATTTACGGCCGGCCAGCGAGGGGAGGGGGAGCCCATTCCTGCCGCGGAATTAAGGTAAGTGTGTGAAAGATTTACGTTATTCCGTGGCAGGAACGGAAGAGGAGGTGGCGGGCCAGTAACGGGGCATTTTGGCCCCGTGTGAAAATCTCCTCTGTCTGTCGATCTATCTCAGAATATGGTTGCTACTTTTGATCACCGAGCAGTTGACATCGGACTTTTTTTTTTAAATAAGGGGCAGATGTTGTCCCCTAGCATTTGTGTTGCAGCTACAACACACAACTACCCCACCCATGACCTCTGCCCACTCACCCTTGACTTCTTTATCAAGTGCAAGAGACACACAGTGTCCCAGCTTCCGAGCTCTCCCTATTCATCAGGCTGACAAGTCAATGCTATTGTTGAGCAAGATTTAAAGGAGAGAAGTAGTAGCGGGGAAATAACTCCCTTGCTATTGTGGTCTCTCTCTCTCATACACATACACACAACTCATAAGATGACCCCCAGAAACAATCTTCTTTGTGCATCAGAGAAGCTGGTTTTTTTGTGATGGGGAGGGCAACGTTTCTCAAGCACAATTTTATCCATGACAACCATATATAGGTTACAGCCGTCACATTTCCATCTTACAAAAATTATTAAAGCCTTTTAAAATCACAATTGACTCTATAATATCTAAAACAATAAACGTTTAAGCAAAAGTTACAAAAATGTTTTAATATGAAGCGCGGCACAAAGTTACATAATCCATTCAAATTAATATAAATATCTTTATCACAAGTTTATTTTATTTATTTATTTATTTATACCCTGCTCTTCAGCCACAAGGCTATCAGAGCGGCTTACAAATTGTTTAAGCAATAGCAATTTACACATCTACACTGCATTAAACAGTTTCCAATGTGTGTTAGCTAACAAGTTCCCACTCTGTCCATTATTCTCAAAATCTAATCTAAATTTGGCTGCTTTTGCCATGAATCTGGCAGCATTAAACCTGGCAGACATAACTGTATTAGATAGCAAATATGTGATTTTCTCCAGATCATTCTGGTTAGCTACTGGTTTTAAACTGCTCTTCAGAAACTTATCTCTTAGGGTTTTATATATCCTACAATGTAGCATGTATAGTGTTTGGTGTCTTCGATGTCCTCACTTCCACATATGCAAACAAGCTGCTCCCTGGGGATTTTTTTTATATTTCCCTTCAATTAAATCAGTTTTCATTGTCTGAAATCGTAGGGCGATTAAAGCCTTGCAAAGAAGAGGTTGAGCAATTTCCGATAAACATTTCTCCTTTCCAAAACATATCTTTAGGAAGGGGAAACTAGAAGAGAACTTTGAAACTCGAATCATCTCAATATCCCGCAAAGCATAGTATTCTTGCATCCTTTCTTTGGTCTCATCTATATGACAGGGAAAAAAAAAAACAAACGTATGGGGGTAAGAAATTCGAAAAGGCAGTTGTACGAATGCGTACGATCTACCTACATGATAAAAAATTCCCCCCCAAAATCCGTATCTGGCCAGAGTGAGCGATCTTGGCGGCGGTTTTAAATCTCCCGCCACTTTTTTTCTTTTTTTTAAAATTCAAAAGGTGCCTGGCATCTGGAAAGCCACGATTACGTATTAACATTTAAAAATGAAAATGAAAAAAAAACATAAGACGGACTTATCGGACACTCATAGAGCCAGGAATCCAACATGGCGGCCACAGCCGCTTTCACGCTTTACTAGTCCCAACCCCTCTACCCGGCCAGCCAATCAGGTTGCACTCCTGTGCGAACAGGAGCGTACAGATTGCCAATCATTCAAATGACTGTCCGGATAAATCCCTGAGATCCGGATGAAGAGCCAGATCTGCCGCACATGGACTAAAGGGTAAGTTTTGCGCCTCCCCTCAAATGGCACGTATTTATTCGAACGTCCGTCTGTACAGATCGCCAATTTTTCGAATAAATACGTGTCATTTTTCATTGTGTAGACAGGCTCTTTAATAAGTTCCCTACTATGCTGTGTATCACAATATTTTAGAATCGTAGGGTCCTGGCCAAAGTCTCTCTTGCCGTACACCTGAACTATGGACCCAAACACAGTGTGCAGTGAAATAGGGAGTGCCTTTATTTATTAATTTTTAAAATATTATTTTAATGATGATGGGGTGTCGAGAACCAGCTGGCCTTTTCGTCCTGGCTTTTAAGAAGAAAATCATTTATTCAGACAAAAACTACACTGAGGCAGTAAGCAATTGCAAAGGTTTTTTTTTTCCTCCCTTCTCATTCTGAAGCATTTAGTTCCGGTAGAAATTAGACTGCATGACCCTTTCCAAATATGACCAAAAAACCCGAGGGTTATCCGTACATACTCACTGCAGTCGAAAATCCAAATGTCATGGTGGTAAGAAAAAAATATATATTTTAATGACTTATATAACTGACAATCAGCTGCTTCTTAACGGTTCTGCAAAATCAGCTGTGTTGCATGGTCTTTTTGCTTTTTTGCTGTCATTCTGAGATGATTGCTAAAAGCAAAACTTCCATTTTAATCATTTTTCTCCTTTAAAAAGGCCACTATGTGCTCCATTCATGGCTTTGGTATTGTGGTGGGATATATACAACACCTTCCAGGTGTGGTTGGAATGCAATTCCCATGTGACCATTGGCCGCATCGGCTGGGGCTTCTGGGATATGCAGTCCAGCAACGTTACTGTTAAGAGCTGTTCAACAGTGGAATGGACTGCCTTGGAGAGTAGTGGACTCTCCATCTTTGGAGGTCTTTAAACAGGAGTTGGATGGGTATCTTTTTGATTATAATTTCCTGCATGGCAGGGGGTTGGACTAGATGGCCCTTGGGGGTCCCAACTCTAAGATTCTATAATTGTATGATTCTAACATGAAGCCAGCATGGCATAGTAGTTTCAGTGTGGGACTATAACTCTGGAGACCAGAGTTCGAATCCTTGCTCAGCCATGAAAACTCACTTGGGCAAGTCACACACTCTCAGCCTCAGCAAAGAATTAGTTGGGACTGTCAAGCTACTTCTGTCCTTTCTGAGTTTCTGGCAAGCAGTGAAGACTGTTACACTTCAGTTGGCCTTTGGATTTTAAAATCAGGGTCTCTACTCTGGCTGTTTTTGAATTTGTTTTTATAATTATTTTTAAAGAAGAACCTGTTTTTAAATTGTCTTTACAGCTATTTTTAAAAGAGAAGATTTGAGTGTTTCAATTGGTTTTTAGTTAAAATTTTTATCTATTGTGTGTAGCCTCAGGAGCCCTGTTGAGTTGAGAGATGATAAATGAATAAATAAAGATTAAGGATTCTAAATTATCATTCAAAAGGAGTTTTTTCCCTGGCTTTTGGGAAGTTGCCTCTGACCCCGTGCAGAGCGAACACTGAGCTTCAAATCAGAGGCATAAATTTAACACAGCACAGATTTAAAGCACTCAAGATTTTTAAAGACCCTTATATTAAGGCAGCAAAGCTTGGAAAAGTTTCTTTTTTCCCCAGAGCCCAACTCCCACAATCCCATGGCTGGCTGAAGAATTCAGAAGAGTTGTCCTCCAAAGCTTTCCCAAGCTCTGAAAGGTTGCCTCTGAGCATGTACAGAGTAAAAACCAACTTTTAAAAGACCCTTATAAAGGCTGCAGAGTTCAGAAAAGGTTTTTTTTCTTTTCTTAATCCAACTCCCACAATCCCATGGCTGGCTGAAGAATTCAGAAGAGCTGTCCTCCAAAGCTTTCCCAAGCTCTGAAAGGTTGCCCCTGAGCATGTACAGAGTAAAAACCAACTTTTTAAAGACCCTTATAAAGGCTGCAGAGTTCGGAAAAGGTTTTTTTTTTTTCTTAATCCAACTCCCATAATCCCATGGCTGACTAAAGGATTTGGAAAAGTTATCCTCCAAAGCTTTCCCAAGCTCTGAAAGGTTGCCTCTGAGCATGTACAGAGTAATCAGAATAAAAACCAACTTTTTAAAGACCCTTATATAAAGGCTACAGAGCTTGGGAAAGTTGTTGTTATTTCAGAGTACAAATCCCATAAGTGAGTACACTGGCTGAAGGATTCAGGAAAGTTGCCCTCCAAAGCAATTTTTGCAATTTCTGAAAGGTTGCCTCTGAGCATGTACAGAGTAACCACTCAACCACAGTAGTGCATACAGCTGCCACTGACATAGGATTGAGCTCTAATCCTTAAAGTTTCCAGTCCAGAGGCAGAAATTTAGCCTTAGTGCAGAGAAACTAGTTTTTTCCCCCAAAAATACATTCTAACCCCTTCTATAATAACTCTCCTAATAGTTGCTGGCCCTTTAAGAAATCAGGAAGGGAGGGAGGCAAGGAATATGAGCAGGACATCCGGGAACTTTCCTCCACTCGCCCGCCTGCGTAGTGGGAACTTTGATGCTTTGTTGCGACGCGAAAGAAGGATACGCCTCACCCCAACCCGGCACTTTCTGCGCCTGCGCAGTGGGAACGTTGATGCTTTGCTGAGACGGGAAAGAAGGATGCGCCCTCACCCCGACGCGGCATTTTTTGCGCCTGCGCAGTGGGAACGTTGAGGTTTCGTTGCCCAGCTTGGTTAAAAAGAGGCGAAAAAAGGTGGAGGAAGCTATCTGAGGAGATTTTAAAAAACCTTTTTCGTCATTCAAGAATATTCTTAAACCTTATATTATAAGCATTGTTAAACCTGTGTACAAAGAGCAACATTTTAATATCCCACCTGAAAAGGGGGTAAAAGGAACAATATACCATTTCCACTCAAAATCAACAATAATCCACCTCCACTCAAAATTCCAAATTTATCTTAAATATATTTATGAGGAAACAGAAATGTCTTGGGTTCTCCACCTTTTCTTAACCTTTTCTTTACCAGGGACCCCCTTTAAATATCTTTGTTGCCATGTCCCCTCTAAATTTAATACCCTAATAATAATAATAATAATAATGCCTGATGATAATGGTAATAATACAATTATACCATCCATTAACTTCTCTCAGAGGCACTGGAGGGGAGGAAACTTTTCTCCTGCTTCTTCCTGCAAGTTGGTGGCTGAAGCGGATTGAATGGCAATGTGCAAGCCAAGCCAGCCAGCCATCCTTTTCCTTGGCTCCTGTCAGTCTGACACCACGTATCCACAGAACAAATACCCACAATTTCATTTACCTGCAGGACACAAAATAGGGACATGTTTCTTAGGGATCGCTTAAATAATGCTTAGGGATTTTAGCCAGCATTATTGTATTTTAATGGTTGTAAGCTGCCCTGATTGTTTTTAACAGAGGGGCGGGGTAATAATAATAATAATAATAATAATTATATACCATAGAGTCAGGCTGGAAAATGAAACAGATGCCTCTCTAGGCATCTTCCAGTTCCTCCAACATAACTCTATGGTATATTTTTTACTGGAAGTCCTTTATTTTAATAAGGTTTACTGTTATCCATGGTTTCTGGCATCTGGATTTACAATGATTTTTTTTTCCCTGTATCTGCTTTAACTGTTGTAAGTCGCCTTGAATCCCAGATTGGAGAAAAGGTAGGAAAAAATAATTTTAATAATAAAAATAATAGCAACAACAATAGCAGCAGTAATGACAGAAAGATCAGGATTATCTCCACTTCAACGTCTGTGTCCCCCCATTTTTCTTAGGGTTTCACGGTCAAAATAAATTAAGATAATAAGAGATACATGGATGGGTCTACCAGTCTGTTTTTAATTTAGAAGCGGCTTCAGCAGTATCCAAGTGGTAGTTATTCCATTCAATTAACTGAGGCAATAAGGGTGTGATTTTCTACAGGCATTGTGTTAATTCTTAATGCCCTCACAATTCCCGTGATTCCTTTGGTGGGGAATAGACAATAACAATGGACAATAACCACGGGCAATAACAAATAAACAATGGACAATAACCATTGAACTGATTTTGGTTCCCAGGATAGGACTGCCTTTGTGCTATCAAATTAAATTAGTTTAAATGCCATGCCTTTGTGCATGGCATCCTGGTATATGTAGTTTTTGGAAGGTTGCAGCACTTAACATAAACATTATTTTTTACCGTTGAATAATAATACGCCTACGGGAGAATATGGAACCCCATTAAAACCCACTACAAAGCTCTTGTTGGTTTTAGTGTCATTGTTTGCTCTGTTATCTCAAAAGCCCTTGCAAGAAGCAACGTCTTGCTTCCAAATCTCATATATAGCCAGAGATGGAGAAAGAAGCTGCAGCCCCTTTTAGTGATTCCACATCATTTAATATTAGAGTTCATGCTGTAGCACTTTAAATATTTTTTAAAACTATAATGGCCTCTTAACTCCCTCGTCGAGGTAATCGAATTCAGTCTTAAAAACAACAATGACTAATCCATTTTCAATGGGCAATGAATTATTTAACACTGTATTTTGAAGGATGAATTGATAGATGTCTGGGAGGCATAATTGGGCACTATCTTGCCACAAAAGACAGCTGGAAGTTTCCTTGTTTCGGTCCAAGTTAAAATGTTTAAATATGAGAGTAGAACACCTTAATGATGAATGAATTTATAGTGGGAGGGAAATAACTAGGTTAAAAAGGAGAGGCTTTGACATATAATTGCTGGGCTTACACCACAGTAGATGTTCTCTCCCATGTATTTTTTTAATTTATTTAAACCAAATGTCAATGTTCTATTTGCTGTGTGTTATTTCTCCAGGCAGAGGAGCTAGTTTCTTGAATATTGATAACCATTCGTGTTTTTTCCACATAGAAGACATCTAAGTTCTGCAGGTAGCTTGATGGAGAAAGATCTTTATATCAGTCAATGTGTAGAAATAGACAGTTGTCCCTCCGTATCTACGGATTTGGTATCCACGGATTTAAGTATTCACGGCTTGAAAATATTCATTAAAAAACAATAATCCTAAAAAGCAAAGCTTGATTTTGCCATCTTATATAAGGGACACCATTTTGCTCTGCTGTTGCATATAATGGGACTTTGGTATCCATGGGAGGGTCCTGGAAGCAAACCCTAGCAAATATGAAGGGACAACTGTAGTCCAAGAGAAACAGGTTGTAGGAATATTCATTACAGAAACTTTTTGTCGTTCTTTTTTTGCAACTTTTTCCTAGGGCTTGTCTATACGGCGAAAATACCCCTCATAGAATTCAAGGAGAATACCTTTTGTCCCCATTGGATCCCGCATCATTTTGCTATATTCGAACAAGAGAAACAGGTTGAAGGAATATTCATTACAAAAAGCTTTTTGTCATTATTTTGCAACTTTTTCCTAGAGCTTGTCTATACAGTGAAAATACTCCTCATAGAGTTTGAGAATACCTTTTGTCCCAATAGGATCCCGCATCATTTTGCCGTATTTGGAAGGAGCAGGGGCAAAAACTCCAAATACTCCTCAGGAAAAGCCTTTGCAGTTTTTCCCATACATTTTTTTTAAAACTTCGAAGGAAATGCACACTACCGCTCATTGGGGAAACCAAATTGCTTTGCCGCTCATTTCTGATAAGAGCGGAAGTGGAAAGCTGATTGGTCAGATGTCCGCACGGGGCAGAACTTCCAGGCAAGACAAGCACCCGGAACCACCATGTTGGATTTTCACCATAGTGAGTGATGAGGCACTGGATGGGGAGGGAAGACTTTTCTCCTGCTTCTTCCTGCAAATTTGTGGATGGAGAGGATTGAATGGCAATGTGCAGGCCAAGCCAACCAGCCTTTGCCTTGGCTGCTGTCACATGGCAGCTCCACTGCAGGCAGGAGGTGGGCTGAGCAGTTTTCACAGACCCCCTGTGAGGACATTGCAACCCCCTGGGGGTCCCCAGGCTACAGGTTAAGAACCACTGGGCTAGATTATATGCTTAAATTAGGATACATGGGAAGGTGTTAATGTGGGCTTAATTTCCCCCCTCAGACTCACTATCCAAAAGTTCTTTGCAGCCTGGGCCCAGACTCTAACACATAAATAGGTTGGCCTAAATTGGATACAATAATCTTTTCTCATAGAAGAATATCTATGAAGGAATTGATTTTTTTTTAAAGCAGGCATTTAATAATTTCCATGTAGCTTATTGCTGTTGTGTCCTGCACTTATTATTCGCTGCTTTTTCAGCTGCAAATATGTTCTGGGACTTCCCACGCAATGTAATGCTGATCCTGAGCCGGTTTCATGATGTGTGAAAGTGTTAACATAGTCTCAAAAGTCTAATATAAGGAAAATGTAAATGTAATAATGTAATTTTTATAGTCATTTGATACAGAAAAGGAATTAATTGTTATTTTAAAAGATTTGAAACACTTGTATAACCCATATTTTTATCACTGTAGCAAATATTCCCCCAGAAAACAGGCGTTATGTATCAATATGTCTTTGTTAACAAAAATAATTTTATGAGTAACTTCTGTGTGGGATGACTCAATGATTTGTTTTCCTTTTCTTAGTTTTTTTTTTTAAAGGCCTAACATAACTTTTGTTCCATTTCAGGTAGAAAGAATGGCGTATTCCATTTCAGCACAAAATTTTGTCGCCATTTCAGATCTGCATCCAAATCTTGCTCGTCCTGTAGGTCTTGGTGGTATAAGTACTTTTTGTTCTCCACTGAAACTGTATATAACTATATTGTATTACCACAAAATTATGTAATTGGTTTGCCTTTATATACTCACAGCATTGACATAATTATTAGGCACAAAGTATGTTAGCTTCTCTTTGTGTCGCCCCAGAAAGTGAAAACTGATGCTTCTGTTGACCACAGAGTGGGGATACCACAACCCTCAATGTTGACTGGACAATTCATTGACTGAAGTATCAGAGGCTTCTTTGTGTTTTCTTTAAATAGATGTTGAGTTGATAATTTCCACAGAGTCTGCATTCTACTGTCACAATGCATTGGAGATGTATTCTTTAGGATTGTAGACACCAGATTGGAAGCTGTGAGCGCCTCTCACACGGGTCGTCCCATTCATGCAAAGGTTTCCTTGACTTCCCTTGATCGTTTTTTTAAAAAAATAATAATGAAGGAGGAAAAATATCCATCGCTGGCTGTTGTTTGACAACTATGAAGTACTTGTTATTCTTACAGATGGGGTAGGGAGTGACCCTGAGACAGCCTAAATATTGCAAGGTCCTTGTGTGTGTGTGTGTGTGTGTGTGTAGTATGTTACGTATCTGTACGTGTACATTGCACTCAACCATGGGAAATCCTCAATGGGGCCTCAGGATCATTACGACAGAACCTGCTCCCATTTTAGAATTGTATGCAATTTTCTTTGCACGTTTTTCAAAGGTGCACACCTTTTTTTCTCACAAGCTCACCAACAATCCAAAATTGTTTCTGGTTCCATGTTCAGATCAGGAGGTACTAATTGGGTAAATATATATATATATTTAAAGAATAAAGCCTCAGCAGTGTGTGTTTCTCTCCTGTCCCATGGGACAAGGTATCAGGTAGTAATGATCCTGACTTCTGAGCTGGTGGCATTGGATCTCTTGTTACCGTACACTATCACCATGTGACAGACCATAAGCTTGGGTTATATAACAGTCAAGAGCCTTTGATTTAAGGGTTGATCCACATAGCACAATTACAGCAGTTTCATCCCACTTTAACTGTAATGGCTCCATCCAGTGGAATTCTACAGTGTGAAGTCAAAGGCTTTCACGGCCAGCATCCATAGGCTTTCTGTGGTGTTTTTCCAGGCTGTGAGGCCGTGTTTCAGAACAGGGCCTCACAGCCCGGAAAAACCCCACAGAAAAACCTTCGAATTCTACAGTTTCGGAAGGGACTCGGAATTCTCTCTGCACTATCTGCCCCCAAACTACAAACTGCAGGATTTTATAGGATGCAGCCATGGCAATTAAAGTGGAATCATAATGTTATAACTCTGCAGTGTGGCTACACTTTTAGATATCAACATACATTCCATCTTCTTGAATAGAGACAGGAGTTAAACTACAGTGGGCCCTTGGTATCTGCTGGGGTTTGGTTCTCTGTGAAATCCTTGGATGCTCAATTCCCATTATATAGTAAAATGGCAACCTTTATATAAAACAGTAAACAGAAAGGTTTGCTTTTTGGACTCCCCCCCCCCAAATATTTTTGAGCTGTGCTTGATTGAATCTATGGATGCAGAACCTGTGGATATGGAAGGCTGACTGTACGCAAAAATGTAGAATTATAAGATTTATGAAAGAGTGTAGGTATATTATTATTGTATTTCTACCTTTCTTCATTTTGGATATAGTAAAATAATTACTTACAGACAGAACTTGGATAGGTGTACAGTTGTCCCTTCACATTCGCTGGGGTTAGGTTCCAGGACCCCCCGTGAATACCCAAATCCGTGAATACTCAAGTCCCATTATATGCAATGGCATAGCAAAATGGTGTCCCTTATATAAGATGGCAAAATCAAGGTTTGCTATTAGGATTACTATTTTTTAAAGAATATTTTCAAGCCGTGAATACTCAAATCCGTGAATGTCAAATCCGTGAATGTGGAGGGACAACTGTAGTTATGTGAACTCTACAACCCAATCCTATGCACATTTATTCTTATTATGAAAGCCAACATGGTGGAGTGGTTTGAATGTCAGTCTAGGAGACTAGAAGGTCAGGGTTCAAATCTCCACTCAGCCATGGAAGCCCAGTGGGTGACCTTGAACAAGTCACACTCTCTTGGCCTAAGAGGAAGGCAACAACAAATCTCCTGGCCAAGAAAACCCTATGATTGTGTCACCATGAGTCAGAGTTTTGTTTTATTAAGTAGGGTTCGCTTTCAACTAAATGTGCAAGGAATTGTAGGCTAAGTATTATAATGTATTACGGACCCTTAGGAGAGAATATTCAGCTCAAAATTCAAATATTATATATCTAATAAAGTAATAACAGGAACAAGAGAATATGATGGGTGCATCTCCAAAACACAAGTGGTATGTGCACTATCAAACCATGAACTCTTTGTTGATTTAACATAAGAGTTGCAATTCCCCCCTATCTAAAGTTAACAGATATAGTACAAGGCCATACATTTCTGCAAGGCATGTTTCTTTGGCACAGAATTGAAAGCACATGAAAGTTTCCAGTGTTTCTCTTGTGGGAAGGATGTATTTGGCCAGAGGGCTTTATTCATTTTACAGCACTACAACATTAAGCATTATAAAGATTAAGCATTAGAAAATGGACTGACCCGGAACTTAGTTTAGTGTAGTTTAACTTGGTAAACAAATCTTGCTTTAATTTGGAAGAGAAACATGGTTTATTTAATGCCAGGCATTCATTTTGAAGGAAAGTAGCAGATAGGTGTGTGTGTGTTTAAAGTAAACAACTACTTCCAGTAAATTAAATTCTACAGTATTACCACAATGTAATAATACAGTACATTACTGAGCTACAATCTAACTTATAACCAGTGATACAAATACCAAAGCTCTGAAAGAGGTGAACTGTAGAAAGAAAAAATAACAAAATTTTGGAAAATTGTCAGCACAAAGTATGTTCAAGTGGACACAGAAGTTTCTGTTTTCTCCTTTGATTAGTTGGCCACAATCACAAACATACATGTTTGGGAACCATTCCCTCATTACTAAGGATTTTTACAAGAGGTTTAGGAAGATATTTCATGCTTTTAATTTGGAATTATGGAATTTCTCTTGGTAGGAATCTAAATTAAATAATTTTGTAAAGATAAAGTTTAAGCAGACTTTGAAATAAATACTGTTGTAAGTGGAGTCTTAAGGCATAAAATGACATTTTAGATTCCAGGAACTGGCTCTCCATTATCAGCAGATTTATGCACAGGATATGTTGCCATCTAATTAAATTACAGTGACTTAGGAAGCAAAACATTTTGAATGTGGATTAACAGACTGCACTTTAAGAAAGAAGGCTTTTGGAGACTTGAGGAAATTATATTTCATTACACACATGCTCTGCATGAACTCAAACAGATAATTGCAGAAACAGTTTTCTTGCCCCACCTAGTGACCGAAAAGAACACAGAAAGCTAAGAGCCTGTTCTGTTTGTGTGAAAAGTGCAAAAAGAAGGAAAGATTATTTAGAGTATGTTGTGAGCAAATATTCACACTTCAGAGTTTGGCACTTTTATTTTACAGACAACATGGTTGTTAACATCTGCAGATTTTGACCAAGGTGTGTTGTTCTGTTGTTAGGCTACAAAATAGCATAAATGACAAAAGACCATCACAACAACACAGATAAAGAATTTAGTAGGATTTTGACCCAGAACCAAATAAAGGAAGAATATAATCGGTGCCTGAAAGGGCATTCCAAAATTGGGTCACACCACAAAGAAGACCACATCTTCTGTTGACTATAAGTATTTATCTCTGGCCAGATCTACACTACACAAATAATCCAGTTTGAAACTGGATTATTTGCCATAGCGCCATCCTATGGAATCCTGAGATATGTAGTTTGGCGAGGCACCAGCACTCTTTGGCAAAGAAGGCTAAAGACCTTGTAAAACTAGAAATCCCAGGATTCCATAGGAAGGTGCTATGACAGATAATCCAGTTTAAAACTGGATTATTTGTGTAGTGTGGATTTGGCCTATATATAGCACAGGAAGAAGAGCCTTGGGTGAGCTTTCAAGCATACAACAATCACAGTGGTGAGGCTTCAATACCACTGAGCAGAAATCTGCAAAAAGATGCTCGTTGCTCATATTTTTTCATAGTTTTTCCTTTCCAAAAATGTACGTGTTTGTGTTAACATATCATTGGCTGCTGTGGTAGTCCAACCTTGAGAGTTTGTTTATGGAGGTATGATAAAGAGCACCAGTTATTTTCAAAGTGTGAAAAAAAATCTATACTTCCCACCTGGAAAATCTCAGACATCATATCGTCCCCTTTAAATGGTTCAGGATTTTGTTACCTGACTGGTCTGATATGCCTTCATTGTATTCCTTGATGTGTATTCACTTCTAACACGAGTATGAGGAAAAGCTAGATCATTTTTCAGGTATATTTTCATCTTATAAAAACAAACATATCAATTTTGGGGGTAATATTTCCCACCATCTTTTCATATATAGAGTGGACTATTTACACTGTTTATGTATTAATACTTCTGTAGAATAAGTGCATTGAACTAGCAACAGTCAAGTATGCTTTTTATTAGTGAAGAAATGCAGTGAGTCTATGAAATCAAATCCATCCTGTACATCTGTATTTGATGTATGTATTCTGTAATCTCTTTTTTTCCCAGAGTATAATTGGTGTGGTGATTGGAAAAACAGATGCCAAAGGCTTTCCAGACAGAAAAAGTAAGCTCTTTTTAAGTGATTAAATCTCTGTTTCTCAGGCTCTATCTTTTGTCAGTGGTTTCTTGGACTGAGAAGCATGTGTATAATCTGTTGGGGATCTGCACAAACTGTAAAATGGCGTTGGCGCCTATATAGCTATAAGATGGGGTATAATAAGAAGTTAAGGGGGACATGCAGCCCCTCAAATGTCTTTGTCCCTTTCTGGTGTCTGTCTCCAGTTGTTAAGGGTAGAAGCCGCTGATAGCCATTGTCTGATAATATCTGATGGGAGTAGCACAACTTAATTCATTATGGCTATCCATCCATCCATCCATCCATCCCTTTATTTATATTCCACCTTTCTCCCAGACCAGGGCTCAAGGTGGCTTACAAAAAAAGCATAAAATTCCATTAAAAACACATATAATTAAAAACATACAAAATTAAGATTAAAGCAGTATGAAATAATCAAACCATATAAAATCCTAGAGGCTTATTGCACGTGGAAGTAAAGCAGAAGTACAGTCGGATCATTTCACCTTCTGTCCTGCTTTACCGCAAGACGTTGCCCTTCTTCTGTTCTGTTCCCGTAGGTGATGGTTGTAAAAGTGAGGGTTTTTTTTCTAATTGAACAAAAAATCATTTTTTCTTAAAATGTGCCTTTATGCCTGTCTCCCATGGGAATAGAATGGAGGAACAGCTGAAGAATGCTAGTCATGTGGTAAGGCAGAATGATCGACACTATTATTTGACTAGCTTCTGCTTATCTTACTTCAGTGCAATAAGCCTCTTACTTTAAAACAAAGATGCTAACAGCTGTACCTCACTTATCAAAGCCATTAACAAAGAAGCTCCTTTTTGCTAAGTTTGTAATGCTTGCCAGCTCTTCCTTCCTCCTTTATCTCTGTCTAGCCGGAAGGATTTTTAGCAGCATTGGCATTGGGAAGATGATGAAGGAGGGATGAAGAAACACAGACTTTTGGTGCAGAGGTGCAGCTAGAGTGTGTGTAGTAAACAATGCAATAAAGGCTAAGATTGGAAAGATTCGCATTTTGTTCTACCTGATCCTATTATAGCTGTGTGAGCCTGCTTACATCAGTGAAGGTAAACAGCAGCTGCCTCCAGTATTCCTTGTTGAGCGTCCACGTACAGCAAAACAGAGAGGATAGGGGAAACAAATTCTCCTGACTCAACTGCTCTCCCCACCATGTTAAAAAGCATGGACTTGTAGGTCTGGCAACCAAAATTAAATGCGTAAAAAAAGTGAAACAAAAAATAGTCCCAGAATGCATTTTAGAAGAAGCCGTCAGATGCTCTCTAGAAGGCTCAAAATAGATTTTCCTTGATTTTTTCCCCGGCTATGTGGCCAAGTTCTGGAATAGTTTCTTTCTGACGTTTCGCCTGCATCTGTGGCTGGCATCCTCAGAGAAAATCCTTTCTGAAACACATTCAGAAAGAAACTATTCCAGAACTTGGCCTCACAGCCCGGAAAAAAACCAAGGAAAATCTATGGATGCTGGCTGTGAAAGCCTTCAACTTCACAAGGCTCAAAATGTTTTTGTCTACTTGCAGTATATAAGCCTGACTTGACATGGTGTTTCATTTCACATGTGCATATTGCTCGTTTTGAATAAGAAGTTAGCTGACACATGTTGAGCTGTTCTTCTTTTTTTGTGGTGTGAGAAAATACCCTGATTCTTTCCATGTTATTTCTGCCTCTGGTATCTTAATTTCTTTTAAAGAAATAATGCCTAGAAACATATATACTTTGTTAACTGATGTATATCTGTATAAAGTTGAAGAATGCTGGTGCATTCCATTTAATTGAAACTGTGGCAAAAGTTGCACCTGCCTCTTTGCTAAATGTAAAGGGGACAACCCTTGTGTATTTTTTATTCTATTTACAATGGGAACTAAAAGTTTTATATACTGTACATATCTTTAAAAGATTTGGTGACCTCTAGTGGTTAAGAACAAGAGTCCCCTGTTAACTTTTTCAAATGTTCCACTGGTTTGTATCCTGGCAGTTTGTTGAATTTTTACAGCAAGCCTTTCTTGCCTCTGATCATCATTTTCCTAAGCTTTTTCGTAACTGTTTGCTGGCATCCCAAGCTTGGCTTCCATGTTTCCTGATGAAATGACAAAGGTGCCCAAGACAGGCATGCTGACAGCCTTTACCGATGAAGGTATCTGGGACATATACCTTCTGGGGCTCAGTTTGAATGAGTAGTACTGCTTGTCCCATGATTTAAAACTGATAATACCAGGCAGAACATAGTAAGCACACCTATTATCATGTGCCTAAAATTATACATTCAGACTGTTAATTGGGTTCTAATAAATATGCCTCTTCTCTCTCCAGATGTTGGGTCAGAAAGATATACTTTTAGTTTTACTGTTCGCGATTCGTCATCTTACTTCATCAACGTGCATTCCTGGGGAAGAGAGGACTATATTAAATTGCTTTCTGAAAGCTTTAGAGTCGGTGACTGTGGTAAGCTGGAGTTTATTCCAAACATATTTCAAGTTCAGTTATATTTTCCCTGCTCTTTAAATCAATGTGATGTGTTTGTGATCTTAGTGTGCTTTCCTTCAATGAGCGGCAGACTATTTAATTGGAACCAAAATGTTCCGTTAAACTGAGTGGAAAGGGAAGAAGTAAACTTTTAAGAACCCATATTCAAATGCAGTAAAGCTGTCGTCAAGAGTCAAAGACTGAAAAAGCAATCTCCCAGATTCCTTAGAACTTTTAACATGTATTATGTTTCATTGTTCCCAAAATGGTTCATAAATGTAATAACAGTTATCATTAAAGGTACAACTCAGCCAGAGTTAAGCACTGAGTTAAGGGTGCAATCCTAAATACAGTTTCTTAAGAATAAAGTCCACTGAAGCCAGCAGCACTAATTTTTGTGTAAATCGTAGGACTGCAATACAAATGCCCTTTAGTGGGACAGTCAAGCACACGCTTAAGTATGTTAACCATGGCTTACCTCTTCCTTATTATTATTATTATTAAAATAATTAATGTCTATAATAAAAACATAAATTCATTTCTACTGAATCATTATTTTTTATTATAGAAATTAATTATTATTTAATAATAATAATAATAAGGAAGAGGTAAGCCATGGGCCTTGAAAGTGCTTTAGTTTGTCTCAATTGTGCCAAATATGCATAAATAAAATGATTTACGGTGCAGTCCATTAGAAGACAATGATACTTGTGACAGGTTCAGTTTAAAATAATGTTCACATTTTGCACAACTATTGATACAGCTGTGTATAAAATAGAACAGAGACAAGTGCACATACTAGTTTAAAGCAGCCTTTCTCAACCTTTTTACCCTGATGGAACCCTTGAAGCCATTATCTGGTTCACAGAGTATGGTGGGGTGACTAAACTTTGAAGAATTCTTGAGAATGTGCTTTCTATGCTTCTTAGGGGCTGGAAGAGGTGTCCCTGGGCTGAATTAACTTTTCATACCATTTTCTGTTTGTCATATCGCTGTAACTTGAAGGCTCCCATGAGGAAAAGTTGGGTTTTCATTCCTTAGTTGGAGTGAAGGTGATGTTGTGTCCCATTCTCATTCCCATGTATGTGCTTGCATAGGAAACCTTAGGGTTGGGTTGCAAGAGCATCTTGTTATCTACACCTGTACGTTGTCATTTAAATCCAGAATTGATGTGGCTTTCTTCCATTCTTCCTCCTATTACAGTCATAATTGAAAATCCTTTAGTGCAAACAAAAGAAGTGGAAAAGGAAGAAAAATTCAACCCTACAACCCCCAGGTAAATGTTAACTGCTTTAAAGGAGGTCTAGGCAACTTGCAGCCATGGGGCAGGGTAGGGAGATTTTCCCAGGATCTGCCAAGGCTAATTAAGAAAAATAATACAACTGAAAATGGAGTTCCACTTCTGGTTGTTTGTTTTACTTCCAGGGTTTGAGGTGGGGCCCCCAGTATCCTTACCTGGCATAAAACTGCAGAGCAGAAAACTCAGTTTGAGAGAAGGGATGTTCTTCAGTGTAGGGAATACTGGAGTGAGGAAGTTCACAGGTCATAAAAATGGCCTGGCTGTGGCCCATAGGTTGCCCTTTTCCCAGCCTTGGCTCAGCATATTTTCATGGCTATTCACCACAGTGGGTCAAGGGGGGGGGGGATTTTGATCTTTTCCCTAAATTTCTCTTCAAAAAAAGCCCTTTCTCTTCAAAAAAAAAAGCCCTCAGCGCACTTAAATAAAATGATTACAGAAAAACTGCTTAGACTGGGCCTATCAGAAAATGTCCTACTAACTGGCGGTTTGTCAAGAGTGAATATGATGTTGAAACAACATATAAAAGATATAGGTTATCAATATGCAGTAGCAGCAGCAGGCAACACCTGCTCCCCTATTAATCTAGGTTTGGGGTTTAATTTAAAGGAAGAGGCTAGATACCTTAAAAAATTAAATATTCCCAAATTCTGACAGGCTTTCAGTAGAGCAAGATTTAATACCATCCCATTGGCAGTCCTAGAGAGACGTTACCAAAGACTGGCATAGAATGAGCATGTCTGCCCTTGTGGAGAGGAAAATGTGGAATATGTACAACATGTCCTTTTCAAATACCTCTTCTATAAAGATGAGTGAGTGAGACTGATATACCCATGATTAAATATATATATATATATCCTGGAAGATCCTGAGACTGGTGGCTAATACACCTTCTAGATGATAAAGATAAGAGGGTTACTGAGGAAGCAGCAAAATTCCTTGTGTCAGCAATAAACACCCACAAAGCCATTCTTCAAAACTGATATCACAGACACCCTCCCCCCAGGACAGGAAGGGCCAGAAAACCATTCCACATAGTAAGGTGTACTTGAATAGATTTTAATAAAAATATACTGATGAATTTTATACAAACTACCTGGCATTTTTAATATAATTTTATATTATTATATAATTTTATTATACAATTAAATATATAATTATTGTGTCTTATAATGTATTTATAGTATCAGTGTGTTTTTATGTCTTTTACTTGCCTGATGATTTGTTAATTGTAATAAAGGCCAATGATGATGACCATGCTTTCTGTATTAACTGGTCCATTTTTATATGCCTGTATACCAGCGGCTACAAGCTACTGCTCAGTGAAAATCATTCCACTGTCCGAATCTGTTCCCCCTGTGAAGTGGACACCAAACTGCTGTCCCTGTTGAACTTACCTGTGAAGGACCCTCAAGATTTTTACTCACTGGGAGACATTGTGGCCAATGGACAGAGCTTGGATGGGAGAATTATTAACGTTCTTGCTGCTGTTAAATCAGTAAGTCAGAAAATCATACAAATTGGAGAATGTTTCTGCTATAGTCTGATGATCTCATTGATTTCTGCATAGATAAGGATTTATTGGGCCATGGTCGATTGGAGTGATCTTTTGTCTTGGTCAGCAGTCACTTGGCTTGATTTAGTGTTAAGGGAGGTTAACCAGCAACATTAATGAAAGGTTTCAAAAAAGAATATTCAATCCACTGGAAAAGATAAAAAAGTAGTGATTAATGATTACCGAACTTTGGAATTAGAGTGAACAGCAATGGAGGGAGATGAGTACTAAAAAAAAGCTGGAAGGGGGAGAAGGATGTAAAGACAGTAAAAGGAAGATAGAAGATATGTAAAGAGCTTAAGTGATGATGAAGGAAATCTGAAGTGTGGAATATAAAACTAATTTAATAATCCCGGAGGGAGGAGCATAACAGGGGAGGTCTATAAGGGGGGATGAGGGGAAGGAACGGAGAAAAGCTGTATGAATAGATGAGAATAGACAGATGCAACATTGACACAAATGATTAGAATATAAGAGAAGAATCCTTTATCTTTTTAATTTTTGTGGAAATGTAGCAATGTTGGAAGTATGTTTTGCGTGAAAACGTTAAATAAATAGATATCATAGAATCAAGCAACATCATAGAATCATAGAATTGTAGAATTGGAAGAGACCACGTGGGCCATCCAGTCCAACCCCCTGCTATGCAGGAATACACAGTCAAAGCATCCCTGATAGGTGGCCATCCAGCCTCTGTTTAAAAATCTGCAAGGAAGGAGACTCCACAATTTAAAAAAAAGAATATTCAATAAGGTCTTTGTATATCTAGAATGGCACCCTAGTATAGCGCACTATAATGTTTATTTAAAGCCCTTTTGATACCTGCACACTGATTAACTGTTAAATATTAATGATGAATGGGTTTCTCGACATCACACTCAAGATCTAATTGAACCCTAGTTTCATCCTTTTTATTTTTTGTTTCACACATAATCTGTTCTTTTTGTATGTGTGTTTTGTTTTGTTTTACTGTGAGTACAGTTTTTTCTCTGCTCTCTGGAAGAGTGCTTCTCATATCATCCTTTTCATAATTGATTAACTAAAGTAGGACTATGCCCTCTCTTGGAGTAATGCCCCACTATTTCGTTCTTTCTAATGAAGATGTATTCTTCTGCAAAGAGTGAGGTTCTCACTCTTCTTCTGGGCACCACAATTCAAAAAGGATATTGACAAATTGGAGCGTGTCCAGAGTAGGGTGACTAAAATGGTGCAAGGTCTGGGAACGATGCCTTATGAGGAGAGACTTATGGAGCTGGGTATTTTTAGCCTGGAAAAAAGATGGTTAAGAGGCGATTTGATAGCCCTGTTTAAGTATTTGAAGGGGTGTCACATTGAGGATGGAGCAGGCTTGTTTTCTGCTGCTCCAGAGACTAGAACACGGAGCAATGGATGCAAGCTCCAGGAACAGAGATTTCACCTCAACATTAGGAGGAACTTTTTGACAGTAAGAGCTGTTCGGCAGTGGAACGCACTCCCTCGGAGCGTGGTGGGGTCTCCTTCCTTGGAGGTCTTTAAACAGAGGCAGGATGGCCATCTCTTGGGGATGCTTTGATCGTGATTTCCTGCATGGCAGGGGGTTGGACTGGATGGCCCTCGTGGTCTCTTCCAACTCTACCATTCTATGATTCTAAACACATTGTAATTATACTCACTCCTGATTACTGTTGAGGCGGTTGTGCTGCAAACAGTAGAGACATGAATATGGGAACAGTAATGCTATTTGATAAGCTGTGTGCGAATAAAAGATTTAGACCAAAGTCAGGTGTGTTTTTTTTTAATGCTTTGCAAAGGTTGGTGTGCCAAAATACTTCACCACTTCAGACAGAAGGAAAGGCCACAGATGTGAAGTAAAGTTGTATGATGAAACCGCGTCTTCTTTTGCAATGATATGGTAAGTTGTTTTATAAGTGCTTTGATTCCTACATGGCAGGGGATTGGACCAGATGGCCCTTGTGGTCTCTTCCAAGTCAATGGGGTCGTTTACACGGGCAAATATTACTCTAAATATACCGCTAAGATAGCTCATAGTTCCCACGGGTCGAGCCACAGTTACGCCTCATTCAGAAGGGGGGTAGCCAAAATGCCCAAATGTAGCGTCTCTTGCAATGTTGCAAGTTTTGCCGGTATATTTGAAAAACAGCGATACTCACGGGGTTATTTGTTGTGTGAACTGCGTATCGGTATATCTTAAAAAAAAATTACAAACCGGAAACTGGTGTCCTGTGGGCAGTGCCATGGGAGTGGTCAATGCCATTTGCCCACTATTTTTTAGTTTTAAAAGAAAGGGATAGAGAAAGCACATCTTCTCAGGAGCGGTATTGTTTTCAACAGCGGAAGGAATGGCGTCCGCACCTCAGGTCAGAACCAAGAAGGGTGGCCGTGGCATAGCATGGGGGCATCTGGAAACACTTGATTTGATAGAGTTATGGGGGGAGCAGAAGGTGCAGGAGCAACTTCAAAGCAGCCACCGCAACATTGATGTTTTTGAAAAGATAGCGGAGGAGATGCGTAAGAGAGGGCATGAGCGCGCCACTGAGGAGTGTAGATTCTAAGGTTGCTTCCAGATGGACAGGTCCTAGGAGTACAAAGCAAAAGACACTGTGGTACTGTTCCATTTTTTTTCACCTTAAAAGACCTTCAGTGTTAAAAGAAAAAAGATAAAAGAAGTGTCTTTGGTGGGGAAATATGGAAAGACTACAAGCAGAATGCATGAAAGTCTGGTCTCCACACATGATTTTGCATGATTTCATGAGTAAGCCAGCGTAATTGCATGACAAAAGCCTCGTCTGGAAGCACCCATGATCACAGTTCAATTATTATACTCCAAAATATTAAAACAGACTACACTGAATATAAGTGCAAGCTACTATCATCAACTAAAGACTCTTATTGTGTGGCCTCCATGACAACCCAGCACTGTTAATTAAATGGCACCAATAACCATTAACCTCTATTACATATAAGGCTGTCCAGCACAATGGCCTTGAATGTATTACCTATTTCTATGAGTTATTGACAGATTCTTCCCCCAGGAGAGGCAGAGTGAAACAGCCGCAAATCAATTATGAAAGGTCATGATGGAGATGAGGAAATAAAAGAAGCAATTTAGTTAGGTAGGCCGTTAATGGCCTTACTTGCTCACAGCAACATATCGTCAAGATATCAAGATTTGTGTGAATGCTGGTGTCAAGGCTTCTAAAAGTAAACAGTTACTTAATAAGCAGAGCCTTACTAGGTGTCATGAAGGCAGTCCCATCATCCTGCAAAGGTGATGGCACTCCCATCATTCTGCAATAAACACATGTCCCATTATCTGCAAGGCCAGAAAACATCCTGTTTCCCCAAGTGATCTACAGGTGTCACAGTGAGGCCTACAAGTAAAGCATGAAAACAACACCCTTCTTCCATTTTGTATCCTCCCCCTTTGCCCACCGATCAGTAGCATACTGTCTCTGAATATGAGATTCCATTTGGCTGTTATACCCAATAATCTTTCATAGGGGTCATCTATACGAGCCCCAAAACCCCAGAATGATAGGGAAAAGACAATTTGCAACAGCTGCGACTTATCTTTATTGTCTTATAGCCCCCATAAACTATTCAAGATGGCAGCCATGAGTGAATTACTTGCATTTTTAAATCTGCCACCACCATTTATTTAAGTGCGCTGAGGGCTTTTATTTGAAGAGAAAGGGCTTTTTTTGAAGAGAAAGTACGATACAAATTTAGGGTAAAGACAATTTGCAACAGCTGCAACTTATCTTTATTGTCTTATAGCCCCCATAAACTATTCAAGATGGCAGCCACAAGTGAATTACTTGCATTTTTAAATCTGCCACCACCAAACTTTTTAAAAAAACTATTGCCATGGTGCACATAGCAATATTTTGCCTTTACACACACACACACACACACACACACACAAAGAAAAAACAACACCCGGTTTTATCGCCTTAGAGATCGCTCGCTAAGGTGAAAATCCAACATGGTGGCAGTGGGCCCTTGCCCCATTAGCAAGCCCTGACCCCTGCACTCCTCCAGCCAATCAGCTTGTGCTTCCTTTCCTATGGGAAAACTATTCAAATTAAATTGCTTGTCCCAACGAGCGGGGATGCACATTCCCCATGAAGGCTTTTCCTTCATAGTTTATGACGTTTTTGGCCCCCCTCCTTCTGAATATGGCAAAAGAATGCAGGATGCATTAAGACAGCCAGTATTCTCCTTGCCTTTTGTGAGAAGTATTTTTGCTGTTTAGAAAACCCCATTTCGGACATGTGTGGCCAAGCAGCACCAGAGGGTGATTAAGATGGCAAAAATGTAATAGGTAGACTTAGGCTGAATCCACACTACACAAATAATTGAGTTTGAAACTGGATTATTTGCCATGGCTCCTTCCAATTGAATCCTGGGATTTGTAGTTTTACAAGGTCTTTAGCCTTCTCTGCAAAAGAATGCTGGTGCCTTACCAAACTACAAATCCCAGGATTCCATGTGAAGGAGCCTATCCTTTTAGGACACAGGATAGGCTGGGGATATCTGATGGAGGAAGTTTTGATCAGTCAAACATTTGCTAGCTTTCCTTTATTTGCTTTTATTATGTGGCTATATTGTATTGTCATTTCTTTCTTTTTATGCAGTTTTGTGTTTTCAGCATTTGAAAACAGCTGTGATCTTAATAAAAGTATAAGCATTTTATATTTACACAAAACTAAATTATATACATTGTCATCAAATGAACTATGTTTTTGTTAACTGTCTCTCCAGCTGGGACAATGAATCTATCCACCTTGCACAGAGCTGGATGCCTCGAGAAACAGGTACACTGTTTCAACTTTCTTCCCAAATATTTTTGCTGACACGATCATTAACCTAAACCTTTGGCTAACACAATTGTATCTTCCTTACAGTAATCTTTGCAGCAGATGTAAGAATAAACTTTGACAAATTCAGAAATTGCATGGTTGCAACTGTAATCTCAAAAACCATCATCACTACTAATCCTGGTAAGGGACAGTTCTAAAACCTTGTTTAAACTGTATAAAATCCCTTATAATGTCCCACTGTTTTTAATGACAATGGTGGCTTGTGACTTTACAACTAGTACTCCTTTTTAAAAGTCTACAGAGTAATTTACCCCAATTTACAGCAATTAGTTTTCTTTAGTTTAGAGGTGGGGTCATAGCTCAGTGACAGTCATGGTTTCAGCGCTATGAATCTGTTGATGAAATCAAGCTTTCTATCAACACTGGGAATTGTTGGACAAAACATCATAGCTGACCATTGTGGATGTCACCGTCCTTTGAGGGGGAAAAGTTTCACTGCTTTACAGTCTGAAAAGAAACAGACTCTGTAGGGCAATCTGCTCTCCCTGTATGTCCAAGGTCACATTTCCATACCCCGCATCATTTCACAGATGAGAACTGAGACACTGGCCAATCAATATCAGAGTAGGGTCAAATTGGCAAAAGTTATCAATAAGGAAGAACATACAAGCTAGGAGAGGGTGCAGCAGTAGACTCTATCACCTTCTCTCTTTTCTCCCACTGAGTTAAATGAGTGCTAACGACTTTTGCACTTTGAACTCAGTTTGCAGCAAATTGAAGTAAATGTGTGGCAAAGGGGCAAAGGGGGAGGAGATATGATGGGGCCCTGGAAATGTTTCTCCTCCTATCTCCGGGCAGCAGAGAAGGTGCCGTCCCCCTCTGCCTTGCAGATGCACTTCTGGAAAGAGTAGATAAGAGTAGATGATGCTAAGAGAGCTGGACCAATGGACTGCTTCACTGTAAGGCAGCTTTATAGGTTACAGTTCAGTCTGTAGCACATGCCAACCATAACATACTGCATTAATCATTTAGCTAAAATGGCCTATTAAGTATTTTGGCCTTGTACAGGCTTTACCTTTATTAATAGTGTTTTAATTTTAATTTTTTGCAAGATACACCAGAAGCAAATACTCTGCTCAACTTTATAAGAGAAAGTGCCGAAATGTTAGATTTGGATGATGACATAGGAGATCAGTTCAGAGACTCCGTAAATTGTGAGTGTCCTTCCAGGTTGTCCTTTGATTTGATAAACCGATATACTGTATGTCACATGGGGACTTGATTCTAGCCTTCCTTTTTTAAAAATATAAGCACCCTTGGAACCAAGTGGAAGCTTTATTTAGGTAAGCTGTACAGTACAGCATTTCATCATTAAAATGCTGTAAGCTGAGTGTCTTCGTGGAGAATAGCTATCCAAAATCTCTGCATCTATCAGAGAAAAAAAAATACTGGAGAAGACATTAAAGTGTAATATACTATACAAAGGAATGTTGTGATCCAGTGACCCTCAGACTAGGAAATCATAATTCAAATGTAGGTATCCTGGTGCCCTCTATTTATTTTGGACTATAAGATCCACAATAATTGGCCATGCTGGCTGAGGCTGATGGGAGCTATAGTCCAACACATCTGGAGAGCATCAGGATCCTTCTGACTATAATACAAAGTGTTCTGATTATAATAGAAACAAGCATTATTTTCTTTATTATTGTTATTACCGTATTTATTTATATCCTGCTTTCCCCCCTCCCAAATTGGGATTCAAGTACATAAGCCATACATAAATCACTTCAGTAACATAATATTTCCAATGCCCAAATGCAACAGGTAAGTAAATCTGGCTTGATATATCAAAATAAAATTATTTCACCCCTTTCTTGATGATTTTAATGTAAACTCATATTAAAATCATTGGTATTGAACCCAAAGCCCATCCAAATGACTGGAAGTCTCTCAGTATCTTTAGAATTTGAACTAAATTTCAGATAATCTTAATTTCTTCCCTGTTTTCTTCAGTGCAGACAATAGCTGATGTTTACACTGTGGAACAGTTAAAATTGGAAGCTTTTCAGAATGTGGGAAAGCCAGAACCTTTCTACGGTATCATTTTTGCCTACATTTCTACACTGAATATTGATAACGAAACAACAAAGATAATACGAAACAGATGGTAAGCAACTCATTAGGTCTTACAGTCTTGCAAAGTGGTGCCCTTGACCTTCATTTCCTTCCTTATCCCAAACCATCTTGGAAAACTTCCATTATAAAATCACTTTTCTAATTCTGCATCAATGCCTTTCCGGAATTTGTCTAACCTCACATAACCATGGACCAGACAGCACCCTCAGATGTTACAATAGCTTCTCCTTTTGTGGTTGTTAAAGAGATTGCAGGTCAGTGGGACAAGCCTATCAAAGTACAAGGAAATGGCAGTCTTTCTAGGGATCGCTTTTAATATAGTTCTGATTTGAGGAATTGCACTGATTTTAATTGACAGTAGACGGGGAACACATTGCAAGGACCTGACGTCACAAGGCACAAGGTTGCATAAAGAGTCCTGCCATAGCATGGATCAGCTGGAGTTGTGTGTGATTATTCTCCTAGCTCTGGTAGAGTTTCTACCCAGGTTTCCAGGGAGACATTGACAAGGCAGCAAGAAATTCTACATGAACTGCAGGGCAGTATGAAATTAGGGCCTTGTCTAGAATTATCCCGCAGATTTGGGTGGAGGTGCATCTAGAATTCATATCAATCAGATTGTGAGAAGCTTAAACAGAAATAAGGCCAGTAGTTACATAATTGCTGTATTGAAACAGAGATACGAAGGAAATTAAGTCCTGATGGTAAAGAAAGGTTAAAAAGAGAGGAAAGAGCAAGTCCCCATTCCAGCAAGAAAGGAAGTTATTTAATGTTTTTTGTAGTGTAATTAATGTATTTTATTATTATTATGTATGTTTGTTTGATGTTAACTCTATGTATGTATTTGTGGGAATTGTTTGTCGGATGGGTTATTGGAATATTTGTGTGAAATTTTTTTAATAAAGAGAATAAAAAAATAGAATTCATATCAATCAGGAACATGCATATAGCTTTTACAGCACAACACATTGGAAACTGTTTAATGCAGTGTAGATGTGTAAATAGCTATTGCTTAAAACAATTTGTAAGCCACTCTGATAGCCTTGTGGCTGAAGAGCGGGGTATAAATAACTAAATAAAATAAAAATAAATAAATAAATAAAGACAAACTACTTAATACACCACAGCGTTGATCAGGTGAACAGAATCTTAAATCCAAGGAAACTTCCTTCAGAGATTTGGGGATGCCACTGTGGATCTTTTGGCATCAACATAAGGATGCACAAGTACACTGTTTTACGGGGGGGGGGCAGAAATGACAGAAATTACTCATTGCATGTTGGCCAGGAGGATTTGTGTACATAGGACTTTCCCTGCTCAGGAATTCAAGGTCAGGGCAGAGATAGCAGGGTTGTTGTTGTTTTTGTTTGTTTGTGGTACCTGCAAATTGGCCTAAGTAGGTGTGGTTTTCATATTCAGTTCACATAAGCCCTGTGGAAGCTTCCTTCCATGGCAACCTGCTAAGTCACAGAACTTTGCGCCACCCCAATGTGGATTGGCTCCAACTCTACAAATGGAGACTGAGTAGTCTATTTTAGAGAGTCAGTTCTAATCAGAGGGTTTTGTCAGGCTTGTCCCTGAATTCTGGGAATTGGAGTAGAATTCATGGAGGACCCTGACATGAGGCTGGCTCTGGCCTGGTTCCCTGCCTAGGCCCCTGAAGGTTTTGGAGAGAGGCCAGCCTGCCTGGTTGGCTTGGGAACGCTGCTCTCCACAGCAGCTCAAGGTCAGCGTTCCCAGGTGCGAGGCGCCCTGAGAAATCCTCCCTAAATGCTTTTCTCACGCTGCGGGGTTTTATCTGGGGGTTTGCTTTGGCTGTACTCAGTTTCGGCTTTGTTCTATGTTCCTGACACATGAATCCATGTCAATAAAGCAATTTATTGATTGCATGTGAGCGTGTGTGCTTGGTACATCACAGGTTTTCAGCAACATTTGTTGTTGTGTGCCTCTAAGTAGGGTCTGACTTAGAACTTATCACAGGGTTTTCTTGGCAAGATTTGTTCAGAGGGGGTTTGCCATTGCCTTCCTCTGAAGCTGAGAGAGTGTGATTTGCCCAAAGACATCCATTGGGTTTCCAGGGCTGAGTGGGGTCTCGAACCCTGGTCTCCCAGAGCCCTAATGCAGCACTCAAACCACTATACCATATTGGCTCATTCAGCAACATTATAGTCATGGTATTTATATTTCCAAAAGATGGCAGTGAAAAATGTCCAAAGAAGAGGTAGTATAAACAGACTGATACGCCGTAACAAAAACTTGTGCTTCAAAATCAATTTAACAATGTACATGTTGGCTCTTTATTCTCTTTTGCAGTGTCAAGTGCCGCTATGTTGTCAATGAAAGCACAAATACATGTTCTTTCTGTACAAGCTTTCATCCATCTTCGGATGCCATGCCAGTCTTTGCCAGCTTTGATTTACTAGTTGATCTGACTGATCACACAGGCACGCTTCATTCTTGCAGTCTCTCGGACACAGTAGCTGAAGAAGCTTTAGGTTACACGGTGAGACCCTACTAGGAGTAGCTTTCCTCTGATTCTGGTTGTTGTGCCAGCAAAAATATTGTTGCAATCTTTTGTCATGACTATTTAGGGTCTGTCTAGCCTCAGGGGTTTTATGTGCAGCAACACTGCTTGAAACACATTCAGGGGTAGCCCTGTTGGCTATGCAGCAAAACGAAATCCAAAATAATAAATAAATAAATAAATAAAATGGTACCTTTATTGGCTAACCAAATACAAAATACATGATGCAAGCTTTCAAAGCGCTACTGGCTTCTTTATCAGGCAAAAGATGTTACTTTTATTTCTTTTAAAACATCTTTTGCCTGATGAAGAAGCCAGTAGCGCTTCGAAAGCTTGCATCACGTGTTTTGCATTTGGTTAGCCAATAAAAGTACTGTATCACTTTTTAATGGATTTTGTTTAGCAACAATGCTTGTAATTCTTACTGCTGCTATGGCGTCTGATGACGCAGACAAAGTACCAAAGGTTAAGCAAGAATAAATTTGTTAATTTCTTAAGGTGCAATAAGATTTGGTTGTGTTGTGGGTGGTTTTTTTTTTCTTTCTGGAGATCTAAAAATATTTTCCAGAATGAGCATTCTATGGAAGCTAATATGTTAGTACTGAGACAGTGCTCACATTTTTATACCAAAATTATCACTTGGGTATCTCTTTCATCACAAATGCATTTGCATTGGCTGCTCAGTTTCACACCTCCCAGCACTCCTCCCTCCATTTTGAGGAATGATGAAAAGCTAAGGTGGGACACTTGAGTTATCATTTGGTTTGGAGAAAGTTATGGGTTTGGGTTATTGTATTTGCTTCTTAAAAAGTACACCTTTGTGCTAATTATGTGTATATCAGACCAGTTAAATTATAATTATTCCATTAGGTCCAGGAGTTCCAAGCTCTGACAGAGGCTCAAAGGACAGCCCTGAAATGGCACCTTCTGTTAGAACGAAGCAAAATTTACTTTAAAGTATGTATAGAAATGTAACTTAAAATAATTAAATGCATACCTGAGAAAGCAGTGTTCCCTTGACACCCCCCCCATCCCACCCTCCTATTGTCTTCTGTGAAGTCCACTGTCAGAATTTCTCTTATTGAATCAAAAGATCCGTAACAGAAAGGCCTTTTCTTTGCTAGCCATAGTGATGTCAAACATTTTATCCAGCAAGGCCTGCAGGAATCAGAGGCCTCAGTCCTTTAGAAAAAAGATTTCTGTTGGCATATACTCCCAGACAGTTAAAAGACTCTCAGATTTAACCAGTTATCTAAAGGAAAGGACTATTAATGGCTACTAGTTGTGACGATGGTTGTATATCATGAGAGAACACAAACATGATTTCTTTAGTTTTCATGTGCGGACTTTTGGCATGCATTTGGTTGGCTGCTATGTGAACTTAATGCTTGACAAGATAGGCCAGTATGGCCTCTCTTTGGCTTTTCTTCGCAAATGAAGATTCAGGAAGGACTCATCCCGCACTTTCTACAAGCACGCTGATGACTGAAAAGGCCGATCTGAGATAAACAAGTCCGGTTGCAGAAAGCACAGCAGAAGGTCTCCTTGAGTGATGTTTCCGGGTTGTAATTCTTTCTGCGTTGTCGTTTCTCTTCGGACACAAACAGAAGCCAGAGTGCCCGCTTCCATGAATGGAAATTTTGGCATCCCTAATATGTGCCATTCACAGAAGTACAAGTTGACCCCCAAATCCACAGATTCGGTATCCACGGTTTCACTTATTCATGTCTGAAACAATATGTTCTCTCTAGGCATTTCTGGGTCCTTCAGTGTGATTCTATGGTCAATTTCTGGTGTTTGTTTCATTGAAAACAATAGGGTTCCCTATTATTCAGTTTCAGGTATCCACGGGAGGTCTTGGAACGTACCCCCGTGGATACAGGGATCGACCTGGAGTGTTCAGTGTTGTGTAAATCCTCTATTGGGCATGGCACTGCTCACATGAAAGCTAACTTGCAGGTTTACCTGGTGACAAAATGCCGTTACAAGTCCTGTAAAGGCTGTTTTTTTTTTCTAGGTAAGCCTTTTAAAAACAGCTTTAAATACAGTATAAGTATCCAAGGCTACATTTTAATTCTGTTTAATATTCTTTTAAAATGCAGAAGTACACATTACTGTTCCATGAGTCTTTTACAGACTTGTTTTACAAAATGAAGTTACTGAGATAATACTTTGAAAGGAGAAAATGGACACGACATGCTATTTTCTCAGCAAAGACCAACTTATCTTTCATGCTTGATTTTATCACTACTAAGTGAGAGGCAACAAGTACCCAAATATTTTCCCTTGTTGGAGTAAAAGCAACTGGCAAAGAAATGGAATAGGAAAACAATGCAACAGAGATAGGATTAAGAATCCTTGCTCCTTCCATCTCTCACTTCAAAATGATTCTTACTTGCAACTTTATCCAATTTTATCTCTTCTTATTAAAAAGGGAGAGAACTTTGAAGTGTTTTTTTTTTAATTTCAAAAGCCGTTAATCCAAACTTCATTCCACAGGTTATCCCTTCAACAAATTCACGAACTGGGCTGAGAGTGAATCTCCTTTCTTGCAAGCTAGCAGATCCCGTGGAAGCCAGTCAAAATCTGTCTGGAAAATAACTATACCAACTTCAAAGCAGCTGACTTTTTCATTTTGTTGTAATATGATGAAATAATTATTTCTTCATAAGTTGCATCCATGTTGCAAAGTTGCTAAGAACTATGGTTTATCAAAGCTCATTTTAGGTTCATTGTGTTGTTTAAGGATCAGTTTAGTATCTCCAAGATATCTCCAAATATTTTCGAATTGCTCCTTAAAACAAGGTAGTAAAATTTTATTTCCATGTATAATAAATTTGAGGAAAGTATATGAAGTTTTAACTTTTTTTCTCTGCAAACATTTTTTTTAAAAAATTCAAATTGTTTTATTAAAGCAAAGATTTTAAGATTATATTTTGTGATGAGAGTTGATACAATGCAACTATACTCTATGAGGAACGGCTTAGAGAGTTGCATATGTGTAGCTTGGGGAAGAGAAAGTGAAGAGGAGACATGATAGCCATGTTTAAATATTTGAAGGGATGTCATATTGAGGATAGAGCAAGCTTGTTTTCTGCTGCTTCAGACACTAGGACATGGAGTAATGGACTCAAACTCCAGGCAAAAGATTCTACCTAAACATTAGGAAGACTTTCCTCACAGTAAGAGCTGTTCGGAAGTGGACTGCGCTGCCTGGGAGTGTGGTGGAGTCTCCTTCTTTGGAGGTTTTTGAACAGAGGCTGGATGGCCATCTGTCAGGAGTGCTTTGATTGGGAATTCCTGCAGGGCAGAATGGGGTTGGACTGGATGGTCCTTGGGGTCTCTTCCAACTCTATGACGCTATGATTCTAACTGAGCAAGGGCACTGCCAGTAGGAACCCACAGCTTGAAGCATCAGACCAAACTATAAACTCATCAAGCACAACCTTCTTCCACAGGAACCTCCCGGCCCCCCCAGTTCTCAGCTGAGCAGACAATATACTGACTAACCTTGCTGGTCTTTTGTAAGGATTTCAGATAATAAAGATGACATACAGTACTCTGAAAATAAGAAGTACTCCAGATATTTAACATTGACTAAGCAAGGCAGAAAAACACACAGTTTATTTAATTTGCATTTTAATATTTGGTTTCATCAGACTTTCTTTGCAAAATTATTTTCTAGATGTCATCCTGTCAAAAAAATAATTTTGAGAACATTCTGCCCATTGTATTCTATACAGGCACTTGGCTGTGTTTTTAAGAAAAGTCATTGTTGCATTTTTGTTTTGTTTTGACACAAACTGGAGTAGGCTCAGCTCAAATGCCCTAGCTTAGATTCTGTTTTTGTTCCCACATTTTGCAACAAAAGGGGAAAAGCCATTCTGTACAAAAAGACACAAACTTTGCCTTTCTGTCTCCTTCTGCGGGAGGGCAGCAGAACCAGAAATGACGAGATCCTACAGGACTGCTGTTAGAAGAAGCTCAGCTCCCCTTCTTCCCTAGGAAAAGATGATGCCGGTGTTCCCCTGTAGTCCAGTTTAAATCAGCAAAGCTCTCCCAGAAAAATGGTGCATCTTTTGTCATGGCTGGCTTCTCTGTTGGACTACTTGAAACTGCATGGTCAGCAGCCCTTCAATCCCAGCTTCTATTCTATCATTCTCTTGGACAGCAGAAACTCCTTTGGGAGTCCCTGTCAGTATGACATCCCCTTCTTCCAGTGTGATAATCCCGCTGATGTAGCTGATGAGATAAGGGATGGAGAAGATCATGCTGGAGGTATCACCTTCTTGCCGCAATTCTCCATTTACCTTCAGCCAGAGCTTCAACCGGTGTGGATCAGGGACCTTTTCTTTAGGAACGAAACCACTGACTGGACAGGAAGTGTTGAATCCTTTGGCCAATGTCCAAGGAAGCCCTTTCTTCTTGCATTCCTCCTGAGTATCCCTGGCTGTCATGTCCAAGCAAAGGGCATAGCCTCCCACGTGGTCCATGGCAGCCTCCTGGGAAACAGCCTGTGCCTTCTTCCCAATCACCACCCCCAATTCCACCTCGTGGTGCAGCTGGTTGCAATAGTACGGCCGGATGATGGGAGAACCTTCCCGGACATAAGCAGAGGAAGGCTTGAGGAAGAAGAGTGGCTCGGAGGGGACAGCGCTCTTCATTTCCTTGGCGTGCTCGGCATAATTCCGTCCCACACAGATGATGTTCTTGCCCCACTCCCAGAACCTGGACAAAGGCCTGGCAGAAGCCATGTTTCTCACTGCAATTATAACTCTGCCAAAAAGGAGAAGAAATGAATTCTGAGCAAGGCAACAGGGGATACGGTTTTTCCACACCAATTTGATTGCTTGGTTTCCCCCCTCCCCTTTTTAATTAGGAGACAAAGAAAGTGTTTTGATTCTGCATTCATATTCATGGTTTTGCATCCAAACTCTTTCTTGCAATATTCTGGGTTTTCCCCCTGCTAGTGATCACGGGTCGCATCTAGACTCAGGGAACATTTTAGAAACTGATCTTCACCAGTTTCCACTGTGCCCTTTTTAATTATTATCCAGGAGTTCAAAGTGTCAACGTGCTTTAGCAATATGACACTAGTTAAGTAATAGGATCATTTTCTTGTATTGCTAGCCTTCCTCCTTTCCTTGCTTGATCTTTGTTGAATCTGGGTCCTTATTTTAACTTATAGAATCATAGAACTGTAGAGTTGGAAGAGACCACAAGAGCCATCCAGTCCAACCCCCTGCCACGCAGGAAATCACGATCAAAGCATCCCTGACAGATGGCCATCCAGCCTCTGTTTAAAGACCTCCAAGTTATTTTGCATTGTCCCAGGACAGGAAAGTATGTTGAACACTTTGGGCAACAGTTTGCTTTTTTGGTGAGAGAGACAATATTTTTAATTGAACCAGTGTGGTGCAGTGGTTTGAGTGTTGGACTACAGCTCTGAGAGACCAGGGTTTGAATCCTGCCTCCCTTGGCCATGGAAACCCAGGGGGTGACCTTTGGCAAGTCGCAATCTCCCAGCCTCAGAGGAGGGCCATGGCACACCCTGCCTGTAACATTTGTGTATATGAGACCAAGAGAGAGGGAGAGAGGTGCAGATACAGTGGCCCCCCAAAAGCCACCTTAGGGACCAAACGCAGCCTATGGGCCACGCTTTGCCCGCCCCTACTTTAGAGGGCAAATATTCAGGGACTGCACTGCAATGTGGCTGGAAAGCAAGAGAGAAGAGGTGGCCAATAGACTCCGTTGGTCCTCCTCCTCTCTGCAGGGTTCAAAGTCCACCCTCTTTCTTTCCAATGCACCCTAGCCGCCCTTCAAAACCCCAGCTGACAGTCATCCAAATCCCCTCCCCTCTTATCCCCAAGTCAGACATTTCTGCATGGGCCTGGCTGGGGGAGAAACAAGTCAGGTCCCAAACTGCAACAAAATGCAAAAAAAAAAAAAAAAAAAGCAAACAAACTTAGAGTTGGCCCTTGCAACCTTGCGTGCGCCTGCCTCCTTCCCCCCCCCAATGCAATGCAATACCCCAGCAATGCAATGCCATCTAATCTCCCCACCCCTTTTCAAACCTAGAGTTGGCCCTTACAACCTTGCTGACCTGGGTGTACCTGCTTCCTTCCCCCCCCCCATGCAATGCAATGCAATGCAATACTCCAGCAAGGCAATGCAAGCTAATCTCCCCACGCCTTTTCAAACCAGAGTTGGCCCTTGCAACCTTGCTTACCGCTCCGGCCCTGGTTGCCCCTGCCTCCTTTGTGCGTGTGTGCAATGCAATGCAATGCAAAACCCCAGCAATGCAATGCAATCTCCCCACCCCTTTCCTCCTCCTCCTCCTCCTCTCCACCCACCGGGGAGGCTCGGTCTTGCAAGCCGGCGTAGCTATTGGCTGGCGGAGGCAGGTCAGGGAGGAAAGGCGAAGGGGCCGCCTTTGGGCTCCGGCAAGCCAAGGGAGGGCCGGCCCGGTGCGCACGGGCGGAGAGGGGTTGCGGCGTCCTCCGCGCTCGGATCATGGTCTGGGCAGGCGGAGGGAGGCTGGGCACCGTTGGCCTCTTCCTGGCATTGCGATCCGGTAAGGGGCCAGAAAGCAAAAGTGCCTGCTTTGCACGGGAGGAGGGCACCCCAGGGTGGTGATGCGCTCGCCTTGGGTGGAAAAGCAACCCCGTTTTCGATGGGTGGTGGGTGGGTACACGTGTACGTCTGCATGACGCGCGTTAGGACGTGCGCCCTGGAGAGGTAAGTGTCAACCCGCCTTGCTTCCGCATTTAGATGGAGATCAGCCATTTGAAATGCTTGGAAATCATCTTGGCTGCAAACCGGGTGAGCTCTGCTTACATAAGATGGGATCAAAACAAAGGGCCGGGCCCTGAGATCTGGTCACTCCAGTGTCCCACCAGTGGCCCCAAATGGGATGAGAGAGAGAGAGAGAGAGAGAGAGATCTCCTAGGGTTGCCAGACTGAAAACTGGAGAGGGCTCCTGTACCTTTAATGCATGCCTGAATCAATTTATTTCAGCCACAGACCAGTGATACAAAACATATAGAAGCAGCAGAATCAATGTCCTGTTTACAGTGTACCCACAGCATGTGCAAAACTCGGTATAGACAAATAAAACATACAGTTGTCCCTCTGTATCCACGGATTTGCTATCCACGGATTGAAAATATTCTTTAAAAAACAATAATCCAAAAAGCAAACCTTGATTTTGCCATCTTCTATAAGGGGCACAATTTTGCTATGCCATTGCATATAATGGGCTTGAGTATTCACGGATTTTGGTATCCATGGGGGTCCTGGAATCAAACCCCAGTGAATATGAAGGGACAACTGTATTTAAAATTTGTAAGCTAAAGCATGATATATGGTACAAGTTTGTTACAATCCATAGATCCATCATAAATAAAGGAACATAAGGCAGAAAAAAGACAAAATATTCTTTAATAAGATCTAAACAGTAAAATATTTAAAACATTTACAGCCAACTTTTACCCAAAACACAGCTCTAATCCTCTGTAAGAAATTTAGCACCAGCCAAGGTCACTTTTGGGACCTTGCCTTGATACATGGGACATATGAAAAAGAATAATTAAAATAGGTAAGATAAAACATTATCCATCAAGATTGTTCACAGTTTGTCCCCTTAATTTTATAGCAGCAGCACAAAACTTAGCCACTTTTAACGTGACCCATGATGGCCAGTGGCAGGAGAAAGAGAAAGAGCTCTTAGGGTTGCCAGATTGAAAACTGGTCCCTGGTAAAGAAAAGGTTAAGAACCACTGGTTTAAGACATCAGAAAAGTAATTGGGGCAGGTTGGAGAGAATGGAGCCCTAGGCCAGGTGACTTTTGTGTCTTAGGACAGGAAAAAAACAGGTTTGTCCTCTTGGGAAGTGAGAAAGGAAGAGAGATGTCAACAGACAGACACCTAGCCGGTTTTTGGATTAAATCACCCAGTGCAAGGAGTGAAGGATCACACTATGGGTAGAAGTGAATCTGGCTGGATGAAAGCATTTTTAAAACCCTAATTTAGCTTCAAGCAGAACTTTTGGGGCCTGGCGTTGGTCTTAGGGCTGTTGACGTGAGTGGAATCATTTTGATTTCTTTTTTTAAAAACTGCCCCTGATCTTTGCCTTCCTCTTTGCTCTCCTAGTGGCTGCCTGCTCCCTCCTGTCTCCTGGGTTGGTCTACACCTGCTCTGTAGAGGCGTAACTGCCACACAGGTGAGGAGAGAGGCTTTATTTGGAAATCTGATTATGGAGGCATATACCTTTGAGGTTGTTGTGAAGGGGGGGAAAGTGGGATGGTGGTGGAATAAAGCCATTAGATCAGTGGTTCTTAACCTGTGGTCAGGGACCCCCAGGGGGCTGTGATATCCTCACAGGGGGTCCGCAGAGGCTTGAAGTCTGCTTGGCCCACTTGATAGGAGCCAAGGCAGAGGCTGGCTGGCTTGGCCTGCACATTGCCATTCAATCCGCCCCAGCCACAAACTTGCAGGAAGAAGCAGGAGAAAAGTCTTCCCTCCCTTTCCATTGCCTTTAGGGGATGGTGGGATTGTATTATTAGTATTATCAGGTATTATTTGTTATTGTTAGGGTTTTAAATCTTGAGTTAAAGGGGGTCCCTGGTAAAGAAAAGGTTAGGGGCCACTACATTAGACTACCCTAAGTGTCTTGAAATAAAAGGAGGATAGAAAATTGTGTGTCAATTAACTTTCAACACTTGGGGGTGAGAACAAAAATACCCTCATTCTCCTAAATCATCATCACCACCATCATCACCATCATTCCATTTTTGTTTTAATGTCCACCTTGCCTCTTAACTCTTTTGACCGTTCAACTGTCGCCCTTCCCCAGAATTCTCTGCTTCATGAGGCAGTCTTCTCTCTCATTGGCTTAAACGAAGGATCCAGCAGAACTTTGGCTCAGAGGGCTCAGTTTGGCCCACGGGGTTGACCCTGTTGATGTTCAAGTCAGGGTTGACTTGGCTAAAAGTTGTTGTTGTTTGTCTTCTGAAGGTTTGCCACATTTTCGGGCCAACTTCCTCCATACGGAGTTCGAGAGAAGACCGTCCAAGGTAGTCGCGCAGGCCGCCATGAAGGTGGAGCTCCTTCCTGCCCTGACGGACAACTACATGTACCTCCTCATAGACGAGGAGACCAAAGAGGCTGCCATAGTTGACCCAGTGCAGCCCCAGAAGGTATTGTCCCTTGACTGACTCCACCATGTTCCTGTGCAAGAAGGCGGCCATCTTCAGAGAGCACAATGTGGTTTATCAGAACCACGTTCGGAGAGCTTAAATGAAATTGGCCTTTTCAGAATATTTGAATGCCTGATTCAGAGTTAATTTTTAAAAAATCAAGGCAGTTGGGCTGGTCCATGAAGGGCAAAAATTAAAGTAGGCCATTAGTATGCGCTGGGGTTTAGTTCCAGAACCCACCATAGATACCAAAATCCGTGGATGCTCAAGTCCCATTATATACAGTTGGCCCTCTGTATCCATGGATTCTGTATTCATGGATTCAACCATCCACGGCTTGAAAATATTCCAGAAAAAAAAATTCTAAAAAAGCAAACCTTGATTTTGCCATTTATATAAGGGCCACCATTTTACTACACCATTGTATATAATGGGACTTGAACATCCACAGATTTTGGCATCCTGCAACTAAACCCAGCAGATTAACAAGGGCCCGCTCTTGTACAATGGTACAGTAAA
This sequence comes from Gambelia wislizenii, assembly GCA_030847615.1. Lineage (NCBI taxonomy): Eukaryota > Metazoa > Chordata > Lepidosauria > Squamata > Crotaphytidae > Gambelia > Gambelia wislizenii. Next base: position 27,945,693 of record JAUMIR010000012.1, on the reverse strand, counting down.
ATGGTATCCCTTATATAAAATGGCAAAATCGAGGATTGCTTTTTTTTGGGGGGGGGGAAGGGGAATATTTTCAAACTGTGGATGGTTGAATCCTTGGATGCAGAATCCGTGGATACAGAGGAATGATTGTACATAGTTGGGCCATACTTTGATCAAAACCAGCCAAAAAAGCATGCAAGCTTTCGTCAGGCTAGATCAAGGGTAGGGAAAACAAATTCACCCAGGTTCAAAGTTATTTTTAAAAAAAGAAATACAGGGTACTTGTGCTGTTTTCATAAGGGGAAAAATTACATAGTTTGGCTGTCCACCCTGGCAGAGGGTATCCAACAACTCACGTAAAGGATTGTTATGTTTGGCGCTATCAGATCTTGGCCATAGTTGTCTTTTTTCCAGAGGGTTGTGGATAGAAAATGATAGTGTCCCATACGGCATTTGTGAAAAGGTTCAATGTGTTCCCTGTCTTGCTCTTTCTACAGGTTCTGGACGCAGTCCGAAAGCATGGGGTGAAATTGACCACTGTTCTTACTACACATCACCACTGGTAACCCTTTATTGTGGTAGGATTTGAATAAATAAAAAGCTGTGCGCCTGGGGTACATACACCAACCCCTTCTTCCACGTTGTGGGGGTCAAGATTTAGCTGCCCTAGTCATTCAGTTGTGGCATGCTCACACAAGAAGCACTAAATGTTTTGTGCTGGGATAGTTTGGGTCGTGTCTCACCTGGACATTTCAGCCGACTTCCTTCCTGTTCAGTTGGCATGGTCTCCCAGCCAAGCAACTCTGGGAAATGTCGTTCTCCAAAATGGAAGGACCCTCATAGATAGAAAGAGGGAGGGGAATGTCCTACCTCCTCTCAAATCAATAGTTTCCAGTTTCTTTGCAAAACTTGGTGGTAGTAAAACACATTAAAATTGTACTTGCTTTGCAGGCAGATTTGTAGCAAATGCATGGGCCGGTTGGCTGGTTGAGTTTTGCATTCTTGATCAGCCTGAAACATCGCCCTAGTTTGCCCTCAGAAGAACATTACATGATAAATGTGTCATCACTCCGGAGCAGTGGTTCTCAACCATTGGTCACCCCAGTTATTTGGGGTTTCAATATCTTCACTATGCACTAGCCATATTGGTTGGAACATCTGGGAATTGAAATCCAAACCCTTTGGAAGACCGAAGGCTGAGAATCCCTGCTTTAGAGACTTGGAAAAGGGGCAGTGATGGTCTTAGAAGGTACCTGTAAGGACAAAGTTGGAGTTGAGGCATCGTTTGGCTCAGCACTAGTTGGCTACAGCTGCAATTACCCTTGGCATTGTTGCTTTACCCTCTTCCAATGTGGGTAACGTTTTGCCTAGGGCAATCTCACACTTGGGTGTTTGCTGTGCCATTGTAACACCCTGCAATTTTTACTGTAGGATTAGCAGTCTGCAGCAAAACTGTCACCCTGGTGCAAGAACAGTAGCAGCTGGTGCCTCCTGCATGGTTGAATCTGCCCTAGGGTTTTACTCTGAATTTTAAATACACCGTCCAAAATGCTGAACCCTCTCCCTGCAAATAGGATTGTCTCTTAAGATATATCCTTTCATGTTCAGTCTAAAATTCCTGGTGTAGATTTGTGGCCCACAGTGAGATGGGAGCCAACAGTCGCTGTGGGACATGAACCCATTCCACCAGATCCTATCTGGGTTTTGCCTCATGTAGCCGAGCAGAGCTTAAGGCAATGGTTCCCAAACTTTGGTCCACCAGGTGTTTTGTACTTCAGGTCCCAGAATTCCTGACTGTTGACCAAGCTGGCTGGGAATTCTGGGAGTTGAGGTCCAAAACACCTGGGGGACCAAAGTTTGGGAACCATTGGGTTAAGGGATGTATAAGCCTCTGTCCAGAGTGCTGAATCCTTTCCTCACCAAACTAGTTTCAGCAACTAGGGTAGCTCCTATAAATTCAGACTAAAACCCAGACTTGCAGACTTGCCAACCAACTGACACAGGAAGCCCCTTCTACCTGTCCAGATTTTGCCTCGCTCAACAGACCAGAGCGTTAGGGATATGTACGTTCTAGTTTGGAGATACTGTTCATTCTTTTAAAAAAGAAAGCAGAATCGAAAGGCAGGTTTGCTTGATGTGCATTATCAGAGAATGCCTCTTGTGTGTACGCGCAGCCTCCCAAGTCTGACGTTTTGACCTTCTAGGGACCACGCTGGTGGCAATGAGAAACTGGTAAAGATGGAGCCAGGGTTACAAGTGTACGGGGGAGATAGCAGGGTTGGAGCCCTCACCCAGAAAGTCTCTCATCTTATGTCATTTCAGGTAAAGAACAAGGAAAAAAAGGGGGGGAGGAGAACATGGTTGCCCCAATACACTCTCCAAAACGGGCACTGCTGTGTCTAAGGCACCGAGGCGCATGAACTCTTCGAGCATGGCAGTTAGCATCTGATTCTTCCTGCTCCTGGCTGCTTGTGCACATGGCAGCTCACTGCTTGTGGAGAATGGACTCTTTTCCTGGGGAATGACAGGCTTTGCTTCATGCGCATTGAAGTGTTCCGCGGTGCTGCCGAAAATGGCTGCTGTGTCAGACCTCTCTGCTGCATGGATATTGGTGCCACAGGGAAAAGAGGCTGGGGTGGGTTTGGGAAGGAAGAAAAGTGGGTGCCCTGAGCTGGGCAACCCTACACATTGTTCCATTGGATGGCTAAGGGCAGCCTTGGCCACTGGATTGAGCCCTGGTGGCACAGTGTTTAAATGCCAGTACTGCAAGCCACAATGTTGTGAGTTCAATCCCAGAGGGCTCCAAGGTTGACTCAGCCTTCCATCTTTCCTTAGGCCAGCAAAATGAGTACCCAGCTTGTTGGGGGCAATTAGCTAACATGTTGTAAAACTGCTGAAGGAGTGCTTTGGCACTGGTAAGTGATCTAGAAATATAAATGCTATTGCTATCGCTATATCTCCCATGGGGACTGTGTAGTGCACAGCAAGGGAGACTAGTTTCTCTGAGATTGAAAAGTTCCTTTTTTATTTCTCCACTTCTCTGCTTTCATCCTTCCCATCTGCAAATCATTTTTTTCTTTTCTGTGAACAAATCTGTCCAGGAAAAGGCAAAAAAGTGGAGGAGTACATTGACCTTTTGCTGAGACCTGGGGCCATTTGCATTACACAATCATAACGCTGAGTTCCAGTTTAACTACTATGGCAACGTCCCATAAAATCCTGGGATTGGTGGTTTAGGGAGGGGAATTCTCAGCCAGAGAGTTCTAGTTTGTCTTGCCTAAAGCAGGGATAGAGAACCTGTAGCTCTCCAGACATTTTTGACTCCAAGTCCCACAAACCCTCAATGTGTCGGGCTGATAGGAATGGTTGACCCAAACATCTGGAGAACCTAAAGTTTCTACAGTGACCAATGCAAGGTGAACTACTTATAGCTGGGAGGAAACCCACTTTTCCTTCCTGCTTGATGAAGACTTCTGTGTGACAAGAAAGACTGCATACTTCTCTGCTGGTCAAGGGAGCATCCAGCTCAAAAGACCACTGCCTTCACTGTAAGGATAATATAGACCAGAGTAGTTGGGATGCTTCCGTTTCCAGGGTGTTGTTTCTCACTCCATTTCTGTCCCCTACTTTTGGCTGCTGCAAGCTGAAGCTTGCTGTGTGATGCTGAGATATCTCTCGCTCAAGAACTCAGTCCTTATGTCAGAACCTCCTTATCAATGGCCTGAATTTACTCTCCCTCTCTTAGGTGGGCTCCTTGAATGTGAAATGCCTCTCAACTCCCTGCCACACCTCGGGACACATCTGCTATTTTGTGACAAAGCCGAATAGTTCCGAGCCCCCCGCTGTCTTCACAGGTGAGATTTAGGAGGGAGGGATCCACACCTGAGATGTAGCCCTCCAACTGTGGGGTTGTCTAAATGGTGAAAACGATCCTCATGGAATTTTCTGGGAATACAACCTGTCTAAATGGGACCCTGCATCAATCCACTATATTCGGAAGGAGGGGGGCCCAAAATGTCAAAAACTCCACAGAAAAAGCCTTTAAAAACAGTGAGGGAGAGCATTCCTGCTCGTTGGGACAAGCGATTTGATATAAATCGCTTTCCCATAGGAGAGGAAGTGCAAACTGATTGGTCAGGCAAATTGAAATTATACATTCTGCTGTACATTCTGCAGGAATACTTAGGGTCAGGAACCATTCCTTCTGGACAAATGCATCCCTGCTATTTCTCTCTCTCTCTCTGTCTCGCTCGATTTGTGTATGATAATAAACAATAGCAACAAATCAATACAACAACAAAAAACACACAAAAGAAAAAAGAAATCAAAAGAACAGCAAACCCCATAAAGCAAAACAGTCAACCAATTGGTTTTAAGAAATCGTCTATGAGTAGTCTTCAATGTATATCCCTGGAATGAGGTGGATGTCAATTTAAAAGGTGGTGTGGTCCATATTTTGGCTGCCCTGCTTCTGAAATAGAATTATTGAGGTCTGCTGTGAAGCATTCCTTACGTCCCATGCATACGTCAGTGCTGTGCCTCAGTGCTTCTCAACCTATTCTCCCATATTTCTACACCTCAATTACAATTGTTTCTTTCCTGGAAAGACTGGACTGTGCACCATCGCTTTGAGTAACATTCTGGCCTCTTTTGAGGGAGGCTAAAACAGCCCCCTCAGTGCCGTCCTTTCATTGGCAGCCAACAGCATTTTTATTCCAACGAGCTTTTAGCACTAAAGGTTCTTAAAGAAGGCCTGAGAAGTTGCTGTGTTGTTTTTACTTTTTAAACGGTTGTACCAGTTTTAGGTGATGTTCTAAATTGTTTTAATATTCTGCATAGTTTAATTGAATTTTAATGTTGGACTTTTGTGGGGTTTAGCTATAAATTGTAAGCTGCCTTGACTCCCAATTTTGGAGAGAAGGCAGGGTAGGAAATAAAGATGCTGATGATAACTGTCCACAACATGGATCTGCTATTGATGTGGATCGGACTAGAACCCTGGGCTAGTTTTTTTTCCTTCTCTCTCTCTCTGCTTTAGGGGACACACTCTTTGTGGCTGGCTGTGGGAAATTCTTCGAAGGAACTCCTGAGGAAATGTACAAAGCTTTGATTGAGATCTTGGGCCGCCTCCCTCCTGAAACGGTACCATGCAAACCCTCTTGGCAGGGTGGGTGGGTGCGGTTCTGTGCCAACCTCAAATAAAGGCTGATTCGGCAGTCATTCCTCCTCCGCTGGTGGTTGTTGGCTTCCCTGTCAGTGGGGTGGTGAATCATAGAGTTGGAAAAGACCACAAGGACCATCTAGTCAAACCCTTGTGCTGTAGTCCAAACTCTACTCTGGGGCTTTAAGCACTAAAGGTTCTTAAAGAAGACACGAGACATGTTTTTTTTACTGAAGTCTGGGGCTAAAGGGGGGCTCCTATTTTCCAGATAGTCCAGCATCTTAGACAATTTCTCTAAAGTTCAGAGTAAAATCCAGAGTGGGTTCACTGCCTACCCTCTGAGATGCTATGGGAAACCCAGTTTAGCCATCTAAAATTGCATCCTGCTGCAGAATCTGCATGGAAAACTAGACCTGTGATGCTGGCGTGCTGTGGCATCATCGTTCCTGACCAGCACCCAAGAACCCTCTACTGTCCTCAAATATCTCCAGCTTCTCTACAGTTCCCTCTCAAAATGGTGGCAGGAGGGGATAGAATCTAACTTCCTAGCACCATTTTGAGAGGGACTACGGAGGAAAGTGGAGGTATTTGATCTTGCTGTGGAGGGTCTGGCCCACAAGAGGGTTTGGGAGGGGAAATTGACTCCGCTAGGCAGTTACCTGTCCCTGCCCTAAATCCTTAGAATTACGCATGGGACCATGGCACTGTGGCTTCGGAGCCTTGTAACCCTGGTGTTTTCTTCTTCCCCAGAAAGTCTACTGTGGCCACGAGTACACCATCAACAACTTAAAGTTTGCCCGGCATGTGGAACCCAACAACAGTGCAATCCAGCAGAAACTCTCATGGGCAAAGGCAAGGAGGGGCTCTCATTTTTGTGAAGGATTTTAGTTGCTCTGTAGCCCCTGCCCCCTGTTGTCTTCCACAATCCATCCCCTCATTTGATGCCCCACACACACATCCGGTGAAATTACTACAGCATGAGATGACTGCCTGGGGGATTCTGGAATCTGTAATCCAAAAAAGCTGCCTTCACCGTCTCTGATTTTGTACAACCACTTCCTGATATTAGCAGTTGGAAACTGCTTCTCTTTTAAGTTGTACACAGGGCTGGTGTGTTAACTTACTTGGTGAGCCATAATTATGCTTGATATTATTATTGTAGATCATCATCACCCTGCCATTCCCCCAATATGGAGCCCAGGGCAATTTGGATAAAAATCCTGCCTGTTGACTGCCCACTCCAAAGTAAAAACAGCAATATGTCCTTCTTTTCTTTGCTTCTCACTTTTTCCAAAATGGAAAAAAATAAAAAATAAAGTTGCATGGGGTGGCTTCCATATTCCTGAAATTATTCCTGCCTCTTTTTTTTGGTATCCAAAGCACCTTTAGAAGTGTTGCCTTGTTCCCCTAGGCGAAATACGACAGCGGTGAACCGACCATCCCCTCAACCTTAGGCGAAGAGTTCACGTACAACCCCTTCATGAGAGTGAGGTGAGTTGGGGTATTCTGAGATGGCAGTTGGGGTGGGATGGATGATCTCTGAATGGTGAGGAACTGAGGCTGGGCCCTTGGGTGCTTGAGAGAAGGGGCTTTTGAAGCATGAATGTTTCCTACCTTAAGCCAAACATCCTCCTTGCGCCCTCCCAACATTTTTGGCGAGCTAGAACTAACCTCTCTCCCCGTTCTTTCCCCTTCTTGACAGGGAGACCTCCGTCCAGCAACACGCCAGGGAAACGGATCCCATCCGGACGATGGGAGCCATCCGGAAAGAGAAAGACAACTTCAAAGTGCCAAAAGATTGAAGTCAGCCTCTTTGCAAGATGCTCGCTTGCTTCCCCCCGCCCCTTTTATTTCTTCTTCTTCTCGGCAATTGATTCAATTCAATTTCCATCGCTCTGTTTTGTTAAAATTGTTCAGGTTAAGGAATTATTAGGATGAATGCGATTATTTTGTCTCGATAGGAAAAAAAATCCAACCAGCCAAGCACTTTGCTCATAGCTGTGCTGATTTACACTCTGTTGAAAAGAGGTTAAGATTTAATTTTTCTGGTCGCCCCAGAATTCAGCCAGTTGTAGTTGTAACTGTGCTTTTTTTGATGTGACTCCAAGGACCAGAATTGCCACAGTTGTCTCCAAAGTTTTGGCTTTTCTGGAAATGAAACACAGATTTGTCCAGCAATTTTGCTTTCTTCCCCACCCCCCAAAAATCCAATGAATTGGGCCTTTTTCACACTACACAGCGATAGCACTTTGATTCTACTTTAGCTGTCAGAGCTGCATCCTGTAAAATCCTGGGATTTGTAGTTTCATGAGGCACTACAGCTCTCTGGCAGATAATTCTAAATACCTTACGGAAACCACAAGTCCCAGGATTCCATCAGATAGAGCTATGGCTGTTAATTCTGATCAACGCATTATAACTGTGCTGTGTGAAAGGGAGCTTGTGGAAAACTTTATAGGAAAAATCTCCTTCCTTGTGTATGTATGTGTGAACCTTTTGATTTTCGTCTTTTAGACGCAGCTCTCAGTTGTGTAGGGCTGTCCTCTTCCCTGCCCTCCCCTTTTTCTTTCTGTATTTTTCTCACCGCTTAGTCATCATATAGGGTTTTTAAAATATTTCTCTAGAGAACACTGCTGTGCCGCAGTCCCTGCAGATGCGTGGGGTGAGCATGCATTGGCGCATGACCTCTGGCGCATGTCCTGATGCCTCCTAAGCGAAAGCATTTTTGTAGGCCTCCACAGTCCGAGGTGGGCAGCTCTGCCCTTCCATACTGCTTTTTTGGCCCTATAGTTCTCATTAGCCCCTAGCCAAGGGGGATGCCTCCAGGCTGGAGGTATCATGGGAGATGCAATCCCCAAACTTTTTCAGGGTCACACATTGCCCACCTCTTGTCCTCGGCCATGCTGACTTGGATAAAAGTTAGGGACAGCACAGAACAGCCTTGTTGTGAGTGGAATTTGGGTTTCCCCCCTCGCTTGTGGCCTTTACCTGTTGAACAGGTGCTGGAGCTTGCTTTCCTGTGGGACTCAGGGTAGGTGCTTTGGGGAGTCGGATCCAGAAATGAGCACCCCGAGAATCCAAGGGACAGCCATGCTGGCCAAGCCCTGACGCTGCAGCAGACAGGTTTCCTGGGGAAACGTAGTACCTCTGTACTATCCACCGAGACATTTGATTCTGTTTCAAGTTAGAGACCTCCCAGCATTAAATGCTCAGTGTGTAAAGTCCAGTAGATGCCTGTTTTGAGAGTAATGGTCTGAATATGCAGTTGCAGCGCTATGATTCCACTTTAACTAACATGGCAGCATCCTGTGGAATCCTGGGGTTGATAGTTCAGAGAATTTTGAAGACCCTTCTCTAAATTGCCAATCCCAGGATTTGATAGGAGGGAACCATTGTAGTTAAAAGTGGAATTGTACCGCTATAATTCTGTTGTGCGGAAGGGCCCTGGAATACTCTGCAATCCAACTGATTTGCTTTTCCCATCCAGTGCTAATTATACAATATCTAGTGGTTCCCCTGCCTTCCTGTGGCAGCCCCCCAGTTTTCCCCCAAAACCTGCTTTGGAGGTCTAGGAAACATGCTAGAGCAGTTTGGATACCATGGAGGATTGTAGTGGAAGCAGTAGGGGAAGAAAGCCCCAATTCCACTCACATTGAAAAATGAAGTACACCATTGGCCACTGGAACTAGAAGTCCCAACCAATTCCTTTCCTCATTTCCTTAGATCTTTGCATAGAGGAGAGCAGCAGTCATTGACAATGGTATAGCTTATTTGGCATAGCTACACTGCATTTCTTTTTCTTTTTTAAAATTTCAAAACTTTTCAACTGTCACAACCCACCCCAAAGAAACTCTGGGTAATGTAGTTTTCAAAAATGACTAGCACTTTTAACAAAGTATATTCACCCTCCTAGGAAAATTACATTTCCTAGAGTAAGGAAGCAGGGATAATTAATGTGGGTTCAAAATGATTTAAACTGAGATGCGCTACTCTTACCCACCTACCCCAAGCTTGGAGAAATTACTTTTTTGGAGTATAACTCCCCGAATCCCTCTAACCATTGGCTGTACAGGCTGCTGGTGGTGGGGAAGTTGGTAGACCCAAGAGTAACTTCTCCAAGATCTGGGTTTGTTTTCCTCCTTTAAATGGACAGGCCATGTTACTGCTTAGAAATCCTCCCATATGGAAAAAAAAACCACTTACTCAGCTTGTGTGAATGACCCTGTTGATTCAGCTAATGTGCGTTTGTACATATAAATATAGATAATATATATTACTATAAAAGAAGTGAGTTGACAGGACCGGAGTAAGGTCACCTTAACAGGCTTTTTGACTGGCTTTAAATCCACCACGGCTTCTTTTCCCAACTTGGAACAGTGAGAAACTGCCAATACATATCAAACCGTCATCAAGCAGAGAAAGTCAAATTTATTGTCCAAATGATGACGGATCAGGGACGGGCTTGCTAGGAGAAGCATCCTAATTTTTTGCATGGACCCATGGGTGGTCCTGATGAGCAGGAGCAAAAATTCAATTGCTTCCTTTTGCGCATAAGGTGAAAGATGCATTTTGTCTTCTCTACTCAGAAAGTGATGGCCCTCTGGCCATCCGCAGTATCTCAATTCTGCATGAAGCGTCCAAGCCTGTAGTTTGAATAGGCACTATCTCCTGCACTGTCGTCAATAAAGATCTATTGCACTATTACATTCTGGGGTTTTTCCCCCCCTCTCTACCCTCCTCTTTAATTCTTGGAATCAGAATTTCCCCTCGCCCCCAGCAAAGACTGATATGAGAAGAGAAGCTTCATTGAAATGTGTGCATGTTTTTACTTTCTTGATAGTGATATTTGGCATCAGGTGTTAGACTTCAAAATGACCTTAACAGATTAGAAAGCTGGGCCAAAACTAACAAAATGAATTTCAGCAGGGAGAAATGCAGGATACTACACTTGGGCAGTAAAAATGAAAAGCACAGATATAGGATGCAGGGGGGGGGGCACCTGGCTTGATGGCAGTCCATGCGAAAGGGATCTAGGAGTCTTAGTGGACCACAAGCTGAACATGAGTCAGCAGTATGATGCAGCAGCTAAAAAAGCCAATGTGATTATAGGCTACATCACTAGGAGTATAGTGTCTAGCTCAAGGGAAGCAATAGTGCCACTCTATTCTGCTTTGGTCAATCCTCACCTGGAATACTGTGTCCAGTTCTGGACACCACAATTCCAAGAAGGATATGAACAGGCTGGAAGAGGGTGACCAGGATGGTGGGAGGTCTGGAAGGTATTGTGCCCTATGAGGAGCGGCTTAGGGAGATGGTTATGTTTAGCCTGGAGAAGAGAAGGTGAAGAGGCGACATGATAACTATGTTTAAATATTTGAAGGGATGTCATACTGAGGATGGAGCAAGCTTGTTTTCTGCGGCTCCAGACACTAGGACATGGAGCAATGGGTTCAAACTGCAGGAAAAGTGATTCCACCTAAACATTAGGAAGAACTTGACGGTAAGAGCTGTTCAGAAGTGGAATCTGCTCCTGCCTGGGAGTGTGGTGGAGTCTTCTTTGGAGGTTTTTAAACAGAGTCTGGATGGCCATCTGTTGGGAGTGCTTTGATTGTGTATTCTGCGTGGCAGGGGGTTGGACTATATGGCCCTTGGGGTCTCTTCCAACTCTGATTCTGTGTTTCTCAGTGTTAGCCAAAACCAGGGTTGGGAATCATAGAAGATTCTATTGTGGCCTGTGGGACCTTCCCCACCCACCCACCACCACCACCCTGGTCCTAGTACTACTGCTGCTGTGTGCCTTCAAATCATTTCCAACTTACGGTTGACCCTAACGTGAACCTATCATGGGGTTTTCTGGGGCTGAGAGTGTGTGACTTGCCTAGGGTCACCCAGTGGGTTTCCATGGCTGAGCGGGGGAATTGAACCCTAGTCTCCAGAGCTGTAGTCAAGTTGTGGGCAAGTCACACTCTCTCAGCCTTAGCGAAAGGCAATGGCAAATCTTTGTCCAATAAATCTAGCCAAGAAAACCTTGTGCTAGCATCACTCTCAAGCTGGAGTTGACTTGAAGGCACACAACGACAATTAATGTGAAATGTTTTGTTATGCTCCTTCTGTTCTACTGAAAGCTTGTCAGGATTTGCAGTTCTTGGTGGATTTCTGGAGATGGTGCCGTGCTTTGGGCATGAGAAAGCAGCCTCCAAATAAACATGGTAGTGGTGATGAGGATGATGAAGAAGAGTGATTGCCAGAGATGGACTGGGCGTCAAAAGCCATAATAAAGGAATCCTCCGATTGCTCCTACAGCCACAGCAGTGTTATGAGAAGAACATCCATCTGCAGAAGAAAGAAAGAAAGAAAAATATCTTGGCATCAGAAGGGTGACTGAAGTATTATTTAATACTGTCATCACCATGGCACTATAGTTGTCCCTTCACACTCGCTCGGGTTTGGTTCCAGGACCCCCCGTGAATACCCAAATCCGTGAATACTCAAGTCCCATTCTATGCAATGGCATAGCAAAATGGTGTCCCTTATATAAGATGACAAAATCAAGGTTTGCTTTTTGGATTATTATTTTTTTAACAATATTTTCAAGCGGTGAATACTTAAAAAACTGTGAATGCCAAATCCGTGAATGTGGAGGGACAACTGTACATGGGGCAAGAAGATTCCTGTCCTGAGGATCTCCGTTTCTCAGCCTGTCATATCTCCTGGGGTTGTTGTCAGAATAAGTGGGGGAAAGCTACATACACTGCCCTGAGCTCATCAGAGGAAAAGATGGGACAGAAATCTAACAGGTGGGTTGGACAATGAAGAAAGCTGACGGAAAAGAATACAGTTGTCCCTTCATATTCGCTGGGGTTTGGTTCTAGGACCCCCTTTCGTGGATACCAAAATCCGTGAATACTCAAGTCCCATTATATGCAACGGCATAGCAAAATGGTGTCCCTTATATAAGATGGCAAAATCAAGGTTTGCTTTTGGGACTATTATTTTTTTAAAGAATACTGTATTTTCAAGCCGTGCATATTTAAATCTGTGGATACCAAATCTGTGGATACGGAGGGACAACTGTAATCTCTTTGGAAATGCAGTGGGAGGAGTTCAAAGATACAGCCGTGTTAGCCTAGGATATCAGTAAGCGAGGGGATCTTGTAGCACCTTTAAGCCTAACTGAGAGAAAGAAGTTGGAGCGTAAGGTTTCATAGACTGGGTCTATTTCCTTGGAGGCATGGAGAGTGTGGGAGGAGTGTTTTGTGGATATCATAGGACTGCTAAAAAGACAAATAAAAGTTTTTAAAAGCAAATCAAGCCTGAACTCTCCCTAGAAGCCAAGATGACTGAACTGAGACTGTCGCATTTTGGACAGAACATGAGAAAACATGTCTTGTTAGGAAAGGCAATAATGCTTGGTAAGGTAGAGTGCAGTAGGGCAGTTGATGACAGGGTGACTTGGAGGTCTCTCGTTCATAGGGGACATATAGGTCTAATGTGATTTGATGGCATTTATCAACAAGGTAGACAGACAGATGGACAGACAGAGTTGTGTCAAAAAGACTCAGCTGTCCTTGAACACAACCATCTGACATACACCATGCAAACATGCAAAATATCTCATTTTACCTGCAAGAATTTTCTCCCTTCTCTTAAATCTTCGTGGTTTGTGGACGAGGTCTTCTGGATTTGGAATGGAGGATTCTAAGGGGCGATCAGAAAGGAAGAATCATTTCCTTGAAAGGTAGCCTAGGGGGCTTTGCATCCGGAGTCCGAGGTGCACAGAGCAGTGGGTCTCTCTCTCTCTCAGCCTGCGCTACTGCACAGGATTGAGGTGAGAATAAAGCCTGCTCAGCCAATGAAAAGCCCATGGGTGTTCTTCAGCAAATCATACTCTTCCAAGCTTATAAGAATGAAGCTTCCTCTGAATGAAGTTTGCCTAGAAATCCCTAGGATAGGATTGCCATGAGTGGGTGTTGACTTGAAGGCACTGAATATCAACAAAGCCTCCTGCAAACTCAGGACTGAGAAAAGGGAAGAATCATCATCATCATGATGGGCCACATGATTGTCACTCCGCTATAATAGAAGAAAACACATGAGGTAAGGGATCCCTTCCCATAATCTGGTGGCCCATTGGAGAGAAGACGGAAGGATCACATGACTGCACTCTTTAAATGCCTCTTTAAGTGCACCGGAGAGGAAGAGGTAGGACTGTTCTCTGCTGCCCCAGAGAGTAGGACCAGGTCCAATGCTCTGAAGTTACAGGAGAGTAGATTTCAGTTAAACATTAGAAGGAACGTCTTGATAGTAAGAGAGGTTTTGCAGTGGAACCAATTGCATAGAAGTGTGGTGGGGTCTCCTGCTTTGGATGTCTTCACAAAGCTCCCTGCTGGGGATGCTCTCTAGCTGAGATCCTGCACTGAGCTGGGGGTCAGACTCAATGGCCCATGAGACCCTTCCAGCTCTATGATTTTATGACTCTATGAACCCACCAGAGGTGTCCTCTCCACTCACCGTACATCCAGAAACACCCTTTCTCAGGCAGCTGCCAGCTGAGGATGCGATCCAGCCATTCCGGCTTGTAGAAATCTGAGAACCCAGCCAAGCCACAAAACAAAACTGAGGAGGAGAACACAAACACACCTGTGATGTTGGGAGCCAACTAGGCAAGGGGAGTGATCACAAGGAGAAGAATCATTTGCACGACTAAGAAGACCACTGGATGGTTGTGGTTGAGAGGCTGCATGGTGGAATTTCATTCTGTGTCCCCTCTTGCAAGACGCATCTGTTGACTGTGGGGGTCACCCCTGACAAGGTAAGGGAGGCAAGGAGCTGCCAAGAAACATCTGGCTATATCTGGATGCACATGAACAAAGGCATTCCCAAACTGGGCATCCTCCACACATCCCAGGAGATGATGCTATCATTGTGTGTCTCGCTATAGCAGGGGTGGGAAAAGTATAGTCCATGGGCATTGCCCCCACAAGGCCTGGGATTAGGAGGAGGCCCAGCATGATATTATCATAAATTTTTATTATGTAAATCCATTTAGGTTTTTTTAAAATAAATATAAATATTACTTTGGGATCATCATTTAAACTGACTTATTTTAATTTTTATCCTAAATCCTGAAGAGCATCTCACTGGCCTTAACCTTAGCAGTAGGTAGGGGGCCCACCAAAGATCCTGGCCTGAAGGTCCCTGGTACAGAATACGGGGGCCATCTCCATAGGGCATTTTTGTGGCCCCTGATGCCTTCCAAGGGTCAATTTTTTTACCCCCAAATGCCCTCTAGGAGGCATGGCGACATTTTTGGCCCCACAGACTATTTAAGGTGTAGGAAAGGCTGTTGTGGGGGAGGGGAAGGGCTTTTTCTAGTCTTAAAATGGTCTGTGCAGCCCAAAAAACATGGTGAAAATGCTCCTACATCTTTAGAGGCCATTAGGGGCCAATTTTTTTGGGGGGGGTGCAGTAGGGGGTTCAGCCATTCCAGGATCTCCTGGGAGGTTCATACAGCTCCCTTGGCTCCCACAGTTTCCTCCTCCTGAGCTACAGCTAAGGGCTTCTTGGATGCTGGATAGTCATATTGGGGGAGGCATTGACAAGAGGAAGGTTACAGTAGGACCCCCGTATCCACAGGAGATTGGTTCTGGGCCCCACCATGGGTAACGAAGTCTGTGGATAATAACGAACACCATTGAAAATAATGGGACTTCCAGTTTAAAATACCATACAGTTGTCTTGGTGGACCTGGAACATGGCTAGAGAGGATGCATTTTCTAGGAAGACTCTATGATAGCTGTGCTGAAACTGAAACCGCAGATAACGGAATCAGTGGATAACGAATTAGTGGATACGGGGGTCCTACTGTACTCCATTCATGGGAGTGGAGGCTGCTGTGGAAGGGAAGTGGTGGATTCCTCCTCCCATAATGACCAAGAAAAGGCACATGCCGATGTTTCACTGATGCGTAACAGGATAGCGTCTTTAAGAAGAGCGGCCACTTACTGTTTTCCGTAAAGATGTCTCCTGGAGAAACCACAAGCAGGTCCATTTGGGGCAGAAGATTGCTTTGCATCATCAAATGGCAGAAGACGTTCTTATAATGTTGGGCATCAAGGAACAGGGGATTCAAACATCCTTTCTAGACAGAGGAAGCGATAAGAAGAAGGAAAACAATGACTGGCGTGTGCCTTTATGTGGTGCCATTTTTTTTTTATTTCAGTCACGCTCTCCAACATTTCACAGATGGAAAGTAGGACACATGGGGCCAAGCAACGTCAGAGTGTGATCAAGGTGGCAAAAGTTATTCATGAGGAAGAGCACACAAGGTCGGAGAGGCTGCAGCAGTTTGCTTTTGCCTGAGCCTAAGGGAAGGGCATGATTCTGCCCGCTCCTATCCCCGCTACTGAGTTAACTGAATGCAAATTACTTTTGCACTTTGGACTCAGTTTGCAGAAACTGAAGTAAGCTGAGCATAAAGGGGAAAAGGAGGAAGAGAGAGAAACAGGGGCCACGTGACAGGAGCCAAGGCACTGGCTGGCTGGCTTGGCCTGCGCATTGCCATTCAATCCACTCCACTCCAGCCACAAACTTGCAGGAAGAAGCAGGAAAAAAGCCTTCCCTCCCCCTCCAGTGGCTCTGAGGGAAGGTTTAATGGATGATGTAATTGTATTATTATTATTATTATTATTATTATTATTATTAGGTTTTTTAAATCTTGAATTAAGTCTTTGGAGTCCACAACAACAAAATATATTTAAAGGGGTTCCTGGTAAAGGAAGAGGCACTGTCTTGTCTTATGCCCCCTTTTCTCCCAGTATTGTTACAAGAAACTGATCTAGCATATGGACGCTGCATCCCTATTTTGGAACTGAGTTTAACAACATATCCCAGAAACTGCCAACTTTTGGTTTTTAGGAAAAGTAGCTTCTTACCATTTCTGCAAAGAGGAAGTAGAAAAGCTGATGGGATAACTCATAATTCGAGCAGTGAGTTTTTGTCATAATGCTGCTGCAGTTTTCGGGAACGAGGCAAGACTCTCCGCCATCCTTCCTGCGCAAAAGGATGATGTTAGACACATTTCCAAGGGATGGTGTTATTAGCTGCAACATTTCAGCAGCCCACAATCTGTATTAATGGTTACTACCAAGACTGCAACGGGTTGCTGAGGCAGCTGCATTTGTGGTATGAAAGCCATGTCTCTAATCCAACATCTAGTGAGTGTAGCGTAAATATCCACACACAAAGATAAGCTACACAAGCATTACACAACCGTCATACAGAACAGCAACACTGCAACACAATTCGATAACGAGATCTATTAACACTCTGGGATTTGTAGGCTGGCGAAGCTCTAGAGCTCTCAGGCTGAGAATGCTCAACACCCCTCACTAAACCACAAATCCCAGGATTCTATAGGATGGCATAGAAATGGAATCATAGTGCTATAAATGTGTCATGTGAAAGGACTAGGTGTGTCCGTTCTGGATCATCCAAGGGCCTCAGGTGTCTGGGCTAAAACCTGCGCCCTAGGCTGCATCTGTTCCGCAGAAATAATCCAGTTTGACACCACTTTAACTGCCATAGCACAATGATATGGAATCCTGGGATTTGTAGTTTGTTGTGGCACCAGAGCTCTCTGACAGGGAAGGCTAAACATCTCACAGAACTCCAGATCCCAGAATCCTATAACATCAAGCCATGGCAGTTAAAGCGGTGTCAAACTGGGTTATCTCTGCAGTGCAGATGCAGCCCTAGCAACAATCAGTTGGGATGCATTCAGTACCAGTCACAGTTGCTCAGAGCTAGTCATTCAAATACGCACAAAGTGAACATACTATCCAGTTTGGAAATTAAAACAGAAATCCTAGCTAAAGGGGCTGTTCCCAGAGCAAAATGTAATCATAGGATTGTTGCTTCTCACTTACTTTGGGAGATGGGATAAGGAATGTTGAATCTAGCCTACTTGTCGCTAGCTCTGCAGAGCAGAGTGGAGGGTACACCCTTGCACCACAACAACTAGGAGGAGCGTGGTGGGATCTCCTTCCTTGGAGGTCTTTAAACAGAGGCTGGATGGCCATCTGTCGGGGATGCTTTGATCAAGATTTCCTGCGTGGCAGGGGGTTGGACTGGATGGCCCTCGTGGTCTCTTCCAACTCTGCAATTCTATGATAAGTAAATAGATAGACCAACCACCTGGAGAGTCTTTGAATGTTGCATGGAGAAATCAATGCAACCTTGTAAATTGTAAGAAGCTGGTGGTGTACTAACTGATCTGGAGATTTGCTCGCAGTTTTTCTTCCCCGGTGCTGAGCCCACCAAAACTGAGGAAATCATGCCCTCCTCTTCTAACTGGAGACCACCCAAGAAAACTGAAGGCACATGGCCAGGCCTTGAGCTCTAGCAACCCAAGAAAGGGCCCATGGATCATTGTTGTTGTGTGCCTTCAAGTTATTTCGGAACTTCTGGAGACCCTAAAGCTAACCTATCCCAGGGTTTTCTTGGCAAGATTTGTTCAGAGGGGGTTTGGCATTGCTGTCCTCTAAGGCTGAGACAATGTGACTTTAGTAGATGTGAAGGAGAGGCAAGGTAAATTCTTACCATGATCCTAAGAGGAAGGAAATGCACAAATCACTCATTCCTCCCTCCAGGCAGGAGCCATTTGTTGGGGGGAAAACAACAGCATGGTCAATCTGGGCCCAGTGGTCTGGGACCTTCCAGAAACCGGGACTTAAAGCTAAGGCAAATTCTGAAAATCAACAAATAAATGAATGAATTAAAAAGCAGGCAAGGAGGGACAGAAAGGATTTTTAAAAACCCTTGTCATTTATATGCAACAATGTGAAGTCGAAGGCTTTCCAGCCACAGATGCAGGCGAAACGTTAGAAAAAAACTATTCCAGAACACGGTTTCACAGCCCGGAAAAAAACCAAGGAAAATCTATATGCAACAACTTTGAACTCCTTTAAAACATTATTAATGATTTCTGTTCATATACAGTTGTCCCTTCATATTTGCTGGGGTTTGGTTCCAGGACCCCCTGTGGATACCAAAATCTGTGAATACTCAAGTCCCATTATATGCAATGGCAGAGCAAAATGGTGTCTCTGATATAAGATGGCAAAATCAAGGTTTGCTTTTTGAATTATTATTTTTTAAAGAACATTTTCAAGCCATGAATACTTAAATCCATGGATACCAAATCTGTGGATATGGAAGGACAACTGTAGTCAGGGCAATGAATGTTTGGAGGAAACACCTGAATGTACGAGAAACTCAGAGCTTGAAAAAAGTTAACTTCTTTTCAATGACAGCTTCTGAAGTCTCCCAAATGGCATGGCTACTGGGATTCTGGGGGCATGGGGAAAAGTAACTTTTTCAAGCTTTGGAAGAAACTTGGCCACACTCCGCTGTTGCTTGGGCACATGTATCCTGGTTTCCATTCGGGACACCTGTGGCCAAGCCACATCAGAGTGTGGCCAAGATGGCAAAAGTTATGAATAAGGACAAACACGCAAGCTAGGAGAGGCTGCCGCAGTTTGCTTTTGCCCAAGCCTACAGGGAAGAGTACAATTCTTCCCTTTTCTTCTCTCCCTGCTGATGAATTTATTGAGTGCTTCTGCATTTTGAACTCAGTTTGCAGTGATTCTAGTAAGCTGAGGGTGAAGGGGGGAACTGGAAGGAGAGAAAGAAAATGGGACATTTTAAAAGGAGCTGAAAAAATAGAACATAAAAATTAGTTGGGCAGGTCCCTGCCAAATCAAGGTGTGGCCTTGCTGTAACCAAAGGCTGAAATAAAAATGGGCAGATCAGCATCAGTTGAAAGTGGAGCTCTTATAGTGCTTGGAAAAGTTACTTTTTGGACTGCAATTCCCTGAATTCCTCCTGTCCCCACCCAGCATGGCTATTACTGTAGTTTAAATACAGGTTGCCCACTGTTTATGTGTGGGATACATTCCCAGACTTATTGCTGATACACAAAACTGCATACAATACTGAACCTCCATAGAAACATGCTGGAGGACCTAGAAAATGTCTAGAGAGGATGCCTCTCTAGGCATCTCATGCAACTCTATGGTCAAATTCTGGCAGAAGTTGACCATAGAGTCACACTGGAGGACCTCCCAATGCCTAGAGAGACACCCCCCCCCATTGCTGATCCTGCATAAGCAGGGAGCAACCTTTAGTGACTTCCCAAGGCATATCCTCAGGTATTGCCGTGCCCCAGTGGTCCAAAGTCTTGCAAAACCAGACAGGACACTAAATGATCTTTGGAAACTGTCAGGAAAATGGCCAGCTTCATAAATCCGAGGGAGAAAGCTAGGAAATGTGGTTGGACCTGTTGATCAGGCCAGGTGAAATGTCAGCATCCACTCTGTGTCCCCCCCTTTTTTTTTATTCTTCTGCAGATAAAATGGTGCTGCACTGTTTTAAACTGAACTGTTTTAATTGCTTTTTAATCTTTTAATTGCATTTTATCTTTTAAAAATGTAGCATTAAATAATTTTTAACACTGCATTGTTTAATTCTGTTTTAATGTTCACTCTTGGAATGTTTTTTTAGCTGTATTGTCCTTTTTAAGATTGTAAGGGGCCGTGAGTCCCAATTTTGGAAGAAAGATGGGATGACAAAAAGAAGTAATAGTAATAATAGTAGTAGGAGTAATAGTAATAATAGTAGTAGTTGTTGTCGTCGTCGTAGTACAGTGGGGTCTTGGTATCTGCTGGGGTTTAGTTCCAGGACCCCCTGTGGATACCGAAATCTGTGGATGCTCAAGTCCCATTATAGGCTGACCCTTGTATCCACAGGGGATACGTTCCAAGACCCTCCATGGATACCTGAAACCGTGAATAATAGGGAACCCTATTATTTTCAATGAGGCAAACTCTGGAAATTGACCATGGAATCATGCTGGAGGACCTAGAAAGACCTAGAGAAAATATACAGTATTTATTTTTCAATGTGGATAAGTGAAACTGTGGATATCAAATCTGTGGATATGGGGGTCAACCCATATATACAGTGGAGTAGTAAAATGGTGTCCCTTATAAAAAATGGTGAAATCAACATTTGCTTTTTGGATGTTTTTTTTTCTTGGGAGGGGGGATATTTTCAAGCCATGGATGGTTGGATCCATGGATACAGAATCTGTCGGTATGGAGGGCCGATTGTAGTAGAAGTAGAAGTAGAAGTGGTTGTGATTGTTGTTTTTTGCTGTGGTTTTGCTGCCAGGTTGGTCAAGAGGATTGTTGGTATCCCTTCCAACTCTATAGTTCTGCAATTCTTAGAACAGGAAAAGAAAATACAATTTCCACAACTTCTTACTGCTGAGGAGAGAGGGGTGCCCACCCAATACCTTCCCTCATCACAGCCAGCTATTCCACCCAAATAACATTTGTCTTTACTTCTGTAATAACTGGGGTCATGCTGCTCCAGGGAGTGTTTGGCTTTTTCGATCCAAGCTGACACTTTCGCCTCTAGGCGCACCACTCGCTTCCGCTCCGGCTCTAATCCCGGTTTTGCGTCCCATTTCTCCAAGGTTTTGCTCAAGTAGGCTGAACATTTGCAGAGGGAAAAGACATTGTTAGCAAAGGAATTGGAAGGTGCAGGTCCGGGTCATTATTTGCAGCCTGTCAACTGTTTACAGTGTGCGGTTTTCAATGTTTTAGCCTGGGAAAGAACAAGGTCAGAAGGAAATGGTAGCAGCAACAACCGATCCGGTCAGATAGAGTGTCTCTGAACATGGAGGATCCATGCAGAGCACATCATCTGAAAGCTGGCTTAAATACACAGATGGAAGAAGAGGCTAAGTGAGGAATCAGAAGGCCCTGGTTTGAATGTTACTTCTGCCGTGAATTTATGGGTAGTTTTGGAGAAAAAAACATCCTGCCATCCTGAATCTCAGGTATTTGATGATGGGAGACAGCAACAAGGTGTTGCAGAAAAGACAATCAGGCTAAGTGGCTTAACTCAAGTCCCCCTCATCTAAGTATGGTGCAAGTAAGTATTGTGCAAGATGATATCTCTCTGCCACTGTGGACATGAAATTCAGCTTTCTGTCCAGGGTGGAGCCACACTGCACAATTATATCAGTTTGATGCCACTTTAACTGTCATGCTATCCTATGAAATCCTGGGATGTGTAGTTTGGGGAGGGAGTTGGAATTTTCTGCTGGAGAACTCCATCCCACTTCCCTGAACAGCAGCACTAGAGATCTCTGGCAGATACATTTCTAAGTACCTCACCAAACTATAAATCCCAGGACTCCATAGGGTGTAGTCATGGCAGTTAAAGTGGAATCATAGCACTATCTTTGTCTATTGTGGATACAATCCTGTAGGGTTTTTTAAAAAATGTGTATTTGTGTGTGTGTGTAGCATGAAATGGGAAGGTATAGTTTCTTTCTTCATTCCCTTGGGCAGGAAAATGTAGTAGCATCCAAAGTTTGGAAAGCTAGTTTTAAAAAGTCGTTATGATAATAATAATAATAACAACAACAATAATAATTTATTTCTATCCCCGCCCCTCTGCAACACAATCAGGGCGGCTTACAATATAAAAACTCCATAATTGCAGTACCCTAGCCCACCCACCCCTTAAAATAATATTAAATTAGAAGAGATCATAGACTGCGGTGTTTAAAAAAGTAACCCATTGCTTCTGCTTGTTATAATGTTGTAAGAGTGATTCACAACGTTGCCATTCCTTATTTTTACTTTCTGGTGTATTGTTGCTCTTGTTGTTTTTTAAGAAAGAGGGAAAACCTTAAGACTCAAGAGAATGGCATAAACCTGGAAAATTCCTTTTCAAAATGCCTCAAAAATATCCTTTAAAAAGTAACCTTTGAATTCACTAGCAACTATTCCTTGTAATTCAGTATCTAGGTTATTCAGTGTGTTCAATGTTGTTTCATTTTACTTAAATTACCCCACAAAATTACAAGTTGCAGGTAACTGTATTATTTGTAACATGACGCTCAGGATTTGCAGGAAAAAAGAGGCATAAATAATGAGGATAGGAGCAGCAGCAACAATGCAGCCTGTTTCTTTCAAGGTTTGGTGAGAGGTGATAAAGTCTGCAGTTTTAAAAGTAAAGGAAGGCAGTGTTTGAAATAATAGTATAGAGAGGCAAATTTGGAGGCAAATTTCAATGGTGGCTCTTTTGTGAGTCCACTCCAGGTTTTACTCTGAACTTTAAAGGAGCTATCCCAGGTGTTGAACCCTCTCCACCCAAATAGGTTTAGCACCCTAGACAGTTCCTTTAAAGTTCAGACTAAAATCTCAGAGCAGATTCCCTCCTCTCATAGCCATGGGAGCAATTTGCCACAACTAGCTATAGTTTCCATGCACCCATGAGTAGGGATGGCAGAAAACAAGGCAGCCCTTCCTTCTGAGAAAACATGGGCAGGATCAGGCCGTACCCCCACCGGCATAGCTGGGGCCTTGGTACCTTGCAAAATGCGAAATCCCACCACGGCGTCTAAATTGACCGCGTCGTATTCCTCCTCCAGGGCTGAAGCTGCTCTCTCCAGGGCCGAAAGGACGGCGTTCCTCCTATCCTCCTCACATCTGGACCAGTTGAGATGAAGGAGGCAAAGCAACATCTGGAAGACAAGGTGCGGCCACGGCAGCATCCTGGCTTTGGCTGGACGGTGGTGGAGCTGACGCTGAGCCTCTCTTGCTTCTTCGCTGCTCCGGGATGCAATGCCTGGGGAATCTTTCTCCTCCACCGTTCGAAAGCAGGATGTTATCTTTGCAAATACCTCTGGGGAGCATAGCCAAAGCATGGCAGGAGATGTTTGCGTTGGACATGAGGCATGCCTAGGTATTGTTCCTCCTATTAATTCTTTTGCAAACACGCTTTCTCCTACTGGAACTAACCCTCTCTCATCTCTCTAGGTTCAATTTACAATAGGGGTTATAAACCCAGATCCCAATTTTGCAGCCCTTAAAATCCCCCACCAGTCCTCCCAACCACCTTGAACATCATCATTATTATTTAAATGTAGTTTGATTTGGGGGCATTTTTTGCCTTTAGGGTTTTCCCTAAGGCTTGTCATTGCTTTCCTCTTGGGCTGAGAGAGTGTGACTTGCCCAAGGTCACCCTGTGGGTTTCCAAGACTGAGCAGGGATTCGAACCTTTGTTACCCAAATTGCTTGGGGTCTGTGGGGATCCTCTAATGTCCTAATATTAGATTGGGCAATTTAATTAGCTCCACTTGGCATACGAGAGGCTGGGCAATGGCGGGACCTTTTAACCAATCTATTAACGGAGGAGACTCTAAGCCCAGAAGGTACAATTAAATGATCTTTATTGGAAATTAACAGTAACAGCATTCACACAAACACTCAGGCTTCAAGCAGTCACACAAGACTATCAAAGAAAGCAGGAAGGATTTGGATAGAAGAATAGAGTAGGGGGTTGATGGGTTATACTATACCGATCCTGCAGAGGTGAGATCACAAAGTACACCAACAGTAAGGAGGTCCGGATGATAGACTGGTGACATGATCTGATGTGAATTTGGAAAGCAGGGGGTTTGTGCACACTTTGGTGATGTTTTAGGGTGATATTTATATGAAATCCCTTCCCTAAAGTTCTCGGAGGTTCCCAGGACGAAACAATGGGTTAACAATCGTTAATGGTCAATGAATTTAGAACTGAATAGGAGCAGGTGAGATCTTTTGTTGGA
The DNA here is from genome assembly GCA_030847615.1 of Gambelia wislizenii. Taxonomy (NCBI): domain Eukaryota; kingdom Metazoa; phylum Chordata; class Lepidosauria; order Squamata; family Crotaphytidae; genus Gambelia; species Gambelia wislizenii. The sequence continues at coordinate 27,921,862 of JAUMIR010000012.1, read as the reverse complement.
GGGGTAAAGGAGAAGAAGAACCCATTTTACAAGCATTAAGGACTCTGCTGTTGTTGAGTGGATTAGCGAACGACTCACCTCCAGGTGTTGAGTTTTGATCTGAGTATTTGGGAAATTTCCCTTCCCTTGGTTGTACATGAATCAGTCTTGGTATTAGGGGGTCCTGGTTGACCTGCTAATGTGGATGGCCACATTAAACCAATTATCACATATCACCAATTATTTGATATTTCAAGATGGGGGCTATCAGCGTAGGTAACACATTGGTCTCCCAGAGTCTTGGCCATACACAAATCACTACACTGGTTCCTCCTCTTCCTTTTTTTCTTCTCCTTTCTGGATATAAATGGGGATATATACAAAATCATAGAATCTTAAGAGTACGAAGGGGCTATAGGGGTCATCTAGTCCAACCCCCTTCCATGCAGAAGTACATGACTAAAGCAACCCTGAAAAATGCCCACCTTTTTAAAGAAGGAGAGTCCACCACCCAGAAATTTAAAAATATTATTAAAATACTTACATCCCACCTTGTATCCTAGGAGCTGGGGTACAAATGTAATTGGAATTTGAGCAGTTTAATGTTTTAAAAGGTTTAATATTTTAAGACAATCAAAGATAATTTAAATGAACTGAAAACATATTAGGCAATTTTAACAGGCGAGAACAAGTTTTAAAAAGTGTAAACAGTTTATAACCAGGGGCACATCCATTTTGGAACGCACCAATTCGGCCTCTAAGGTTTTAATAAAAGGTCACATTTTTGGCCGGTGCGGGTAAAATAATATTGACAGGGCTGGCCGAAGGTGTTTGAATTGTCCTGCCCAGCCAAGTCAAGATCCATAATCACCCAAAAGAACTGAGTTATTTTGGCTCATGAAGCTTTAAAATCCACAAGGCTTAAGAATATGATAACAAGCTAATAGAAAAGTAAATGCCTAATAGCATGCTGCCCTTTTGCGATGCCAAGGCACGATTGCCTTATGTGGAAACTTAATAGCTATGTTTAAATATTTGAAGGGTGTCATACTGAGGATGGAGCAAACTTGTTTTCTGCTGCTCCAGAGACTAGGACACGGAGCAATGGATTTAAAGTGCAGAAAAGAGATTCCACCTAAACAATGCTCAAAATTATTTTCTTCTCTAGCAGAGCATGGTGGGGTCTCCTTCCTTGGAGGTCTTTAAACAGATGCTGGATGGCCATCTGTCAGGGATGCTTTGATCATGATTTCCTGCATGGCAGGGGGTTGGATTGGATGGCCCTCGTGGTCTCTTCCAACTCTACAATTCTATGATTCTATGATTACCCCTTCCCTTGCAGGTCTAACCAGTGGTGGCTCGTGGTATTTCAGAGGGTTTTCTTTAGCAAAGAATCCCCAGAGGTGGTTTTGCCATTTCCTTCCATAAGTAATACAAGTTGAGTCTCCCTTATCCAAAATGCTTGGGACCAGAGGTATTTTGGACTTTGGAATATTTCAATTTTTGGAATACATGTATATACATAATGAGCTATCTTGGAGATGGGGCCCAAGTCTAAACACAAAATTCACTGATGTTTCATATGCGCATAAATACACATAGCCTGAAGGTAAATTTTATACACACATTTTTAAAAATATTTGTGTGCATGTAACAAAGTTTGTCCACATTGAACCACCAGAAAGCAAAAGTGTCACTATTTCAGCCACCATGCAGACTATTTTGGACTATTTTGGATATTATTCAGACCTTCCTCTGAAACAGAGCCTATAGCACCGAGTATTTGTTGGCAGTCTCTTATCCAAGTACTAACCAGGGCTGACCCTGCTTAGCTTACAAGATCAGATGGGATCTGGTGTTTTTAGGTACCAGCCAAAACAGAGACAATTTCCTTTATCTTCTTGCATTTTCCCTGGGCTTGGCTCTTTTTTTGCAGTTTTCTCAGAAGTCTTCCACGTTGTTATCAGAGAGTTTTCTGTAAGGGGGAGAAAAGTTCAGGGAGGTTTTGTATTTTCTGGCCTTCCTCCAACCATAACAATTCCCTTCTCGAGGTCAGAAATAGGACTGGAGAAAACTGGTGTGATAAGGTTACTAGAGGAATAGAGTTTTAGAATATCAGAGATATAAACAAAGAACAATTAATTATTATATACAAGAATTCTTAGTGCAATAAATAAATGTCCCTCCCTAAACTGCACATCCCAGGATTCCACATTAGCATTTAAAGTGGAATACATAGTACTATAAAAGTTCAGTGAAATAAGTAAATGTCCCTCCCTAAACTGCAAATCCCAGGATTCCACATTAGCATTTAAAGTGGAATACATAGTACTGTAAAAGTTTAGTGCAATAAGTAAACATCCCTCCCTAAACTGCAAATCCCAGTAGCCCACATTAGCAGTTAAAGTGGAATACATAGTACTGTAAAAGTTCAGTGCTATAAGTAAACGTCCCTCCCTAAACTGCAAATCTTCTCATTCTAAAAGCTTGTGTGAGTTTTAGTCCTCCTCTCCCAAGCCTGGCCAGCAGATGGCGCTGTTACCTTTACCCTCCCAGCCGGCCAGGCCTGGCCGAGAGCCGCTCTAGCCCTCCCGCTCTCTTTCTCTCTTTCTCTCTTCCGGTTCCAAAATGGCGGCCCTCGCCGGGCAGATAACCTGGGAAGCGGCTGCTGGGCTGCTGCTGTTGCTGCTCCTGCTACTGTTGCTATGGCAACGGCTGCGGCCTACTGGGCCCGAGGCCCCAAGCCAAGCCCGAGTGGCGGTGGTGGTCCTGGGCGACCTGGGCCGGAGCCCCCGCATGCAGTACCACGCCCTCTCGCTGGCCCGGCGCCGGCGCCGCGTCGCCTTCGTCGGCTACCCGGGTGAGGCGGGTTTATTTTATTTTATTTTATTTGCACTGGAGAGAAAGGCACTCTGCACATGCTCAGAGGAAAGAGAGGAGCTGGGGCTCACATCTTCCCCCACGTTGCAAAATTCATTCACCCCCTGTTATGGGATTAGGACCCATTTTATTTTATTTTATTTGCACTGGAGAGAAAGGCACTCTGCACATGCTCAGAGGAAAGAGAGGAGCTGGGGCTCACATCTTCCCCCACGTTGCAAAATTCATTCACCCCCTGTTATGGGATTAGGGCCCATTTTATTTTATTTTATTTGCACTGGAGAGAAAGGCACTCTGCACATGCTCAGAGGAAAGAGAGGTGCCGGGGCTCATGCCTTTCCTGCCCTGCAAAATTCATTCACCCCCTGTTATGAGATTAGAACCCATTTTATTTTATTTTATTTGCAATGGGGGGGATGGCACTCTGCACATGCTCAGAGGACAGAGAGGGAGCAGGGCTCACGCCTTTCCTGCCCTGCAAAATTGATTGGTCCCCTGTTGTGGGATTAGGACTTATTTTATTTTATTTTATTTGCACTGGGGAGAAAAGGCACTCTGCACATGCTCAGAGGACAGAGAGGTAGCAGGGCTCACGCCTTTCCTGCCCTGCAAAATTGATTGGTCCCCTGTTGTGGGATTAGGACCTATTTTATTTTATTTTATTTTATTTGCACTGGGGAGAAAAGGCACTCTGCACATGCTCAGAAGATGGAGAGATAGCGGGGCTCACGCCTTGTCCCCCGCCCTGCAAAAATTGATTTGACCCTGGCATTGGATTAGGACCTTTTTATTGATATACTGTATATGTGTGTGTGTGTATGTTTGTGCTGAGGAGAAAGGCACTTTGTCCATGCTCAGAAGACATCTTGAGCCACGCCGTGGTGGTGGCATACACACATATTGTGTTGGTATACACATATACAGTTCTCCCTTCATATTCACTGGGGTTTGGTTCCAGGACCCCCATTCTGGATACCCAAATCCGTGAATACTCAAGTCCCATTATACGCAGTGGCATAGCAAAATGGTGTCCCTTATAGAATATGGCAAAACCAAGGTTTGCTTTTTGGATTATTATTTTTTTAAGAATATTTTCAAGCTGTGAATACTGAAATCTGTGGATACGGAGGGATAACTGTATGTGTATTTTCCACCTTATATTGGTGAAGAAGGCTATGTATCTGTATATATTTTATGGTGGAAATACATGTATGATGTACACGTATATGCATGTATATATGAACTCATGCCGAACAAGTCTTGAAGAGAAATGACAACGCAGAAAGAATCACAACCGGAAACATCACCCAAGGAGACTTTCTGCTGTGCTTTCTGCAACCGGACTTGTTTATCTCGGATTGGCCTTTTTAGTCATCAGCGCGCTTGCAGAAAGCGCGGGATGAGTCCTTCCTGAATCTTCGTTTGCGAAGAAAAGCCAGAGAGAGATCCCATCGCTCGCATGTTTATATCCCAAGGAGAGAGCAAGGAGGATGGAGAAGTATCAGGGCTCACACCTTTCCAGCCCTGCAAACCTCATTTGCTCCTGGCGTGGGATTAGGACCCTTTTTATTGTTATTTTACTTTTAGCACCATAGCAATGGTCTGTTTGCATTGGGGATCAAAGGCACTCTTCCCATGCTCAGAGGACACTCTGAACCGTACGGTGGTGATGGTGGTGGTTTGATTTTGCAACGTCTTTCCAGAGGCCTTGCTCCTTTTGAGAAACATGTTCCGGGTATGCGGGGGGGGGGGAGTATAGCCTTCTTGGGACAAATAAGGATATACAGTTGTCCCTCTGTATCCACATATTTGGTATCCACAGATTTAAGTATTCACGGCTTGAAAGTATTCTTTTAAAAAAATAATCCAAAAAGCAAACCATGATTTTGCCATCTTCTATAAGGGACATCATTTTGCTATGCCATTGCATATCATGGGACTTGAGTATTTACAGATTTGGGTATTCATGGGGGGTCCTGGAACCAAACCCCAGCAAATGTGAAGGGACAACAGTATATCCCAAAAAAGTGCCACAGAGCTCCAGACTATAGAGAGAAGAAAATTGCACTGCAGGTAATAACAAGCAATAAAGTAGAAACTGTATTGATAGGGTGATACAAAATATCCAAACTTCATAAATAATTACAAAACACTATCATCAGACTACACACAATGTTATCCACACAAATTTGCTCCTCCTTTTTACTTTGGGTTTTGTGTTCGCTTATGTTTACTCATAAAGCGTTTGCTTTTGCTTTCAGGCACGAAGCCACATGGTGAGATTATACGTAATGGAAACATAGAGATTGTTCATATGACTGAGCTGAAAATCTGGCAAGGTAGAGTGAGTGTCTGTTTTTTTCTATATAAAAAAAAATACTGTTTCCAAATATAGGTGATTTGGTTAGAAAAATCGAAGGGCGTGACTGTGTGTGTTGTGCGGTAGAAAACTAACAGGATGGGATGGGCAGATGGGACATTGGCATTAGAGAACTGGAGGGAGGCTTAACCCTTGCTGCATTTGCCATCTTTTCACTTTGATGTTATTTCCCCACTGTTTTTCCCCAAGCTGAGACCTCATAGAATCATAGAGTTAGAAGGGACCACAAAGGTCATCTAGTCCAACCCCCTGCCATGAAGGAATAAACAACCAAAGCACTCCCAATAGATGACCATCCAGCCTCTGTTTAAAAACCTCCAAAGAAGAAGGAGACTCCACCACACTCCGAGGCAGTGTATTCCACTTCTGAACAGCTCTTACTGTCAGGAAGTTCTTCCTAATATTTAGCTGGAATCTCTTTTCTTGTAGTTTGAACCCATTGCTCCATGTCCTAGTCTCTGGAGCAGCAGAAAACAAGCCTACTCCATCCTCAGTATGACATCCCTTCAAATACTTAAACATGGCTATCATGTCCTTATTTAGATGGGCTTTTGGCAACAGATTGGCTGCTAAGAAAAGAGCTTTTAACACACGTTGGTGTGTATTCAAGGAGCCAGTGTGGTGTAGTGGTTTGAGTTTTGAACTCTGGGAGACCAGGGTTTGAATCCCTGCTCCATCATGGAAACCCTCTTGGGCAAGTTGCACTCTCTCAGCCTCAGAGGTAGGCAGTGGCAAACCTCCCCTGAATAAATCTGGTCAAGAGAACCCCTGAAGGCATACCATCACCACAACCTGTATACTTCCCCTCATTCATTTTCTGAATCACTTTCAAACTTGCTTTTCATGCCGTAACAGATTTAATGTGGAGGTGGCTTGATTTTTTTACATTTTTTTGATAACATATGGTGCTGTTTAGTTGCATCACTTTTTTTTCATCATATTGTGAGCCATCTTGATTCCCAGTCCTAGGAGAATGGGGAGATAAAATATATGGCCGAATCCTGGTATCCACAGAACTAATATCTGTGGTTTCAGTTATCCGTAGGACACAAAGCAGCACACCTACTGCAGAGTCTTCCTAGAAAATGCTCAGAGTTGTCCTCTCTAGATAATTTCTTGGTCCTCCAAGGCAATTCTATGGTATTTGTAACCAAAAGTCCCATTATTTCAATGGTGTGCACTGTTATCTGTGGTTTCCGGTATCTGCGGCAAGTCTGGGAACTTAATCCCCATGGATATGGGGGTCCGACTGCAGATAATTAAAGATGGTTAGTGTTAACATGCAGGTTCAGGGTTGGGAAATTCTTGCAGAGGAGAATAATGTGCCACAGAATTTCTATGTGCCATGGGAACACACTATCATGTCTGTTTGGTGTTAGGTTAGGCTATATTAGCTCCTCCTCTCCCCAATGCTATGGCTGCTATGGCTACTTAAATAAAAATCTGTCTGGGTTTTGGTATGGATCTTGATATTAGTTTATTTCCTTTTGCAGTTGGGCCAAAGGTTTTCCAGTATCTTGCAAAAGTCATTTTGCAGAGTGTCCAGTTGTTGTATACAATGCTGAGGATAAGCAAACCAGGTTATGTTCTCCTCCAGGTAAATCAATCTCCTTGTTTGCTTTCAAACTTAGCACTGTTCTTGTTTGTAAAGCAGCGATTGGGGTGTAGCAGTCAGAGTTGTGGAGTGGGAGTCCCCACTGAGGGATGACCTTGGACCAGCTGCAGCCTCACAGCCTGACCTATACCCCACAGGGTTGTTTTGAGGATAACATGGATGGTAGGGGAGAATAGTGATCTAAATTTAATTGTGAAGTTGACGGCTTTCACAGCAGGCATCCATAGGTTTTCTGTGATTTTTTTCCGGGCTGTTTTTCCAGAATAAGCTCTTCCAGAACACAGCCTCACAGCCTGGAAAAAACCCACAGAAAACCTACTAAATCCATTTGTTAGTCCCAAGTGGAGTAGCTCCGCTGAATGAATGAATGAGAGCTTAGTAAGTCAGCACTTCCATAAGATTAATTAATTCAATAGGTCTGCTCCATGGAGGGCTAACCATTGGATTTAGGCCCCTGTGCACCACTAGTAAGCTCACTGGAGAAAAGGTGGAATACATACGTAACTGTTAGAGTGATAAAAAAAGATCCGATACTGTAAGTTGGACATACATTTAATCATGTATTCCCATCCACATCAGAAATGGGCAACATACAACTTGTGAGCTGCAAGTTCTCCCACCCAGATGTACCCCCACTGAAAAAAAAAACAAAACGGGTTCTTGGTCAAAAAGGAGAATTGTTGCTCCCGGAGATGTCCAAGAATGGCTGTTCTCCTCTAAAACAAGATGGAGTGGGATGGAGAGCTTTTTTTTTTCCCTTCAGGCTTTTTCTGAAGTGGAAAGAACAACTGCTCACTGCCAGTTTTGGAAATAATGTGGAAAGCCCTACAGTTTGGAGGAGGGGGTGTAGTGGGAGAGAAGATATCTAGATTGGCCAAATTTGCCCACATCGATAGCTTGGGGACTTTGCAGAGTCCCCCAAGTAAAACTGATAGATTCTCCTGGCCCCTGTTAAATCTATGACCTGAATTTCAGAGGTGGGAGAAGGGACCCAAAAGAACAGAAAGGTGAGAATGACAGAGGTTATGGTGGAAGCAGTTTTGGGGTGTCAGAGGCATGGAAGCAGAGGCTTGCAGGGGATGGGGGGAAGGAAGGATTAGAAGAGAGGCAATGGAGAGGAAAGATTTGACATTAAGCAAGTATTTTTGGGGAGGGATTTACTAGCAATAGGGAAAATAATTGATAAGGCCTGTTAAATCTGCTTTCTTTTCTCCTCATTTCATGAACAAGAATCCTCCAGGTCTGCCCAGCATAGCTATGATTTGGTTGGTTTGTCTTCTCCGGGGCAGTAAGTTCATCATTGATTGGCACAACTACGGGTATACAATCATGAGCCTGACACATGGAAAGAGGCATCTTATAGTACGGATTGCTAAATGGTTTGTACCATGGTTGTTTAATTTTAGAGGAAAATACTCTTAATAGACAGTTGGTCAATATACCAATGGTCCTGTGGTGTATGTTTTTTAAAAAATCATGCAAGGTTGGCCAATCTTTTTTCCCTTCCTCTCTCCTCTATGAAATTTATACCGTTATCCCTGCACTTTTGTGGGTTAAGCATTTACGAATTTGGTGATTTGCGGATTTGATTAATATGTTCTCGCTAGGCATTTTTAGGTCCTCTAGTGGAGGACCTAACCCCAATGATGAATGTGGAGGGCTGCTGTATTTTTCTGCTGTTTCTTTAGACTGTATTTGACTTTTAGAAAGGAATAATACAGGATGTTGGAAGATTGCATTTCTGTGCTCTAACGGGGACCAAGGAATGAAGGATACCTAGCACAGGCTCTAATATTTGTAGTAATTTGAGTCTTCTTTAGTTTAGTTAGCTTCTATTTTAAAAAGTCATTGTAACTGCAGGGAACTCGTAAATTTCCATGCAGATGTCTTGAGTGAGGTTAAATAGATTTCAGAATTCAGTCACTGATGGAAGCTCACTTTCTTTCAGGTATGAAGAATTCTTTGGCCGCTTATCTGATGACAACATTTGTGTGACGAATGCAATGAAAGAGGATCTGGGGAAGAATTGTAATATCAGGTAAATCGGTGGCTCAGAATAGGCTCTGGCCAAATGCTTTGAAGAAATATTCCAGTATGTTCTTATTCTCAGTGACTTTATCGTTGTTTTCACCACCAAAACCATTTGTGTTGCAGAGCAATAACCCTCTATGACAAGCCAGCTTCTTTCTTTAAGGAGACACCCTTGAACGACCGGCATGACTTATTCATGAAACTTGCCAGAGACTATGCTCCTTTTAGAGCACCACAGGTGTAAGTTAGAAGCATGCTTGGCATTTTTTGAAACCTTTTTTTATCTAGTTTGGAATTGGAGCATTTGCCATGTGTTCCTTTGTCATAAAGGCTGCTCATAATATAAAAATGGACCTGAGAACCAGTACTGATCTTTCCCATTCTTGCACCTTTTCAGATGTGCATTGACAGGCAAGGCAAACTAGCGAACAGGTGAATATATTAAGTCCCTGAGATGTTAGAACTTGCCAATGTATGGGCCTCAACCAGGGAGGCCTCAGATCCTGTTGGACTTTTAACTCTCAGCCAATATCGCCAATGTGCATGGATTCTGGGAGTTGAAGTCCAACAACATCTGAAACCCCCTTGTTTGAGAATCACTTCTCTTCATGTACCAAATCGGCCAAAGTGAATTGACCCTTGGTAATATTGGAATGACCATTCAGAATCTCATGGGTGGATCAGCTTCAACATTTTGCTGCTGATAAATCAATATGACTTGTTGAGTTTTCCTCCAGAAGAGCTCTGCGGAGTAGCTTGATACTATTCCTCTTTCATAGCTGCCTGTGTTTGTCTTATCCTTCACGATCTAGTTCTGAGAGCCACATACCTTTCAATCCAGGACATATGTGTTTGCTTAGGATGCCTGTTCTTTTTAAAGCTGGTCTTTAAAGTTATTTTTCTTCTCAGAGTAGAGTCCAGTCTCCCCGACGAAGTTGAAAATTCTGCTTTTACACAACTTGATGTCAGAAGTGGAAATGTGACGTGCCGGTTGGACCGACCAGCTCTCCTCATCAGTAGCACCAGCTGGACAGGTCTGGACTACAAACCAGTATTTGTATCTCTTGATCTGTTATATTTGAATTGCTGGTTCATTACAGAGCAAACTGAGCTACTCTGCTGTGAATAATAAGAGGAGTTACACGTCTGGCAGCAGAGGCCACCTCAAGACTTCTGGGAATTCTTTCCAACTTAGTGGGAATACAGGTGACCACTTACAAGATGAAATGAAAAAAACAGGATTGGATAATACCAATTTTGGGCCTTAAGTATCTTTAAAAAGGCAAACTTTAGAGGTTTCTAGGACACTTCAGGGGCGTGGGGTGGTGAGAAGCACATAAGAAAGTACTGTGTGAGTTGGATTGCTTGTCCTAAGTTGTAAATTGGAACACTCCTAAAGCTTGCATTATTGCACCCAAAGCATTTCGGTAAAACCAGAGGAAAAACTGTAGTGCTTGTAGACTCAAATTGGTAATTTCTTTCCCGCCTTTCCCCCCTGTTTCTTTTTTTAGAGGATGAAGATTTTTCCATCCTGTTAAAAGCTTTGGAAGGTAGGTTATCGACAAAGTGTTCTGTGTTACTTCACAAACCCACCATTTGATCATCCCAGCATCCATTGTGGAGCATATCATGATTTCCCTTCATTGCTGTGCCTGGAACTTATCTATTCTTCCCTGATTAGAGAGAGAACATAGGGTACCTTCAGGCTCTGCCCAGCCCCTCTTCCTAATGTGGAAGGGTATTTTCTAGTTTGCATTGTTGAAAATTGCACTGAGAGCTTTGCTCTCAAGTAGCACATATCAGTTCCTCACATAAAATTGAAGAAAGAATAGTAACTAGAATGCCCACTCTTTCCCCTTTGTACTCATCTGTTCTACAGTTTCACGTTGGAATCCAGTTGCAATCAACCTTGGATGTGATTATTTATTTATTGGATTTATATCCTGCCTTTCTCCCAAGATGGGATTATTCCTTCTGGATTGTTCCCTTGTCTGAAGTTCCTGGATTTTGAATTTCCCCTCCCCCACTTTCCTTAAATAATAGCTATAATGAATATGGTAACATGCACTTTCTTCTCTGAATTCCACAGAATACGAGCATTCTGTCAATGATGGAGGAAAACTGCCTTCTTTAGTGTGTGTGATAACAGGTAACAAGTTTTAATTTTTCATTTTCTATACCTCTGACACTGAAAAGCAAAGAAGCTCCTGCCTTGCTCCAGAGTTCTGCATCCATTGCAGCCTTGTGGACTGTTTTACCCAGCACCGTGCTGTGATTCAGGACAGGGATGGGAAATCCCTGTTGCACTGCATCTCCCATGATCCTTCAGTGCTGGCTGGCACTGATGGAGATTGCAACTTGGCAGCATTCTTGATTGAGGCGACACATGTGCAAAGTCCGGCCTTCCAGTTGCCATTGAACTTCAACTCACATCACTTACCTCACTGATCAGTAATTGCTGTTACAATCATCACCTGTGGATGCCTTTTGCATTTCTGTTTCCTTGCTGTCCCCTCTCCCCGCATATACTGAGACATCCCTCCTTCATATATTTGAGCAAGTGGGCCACTGTCCAATAAAACTTAGGCTGATTAAAACTTACTGGTCTTGAAGGTGCCACAGAGTGACCTTTTGTTACTTTTGCTGTAACCGACTGAAACTATTACTCCCTCTTGAAGATTTTTCTTAACTGCAACTCCCAGAATGCCGCAGCTAGCATGGCCATTGCCCCTGCTGGTTGGGAGATTCTGGGAATTACAATTCCCCCCCAAAAACAACTTTTTCAAGCTCTACACTGGGCATATAAAGTCATTAAAACTTGATTCTCACTTGTATAGTTTCCCCTTTTTGGTCCAGAGTGGCTCACGGTATGCATTTTCTCTCTTCGAAAAGGCAAAGGGCCCCTGAAGGAGTATTACAACAAGCTAATTGCAGCCCTGCAGTTCAAGCATATTCAGATCTGCACTCCCTGGTTGGAAGCGGAGGACTACCCTCTTCTGCTCGGTAAGGAGTTGCTTCAAAATCCTCCACATTTCAGTGCCACGTTACCATCCAAATGGATTGAGGAGGCGGTGCGTAAATTTCCCCAAATATAGCATACCACTTTATACTGCTAGAGCGTGGCTCCTTGGAGATTCGCCTTTGCTTAAATGTCTGCTTTGTGGTCTCTATTAAGGTAGGAGAGAGCTTGTGCCTGTTACTTCAGCGTACCTAAGTAATAACTGCAAAGAAGCTTCTTTGCAAAATGAACTCTGCATGTCATTTTCTCTTGCAAGGCTCGGCAGACTTAGGCGTTTGTCTCCACAAGTCCTCCAGTGGCCTGGATCTGCCCATGAAGGTGGTGGACATGTTCGGCTGCGGCTTGCCGGTGTGTGCCGTGCACTTCCAGTGGTAAGGGTGGGTTTCTTTCAGATTGTCAAGGGAATGTGCACATGTGTGTGGCTTAGATCAGGGAGGGTGATCCTGTAGCCTTCGGTGAATTTATCAGATCCCCTGTGACCCCTCCCTTCGCCAAGGATGGAGAATGTTTGGCTCTGCCGGACAGCCAGGTGACTTCAGTGGCTAGGAGTGACTTTGCCCAGCTTTGGTTGGTGTGCCAGGTGTGTCCTATCCTGAGGAGGGCAGATCTAGCCACAGTGCTTCCTATCTCAGTTACCTCCCAGTAAGATTTGGTAATGCGTTCTACGTGAGACTGCCTTGAAAAGTGTTCAGTGCAAAATGCAGCAGCCAGATTATGGTCAGGTATGCATATTAGAGACCACTAACAGTGCCCTGTTGACTGAGACTGGGCAAAGGTAAAGAGAGAAAACCATCCTTTAGAAGTGTTACGTGAACTGATTCTCACCGCTGACCTTTTTCCCCCATGTGGCTTTGTTTCACTGCAGTTTACATGAACTTGTCAAGCACGAAGTGAATGGCTTGATATTCAAGGACTCAAGTGAACTTGCAGCGCAACTGAAGGTAATAAAGCTTTGAGAGCTTGTCTTAGAATCACAGAGGTGGAAGGAGTCCCCAAAGGCCATCTAGTCCAACCCCCTGCCATGCAGGATAGTGCAAACAAAACACTCCTGAAAGGGGCACATCCAACTACTGTTTAAAGATCTCCAAAGACAGAGTCCATCACCCTCTAAGGCTGCAGCTGCACTGCAGAAATAATCTAGTTTGACACCACTTTAACTACCCTTGGCTCAATGCTATGGAATTCTGGGATTTGTAGTTTTGTGAGATATTTAGCTTCCTCTGTCAGTGCTCTGGTGCTGCAACAAACTGCAAATCCCAGGATTCTCTAGGATAGAGCCATGATAGTTAAAGCGGGGGCAGTATGTCAGCAGCCTAAGGCAGTCTATTTCACTGTTGAACATATCTTACAGTAAAGAAGTTCTTCCTAATGTTTAAGTGGAATTTCTATTCATTATTTGAATCCATTGCTTTGTGTTCTAGTGTCTCTGAATCATGCAGTGGGGCTTTTATGAGTCCAGGATGATTTATTTATCTGATTGATAATTGGATTGTTCTGTGAACTTCAAAAAATTGGTTAAACTGAGATGTATTGTGAAATATGCAACACCTTTATGTGGGGGGTCCAGTAACTAAGGATATGCTTCATTGTTTCTTCTTTTGTTTTCTCTATTCTGAACCAAGAACAAATTTGGGCAGCAGGGCTTCGTTCTGCTTTGTCTATACTCTCAAAACACACACACACCTTCTCTGAAATAGTATTAATCTTCTGATACTGACTATACAACTCACAAGGTTTATTTTTTTCTTCTCTTTTTTGCCTGGTAGTAATGAACATTTCGGCAAAATTTATTGCTCGTTGTTGATTTTTCAGAGGATGTTCTTACTTAACCACAGAATCGCTGTGTCCTATCAATATTTTTAATCTTGCTGAATTTTTAAAGTATTCTAGCTCTGTATGTGATTTGTTCCATGTTTTGCTTTATTTATTGTACCCATTTGTTTTGTATGCAAATAGCCTATGGCCTGACCATTAATAAACTACTAGTACATGTGAATAAATAAGGCAATTTAATTTCAGATGCCATTATTTGAGAGGAAAAGCAACTGTTGACCACACCTTTCAATAATTGCTGGCATAGTCTTTTTGAAATGCAGTATTTACATTCTCTTGCAAGTATTACTCTGTTCTCATTCTCTCTGTGTATGTAATGTTTTAGATGCTTTTCTGGGAATTCCCTACCGTGGAAGGCAAGCTCAATTTATTCCGAAGAAATCTTTGCTCAGGCAAGCAGCTGCGGTGGGATGAAAGTTGGGAACAGACAGTCCTTCCTCTGTTTAACAGTCATTCAGCTGATCAGCGTGGAAGTTAATGTATACCACACACATTCCTAAATGTTTGTAAAACTGCAAGAGTGTTTGTAAATTAAAATCCTTTTTTTAAAGAAAATAAAAGGGGTTTTATATTGTGATTCAAAAGTTTACATAAGGGTGCCCATCCTTCATGGCCTTCAGCCTACATCTACAGGTTGCAGTCTGTCTTGAACATTCACAGTGACTTAATTTGGACGTCTTAGCCTCCAAACTATGTGCTGTTTTATGGTATAGTCTGCATTTTCCTACTTTCTTTGAAAACAGGTGTAGGGGTTCCATAGAAAATTTTCTTGGACATGTGCCACCTTTCATCTAAGGCTGTCTCTGTTCAAGTTAGGCATTTCACATCACTTGCAAAGAAACGAATGATCAAAGAAGCAGCTGAAACCAAAGGCTTCCCTTTACTCTGGAGACAGCAGAGTTCTTGGGTCTCCCAGCAGATGTTGCGGGGAAGAAAAATATGTTGCTCAGTGAAACTTCTCAAAAGAGAAGGAGAGCTCCACTATATTTCAGCCATTTTGTGTAGTCCAAAGAGTCTCATCAGTGCTCCTTTGACTTCTTTGTTTTGCAAACTGTATATGATAGGGGTGATCATGGGACTGATGAGACCCAGAGGACTCTCCTTATTTCATGATTCCACAGAGTACAGAATTTTGACAATATGTATAGAAATGGGCATCGCAAAATGGCCAGCATTTCAAGTTTCTAGTCCCTGAGATTACAGAATTAGGCCCAAACTGGCTTTTTTAAAAAAATAATATATATATATATATATATATATATATATATATATATATTTAGCCATCTAAAAATATGACAATTATATCCTTCAGAAGGTGACATAGAATGTCCATAATATGTCATCTCCACTGCTCATTTGGTAAATTTTGTGATAGAGTAGGCAGCGTGCTTTGCAACGTACATGAACAACTTAACCACAGACAGTAAGAGATAACTTTGTGTACTTCCAACAGGTGTTGATGCTGCTGATGGA
Organism: Gambelia wislizenii; assembly: GCA_030847615.1. Lineage (NCBI taxonomy): Eukaryota > Metazoa > Chordata > Lepidosauria > Squamata > Crotaphytidae > Gambelia > Gambelia wislizenii. The sequence goes on along the minus strand of JAUMIR010000012.1, from coordinate 27,906,652 downwards.
ATATGTATTCTAATGATAGCAGACTTGAATTATGATAGCAACTTGTTGAAATGATTCTGAGTATAACATGAATTTCGGGGAGGAAAAAACCACTCCCTTAAATGAGTAACCTTAAGAGAATTAACTTTGCATGGTGGTCATAAGGGAAAGCGTTCTTTTGTAGGCTAGGAACAACTTGCCATCCGATTCCAACATTATCTGCAAGGAGAGGCAGAAAAGAAAGTGGTTACACCTGGGAAACATTGCCATGATGTTCTTCACCCCAACTTCTCACAGGGAATGTGAACACAGCAAATAGGAGAGTTCTAAGTGTGCACAGTTTTCAATGTCTCTCTCTCTGGAATGCTAGAAATTTGGACACTGGGGGAAAATTTCATTGGGGGGGCAGAATTTTTATGGGGAGCAATGCCTTGCCATTCTGCCCCCCACAGTAGCTACACTCTTGCACTACAGTGCCTGGCATAGGACAATGAAACAATGGTGAATGAATTAGCAATTATACTTACCAAGTTCTGTTTGGAAGCCGTGGTAAGTATCTGGGTTTCGGATGGTAAAGGCAATGTAGACTTCTGGGGCTTTTTTGCCATCAGGACAGCTGGGAAGTTTCTGGAGTACTCTAATAAGGGAGTGCATGAGCTCTGGATCATAGACCACATCTGGTGGGAAGGAAATATTCAAGGGGGAGCAATGAGAAAGAAACGGAAAGAATTAAGACAAACAATCCTGGGCAACTTTGGTAGGCCTGGGGACCAAATCCTGACCTTCAACACCCCCTGCAGACTGTACCAGGATCAGATAGGCAAAATGTCTGCTGAAGGTAGAGCGAATCAAACCAGAGAAGTACTGCAATGGTTCTTAGCTTCTGTTTCCAACCTATGAGAGCCACTAGCAGTGGCTGGTAAGAAATCCAAAAAATAGCATAAGCAGGCAATGCAAAGTTTTCAAAACATCACAAAAGAAGAGGAGACAATGCTGCACAGCACTGCTAAGTGCAAGGAACCAAAAATAAAAGACCAAATGACCAGGACAGGATGGAACAGGAGAACAAACAAACATAAAGATATCGGAGCTCATTAAAACACCTCCTATTGTGCTGGCGCTTTTTCTGTCCAACATTCAAATAATACCAGTGCAGGGTTCCCCCCACCCCGAGACTTAACTATCACCCCTTTAATTATTCCTAAGCATATTATTGAGGTGCCTACAGAGGAAAGGTTTTTCTCCAAAAAAAACTCCCTGCAAGGCCATGCAGTGTAGTCCAGCCAGAACTTCCAGGTGCTCTGATGCTGCTTGGCCTTACATGCCCCAGTTTTCATCTGTGAAATGTTGGAGGTATGTTACCAGAAAATTCAATAGCTTCTGTACCTGCAGCAATGACAACATCTGCCGACAGCCCTGCAAGCTCTTCTTTCGTAACCAGGTTCCAGTCAAGTTCTGCTACCGTTACTTTGGGCCCCTGGAATCCTGCAAGGTCTGACTTCTGGGTTTCACATTTTGCTGGAAGGCAGCTGCTAACTTCAGACTCTGGGGAAAAACCATTCAACTGGATATTTTCCAAAAGCTGCTGAAGGACGCATGGGTGATGATCACTGAATGTATATTTCCTGGGATGGCAGGCTTTGCAAATGGTGATTCCTGTCAGTCCAATCCCACTTCCCAGTTCCAAAATACTCCTAAAAATAAATTAAAAAGCAACATGTATGAGGTTTGCTTGCTTATTGGCCTTGCATTCTGTTCTTTGGGTCAGAATTGGCCTCTTCAGGACACAAATCTCTCTCCGGGAGCTGCCATTGGGGCTAACCTTTCCAAGATTTGGATATAACGCAACTGTCACCTGTTAGCAAAGATGGCTGGGTTCTCCAGTGCCCATTCTGCCAGATAAAGGCCGGCATCCCACGTGACGAGTCCTGTGGTTCCCCGTGAAATAATGGCCACGCTCTCACCGAGTGTAACGGCCTCTCCTGAGGGCTATAGGAAACATTAGCAGAATAAGTTCCAATCTTGAACCTTTTAAGTCAATGGCAGCAGACCTGTGGCTGTATTGCTTAGGCGTCAAGTTCTCCTATGGAAGTGGTTGGGCATTTTGGTCTATGCGGAACACCATATTCAATTCGAGGTTGCAGAAGCACAGTTGCACCTCTGGTGCCATTGAGCATGAGGACTTGTGCATCCAGTTGTGCACACCATTGCACATTCAGTGGTGCAACATTGTTCCAGGTTGCAGAAGTAGGACTGGTGCCACGTGGAGCCAATGTGCATGTGGGTGGTCCTTCAGTTGTGCCGCATTGCCATTCAACCCAAGGCTTGCATAGCACAGTCCATGTGTAATCCCATGTACAGAGATCTATGCTACATCATCCTGAGTCAGGATCTTAGCCAATAACAGTTTATTCCCTGTATCAGGGCTGGAGCAAGCCATTTGGCTGCCTCAGCTGAGTACATCCACCTCCCTTTGCCTTCCAAACTCAGTTGGCACCTACTCCTCGTTCCAACACCAGAGACTGAACAGCAGCGTCCTCTACCTTGCCTGAGGATGGCCAGCTAACTAAGGAGGTGGAAGGTAGGCCTTGGGACGCATGGTTCTCTCTTCTGCCACCCTGTGGGTGCCTCTCAGAATCTGCCACTTGAAGCCCCCAGCCTTAGGTTTGCAGGCTCTCAAGCTGGCAGGAAACCATGAGAACCCCAAGATTTCCTTAACATTTTAAATTAATTTTAATTAATTAATTTTTAATTTTTAAATTAGGTATTTATGCCCCGCTCTTCAGCCACAAAGACTATCAGAGTGGCTTACAATTTGTTTTTAAGCAATAGCAATTTACACATCTATCCTGCATTAAGCAGTTTCCAATGTGTGTTAGCTAACTGCCCCCACAAGCTGGGTACTCATGTTACCAACCTATGAAAGGATGGAAGGCTGAGTGAACCTTGGAGCCCGCTGGGATCGAACTTGCAACATGGTGACTTGCAATACTGGCATTTAACCACTGCGCCATCATAGCTCCTCTTTTTCCTTAAAAAATCAACAAAAGGGAGGTGGGAATTGTGGGAGTGATTTTGTTCTGCCCCCAAATCAGTCCAAACGACCTAAAACCACCCCCAAATGTGGTTGTTTGCAAATGAGGGCTGGCAACTCATTTTTGGGTCATTGTATAGGTTGCAATTCTCATCTGACCATGCAATGACCAAAAGCATTCCCCGCCTCCAAAACCCACCTTGTAAGCGGCACAGCTCCCCCAATAAGGCCAATTTCTGGGTTGTTGGAGAATGGGGAAGAGGGCATGACATTTGCAGACATTTTCCTTTATCTGGATGTGCTGCAAGGACATCCCCTGCTGGGGTGTCCTAAAGAACCACAGAGATCCCTGGAGGTGCCTATCATAGTGCATCCAGTTAAAAGAAAATAGCTGGATGTGTTGCCCCTGATCTCCATGGTCTCTGGCAACCCAGAAATGGCCATATTGCCAGGGGCAGGGTGGGAAGTGGGAAGGACATGCAACTTACAGGCTGCATGGGAGGGATTTGGGAAGCTTTGAGGGATGTAGGGCAAGACAGCCAGCATGGTGTAGTGGTTTGAGCATTGGACTATGACTCTGGAGACCAGGGTTCAAACCCCCGCTCAGCCATGGAAACCTCCTGGGTGAGCTTGGGCATGTCACACTCTCTCAGCCTCAGGGGGAAGGCAAAGGCAAACTCTGCTCTGAACAAATCTTGCTAAGAAAACCCATGATGGGCTCAACTTAGGGTTGCCATAAGTCAGAAACCATTTGAAGGCACACAACCTATGTCTTCCGCTGCAAGAGCTTGCCCCAAATTTAGACTTTACATGTTTAATTCGTATGCTTCCTGGAGACCTTTGATTTATTGGACGGTCAAAGACAATACAGTGAAAACAAGAAAAAGTGATGTAGGAGAAGGTACCCATAGTAGATTCAAAATAATGGAGCTACTTACCAGTAAGTAGCTTTTATAGCAATGGGCAGTTTCTTCAGCATTTAAGACATCGCCAAGTGCTTCGTAGAGCTCATCCAGTGGTTCGGCCCCTGTAGCTTCATGCTGCATGAAAATAAGAGAAGCTGTCAATTTGTGGCCTACGAATGCCACACGGAATGAATCTACATTGAACATCTACATTATACAAAGAAAGAAAAGAAAGGCCATTGAGGGCTATGAAAATCAAAACCAGCACCGCCAACTGAGTCCAGAAACAAAACTGTTTAAGTGGTGCAAGACTGGAGGAATCTGATCTGATTGTCCAGCTCCAATTTGCAATCAGGCAGCTGCATTTTGAACTGAGGGAAGATTGTGGACCTTCTTCAATGGAAGCCCCCAAACAAGCACATTACAGTAGTCAATCTGGAGGTGGCTGGACCATGAATGGCGGCGCTACCAGACATTGGCTGGCATCAGCACAGTACTACCTTTTTAATGAGCTCCGATAAGAAGCATCTTCTGTACTTGACCGAAGGAGGGTACTTCAAGCACAGCGGGTGAAAAACAGTCTGAAACAATTAAAGGTGTTAGGACAACAACCAGAAATCAATCTTACAGAATCGGATTAACAAGAAGAATATCGGGCACAGCAAATCAAATTAAATTGTAGGCTAGAGAGGGAATCACATGGTTCTCTAGCTACTGTCAGACTACAGGTCCCAGCAACCCCAGTCAGCACTGCCAATGGTGAGGAATTATGGGAGTTGCAGTCCCAACAACATTTGGAAGACTGCTCAATTTCCACCCTTGTCATAGGCCAAATGCACACTTTTTTTTACAAATGTGCCTTAAACACCCTCCCAGGCAATATATTCCTTGCAATTCAAGAATGAAACAGGGATGCGGCTGGGAGGGAGAGAATGTGGGCATTGCCCCCCTCCATAGGAATTAAGATCCTGAAAATGAAATTTTCCCCAAATTGCAGAGCATTGCAATTGCAGAGATTGAGATGTAGAAAACCTCTCACCTCTCTTCTGCTCTGCTGTTGGCTGAGTTTGTGCTCCCGTCATCACTCAGTTGACCCCTTTTCTTTGGATGCCTATACTCTTATTTCTAAATGCTTAGCTGAAGTTTTAAGTTACTGCAATGGTAGAAATTTGAGGACTGAGAAAAAATTTCATTTTCAGGAGCATAATTCTAATTTGGTGGGGACGGGACGACAAGGCATGCATTCTGCACTCCAGGGTGAACCAAACTGCCCCAGTTTCGGTCAAAGGAACCTACTAATATTCGAAGAGAAAGGGATGAAGTCTACAGATGTGCACAAATAAGGAAGGGCAAATCCTATGACTACTGTACTGGGTTAGTGTCAGGATTGGTCCCAGATGCGACTTGTTCTTGTAACTTTGCTGTTAATTGTGTTTTCATTTCTCTGTGCTTGTTAATGAGGGTTCTTTGCCCATCTTTCATTTGTTGTTGTGTGCCTTCAGTTCATTTAGTACAGTCAAAATTCAGAGAACTAAATTATTAAAGACTGAACCTTAATAATTCATACCATAATCAACAGTCTTCCTACCTATATTGTTTCAAGATGGTTAAAGATGGTTTTTTTCTCTTCACACATGAGGAATCAGTTTGCACATTTTTGTGCAAACTTCCCCTAATGTACACTTTTCCATCACTGACTAAATTGTGATTGTATGTCTTTAATTATTTTTTTTTTTTTGCTATTTGCATTTTTAGTGGAAAGGGCTGTGTAAATATTTTATTTTTCCAAGAATGTACAGCAGGTCTCTCAAATGTGCAAATGTTAGTGGCAAATTGCACTTTGTTTCATAGTGAGCCTTCAGAGATACTAAATGTATACTTCTGTTGAGAATCTTGACACCTACAACGTCCTTTTTCTGTCCTGTATGACCTGGATTGTTGCAGACCGAGAATGAAATAATGCTCATTTATTAAGAAATAATTTACCTTCTGCAGAATAGTCAGCAGTGGTGAGGAATCCCTTGAAATCTTTAGTATCTTTTCCAGATCCTAGAAAAACAAGACACACAAACAATCAAGTGGAAAGAAAAGCAATGCCACTCTAGGATGTGGGTTCAAATTCAGACCTCAGCCCGACCAATTTAAGCTGGAATGGTTTTAGAACAATGGGGTGGTTCAAAACAGCCAACGTAGGTTTAACAGCTAACAAAGTCTAACCAAGCTTAAACCAGCTAATGGTTTTGGAATAATGGGATAGTTTTAGAACAACAAAGGACCTGTGGGTTTTTTGATTTGATGGGACTCTTGCTCCCATCAGCCCCAGACAACATGATGGGTCAAATGGCAAGGGGAGTTGTAGTCCACCATCAACTGGAGGACTATATTTTCTTAACCCCTGGCTTTGGGGTGTTTTTGGAGTACACAGATAAAGCAGTCCAATAGTACTTTAACTGTCCTGGCTCCATCCTACAGAATCCTGGGATTTGTAGTTTGGAGAGGGATTTGGAATTCTCTTCTAGAGAGTACTGCTCCACTCACCTGAATCTCTATAATCCAGGTACCCTGAGTGTTTGTCTACACCACGGGATTTAAAACAGATTTAACCCTCAAGCCCTCTCATTTCAGGGTAGCTTGGGAATTATAGTTCTAGGGAATGGGCCAGACCCCCCTCCACACACCAGAAGCCTATTTAAAAGGAGAATCTCTACTCCAAGAAGCTCTCAAGAGCAACAGATCACCCTTTATTTTTGGCCAGGTTAAGGGCAACCCAGGCAGCCTGGAGAGATCAATAGATTAGAAGCCGTGCAAGAGAAGTGGGACTATTCTTTGAGCTTGGCCCAGTTACCTTTTTGGACTCTAGTTCTCAGAATCTCTCAGCCAGCACAGTGACAGAGATTCTGGGAGCTCTAGTGCCTCCAAATAATGTCCCCAAGCTCTGGCTATGCTATGTCCAAGGCCAAGATAGTGGGTGTTGGTACTGCAGAGTGATGGTCCTCCCATGAGATTCTGTTTAAAAATGGCTTCTCTCCAGCTTTGCCTAAATTGGTTTTGAAATTGTAAAATGGAAACCACAGGAGAGGATGCGCTATAAGGCGGGCGATCCAGTAATCCTGCTTTGCATCTCAAAGCTGGGTCCCAAGTTAGTAGGGCGGTGAATCCATTCCATGTTTTAAATGAGACTTTGGAGGAATTGTCCAAGGTCCTGAACCATATTTCCAAAACAGTTTCAGCACCCTGGATAGCTCTTTTAAAGGCATTCAAATAGCAGAGTGGATTTTCTGCCCCACTGACATGAGACCTAGCAGACCGCACTGGAATGGGGCAGTCTTGTGTCACAGGTGCCCATGGGGGCTGCCTCCAAGACAGATCCTCTGCATTTTGCCAATTAAGGTATGCTGCAATCCAACACACATTAATGCCCCAGCCAGATCTGAGGGTATAACTCGTTCATGACCTTTCTTGGCACCTCTCCCAGAGCTAATACTGTCTGCAAGATACACTAGATAATCCTTTTTTTTTTTCCTGGAGTAAAGGCTTAACATGGAAAAACTATCCTTAATCCATAATTAGTCTGTCTACCCAAGGGCTTAATTAACCTGGGCATGAACTCAAGCCTGATGAGCTGGAACCAACTTGCATGCAAAACAGAAAACAAACAAACAAACAAACACACACACACAACTGTTGGTACTGGTATAGTGGATGCTAAACTGGCATTGACAAACATTTCCATATACAGATCACTATGTATTCCTGCACAGCAGGGGGTTGGACTAGATGACCCTTGGGGGGTGCATCTTCCAACTCTAGAATTCTAAGTTTTTTCTGGGCTTTTTTCTGGGCTGTGTGGCTGTGTTCTGGAAGAGTTTATTCCTGACATTTCACCTGCATCTCTGGCTGGCATCTTCAGAGAATGGTTGGGTAGGAGTGTGTGTATGTGGGGGGGGGGCGGGCTGTTATATACTGTGAGCCCCTGTTGAGGAGGATATGTACATAGAATGGAGAGCTGGGCCAAAGCTAACAAAATGAAATTCAATACAGAGAAATGTAAGGTACTGCACTTAGGGCGGAAAAACAAAATGCATAGATACAGGATGGGGAGACATGGCTGAACGAGACTATGTGTGAAAGGGATCTAGGAGTCCTAGTAGACCACAAGTTGAACATGAGCCAACAGTGTGATGCGGCAGCTAAAAAGGTCAATGTGACTTTGGGCTGCATCAATAGAAGTATAGTGTCTAGATCAAGGGAAGTAATCTCTGGCTTTTCTTTGCAAGTCTGCCTTGGTCAGGCCTCACCTGGAATACTGTGTCCAGTTCTGGGCACCACAATTTAAAAAGGATATTGACAAATTGGAGCGTGTCCAGAGGAGGGTGACTAAAATGGTGAAAGGTCTGGAAACCATGCCTTGTGAGGAAAGACTTAGGAAGCTGGGTATGTTTAGCCTGGAAAAAAGACGGTTAAGGGGCAATATGATAGCCCTGTTTAAGTACTGGAAGGGGTGTCACATTGAGGATGGAGCAGGCTTGTTTTCTGCTGCTCCAGAGACTGGAACACGGAGCAATTGATGCAAGCTCCAGGAACAGAGATTCCACCTCAACATTAGGAGGAACCTTCTGACAGTAAGAGCTGTTCGGCAGTGGAACGCACTCCCTCGGAGGGTGGTGGGGTCTCCTTCCTTGGAGGTCTTCAAACAGGCTGGATGGCCATCTGTCGGGGTTGCTTTGATCGTGATTCCTGCGTGGCAGGGGGTTGGACTGGATGGCCCTTGTTGTCTCTTCCAGCTCTACAATTCTATGATTCTATATTTGTCTATCAGTGGTTCCCAAACTTGGGTCTTTCAGGAGTTTTGGACCTCAACTCCCAGAATTCCCAGCCAGCTTGGTCAACAATCAGGAATTCTGGGACCTGAGTACAAAACACCTGATGGACCAAAGTTTGGGAACCACTGGTATTTAAATAGGTAATTCCTGGGGGGAGAGATGCAAGGACTATTAGTGTCCGTTTGGCTAGGATAACATCCTAAAGGCCCCCTACCAAGCCTAGACACAGAGCATTGAGGTTTTTCCAACCCACAGATCCCCCCTCCGGAGACCCCAAGAGAACTCTTTCTCCTACCCCACACCACTTTTGGGACTCTTACCCCTCCCCTCCCAAACCCCGCCCCCAAGCCCCCCAAGCCCCGCCCACCCCGATTCCTCCAGGCCCCCTCCCTCCCTCTCCACTCTCTGTGCGTAAAAGCGCACGAGGCGGTGCGCTCACCTGCCAAGGGAGCTGGGCCAGGCGCTGGCAGGCGAGGAAGCCCTGCTGGAAACGGAGAGCCAGGATCGGGGCCGGGGACTCTCCTGCCTCCTCCTCCTCCGCCTTCCCGGCCCCGGTAGCCTGTGGCTCAGGCCGGATCGGCGGCTCCTCCATCGGCTCCTCCTCCTCCCTGCGAGCCCAGCCTTCCTTCCTTGGCGCGTAGGCGAAAGAGCTTGGCTGATCCGCCCCGGAGGCTGGCCCGCTTCGAAAGCCTTCCCTCCCTTCCTTCCTCCCTCGTGTCCCAATGCACCGCCCAAGGGTGCCTCGGAGCACGTGCAGAGCGCCCTCTGGAGCTCATGCCGCCCCCTCCAAAGCCACATCGATGGGAGCGCAGGATGGGAGCTGTAGTCTTACCATGTGGAGGGCCGCCGAGTTTCCTCCCCTCTGGAGCATCTGCCCCAGTGGTTCCCAAACTCAGGTCTTCCAGATGTGTTGGACTTCAGCTCCCAGAAACCCTGATCATTGGCCAAGGTGGCTGAGGCTTCTGGGAGCTGAAGTCCAAAACTGCTGGAGGAATAAAAGTTTGGGAATTACAGTTGTCCCTCCGTATCCACGGATTTGGTATCCACGGATTTAAATATTCACAGCTTGAAAATATTTTTTTTTAAAATCCAAAAAGCAAACCTTGATTTTGCCATTTCACAAGGGCCTAAATCCTATTGTTAGTCCCAATTAGAGTAATCTACTCAATTAGATCCACCTATGTGTTGACCCACCATTTAACAATGAAGTCAAAATCATAGAATCATAGAATCATAGAATTGTAGAGTTGAATGTGTATAGAGCCATTGTTCTGTCTATTCTCCTTTACTGGTCTGAAACATGGGTCACCTATCGCCACCACCTACGACTCTCGAACGCTTTCATCAGCGCTGTCTACGCACAATCCTAAATATACACTTGACTGACTATGTGATGACTGTTGCTGTCCTTGAGCAAGCAGGGATCACCAGCATGGAGGCCATGATATTGAGAATACAGCTGCGCTGGGCAGGGCACGTTTCTAGGATGGAGGACCATCGCCTCCCAAAAATACTACTCTATGGTGAACTCGCCACGGGTCAGCGTAAGAGGGGCTCTCTAAAAAAAGCGATACAAGGACTCCCTGAAACAACATCTCAGGCTCGGCCAAATTGATCACCAACAATGGCCCGCCATGGCTTCACATCGGGAGGCATGGAGACACACTATCCACAATGTGGCAGCCTTATTTGAGAACTCAGGCCGAACAAGTCTTGAAGAGAAATCACAACACAGAAAGAATCAAACCCGGAAACATCACCCAAGGAGATTTTCTGCGGTGCTTTCTTCAACCGGACTTGTTTATCTCAGATTGGCCTTTTTAGTCATCAGCACGCTTGCAGAAAGCGCGGGATGAGTCCTTCCTGAATCTTCGTTTGCGAAGAAAAGCCAGAGAGATAAGAGACACCATTTTGCGATGCCATTGCATATAATGGGACTTGAGTATTCACGGATTTTGGTATTCATGGGGGTTCTGGAACCAAACCCCAGTGAATATGAAGGGACAACTGTAGTCAGATTCTGTACTAGTTTTAGCACTGCTGTAGAAATGATGTACACAAGCTATAATGGGACCAACCGTGCCTCACAACTCCTGCCTCTGCTGGGAGGAGAACGTCTCAGACTTCAGTTTGGATTTATTGAATCCTGGCTTCGTGTTTGTATGAACTATGAAATCATGGTTTGTCACAAACCATGAAATATAGTGTAACAAGCCAGCTTCCAGGCTCATGGTTTTGAAGCATGGCTGTTTTGAAACTCACAAGCTTATTAGAAACCACACATTTTGGTTTGGATGGGACAACAGTGGAAAGGCTAGTTGAAAATGAAACTCAGTGCTCTTGATGCTTTCCTCCCAGCTGCAGGGCAGGGAGACAAGGAGTTGGGACGAGAAAGAGATTGAGGTTTTGTTGGATATGTTGCACCATGTATGCATCACGCTTAGCATAACATGCAAAAAGAGTTTGCTACATGCTGTTTATTTGAACTCCTCCACTGATGTCCAGTGCTCCGATTTCTGTCCATTCATCTTTTGTGATGGCTACCTTAGCACCCGTTCCTAGAAAGAGATAAGGGTGAAGGGGTTTGGTTAAAATTGTTCATCACTCAGGGGGTGGGCCTCACAAAAGGTCTCCCATCCCTCCAAAGCTTGAACACTGGCGTATCGGACTCTTAACTTCCCATTCTGCTCTTTCTGCAATTTAAGCCTTCAACAACTCCATTCCAAGTTCAGGTTGGCTTCTTGTAACACGAAGATGTGGCGTCACAGATTGGAGGATGGAAGCACTGTCTTTTTCACGTCTTCAGGCTGGCCATCCTTTCGCCTACAGGGAACAGAAAAATTTAAAACTCAGATACGACTGAGCAAGTATTTTCTACTCAAATAGAGTTTAACATTACATTTGGGTGGCAGAGCTGATGGCGTTTAAATCTTGCTTCTGGCAGGACTTCCAAATTAAGACTCTGGCTGCCGCCACACTGCAGAAATAATGCAGTTTGACACCGCTTTAACTGCCATGGCACAATGCGATGGGATTCTGGGATTTGTAGTTTTGTGAGATACTTAGCCTTCTCTGCCAGAGAGCTCTACAAACTACAAATCCCAGCATTCCATAGGATGGAGCCATGGTAGTTAAAGTGGTGTCAAACTGGATTATTTCTGCAGTGTAGCCTATGGGTCTCCATTGCTATTTTAAGGTAAGGATGAGGAAGGAGTGGCAGCTTGGTGTAGTGGTTTGAGCATTGGACTACGACTCTGAGGACCAGGTTTTGAATCCCCACTCAGACATGAAAACCCATTAGATAACTCAGAGCAAGTCACACTCTCTCAGCCTCAGAGGAAAGCAAAGGCAACACCCCACTGAACAAATCTTGCCAAGAAACCCTGTGATAGGTTTGCCTTAGGGTAGCCATACGTCACAAACAACTTGAAGACACACAGCTACAAATCCCAGGATTCCATAGAATGGAGTCATGGTTGTTGAAGTGCTTCCAAACTATTATGCCTGTGTGGTGCTGATGTCCCCCCATCTCTAGTTTAGGGATCCTTTTCTTTGTGATTTGAGGCATTTGCCTCTATGCTGAAATTTGCATCATTTCTTACTAGTTAATGTGCTATCGTATCCAGGCCAGAAGTAAGCACAACCGATGAAAACATCTTTTCTTAAAAAAAGAACAGAAAAAAAGAGTGTTTATATCCCTCGCTCTGCTAAGGCTGTTTATGAAAAGCCTGCCTGCTTTCCCATTTCACAGTCCACAAAACGACCGCAACAAACAAGGAGAAGCAGCAAAACTGAACAAACATATGTGCAAACTTTGAAAATGTGCTTCGAATGGGTGCATTTCATCACTGTGTGTGCAGCTTGGTGTGGCTTCTAACAGATTGTTTGATTTGTTTCTCGGTCTTTTTATTTTAAAGCCAGAGAAGGATGATATGCTTATTAAAACATCTGCTATCTTTCCTTAATTAGGAATTCATTTTAATTTATTTTTCCCCCCCCGTGCAGGCTGGGAAGAACCTGCAAGTGAATACACAGAGCTTGGAAAAAGTTCCTTTTCTGGATTCCATCTCCCAGAATCCACGAGCCAACGACGGATTCTATTGTGCAATGGAAGTTCCTTTTTTGGATTCCAGTGCCCATAATCCTCTAGCCAGCAAGGGATTCTGTTGTGCAATAAATATATTCAGTGCATGGTTGTGTAAGCTGAGTTCTGCACATGCAACCATTTCACATGGGCCTAAATCCTATTGTTAGTTCCAATTAGAGTAATTTACTCAATTAGATCCACCTATGTGTTGACCCACCATTTAACAATGAAGTCAATGGGACTGGATTATTTGGGACTAACTGACAGGATGCCAACTGGGCATTTTTGGGATGTTGACTCCTGACCATTGACCACACATGTTTAATAGTATGTCTTTTAAATTGCTTTAATAAGGGTAATAATTTGTTTCTGGTTTAAGGTTGACTTTTTTTCCATTATATGGTAATCATTTTAATTTGTAAGTTGCCTTGCGTTCCAATCCCAAAGGAAGAAAAGGAAGTGGAAGAAGAAGACAAGAAGAAAGAGGAGGAAGAAGAGGAGGAGGAAGAGGAGGAGGAGGAGGAAGAGGAAGAAGAAGAGGAAGAGGAAGGAGTCACAACAGTTGAAGTGCTACCAAACTGATACACCTTTCCAGTGCAGATCCACTTCGTTTACCCACTCAGGCAATTTCCCGTTTGCTGATCTTGCCTCAGTGTCTTCCATGAAATATGATATAATTAATTTCTTTATTGTATTAATAGGTTTTTATTGTCTTTTGTGGGTTTTTAGTTTTGTAAACCATTCTGGGATTTTTTTTTTTTAAGAAATGAAAAGCGGTATGCAAATATTCATAAATAAATAAAACCAGTAATCAGTGTGCTAGGGGACAAATGTTCAGAAAAGCAGAGAAAGAAGGGGCTTAAGTTGTGGTTTCTATTATGTTCTCGAGGCATGGGATGCGTATTTTGCAATGTGACAATGTAAGGTACGGTTTTGCCATTCCGTCGTACGTGACGCCGATGAAAATTGCATGAGATGTTCTAGGGTATCAGAAGCAAAAAATAATGCTTTTAAAAAATGGCCTTCATAATTGCTGGCTGATTGAATTAATGAGAAAGTTTTATACAGATACATATTGTTTACTAGGACATTTCTCCAGGAGTTTAATAAAGTTTGCATTGATATTTCTTTCCGGAATAATCAATGCATGAATGAAACATGGCTGAATTATGACTGGGAAATGAACATTCTGGTGTTTTATTGACATTTTGGAGGGAGAATATGATTCGTGAAGATGCAGATATTTTCAAAGGGGTGGAAGAAGTGGGGTTTTGCAAAGGCATGTGGAACTAACTGCCATTTGCTGACCCAGAACTTGGAAAGTTACTTTAAAAAACAAAGAAACCCTAAATATTCCAAGACCCCAAAAGTAGTTCATTATGGTTATAGCTACCATTTTTAAAAAGTAACTCTCTACTTTCCTGTTCTCTTAAAAGTAATCAAAATAGATATTTTAGTTACTTAAAAGGGGCATCAGAATGCTGGAAGGGACAATCCCGATCAAGTCTCTGTCCTCACACTTTTTCAGTTGCTTTTTGAATTGTCACAGTTTTTCTCCTCAAATTTCCCCTTTCATCCTCAGATTCCTTCACTTGCGGCAAATGGAGTTGAATGTACAGGTTGACCTCCGTATCCACAGGACCAGTATCTGCGGTTTCACTTATTCACGTCTGAAAAAAAAATGTCCTCTCTAGGCAGTTTCTGGGTCCTCCAGCATGATTCTATGGTATGTGTCTGCCGGACGCTGGGCCGGAAGTCGTTTGTTTCAATAGGCTTTGCTATTATCCACGGTTTTACGGTTGTGATGCCACAACAAACTACCAATCCCTGGATTCCATAGCACTGGTCCATGGCAGTTAAAGCAGTGTCGAACTGGATTATTTAGCCTTAGTCTCAGGTCTTAGCCCAGAAATCTCAAGACCTGGGGTGCTCCTGGTCTGGCAGCCCCAAGGCCCAATGAAATTGGCTTGTTTATTACCTATACTGTTTTCTCTTGTAACATGCCCATGTTCTCCTCAGGGAATCGAACAGAGAAGGAAAGATGTCTTACCTCTTTTTCTGATGTAGGAACCTTTGTGTCATGGCTAGACAGTAGGGAACAGAAGTAGTAGGAGAACCATCATGCTGCCTACAAGGGTGGGAATGAGGAAGACCCTTGACGCTGAGGAGCGGAGCATGTCCTTTGTGAATGCCAGAGAACTATTGCTGGGTTCTGGCTGGACTCCCAGAAGCTCACACATCAAGGAATAGATGTGGATGCTATCAAAAGGTTCTGCTACGTAGCCCTTTTTGAAATCTGGACCGAAAGCTCTGAAGATGGTCTTCATGTCCATGTGTTGGTTGTCGAATCCATGGTCTCCTTTGTAAACATAGATGATAAACCTCTGAAAGAGAAGATGGGGGATGATGGGAGATGAAAAGAATTGAATCTCCCTATGGTTTCCCAGGCAGAGAAGCTTTCATGGGCCAAATCCACACTACACAAATAATCCAGTTTGAAACTGGATTATTTACCATGGTTCCTTCTTTCCTTTCTGGATTATTTACCATGGTCCCTTCTTGGGGTTTGTAGGCTGGTGAGGCACCAACACTCTTTGATGTAGAAGGCTAAAGACTTTGTAAAACGGCAAACCCCAGGATTGCGTAGGCATGAACCACGGCAAATAATCCAGTTTCAAAATGGATTATTTGTGTTGTGTGGATTTGGCCTTAGATTTGTGGAGAATGGCTTCCTAACAATACCAGCTTATGCCCTCCAACATTTCACAGGATATGTATGGCCAAGGAACATCAGATTATGGTCAAAAGGGTTTGGCCAGAACACAAGTAGGCAAAAGTTATTAATGAAGAAAAACACACCGAAGTACAGGTCAACACATGTATCCATGGATTCAATATCCACATTTGCACTTATCCATGTCTAGGCATTTCTAGGTCCTCCCCAGCAAGTATGGCCATGGGATTCTGGGCACTGGAGTCCAAAAAAAGGAGAAACTTTTCCAAGCTCTGATATATGGCAAGGCAAATCCCCTGCAAAACTGGCTTTCAGAGCAATGCTCTTCCCAGGGAGAAGAGAAAACAGACAGGATGTAAAAATTATTTATGCAGTTCATAGCCCTCATAACCTCCCTCTTTTTGCAGTTAGGTCTGCCAAATGCAGGGACCTTCAGGTTTGATCTTCTGGCCACTGCATGTCACTGTTGCTCTACCAGAAAGCTGCAAAGCTAGGCATGCTGGTCAGTCCCCAACAATGACAATTCTAGATTTGCACTCCCAAAGTAGTAAATCTACGCCTTAACAACCCACCTCACATTATAGGCAATGCAGTTGGCAGAGCTGCATGGCATAAAATCCGTGCATGCTAACTTCTAAAAGCCGCATTTAGAAATAATGGTTGTATTTGAAACAACGCTGCTATTTCAACATTCCTTGGACTCTGGGAGATCAGGGGCTGAGCTAGACGGGAGGATTAATTGCGGAAAATTGCACATTAAATCGCTATCTCAGCAGTGTTCATTTGTCCCCACGATCCATTCGCAAGATCACTGGCATGGGAAGCTATCTGAGTTTAAAGAGCACACGGAGCATGGCCTTCGTGGTCTCTTCCAACTCTGCAATTCTATGATTCTATGGTGCTGCGAGTGAATTGCCTGCATTATTTCCCCCCCAAAGCTCCCTCAATTCCACCTCCTTTTTTTTGCTTTGAGAGATGCAGAAGAGCAATCTTATGCTTAAAAAAAAACATTTTATTGCTCTGCCACTTGAAAATAGCACACAATCGCTTCTGTGAAAGACAACAATGGTGGCATCAGTAACTTAGTCGCTGGCAAGCCTGCCCTAGCGCAAGTCCACCCGCCCCAGTGCACATCTGACCAATCACCTTTTGACTTCCAGGATGTGCTCCAATTTGAATTGGTTGTTCAAATGGGGCAGTAATGTGCATTTTCACGTATTTTTTTAAAAAAAGGTTGCAAGAAACAGTGAAAGCTGTAATCATGAGCTACTTGGAGTTTTCAGCCCCCTCTTTCTGAATATGGTAAATCCCAGCAGGAACTCATCTGGACAAAAGATATTCTGCCTGCGTTCCTTGAGGATTTTTTTCCCCATCATCCAAACAACCCCCATGGGTTATATAAGAACCAGCCTGGTGCAGTGGTTTGAGAATTGGACTATGACTGGAGTTCAAATTCCCACTCGGCCATGGAAACCCATTGGGTGACTTTGGGCAAGACCCATTCTCTCAGCCTCAGAGGAAAGCAATGGCAAACCCCCTCTGAGGCACCCCTGTGTGTTGAAGGTGTTGACGGTGTACAAACCCGTTCTGCTGAAATATCTAAGAATCCAAGAATCCTTTCCATGGATGGAGAACAGAAGTTTGGGTTTTGTCTGGAACTTACCCCATTGACGCTGTAACCAAGATCTCCGTAAAGCAGGATGGGCAAGACGCGTTCGTGTTGCGCGTAATGGAAATGCTCAGGAAACTCTTCCTTTTTGAAGACCTTCAGATGAGGGTGGGCATTTTTCAATGCCTGATATATTTCCTCTTCTTTCCCTGGTTTGGGGAGAATCATGCCAAAGCCGCCATAGTCTATAATGTCAAACTTCAAGTCCCTAAATTTGATGTATTTGGCCAACAGGATCTCTTCAACGTCTGGGTTCTTTTTGACCGTGGTCATGCCATGATCAGAGGTAATGATGACATTGAGGCTGTCCGTCAAGTTGTGCTTTTTGATGGCCTCTAGTAGGTAACCAATGGTTCGGTCAATTTGCTGGACAATTGTCTTCCTTTCCTCCGTCTCAGGACCAAACTTGTGCCCCGTGTTGTCGGGTTCCCCGTAATACAGTGTGACAAAATCAAAGGCCTCTTTGGTGAACCAGCTCATGACAATATCGATGTTCTCTCGCCATTCAGTCTCATTGCTGTCAGGGTGACCAAAGGCCTCAACCAGGCTCCGGGTCACAGTCTGGCCGCTGAAATTGCCTCCTCCCCCTGGATAGTGAAAAGACGCTGTTTTTTTCCCCTGGTAGAAAGAAAATGTGGTTTTCAAAAGAATGTTAGGTTAGTTAGTTAGTTAGTAAATCAATTAAATAATATATTTATATCTTGCCCTATGTTGAAGGAACTTGGGGTGGCATGCAAGAATAAAAATCATAGTCAATAGCTTAAAATAATTTAAAACAGTAATTTAAGTAGACTAAACATATTAAACAATCTAACAAGTTAAAACAGTCTATGCAAAGTTAAAAACTAGGCTGACTTAAAAAATCATTTGGGTAGGCCTGCCGGAAGAGACTGTTGTTTTAAACTCAGAGGGCATATCCAGCTGAATGAATGGCAGGCAATTCCGCAATCTAGGGGGGCAGCCAAGGAAAATGTCCTATAATGGCCCCGGAGGGTCCCAAAACATGACAAATGCACCCCAATGTCTCCTAAGGCATTTGGTGGCACTTGTAGGCATTTTTTTTGTAGGAGGGGGTGCAATGTGGACCTCCAAGCTTTCCTAGGGATCTAAAGCAGCCCCCTAGCCTTCCGCGGATGCCCTCCTTTGCTCTAAGTTGTCATAGACAACAGTCACACTTGAAAGCTTCGCCATCACCTCATTCACTTGCCAGGACAAGGAGAACCTACCAATTACTCTGGTACTTTGAAATGCAATATCATGGTTCCTGTTCTGAGAAAATGTCCTAGGGTTTCATCCCCCCTCCATTACTCTAAATACCCTAAAGGCACAAGATCCTGTATCTTGGAAGCTAAGCAGGGCCAGCTCTGGTTAGTACTTGGATGGGAGACTGCAAGATGGTGTGGACTCTATTTCAGAGGGAGGAAATGGTAAAACCATCTCTGAGTATTTCTTAAGTATTCCCAAGAAAATCCTATGAAATTCATGGGGTTGCCATAAGGTGACAGGTGACTTGACTGCACACACACACACACACGCATGCACACACTTCTTGTCATTTGAATCCACTAGTGGTTGTTCTAGTCTCTGAAGCAGCAGAAAACAAGCTTGCTCCATCTTCTGCATGAGAGCCTCTGGGGAAGGGCACGATTTTGCACCCTCCTGTCTTCTCCCTCCTCTGAAATGAATTGAGTGCAAACTACTTTTTCGCTTTGAACTCAGTTTGCAGCAACTGAAGTAAAGGGGTGGGCAGGAAGAGGAGAGAGAAACCAGGACATCTTAAATACAGTTGAAAAAATGGGAAGGCAAAGGATTAATTGGGACCATCTCTGCCAAATCGTGACAGTTGGAGGGAGTGGGTTTCTAGATTTCAGGCATGCATCTGCACTCATCAGTTGGAACATGTGGGGTACTCCTCTCTGTTGAATTCAATGGGCCCTTAAGTAGACATGGAATGGATTCTTCAGCACTTGAGGCAAGGTCTTTCCTTGTTTCCATATTTGAAAAACCCTGTCAGAATCTGGGATAATGGCTTTCTACAATAAT
Organism: Gambelia wislizenii; assembly: GCA_030847615.1. Taxonomy (NCBI): domain Eukaryota; kingdom Metazoa; phylum Chordata; class Lepidosauria; order Squamata; family Crotaphytidae; genus Gambelia; species Gambelia wislizenii. Next base: position 27,887,378 of record JAUMIR010000012.1, on the reverse strand, counting down.
TTATTAAATGCTTAATTAAATTAATTTCAGAATAGCACACCAGACCTTATGATTATTACTAACAATAGTATCAGTATATTTAATTCCAGATCATTAACCTGAGGCTGTGAAATAGTAATGCGCTGACTGACATTTAATATGCCATTTTAGGATTGGGAAAAGGTCAATGTTGATAAAAAAAAATATATAATCTATCTTCACAAAGAAGACAAATCTCGCAGAGGTATAAAAGACCAATCCAAGTTGATGGTATTATAGTAAGGATAAAGTCAGTGTGCACCTTCAGAGTGTCCGTTGTGAGGGTTGGCATATGCAGCTTGTCCCCAAAATGCGCAGGACGGGTACCCATGGTTTCAATTATCCATCATCCAAAAAACATGATCTCTTTAGGCATTTCCTAGGTCCTCCGGTGCGACTCTATAGTAACTTCTGCTGGAAGTTACCATAGATACTATAGATGAAGTTACTATAGATGAAGTTACTATATATAGTAACTTCATCTATAGATGCTGGAAGACCTAGGAAGTTACTATATGGTAACTTCATCGATGAAGTTACCATATAGTAACTTCATAGATGAAGTTACTATATGGTAACTTCATGCTGAAGTTACCATATAGTCATTTCCTAGGTCTTCCAGCACGACTGTATAGTTATTTCTGTTGGAAGTTACCATAGAGTCATTCTGGCGCTGCCTAGAAGGGAATCCTCTCTACGCATTTCCTAGGTCCTCCAGTGCGACTCTATAGTAACTTCTGCTGGAAGTTACCATAGAGTCATGCTGAAGTTACCATAGAGTCATTTCCTAGGTCTTCCAGCATGACTGTATAGTAATTTCTGTTGGAAGTTACCATAGAGTCATTCTGGCACTGCCTAGAGAGGAATCCTCTCTAAGCATTTCCTAGGTCCTTCAGCACCACTCTATGGTAACTTCCGCCAGTAGTTACCAAGCACAGGGTAGATCTGGTCAGTAGATTTCTGGATTTGGCTACCAAATGAGATCTGGATCCTCTTGGCACGCCCAACTGGAGCAGACCTATTAATTCCATGGAATTTACACATGATTTGGTTCATTATTCAACAACTGATTCACCTTTCAACAATCTTATTGGGACCAATACAATCCAGGCCAAAAGTTCCTTCCGCATACTGATATTGGGGCAGAAATATATACAGACAGATCCACTTGCAGTAAATTGATTTGTTCATTGCCTGATCAGCGGGGGAAGACAGATTATAAATCAACTAAGAACTCCTTAGCTGGTTGACACCTCTATCTTTTCATTTGGGGACAGGTGGGCTGTACATAATTCAGAGCTGTGCAGTTCCATGTCAGCAAATGTTGCTTTAGCCATTCAGGGATCAAATGTAATAAATGTGATTTATTTGCAGGGAATTCATTGATCACTCATTTAAGGACCTTGGGTTATTTCTGTGTTAGTTTAAGGACACAATGAAAGAAAGGAAGCAGTGATCTTGAGAAATTGCAGCCAACCTAAGGATGATGATGATGCTGTTGCTGATGATAGATTGTCTTTCCCCCAAAGTGGGAATCAAGGCAGCTTACAAAAATTCAAACATATTCATCATACAATAGTTAAAAGTATAATTGAACTATCAATCCAATTAAAAGCAGCTAAAAGAATAGCCATTTTAAAAAAGAACAGCAAATATAAACAACCCAGCACATGAAAGGAGAGCAGGGAAGTCACCTGTCTAACCTCTCTGTCCACACTGGCAGGTAATCTGAATGCATTCTGGAGTATTCTGGCCCCAGATCCCCCCCATTACTCCATGTCTTCACGCACATCCCTGCTGTGTTGCCTGATGCTGCCACCACTGGTATGAGTCGCAGCCTCTGAAGCCAGAAATGAGGTGCCCAGCATTGATCATATATGGCTGGGCACCTCATTGTGACCTCAGGGGATGTGACTTGCACCATTGGTGCCCAGCAGCACAGTGGGGATGCATGTGAAGATATCTGCCTGCTGTTACCAGGGAGTGCATTGGGTTTTCCTGTAAAATCCAGAGCAAATGGTGAGTTTTTAAAACTTCATTTTAAGGGTGGTTTAGTGCAGGTTTGGTGCGGAACTGGCCAGATGTTGTGAAGACAGTTTGCACCAGAATTGGAGATTGGGTCCTTCACCATCTGGACTGTTCACCATGGGGATGGGAGGGAGACATTTTATTTGGCTGGTGTAGACAAGACCTAGGAATCATAGAATCATAGAGCTGGAAGAGACCACAAGGGCCATCTAGTCCAACCCTATTCTGCCATGAAGGAATATGCAATCAAAGCATTCTTGACAGATGGCCATCCAGCCTCTGCTTAAAAACCTCCAAAGAAGGAGACTCCACCATACTCCAAGACAGCAGCACATTCTGCTACCGAACAGCTCTTACCATCAGGAAGTTCTTCCTAATGTTGAGGTGGAATCTCTTTTCTTGTAGTTTGAACCCTTTGCTCCATGTCCTAGTTTCTGGAGCCTTACAAAACAAGCTGGCTCCATCCTCAGTATGACATCCCTTCAAATATTTAAGTATGACTATCATGTCACCTTTTAACCTTCTCTTCCCCAGGCTAAACATACCCATCTCCCTAAGCCACTCCTCATAGGGCATAATGGCTTCCAGACCTCCAACCATCTTGGTTGTCCTCCTCTGGACATGTTCCAGCTTCTCAATGTCCTTCTTGAACTGTAGTGCCCAGAACTGGACACAGTATTCCAGGTGAGGCCTGACCAAAGCAGAATGGAGTAGCACTATGACTTCCCTTGATCTAGACACTAGACTCCTATTGAAGTGAGCTCCACAGCTACTGAGATGGCCCCGTCCCATGTTCCCACCAGATGTACTTGTGAGAGTGGTGTGATAGAGAGATGGGCCTTCCCAGAAGATCTCAAGACATTAGCAGGCGCATGTGTGGAGATACAAGCCTCCAGATAACCTGGACCTGAGTTGTAAAGGGCGTTCTAGCTTCATAACCAGCACTGTGAATTGTGCCTGGAAACAGAGCAGCAGCCAGTGCAGCTGTTGCAACAAGGGGTTGCTGCTCCTTGTAGCTAGCCCTAGTTATCAGCCTAGCTCTGCAGCTCAAGAATAACATGTCTTCCTACTCTTCCCCCCTATCTTCTCATTCCTCTTCTCTCTCCACCTCCCTCTCCCTTCTTCTCTTCTTTCTCTTAGCAAGGGAGAATGCATCCAAGGTTTTTTTGCTGTCACACAGAGGTGAAAGAGTAAAGCTAATCCGAATGACTCACCGAAAGGGAGTTTTTAAAAGTTCATGCAGCTAAAGGTTAAATCGAGCTTCTGTCAAACTGAAAACAGTCCTTAGACTGAAAGGCAGGAACAAGTTACAAAGGGCTTTAATTTGGGTAAGCAAAAGAATATGATTTGGGGCAGTGGGGGGAGGGAAATACATAGGAGACAAAACTCCCAGCTGTCTCTGTACTTCTCAGGAATAATAAGAATGGCTCTGAATGTTGCAATAAAAGGAAAGAGCCGTAACAACCAGAAATAATGTCCCTGGTAAAGTTGGCAATATCAGGATTTTATGGCTGCTAGTAAAGTTGATTATGTTAATAAAGTGGGGAGGCAAGAACAGTAAATACCCTCTTGTTTCTACATAATTATATTTTTATTAGAGTTTTATTAAATTGTTTGGTTTGGAATTAAGAACAGAAAGAATTCCCCTGCCAGAGTTGGACTCAATGTGAATTGAGCTCCTCAGGTAAAGAAAAACAGGAACCTGTCCAAGAAGAGAGGCTGGGCACAGTTTCTTGGATCAAGAGGAGATCAAGATTTTGAACTCTCTTGTTGACATACACCAATATAACCAGGGTGATGTTAGCCTAAGGTCTTATCTACACAGTGAATTTACCCTGGCTTGCCTGGATCTGAGAGGCCTACAATACATTTGATGTAGGGCATTTGCCCTGTTCTGCCTTTGGCTAATCCTTACAACCCCTGGGGCAGAGATGGGGCTTAGACGGAAGCAAGCTAGGGTAGGATCCGATACAGTCTTATAAGAAAATACCTAGTTTACAAAACCCATCTTGTAGCTGCTGCAGCACCTCCATAAATGCCAATTTACTGGTCAGTGGAGAGTAGGGAGTGGCGAGAAGCATCCAGTTATGTTCGTATAGATTGGTGTTTCCAAAGCTTTAGTCCTCCAGATTTGGATTTCATCTCCCAGAATCCCTGACTGCTGGCCAAGGTTGCTAGGGCTTTTGGGAGATGAAGGCCAAAACACCTGGAGAACCAAAGTTTGGGAATTATCAATAGACACTGATGCCTTCCTCTGGGATCCAGACACTGATGCCTTCCCGTGGGAGCCAGAGGATGCCTCATGTACTGTGTGACAAGCTATAGGAAGATAGCTGGTCTCCACTGGCCACTAAACATCTGTCTTTAACAGGGTCCGTAACTGCATCAAATAGGGTTAGGGTTAGGGTTGGCACGGGGGTAAGAGGGGAGTCTTTTGATAGTTCTGCCTTTGCACAACTTTACAATACATCTCCTGATCCAAGATCTTGGCCATTACTTCCCTCTGTAAAGTGTGTCCAACCAAATGGTGGAAGATGAACAATACATGGTTCATGTGCTGGCTCATGCTGCTGCTTGTTTCATGCTCTGTCCTGGGTGCTGAGGCAAGTATGATGCCGATGGGTGGAAAATGTATTCTGTATCATAGGCCAAGGACTTGTAGCATTTTATCTAGGTGATTAATTTCTATCCTGCCTGTCTACCTGAGTTCCTTTTGAGAAATGGTGAAAGAAAAGAATTTCTTTTTTAAAACTGCAATGTAATGGCCATTAACTATATTTTTTTATTTTGTTTTTGGAACTTTAATGGTAATGAATTACTTTAAAAAGTAACTTTCCTCATCCTGCTACTGACTGACCAATTGATACACAGTTCTGGCTCTAGTACCTGATTTTGAGCGGTGATCCACAGGGGCAGAACTCCATTGTCCCACCATTCTGTCTTGTTTTGTGTCTCTTTGAAGCTGTATTTTCTCAGTGTCTCTGTGTTAAACATCATATTATGGATGACTCCATGGTCTTCAATCCAGCGGCCTAGATTTAAAAAATAACAATAACTAGCTGTACCCAGTGTAACATATGCCGTTATAGTAGATTTGAAAAGTTCACATGGTTCAGCTACAAAAACACACTTTGCAGTAGTATACCACCGACATTTGACTACATTTCCCATTGGGGACTACTTTTATGATTGATCATATTTCTAAATTCCTAAAAAGATTGCATTGTTTTGCACGTGGGTGGTGAGTGGCTGAAGGAGGGAGAGGAGGAGTGGGGGCTTGTGAGGCTGGGGGTGTAGATACAAATTGAGTGGCAGGAGTGGATTTTGAGGTGGAGAGGGCATTTGCATGTGGGTGGTGATTGGCCGAGGGAGTGAGGGGATTGGTTGGGTATGTTTCCTAAGCAGCCAATCAGCACACTGGGAAAGGAAACCTACGCAAGAGTTTTATATATATGCAGTTGTCCCTTCATATTCACTGGGGTTTGGTTCCAGGACCCCTTTTCGTGATACCAAAATCCATGAGTACTCAACTCCCATTATATGCAATGGCATAGCAAAATGGTATCCCTTATATAAGATGCTTTCTGGATTATTATTTTTTAAAGAATATTTTCAAGCCGTGAGTACTTAAATCCATGGAGACCAAATCCATGGATATGGAGGGACAACTGTAGATATAAAGAGGATTTTTTTTGGTGCATCTCCCAATCCAGTACTGCAGCTTTCCTCCTCCACATCTGTAGTGTGTGCCCCATTCAGTGGTGGAGGAGCAATATTACATGGCTCATGCTGCTGCTTCATGACCTGTCATAAGTGTTGAAGCAAGAGAGATGGAAGAAGAGTGTATTTTGTATCATGTGTGAGATGCTTGAAGCTTTTGGTTGTTTTCATAAAAATAACTACCCTTGTTCCTTTTGGCAATGGGCTTACCATCCTGTTTTAATACCTCTCTGCTCCCTCAGGTTGTAGCGGCCCAGTTTGGCTGCCATCTGATGTTAAATCGCTTCTGCAATCGGAAGATCTGCAAGTGATGCCAAAGGAAGCCATGACAGCGATGACCCCCAAAATGGTCAAGTAGACAAAAGCCCTGGTGGTGCAGTGGTTAAATGTCAGTATTGCAGCCACAACATTGTGAGTCCGATCCTACAGGGCTCCATGGTTCACTCAGCCTTCCATCCTTCCGCAGGTCGGTAAAATGAGGACCCATCTTCGAATGCCCTCCATAGATTGCAAGCACAACTGTTTCTACCACTGCTGCTTAAAGACTGGATCATGTTGCTAACTTGGAGGTGTGAAAGAATTTCCCCATGGGCAGTTAAATTACTTCACTACACACTGTGCTCCTATGACACGGCTGTACCATCCTTCCCATAGTTAGGAGTAAAATGCTCCTTGACTCACTTTCTTGAGTGATCTGAATCTACCATCTCAGTTGCCCTTTTGGAAAGCAAGCCTCTTTGGTATCATGCCCAATGTGTAACCCACCAAGACAGAAAAACTCTGGGATTTTGCCCTTCCACACTTTATTAGCACAACAGTATACTGCATTTGATAATTAATTTTGTAAAGAAGATAATCCTTTTTGACCAATCACGTTCAACTACTAATTAAATCATTATCTGAGTAATATATTTACTTTATAGGAAGTTCCCCTTAATGAGGAATATTAATTAAAACCTGTTGGATGGCTTGTAAGCATATAAGCATATCTGCCTGTCTGATTTAATTAATTCCCAGTAAATAATGAGGGCATATAAACATGTAATTGCATTACAAATTTTTTTCTTAGAGCTGTGTTGAACTTAGTCAGCCTTAAAAAAAATCCCAGAGTTTTTAAGCTTGAAAACTCTAAGGAGAACTTAAGGAAATGACTTTGCATTGTTGTTATAAGACAAATTTACAGTTATTCCTGCTGCAGCCATCTTGCCTGGCACTTTGCAGATAAAATCTCTCGGATGGATGCTATAATTGATACGGACCTAGCGGATCTAACTTTGTCCCCTGCTTCACCAGTGACCATGGCTACTTTTCAATTTGTGCAACCTGAGGATGTGGACAGGATTCTTGGAGAGAAGAGAACCATCACATGCTTGTTAGATCCTTGCCCTTCCTGGCTTATTAAAAAAGCTAGAGTGGGCAGAAGGAGCAGTTAATGCCTGGCTAAAACAAGGCAGAGTTCCATCTTACCTGAAGGAGTCTGTTATAAAACCATTACTTTAAAAAGCCATCCCTGGATCCCACCATTCTGGATCATTATCGGCCAGTTTTGAACATTTCATTTTTAGGCAAGGTCCTGGAGCAGGGATTTCTGAATGATGGGGCCGAGTAGGGATTCAAACCCTGATCTCCTGCTGTCCTAACCCAACCCAACTCAAACCACTATACAACACTGCCTCTGTTTCTTGGCAAGATTTCTTCAGAGGAGGTTTGAAACCACTGCCTTCCTCACTTGCTCAAGGTCACCCATGGGGTTTCCATGGCTGAGTGGAGATTTGAACCCTGGTTTTGCAGAGTTCTAGTCCAACACCCAAAGCACAACATCACACTGGCTGTTATCAAACCCAATTACAATTGGAATCCCCTTTTTTTGTGGGGGGTATTAGACTTTCTCTCCCCGCTTCCATAAGATATGTCTCTTGTACAGCTGGCCCTCTGCATCCACGGATTCTGCATCTACGGATTCAACCATTCATGGTTTGAACATATTTAAAAAAAAAAAAAACTCCAAAAGGCTAACCTTGCTTTTACCATTTTATAAGGGACACCATTTTAATATGTGATTATGTATAATGGGATTTGAGCATCCATGGATTTTGATATCTGGGGGGGGGGTTCTGGAACCAAACCCCAGCGGATACCAAGGGCCCACTGTAGAAAACTTTAACTTTTGCAAACCACACACAAAAAAACGATCTTTGCCGGGCTGTCACTTAAGTGGTGGCCTCTGAACCTGAAGATAAGATTTGATCATAAGTTGCATAAAATGTATCTCTTTCTTCATGATAAGGTCTTGGACCACAAGTGCTGAAGATAAGATTTGATCATAAATTGTATAAAATTTATCTCTTTGTTTGCGATAAGGTCTTGAACCCCAACTGCTCACAAGATAGCTATATAGCTATATAGATATCCCCGATGCCCCTGTTGAATCAGCATGACTGCTGTCTCCTGGAGAAGTATGGATAAACTCTTTATTGATAAGCACTACTCAATTTTTTTTCCTTTCAGAATTAGCCGCTCCACCTGCCTGTCTTCCCCATTGGGAAGTCATAGGGCCCATCTATATGAGGGGAAAACAGAGTACCTCACAGTAATGGTATTTCACAGCAGCAGCAGCATGTCTTAATGGTATTTTTGGCCTCAGAAGCCCCCATAGGATTTGCATGCCAAATGGCAGCTGTGAGTAATTAATACTCGTGGTAGTTCTTAACCGCTACCGAACTTTTTTTTTCTTATCTAAGTTGTGCTGGAGTGATAGAGCGATTTTTCGTATTAAAAGGATAGCAAAACAAGAACAACAAAACCACACACCGTTTATCACCTAAGCCATCACTCATTAAGGCAAAAATCCGAAATGGCAGCAGAAGGGGCTTGCCCTGTTAACAACCCCTCCTCTCGCGCTTGCCCGGCCAATCACCTTTGCGCTTTCTCTCATATGGGGAAGCAATTCAAAATGAATTGCTTGTCCCAACAAGCAGAAATGTGACCCCCTTGCTGTTTTTTTAAAACTACGGGAAAAGCTGCAAAGGCCTTTCTTGCCTTGTTTTCCCAGTTTTGGACCCCCTCCTTCCGAAAAGTGTGGATTGATGTGGAATCCCTTTCAGACAGGTAGGATTCCCAGCGAATTCCATGCTGGTTATTTTGACCATTTAGACAACCCCATAGAAGGAGGAAATCCCCATGAGATCTCTGATCCCAAATTGAAAACTTCACTCCCTTGCTCGCTTTTCCACCACTCATATTTTCTCTGGTGCATCTACCATTCCTTCCTCTTTCTACGCTGTGGCGGCAGTCGGTGTAGATTTGGCACGATTCAAGCACAATCTCTGCTGCTGATTGTCACCCAACACACAGGGATTGTTGGGCCATATGGGATGGACTTACCTGTAATGGTTGTAAAATGGGAAGGCGAAGTCATGGTCACAAAGGGTGGAGTGATGTATTTGGCTTTCACACCTTCCTTGGCTAGGTTGTCCAAGTTTGGTGTCTCCACATCCTGGTCATAATCCCATCGGAATCCATCAAAGGAGATCAAGAGGAGTTTGTGGCCATTGGCTTTTCTTTCACTGGGGGCAAATGGGTAGCCCCCAATGACAGTCAAAAGCATGGAGTTCAGAGCCAGGACTTTTTGGATCTTCATGTTGACTCGTCCTGCTGTTAGGAGAGTGCGTGCTTCCGCCTGGCCTGCCTTTTTCTACTATCTGGTATCCTTTAATCTAGAACTGTTACCAGAGCAAAGCTCAACACCAATAAGATGATTCATGCCACGTTCCTGTTATCACCAGTTTTTATGGAACGAAAGTAATCCAAATGTTAATATGATAAATGTTTTCTTTCGAGATCTCATTCTGCAGGGCTGGGTTGGAGCAAAACAAATGAGGTTAAGAAAAATAAATTACTCACTAGCGAAGGCAAACAAGAGGTAAAATGATACAACAATTAATCAGTTTTTTTTAAAAAAAACCTTTTGCTTAATAAGGGAGTCCCAATACAGTAGGCAGTATTTATTTTTTATTTTATTTTTTTAAAAGAAGTTTTTATTTAAAATATAAAACCCTGCAAAGGTCCAAGACAATCATGGACAAAAGAAGTAAGTTTTGTGGAAAATTAATATATTGTGGGATAAGTTTTCAGGGACTGCAGTCCACTTTATTAGATGCAAGTTGTGTTATCCTGAATTATAGGTAGCAATGATCAGTCAACATTGTGTACTCACTGAGTTTTGCACAGGCCTACTGTAAATGTGTGATTTTGATTTTTCACCCACCCTTTCTCCTTCTTTCTCTCTGTAGTTAACAAAGAACTAAAAAAATGTAAAATGAGGAAAACATTTCAGCTTCTACCTTCCTCAGTTGCTAAAGACGAAACAGCTGCATCCAAGCTGGCCTGTCTTTTCCACATTCTTCAGGGGATGATGGTATTAGCTCTTAGGTTGAGGGCATGTGGTGTTAGGGTCTTAAATATGTTAACACTGCCATCCACTGAAATATGTTGGTTGCACAATGTGCCTGAGTGTGCATGCACATTTGATTGTGCATTCTGTCACATGTGAGGGCTGGTGTTCTGCTTGTGACTTACGTCTTTGTAAATGTGCGCAAAATTGAATTAAATAGTATTGCAACATCTGTAGTTGAGGCAGGGAAACCTTAGTTTCATATGCCACACACTTGCAGTTTATAAAGCCACAACTTTTATTTCTCCTGAATATGAGCTTTGCAGATACTTTTTTAACCCCCCCCCAATACTACTGAGAGTTAAAACAGATGACAACTCTAGTTTTGACAGGAACAAAGCTGAAAAGTCTGGATTTAAGGGTTAAGCACTGAAGAAGTTATGTAAGCCAAGCCTTGAGCCCAAAATGACTGAATCTGAGGATTTTGGTTTCTCCCCTGTACATTGTTATATATATAAAAAAATATTCTCAGATCCTTCCAATCTTGAATATGAAGAAATTTATGAATTTTGTTAAATTTTCATTAAGAAAAAGAACTGAAGTGAAAAATTCACCCATACTTTGAGCTGGGCTGGTGAAACTGTGGCTGTCCAGATGCTGTTAGACGTGAACCCCCATCAGCCCCAGGCAGCATAGCACCACTTGGGGGATGATGGGAGTTGTAGTCCAACTACATCTGGATGGCTATAGGTTTTAATCACTGCTACATTTGAGGAGACACACACACTATTCCTGCAAGGATTTTTTGCTTTAATAAGTTTCTGCAGTTGAGACTGCTAGGCTTTCAGCTTTGATTCCTAGTGCTTGAACTAGTCTACCTTATCCTCAGCTGGTTGCCTCCACTATTTGCATGCCAAGCAAGCCTCCTTGAAGAAAATGGGAAAGATCCACCATGTTTGGAAGATGGGAAGGTCAATAATTAAGGGCCTGGCTTGTTTTAAGCAGGGAGAGTAGAGAAAATTAAACTGCCAACAATGAATAATGAGAAATCTTTGATGGAATTAGCGATGCTGAACAGGGGCTTAATGCTTCCTTATTTCCTCTGGAGCCTAAAGTTTTAACAGAGAAAGAGGAGAGAGTTGGTGAAGAACGAGCGTGCAGGGAATCCAACCAAGTTCGAGGAGGGATGAAACCATGGGTTGAGCAGGGAGCGGTTGTTTTTTTTTTGTGCAGGAGGCAATGGGGAGTAGTATGGTGTAGTGGTTTGAGTGCTGAGCTAGGACAATGGGAGACCAGGGTTCAAATCCTGGCTCAGCCATGGGAGTCCATTGGGTGACATTGGCCAAGTCACCCACTCTCGGCCTCAGAGGAAGGCAGTGGCAAACCCCCTCTAAGTAAATGCTTCCAAGAAAATTGTCCCACTGCATTATAGCAGTCTGAATGTTGGAGCAGGACTCTGGGAGACCAGGGTTCAAAACCCACCAGGTGGCTTTGGCCATCACTCTCTTAGCCTCAGAGGAAGGAAATGGCAACCCCCCTTTAAATAAATCTTCCCAAGAAAACTGAACTAGCATGGTTGTAGTGGTTTGAGCGTTGGACTAGGATTCTAGAATACCAAGGTTCAAAGTCCACTGGGTGATTTTGGACAAGTCACGCTCAGCCTCAGAGGACAGTAAAAGCAACCCTCCTTTGAAGAAAGTATCTCAAGAACACTCTGGGATAGGTTCACCTTAGGGTCACCATAAGTCAGAAATGACTGAAAGGCACACAAGAAGAAGAAGGGGAAGGAGGAGGAAGAAAAGGAAGGAAGAGGAGGAGGAAGAAGAAGAAGAGGAAGAAGGAAGAGGAGGAGGAAGAAGAGGAAGGAAGAGGAGGAGGAAGAAGAGGAAGAAGAAGGAGGACAAGGAAGAGGAAGGAGGAGGAGAAAGAAGAAGAAGAGGAAGAGGAGGAAGAGAAAGAAAAAGAGGAAGAAGGAAGAGGAGACATTTAGGAGACACAGTGCAGGATACATATCACACTGCTGTCTTCCAGCATTTCTCTAAGTGCAGTAGTGGCTGGAACCCTTTCCTTCCCACAGGTCCCTTTGCCTTGTGGAATATTTTAACTGCTACGAACCCACATTCAGGTGATGTGTACAGTATGACCCCCATATCTGCAGGGCTGGTAACCATAGATTCACTTGCCTGCATCCGAAAAAATATGCTCTCTCCTCCAACATGACTTTATGGTATGCTTCCACCAGAAACGGACCTATTCTACTGAAAGCAGCCCCTCAAACGGAGGCCCAGTGCTACATTTTGACATGGCTTGCAATTGCCTGTCAGCATTACCTCCTTATCCTATTGGAATTGGGCTGCTTTATTTATCACTGTCAGACCAAATGGAGAACACACTATCTCTGTGCCAGTGGGAACAGGTTAAGAGAGGAAGATGAAGCGCCCATGTAGATTAGGCTCTCCGATCACCACGTAATGCTCTGGATGGATTTGTTGACAAAAGAGAATGCGTTGTTGCTGCTGTTGTTGCATGCCTTCAACTTATTTCCACCTTGTGGCAACCTTAAGGCAATAATATCACAAGGATTTCCTGGCAATGTTTATTCAGAGGAGGTTTATTGTTGCTTTCCACTGAGTCTGAGAGAGTGGGTCTTGCCCCAGGAGACCAGTGTTCAAATCTCTGCTCAGCCAAGGTGGGTTTTGGGAGGGAGTATTTACAATGGTAGGAATAGTGTCACAATCATGAATCCCTCCCCTGCAACACACCTTCAACTCCAGTCATACCCAGGCGTAGAGCAGGAGTCATGATGGCACACTCCCTCACCTGTGCCACAGACCTCCAATGCACGGAGCATTTCTCTAGAGTTTAGGTGGGTTCTGGGGGTTGATTTCTTACCTCATTCATAACTATGTTTATGCAGTTACATGTGTGATGTAGGATTTTGGCTAATACCGTACGACCCCCTGTGGGGGATATGTTCCCAGGCTTACCATGGATACTGGAAACTATGGATAATAGCAAACCCCATTAAATTGAATGACTTCTGGCCCAAGCATATCATAGAGTCGTGCTGGAGGACCTAGAAAATGCCTAGAGAGAACACATCTCTAGGCATCTACTAGGTCCTTCAACAAAACTCTATGATCAGCTTCTGGTGGAAGTGTACCATAGAGTCACATTGGAGGACTTAGAAGATGTGCAGAGAGAACACCTCTCTAGGCAACTACTAGGTCCTGCAACACTACTCTATGGTCAGCTTCTGATGAAAGTGTACCATAGAGGACCTAGAAGATGCCTAGAGAGACCATATTTTTTCAGATGCAGGTAAGTGAATCTGCAGATATGGGTCCTATGGATACGGGGTTCATACTGTAATAATAATAATAATAATAATAATAATAATAATAATAATAATGTTACATTTGTGGAACTCTGCTTAGGCAACCATGAATTGAATGTGTTTGTTGTGCAATGGACCCCAAATCACAACCCCATGTGTAAGGGAACCTGTATGTGTGTGTGTGACATCAACAAGACTGTGGCCATTATGATTCTTTTAGGAATTGCTCACAGTCTCCTCTGGGCTTTTGAGCTCTGGAAAGCACCGTAAAAAACGTCTAATGAATTAAAATGAAACAAGCCCCTCATTGATCTGGGTTACAGGAGGAAATGGTCATTCTCAGGCTGTTGGGACTGGGCTTAATAAAAATAGTAATAATAATAACTTTTTCCTCCCCTCCCTCCCTTTCTTTCCTTCCCTTTCAAGGTTTTCTTCAAGGAGCCTTTTAATTTCCTTAGCAAAGGAAAACGAATGCAACCTTAACATTAACTTTGGTGGCGCTTGGGTTTACCAGAGGCAAAAAGTGTCACTTTTCAGAGATTATCGATCTGTTTCAAAATAGCCTTCCTCGTGGTTAATCATTAATGAAAGGGTCACCCTTTTGTCCCCTTTGGAAAGACATCGTAGGCAGATAGAAAGACATCCCTCCACCATCGCTCTCCATGACCATCAGCCCAACGTCCTGTAGGGACGGCTTTGTCTGTCCCTATTGCCTTCTGCATAGATCAAGGCATTTAACCTGTCACTCTGTGTTAAGCCACTATTAGTTCGAAGGAGAAGGAGAGGTACCTCTCTGTTCAGTGTGTGCCCAGCTGAATTCAGAGTAAGTGGGAAGGTGAACTTGTGACAGGAAGAAATTTGGAGCCGAGTAGGAAGTGCCTCTACTCTAAACCAGACCCTTCCTCCATTCTAGGATAGTATTGTCTACATTAACTGGCAATGGCTCTTTGGGTCTTCAGACAGGAGTCTTCTCCAGCCCTTCCTGGAGATGCTAAAAACTGGACCTGCGGCCTTCTACATGCAAAATGAGTGTTCTGCCACTGAGCTAAAGCTCTTCCCCAGATCTTAGGGACCCAGAAAGCTGTCTTATATTGACTTCAATGGAGAAAATCTGGGGAGGGGGGTTTCTGATAATTGCCGTGATACAGAATTGTTTCTCTGAGCCACACCAAGAAAAATTAGCAGGCTTTGCTGTTGAATCAAGGATCTAGCTTTATTGAAAGAAAGAAATGAATTTCTGTCTTCCAGAATCTAAACAAAATGGGAGCCCTGAGCTCATACATTCTTAAAAATGTATGGTTTGCCAAGGTTTGCCAAGGTTGGCAAGATTGCCAAGTCAAATGGTTTGCCAAGGTATGGTTTGCCAAGATTGCCAAGTCACAATGCATGTGCTAGGAAATTCAACAAATTCAATAGAAGTTGACGTTTTGACTATAGGCTAGGTGTCAGTTGGTCATGTACAGCTTCCTGTAAGGTAAACAACCATCCTCCAGCCCTTGCTAAGTAACCCATTCCCCAGTCCCTTGGTGTTATAGGAAACCAGAGAGTTTCTGCAATTAATTCTCCCATCTAGCTGAGCCCGTGGTCTTTCAGAAAGTGTGGACCTAAGCCATGTAGGGCTTTAGAGATAAAAAACAGCACTTTGAATTGTGCCCAGAAACAGACTGGCAACCATTGAAGTTGTTTTCACAGAGGGGTATTTAAAGAGAGAACGGAAGTAAAGCTGAAAGTGGGTGGCAATTTGGTAGAAGAGCTTTTAAAAATAAGAATGAAAAATTCTCCCACCCACACCCGCGGAGCTGGGGGTGGGTTTAGCTGGGAGGAGGTTAGCATTCAATTGCCATATACAAACCTTTGTGGAGTTGAAAGAATTTTGAATGACTGATTATATATGCTGGGTTTTTTTTTATTGGTGCCATGTCTGTAATATTTGTTTGTCCCCAGCTGGTGCCACAGTAGGTGATATAAAAAGATGTATGAATAATGTATAAAAGAGCTCCATAGCCATCAAAGGACATTGCTCAGAAGATGTTGTATGCGTGAAGGCCTTGGATAATGGATTAGAGTCAAAGACATTAAAGGGGATACATTGAGTGAAGAGAATAGTGGCTTGAATTCCTTCTTTCTTCTTTTTACCCCACCTCCCAATCTAGGAACTCCAGTAGGCTTCCAAATAGGTGGGGAACAAAGATTTTCACTTTCCCCCCTCTGTTTCCCCCATCCCTGGCAAGCAGAGAAACAGCTTCCAAAAATTCTTCCAAACTTATTCCGTTATTATTTTATTTTTTTTAAAGGAGGTTCAAGGTGGAAGAAGATCAAAGGCACTTTCTTCTTTTTCACTTCAATGAGCTTCATTTGGTTCCAAGCATCCAAAGCAGTTGCTCAAAGCCCAATGGCATGGTGGTGAATCCACTCCGGCTTTTAGTCAGAGGTCTCCATGGTGCTGAACCTGGTTGTGGGACTGTCATGCCCTGCTTCCAGAACTTGGAAATGGACTTTTGGAAATGGAACTTGGAAATGGACTATGAACCAGAGCAGGAGGATGTTCCAGAGCCACCAGCTTCAGAGACAGACAATAGTACAGTCCCAGCTCTGGCAGAGGGTCCGGCCCCGTCAGATACAGAGGACAATTTACCTATACCTACCTTCACAGCATGGAGACAACAAAAGTACGGCGTGAGGTGGTCTTAGTGTATTTATAGGAAGCAGCAATTAGTTAAGCAGCAGCTGAATTAGCTGCTTTTTGGTCATCCATGGGATCCTCAGCACTCGCCTCCAACACCACATTTTTAATGAGTTGATTCTCTTCCTATCAGCTTTATTCACTGTCCAGCTTTTACATTCATACATGGTGATGGGAAAGAGGGGGGAAAATAAACATTGGACACTTCTGAGGCACATCAAACACTTCTGATATGCGTTGAGCACTTCTGATGTGCACCAGTTGCTCCCATTGTGCACTTCCTAGCTGGCATCCAGATGTATGCTGGGAAGCACCCCAATGCACATTGCTGCCCATCATGTATTATGCACTGGCTACCCCTGCACAATGGATGCCTCTACATTGTAACTATTACAGCAGCCCCTTGCAGCAGTCCATATGAGATGAATAGAGACGTTGCCAAACCTACTCAGTTCAACTTAGCACACATATAAGGCCACTTATGAAGACTTGGGGTCTTTGTAAGATGAAGCATTGGGGTGCTTCCCAGTGTGCATTTGGATGCCAGCTGGATTGTGTCAAGAGGAGGGGAACCAAAATGATAAAATGTCTGGAAGCCATGCCCTATGAGGAGTGGCTTAGGAAGTTGGGCATGTTTAGACTGGAGAAGAGAAGGTGAAGAGGTGACATGATAGCCATGTTTAAATATTGGAAGGGATGTCATATTGAGGATAGAGCAAGCTTGTTTTCTGCTGCTCCAGAGACTAGGACATGGAGCAATGGGTTCAAACTCCAGGAAAAGAGAGTCCAACTAAACATTAGGAAGAACTTCCTGAGAGTAAGAGCTGTTCGGCAGTGGAATGCGCTGCCTAGGGGTGTGGTGGAATCTCCTTCTTTGGAAGTTTTTAAAGCAGATGCTGGATGGGCATGCTTTGATTGTGTGTTCCTGCATGGCAGGGGGTTGGACTAGATGGCCTTTGTGGTTGCTTCCAACTCTATGATTCTATGACTTAAGCAGAATGCCAGCCTATGCTTTTCCCCCTCCTCCCTCCCTTTCCCCCACAAGCTGTTTTCTGGCTGGGTGAACCATTTTATACTTCCCACAGGGTTGTGTGAACTGGGGATGTGAAGTTGACTCAGCTAATTTGTGTTCCAGATGCGCAGCTGATCTCCAGCCCTTGATATGATAAGGAGTCAGACTTTGATCTTCTCAGTGTCACTGAGATAAAAGAGTATCTGCTTAGCCTTCAGATTCAATCCAGGCACGGCTATAATCTCCATCACATTTTTACCCACTTTTTTTATTTAAAAAACATGTTTGTTTGTTTAAACTGGGTTCTTTTGAGAGATTAGAAATAATCAGGGGCTGAGCACAGATCAGATCTCTTGATCAGGCTAGAATGATGGAAAGATTAGATAATATACACTGCAGAGTTAATATTTGTATCGCAGAGTTCATATATACCTACACATACATATATGGGGTGGGAAGGGGCAACAGATGGACAGGATATCAGCTATTGGTTTAATGGTCCTGCATTGCTTGCAGCCTGGAAACAGTTCTACTTCCTTGTGCCCTATTGTGTAAAATTGCCAGTCCCAATCTGCAAAGCATTCAAACACCATGCCATAATAAGCATGAAAGCAGAGGAAGTAAGACAACAATTGTGTGAATTTACAGAGGACTTCTTCTCCCCTCCCTGATTTAATACAGGCTTCCCCCATTTTCTGACACACCACTTTTGGATGACCCCCTCTTTCAATGCTTGCAAATTACAGACAAGTTTCATTAATTGGACAGTGGTTCCATTCTTTTGGCAGTTCTCTTGCCTACAATGCTCGCTTGGGACCACTCACACACACTTGTATGGGTGTGTATATAGTGTGTTAATTTGGCTTTTGCACATATTCAAAAGTGATATATACAAGTTGACCCCAGAATCCATGGATTCAGTATCCACGGTTTCACTTATCCTTGTCTGAAAAAAAAAAAGTTCTTTATAGGCATTTCTAGGTCCCCCAATGTGATTCTTTGGTCAACTTCCGGCATTTGTCTCATTGAAGCTAATAGGGTTCCCTACTATCCATGGTTTCAGGTATCCACGAGGAGGTCTTGGAATGTATCCCCGTGGATACGGAGGTTTACATGTACAGTTGTCCCTTCGTATCCACAGATTTGGTATCCACAGATTTAAGTATTCATGGCTTGAAAATATTCTTAAAAAATAATAATCCAAAAAGCAAACCTTGATTTGGCCATCTTATATAAGGGACACCATTTTGCTATGCCATTGCATATAATGGGACTTGAGTATTAATGGATTTTGGTATCCACGGGGGGTCCTGGAACCAAACCCCAGTGAATGTGAAGGGACAACTGTAGTGTGTTTTTTCTGTTTTCATTGGCCAAAATGCAAGCTAACCCCCCCCCCCAAACAACAAAAGTGGGTTCCACTTTTCAAGTGATTCCACTTTCTGACAGCCCTCTGGTCACTAACCCATCAGATAAACAGGGGCTTCTTGTATTCATACCCATGCACTTTCAGATTTAGTGTATAAACATCAAGACCTAGAACCATTATGTTGATTGTTTTTTGGGGGGGATGCTTGGTTTTCTACTATTCAAGGGATAACAGAGGGGGATTGTCCATCCTCTGGGAGAAGGTGAACTTTGTGGCCTGTGTGGCGTCTATTTCAATGTGATCATATTCTCATTGTGCTTATAGGTCAACGGAGTGTGCCAAACAAGTGCCTCATGTTGGAAAAAGAACTCAAATGCCACCTGTCAGTTTTGGGAAGAATTAAATCTTGAGTGGTTCAAGAACTGCAATTCTGTATGGCTCAGCATAACATAGCAGTCCTGCAGGCCTCAATGACTGATCATGTACCTCTCCATTGATGCCCCCTTGTCATGGGAGAGAGGCTTGCATACCCTTATGATGTTTTGAGCTATGCCGGTGGTGTCATAATAGCCATGGGTAGGGTCTCCCATGCCAGACAGGTCAAAACCGAAGGGTCTGACAAAGAGCGTCAAAGGGCAGGATGGGCTCTCTAGCCTTGTGGCAACCGTCCTAGGAGAAGGAAAACTCTAATCCCAAACCCGGGCAAATGGTGCTCGTCCAACCCTGTAAGGTCAACCATCTAAGAGAAGGAAACTTTAATCCAACCTACGACCCAAGGACCTCGCTGCTACGTCCATGCTTGCAACGCCATAGCAGATGAACCTTTGGGTTAAAGGGTGAGGCCAGTTCTGTGCACGCTGCGCTCCACCAGAAAAATCCATTGCACAGGCTCGATGTACCACCCGACTTACTGAACAGTCTCTCAAACCTCCCACCACACACATTCATTCCCTGCTGGATCACAGAAGCACCTGACTACGTAACTTTATTCAGAAGCAAAATGATTGCAGCAGCGCTCAGTCTTCCAGAGGAGATCTCAGCACTGATGCCATCATTTTGCATCTGGCTATGTGATCCAGATGCAAAATTTCTGTGGTCCTGTCTGTTTCCCATGAAGAAGAGAATGGCCATGTGGGGAGCTTCAGAGACTGTTCAGTTAAATTGGAGAGGGATGCTGCTGAGAAAAAAGGGAATACCACCCCAAGAAGGACAGACATATGCATAAGAGGAACTTACTGTACTTGTGTGTATGTTCCTAATAGGATGCCAGCCAAAATAGCAGAATGGGTTCCATCACTTCTTCCTTTAAATACGACTCCTGTTGGAAAAAACACTTGAGTTCTATAGCAGAAAATTCTAACTACAGACAAAACTGTGCATTCCATAATTCCATAGGAGAGCCATGGAAATTAAAGTGGTATCAAACTGCTACACAGTGAGTTAGAGCAGCAGTGGTCCTCTTCTGACCAACTTCCTGTGAGCTTACCTGATGGGTTTGATATTGCCTAGTGCGTGAATGTTAGGAATATACTAGCTTTCTGATATGAATGGGTGTTTTACTATATTGA
Organism: Gambelia wislizenii; assembly: GCA_030847615.1. Lineage (NCBI taxonomy): Eukaryota > Metazoa > Chordata > Lepidosauria > Squamata > Crotaphytidae > Gambelia > Gambelia wislizenii. The sequence continues at coordinate 27,867,250 of JAUMIR010000012.1, read as the reverse complement.
TGTCCTTGGTCTTTGACCCTTTCCTTGATACTGATTTTGATACAACCAGTACTTCAACTTTTAAATAAATAAATAAATAAATAAATTTACGGTTGGGATAAAACTGCTCATCATTAGGATGCAAATAATGTAATTCTGAGTGTACTTTAGCTGATTTTGGACTATAAAGTCACTCTCCAGTTAAGATTTCTGGCTGGCTTGCACAAATGGTCCCTTTCTTTTAATGCTAATGATGTAAAAAAGTTGAAATTTATTGAATCCGAGCTAGCGCTAATGTTCAATAAATCACTCCTTTGGAGATTTTAGGTGAAGTTGGTGATAAATACTGGGTTTAAATTCCCATTTATGCGAGGTTGGCAAATTGGAGGTCTCTCTCTCTCTCTCTCTCCCCCCTCCCTTTCTTGCTTCCCTCCCTCCCTCCCTCCCAAGGTTACCCACTTAAAATGTGACCTGACCACCCCTGCATTGCACACATTTAAATCACTCACTCAGGCACTCAAAAGAAACAACCTCTTTGGAGATGCCGGATTGGAGATGTGCCAGCTGTCAGTAGCTAGGGAAACTGTGCAAGAGATCAAAGTAAAGAGTAGACCAAGAGGTGCTTAGGTTCTGTCCATGGGGGACTCATGGTTTTATATTATGTATTTGTAAATTTTGGGAATGTGTTTCACAAGGCATGAATAGTGGTGGAGAATTCTCTCTGAGGGTTCTAATCCAGCCTTTAAGGGAGTTATCCAAGGTGCTGAACCCTGTGTCCCTAGTGGTGGGGAGATATTCAGCACCCTGGAGAGTTCCCTTGACCTGGAATGGGTTCTCAACCTCACAGAGACAGAGGATTTGTACTGTCTATCCTCCTTTATGGGTCTGAAACATGGGTCATCTATCGCCACCACTTACGACTCCTCGAACGCTTTCATCAGTGCTGTATATGCACAATCCTAAATATACACTGAACTGACTATGTGACGAATGTTGCTGTCCTTGAGCAAGCAGGGATCACCAGCACTGAGGCCATGATATTGAGAACACAGCTGTGCTAGGCAGGGCACGTTTCTAGGATGGAGGACCATCGCCTCCCCAAAATAGTATTCTACGGTGAACTCGCCATGGGTCAGCATAAGAGGGGCGCTCCAAAAAAGCGATACAAGGACTCCCTGAAACAACATCTCAGGCTTGGCCAAATTGATCACCAACAGTGGTCCACCCTGGCCTCACATCGGGAGGCATGGAGACGCACTATCCACAATGCTGCAGCCTTATTTGAGAACTCACGCCGAACAAGTCTTGAAGAGAAACGACAATGCAGAAAGAATCACAACCCGAAAACATCACCCAAGGAGACCTTCTGCTGTGCTTTCTGCAACTGGACTTGTTTATCTCAGATTGGCCTTTTTAGTCATCAGCGCACTTGCAGAAAGCGTGGGATGAGTCCTTTCTGAATCTTCATTTGCAAAGAAAAGCCAGAGACTTCATTCAACAGCATCTACTCTGGTTAGGACTAATCCATAGGAGTCAGACATCTTACTCACCGCTTCACATTGGTAATTCACAGCTGTGTTTCAGGTTCAGGATAGTGATAGAAATTGTGTCAACATCACACCTTTTCAATTCAGAAGGGAAGGTGTCAGGGTGGGTGGTGGGTGGGGGAGAACCTTAAAAGTGCTAATGAATTTGATAAAGCTCTTCCCATCTTCGCTGCAATCACTACTAACCATTATTTATGGCAACTTTAATGTCTCCCCATGTGGCAGGAATAAAAATAAACGGAAGAGAACATCTGGCTGATTTATTCCTGACATCATATTTCCTTGCTATTTTCCAATCCCAACAGAGTTTCAAAGCATTGGCATAACTCCCTTAGTAGTATGCCAGTTCTTAGAAGAAATTACTTACTTTTTCTAGGTTAGCAGATGGGAGCTGAAAAGAGGAGGATGGATCAATTATTATTGCTGTTGTTGTTATTGGCTGGCATTCTGTATTAAAGTTTGTTGCTGTTGTGTGCCTTCAAGTCATTTCTGACTTATGGCAACTCTGTCATGGGATTTTCTTGGCAGGATTTCTTCACAGGAGGCTTGCCATTGCCTTCTTTTGAGGCTGAGAGAGTGTGACTTGCCCAAGGTCACCCAGTAGGTTTCAGTGGCTGAGCGAGAATTTGAACCCTGGTCTCTAAAGTCCTAATCCAGTGCTCAAACCATTACACCACACTGTCTCTCATATTATTTAAGTTACGGACTTGTAATCTAGAGTTATGGATCTGTAACTACAGTTGGACCCCTTTATCCGTGGACTTACTGTGGATACCAGAGACTGCAGATAACAGCAAACATCATTGAAAATAATGCAGCTTCCAATTTAAAATATTATAGAGTTGCTTTAGTGGACCTAGAAAATGTCTAGAGAACACCTCTCTAGGCATTTTCGAGGAAGACTCTGTGGTATGTGTTCCTCTTTTGTGTCCCGCGGATACCTGAAACCACAGATATTGGTTCCATGGATATGGGGGTCTGATTGTACTCTATATTCAGTTAGACTATGTCATCTTACTGTAAGACTATGCAAACCCTCCCCAAGCCCACCTTATACATCATTCCCATTGATTTGTAGCATAGTTAGGACTGATGTTGGATTTAAACAGTTCTTTTAATATCCACCTTTGGCCAAATCACTGATAGCTGAACATTGGTTTCCAATACATGGAAGGATATCTAAAATTTCCAAGCATTATTGAAATCCATCAAACATACACACTTCCTTCATCTTTTTAAAAACCAGAATAGCATGTAGCAGGGACAGGCAACATGCGGCCCTCCGGAAGTTGTTGGATTGCAGCTCCCAGCATTCCTGAGAATATGACAGCTGAGATGTATGGGAGTTGCAGTCCACCAGCAGCAGTATCATAGCATGGTTGAATTCCCAGCAGGCTTGGAAGCCATCTAGTAGAACCCTTTACTCAACGTAGGCATTTGAAAATGCAGCAGTTCCAGGCAATAGCTCTGTAACTTCAGAGCATGTGCCGCCAGGGAGAGAAATCTCTTCCCTTGCAATGTCGGCTGATCAGCTTTGGCTGATACGCCAGCTGCGCCCTTTCCTGGATGTAAGGGACCTTGAGACTGTGGTGCACGCGCTGGTAACCTCTCATCTAGATTTCTGCAATGTGCTCTACATGGGGCTACCCTTGTGCTTGGTCCGGAAACTTCAGTTGGTACAAAATATGGCAGCCAGAGTGGTCTCGGGAACATCTCGGAGTGACCATACAACTCCAGTATTAAAATCTCTCCACTGGCTGCCTATCAGTTTCTGGGCCCAGTATAAGGTGTTGGTTATTACCTTTAAAGCCCTAAATGGCTTGGGTCCAACTTATCTCCGGAACCGCCTCCTCCCATACAATCCTCCCCGCGCACTCCGGTCCTCTGGGAGGAATTTGCTTCAGCCACAAAAATCTAGGCTGTCTGCAACCTCCCAGAGGGCCTTTTTGGTAATTGCCCCCAATTTATGGAATGGCCTGCCAAACGAGTTCCGTCAGATGACAAGCTTAAGTAGCTTTAAAAAAGCACTAAAGACGGATCTCTTTTGGCAGGCCTTTCCTGATTCGATCCCGGCCTCAGGAGCTGCATCTCCTGGCCTTTTTTACTCTTGTTTATATTTGTTTTTAATGTGATTTTAGCTAGGTGGTTTTAATTTTATATTGTTTAATGTCTTTTTACGGGGGTGGCTTGTGCTTTTAGTCGGCATTGTAGCATTTTAATTGTTGGAAGCTGCCCTGATTGTTTTTAGCAGAGGGGCGGGGTATAAATAAATTTTATTATTATTATATTATTATTATGTCCAGCTGTTGAACAACTCTAACCTTCAGGAATTCTCCTGCTGTCTAGCTCAAACCCTCTTCCCTGCAGTTGCTACCCATTGGTTCCACTAGCAGCTGGTAATGTTGTTACAATCCAGGTTTTGGCCCAGGCTTTATTTTTTTTTAAAATATATATTTATTAGAGTTTCCAAAGATTACAATATGTGTATAGTACCATTTCTCATTTACATATTGTCTACAGTTGTCATTTTTTATTTTTTATAGAAGACAAAGAAGAATTTAAACTTAAAATTTTAAAATTAAACTGACTTCCTTCGTAGAGAATAACTCAAAGACTATTTTTCCTCCTTAGTTTATTTACCGTACCTCCCTTTTACTATCTTAGTCATACTTCATACTAGATATTAACAGTTCGTTACCCACTTATTTCTCCATTCTTCCAGATAGCTTAATTCTATTCTCCAAAGAGGTTCAGCACTTTGGATAGCTCCTTCAAAATTCAAGGGAAAACATGGGGTGGATTCATTGCCCAACTGACATGGAATTCAAAGTCTGCCATGATGGATTTCTTCTCCTGCCTTCCAGAGTAAAAGAGAACAAGTTTGCTCTGCAAATTACTGCCTTTCAGATATTTGCAGACCATAATCATGTCCCAGTGAGCTGGGAGACCAGGAGCATTAGCGCTACCATGTGAGTGTTAACATGGTTAAATGACTCTAATTTGTTAAATGTTAAACTACTGGGATTTTTTAAAACAAAGTTAATTAGCTGATTCGTTCATTGTTTAATTTGTGAAATCACTGAATTAAAAATAATAATAGTATAAAACGACTGGAAAGGGCCAGTGACAAATGAAAGTAATGAGAACCCACAGATCACGACTCACCAATAATATCGTTGATATTTAACCATCAAAAATAATGAATTCTAAAATCATTGTGGAACATTTCAATGGATTAGGCAGGCATAACAAATTACCTTTTTTTTAAAAAAATGAATTATTTCCAATAATTTGTTATGGCTTCTTTTAATTGGCTCTTCTCTGGGTTAGATATTACCAGTTCTTTCAAACATCCCTCCTAGAACTTGTTTTCCAGACTGCTTGTCTTCCAAATCACCCTTCTTGTCTACAGATACTTGCTGCACTGGTTCAGACAGCTTCTGCCTGGGATAAAGGATGCTCTAGTACTGTAGCTCAAGCAACTGAACCAGAGTTCTCCAGCAGACAATTTTAAGTAATGGACAAAACTACAAATCCAAGGATTTTGTAGAGTGTAGCTCTAGTTCCTTACAAGGAAAGTCCTACAAAAAAGTCATGGCAAGTGGAACTGAATTGCTTGAACTGTGCAGTGCAGATCTGGTCAAAGACCACCTTGGAAGCATCTTTAATTGTTCCAGATCAGAAAGAAAACATGACATAATTAACATGATTTTAATAAAACAGTATGGCCCCTTTATCTGTGGAGGACATATTCCTGGACTTACTATGGAAACATGAAACTGCAAATAACAGTGAACCCTATTGAAATGAACAATTTCCTGCCCAAGCGTACCATAGATTTGCACTGGAGGACTTAGAGATTGCTAGAGAGAACACCTCTCTAGGCATTTTCTAGGTCCTTCATCACAACTCTATGGTCAACTTCTGATGGAAGCATATATATATATATATATATATATATAATTCTTGGGTATGCTGCCTTTTCCAGTGTGCTGATTGGTTGCACAGGAAACACACCCAACCAATCAGCAGCCACATGCAAATTCCCTCTCCACCTCACAGTCCACTCCATCTGCACTTACACCCCCAGCCTCACAAGGGCCCCTCCCTCCTCCCACTCCCTCAGCCACTCACCACCCACATGCAAATTCCCTTTTCATCTCAAAATCCACTCCATCTGCACTTACATCTCCAGCCTCACAAGGGCCCCTCACTCCCTCAGCCAATCACCACCCCCATGCAAATTCCCCCTCCACCTCACAATCCACTCCTGCCACTCAATCTGCATCTACACCCCCAGCCTCACAAGGGCTCCTCCCTCTTCTCACTCCCTCAGCCACTCACCACCCACATGCAAATTCCCTCTCCACCTCACATTCCACTCCTGCCACTCAATCTGCATCTACACCCCCCAGCCTCACAAGGGCCCCTCCCTCCTCTCACTCCCTCAGCCAATCACCACCCCCATGCAAATTCCCCCTCCACCTCACAATCCACTCCTGCCACTCAATCTGCATCTACACCCCCAGCCTCACAAGGGACCCTCCCTCCTCTCACTCCCTCAGCCACTCACCAGTCATGGGCTGCAATGGGACCCAGACAGTCAACTGACAGTGGCAGCAGGCCACCTGCGACAGGACCTAGGCAGTCAACTGGCAGCGGCAGGGCAACAGAGTGAGTCACCCTCAGCAATTCTGGGAACACTGAGAAAGGGGAGGAGGAATTTTAAAAAGCCACCAGCCTACCATACAGGGTAGTTGTGAGGCCTACTGGGAGTTTTGGGGGGATTTTTTTTTACAGTGTATATCATGCCAGGTACAGCTAGAACAATAGAATTGTACTGGAAGACTTGCTTAGAGAGAACTTATTTTTTTGGACGTGGGTAAGTGAAACCACAGGTACCGATCCTACAGATATAGGCTAGTATTTTACAAGCAAATGTATACTTTTCATAATTCTCAAGGGGGCTGAGAACCACCTTTTTGAAGCCCTGACCAGAGTCTGCTTTGTGTTCATGGCCTCTTTGCTCTATCCTAAGTATGCCAGTGAGAAGGAAAGTTGACTCTTCAACTCTCTGATGACCGACCTACATTAATTCTGCTAATTGCATGCATATCTGAGCTCAGACCTCTTTAGAATTGTTCTCCTCACCCCCAGATGTTTGCATTTTCTTTATGTTTGTGAAAAGTGGTTTTGCTCCCTTCAGGCATCCTTCAATCCCGTGATTACTTTTGCTCAGCCCTTTTAATTGCTTCTTTGAGAGAAATCCCCTCAGACCAATTACAGGCGGGGTATTTTTTGTTTATTAACCAACAGGCATCTACAAATTGATGCAGTTATCACTGGTTAAGCAGGCAGTACATTAACCGGCTATCGCCTTAGCAAGTTTCTGCCATAAACTGCTCTTGCTTAGCCTTCATTTCTCAGCTTCCAGGCCATACGCAGAGAGCAGAATGTCTCATGCGTGCCACCCATTATTATGGGTATATATGCCACCCTTTTCCTGACATGGGACCCAAAGGGGCTTGTAGAAAGCATAGATCAAAATACAACTAAAAAACTGATAATACAAAAGTTTTTTTTTTAATTAACTATCATAGAATCATAGAATTGCAGAGTTGGAAGCATCTATAATTTTAAAAATGGCATCGGATCATTTAAAAAGAGATAAAGATAAAAATGCAGGGCACACTTTTTAAAGTCTAGACACATGCAGTTTTCATAGTACAATTGCATAAAATAAATTTACTACTTTTGCTCCTCTTGAAATGGGTGGAAAGTGTCCCATCTTGGCTGATGCACATGCCATAATGCCAAATACAAAGGGATTATTATGGGCCATGTTATTATTTGTCAAGAAGAAAGTTGCTGTTATTAAAAGAGATCAGCCAGAATAATAAAGCTTAAACACTTGCTTCTCATTATCAAAGTCAGCTTAAGCAAATGTGAAGCTTTGGTCTGGCTCCTTACTTGAGGAATAAATCTCTTTGACCATTTTATATGATGCACAGAGTTAGAACAGCCAAGGGAACTTGCGATAAAAAGTTTAGCATTAAATCTGATGGATGTCCAGTCTCCATAAGAGAAAGGATGTTTTTCCTTTTAAAAAAGGAAGCCCGTTTTAACATTTGAATGTGGGAAAAATTCAGTCTTGCTGAATTTCAGCTTGAAGGAATGTTTCGTGATGATCACCCAGAATGGCATCCTGTTAGTGACATATACAAGTATAAGTCCACCTTACACAAGTGTATGTATTTCTTTGGTTGTTGTAGAGCAGGGGTGGACTACCATGGGGCCACATTAGCCTTCCAACTACACCCCCCCCCGCAATTTTTGCCCCTCATGTCCTCAACTCCCTCTATGATCTGTAGGGGACATTTTTGCCATGGACCATTTTAGGTCCAGGAAGAGTCCTTTAAAAAATGGCCCAGGGGGCTCCAAAACATGGCAAAATGCCCCCATGCCCTATAGAGGGCATTTGTAGGGAACATTTTTAAAAAACATTTTGTTGATAATTTTTCACAATCCACCCCCCCCCAGGTTTTCTTTTGGTCCTTGTTTTGGGTGTTGGACAACATAAGCCCAGACAGAAGAGAGTGTGAAGATATTTCCATTTGACCAAGAGGGTGACATGAAATCCCCTAGCCAGCTCTAAAGGGGAGGGAATTGCTCAATGGTAGAACATTTCCCATCACCATGTACTGGTGAGAGTTGGACAGTAAAGAAAGCTGATAGAAAGGAAAATCAACTCATTCGAAATGTGGCATTGGAGAAAAGTGCTGCAGATACTGTGGATGACCAAAAAGACAAACAAATGAGTCCTAGAAGAGATCAAGTCTGAACTCTCCCTGGAAGCCAAGATGACTAAATTCAGGCTGTTGTACTTTGGCCACATGATGAGAAGCTAAGACTCACTAGAAAAGAAAACAATGCTAGGAAAGATGGAGGGTAGTAGAAAGAGAGGAAGGCGGCATACCAGATGGATAGTCTCAATCAAGAAAGCCACAGCCTTGAGCCTGCAGGACCTGAGCAGAGAGGTTGAGGACAGGGGGTCTTGGAGGTGTCTCACTCACGGGGTCTCCACCAGTCGAAGGTGACTCAAAGGCACTTAACAACAACAACAACAACAACAACAACAACAAAGTTTCTGTGTCAGCAGGATGGTAAAGCCATGGCAGGTTAGAGTCCAAAAGGAACTGTCCAAGGTCCTGATAGGTCTCAGCACCTTGGACAGTGCCTTTGAAATTCAGAACTAAAATTTCTGAATTTTAAAACAGAATTCCCTATCCCTATGACATGGAAACCACCAATGAGAATAAATGAAAGGCAATATCTATTGAAGAAGGGTAAGGGAATGACACACCAATCGAAATGGAAGATGTCAGCCCCATATCTGCTATAGGCATGCTGTGAAATTCACAACAGAAGACCTTCAGCTCTTCTGCTAGTTCCTTAGCACTTCTCCAGTGTTGCAGTCTTCAGCACAATTGTTGAGTCTTACAGGGGGGTTGAGGTAGGGCGGGGAGGGGGATAGAGGAAGGAAGTTCATGGAGGGGAAAGTTTCCTTCTGCAATCTCCGAATCAGCATGTCAGAGAGCAGCAGAAAATGGAAACAAAAGAGGCGTTGCCTGAAATGAGAAAGTAAGCACTTTCGAAAAAGCTTGGGCAGCAGAACCGTGTGGTGCTGAAGTATTGCTTCAGTGAAGCCATTTTCTCCCTCCCAACCTCTCTCTGTCTTTGTTTGCCAGGGTTTATTGTGGTTCTGTTTGTTTACTGCTTATGAAAAGCAATTTATAATTGTCATGGAGTCATTGATTTAGGAACACCTGTGGTTTGAGGGCACATCCCGGCTGTGGAACTCGATGGAACTAATTTAACACAAAACATATACCATCTTGTAGCTGCTGGGCTGGGAAAGCCCAACACAGCATCCAACGCAGATGCCAGCTCTTCACCAAACTCTGGCCCATCATGATACTTGGACTCAATCCAGCCAGATGCAATGAAAGGTGCTTACCCCCCCACCAGGCAGGTAGGCAAAGGGAAATCCATCCTTTCCTGGCCCATGTCCCTTTTCTGTGCGCTCACTCATCAATCTGTCCCATCCCATATTAATCTCAAGCCATATGATGAATGGTTAAAACTGCATCGTTTTTAACATTGTTTTCAAAATACGCATTTCTAAATGTGAGTGGATTCCTGTTGGTTTCACATGCACACACCTGTAAGTTCCCTTACCCATGTGGTTGCTTTTGGCTGTTATGGAGAGGAGATATTCAGTTGGCTGCATCGGTGGAGTTCTGCAAGCACAAACATTTCACAGACAGTGGTGCATTCTTATTATGGGAATGGAAGGGAGGCTGTTTCATTTGGACCATCTAGACAAGACCTAAGTTGCCACTGCACATCATTCTGCTCTGCTGATTGTTCTCATTGCATTTAATAAATTGTGGCCCTCGTGCAACCAAGCCTTTGTGCCAGCTTCTTTATTTCCCGTCTCTTCTTTGAATTTTTTTTTGTCCTACAATAACCTTACGAGGTAGGTGGCATGTGGGCCGAGTCCCCCGCTGACTCTCCTCTGGCCCCACAGCTGTCTGAAGTCACAACAAGGCACTGTGTTTCTGGGTATTGCTTGCTCTTTCTGCTAGATGATGAGGATGTTTGACATTTTGGGAGCATATCAGGATGACAGCTCTCCCAAAATAGCAATCTGCCTGTCCCCCATTTCTGCGTGAAAGCCATATGCTTTGCTACAATCCCCTTCTTCCTTAAACCTGCATGGCGCTTTAGAAAATCAGATTTAGAGAAACTCCCCAGCTGACAAGCCAAATTTGGCTCTGGTCTTATTAGGCTCACATTCCACCATGCAGCCTAGCATGGCAAACCCAAGGTAATATGACAACTCGCTGGCATTGGAAGCTTTTGGATGGAGGTTCTGTATTGCTACTAGAATGCTGATCTCCTTTGGAACAAACTCACCATTTTCCATTCATAAATTGACAGTGGAGATCTGATTCAACACAGGCAGCAATGAATTAAAGGTATCACACCTCTTAATGGCAAGAATGAGTGAAATGGACATGTTTTAGTTAGAAATGGTTTTCGCAGAGGTTAGTAAATGATTTAGAACCTAAAGGAAGTTGATTAATCTAGGAAAACCCCAACCTTTTGATGGCTCATTATCTGATGACTTTTTCCATAGTTGCAAATTAAGGACAAGTTCCATTCATTTCATAGAATCATAGAATCATAGAGTTGGAAGAGACCACAAGGGCCATCTAGTCCAACCCCCTTCCTTCCGCCCTGCAGGAATACCCAAACAAAGCACTCCTGACAGATGGTCATCCAGCCTCTGTTTAAAAACCTCCAAAGGAGGAGACTCCTCCACACTCCAAGACACAGAGCTGGAAGGGACCTTCAAGGGCCATTCAGTCCAACCCCATTCTGCCCTGCAGGAACACATAATCAAAGCACTCCTGTCAGATGGTCATCCAGTTTCTGTTTAAGAACCTCCAAAGGAGGAGACTCCACCATACTCCCAGGTAGTGTATTCCACAGCTCTTACTGTCAAGAATTTCTTCCTAATGTTTAGTTGGAATCTCTTTTCCTGTAGTTTTAACCCATTGCTCTATGTACTAGTCTCTGGAGCAAGCTTGCACCATCCTCAATAAGACATTTGTTCAAATATTTAAACATGGCTATCATGTCACCTCTTAGCCTTCTCTTTGCCAGACTAAACATGCCCAGCTCCCTAAGCTGCTCCTCATAGGGCATCATGGCTTTCAGACCTTCCACCATTTTGGTTGCTCTCCTCTGGACACATTCCAGCTTCTCAATATCCTTCTTGAATTTTGGTGCCCAGAACTGGACACAGTATTCCAGGTTCAGGTTCTTCAAACAACAGTCTTTTTCTGTCCTTTGAAGTAACATCACATCTCCTGCTCACCACAGTGGCTTCACTAGGATGGCCTAGGAGGTGTAAGTTCAGAAGTGAAAGAGGGCACATCTTTGGACTACTTCCAGATTGTAAACAATCCTTCTCCACCCAGAGCTAGGACTCCCAAACCCAGTCTGAACCAGTCAGGGATTCCTGGCTTCTTTCTCCCCTCTGTTTTGTTTTCTTGGTGTGTTCTCCTGGCCATATGTTTGCCACGTTCTTCTATCTCACCATCTGTGCTCACCACCTCCAAATAATGTACTGGCTGTTCCAGATCTTCAGTTTCTTTCATCATTAAGTTTCATGCTAGGAACAAACTTCAAAGCTTGTGTCAGCAACAGCTGCTTATGCATTGCAATCCACTTCGCTGTACTCCTAAGGAGCATCTCTGAAATAAACCTTTGTTGTTGTTGTTTTCTTCTTTGTCTGCCTCTGTGACAAGAAAAGGCAAACCAAAGAGGCAGATGAGAATGGAGCAAGCTTGTTTTCTGATGCTCCAGAGACTGGGACATGGAGCAATGGACTCAAACTGTAGGAAATAGATTCCACCTAAACCTTAGGAAGAACTTTCTGATGGCAAGAGCTGTTTGGAAGTGGAATACACTGCCTGGGAGTGTGATGGAGTCTCCTTCTTTGGAGGCTTTTAAGCAGAGGCTAGATGGACATCTGTCTGGAATGCTTTGTTTATTCCTGCAAGGCAGAATGGGGTGGACTAGATGACTCTTGTGGTCTCTTCCAACTCTATAATTCTATGTGTTTTCTTTTTGCACCAAAAACCTGTTTTTTTCTGCATAGAAAATTGATTTCCTGCACCGCAAACCATGATTGTGCAGGAAACACCTTTTCTATGCAGAGAAGTTTTTCCTATAGCAAAGTGCATGTTTTTCTATGCAGAATAATTCTTGCACAACACTTCAAAATGGCTAAGACCAGGAGAAAATTAAGCACAAAATTCTCACAGGTCTATTATTATTCTCAAAGACTGAGATTTTTTTTTTTTTTGGCAATCTGGGAATGAAAAAGTATGGCTATTCTTCCCAAACAAGGTACACGCTCTCTCTGCAACATGTTTTCAAGAGAAAGTGTACATACCTGGAGCTACCAGCCTCCCTTTTTGTGAGATATAGCAAATAAGGCATTGGGACAATTAGAGTCTCCTGGATGTACTTTCTTGGTATGTTTCTGCCAACGAGAAGGAAAATGGTCAGAAAGGCGAAGAAGGGCAGGAAACCCTGTTCTTCCCATCTGTGCTCCTACTTCCACTGCTGGTTAGGTGAAGGAAAGGAAAGGGTTAATGAATTTTGGAGGTGATATTTAGAAGGGATGACTGGGGAGAATTTAGGGATTGTGGGGTATGGAAACAAGAGAAGAGTTTCTTCAGCTGCAAAAGGGATTTTTTAAAAAAATATAGATTGGCTCCTTTAAAGTTGGGACTAAATTCCCGAGTGGATCCACCGGCCACATTGACATTGGCACCACTCCCCTCCCTTGCTCTAATGTGTACAATATAGAAACATGCATGGATATGAGTGGCACTCCATGGCCACTATTGCATGGTTTCCTACTCATTATGGCAGTCTTCTCCACCTGCAGGCCATGGAACGTAAAGCAATCTAATAAGAGCTAATGAAATATTTACTGGCTTTTAAGAAGTAATTAGGACCATGCAATGGAGGGATGAAATGCAGAAGTGAATGTCAGTAATTTTTTTTTTTTTAAAAAAACCTGAATGAATTTTTCATTGATGGGAATTCATCTGGATAATCGGTTCCTCCTTTAGGCAATCAGATCTAGCAGTGCTTGTTTTTATTTGCTGACCAATTTTTCACCGTTGGAGGCTGTTTGGTGAGCATGAGGGTTTTCCAGCTGCCTGAGTGACCTCCCCACTCTGAAGGCAAGTGTGAGCAGGAGAACTTGGTCATTGCTACGTCATGAAAAGTTTATCTGCAATGGCTGTTTACAGCAGAAGAGTCACAGTGTTGGAAGAGACCACAAGGGCCATCTAGTCCAACCCCCTGTCCTGCAGGAATTAAAAATCAAAGCACTACTGACAGATGGCCATCCAGACTCTGTTTAAAAACCTCCAAAGAAGGAGACTCCATCACACTCTGAGGCAGTGCATTCCACTGCCAAATAGCTCTTACTGTCAGGAATTTCTTCCTAATGTTTAGGTGGAATCTCTTTTCCTGTAGTTTGAGTCCATTGCTCCATGTCCTAATCTCTGGAGCAGCAGCAAACAAGCTTGCCCCATCCTCATACATGCCATTTGTAGTTTGGTGAATCATAGAATCATAGACAACAAGCTTGCTCCATCCTCAGTATGACATCCCTTCAAATATTTAAACATGACTAACATGTCACCACTTCACCTTCTCTTCTCCAGACTAAACATGCCCAGCTCCCTAGATCGTCCTCATAGGACTTAATGACTTCCAGACCTCCAACCATCCTGGTCGCCCTCCATTAGACACACAGTCCAGCTTGTCAATATCCTTCCTGAATTGTGGTGCCCAGAACTGGACACAGTATTCCAAATGAGATCTGACCAAAGCAGAATAGAGTGGCCCTATTGCTTCCCTCAATCTAGACACTATGCTCCTATTGATGCAGCCTAGAATCACATTGGAGTTTTTAGCTGCTGCATCACACTGCTGACTCATGTTCAGCTTGTGGTCCACTAAGACTCCTAGATCCCTTTCACATGTACTGCCATTAACCCAGGTGTCACCCATCCTATATCTGTGCGTTTCATTTTTCAGTAGGCTAAGATGGTCAGTTGGCAACCCTAGCCAGACATACTAAGGATTAAACGAGGTAGTGTAGTGGAACCAAGTCTTGCCAGATTGAAGTACTGGGACTTTTGATTAGCAGGGAGAATGAAAATATGTGCCGGCCCCTCTGATACCCCCTGAGTCTACTTCTGGTTTTCACAGTCGCTGTGAAAAGGGGATGGTTAGCAATGATATATTTTTGGCCAGGAGTCCCTGGGCTGCATTGATGTTAAACAGCCAATTAAGAGACATTAACTTTACAAAAGACCTGCTGTCACTGGAGATGAAATTTGCTAGCATTGGTTTATTGGTCTGGAAAAACACCACTGTTTTTATAATTTCCCTCTTTTTGTAGATGTGGCTATGGGAAACTTTCAGGATGAACATTGAACTTCAGAATTTACCACGACATGGGTGAGCATAGGGATGGTACTATGTCCTTTGGGAGGACACCCTAAGTCCTGAGCAAGAGGAACTATCTCAGAGTGGCCAACTGGGGCTCTCCACATATTATTGGACTGCATGTCCCATCAACTGTAACCATCAGAGAGAGAGGGATTCTATGAGCTTAGCAGTCCAAAACCATTTGGAGGACTGCCATTGGACATTATCAGATGCGGCAAAAATCATGGGGTTACGATGTCATGTTAGTGCAAATGTGCCCCATGCTGTCATCTTCGTGTGATTACTCCATGCTCCAGCTGCAAAAAAGACGTTGTTTCTAATCGATGGAACAAGCTATCAATAGATCGTCAATATCACTTTTTTTGCAGTATTGATGGCGTGCAAAACCACATCCCATTGTAATCACAAGATTACAGCATGAATGACCAGTATTCAGCGGGTGAGAATGAAAAAATGAAGCACAGGACACTCTTTTTATGAACTGTCCCATTTAGTTTCAATGTTTAAAGGTTTGTTTCAGTGCTCATGTGTTCATTTACTTTGTTAATTAAGGTGTTTTTGGAGTTTTAAGTGCTCTCGAGTCTTCTTGCAAGAACCACTGAAGTCTTGCCCAAATCAAGGAGGTAAACTCCCATTCTGAAAGTGCTAGTGGTTGTTGTGTGATAATTCTGTGGCAATGCTCATTTGTGGAATTACAGCATTTTTAGATGCTCATCTGATAATGTTCATTGACTGCCCCTGCAATATCTTTTTTCAACAAGACCCAAGCAAAGGTGGGTCCATTTACACTTTTGGCCTAGAGTTCCAAGAATTCCCCAGCCAGTACACTCTATATTTACATGTTTCTACAGCACACAAGCATGAAAAAACAGCATAGCTTGAGTTCCTGGCATAGTTAGGTAAAGACAATTGACTTGACCCTAAACTTACTGCAGCAGCCAGAAAAGCCAATGCGATTCGAGGCTGCATCAATAGGAGTCTAGTGTCCAGATTGAGGGAAGTACTAGTGCCACTCTATTCTGCTTTAATCAGACCTCATCTGGAATACTGTGTCTAGTTCTGGGCACCACAATTCAAGAAGGATATGGACAAGCTGGAATGTGTCCAGAGGAGAGCAAGAAAGCAACCCAAATGGTAAATGGTCCAGAAGTCATGCCCTATGAGGAGGAGCTTAGGGAATTGGGCATGTTTAGTCTGGAGAAGAGAAGGTTGAGAGGTGACATGATAGCCATGTTTAAATATTTGAAGGGAGGCCATACTGAGGATGGAGGAAGCTTGTTTTCTGGTGCTCCAGAGACTAGGACACGGAGCAATGGGTTCAAATTACAGGAAAAGAGATTCCACCTAAACATTAGGAAGAACTTCCTGGCAGTAAGAGCTGTTTGGCAGTGGACTGTGTTGCCTCATAGTGTGGCAGAGTCTCCTTCTCTGGAGATTTTAAAACCGAGGCTGGATGGTCATCTGTTGGGCCTACTTTGATTGTGTGTTTCTGCATGGCAGGGGGGTTGGACTAGATGGCCTTTGTTGTTTCTTCCAACTCTATGATTCTATGACCAATTACAATTAAGAAAAGTAGGATTCTTTGAATCTCTTTGGCTTTTCTTCGCAAACAAAGATTCAGGAAGGACTCATCCCGCGCTTTCTGCAAGTACACTGATGACTAAAAAGGCCAATCCGAGATAAACAAGTCCGGTTGCAGAAAGCACAGCAGAAGGTCTCCTTGGGTGATGTTTCTGGGTTGTGATTCTTTCTGCGTTGTCATTTCTCTTCAAGACTTGTTCGGCATGAGTTCTAAAATAAGGCTGCAGCATTGTGGATAGTGCGTCTCCATGCCTCCCAATGTGAGGCCAGGGCGGACCATTGTTGGTGATCAATTTGGCCAAGCCTGAGATGTTGTTTCAGGGAGTCCTTGTATCACTTTTTTGGAGTGCCCCTCTTACTCTGACCCATGGCGAGTTCACTAGAGTACTATTTTTGGAAGGCGATGGTCCTCCATCCTAGAAACGTGCCCTGCCCAGCACAGCTGTGTTCTGAATATAAAAGTGAAACAAACTGCTGAGACAAAATCCACTTGCTATAGAACCACGTAAACTGTGAGTTGAGGATTAATCAAAACAGAAAGAGAAGTGGACCAATGTGGATAAGGTTATTGTGACTCTTCAGGGCAGTGGGAAAGAGAGAGATGAAACTTTTGAGCCCGGCCATGTGCTTAATGGTACCGATGGAGTAGCTCTGGCCAGCAGCAGAGGGAGCTAAAGAAATGGAATTGACAGCACCAGAGCTTTGCAAAGGCACTGAAACACCAGCTAAATTTTTAAAAGAAGATCGAGCATCTCGGAGACACACACAGAGAGAGGGAGAAAGCAAAAGAGCTCTCCCCAATCCCCCCCACCCCAAAGGAGACAGATTTGCTGGGCCCAAAGAAATCCACCCAAGTTCAGTGCACAAGAACCAATTGCTTGGAAGCAGGAAATGTCCACTCCTTCCAGCAGCCTGGAAGATGCAGGGAAGCAGAGAGCCCGAGATGGCAAGATGAGACGAGAGGAAGGGGATGATCCACAACCCGAGGGGAAGAGATTGAAGCTGGGGAATGAAGGTGGAAACAGTGGGAAGGAAGAAGGAGAGGAAGGCGGTGGAGGAGGAGAGCAAGAAGGAAAGAGCGAGAAGATGTTTTGCACCGAGAGAGAGGAGTCTGGAACCCAGACAGAGGGAGAAGGCCAAACTGTAAGTAAAGATCTTTGCACTGGTGGTGTGTCTGTCTGGAAAGAGAGGCTAAAGGATGACTTTATGGGCATGCATGTATATATGTGTGTGTGTGGGCATGACCTGTCACAATGAGGTTGATCAGGTTTTGCCCAGTTGAGACATGAGGGACACTGTCCTTGTGGAACGAAGTAGAATTGTTGCCACCAAACCATCTCCCTCCTTCCTTGCCCATCACTGTTTTAAGAATTTGTAGAGTGCCAGGCAGACCTCCTTGGAAGCATGTTGCCAAGGGTCACTGCTCCCGCCAAGATTAAGTTTTCCTGTGTTTTACCTCTCATGGAAATGAAATCCTTGTTGGTCTGGGACAGCTGTTAACTGTTCATCAGTCTAGGCCTTTGGCTTGCTCCTGGACTAGGATAATTTGCAAATAAAGGAAGAGAAGCTTTTGGGATTGGTGGCAACTCTTAAATGGGAACGGACCCCTGCAGTATTTGGGGGTGGTTTTCAACAGGAAACACACACTGTTGAGTGTTGGGATGGGGGAATCCAGTTGAATTATTTTTGAACTCTTTGTGTGGTTTGGATCATCTGAGTTGCTTGGCACAGTTGGGTTGTTGTTATTATAATAATTCCTACTATGTGCTTTCAGTGGGTGTGGGGATGTAGCTGAAAGGCTGTAGAAAAGGAAGAAAGGGGTGAAAACAGATGGACTGCACCATGAAGTCCTTTCATCTCTTCTTCTGTGGAGCATGCAGGTGAACTTTTGCTTGGCTCTAGCGTGCTTGCTTTTTCCACCCGTGTAGGCATTAGCTGGGTGATTCCTACAAAGAGGGAAAAAGAGTTACTGAACTTTGATCCCTGCCTAAGTTTGCGGTGTCATCTCCTTTCAAAAGGCATTATCTTTAACCCTCCCCTGTGCCCCATGGATGCTTTCGTTTGAGTTGAGAGCTGTGTCCTCACTCAATAGGGAATCCATGAGTGATGTGTGCTTCAGCAGGTTTTACCAACAAAACAATGTGAAAGGCTGGGAGAGATCGTGAGAGAGACAGGTTATCCTACTGGCAGATTATTTCTCTGAATGCCACCGTTTGCTTGGTTGACAACATGCAATTAGTATTTAACGCATCACGGTGACAGCAAGTAGCAGGTGGGAAGCTTCCTTTAGCACTACTACGGCTTTCTGTTGGCTGTTTGTGTGTAATGTTTGAATGCTTTGGAGAACTCTGGTGCATGCTAGCGCCTGCACCATCCCACGGCAATTGAACAGATTTTCTTGCTAATGCAGATAAGGAATTAAAATAAGGAGACTGAAACCTTCCCATGATGTGTAATTTGATGGGGTTGGGAAGTCATAAAGCAAGTAAGGTCTTCAATAGATCTGAGGGAATGTCTAAAGCAGAATATTTGCTTCTGCCAGCGTAGTCGTTCCACTTGGGAATGGAAAGACACAGTCTCGATGAAAGTCAGTGAGTATTGCTGTGAAGAAAATGCACACCTCTCGTTCAGCATATATCCACTTGTGAAGCTTAGAGGGCACCTCTGAGAGTGGACACAAAACACAGGGGTATATGTTCAAATGCAAGTGGTTCAAATGTGCATGCCTGAAAAAATATGCAGAAGCACTCTTTAGGGATGAAGAATGTGGATCCCAATTTACTCCCCATGGCACTTTCTTCTGGCCCCACCAATTCATTTTTCTCCAATGGAGAATGACCTGAAAGTAGTCCAAACTGTCACTAAATGGTCACCAATGGGTTGGTGGTATTGGTCCTCTCTTCCAAACTCCTCAAATGAAACAAAAGACAACCCCTGAAGCACTGAGTAAGGCTCAAAACCAAAACCAGAAGTGGGATCACATCTCTTCTAGTTCACCCGTAATGCACTGTGCAGTCATAGAATCATAGAGTTGGAAGAGACCACAAGGACTATCTAGTCCAACCCCCTGCCATGCAGGAATACACAACCAAAGCACTCCCGACAGATGGCCATCCGGCCTCTGTTTAAAAACCTCCAAAGAAGGAGACTCCACCATACCCCCAGGCAGCACATTCCACTTCCGAACAGCTCTTACTGCCAGGAAGTTCTTCCTAATGTTTAGATGGAATCTCTTTTCCTGGAGTTTGAACCCATTGCTCCATGTCCTAGTCTCTGGAACAGCAGAAAACAAGCTTGTTCCATCCTCAGTATGACATCCCTTCAAATATTTAAACATAGCTATCTTGTCACCTCTTAACCTTCTCTTCTCCAGGCTAAACTTACCCAGCTCCCTAAGCCGCTCCTCATAGGGCATCATGGCTTCCAGACCTTTCACCATTGTGGTCCTCTGGGGCTGAGCCTGTTGTTGCAAATGGGCCACAGTACCAGCTGCACTCACCCATCCTTGCTTTCATCCCTGCGGAAAAGCCATGGAAAGCAAATGACTTGCAGAAAGAAATGCACTGATTAGGAAGGATTCATTAAAAAAGAAAGCGGGATACTTCTGGGGCAGGAAGAAACCACAAAGTCTCACAACATGATGAATCTTTCCTGCCACCTCATATCTTATCCTTCTATGGGAAAAGTCAGGAATAGTAATGGAGTGGCAAACTGCAGGTTGTGTTTTCATACTCACCAGAAACAGGTCTTTTGTAAAGCTAATGAGTCTTGTCTCCTCAAGAATGAGCCATCTCAAAATACATGGCATCACAACAGGGAGACTTCCATAACAAGACACCATTGCAGGGAAAATCCATTCCCTCTCCAGTTCTTTTAGGGATGATAGTTCATCTCAGAGGGAATGGGGAGTCTTAGAGAGATGGCAGATGATGTCTTAGTCCTGGCTAATCAAGAACCCCCAAGGTTTCAACCCTGGGAACTCTGAATTCACAATATCATTGGCAGGAAAATGAACCTGGGATTCATGCAAAGCATGCATGCTGGTCATGTTTTTAATTTTAATTTCATTTAATCAATATCCTGCCTTTCTACCAATTTGGGACTCAAGGTAGCTTACAACATAAGTTAAAATGAGACATACAATATGAAGCTAAAAAACCAAGGAAACAATTGTATTTAAAGCATTCATTTTCAACAAAAAGCAGTTGAGGCATACTCATGCATACTCAAAAATATATTGCACACTGCAGCCAATAGAGCATCTGTGGGGGGCAATTAACAATCACAGGCCTGGGTAAAGAAAATGGATTTTCCTGATGGTGGAAAGAGAGCAGAGGAGGGGACAATCAAGACCTACAAGGGAGGGAATTCCACAGCCTGGGAGCAGCCACTGATAAGGCTCTGCCTTGTGTTCTCACCAAACATGCCTGTGATGATGGCGAGACCAACAGAAGGTCCTCCCTTAAGGATCTGAAGACTTGGGCAGGCTCATATTGGGAGATTCGGGGTGCATCCACACTACACAAATCATCCAGTTTGAAAGTGGATTATTTGCCATGGCTCCTTCCTGTGGAATCCTGGGATTTGTGGTTCAGTGAGGCACCAGCACTCTTTGGTAGAGAAGGCTAAAGACCTTGCAAAACTACAGATCCCAGGATTCCATAGGAAGGAGCCATGGGTCATAATCAAGTTCCAAACTGGATTAATTGTGTAGTGTGGATGACGCCACAATCTTTCAAACAGTCTTCATCCAAGCAACACAGGGCTTTTATAAACCCATCACAATGATCATCAGCTTGTTTGGAGTCATTCCTCTATGGCCAAAATGTTCAGAAGATTTTGAGTGTTGTTTTTCCTATTTGTTTCTACACTTGTGCAAAAGGGCTGTACTGGAGTCCCCTGGGAAATAGTGGAACAGAATCCATTCAATGGGCTGTCCCTTTTTATTATTATTATTTTTATGAAGGAAAGAATAATCTTTTCAACTGGCTTAATGGCCTCAGAAGTCCAGGCAATCAATGGCTACACTCTAGAAAGATTCCTTAATAGACCATAATGATTTCTATTAAAGGAGTACATTAAAAAAATTATAGCTTTTATTGGACTGATTGTAAAAGAAGATTCCATGCTGTATACACTTTTAAAAAGAAAGAAAAGTTTATTGCATTATAACTTCTGACTCAGCAGATCGTCTTGGAAACAGGGGAAAAGCTACAGCTGTATAGCTGTATAGATAAACATGTTTTGAAACCCCACCCCAGTTCAAAACCTCCCATTGATTCATTCCTGAAAAAGTAAACACAAGGGATTGTATTCTGTTTGGTGTAGGGCCCGTGTGTTGAATAATCCCCATAGTAGGTATGTAATAAAATGCACAGATATAGGATGGGAAACACCTGGCCTGATGGCAGTACAAGCAAAAGGGATCTAGGAGTCTTAGTGGACCACAAGCTGAACATGAGCCAGCAGTGTGATGCGGCAGCTAAAAAAGCCAGTGCGATTCTAGGCTGCATCAATAGGAGTATAGTGTCTAGATCAAGGGAAGCAATAGTGCCACTCTATTCTGCTTTGGTCAGATCACATCTGGGATACTGTGTCCAGTTCTGGGCACCACAATTCAAGAAGGATGTCGATAAGCTGGAATGTGGCAATAGTGGGGGGAAGGGAGGGGAAGAAGGGAACTTACCTTCCCTGTCCCTTCCCCTGGGAAGGCTCCTGTTGCTGCATCGGTGATCGCAGGGGCCAACGGAGGGGGGGAGGAGAGGACTGGCCTCATCCCCTTCCCCCTTTGCTCCCGCAATTGCCAATGTGGCAGGGCCATGGGCAAAAGGGGCAAAGAAGCAAACTGGCCACGTCCCCCCTTTGCCCCCACAATCACCACTGTTGTGGGACCATGGCGGGGGTGAAGGGGAAAAGGGGCGGAGGAGCAAACTCACCCCCCTTCCTCCCAGGATGCCCCCTGGGTTGGCGTTCGCTATTATCCGCAGGCTTCTCCAGAACTACTCCCCTGTGGATGCAGGGGTGCTACTGTATTGAAACATGGCTATCATGTCCCCTCTTCACCTTCTCTTCCCCAGGCTAAACATATCTAGCTGCATAAGCTGCTCTTCATAGGGCATAATGGCTTCCAGACCTCCCACCATTTTGGGTTGCCCTCCTCTGGACTCGTTCCAGCTTGTCCATATCCTTTTGGAATTCTGGTGCCCAGAACTGGACACAGTATTCCAGGTGAGGTCTGACCAAAGTGGAATAGAGTGGCACGGTTATTTCCCTTGATCTATACACTATACTTCTATCAATACAGCCTAGAATCGCATTAGCTATTTTAGCTGCTGCTAAATTATGTGTGGTTTTCTTTGAAAACAGCATTGTCAAAGAATTACAGCTCTAAAAGCACCTGGACTGATTCTTGGAGGACAAGGCTATCAATGCCTTATCCTTTTGATGCAGATACACTCCGGTCATGACCAGAAGAAGTATTCCTCTGAAGATCGTTTGCTGGGGTGTATAAGTCAGATGGCACTATTGATCTTAGGTCTTGCTTGTCTGGTTCTCATAGGCAACTGGCTGGCACCT
Organism: Gambelia wislizenii; assembly: GCA_030847615.1. Classification (NCBI taxonomy): domain Eukaryota; kingdom Metazoa; phylum Chordata; class Lepidosauria; order Squamata; family Crotaphytidae; genus Gambelia; species Gambelia wislizenii. Next base: position 27,844,454 of record JAUMIR010000012.1, on the reverse strand, counting down.
GTGTGAACAGAATGCTGGGCTAGCTAACTCTTTGGTCTGATCCTGCATGTTTCTCTTTATGTTCTATGGATATCCTATGGGCCAACATATTTTGGGGAACTGTGCTCCAGCTCTTGGCTGCAAGTCATCCATGCCTTTTTCCTCTTTTTATTCCCTTGCTCAGTTGGACAAGAGCTGTATCTAATGTTTAGCTTTAGTATAGTCAGTATATCGTTTTCTTTTCATTTAGGTCCAGAGATTTCATTCCAGGCGTATGATGGGGAGGAACACTTGTGCACTTTCTGGGTTACATTTAGAGAAAGTTGAAATAAGAAGGACCCTGTGAAAAGGGCTGATTGATTTCCTGCCAATTTAGGCTTCTTCATAGCAAGTACATTTTCTGTTCTTCTTCTGGCTGAGTGTTAAAAATATCAAGAAAAGGGACTTTCTCTGCTTCCTTTGGGAAGCTGGGCCACACAACTTAATCATTCTTGCTGTCCTATTTTACATTCCTTACAGTGTCGTTTATTTTAAAGGTGAGGCGCAACGACCATGCAAGCCATCTCAAATAAACACAGGAGCCATTTCACTTGTTTAAAATACATACAGACACACTCAAACACACTTGTTCCTCAAATGTTAAAGGGACACTCTTCATAGGATAGGGTTGGCGTGGAGCATTGGGTTCAAACTACAGGAAAAGAGATTCCACCGAAACATTAGGAAGAACTTCCTGATGGTAAGAGCTGTTTGGAAGTGGAATACACTTTCTTGGAGTGTGGTGGAGTCTCCTTCTTTGGGGTTTTTTAAATAGAGGCTGGATCTGTTGGGAATGCTTTGATTATGTCTTCCTGCATGGCAGGGGGTTGGACTAGATGGCCCTTGTGGTCTCTTCCAACTCTATGATACTATGATTTCCGTGTTCAATGGAGGCAGAGCCCTGAGAGATCTTTCAGCACCATGGACAGAGTCTGATCCCTCCCAGCAGCTTCCAACTCCTATACAAAAAGCAAAGACAAGACCAGAGTTTTGTCATCCAGGACAGCAAGAAGAACAAAAATCCCCCAAACAACCAAAAGAGACCAAAAAATATTTGTCACATTTTGAGGAGATTTTGAAAAGCTTCCATGCAGTTTTATGCCCTTTTGGTTGGCTTAATCAGGCTAATATGGATTGTCGAATATGTCAATGTGCATTGCTTAATCTCTGATGGGTGGCGTGAAAAGATACTCCTCCTCCTCTTCCTTGTCTCAGCCCTGGGACTCAGGGCATCTTGCAAAAATTAAAATGGATACAGCCTAAAAGCTCCCATCAATTACTGTATACAGAAGTCAAACTGTAATTAAACTACCAATAAAATTAAAAGCAATTTTAGAAGCATTAGCCATTAAATGTCAAGAATCATAGAATCATAGAATTGCAGAGTTGGAAGAGACCACGAGGGCCATCCAGTCCAACCCCCTGCCATGCAGGAAATCACGATCAAAGCATCCCCGACAGATGGCCATCCAGCCTCTGTTTAAAGACCTCCAAGGAAGGAGACCCCACCACGCTCCGAGGGAGTGCGTTCCACTGCCGAACAGCTCTTACTGTCAAAAAGTTCCTCCAAATGTTGAGGTGGAATCTCTATTCTTGGAGCTTGCATCCATTGCTCCGTGTTCCAGTCTCTGGAGCAGCAGAAAACAAGCTTGCTCCATCCTCAATGTGACACCCCTTCAAATACTTAAACAAGGCTATGGGGAATTGTTGTTGTTGTTTGGCTTCAAGTTGTTTATGACTTACAGCAACCCTAAAGTGAACCTATAGTATCATGGGGCTTTCTTGGCAATATTTGTTCAGAGCAGGTTTGCTTTTTTCTCCCTCCAAGGCAGAGAGAGTATGACCATACAGCACATTATTAAGAGGCCTTCTCCCATGCACAATCAGGCCTGTTGAAATAAACCCAAAGGCCTGTTGAGGAAACAAAAACCTTCATTGGATACTGGAAGCATGTTATGGAGGGTCCCAGTCAAGCCCTTCTAGGAAGGGAGCAACCACTGGGAAGGTCGTCTCCTGTGCTCCTACCAGATATACCTACAAGGATGGATGGGAATAGGGAGGAGGATCCTGTTGGAGATCTCAAAACTTGGGCAAGTTCGTATGGTGTGCTCTCTGTGGTAAGACTACACACCAAGCTCTGCTAGCACAAGATCATAGAGTCTTAAAGAATCTGCTGGACTGACCTAGACTCTGTTTGCTGGTCCTGAACCTTATGTATTGGACATTGCTTGTGGACTTGGGTTTTTGCTTGTAAAATAAGTGTCTGACTTCACGCTGCCTTGATTCCTTTGCCTGTAATTAGCTTGACTGTGCTGTGCCTCTGCTATCAGCTGTGTAGTAATCAGCCTTTGGCTGGTTGCCCAGATGTTGTTTGGACCACACTGGATCTTGACTTGTGTTGTGATATCAAGAGAGTTCATGTCCTACCACACCCCTTCAGCATGGCTGGCTGCTAAAATCTTCAGAGACCTAGAGGTGGGGAAACAGTGCATGAGTTCAACCACCCAATCAGTGTGCAGGTAGTCCCAACTGTTCCAGATACAGCAGGGCTTGGGAACTGGTAGCCCTCTAGTTATTGTTGGCCAAGATCAGACAATGGTGGCAGATCATGGGAGGAGGTGTTCATTGACACCTGAAGCATCACATGCTTCTTAGCTTTGAGGCAAGGACTTCCTGGCATCCTGGACTATATTCTTCTGTATCATTAGCAGTGAACAATATGGAGGGGCTTCCCCTGGGGAAGATTTTTACAGGCAGCTTCCCTTGTATCTGTTTCCAAACATTTATAAAAAAAAATTGCGGTCTTCAATAACTGTTTCCCCTAAGATGCGCCATTGCGCTAGACAAAAGCTGCAAACATTATGCAGATGGCTGGAAATCGCTTTTCTGCCTCACCATGGTGGACTCGTTCTTTTCTCAAATGAACCAGAGGAGATGGAAAATAGAAATTCTTTTGCGATGCATGAATGTATTCAGAGTCAATTCCAGGGGTGTCCTTTTCATGCGGGCAGATGCATAAGAAGCTCGCGCTGAAAGGCAGCAATTACAGTATTGTTCAAAAGTGCTGAGCAAGACGTTAACTGGTCACTTTGATCGTGTTCTGTCATTTCTCATTAAAAAAAAAAACCCCATAACAACAAACCTCTGGAAAGAATCTCTGTATGGTTGAAAAGCGAACAAAGTATTAAAATCTTTACTGCAAGGTTTCTGGGGCTCTCAGTGAAGGCTGCTGATTAAACATCTAGCAGAGGACAAGATACATCTTGGAGGCTGCATCCATGCATGGCTTGGTGGTGTGTAGTACAGTAGGACTCCCTTATCCACTAGGAATTGATTCTGGGGGGCCCATGGGTACCGAAAACCGTGGATAATAGCAAATGCCATTGAAAATAATGGGACTTCTGGTTTAAAATACCATAGAGTTGCCTTGGAGGACCTAGAAAACATCTAGAGAGGTCATATTTTCTAGGAAGACTCTATGGTAGGTGTGCTGTTTTGTGTCCGTTGGATAATTGAATCAGTGGATAATGAATCGGTGGATACGGGGGTCCTACTGTAGTTCTGCTGGCAGAATTATGCTGTGTCGAGCCATTTACCACTCCTGAATGACTCTGCTACGTAAATAAGATCGTTATGTGATACAGAATTGCTGCCAGCATTTATTGGCTGCAATACAATATCCCCTCCACAAGCATAAATATCTGCACGTGGACTTACGTCTTGCCTGCATGGGCCAAAAACGTTGTACTCACCCCAAATCTAGAGCTGGCAGTCTGGATGGCATATGGATACTTTTGGGGTAGGGTCTGCACTTTCTGGCCCTTAACCTGACTTGGCCCCACACTGTTCAGTGTTTGCATGAAACCCCAGAGTGGCTCCAGGGTCTGTTGGCATGTGGATAGCTGTATCAGGCCAGAGCGACCCAGCTGTCCACATGGTCATGCACCCAGCACATTGGACCCACTGGCCCATCATCCCTGGTTGTCACCACTGCTACCTCACCTGTTGGCCCAGAAGCTCTATCTGAGAGCCTGGCGTCTCCTGTCACTGCTGGTGAGGTAAGCAGAGGGTGCTGTGCCATGTGCTAGGCAAAGAGTGGGTCACTTGTTCCGTAAGCGACTGGTGCATACAGGGCCTTACGCTGTGTGAGTGCTATGCAGCTCCATAGCAACATTATGCAGCACATGTCAGCGACTAGGTGCCATTGAGCAATGCACAATACATGATATGCAATCTGAATGCAAAGTGTAGAATTACACAGCCACAATGCACATTATAGGATGCTCAATCACAATGCAAAGTACAGGACACGCAATCACGGCACAATGCACAAGTTGCAAAGACAAGGTACAGTGGAACATGCTCTCTGCACAACTCTGCTTCTGCTGGTATCAGCAGAATATGTCTACTGCACCATGGAGACATTTCAGCCCCACATGCGTAGCATGACTTACACGTGCAGAATTTTGGCCATAGTGTACCCTGCTGTACAACCGGGAAGGCTCTCAAAATCATGTACTCTTTTTAAAAGATAAGATAGTTCCTGCCATCAGGTTTACAATGTAAAGGAACTGAACGGGAAAGGGAGAAAGGGTGGGGAGGGGAAAGGAAGAGAGGATGGGGAGGGAAAAGAAGGGAAATGGACATGTTAGGAGGTGACATTTAAAAATGTCACAAGGTGAATTTAAATAAGAGTAATCATCCCCCCCCACCCTCCACCATCAGCATGTTGTGAATGACTCTGAAATCATTGGGGCTTTTTGGGTTGGGGGAAAACTCCAATACCTTTGGTTAAAAAAATAGGTGAGGGTAAAATTCAAGTAGTAGAGCATTGTTCACCTTTGATGCATAAGCTATTTAATTTGATTTTCAGTTGGCCATTTCAGATGGGAGCATTTGCTCTACTGTTATTCACACCCTCCCCAGCCTTAGGGTTATGGCAGACTCTGTGCATAAACAAATAAGACGATTGCTTGATGATGTGATGAAATTACTCAGTCATGGCTGTGATTGCAGGTACATGCAAGAAATGCTTTTAATTTGCCATGAATTAGGAATAAGCTGCCGTGTGTTTGCAAATATATCATTCCAGCTGGAATATCATACAGTCTAACATAAGTGCTGTTGTTATTACCATTGCCTGGTAGTTAGAGGGAAAGAAACAAGGATTGTGGAATGCTTTCTAACTGCAGAGGAAGATCTAGTGCTGTTGTCCTTGTGTGCAAATCTTGCCTTATGTTGTCACATACAGGATTCTAACCTATCACTCACTAACACTCCTGACTGGAGGTCTCTGTTCTCTGTGATAAGAGGATTCTAGTTTTCCATTCCTTATAGTTGGGACAATTTTTTTTATTCCAGTTGTTTCTTTTAAAATTGCAATTTCTCCCTTCCTCCAAAAATACATGGCAATTATGTGCAGCTCAGACTGGCATCCTGTTGGTGTTTTTGTTGTTGATGTTGTTGCTATGGGTCTTCAAGTTAACACTGGATTATGGTGAAGCTATGCTGTGCTCTAGCCTCCAAGGGAAGAAAGAACAGCCAGGCATAGGACAAAGAACCCTCAGTCATGTTCCAAAGTGCCATTTCCAAGTGCCTTGCTGGTGCAGTGGTTAAATGCCAGTAATGCAAGCCACAAGGTTATAAGTTTGATCCTAAGGACTCCAAGGTTGACCCAGCCTTCCATTCTTCCATCGGTCAGTAAAATGAGTACCCAGCTTGTTGGGGGCAGTTAGCTAAAAAACATTGTAAACCACTTAGGGTGTGCTTTGGCACTGATAAACGGTATATAAATATCAATGCTATTGCTATTGCTCAGGCCTCTGAAGGAGAGAAGAGTAGTCAGTCATAGCTCCCTCCATGCCTTGGACCAGTGCCCAAACTGCAGCAATTTTCATCACCTAACCCTCCAAAGCACCCCACCCCACCCCACCCCAAACTTGCCAAAACTATAGGAAACAGAAAGAAAAAAAAATCACCCCCAATCTACCCAAGTGGCCGCTAGAAATGACATTGTGTCACTTTGAGCATGCTGAAACATGCTGGTGTGGCCCACCGGGTGGGCACATGATGGGAACATGGCTCCTATCCTTTGCCCAGTTGCTCACATCTAGCTTTGTCCATTGGTGTTGAATGGCTGTTCGGTGCAGCCCTGGAGAGCCCTTGAGGGATTGAACAAAATGTCATTGATTATTGATTGAAATGTGGTGCTCCACTGTCTAATTTTCAGCCAGTTGTCATGGGAGTTAATTAATAAAGGTCACTTAAAGCTTTGGATGTCAATGAGAAGTGGCAGGAGGGAAGGAGAGCTCTTGCTCAGGCTGTGAATGGCAGGGCACTGAAATTCACACGATGAACTTCCCAAAGGCGGAAAAGTACTAGCAGCAATAGGCGAGAATGTTTGGCCTTTATACTAACACAATGCAGGGGGCTAGTCTTGTGAGTTTATGGCTATTAAACTCTTCTGGATGCGCATGGTGAGGCAGAAGGAAAAATATACATTAATGGTTTTGTTGTTGTCATTTCTGTTGTGTGCCTTCAAGTTGTTTCCAACTTGTGGTGACCCTAAGGTGACTGGTTCCAGTTAAAGTAGACCTATTGATGCAAGGGATTTGCATATCTGTTGCCTAACCTTTCAGTAATTGATTCAATAGGACTGAAATTGGATGCAAGTCTCTGGTCTTATCCACACCAGTTCCCTGCCATGTAATCACCCACTTAACTATATAAGTGTAAATGTGCATGATGCAAACATAATGTAGGGTCTTGGCTCACTTTTTAAAAATCTTAAATTACTTCCTTTACATAAATGAAGGCTTTTGAAAGTTCAGAAAGTTCTGTTTAAAAATAAAACCTTCAACCATCTGTTCCGGTCAAATTCAAGAGGGACAGCTATTCCTGGTAGGGTAAGGACATGTTATACCTCTCTGCCATAGAATCATAGGATCATAGATTTGGAAGAGACCTCAAGGGTCATCCAGTCCAACCCCCTGCCATGCAGGAATACACAATCAAATAATTCCCAACAGATGGCCATCCAGCCTCTCTTTAAAAACCTCCAAAGAAGGAGACTCCACCACACTACAAGGCAGTGCAGTCAACTCTTGAACAGCTCTTACTGGCAGGAAGTTCTTCCTAATGCTTAGGTGGAATCTCTTTTCCTGTAATGAAGGTTTCAAAGAAGAGGAGCTTCTCAGGGAAAAAAAGGTGGTGACCCAATGTAGCATGACAAACTTGGTTTGAATATACAGGTTGACTCCTCTCATAGCCATGAATTTGGTATCCACAGTTTCACTTATCCATGTCCAAAAAGATATGTTCTCTCTAAGCATTTCTAGGTCCTCCAATGTGCTTCTATGGTCAACTTTTGGCATTTGTTTCATTGAAAATAATAGGGTTCCCTATTATCCATGGTTTCAGGTATCCGTGGTGGTTCTTGGAATATATCCCCTGAAGATACAGGGGTCAATTTGCACAGGATTTTCAAGAGATCCAACTTTTAAGAGCCAAGCACTCAAAAGCTGGGGGCTGGACTAGGGAAAATCTACCAATTTTGCTTCCTCCCCACATTTAGGCTTTCAAATCCTGTCCTATTGATGAAGAACTGTATGAATGTTGATCCATTCTTATTAAAAAATGACCCAAAGCATGTTGTCACTCATTCCTTTCTCTGTGGGCTGGGATTTGCTTGCAGACCAGTGCTTAAAATGATGGTCACAGCCCTCATTCAATTTGGATGGATTGATTTAGCCTTTGCATGCTAGAGCTGTTCTTTGACTTTGCTTGAGATGAACAATTTGACCATACTTTTTCTTGGCTTGAAGTGCTATAATAGATATAAATGGCTGTGTACCAGCTTTACATGGGTTTTGATTATCTTGTTTTACTAGTTGAGATGTGCTGTATATTCAATGCTAATCAGGTTAGCTCGTTTCCAGCGAAGATCGTTTTGGTCTTTTTCAAAATTAAACACTTTAATCACAATAAATGTAATTTGATTTTGATATGTATGATTCATAACGGTTGCTGCATTGTGATTAGATTACTCTATGGCGGGTTGGACAGTAATGAAATTGACCATATGTGTTTTCATCGATTTCAGTCCACGAATGAAGTTGTGTCTGCTTTGAAATACTGAGCGGATTTTGATTTAGAACATAGGTGGGAGTCGTGTAGCTGTCTGGACGTCATTGGACTGGACTTCTGAGCATCCCTAGTCAAACACAGCCGATAGTGATGCATGCTGGGAATCACAGGCCAACAACATCGGGAAGGCTACACAGAATAATAGAATCATAAAGTTGGAAGAGACCACAAAGGCTATCTAGTCCAACCTCCTGCCTTGCAGGAATACTCAAACCACAAGAAAGAGATTCCACCTAGACATTAGGAAGACCTTCCTGACAGTAAGAGCTGTTTGGAAGTGGAATACAGTCTCCTTCTTTGGAGGTTTTTAAGCAGAGGCTGGATGGCCATCTGTCAGGAATGCTTTGATTGTATATTCCTGCATGGCAGGGGGTTGGACTGGATGACCCTTCTGGTCTCTCCCAACTCTATGATTCTATGCAGCCACAAAGTCATGTATCCATGAAGTCCCCTTTCCCGCAGACATGGCTCAGCAGGGACCGATTGGACGTCACAGTTGAAGAGTTCTCCTATGAAGTGGGGACAAGTCCTGTAAACTTGAAACTTCTCCATTTCAACAATGCAATGATACTACTTAACTTTGTGTTGGGCGATTAGGCTTCATGTGCTTAATTAAGGTTTGTGGAGCATTGTGTTTCTCTGAGGAAGGACGTGCCAATGGGGAGGATGGTTGGGAGTACAACAAGGTGAATCTTTCCCCCATCTTTCTGTCCAATCTGGAGGCTGGCTTGAGGGTCATGTTAAATATAACTTGTCCTGATAGGAATCATCAATAAACCTTCTAAAGAATGAGGGAAATGCCCTCCATTGCATTCCTTTAGCATCTGTCTCACCTTGCAGTGTGTTCTTTTCTCTTTAGTGAAACTATACAGTAAAGACAGTGACGGAGTTCCCAGGAGTGAAGCTCAGAAAAACATTTTCCTATTGAGTCAATACTTATTGCAAAAGAGGTTCAAATTTCAGCAAAGATGGATCAAGAACCAAAGGAAGCAAGGTTTGAAATCTGATGTTGAACTTTGGCCAAGGTCTGCCTATATTGATCTAGGGTGCCTCTATACTGTAGCAATAATGTGTTTGACACCATTTTAAGGGTGTCAGCTCCGTCCTATGGAATCCTGGGAGCCCTGGTGGCACAATGGTTGAATGCCAGTACTACAAGTCACAATGTTATGAGTTCAATCCCAGAGGGCTCCAAGGTTGACTCAGCCTTCCATCCTTCCATAACTTGGAAAAATAAATACCCAGCTTCTTGGGGGCAAATAGCTAAACCACTTAGGGAGTGCTTTGGCACTGATTAGCGGTACAGAAATATCAATGCTATTGCTATTGCTAATCCTGGGATTTGTAGTTTTACAAGCTCTTTAGCCTTCTCTGCAAAAGAGAGCTGGTGCTGCACAAAACTACCAATCCCAGGATTCTATAGGATGGAACCATGGCAGTCAAAGTGGTATCAAACTTCATTATTTCTACAGTGTAGAGGCACCCCATTTACCATACTCCTATCCCATTTTTCAGTCAATTATTTTTCCAAAGCAGCTCACATGAATAAATCAAAGAACTCTGCCTTGCCTTTATGTGGTAAGCAGCTGTTGTGATGGATTTTTCTTTTTTCTTAGAAAAAACACAAAAGCAAATGGTGACCATTTTGGAATCAGGAGAATGAGTCATTTGTTGCAGAGGGAATAAAAAAGAGGGAATACCTAGTAGTATGAAAACTATTTGGTGTTGTCCTTTTCGTATTCTTCCTCTGCAATGCGTTGGGGTTTGTGGGTAGTGTTGTGTCAAGAGGCCTCGAGTTCTTTGAAGTCAATAACATAGAGTCATTAGATGCTTAAATAATGCTGCATTTATCATTTTTGCCAACCATTCTTGCCTTCCCTAGGTTCCGGTTTCCTCCCCAATTCTTAGACCCCCATTTTGTGACATTTCTTCCCCATGGAGAGTGAAGAGACGGGTACTCAAGTGTACAGTTTCGTCACTGGCATGGTGCGGACCCCCCTCCCCAGCATCAACCAGGCTTCAACTAATGACATGACAATGAAAATTAGATGGAGGGTAATAAGAGAGTTCTTACTATGCATTTGTTACAGGTCAAATACACAATCAAGGAGATTTTCAGACAGGCAAAAATCTCCCCTTGCCGCGCGAGCAGCCTCCCGAAACTGCTGCGCGGCAAGGGTCTTTTTCGGACCGCGCTGTGCCTGTGGCGAAACCGTCCGTGTCACTTCCGTGAAGCTTGGGACGGCTCCGCGCCATATTTCAATCACGGAGGCTGCCCGTGCTTGAAATATGACGCGGAGCCGTCCCAAGCTTCACGGAAGTGACACGGACGGTTTCGCCACAGGCACAGCGCGGTCCGAAAAAGACCCTTGCCGCGCAGCAGTTTCGGGAGGCTGCTCGCGCGGCAAGGGGAGATTTTTGCCTGTCTGAAAATCTCCCATGTTTGCTTTTTTTTTTTTCAACCACAGGGCAGACTAAATGAGTGATAATTACGTTTGGATTGCTTAAGTGGGTTTAAAGTGCCATGGCAGAACATCAAATGGCGATGTAGTTACATACCAATAAAGATTTATTGTCATTAAAGCATAGCCCTTGCAAGCCATCTGCCAATGTTCAGACTCTAAATATAGAGTGATTTCCTTGTTCTTTTTTTGCTTATGTAGCATTTGGTACATTTACTTTTTTCCACCCTCCCTTGCCCCGGATCAGCCTTACTTGCTGCTTGAATATGAAATCGTAGTATCTCTTCATCAGTATTGTTGGAGTTGGGGACAAAAAAGAAATTTGCATCAACAGTTTTTTTAAAAAAGAGAATTAATTTATCCAGTTCATGCTCTGTGAGGTTATTAATGAAACCATGTTCATAGCCTTCCATTTCTGATATGAGACATCCATGAGGATCAGATGATTAGAATCATAGAATCATGGAGTTGGAAAAGACCCCAAGGGCCATCTAGTCCAACCCCCTGCCATGCAGAAATACAGAATCAAAGCTCCCCCTCCAACAGAGTCATCCAGCCTCTGTTTAAAAACCTCCAAAGAAGGAGACTCCACCACACTCCGAGGCAGTGTATTCCACTTCCGAACAGTTCTTACTGTCAGGAAGTTCTTCCTAATGTTTAGGTGGAATCTCCTTTCCTGTAGTTTGAGCTCATTGCTCCGTGTCTTAGTCTCTGGAGCAGCAGAAAACAAGTTTGCTCCATCCCCACTATGACATCCCTTCAAATATTTAAACATAGCTATCATCATCATCATTGGGAAACAGTGGAGTCAGTCACCAGCTGCATCTGCCAAGAAAGGTGTGTTTTTGTCCGTCCCACAGAGAATGCAACATAGCCAGTGCCATTAGATTTTCATTTTTAACGGCAGCTCTTCAAAACTAGAAGGCCTCTCTGGAATTGATTGTTCCATGGCAAAGCAAACAAGGCATCAGCCATGTAATAAAAGTAAAAGCTTGGATTCATGTTCCTTAATTACTTGGAGAGTGTACGCGCTTCGCAGGTAAGGCTGCCCCTGAGGCAGTGAAGGCAAGTCTGGATTTTTCTTTTTCTTTTTCTTTTTGGCAGCTATGGCCTCCAACTCTTGGAGAAGGTTGAGAGGTGAACACCAGCTCAGTTGACTGGAAGATGCCATCTCCTCCCTCTGCAGAAATGGAAGACACAAAAATAATCTGAAAGAAATATCTCAACACATTTTAATCACTTTAATCATCTGCCCTTTGAAGCCTAGATCAAACAATATGAAAGCTGCAATCATATGCTCGCTTTCCTGGGAGTAAATATTGTTGAGTTCAAATGATGGATTTCTAAATGGACAAAAGTGCATTATACCTATAGAAAGCCAGCATGGGGTAGTGGTTTGAGTTTTGGACTAGGATTCTGGGAGACCAAGGTTCAAATCCTTGCTTGATGATAGAAATTGGCTGGGGGACCATGGGCAAGTCACACTCTCTCAGTGTCAGAAGAAAGCCTTGATAAATCTTGCTGAGAAAACCCTGTGGTAGGGTTATCATAAGTCTGAAATGACTTGGAGACACAGAGCAACACCAACAGTAAACATATTTATAGAGGTTGAGTTCCTACATTGTGCTTGTGTGGTGTAACTATTATGTGTTCCTGCATGGCAGGGGGTTGGACTAGATGGCCTTTGTGGTCTCTTCCAACTCTATGATTCTAGCTGGAGTTCCTGCATTGAGCAGGGTGAGGGAGGGGGTTGAACTTGGTGGCCTATTGGGATCCTTCCAACTCTTTGATTCTGTTTTATGATTCTGTGAAAGAGAGCAGGGGACTGTTACTTGTCTGAGCTCTGAGGTAAACCAAATTCTCCCCTGTTTGGGACAAGCTGACTGCAAGAGTGCCGGAGCTGGTAAAAATCTTGCAGTAAGACCCTGGGCCAGGCCAGCCTTCCCTTCAAGGAGAATTCATTACTGTAAAGTCAGGTTATATCACAGTTGCATTAAGCATTATTGATGGTCCAGTGAAGGGAAAACAAGACATTTATTACATTCTTGGCTCCGATGCATCTCCTTTGCTGCTCAGCTTCTTCCCGTTTCTATTGTGACACCGAGGTTTTGTTAAGTGGCTGGTTGTTTCCTTGAGGATATACATGCAAGGGGGAAATGGGCAAAACCACCAAGTAGGGCTCGCTCATGATATGGTCATAATGCTAAAGATGCTCGAGGCAGTTAGAGTGGGTGGGTGGTGGTGGAGAGGATAGGTCTCTCTTTAGGAAAGAGCTGCATGTGGCAAGAAAGAAGGTCTATGGAGGGATACTTGTGGTCTATGAATCTCATGGACACCTGCCAGTAGGGACAGATTTCTGGAGCTGATGGGAGTTGTAGTCCAAATCATTGTGAAGATGTTGTAGGATTCCTCTTCCCCTTTGGAAGCCAACCAGCATGCTTTTAACTCCCTCCCAGACTGAATGCCCTGCTAATGCACCAATTTCTTTAAAAAATTAAAAATAGTACCAGTGACTGTAGAAATATGACAGAATAGCCATTGGAATGATGTTGGCATGGATGCAATATAATGCAAACAACCCACCCTGTGCACATAATCGAGATTTCCTCACGTTGTTGGCTGAAATCTGTTGTCAAGAAGATGGAGCATAACTTTGTGATCATGGTACAGATTGAATATCTCTTATCTGGAAATCTGAAAGGTCAGGGACTGCAGCAGCATCAGAAACTGGAATTGGTCCAAAAGCAGAACCCATATAGGGAACAGGAGGGAATGGCGGTGGCTCGCTTGGGACTGCCTGCACCTGCCTGCGTGTGTGCTGCTTGTAAAGTCAATCAGCTGGCTTAGTGACTTTCCACCCCTCTCAGCTGGCTTTTCAAGCAGTAGGCATGTGTGTGGTCAGTTTCAACCAAGCATCCTTAGTCAAGAACTATTGAAAGAGTGGATTCCTCATCGAATGAAGGGAACTTGTCCTTAATTTGCAAGCATTGCAAGAGTGAGTCATCAGATAACCAGCCATTGAAAGGTGGGGGCTTCCTGTAATATAGAAGATTATCAGATGTGGGGGAATGCACCAAAAAATAGCATTCCCAACCATGTCAGAAGATTGCTAGAAGAACAGAAAGGGCGACCTTACCAGACACCGCATCCTTCAGTTGTTCCCGGGCATAGCACTGCTGCAGATGAGGCTTTCCTTTTGCATTGACGGGGACAAGCCGCCAATAAAAAAAGATGCCTTACTGATGCCCACACTATGCCCCCGGAACACTGGAGCATGACGTTGTCCGATAAGGTCATCCCTTCTAGTGATCTTTTGACGTGGTTTTTGCTGTGTCTGATACTCTCCATAGTTTCAGAAACCGATTGTGGCTACAAAACAGAACCTTTTTCTGGTGAACTGGGAATCTTTGAGTGAAGGATAGATGCATGCACCTTATCTCTTTTGTGAGTGCATAGACTTAACAATGGTTCTCTCTTAAGCCTTCAGCCCTCCAGATATTGTTGGATTTAACTTCCCAGAAGCCCAACCAAGGCACAGACATTGAAGGACTGGCAGCAGTTGGAAGGGGTACAAGAGGGAATCATCCAACTGAGAACCTGTGAGGAGGCATGTGGGTTTAATGTGATTGAGAAAATGTCATGGATTTTAAAGAGACACAGAACAGTCAAAAAGTACTAGGCAACAGGAGTGAAAAACAATGTAATTTGAGCATTGGACAAGGGCTGCTGCCACACTGCAGAAATAATGCAGATTGACATTGCTTTAACTATCCTGGCTCCTTCCTATGGATTCCTAGGATTTGTAGCTTGTCGTTGCACCAGAGCTCTCTGACAGAGAAGGCTAAATATCTCACAAAACTACAGATCCCAGAATTCCACAGCATTGAGCCATGGTGGTGTAAGTGGTGTCAAACTGGATTATTTCTGCAGTGCAGATGCAGCCAGGGGGCTTATCGACACTAGCCAGGATACACCAAACAGGATGGTGGCTCTTTACCAAAGCTGCCACCACCATTTCCCCAACTAACATGGAAGCCAGGCAGGGGTCCCACAACATGTGACTGCAGACCCCCTGCATGTGGCCAGCCTTGGTCACAATGCTGAGGGACCCCTGCCTGGCTTCCGACTGAGCCAGGGAGATGGAGGCAGCAGTGAGGAGCTGTGTGCCAGATGGTCTCCCATGGACACGTGGGATCTGATCTGGTTTTTGCTGGGTAAACCAGGTATTATATTATTATTATTTTTGGGCCCTAACCCGGCTTGTCCCCATTCCAGCCCTGTATCTGCCCTGGGGGTTGTTTGGATTGCTAAGGAGCAGATTGGGTTAAATGCCCTGCATTGTTTGGACTGCAGGCTATCTGGAACAGGGGGCAGTTGGGGTAAATCACCTGTGTAGACAAGCCCACAGGCTTGGTCTTGCCCACAAGGTGAGAAATCTTGTTCAGGCTGTAGATCTCTCCACATGGTGTCTTCTTTGCCTTTAGTTTGCCCTTTCCTGCCTCTAAGGCTGAGACAGTGTGGCTTTTGTCATGGTTGCTCAGTGGGTTTCCATGGCTGAGCAGAGATCTGATCCCTGGTCTCTTGGAGTCCCGGTCCACCACTCAAGCTGTTATACCATTGAAAAACAAGGTGTTTTGTGAATATTCTTCACATTGTGATAAAACAAAAGTGCTTACAAAAACGAACGCCTGCTTCTGACCATGCAGCTTCCTTTGAAGTACAGACTTTCTTCCTACCTACTGTGCATAATTCATAAGAAGAAGAAAAAGAAGTGAAAACCCAATATTACTTGCATGAAAGAATGGGCGAGCAGAGAACAGCCTGGTTGTTTCCTCCTCAGTGGGGTTTGCCATTCCAATTTTCAGCCAGAAAGAAGAGAGAAGGGTCTTCATGGGGGATCATTTGTCAAGCTCCAACAAAATGATAAAGCTTTATCTCCTGCTGCAAATTGTCCCCCCACCACTTTTTGGGCATCCACCCATGGTGTGAAACCACGCAGGCTTAAACCTGCAATTCTGTCTTCCTCGTTATATCAATTATTGTTTGCAAGGGAAAAATGGGGAAAATTTTAAAATGGTGGCAGTGATCATCTCAGATACTTATGTGGATGTAACATGGCACAAGCTGGAACATGTCCAGAGGAGGGTGACTAAAATGGTGGGAGGTCTGAAAGCCATGCCTTATGAGGAGCAGCTTAGGGAGTTGGGTAGGTTTAGCCTGGAGAAGGAATCATAGAATCATAGAATTGTAGAGTTGGAAGAGAACACAAGGGCCATCCAGTCCAACCTCCTGCCTTGCAGGAAATCAGGAAGGTTAAGAGAGGGGACCTGATAGCAATGTTTAAATATTTGAAGGGATGTCATACTGAGGATGGAGCAAGCTTGTTTTTTGCTGCTCCAGAGACTAGGACATGGAGCAAAGGACTCAAACCACAGGAAAAGAGATTCTATCTAAACTTTAGGAAGGACTTCCTGACAGTAAGAGCTGTTAGACAGTGGAATCCGCTGCTGCCTGGGAGTGTGGTGGAGTCTCCTTCCTTGGAGATTTTTAAACAGAGGCTGGATGGCCATCTTTCTGGAATGCTTTGATTGGGCATTCCTGTATGGCAGGGGGTTGGACTAGATGGCCCTTGTGGTCTCTTCCAGCTCTATGAGTCTATGATTACCATGGTGTAAAGCAGTTTGGGGGGAGCAGCAGACAATGATAGCGGGAAGAAGATGGAAGAGAAAGCCATCTCTGTCACCTGGGAAAATTTCCCTATGCGCTCCTTCTGACCATGTCAGGAAGTGGTGGAGGCAACTTTTTTTTTGTCAGAGTAGACCTCTTATGTTGTTCTTCCATTTTCACAAAATTCTCACCCAAAGGTGAATCCTCACTCTTGGAAATTCAGAGAGTAGACACTGGGCTTGTCTACATTGGTAAAAAAAGTGTGGTCTCACCCTGAATCCGGTGCTAGCAGTCTAGATGACGTATGGCTACTTCTGGGGAGGAACCACATTTTTTGCTCTTAACCTGTCTTTGCTCCAAACTAAGCAAAATCAGGGAAAACTCTGGAATTTCCCAGAAACCCCAGAGTAACCTCAGGTTCTTTGGCTGTTTGGACAAGTGGATTGGGTCCAATTTGGCCCTATCCAGTGGTCCATACGCAAAGACTGCATCATGGTGGTGATTAATAATCTGAACATTGAATAATTTCTGTTAAAGGAATAGGACTACTGGGTGTCAATTGAGGTGGAGAATATTCTGTGCTTGTTCCAGAAAGGTTTATGCAAACACTAATAAATATTAATCGACATTTATCAGTACAAGAAATCGCTTGACTTTTTAAAGAAATCCTTTCTTTTATTCATGTCTTGTTGAAATCCCTCTGGGCCTGCATTATTAAAACCCAATATATCTTAGTGTTCCCTTTCAAACTCAAATCTAGAAAACCTCAGATTTCATTATATTTTGAGACAGTTCATGAAAGTTCAATAAATTCTCCCTTGCTCTGAGCATCTCTTCTGATTGCCTGCACCAAACACAGTTTGGGATGTTTGCATCTTGCTTAGGGAACAAGGAGAGCAAGAAGATGCTTGATTATTTTTTTAAAAACGAGAAAGATCCAAATGTTGGGATATGTGAGAGATAGTGCCGGATCTTTGAAGCAGAGTAATCAGTTGACAAAGCAGAAGCTGAACAAAACCCACTCATTGAGTTTAGCAGAGAAAATAAATCAGCATAGGTCTGAACCAGTTTGAAACTGGATTATTTGTTGGAGATGCTTTGATCATGATTTCCTGCATGGCAAGGGGTTGGACTAGATGGCCCTCATGCTCTCTTCCAACTCTACAGTTCTATGATTCTATTACCATGGCTCCTTCCTATGTAAGCCTGGGATTTGAAGTTTGGTGAGGCATCAGCACTCTTTCGCAGAGAAGGCTAAAGCCCTTGTAAAACTACAAATCCCAAGATTCAATAGGAAGGAGTCATTGCAAGTAATCCCATTTTGAAATGGATCATTTGTGTAGTGTGGATTTGGCCATAGTCTCTTTTTGTAAAACCTACAATTGTAGCTTTACATACAAAGATTCTTGTCTATAATCAAATCTGTGGTCTTGCGGAGGAGAGAGGAAACAAGGGGACCCCCCACATGTTAAAGGGATGCCAGAAGACAACAGGTGGGTGGAACTAACAAACAGGAAATTATGATAACACTAGCTGTACCTGGCGTAACATATGCCATTAAAAAAACTCCTCCCCAAAACTCCCGGTAGACCTCACAACAACCCTGTAAGGTAGGCTGGTGGATTTTTAGATGTTGGGCTGCACTCTGAAGTGAAGAAAAAAAAACCCGGTAAAATGAGTACCTGGCTTGTGGGGGCAATTTGCTAACACACATTGGAAACTGCTTACTGCAGTGTAGATGTGTAAATTGCTATTGCTTAAAACAATTTGTAAGCTGCTCTGATAGCCTTTGTGGCTGAAGAGCCGGGTATAAATACCTAATTAAATTAAAATTAAAATGACTGGAAATGGCCCAAGTCTATTTCTGGTTTTGTTTTCCATTTAGGGTGGGCCAGATCACATCAGAAGAAGGTGTCTAGGGCTACCAGTGGCCACAAAAACAGACTTGTGGCACCTATGGGCCACAGTTAGCTCCCCTATTGCTGTAGAGTGAGGATGGTCCAATAACAGCCCATGGGTCATATACAGCCACTGGTTCCCACTTTTATGCCCCCTGAAGCTCCCCAAAAATCTTTCTATTCCCCCCATTTTTTAAAAAAAAGTTGCAGTTTTCAGCAATTTATTGTCCCTAAACCATACAGAAAGCCACCCACATTTATGAAAACATGAAAAAAATATCCCTACTCCCATAAACTCCCCAGAATACCATACTGGCAAATGCTCCTAAATATCTCTATTGTCTTTCTCAAAATGGTGACATGAGGTGAATTGACATCACTTTGTGCCGCCATTTTGAAATGGATGGCAGAGGAAAACAGAAGTCTTTGTGTGGATGTTTGTAGGGAGCCCTGAAGGGGGGTCTGGGGAAAAATCGGCCCTTTGCCTCCAGAGACTGCTGTAGAAGTTTATTGCTTATGATAAAAAGAGGAGATAGGTAGAGTCCTGTTTGTTAGTCCCAACTAGAGTAAACTCATTTAATGGACTATTGAGTCAACACATGAATAAATCCAACTGATTCATTGGCTCTGCTCAAGTTGGGATGAACTATAGGCCCATATTGACTTTTTACCGGCTAACATTACAGGCCAAGGGCCAAGTATCAAAGGTTAAATCTCATTAATGTCGGTGGACTCACGCAGATATGAAATATTTGAAAAGCATTCCAGAAATGTTCAAGCACTGAGAGAATATCAGGAGAATGCTATCAAAATTCAGGCTGAGAAAATGGGTGATGGGGGAGCACATGTGCTCCCATCATAATTAGAACCTTGTCTGTATATTTGGAAACAAAACCAAAGACAGTTTTACGAAAGAGAAAGAAAATGACATTGATACAGGAAAGTGCTTGGCACAGCTGCTGGTATTGGTATTGCTTTAAATTAAGATTTGTAAATCCATATTTAATTAGACAGTTATTGGACTGCATGCTAAATAAATACCAACTAATTATTAAACATGGGATTTGCTGAAGTATAATAGATGTGCATAAAACTCCTATTTGTTAAACCTGGGTAAACAAATTTTAACTAATCAGTTTTTTGTCCAACCCTCAAGAATAAGGAGGAGTCGGAGAAAAAAATTAATGATGATGATGATGATGATTGATAGGAGTAATGCCCCTACAGATATTGCTCTTGAATGTCCATGCCTTTTTAATTTAATGTAAATACGTATCTTGCAGAAGATGACACAGCAATGTTTCTGGTACTGTCCATACAGTGATAACTATAAAAGGATGGTGATAACTTATATTCGGAGCAAGTTATTACTTTTGGCACCAGCTTGGGATGGGGTGGCATCCAATGAATCTGCTGACAATAAATTCAGGATAGTTTTAATTTGCCATTCCAATGAGCACTTTGCATAAAAAGGAGGAGGAGGAGGATAGTAGTAGGATTAGGAGTGGTAGCTGTTGTAAAAAAATAGAGGTAATAAAATAAAAATAATCCTATATGACCTGTTACATTACGTAACTTATGTATATCTTGCTACGTAACAGAGGTGCTAGGAAACCCCTTTGCTGAATTGCACAGGTGTGTAATGGGACACTGGCCAGATCATCCAATGAACATTAGTGTGCAATGCACACCAATGAGCATCATGCGCTGACACACATCATCACCAGTGTGCATTGTGCACTGATTTGAATTGCACACAGATGTTCCTTGGGCACTTTGCAGACTCTATTATGTAGTAACACAACAGCAGTCTTCTGTTGGATGCAGATGTTACACCAGTGTGTGATGCTTGTTCCTGCAAAGGTAAGTCCCCTTTTGTCCGGGAAACCAGCCAAGGTGAAGTGCAGCCAATGGATAGCTGACTGGCAGTTTGCCAAGAACTTATGGCAACTTAAGGACAACTAAGAATTGGGTTGAAACTTCCAAACTGTCAAGGCCATTTGAGATTGTGCCCTCTCTTGTAGCATTGCTGAGCAATATGGAAAGCCTGGTGAAGACTCTAGACAGATATTGCAATGGCCATACGGACACTCGGTTCCTTACACACTCTGATTTATAGAAAGCACGTTATGGGCTATAGCCCTGTAAATGTTTCTCTAAGGTGATAAGGAATAGTTTTTTTCTGCCCTCGTATGCAAGGTTTATTACTGGGCTTTATTGCAGGCTTAAGACTCTCTGGAGAACACAGTGGCTAGATTTCTGAGTTTTTATGCCTTCTGGAGAAATATTGTCCCTTTTTATCATTCTGCATCAATACTGACGGACAGCCCAGCTGAGTGCCTGGAAAGAGTGAATGTCAGCGATGACGCCTGCAGCCAGAATTGCTGGGCTGGTGTAGGTGTCATATCAAGACGCCCCCCTGCTCAAGCTTATGTGTATTTATGGGAATGTAAAGGAAGCAGGAGGGCAAAAGGAACTGAGACAGGTTGACTCAGGCCGACATCCTGTTAGGGACATGGGGATGCCCAACTCACCCTACGCACGTGAGGCTAAAAAGTCACTATTGTACAATGGATGTATTCAAGCTGACTAACAGAAGCAGAGTTGTGCAGTCTGTTCCTCTCTGCTTGTTTTTGCAAGTTGGGCATTGTGCATTGCATATTGCATTTGGGCATTGCACATTGTGGTTGTGCATCCTATCTTCTGCATTGTATTGTGCATCCTATACTTCGCAGTGCGGTTTTTGTACCAGGTATTGCACATTGAACAATGGGACCTAGCCATTGGTATGTGTTGCACAAGGTTGCTATTTTGCATTAGGGTTGTGTGGTGCTCATGTAGATATTTACACTACTTTGAGAGGATATTGGATTGCAGCCTATGTTTGTGTATCTGCCTTCCTCATGTGCTCAATGGCTTTGATTTAAAAGGGCTCAAGACTTTTGAGGACCTGAAAGGTCCAGCTCATCCTTGCTGACTGTCTCAGTGTCCAACTGGCAGGGCCAAAGGGCCTTCCAATATCCACATCCCTGAGGGTCCTACAATCCCTGGGTTATACCTTGACCTCACAGTTGATTGCTTCCCCTTGCAGAGGCTCGGAAATTCCTACACTCCCAGTCAGGCCAGCTCTGGGTAAAGCCTCCTGGCTACAACTATTAAAGAGGGGTTGCACCCCACTTGCTTGGTAACCACTCTTTAATAGCTGTAGCCAGGAGTGCTGTATCATTTTGTTTCTCCAGTTCTCTATGCAAGTGTTTATATCCCCCCCCCCACATATTCCTGATCAAATAGTTGTTTCTTATCCTAAGCCAGTGGCTCTTAACCTTTTCTTTACCAGGGATCCCTGTATTTCCCCCCATGTTCCTGATCAAATAGTTGTTTCTTGTCCTAAGCCAGTGGCTCTTAACCTTTTCTTTACCAGGGATCCCTATATTTTCCCCCATATTCCTGATCAAATAGTTGTTTCTTGTCCTAAGCCAGTGGCTCTTAACCTTTTCTTTACCAGGGATCCCTATATTTTTCCCCATATTCCTGATCAAATAGTTGTTTCTTGTCCTAAGCCAGTGGCTCTTAACCTTTTCTTTAGCAGGGATCCCTATATTTTCCCCCACATTCCTGATCAAATAGTTGTTTCTTGTCCTAAGCCAGTGGCTCTTAACCTTTTCTTTACCAGGGATCCCCTTTAAATATCTTTTGTTGTTGTGGACCCCCAAGACTTAACTCAAAATTTAAAACCACAACCACCACCACTACCACCACAATAACTTTTCTTCAGCTTCTTGCTGCAAGCTTGTGGCTGGAGTGGATTGAATGGCAATGTGCAGGCCAAGCCAGCCAGCCAGCTTTTGCCTTGGCTCCTGTCATGTGGTCACCCCACTGTAGGGAGGAGGTGGGCTGAGCAGTCTTCAGACCCCCTGTGAGGACATTGCAGACCCCTGGAGGGTCTACAATCCACAGGTTAAGAACCACTGTCCTAAGCTATTCTACCTAGAAAAAATAAGGCAACCATACTACCTAGTTCCCCCCCCCTTGCCTCCATCCATTTTTTAAAAAAAACATGAAAATAAAAGAAAAGCGTATAAGCAGGAACATTTCCAAAAGAATTTAAAATTGAGTCAAATCATAGCAAAATAGTCTCAGGAGTGGGGAAGAAAAATAAGCAGGTAAACAAAAGAGACATCAAATGCTAGAAACAGACGTGCTAAGGAAATGACACCAATAATCCACGGAGATTCCTTTCGCTTTTTAAAGATTATGTTATGGAAAACGATAAAGTCCCATTATGTTTTAGAAATGAACAAGTCAGATGTAATGCAACCCAGTGCCGGAGAAATAATGCATTCCTTGCCAATGTCTTTTTGAAGAGGGGAAAAAAAAAAGAGAGTGACTTCATTTTTCATTTGTTTCATTTTGCATGCCATTAGGGATAGGAGCATCCATCCGTCTTGCTCACTTTGTTTTTCTTAGAACTCCACCTGCATTCTTATTTTATTCTGGTTCCATACCAGGCAGCAAAGCTTTTTTTCCTGTTCATTCTCCCATAGGAATTTAGACATATTTTTATGCATCCCCCCGACTCCCGCAAATGTATGCATTGTTGGATGTATTCTTTCCATTGATGGATGTGTGTTTTCTCTATTTTGGAAGATAGGGGTTGTCTAAATGGTGAAAATACTCCTGATGGATTTTGAGGAGAATCCTACCTGTCTTAATGGGATCCCACATTATTTTGCCATTTTCAGAAGGAGGAGGGGGGCAAAAATGTAAAAACTCTGAAAGAAAAGCCTTTCGGCTTTCCCCTGAGCTTTTTTATTTTAAAAAGTGAGGAGAAGAGCATTTCTGCTAGAAAAGCAGGGACAATGGTGAGCATTGAGTAACTCATCTGCATGACTGGCTCTGGTAATCTTTTATGATGAGGGTAGGATGGATTACAAAAAATGTTGCTTGGCCAAGGAAAACTTTGTTTCTGTGCTGTTTGCTTCTCCAGGGAGGCCAGGAAAAGTTGTATTTGGACAGGCGTCTCTATGGCCAGATGGGTCCCTGTCCCAGTGAAATTTGGAAGCATTATACAGCATTTTCCCCCCAACCCTCTGCTAATGGTTTATTTTTTTGGTAGGAGTTCAGAAATCTCTGGAATTCATTTGCATCTGATTCTGATCTTAGCAAACAGGGCTGCACTGAACATTGCTTCATTTTGATATACATCACCAAAGCAGCAACTGGATGCAGCAACGGCAGATTTGCTCATGTTTTTTTTTTTTAATTAATTCATTCCCATTGCTGGTAGCATTCAAAAAGCGTTTGTTGCTTTTTCTTCCTTTTAAAAAAATATAACTGGGTGCAATTGTTCTTTACTCATTCATTACTTTTTGTGACTTTTTAAAAACTTAGCACTGACCAGTCAAAATACATCTAGCCTGCAAATGCCTTTAAAAAGTAAATTCAAAAGGAACTAGAACCCCCAGTCAAAATACATCTAGCCTGCAAATGCCTTTAAAAAGTAAATTCAAAAGGAACTAGAACCTCCCAAATAGAAAAGGTTTAACTCATTAAACAATAAAGTAACACCATTCCCATTCACTGTACTACTTTTGGAATGTGAGTTCATTAAACCCTAGTAATGAAAAGAGAAGTAATTCATAAATATGTTACAGGTAACTAGCTATAGACAACTAACTATGCAACAGATAACTAGTTAAAGTAACTATGAGCAGAATCCTGTAAAAAGTACAGGTCAGCCTCTGTATGCATGGATTCAGTATCCACGGTTTCACTTACCCATGTTCAAAAAATGTTCTCTCTAGGCATTTCTAGGTCCTCCAATGTGATTCTATGGTCAGCCTCTGAAGTTCATCTAATTGAAAACCTTTGATTGAATGTGGATATTGTGCACCATCCACAAATGGCTAACCGCTCCCAAAGGGCAACTCACAAACATATAAGATACCAATTAGATTCTGGTTATAATCATTCAAAAAGGTCTGTGCTCCAAATCTCTCCAAAAGGCAACTAAGAAACAAAGCAAGGGATGTAAGGAAGTTATGAGAAAACAGAGAGAGTTGAAGCATACTCTGTCCATAAGACTCATAAATGTCTGAAAATTCATAACACCTTAAATTGTCTTCTTTCCTTTCCCAAAGTGACTATCCCCCCTAAAAGCAAACAGGAAACTCCAGTGCAAAATGTCCTTTGAAATATTTCCTCTTGACATTTCTCCCTAGAGCCTAGTAAATTCTCACCAATCTCTTATTCACATGGTGTTCATCCCTCCTCTGACATGGTGTGGTCACCGGGGAAGCATTTCTCACATGATTTAATTTCACTCTTTCCTGGGCTTTTGCACCATTGCGGATGGTGGCAGAGATGATGGAGAGCTCCCTGCCCATAGGGAACAATAGATCAACTTGCCCAGGCAAGATACTATGGCAATAAATATCTGAACCAGGTAGGATTAGTGAAAGCATTATTTTTTTCCAAAGCAAGTGTCAGGGTTTCTATTATCCATCATCAGCGTTATCACCATCAACACCATTTTTTGTTTGGTTTGGTTTTGTTTTTGCTTGAGGTGCAGTTTTAGATGCCAGTGTCCTGGCAATCTACTGCTAGCTGACTACTTCTGATCATGTCAGATTGGAGCAGAGAAGTGTCCAGAGAAGGGCAACTAAAATGGTGAAAGGTCTGGAAACGATGCCTTATGAGGAGAGACTTAGGGAGCTGGGTATGTTTAGCCTGGAAAAAAGACGGTTAAGAGGCGATATGATAGCCCTGTTTAAGTATTTGAAGGGGTGTCACGTTGAGGATGGAGCAAGCTTGTTTTCTGCTGCTCCAGAGACTGGAACATGGAGCAATGGATGCAAGCTCCAGGAACAGAGATTCCACCTCAACATGAGGAGGAACTTTTTGACAGTAAGAGCTGTTCGGCAGTGGAACACACTCCCTCGGAGCATGGTGGGGTCTCCTTCCTTGGAGGTCTTTAAACAGAGGCTGGATGGCCATCTGTCAGGGATGCTTTGATCATGATTTCCTGCGTGGCAGGGGGTTGGACTGGATGGCCCTCGTGGTCTCTTCCAACTCTGCAATTCTATGATTCTATGATTCTATGTCCTTGTTGCTGATGCTGCATGCTTTCCCGGCATTTCTGACTTACATCACAGGGACCCCTCCCCATTTTGCCACCAGGCAGTTCTCATGACCCCCGGAGCAAAGACAGGGCTAAGATGTGGGGGGAGAGATGGGTAAAGCCCAATAAAACATTTTGGCAAATAACCTGAGGAAGAGCATCGCAGCCAAGAAAAAATGGACCGGGCTCTGCGTGACTGCAGGCGCCCATACCAACATGCTGGACCATCACTGCAGCTGCCACTTGCAACACTCTGTCCGAAGCCAGGAAGGAGTCCTGCAGCATGTGACCAAGGCTGGTTGTATGTAGGGGGACTGGATCACATGCTATAGGCTGCCTTCCTGGCTTTGAAGAGAGTGACACAGATGGCGGCTGTGGTGGCTGCAGAGATGGGTGGGAGTGGAGGTCTGGACTCCATCCCATTTCATTCCGGTACGTTTCTAGGATGGAGGACAACCGCCTCCCAAAAATACTACTCTACGGTGAACTCGCCACGGGTCAGCGTAAGAGGGGCGCTCCAAAAAAGCGATACAAGGACTCCCTGAAACAACATCTCAGGCTCGGCCAAATGGATCACCAACATTGGTCCACCCTGGCCTCACATTGGGAGGCATGGAGATGCACTATCCACAATGCTGCAGCCTTATTTGAGAACTCACGCCGAACACGTCTTGAAGAGAAACGACAACGCAGAAAGAATCACAACCCGGAAACATCACCCAAGGAGACCTTCTGCTGTGCTTTCTGCAACCGGACTCGTTTATCTCAGATTGGCTTTTTTAGTCATCAGTGCGCTTGCAGAAAGCGCGGGATGAGTCCTTCCTGAATCTTCGTTTGCGAAGAAAAGCCAGAGAGGAGAGAGAGACAAGGGAGGAAAAGGCCAGACCTGTGGCCAGAATATGCTGACTCCCCATGTAGAGGAGCCTGCAAGCACCATCTGAGAGGATCTTGATACTCCTTCCACATCTTCCCAAGGGATGTGGCATCAAGCTAGACACTCTCAAAGGGCATTTGCAGAGTGTCAAGTCTTGGACTGAGTCCCAAGACTGGAGCTTTGCTTGTCCTCTTCCTTTGATGTACATGAGAGGAGCAGTGGTGGACTCCAAAGGCTCTTTCTTTCCAAGTCCCTTTGAATGCAAAGCCATGATATGACCTTTGCTGCAAGAAAGTGCTTCTTTTTTTACAAGTGAGAAGTTAAAAGAGCCCATGTCTTTCTTCACAGTTCAAGGAAGGAATCGATGGCTGAGGGCTGAAAGGACAACTGTAGCTGTTAGGAAAGAAACTCACACAAGACACATCATGTAACAAATCAGCCCCTGCTATTAGATTTGTCATAAATAGTGTGATGAATGGTAATTCTCTGATCTAATATCAGACCTTGGGGAGCGATCTGTTGGAATGATGTCACCACATAAATGTTGGAAGTGCTAATGAGATTATCTCAAATCAATGAAGAAACATATGCCTGAAGGAGAGTGGATAATAAACAAGCCACGGAGTACTATAAGGTGGGCTTCACACAGTAGCTGGAGCAATGTGGTTGTAGATGCCTCCAAGGGTGCATCTGTTCTACTCATGGTAACATGTGAATCTTCTCCCAAAATGGTTCTGGTGGAATGGATCATTCAAAGATGCCATGAATGACATACAGTAATGGCCAGCATTATAAATCATTTTAGCTTCATGGACCAAAGATGTAGCAGACACAGCCTGTAACACTGTTGGTGTCTTATGCATCTGTCCATTTCTCAATGGGAGTAGTTGGACATTTTTGTATTGCTTGTTTTGAGTTCAAGGACCTTTGCTCTAACCCTGTCTTTGAGGTCTAAAAGTGGACACATTGGCCTGAATTCTATTGGTTAGTCCCAACTACAGTAGACCCATTGAGTCAATGGTTGATTGGCGAGTCAACATGCAGGCTAAATCCCACTGATGCAATGGCTCGAATCTAAGTCAGGACTCAAAATAGGAACCAGGCCACACATTGGAGTGCGGAGCAAATAACCACAGAACAGATGTCACCGCTAATTCTGTCCAGAATATTAAAAAGTTTTTCTTTGTACTACAGCTCCCAGAATTCCCTAGCCAATATAGTCAGTGGCCAAGCTGGCTGGGGATTATGGGAACTTTAGTCCAAGGAAGTATTTGCCCCCAAGTCTGGTCATATTGTCATAAGTGAAAGGTATACTCACTGGCTGGAGTGGTGTGGAAACGACTATAGGCTCATGACTCTTCTTTCTGCTGTTCTAACAATTCAAATGGTTGAACTCCATGTGAAAGAATAACTTTAGATATAATTGAATATAGGAAACATGAGTCGATGATGCCTCCTGTGTTTGTGCAAATTTGAATAGCATCCAGAGCAGGAAATTACACCAGGGATGGACAGAACTTGCTGTATCTTCTTGATAATTAATTCTTTCTTTTTTTTTTTTTAAAAAAAGTTAATAATAACTACTCTTCCCTTTAGCAATTAATTTGGATACTGATGTGGAGTTCACTTTAATTATGAATTAGCACCTGGTGTGCTGATGACATTATTAGCATACCAAGATCAAGCATGCCTATGTGTTGAAATGCACTCAAACGTGTTAGAGAATGGAATATGAGCTCTCCCTGATATATTCTTACTGCCCTCTCAAAGTATCCAAGGAAGGAGGACCATATTGCCTCATTCATGTGATGTATGATCTGGCAAGGAGGGAATAGCTTAATATATGGAATTATTCTTCTCTTAAGACTTGAACACACACAATGACATCCCAACATGTGGAAAAAAATGAAATGCAGAGATATAGGATGGGTGACACCTGGCCTGATGGCAGCACATGTGAAAGGGATTTAGGAGTCTTAGTGGACCACAAGCTGAACATGAGTCAGCAGTGTGATGCAGCAGCTAAAAACACCAATACGATTCTAGCATGCATCAATAGGAGTATAGCGTCTAGATCAAGGGAAGTCATAGTGCCACTCTATTCTGCTTTGGTCAGACCTCACCTGGAATACCGTGTCCAGTTCTGGGCACCACAGTTCCTGAAGAATATGGAGAAGCTGGAACATGTCTACAGGAGGATGACCAGGATTGTAGGAGGTCTGGAAGCCATGATGCCCTATGAGGAGCAGCTTAGGAAGCTGGGTATGTTTAGCCTGGAGAAGAGAAGGTCAAGAGGGGAAATGATATGGAGCAATGAGTTCAAACTACAGGAAAAGAGATTCCAGCTAAACATTAGGAAGAACTTCCTGATGGTAAGAGCTGTTTGGAAGTGGACTACACTGCCTGGGAGTGTGGTGGAGTCTCTTTCTTTGGAGGTTTTTAAAGAGAGGCTGGATGGCCATCTGTCGGGAATACTTTGTGTATTTCTGCAGGGAAGAAGTGGGGTTGGACTAGATGGTGATGATTCTAGGCTAGGTTTAGCAGAATAATTTCACTCCATATATTTGCCTTCCTAAAATTGCCCATTCTATGGCCTAAATATCCTAAAGGCACCAGATCCCATTTGATCTTGGAAGCTAAGCAGGGTCAGCCTTGGTTCATACTTGGGTGGGAGACTGCCAATGAACACCAGATGCTGTAGGCTCTATTTGAGGGGAAGGAACTGGCAAAACCACCTCCTTTTCTCAGAAAACCCTGTGAAATTCATGGAGTTGCCATAAGTCGACAGGCAATTTGAAGGCACATACACGCACACATGGATGGAGGGTTATGTCAGTTTTGTTGTTTTGCTGCCACATTTACATTGCTTAAAACTTGAATTATTTTAGTCCTTTTTATGAAGATGTATGTGGATTTCACTATGTTAATTTGCTATCCCATTTTTCTCACAATACAGAACCCAAGGCAGTTCACAGCGTGAATTGAAATCAAATATCGCTAAGAAGTGCTCTGTTATAATATTAAAAAAAGAATCAAGATCAATCTGAAAAGTGATCATATTGAAACCAGACATTGAACTGAAACATTTTTCATGTGATGTCATGATTGTGCAATTATAGCCTCGTCTGGTAAAGTCCTAAGTTAATTGGACCCGAAAGGTGCAAGAGGGGAGAGAGCCACCCAAGGAGAGGAGACAAACTTCTCAGCCTTCCTTTGGGCAAAACACTGAGCGGTGAAGTTGGGCAGATGCGATGGGCTTAGGGATGGTTGAAGGTCCCTTCTCAGCCAAATGCAGTTCGAGTCCTAATGGAAGCATGGAGTCACGGCTGCTCTCTTGGCCTTTGGGCTAGTGAGCAGGTTGGGTCTGAGGTCTGTGGCACTGAATGGGCAGCTCTCTTTTACTGGAGGCTCCTTGCAGGCAGATGCTTGGAAGGCCCAGTGACCCACAAAAGCCTGGAACTGCCCCTTGCTTGCCAGTTGCTAAGCCAATTTGGGCTAGAACGGAGCACCGAGCAAACGCCCTCCCCTCGAGCTGAGGCATCATACACGTTGCAGGTTTTTGGAGATAGAAGAGCAGTTGCCGTAGCAACGGGCAGATGATATCTTAAGCACCAGATCATACCTTCTATTCATTTCACGTCAGGAAAGCTCTGAGGATTAAGTTATTTTGATGGCTGAGATTCCTACGTGGGACTTTTAACACGTTGCTTGTTTAACACGGCATCATGGGCTCTTTCAAAAATAGGTAGAATAAATCCTCAAAGACCTTTTTTGTTTTGTTTTGTTTGGAGCTCACGTGGCAAGATTTTGAACACCTGGAGTCTCCTTGAAAGAATTCCTCACTTTTGCCTGATTCAACAAAAAGCTTCACAGGATGCTTGGTGTAATTTGTTACCTTTTTCTTAGCTAAAACAATATATCTTTCCTTTCCTCCAATAATGAAAACGGGCTCTTCTTCCTTCATGTTATCCTCATCAAAACCTTGTAAGGTAGGTCAGGCTAAAGTAGGAGAAAGTGACTAGCCTGGTTTCATACAATCATAGAATCATAGAGTTGGAAGAGACCACAAGGGCCATCTAGTCCAACCCCCTGCCCTGCAGAAATACCCAATCAAAGCATTCCCGGCAGATTGCCACCCAGCCTCTGTTTAAAAACCTGCAAGGAAGGAGACTCCACCACACTCCCAGGCATTGCATTCCACTCTTGTATAGCTCTTACTGGCAGGAAGTTCTTCCTAATGTTTAGGTGGAATCTCTTTGTATCCATTGCTCCGTGTCCTAGTCTGTGGAGCAGCAGAAAATCGGGTTGCTCCATCCTCGGCAGTGGAGTGTGGGTGTTGTTGGAATACGCTGTCTCTGAGTGTTGTGGAGTCTCATTGTTTGGAAGTTTTTAAACAAAGGCTGGATCTCTGTCAGGGGTGCTTTGATTGTGTGTTCCTGCATGGCAGAATGAGGTTTGACTAGATGGCCTTTGTGGTCTCTTCCAACTCTATGATTGTAAATCAGCAAGCTTTTCTTTGGCCAAGCAGCCAAGAGATTACTCAAATGTTCCGTCTTATGGCTTGGTTACACTTTCTATCACTGAAAGATTATGGATTTGTTATGGATTTTTTGCAACATGACAGGGTAGGGTGGTTTTTGGAAGAAACTAGACTTTCCCCCTGCCTGAGAATTATGGGAAATTATGTTGGCAGGCTGGGTTGCTGGGTTGTAAAGGCCACTTGATGAACCATCCTTGGTCCATCCTTTAAATACAGAATCTACTGGTGTCAGCAATAAGCAGGGGGCCATCTTTGCTGCTGCGAAAACATTCTAACATTGGCTTGCGAGAGGATAAAAGAGGATGAAATGCATCCCTCGTGTGCTATCACTGCAGGAGTTCCTCTCTGTTAGTATTTATTGAAGAGCACCAGAAGAAGTTAGTGTTTCAGTGGAGAATAGGGATGGAAGATAGTTACCGATGTTGCAGTAAAGTCCGATAAAGCTTTCAATCTGTTCATTAAAACACCTCGCCATTCCTCCTTCCAGACAGGTGAAGCCATAATACGCAGAGAACGATGACTCCTTTGTTCATCCCTGGAGCATTTTAAATAAGAATAAAATAAAATTCACTCAGCTACCCAGTAACAGGAGCACTCTTGGTTTGCTGTGTCAACTTATCTTCCTGCCTTCCTGTGCAGGCAGATCGAGGAGGGGGGATTTGTGTACTTGAGTCATTATTTTTGAAAGATGCTTAATGGAGTGTCATGCTTTATGTCTCAAACTTCAGCTCCCACATCCCTTTTCAACAAGGTAAGCAGGATAATTTGGAACAAGGGAGGAAGCAAATGGGTTCACCCAATCACTCAGGGCCTGTCTACACTGCAGAAATACAGCAGTTTGACACCACTTTATCCACCATACTTCTTCTGTCCTAATTCTGGTATTTGTAGTTTAGTGAGGCACCAGAGTTCTCTGATAGAAAAGGCTGAATACCTCACAAAACTACAAATACCCGAATAGGTTCACATTAGGCTCACCATTGGCTTGTCTAGTTTGAGTCCATTGCCCCATGTCCTAGTCTCTGGAGCCACAGAAAACAAGCTTGCTCCATCCTCAGTATGACATTCATTCAAATATTTAAACATGGCTCTCGGGTCACCTCTGAAGCTTCTCTTCTCCAGACTAAACATACCCAGCTCCCTAAGCCGATCCTCATAGGGCAAAATGGCTTCCAGACCTCCCCCCATCCTGGTCATCCTCCTCCGGACATGTTCCAGCTTGTCAATATCCTGCTTGAATTGTGGTGCCCAAGACTGGAGACATATTCCAGGTGAGGTTTGGGCAAAGCAAAATAAAGTGGTACTATTACTTCCCCTGATTTAGACACTATACTCCTATTGATGCAGCCTAGAATTGCATTGGCTTTTTATGCTGCTGTGTCACACTGCTGACTCATGCATTTCATTTTTTCTGGCTAAGTGTAGTACTCTACATTTCTCCCTGTTGAAATACATTTTGTTAGTTGTTGAGGTGTGTGTCAAGACAGGTGGCCTCTCAGGGATACTCCAAGCTTTGTAAGAAGTCTGCAGCCACAAGGTTGTGGGTCCAATCCTGCAGGGTTCCAGGTTGACTCAGCCTTCCATCCTTCTGTAGGTTGGTAAAATGAGTACCCAGCTTGTTGGAGGCAATTAGCTAACACATTACAAACTACTTAGAGGATGTTTATAAAGCGGTATAGACATGTAAATGCTGTTTCTATCGCTATTCCTGATATTGGAGAAACCTGTTTTTGAACATGTTTCAAATATTGTAAAATATTCTTTCCATCCCTACTGGACAGTTCCCTGCTGCTCATCACTTGTTTGTTTGACTTTACAGGTCGACCCCCATATCCATGGATTTGGTATCCAAAGTTTCACTTACCCACGTCCAAAAATATATATGTTTTCTCATTAGGCATTTCTGGGTCCTCCAATATGATTCTATGGTCAACTTTCGGTGTTTTTCTCTTTGAAAATAATAGGGTTCCCTATTATCCACAGCTTCAGGCATCCATGAGTGGTCTTGAGACATATACCCCACGGATATAGGGGGTGACCTGATATATTAACTTTGCTGACACTGCTGGGCAGCTTTCTTGTGGGGCATTATTGTATGTTTCTTGCTTTGTGGATGATCGCTGGCTTGGCTGGACCACTCCGATGCCTCATCTAAATTAACAGGATGAGCACTGAAGGGATGCACTAACAGTTGCAAAATGGGCAGAGGGAAGCAACAACCCCTTTGTGTGTCTCCATTCTGAATCCTGGTTGGCCCAGCTACACGTTTTAAAATATTTTGTGAGGTTGCACTAAAAGCAAGCCTCACAGAATATGTATTGTACAAGGTAAACTGGTCATTTTTTAAAAATGTCCCCAGACGAGGGAGAAACCTGCATTTCCCCCCCTTCATTGTGGAGTTAAATTGGGTTGAGGATCCTCTAACAAAGGATCCAAATTAACAGTATATATATTTGACAGTTCAGCAATTACCACTGACATTCCGTGCTTAATAAAGTTAGGATTCACCTGAAATTGCCAGCCCTGTGGGACAAATTCTATCTCTTTACACTTGATGGGCATAATTACAGATTTGTTCCAATTTATTGAGAATCGTGATACAAGCAAGAATTCATTAATTAAATCCAGTCATTTTGGAACAGAAGAAGATGGACTAGGGGAAAAAATCAATAGAGTCCCATCTATGTATAATTGCACTTGATGTTCTATTCCTTTAATTCTCATCCTCATTGTATCTATTTGTTGTCCCTAAAGATTCTAGGGCTGTTAAACTACAAAAGTAACAAGGTCCACGCATTGGAGAAAAATCCCAGAAGAACTGTGTATAAGAAGCATTAGGGTGACAAATTGTCCCATTTATGCCTGTTATGCTAACTTTTCTGGCCTGTTAGGCTAACTTTCTTGGCTTTATTTCCCCCTCTCCAAATCCTCTGCAGCTGATACTAAGTTTTGGCATTTACTGGTATTAAACTCCTATAATCCTGGCATCTGGCAATGCTTATCATCTCCAAATTCTCACCATGGTCTTGGGATGGAGGGAGGACCTTGTACCAGCCGCCTGTTAAGATGCAACCCTCAAATACAGATAATCAACTATCGGAAGAAGCATTATTATTTTGTTTAGACATACAGGTGCCATTGATCAGAAGCACATGTTCAGTAGACAAAAGATGTTATTGACAGGGTGTGAAAAGTGCACAAGGGGTTTTCTCTATAAAAACCCTTGTAGGGTTGCCCCGAGAGAGCTTGGTGCAGACCCGAAGAACTGGCATGGTGCTGTCTCTACTCTAACCTCTTTGGGTTCACAAGTTTTTATTAAAATACTCCAATCATCTTACAATAAAACATTCTGGTTTCTCAATTCCACATAGCAATATGACACTTATACACTTATATATGTACTATGTACTTTAGTAGTATGGTGAAACACATAGACATTTCTTTGAGTAGGCTGTTGAAAGCAAGTAACATAATGCAAAATTATTTTGGACAACAATGAATGTGAAAATACAATGAAACATAGCTTTTCCTTGTTTTTTTTTTTCCTGGGTGGTGAGGCCATGTTCTGGAATAGTTTTTTGCAGTAATTCCCAAAATGACAAACATCCACCATTGAACATAAATTACTGGTATATTCTTAAAAGTGTTATAGGACTGTACTGAGAACAACATTTGGAGAGCCACACCATTCTGATTTAGAAGAAATGAACTAATATCCCAGATGAAACCCTGAAGTCTATTAGGATCAGGATCTATTAATGTTCTGTGACATCACAGCAGCTCAGCCAATGGCTATTGACAGAGGGGGGTATACACCAGTTTTAAGCCCAGGTGGGTATAGTGTGGTCCACAAGTTGCATGTGACCTCTGAAAGTACTTTTGTGGGGGTTCCCCAAAGTCCCTCAACCAGCCCCACACTTTTAAAAATCCAGCATGATTTTGGAGCATTTTTTTTGCACCCAAACCACACAGAAAGCCCCCCGAATGCAGATAAACATTGAAAAATCCCCCACAAACACTTCAGAAACCTCTACTACCCTCCCATACCTCTGTTTTCCTCTGTAGTCTCTCAAAAAGAAATGACAGAATGTCACTTGTCACCCAGAATGTCTGGGCTATCAGTTCATTTCTTCTAAATCAGAATGGTGTGGCTCTCCAAATGTTGTTCACTGCAACTCCCAGCAGCAGTAGCTACTCAAGCCAATGGTGAGGAATGCTGGGTGTTGCAGTTTAACAACATCCTCTGTGTGTGTGTGTGTGTATGTGTGCATAATTCCAGCCCTACTTTAAGTGAAGGTCAGACAGATGTAATTCAACAATATGCTAGGTGCCAGTTTGGCATGGCAAAAATCCTGAAGACAGAGAATGATTTCCTGCCACCATTTTGAGAAGGACTACAGAGGAAAACAGAGGTGTTTGGCCTTGCTGTGGGTGGATGTTGCTTATGGGTTGGGGTCTAGGGGGGTGAAATTGGTCCTTTCACCTCCCATAGTTACTCCCATATTACACACACTGAATAAGTCATATGCAACCCTATGTCGGAGTGATTTAACCATTGTGATCTGGATAGGAACACAAAGATACCAGAAATCTCCATGCACACCTATGCAAATCACTACATCATTCCCCGTTCCTTCCCTTGGCTCATTTCAAATCTCCATCCATTTACAGATGAAAAAGCCCAAAGGAGGAGGGGAATGATTGAATTTTCTGCCCCATGTCGTGCCATTCTCTTCCAGCCTACAGCTTGAAACCATATACTTTCATTGCTTGATCTATGGCATTTTGATAAAAAAGCTAAACATAATTGTATTTCTCTACCCCCTCCTAGCTTCTCCGCCTCTTTGTACAACAAGACCAATGCAGGGAGGAGACAATGTCTGTCCTCTTCTTCAGCATATGTCAAACGGAGCCTCTGACACAATAAATACAATGCTTCACATTTGATATAGAAAGCTCCTTGTTATCTGAAAGGTAACCATGGCTATCCTTGCCTTTATAAATGAGCTGGTCAAATATCTCTTTCTCTATGCTTTTGACAGGCAAAACCACCTTGACCGTTTGAATCTCCCCATAATTTACAGTCTGAATTGGAGACTCTTTTACATGTTTTACCCCATAGAGAGGCTGGGTTGGCTTGGTAGTCAAGGCAGGGTCTTTTCAGTAGGAGCCCACCCTGGTTGTTGAATGATATTTTTTGTATCTCTATATACAGGTCACGCTCCCATGTTCAATACCAGTACTCGCGGTTTCAATTATCCACTGTCCAAAAAATATGGTCTCTCTAGGCATTTCCTAGGTCCTCCAGCATTACTCTATGGTATTTCCATTGGAGCTGCCTAGAGAGGTGTCCTCTCGCTAGAAATTTCCTAGGTCCTCCAGGGTTTCTCTATGGCAACTTCTGCTGGAAGTTACCATAGAGTAGTGCTGGAGCTGCCTAGAGAGGCATCTTGGAGTCATGCTGGAGCAGCCTAGAGAGACGTCCTCTGTAGGGATTTCCTAGGTCCTCTAGCTTGACTCTATGGCAAGTTCTGCTGGAAGTTACCATAGAGTTATGCTGGAGCTGCCTAGGGAGGCATGCTGGAGCAGCCTAGAGAGGTGTCCTCTCTAGGAATTTCCTAAATCCTCCAGTTTTATTCTATGGTAACTTCCAGCAGAAGGCAATGACAAAGCCCCTGTGAACAAATTTGGCCAAGAAATCCCCATGACAGGTTTGTCTTCGGGTCACCATAAGTCAGAAAATGACTGGAAGGCCATAACAACAAGAAGAAGAACAAGTTGTAATAAAGGATACCTGGCAACCCTAGCAATCTCCCAAATTGACCAAGATTGATGTGTTCGGGGTGGTATGGTGGCATATCTGTAATAGACAGAGACACTTCGGTGATTGCAAGTCCATCATGTAGGCATCTAGACCAATGGTGTTGAAACTGGTGGGGATTTTTTTTTCCGTTGCCTCCATGAAATGGCTAGTTTCATCCCATGCATTTGAAACATAAGCATATGTTGCACCTCTCTAGGGAAGATAAATGTCACCTGATTCAAATCACACAGTGCTTCTGCAAGTTCTCTACGATGAATGTGAAACTGTTCTGGTTTGAGTTCAGCAGGTCTTCAGTGCTGTCACAAGGAATAATTGCTGTTTTAAAAACAGAGCAGGAATCAGCCAGCCCTTTCCCAAGGTATGTCTAGACTCCGGAGAGTTAACATTTATATGCTAATGCTTTCGTTTTCAACTTTTACTTTCAATGCATTGGCATTACACCACCTTTGGCACCCATCCCTGCTTCCTCTTCGTGACTTTGGATCTGCTTTTAAAATCAGCAGTGCAAAAGGTGAGCTTGTGAGTATAATGCTTTGAACTTTTCAAAGAGCAGGGTGTCCTGATTTACTGTACCTCTTGGAGAGAGCATGCATGAGGATGAGACAAGATTCCTTCAAGACACATTGGGAGACAGGTGTTGCTATGGCTTACAATCTACAAAGGCAGGACGCAAGGTAAGGGGGACGGCAGTGGGAGATTACCTCTAGCTGATGCTGGCAGCTCTTCTCTCCCCCAGAGACTACAGAAATTAAAACATGGAGGGAGGGTCTCTCACCAACCATTGGGCTAAGGCATGATGGAGCTGTGCTTGGCTTCTCTTCCTCATGGAGCACAGCCGTTGGAATTGGAGGGCCTTGAAGAGACAACACCCACCCATTAAAAACCTTTCCACCCATCCAACCAGTGGCCAAAACCACTCTGAATAGAAGGTTATTGACAAAATGGGTGGGGGAAGCAGCCTAGCCTTCTGTGGGATGCAGCTCCAGAAGCTGGGAGCAGCAGCAATAAGGCCCTTCCTCATGTCCGCACAAAACATGCCTGGGTCAGTGGTGAGGCCATGAGCCCAGACAGTATGGAAGAGGAGGGGGAAAGTGATTTTGATGCCTGATAAGTCACCCGTTCTTGTTCTAGTGCCTAGTATCATGTAGACCACTGTTATTCAAAGTGGTGGTCCCTAAGCCAACTTCTGCTGGCCCCTGGAAAGCTTTCAGGGAAGAAAGAAACAATTGTACCCACCATGCACAAATATGGTAGCTGGTACCATATTGGAGAGGAGGAATTACTCATCCCCCGTATCTAATAGTTGAAGAAACACTGGTGTAGATTGCACCACTGACGGTAAGTAAAGTCCAGTCCTAGGGGTGCTTGCAGCTTTCAGATGTATTGCAGTCCCTGACCTCACATCTTATGAATGGCCTTTTTTACTGGGGGGGGGAGGTGACTAGGAAGGGGGCTGGGGCATTTTTGGCAGTCCGTGTGGTCCTGGTGAGTCCCAGAGTCAGAAAAATGGCCCCGGGACTCACCAAAGTTGCCCACCTCTGGTGTAGCAGAAGTCTTAAAGGCATATCATTAATGTACAAATATATTATTTTCCTGATTATAGCAGGCATTAAAACCCAGTTGGTCATGCCCTTTTGAAACTTCATTTATTTTAATTAGTGAGCCTACAAATTGTCATGCAGCGAAGGAGCTAGAGGCCTGCAACAGAGATCTTCAGTAAAAAGTTCTCCCCAAAAGCTGTTGTTACCTTATTTCTGATGGGTCAGAAACATCAAATATATGACAATTTAGAAGTGTTTATTTTAACTTAGAACCTCTCCCAGATGAAGTTGAATGAAGATGGAGCTTGTGAATCCCTAATTCTGGCGACTCACCTGTGAGCAGTTGGAACATTTGTAAGCATTCCATAGCACCACAGTAAGCTAGGCCACTAGTCTGAGACTGGGTGGATTTTATTAAATCAAAGCCGGAGCTCTGACAGCTCCAATTCTTTGTTTCTTTGCCATCACAACATCTAAGACAGTAGCTAGCTGTGGAGGTCTCTCTCTGTGTGGCTTTCAAATTGGCAAGTAACTCTCAGCCTTTCAGATCCCTAGCTTTTATCATTGATTTGTGAGTTCTTCTGATTTTTTCATCTGCTAAAGCAAAATAGTTAATTTTGTCCTCAATGGGTAGGTCAGCATATTCTGTGTTTTCAACTTGATTGCTTATCTGTTATCTTGTGCGAACAAAAATTGTTTTAAAACGTAGAGAACTGGAGTTTGGAAATAAGGTATAGATAGATTAGTGTTCTGAAATACCCAGTTCCATAGCAGACACCTGCATTTTTTTCCAGGTCAGTTGCTGATTCACAGTAGCTGAGAAACTACCGTCTCTGTAGAATCCCCAGAGGCACTTGCTGACTTCATCTGGGTTTAGTTTTCTGCTGAGACATTCCACACTCTTTCCTACGTGCATGGCTCTAATGCCAAACTTGCTCTTGTAGGGGATGAAGAGGAATGTGTCCAGAGGAGGGTGACCAGGATGGTGGGAGGTCTAGAAGCCATGCCCTATGAGGAATGGCTTAGGGAGCTGGGTATGTTTAGCCTGGAAAAGGTTAGGAGATGACCTGATAGCCATGTTTAAATATTTGAAGGGATGCCATTCTGAGGATGGAGCAAGCTTGGTTTCTGCTGCTCCAGAGACTAGGACATGGATCAATGGGTTCAAACTCAAGGAAAAGAGATTCCACCTAAACATTAGGAAGAACTTCCTGACAGTCAGAGCTGTTCGTCAGTGGAATGCACTGCCTGGGAGTGTGGTGGACTCTCCTTCTTTAGAGGTTTTTAAATGGAGGCTGGATGACCATCTGTCAGGAATGATTTGATTGTTCATTCCTGCATGGAAGAATGGGGTTGGACTAGATGGCCCTTGTGGTCTCTTCCAACTCTTGGATTCTAGGATTCTACGAAGATGAATAAACACAGTATATGGGGTGGTTGGAAGTCTGCAGCCCTCCCCTGATAAAAACTGGAAGGAGTCTTGTAGTTTTGTTACCAAAAACATGATAAAAATTTGCAAAAGCTAGAAAACCAGCAAATGATGGTGCCATGCAAGAAAGGGAGCTAGAGAGAGAGAAATTGACAGAGAGAGAGAGAGAGAAAATGAGAAAGAATCCACTCTGGATTTTAATCCAAACTTTAAAGGTGCTATCTAAAGTGTTGAAACTATTTCAGGGATCAGGTTGAGCAACTCGGATAGCTGCTTTAAAGTTCAGACTGAAATCTGGTGCTGATTCATTGACTCACATGGGGTTTGTCTACATGATGAAATAACCCGAATCCCCCCGCAAATCTCTCCAAATATGCGGCCATCCGTCCACATGATGTATGGCCCTTTCCTCGAATCTGGTGCAATCAGGTCATGTGCCGCATGGCCCAGATTTGGGGGATTCCAGCTTATTTCAATTGGATGCGGAGTATTTGGAGTCTGGGGTTTCGCCTGAATTTTTACTGTGACCACAATTGTAAGGCTCCCATAGGCATTTCCTGGCTGAAAGGAGAGGTTTTCTCCCTTCCCTGGCTTGGCAGTGGAGGAGCCAGCGCTGCAAAGCCAGGGAAGGGAGAAAACCTCTCCCTTCATCTGAGAAATGCCTTTAGAGCTTTAAAAGTCACACTAAGTGTAATTTAATAAAGATAATTATTAAATAAAAAGTCACACTAAGTGGCAGCCCCAGTGGCAGCTGAACCAGGGATAGTGAAGACATGTCCCTGCGGAGTATACTGATACACAGGGCATGGGGGAAAATGTGGAGGCATGCAGGCGAAACTCCATTTGGAGTTTTTGCCCCACATATAGACAAGCCCATGGAAGCTAGCAACCAACACCCAGTGGGATTTGAACCTGCACCTCTCAAGTCTCCGTCCAACGTTCTAACCTCTAACCACTACACCGGCTTTCCCAAATGGCTGTTGCAGATGGGGTGAAATCAGATCTTTACCTGACTTTCTTCTCCCATAGCTCCTGTTCACTTTATAAAGTTGAAGCTCTGCAATACCTATTTGTCCATTGCATACTTGTCTCTGAAAAGGGGAAATATCCTCTTGCCCTCGTTTTTCGCTCCACTCATAGAAAATCACAGCAATTCACACAACCCCTAATCACAACTTAAACATTTATTCAGAAGGGTGATTTGTTTCAAGTGGGACTAGGATGCTGATTTTTTTTTTAAAAAAAATAATACAAATCAGGCATAGGGTTTTTTTTAATCTTTGCAAGCTCTGAAGAAATGAAACGAGTGCTCACAATTCTCCAGATTGCACTAGAACACTGAGATAATTAAGATGCATATGGCATATGACATTAAGCAGCCTTTTTTGAACTGTTAATTAAGATTTCATCAGTTCCATCTTTTATTCCCGCTGAATTAGAAGACTGGTGTTAATTCCTTTCACTGTTTCCTCTCAAAAAGGCAATCAGTGTATCTGAACATAATTTAGTCTAATACAACATGATGATTAAGACAAACAGGCTTGGGAGACATAATGTAGACATGTGGGGTTAATGAACCAAGACCAAGGTGAATTGGACCAGCTAACATTTGAAGCTGTTCCAATTTTTTTTTTTTTTTATGTAAGGTATGATTTTCAAAGGTAGTTCTAGCAAATTGCCTGTCTGTCACTGACATCTTTATTAGGTTGCCAAAATGGTGTTGGATCATAGAATCACATAATCATAAAGATTGAAGAGACCACAAAGGCCATCTAGTCCAACCCCATTCTGCCCTGCAGGAATACCCAATCAAAGCATTCTGGATAGATGGCCATCCAACCTCTGTTTAAAAACATCCAAAGAAGGAGACTCCACCACACTCCCAGGCAGCACATTCTACTTCTAAACAGCTCTTACTGTTAGGAAGTTCTTCCTAATGTTTATGTGGAATCTCTTTTCCTGTACTTTGAGTCCATTGCTCGGTGTCCTCATTTCTGGAGCAGCAGAAAACAAGCTTGATCAAGGTTCAAACTTCCCTGCATTCCACATTAACTCTTCAAAGCATCCACTATTAAAAGGTAGGTAGGACGGCAAGCTATTTTGAGTCAATTTCCCTAGCTTACCATGCACCTTTGGTTGGCATTCAGTTTAGTATTTGTAATACTGTAAATTGGGCTTGTGATATCCCAGTTGCTGAGGATTCACCTTTATGGTCATGAATGATCAAATGTGACCCCCCCAAAAAAACCCACCCCACCTTCGCAACCTGGCAACACACTGGTCAAAGCGTTTCTGAAGCACTGGATATTGGACTGCTGGGGAATGAAGTCTATAGCATGCTCCCAGTTATGGGATGTCATGGAACAAGTAGTAGTGGTTAGATCCCAAGGAGTCTCTCCAGCCATCTCTTCTCAAGGCACACCATTACTGGTGTGGATATAATTTCCCATCTTTGCAGTCTCCAGTGCCTCCAGAAATGCTTTGGTTGGGTTGCTGCCAGGCTGCAAAGGTAAGTTTGGGGGGTGATGGATTATTATCAGTTGCAACTATGGTGATGGAGCTCCATCACTGTAGTTACAATGACAGGGTTTTGGGCTATATGAATTTTTAGTGCATCAACTCCTTCACTGCAAAACACCTGATGGTGAAAAGGTGAAAGCAGGAGAGTCTGTTTAACCCTTCCCTTCCCTATAGCATTCTCCCTAAAACTCTCCCCCCCCAAGCTATTTTTGTCTTGTCAGGGATCCAGGCAAAGATGTGCATTTTCACTTATTTAGCTCTTGCAAGCAATTTTTTGGAAAAAAATCTCCTTGCTAGGTGAGATGATGAAGGTTTTTTTGTGCATTTTCAAGACTTTTTGACACTTCGATGACTCTCGTAAAAATTATTCTTTATGCAAAACAAATTCTGCAGAAAACAGTGTGGTGTGCATAAATTAAATTGTTTGTTTTCTGCACAAACTATTGGTTTATATGAAAAAAAGTACAGTTATTGTTGCAAGAATGAAATTCCCAGTAGCATTGTGAATTTTT
Organism: Gambelia wislizenii; assembly: GCA_030847615.1. Lineage (NCBI taxonomy): Eukaryota > Metazoa > Chordata > Lepidosauria > Squamata > Crotaphytidae > Gambelia > Gambelia wislizenii. The sequence continues at coordinate 27,801,904 of JAUMIR010000012.1, read as the reverse complement.
CATTCTGCCCCCCCCCAGGAATTTATGAATTTTCACAAAAAGTATGAGATGTTTGTGCATGTGGGACCTCATGGCAATTGATCATTTGATCAATGGGTACCATCTCTCAAATCATTTTAATTGTACACATCCCCAGTATCCAATGATATAGCGAAGGATGCCAATATTTTTTAAAAATATAAGATGATAAACAAACACACACACAAATAATGCATACAGATAACCTCAATGTGCCTTAGAGACCATGCTTCCAATCAATTTTTTTCTTGATCTTAATTCTTTTTCTTAAAGTGTTCTTGTTAAAATGAATGAAATACTTGCAAAACAGCTTCCATGATCTTTAAAATGACTATTTGATTTCACCATCAAAGTCTGTCATTGCAATGGAAATGGCTTTTGCAAGTGTCTGTGTGCTTTGAAGTCCAAACTCATGCCAACATTACAGATGAACATTTGCAGATTGTTCATGAATAAAATATGTGCTTGTTCTTCCACATTGGCTGCAAATGCTCCTCATTTCAAAAGGTACATATTTGACAATAAACGCCAGCGAAGCAACAGGACTTTGATGATCTTGCTTCACCCCTGTCATTTCAAGTCAGAAAGTGGGTGGTCATAAAGCAGCTTGAAGTTGTAAAATGTGGTTCCGTGTGTTCTGATGAATGCTTTGCATTGCAGACAGGAGGCCAAGACCTAGGGACCATTCACACAGCAAAATTATGACACTAAGATTCCACTTTAACTCCTATGGTTTCATCTTATGGAATCCTAGGATTTGTAGTTGAGTGAGGTGACAGAGCTCTCTGCTTGAGAACAAAGTGTGCCCCTGTCATGGTCTGCTTCCAGAACTTGGAAATGGCCTCTGACTCAGAGACAGAAGCAGTGGACATGCCGGGGCCTGCTAAAGCAGAGCAGGAGGATGTTCCAGAACCATAAGCCTCAGAGACAGGCTTCAGTGCAGGTTTGTTAGCTCTGGCACAGGGTCCTGCCTCTTCAGATACAGAGGACAACTTATCTATACCTGCCTTCACAGCATGGAGACAAGAAAAGGAGGGCTTGAGGTGGTCTCAGCATATTTATAGGAAGCAGCAATTAGTTAACCAAAAGCTGCATTAGCTGTTGATCTATAAATGTCCAGTTCTGGGCACCACAATTCAAAAAGGATATTGACAAATTGGAGCATGTCCAGAGAAGGGCAACTAAAATGGTGAAAGGTCTGGAAACCATGCCTTATGAGGAGAGACTTAGGGAGCTGGGGATGTTTAGCCTGGAAAAAAGATGGTTAAGAGGTGATATGATAGCCTTGTTTAAGTATTTGAAGGGGTGTCACGTTGAGGATGGTGCAGGCTTGTTTTCTGCTGCTCCAGAGACTGGAACACGGAGCAATGGATGCAAGCTCCAGGAACAGAGATTCCACCTCAACATTAGGAGGAACTTTTTGACAGTCAGAGCTGTTCGGCAGTGGAACACACTCCCTCGGAGCGTGGTGGGGTCTCCTACCTTGGAGGTCTTTAAACAGAGGCTGGATGGCCATCTTTTGGGGATGCTTTGATCGAGATTTCCTGTGTGGCAGGGGGTTGGACTGGATGGCCCTCGTGGTCTCTTCCAGCTCTATAATTCTATGATTCTATGAAATATGCAGCACTGCCCTCCAGGAGTTGTCAGAGATTACCTGACCTACCTGATTACCCGTAGTGTTCCTGCTTGCTGTGTTTGACCTGGACTGTGTTTGTTGACTCTGAACTCTGTTTTGCATGACCTGGATTCTGCTGAACTACCCTGAACTCTGTTTGTCAGACCTGGACCTTGTATATTGCCCTTTGCTTGTGGACTTGTGTTTTGCTTGCTAGTAAATGAAATGAAATGAAATGAAATAAAATACCATATACTCCGGCATATAAGACGATTAAAAAAACCCTTGATAATCTCCTCAAAACTCGGGGATCATCTTATACACCGGATATATGGACCCGAGATGGGGCTGCTAATCTCAGACTCGGGAAGGACAGGAGCTGGCTAAGAAGCTTCCTAGCCACCTCAGAGGGGTGGCTGCGGGGGGGGGGAGCTTCCTAGCCAGCTCCCATCCTTCCTAATCCATCGCGGGATGGGGAGGTGCAGGAGGTGGCTGGCAGACTGGGGAACTGCAGGACTGGGGAATCTCCCCAGCCAGCCAGCCATCTCCTGTGATTTCCCAACCAGCATGCGGCTTCCCAATCGCAGCTTCGGGGAGGGTGGAAGGCTGGCTTGCTGGAGGGGGAAGGCTTTCCAGCCACCACCTGCCCTCCCTAAAGCCGCGACTGGGAGCCCGATCACGGCTTCGGGGAGGGCGGGTGGTGTTGGGTAGTCTTATACGGTGAGTATATCCCAAACTCTATATTTTAACTTAAAAATAGGGGTGGTCATCTTATACACCCAGTTGTTTTATACGCCAGAATATAGGGTAAGTGACAGAGTCCTTTGCCTGAAATTAGTTTGACTGTGCTGTGCCTCTGCTTATTAGCTGTGTAGTAACAAGCCTTTGGCTGGTTGCCCAGATATTGTTTGGACAACCCCTCCCTAAACTGCCATTCCCAGGATTCTATAGGATGGAAGCATGGCAGTTAAAGTGGAATTATGGTGCTATATTTCTGTAGTGTGAACGGGCCCCCTATTCAATGCTGGTAGAGTGTGAAATGCTGCCATTGCACCTACATGGGAGGTCAAAGATGACAATGGTTACCAGGCAAGTGATGATGCGATAGAGTTTTCCTTGTGCAATCTCCCAACCAACCAATGGCTGGCTACCATTGCACACCCAGGCAATGTTTAATAAAGTACTGGATAGTGACTTGTTCAAGGTCCATGAAAACAAAATCTGTAAAGGTACTTACATGGGCATGACCCACCTTTGGATTACTTTGGATTCTGACCAGAGTATTCACAACCAAATAAATAAATGCGGGTCAGAGGGTAGAACTGTGTCCAGCACCATCTCACTGCCTTTGCGCACTGTTTAAGAAGGCATTGGATATCTTCTTGCACAAGGTCCACAAAAATACTTATATTAACATAAGCCACATCTGGATTCCTTTGCATTTGGACTGTAGCATTCACAGCAAAATTGGGTACGTTCTTGTCAAAGGACAACCAAACAAAATTGTCAACCTTTGCCAAAGACAGAAGGTACTGCTGCTTTCAATATGGGACTTGTCTAGATGATCAATTTACCCCTTGTGTTGGAGCCTTGCAGTCCAAATGATGGAGGGCTCTTGCCCCAATTTGCTTCCGGACAGTCCTGATGATGTCTGAGGCAAAGCCAGGGGGAAGCTAGGGTAAAACCTTATAAAACATTTAAAAAGACACTTGGGAAAAAACACATATCATGCAGGAAAACCCAGATGGGTCCAGCTTGGGAACACAGGAATCCATACCTGCATGCCAGGATTTATTGCCGGATGCCTCCTCTGCCGGTGCTGGTTGCCCATTTCATCCAAGGAATAGGGGGTGGGTGGGATCCAAGCCACTCTGGGGCCTTTGAGTCTCACCCTTCCCTTCCAAACAAATGACAAAATAATGCAATGAAAAGGTACACCACAATCTGCACAATGGCATTTAATTGACCAACGCGCTACCATAATGGATGACAATCTTACTCCAGTTAAATTGTAATCCAAAAGAGATATTCTAATGACACCATCTCTCTATAATTGTTTCTATGACTATTAAAATCAGCTCAATGGCACTTCCCATTTTATTTTATATTTAAATTACCCATCTCATAGCTCAGAATGCACTATAATAGCACTTCATCCAGTTAAAGGGCTTTAAGCCTCAGTGGTGGATCTCAACCAACATAAATGCCCCCATCTTTCAGAAGTACTCTGAAATTTCTTCCACTCCATTACTGTAGTTAAATTGTGATTGTTCAGGAGCTAAGCAGAACCAAAGAAAGGATGGCCATACTAATACCCTGCATGTTTTATTATAATGGATGTGTATGTGTGTGAGAGAGAGAAAGAGAGAGAGGGCTGGAGGGAGGGAAATAAAGAAAAGGCATAGAATCCCCCCCCAATTGTTCTGTCAAGAGTGAGCACGATTTGGATATTCTTTGGAAGTCTGGATTTTTCATATTCATAATTCCTCCCAATAGAATCATAAAATCATAGAGTTGGAAGAGACCACAAGAAAATCAACGCCAACCCCCTGCTCTGCAGGAATACACAACAACAACAACAACAACAAAAACTTCTGTCAGATGGCCATCCAGCCTCTGTTTAAAAACCTCCAAAGAAGGAGACTCCACCACAGTACAAGGCAACAGTGGATTCCACTGCCCAAGAGGTCTTACCATAAGGAAGTTCTTCCTAATGTTTAGGTGGAATCTCTTTTTCTGTAGTTTGAACCCATTGCTCCATGTCCTAGTCTCTGGAGCAGCAGAAAACAAGCTTGCCCCATCCTCAGTATGACATCCCTCCAAATATTTAAACATGGCTATCATGTCCCCTCTCAATCTTCTCTTCTCCAGGGTAAACATACCGAGCTCCCTAAGCTGCTCCTCATAGGTCATCATGGCTTCCAGACCTACTGCCATTTTGATCACCCTCCTCTGGACTTGTTCCAGCTTCTCCCATATCTTTACTGAATTGTGGTGCCCAGAACTGGACACAGTATTCCAGGTGAGGTCTGACCAAAGCAGAATAGAGTGGCACTATGACTTCCCTTGAGCTAGACATTACTATTAATGCAGCCTAGAATTGCATTGGCTTTTTTAGCTGCTGCATATGTTTGTTTGAAAGGACAGATGCTTACTTTGACATAAAACAGACTACCTTAACACCGTGTAATTGTATCATCATCATCATCATTTTCGAGGATGATGATTAGGGTTTCAAATCTTGAGTTAAGTCTTGGGGGTCCACATCAACAAAATATATTTAAATGGGCTCCTTGGTAAAGAAAAGGTCAAGATCCCCTGGGATTGAATCTCTCTCTCTGAAGTGCTAGATATCTGCCTGTTGGAATTTTATTTCACATACCATTCAAAAAGACAACCCTGTCTGCCATAAAGTGTACAGTGGTATACACCACTCCATCCTTCCCTTTTCTTCTCTTGCCTATGCAACAATGATGCATTATAACCAAGCCCAGTGGAATGAAAATGCCCTTTCTTTGCAGACATATAAACTGTGATATTGGAGCCAGCTGGTTCGTATTATCAGGCACTGCATAGTATCAGGGAAGTGTGTATGTGTGTGTGTGTGTAAACTTAATCAGCTGTTTGGTAGAACAGGCATGCTCTCTAATGCTTTCTTGTAAATGGATTCTGTGAATTACGTGGGCGAGTAAGTTAATTGAGAAATCTGCTAGAATGATGGCATGGTGAGTGACAGGCCTACAAGCAGCTAAACGTGGATGAAAATGAATGAAGGTCTTCTGAAAGGAGTCAGCATGGAAAAAAACACTCTGACTGGTGGTGTGAAATCAAGAGGGTGAATAGCATGGTGAAATCCTGTTGAAAAACATACCTGCATGGCACAAATGGGAAATGTACTGTTTCAGTCTGAAACAGCTTGTTAAACTCAGAGGGCCTAGCATTACTGAGCCTGGTGAGAGCAAAGTTACAGGGTATTCACTATGGATCTGGTTTACTCCAAGTTCTTGGGAGAAGTGAGGATCAGCAGAATTCCAACCATGATATGAAGGAGATCTGGTTGTGACCTCTCTCCAATAATAAATCTGAAACCTCTAGTCCAGTTTAAAACTGAAATACAAGAATCAATCACAATGGAAAACAAAACCCATCAACGGAAATGTAATTAGTATCATTGAGACTAAAATAACGAGCTGGACCATGTCCAGAGGAGGGCAACCAAAATGGTGGGAGGTCATCAAGCCATGCTCTATGAGGAGCAGCTTAGGGAGCTGGGCATGTTGAGCCTGGAGAAGAGAAGGTTGAGAGGGGGCATGATAGCCATGTTTCAATATTTGAAGGGATGTCATACTGAGGATGGAGTAAGCTGGTTTTCTGGTGCTTCAGAGACTAGGACATGGAGCAATGGGTTCAAACTCCAGGAGATTCCACCTAAAATTTATGGAAGAATTTCCTGACAGTAAGAGCTGTTTGGCAGTGGAATGCATTGCCTCAAAATGTGGTGGAGTAATAGTATCCTTCTTTGGAGGTCTTTAAACAGAGGGTGGGTGGCCATCTGTCAGGAATGCTTTGATTGAGTATTCCTGCATGGCAGAATGGGTTGGACTAGATGGCCCTTGTGGTCTCTTCCAACTCTATGATTCTATAAGCTCTCAAAGAACAGAAGGGAGTTCACCAACAGTGTGGACATAAATGTGTGTGTACATATGTGAGAGAGATTGAGGGCTTATTCACATGGGCAGTTGACCCCACCTTAGAGCCCTGAGGTCCAGATGACACAGGGCTTGTGTCCCCGTGGCAAACACAGGGGGAGGCTGGATAGGGCCTGATAAAATGTTATGGGAAAATACCTCCTTAAATGCTTTGTAGCCCAAATAAAATCAAACAGGCCTTGCATGACTGCAGGAGCTTGTCCCAGCACAATGGCTGGTCACTTCAGCTGCCCTCTGCCATTGTTCTTCCACAGCAGGAAGCAGGACTGCAGTAAGTGACCATATATTGTGAAGTCGATGGCTTTCATGGCCGGCATCCATAGATTTTCCTTGGTTTTTTTCTGGGCTGTAAGACCATGTTCTGGAATAGTTTCTTTCTGATGTTTCGCCTGCATCTGTGGCTGGCATCTTCAGAGAAGATGCCAGCCACAGATGCAGGCGAAACTTCAGAAAGAAACTATTCCAGAACTCAGCCTCACAGCCTGGAGAAAAACCCAAGGAAAATCTATGACCACATATTGTGGGTCAGCTTCAGAGAGAGTGAGGGAGACTGCAGAGGTGGAGCTGCACGGATGGTCCGATGTCCCTGCCTGGACTTCCTCCTGTTCCGTGGGGGTAACAGGGGAGGTACAGGCATCATATGTGGGCAGGATACACTGGTGGGGAGGTGTTTTATCCTGGCCCCTATAGAGGAGCCCTGAGAGAAAGAGAATGAATGAAAGCCTATCTACACTGCAGAAATACAGCAGTTTGACACCACTTTATCCACCATAGTTCTGTCCTATGGAATCCTGGTATTTGTAGTTTTGTGATGTATTTAGCCTTTTCTTTCAGAGAACCCTGGTGCGTCACCAAACTACAAATACCAGGATTCTATAGGGGAGGGCTATGGGGGATAAAGTGGTGTCAAAATGGCTGTATTTCTGCAATGTAGACAGGCCCTGCAGTGCAGATAGATAGATAGATAGATAGATAGATAGATAGATAGGACATATCACATCTGGAACACTGATGTAATTGTCTGAGAGGCATATAATTGCACAGTCTCATTGACTGCATCATCAAGGACAAAGATGTAATTATAGTCATTCACACCAAAACAGATTCTTTGCCTGTTGCTCCTGCGCTATGGACATTTACTGAGGGAATGACTGTCTGGCTTCTGAGCACTTAGAACATAATTCATGGTGCTTAGGAGACCATCTTGCCAATTAGCTGATTTATGGACCATCCAAAGTCAGTGTTTCCTTCCTTCCTTTGGGCTGCTTACTTTAAGAGAAGTGAGATCATCATTGCATCAGTCACTCGTCCCATCCAAAAAAAAAAAAAATCATTAAGAAAGCTCTGAGTTTTTCATTTGTTTAAATAAAAACGGCCTTAATAGTATTCTTTAGTGCCAACTAGAGTAAACCCATTGACTCAATTACTGAATGGTGAGTCCAACATAATATTGTGATAATATTATTTTTGTAGTCATGAAGGCAGTAGATTTACAAATACACACATACACACTTATAATAAATGTAATGAAAAGCAGTGATGGCTGAGCCCCTGCATCATAAATTATGACTTTTTTCTTCCCTCCCACCTCTTTGATTTATGGAATTCATTGGCTTTCATGTAAATATATAAAATAAAGAAGTACTCTCGCTGTGCTCAACCATGATGAAGAGCAGATCAGATCTGCTGTCCAAATGATTTCTGTTACTCGGAAACTGTTCCTCCTCACTCAAATATCTTTGCAAAATCCTGAACCTCAATGGTGCATTATTTTGATTAACTCAGTTACTGTTGATTTCTTGTCTTCTTCCATGATAGAGTTATGATGCTAGCAAGAGAGTAAAACTGAGCCATTTTTGAAATAAAGACAATCCTTCATTCTGGGCAGATGATAAAGGAGAAAGGAAATTCTTGTTCCATGTTGGTTTTCCTATTTTAAAAAAAATCCAAGAAAAAAAATGGGTTTTAGAGAGTCCATTTATTTTTGTAGGGAAGGGTCGTTCTACTGAGCACCAGAATTCCAACCAAAGTCAAATATGATGGTGATGACAATTTTGATGATGAAGAAAAGTACTATTATTGTTACTACATTTCCAGCAACAGCACTAGTAATGAATAATAAGGATGGAAAGAATGTTCAAAAATATTCGGAAAATAGTGAAAAATGGGTAGTTTTGAGTAGTGAGAAATCCTGATGAGAAGAAACCTAGACTGATAAGAATTGTCTTATTCTGTGCAAAAGTCACACCTGGGGGTTGTCTAGATGGTGAAAATAATCCTAATAGAATTTGCAGGGAATACCTTTTGTCCCAACAAGATCCTGTGGCGATTCACCTTATTCAGAAGGAGGAGGGCCAAAAACTCCAAAAACTGCGGGGGAAAAGCCTTTGCGGTTTTTCCTGAGGGTTTTTTTTTTTTTTTAAAATGCATGGAAATACTCATTATGCTCGCTTGGACAACTGAATCACATGGCTACGCATTTTCGGCGAGGGCGGAAGTGGAAAGCTGATTGGTCAGACATGCATAGAGGGCAGGCTTGCCAGCAATGAAGTGGCAGGAAGCACCATTTTGAAATTTCGCATTAGCGATTGTGCACTTTTTTTCTGTGCTGAGGTGACCAAACAGTGGAAAGTCACACTTGTGCACTTTTGATTTGCAGTTAACCCCCCCCACTGTGCAGCGGCGACAATATAACATGAGTAATTCACTCTTGGCCACCATGTTGATTTGCAGGCATGGCTGCATGCGAACTTCAAACACGGATATGCTTCACCTGCCAGTGATTTTGCCAAAGGGTTGTGGAGACAAATGAATGCTGCTGCGATTTTGTGTTAATGCACAGCAATCCCCGCATTATATCTTCTCATCTAGACAAGCCCCTGGTCATTTGTGCAGAAAACAGTATTTTCTGCACAGATTTTGCAATTTTCTGTGCAGGAAATAATATATATCTCTGTAGAAAAAATGATTTTCTGCTAAGAGAAACCCTCCTGTCTCTCGACATCCCCTAATTCCACAGCTTAAGGTGGTGTGATCAGGGGGATCTTTTTCTCACCCATGAAATCTCAGAGTGCCAAGACTCCATTCTAGGATATTTCTGATCCCCATCAAGGTCTCTCGAGACACTCCCCATTGCTCAGCTTTTCCCTCATTTTCCTTCCCTGCTTTCACCAATTTCCCTAGTCTATCCAGGTGATCCAATATCATGAGTAAAGAATTGTCTTTTGTGGCATGGTGCAAAGTTGGTGCAGGAAAGAAATTTGTGTGTCAATTCCTTTTGGCTCATTTTAAAAAGTTGGGCAGAGATCCTGCACTGTACTGGCAGATCATAAAGTTCTGCCAGATGTAATTAAGTCTAATCTCTCCTCCTCATACACTTAATCTCCCTGTTTTCTGCTTGGGCAGCCCTCTCCACAGACACTCAGGAGAGGTAAAGATGAGGGTCAGCCAGGCAGCCATCTGGCTCTATTTCTGAAACTCACTTCAGAAGATGGTATTGTCCTTTTGAACATCTGGAGGACCCCTGTTAGGTTCAGCAGGATTTTTTTTTCTTCCTGTGATCAGCTGCAGAAATGGAGCTGTCTGTCTGTCTGTCTGCATCCTCCTTCTGTGTTCTCCTGGCCAATGCATGAACCTGAGGAAGGCTACTCTAGACAATGGACTTTATCAGACCCAGCAAATACAGCATCATATTGATGCAAAACGAATTAATGCAAAAGGGCGTGCATCTCAGAGGATGTCGTTCTTTTGCAATTTTGTATTGTCAAAAAGCCTGAACAGCCAATCAGCACACTAGGAGAGGAAACATACTCAGGCCTATTGTATACACTCAAGAGTTTTGTATCTATATCTATATCTATATCTATATCTATATCTATATCTATATCTATTTCTCTATAGACATAGATAGATAGATAGATAGATAGATGCTTGCAGGGCTGAATTAGGATTGCTACCTATTTCAGACACATTCTTTCTCTTTAAAAGCTACATGGTTGGTAAGAACATGATCCATTCTATGCCAGAACTCACTATGCCTGTTGAACTTAGCCAAAGTAGATGATAGATTCCCCCCACCATTTCATTTTTTTTATAGTATAAACCAATTTTATTTGCAGGAATGCAAAATGATTGTTTGCAATGAATATTTAACAGATGGCTTCTATTTTTTTCATAGAATCATAGAATTGCAGAGTTGGAAGAGACCACGAGGGCCATCCAGTCCAACCCCATTCTGCCACGCAGTAAATCTTGATCAAAGCATCCCTGACAGATGGCCATCCAGCCTCTGTTTAAAGACCTCTAAGGAAGGAGACCCCACCACGCTCTGAGGGAGTGCGTTCCACTGCCAAACAGCTCTTACTGTCAGAAAGTTCCTCCTAATGTTGAGGTGGAATCTCTGTTCTTGGAGCTTGCATCCATTGCTCCGTGTTCCAGTCTCTGGAGCAGCAGAAAACAAGCCTTTTTTTTCTTTCATTTTTTTCCATTCCCCCCCCCCCATTTTTTGGTGTGTGTGAAACCTTAATTCGGTGTTTCAGATCTTATTGTAGTGCCTACAGGTATGTAGCAACTGCAGTATCCCTTTGGGGAAGGGCATAAAGGAAGCTCTTTCTGCCAAGTTTTTTTTAAAGAAGAGCTTAACAAAATCTGCAATTTTCTTTATAATGAAGACGGAAACAACTTGAGATTAAAAAAGCAAAACCCAGTTCACAACAGCCTTGTGAGGTGGGTTAGGCTGAGAGTTCGCAACTGGCCCAAAGTCACCCTGTGAACTTCGTGACTTGATGGCTATTTTTACTGGGATCCCTCAATGCCAGTACGAAAATGAGGAAAGAGGAAAAAAGGTAGCTGCAGAGTGAAATTGATAGCTTGGGATATTATGAGCAGAGCTAGACTCTGCTGAAGCTGGTGTTCAGATTTGTCTCAATAGCAACAAGGACTGGATGATCTCTCACTTCTGTTGCTAGTGGATTCAGGAAAAAAAGAAAAGAAAAGAAAGGTGATGAATTATGATTATTTTGAAAACCTATCCATGGTGCTGAAAATCCAATTGTTTGGGAAGAAGTGGCATTTAGAGTGTCATAAATATCCATGACTACAGAAACCTGGTACATCTGAAAGGGTCAGGGAAGAAGTGTGTGACTGTGTGTCTGTGTGAGTGTCAGCCATGTTAACCATGCTAATTCTGGTGCATTGTTGGAGTCCATCTCAGTGGATCACAGTAGTGAACATGTCCAGAGAAGGGTGGCCAAAATGGTGGGAGGTCTGGAAGCTAGGCCGTATGAGGAGTGGCTTAAGGTATGTTTAACCTGGGGAAGAGAAGATGAAGAGAGGATACAATAGCCATGTTTAAATCTTTGAAAGGATGACATACTGAGGATGGAGCAAGCTTGTTTTCTGCTGCTCCAGAGACTAGGACATGGAGCAATGGACTCAAACTCCAGGAAAAGGGATTCTACCTTAACATTAGGAAGAACTTCCTGATGGTAAGAGCTGTTTGGCAGTGGAAAGCACTGCCTGAGGATGTGGTGGTGTCTCCTTCTTTGGAGGTTTTTAAACAGAAGCTGGATGGCCATCAGTTAGGAATGCTTTGATTGTGTATTCCTGCATGGCAGGGGGTTGGACTAGATGGCCCTTGTGGTCTCTTCCAACTCTATGAGTCTATGACCACTGAAGGGATGCTCCAATGGTTGCAAAATGGGCCGAGATATATCCAAAATGCAAGTCCCTGAATCAAAGCCAGAAATCCCTCCTGTAGGTGATGCAATTGCTGCTTTATTTTTTGTTCAAAAAATGCTGACCTATTAGAGTATGGACTGTTTATAAGGACATTTTGATTTGTGACAGCTTATAAAGAGCCACTGTCTTGGATCGCCCCCCACCCCCCCCACACGTACACCCTCACCCCATCGGCACGCGTTGGAATCGGAACTGGCAGCCTAAAAAATATGGACTTAATTAGCTGCCTTGCATGATTTAACAAGCCCTCCTCCTCTGCTACATTTCATACTTGTACAGCGCGAGGGGATTAAATATGCAAAAGGAGCTGAGAGGGGAGACTGTCTAACTGAAGGTGACAAACTGGGCATGAAGTGTTGGTATTAGAGGAGTACATCTGCAAACATATCCAGGTAAAAGTCAGCAGCAATGGAATATCTAGGGACTGTGGGCTTTCCATTGACGACCCCTTGTCAATGTGGGAGAGAGGCTTGCGTACCCTAATGATGTTTTGAGCTATGCTGGCGGTGGCACAATAGCCACTGGTAGGGTCTCCCATGCCAGACAGGTCAAAACCAAAGGGTCTGACAAAGAGCATCAAAGGGCAGGATGGGCTCTCTAGCCTTGTGGCAACCGTCCTAGGAGAAGGAAAACTCCAATCCCAAACCCAGGCAGATGGTGCTCGTCCAACCCTGTAAGCTCAACCATCTAAGAGAAGGAAACTCTAATCAAACCTACGGCCCGAGGACCTCACTGCCACGTCCATGCTTGCAAGGCCACGGCAGATGAATCTCTGGTTTAAAGGGTGAGGCCAGTTCTGTGCATGCTGCGCTCCACCAGAAAAATCCATTGCACAGGCTCGAAGGACAAATCCATTTCAAAAAAAGCCCTGTAGCGACTGGCAAGGGACGAAACCGGCAGGTGTAAAGATGCACTGCAAGCCGCAGCCCCAACCCTGCATGCAGGCGGTTCAGGGCTTTCCAATACAAGGCAAAAAAATCCCACAGACTGCCATGCAGTAATGACATTTCACAGCAGCTGCAATTTGTCTTAATGGTGTTTTTGCCCCCATAAGCTTTGCATGCAAGATGGCGGCTGCAAGTGATTTGCTTGTGTTTGTACTTACCTCAATTGGCTGCTGCTGCACTTACCAAAAAACCTCCCACAAAAAACAATTTCCAAGGTGTGCTAGAGTGATTTTTAAATTTAACAGTAAAGCAACCTCCCACCCCATTTTCTCACTTTAGCCCTCACTCGCTAAGGTGAAAATCCAACATGGCGGCAGCGGGTGCTTGCCCTGTTAGCAAGCCCTGCACCCTGTGCTCACCTGGCCAATCCTCCTTGTGTTTCCTCTCCTATGGGAAAAGCAATTCATATCGAATCGCTTGTTCCAACAAGCAGGAACGCACATTCTCCTTGCTGTTTTTTTTTTAAAAAAAAAAAAAACTCTGGGAAAAGCCATGAAGGCTCTTCCTGCGCAGTATATAGTGCTTTGGGCCCGCTCCTTCCCAACATCAAAATGATGTGGAACCCCATTGAGACAGATCGTATTCTCCTCTTATTCTGTGAGGAGTATTTTCGCCATTTAGAAATCCCCTACGAAAGGACTCCAGTGACATGTTGGCTACAATGGAGTAAATAATACCTGGATATGATTTTGCTGAGCCCAACTCCAATTCAAACAGGTGGGTGTCTTTCCTCCTCTGTAGCGCACAATAAAATGGTTGATCACAGAGAGGAGATGGCAATTGTTTACTTAATTTGGCCAAGGCTGAATGTTTCCACACGGTTTCTCTCTAATGCAAAGTATTCTTGTCTTTCTGCTAAATTGCTTTTAAACAATCCAAGAATGGCAACTTCCCTCCGATGCGTCTTTTATAACAATCAGAGGTTTTCATGCATTGATGGGCCGAGTTGTGAAATGGGCATTTTAGTGTGAAGTATCTTTATTGCTCTGACAAAGAGAAAGCCATTTTCACAATTGCATTGATTTTGCTGATGGCGCAGAAGGCCCTTTTGCAAAGGCAATCGTATCCAGCGCTCTGTAAGAGGGGTGCATTAAACTATAGACCAGATTGTGATGGGAGATTAATACGGGAAATGAGAAGGAATCCTGATATGGAGAATGAACTTTACATCTGTAAAATAAAATAAAATAATGGCGGCTCATAGAAGCCAAATAAATTTCATCCCTCTTGTTTGGGAATCTATACTTTTAAGTAATCATCATCATCAATGATCACCATCATACCAGCCATCTTCAAAAGAACTCAGAGGGGCTAAACCTCCACTGCCATTTCATCTCCTTTGTAGGAATCCAAGGAGAAGAAATGGTAGTCTTTAGTTTGAAAGTCACTGGGGAGTAGGCATTTCAGGTGTGCTGCAACTTGACCAATAAAAGAGAGCCAATGTCATGTAGGACTCCAGGAGGCCAAGGTTCAAATCCCCGTTCAGCTGTGAAAACCCTGCTGGGTGACATTGGACAGGTCAAACTCTCTCAGCCTCAGAGGACAGCAATGGCAAAATGACTCCGACTTTTGGTGACCCTCTCCCATGGTTTTCTCAGCCATGTTTATTCAGAGGAGATTTGCATTGCCTTCCTCTGGGGTTGAGAGAGTACACTCTGCCTAAGGTCACCCAGCAGGTTTCCATGAGCTGAGTTTGAACCCAGGTCCTAGCTCAACACTTTACACAACTATACAACACTGGCTGCCTGTGGACAGTTGTACTGAGTTGAAAAAAGTTGAGGTCACTCTCTTTCTTCTTCCCTGCTGATTCCTTCTCTGGGTCTTCCCCGTTGGTCACCTTGTCTTGCTTTATTTGTCAAACCAAGAAAACCTGGAATACTGATTGCTATTCTGCTTGCAAGAGGTGCCTGATATATATATATATATATATATATATATGGAGTCAAAAGCCCCCTACCCTTATCATTCACTTGTGAATGTATATATGTGGATCTGTTTGTTCATCCCATGAACCCTGTCAGGAGCAAGTGAAAGCCATGCAGCTGACAATGTTAAGGTTGCATAATATTTGGTACAGAGGTTTGGGGCTTGTTCTTCCCCTGGCCTCTCAGTCACTCCAACAGACCCGACCTTTTCAAAATAAGATCCTTATTTACTCACAAAACCAAGGGTTGCTGCCGAGAGCAAGGAAACCCATCCCATTATTTTGTGATTGCTGTGTCTATTTCTCTGTTCACCATTACGCCTGCAGGATATTCTTGCCTTCACAATTGTTATTTTTTTTAAATTGTATTTGATATTTTTTCTATCCTACCTTATAAGGTATTTATCCTCCCCATGCGATTTATGACCCATGTGATAAAACAACACAATCTTGTATATTATAATACAATTGTATTATATATGTTGCTATAGATTATAGATGTTATATTATCTATTTATGGGCATGGATCCTGCTGTAAATCTTGACTAGAACAGAACTATTGAATTAATTTGATTTATGTGTGTGTGTTCCTTCAAGCCACCTGTTGACTTATGGTAACCCTATAAGAAGGTTTTTCTTAGACAAGGAATATTCAGAGGTGGTTTTGCCAGTTCCTCCCTCTGAAATATAGCCTATAGCACCTGGGATTCATTGGTGGTCTCCCATCCATGTACTAACAAGGGCTTATCCTTCTTAGCACCCAAGATCAAATGGGATCTGGTGGATTCACTTGAAAATCAACTCAGCATTGAACAATGAATTCAATGGTTCATCTTTTGCTGGGACTAACCAACAGGATTCCAACCATTCTAGAGTATATAATCATTGTATTTGTAATTCCGTGCCTTCAAGTCCTTTCCAACGTATGGTGATTCCAAGATGAACCTATCATGGGGTTTTCTGAGGCTGAGAGTGTATGACTTGCCCAAGGTCACCCAGTGGGTTTTCATGGCTGAGCTGGGATTCAAACCCTGGTCTCCAGAGTTGTTTTCTTTTCATTTAAAACAATTAATATGGTATCACCAGACAACTGTTATATTGCCATATGATTCTGTTAAAAGAAAATTTTAAAAAGAGGGAAACCCCCCCCACGCACAATAATATCAATTAATGTGAAAACAATGGCTGGCATCTGGTTAGGGACATGTGGGGGCCAAATTCCAACCCACCTCTACCTCCTGTGCAATGACAATCCATATAAATTGTAAGATTCTTCCTGGCTTTAAACTTTTCCTTGTGAGCTCTGGCTGTAGGAACTGCTTACGGCTTAGCTCTCTGGCTGGTAGTCAGTGCAAACATCGTGCCTAATTGGGGTGAAGATGCGAGAACAAATGTTTGCCAGGTGCTGTACTCTTTACACTCCCATATTTCTTTGTCAAATGAGAAAAGGACAAATTGGAGAAAGAAACACAACCGGCTAACTTTTTAAACATTAAAATAAGACAGTGAATTATTTCCTAGGAAGGGAAAAAGTCTCAGAAGTTTTTTTTTTTTTTTTTTTTGACTGACTATGTGACGAATGTTGCTGTCCTTGAGCAAGCAGGGATCACCAGCATTGAGGCCATGATATTGAGAACACAGCTGTGCCAGGCAGGGCACGTTTCTAGGATGGAGGACCATCACCTCCCCAAAATAGGACTCTACGGTGAACTCGCCACGGGTCAGCATAAGAGGGGTGCTCCAAAAAAGCGATACAAGAACTCCCTGAAACAACATCTCAGGCTCGGCCAAATTGATCACCAACAATGGTCTACCATTGCCTCACATCGGGAGGCATGAAGACGCACTATCCACAATGCTGCAGCCTTATTTGAGAACTCACGCCAAACAAGTCTTGAAGAGAAATGACAACGCAGAAAGAATCACAACCCAGAAACATCACCCAAGGAGACCTTCTGCTGTGCTTTCTGCAACTGGACATGTTTATCTCGGATTGGCCTTTTCAGTCATCAACATGCTTTCAGAAAGCGCAGGATGAGTCCTTCCTGAATCTTCGTTTGTGAAGAAAAGCCAGAGAGAGAGAGTTGCCATTTCAGTTATCCGCAGCAGAAAAAACAGGGAGACATACCTCAGAGTCGTGCTGAAAAATTCCTAGAGGCATCTTCTCAGTCCTCCATTGCAACTCTATGGTATGTTTGTAGTGGAAGTCCTTAACTTTAACAGGGTGTGCAGTTATCCATGGTTTCCAGTGTCTGCAGTAAGTTTGAGAACTGAACCCCCGTGGATACCAGGGTCCAACTGTATTTTCCCTCTCTGTAGCAAAGAGGGTTCTTCATTTTTGCTTTGTTGATAGGTAGCAAGTAAATGAAATTTAAAAGAGCTGGCCTCGATGGGAGCAGGTGTGAACTGAGAAGGAAACTTACTTAGTTCTGGGTTCAAGAATAGAGGTACTAGGCAATGGAAGACAGTAGTTTATTAAGCAACAGAGTGCCATTCCAGATGTCAGCATTTGGACTGAGCAATCTGGCACCAAAGCAAACATATACTGGACCAGTATAGCTGTGTTTGGAACTTCTATCTAGCAACAGTATACAACAATATATAGCAAATCATAGGAGGGTACTGGAGATATATTAGCCAATCATGAAACAGCAGTTATTAATCCATCTGTTCTTTTGGGATCATTACCCCAGATGTGTAAAATCTTACCCAGAATCTTACATAAAATGTATCCTGTAGGGTGCGCCCTTCTTTACTGAGAAATAATTGGGCTAGCCAGCCCTATTGTTAAGTCTAAGGGCAGGGCAGGGTATGTTAAAGGCAAGATGGGATGTGGGTAGAGGGTGACCCTTCAAGATTCCCTGGAAGGCTAATGTGGCACCAGCATCCCCAACAGTTGCTCATCTCTGCTGCAAATGAGTTTACTTTGTTTAATGGATAGGCACCAACTGAGTTGCCTTTCAGAAACATCGTCATGTTTTGGGATGAAATGGCAGAATGGTTCTTCTATGGGGATCATCCGAACATTTCCTCTCTCTGCTTGAGGAGCAGGTGATGTGACAAGTGGAGCCGCAACACCACAGATCTAGCTGCGATGCTTTCCGGCTCTCCCTCCTCCCAAAGATTACCTAAATCAGGATGACTTTATGTGTCGGCTTAGCATGTCAAAGCCTCCGTATGTGCTTCAGAGGCTGATGCGCCTTTCTTTGATAATGAATGGATTGAATAATCAGGGGTGATGATGATTGGAAGCAGACCTTAAATGAGGACATATAAGATGTGGGATAAAGGCCCAGGGTGAGGCACATTGCCAATGAGGATTTATGTCTTATCATGGATAATGAACTCAGCAATGGGATGGGATGGCAAAAAAAGCCTATGGTTATGTTGGCTGAGTTACTACAGAGTCATTAATAAATGCATTGCATTGAAAACTCAGGAGGAAATGGTAGGGATATTGATAATAGCTTATATTTCTATGTGGGAAAGTGAAAAATTATGTATATCAAACTGGAGTCAAGATAGAATCCACTCTTCTGTACTTTGACTGAGATCCTGCATGCTTAACACACATGTGGAATTACACGTAGATTGCGCTATGCAACTCTTGCACTGAATGGTGACATTGCATAACAGACTGCACATCCAAATATGCAACCAAAACCACATGCAAATGCACATGAGCATATCATGCACAACAGCATGGCATGCAAAACTCTCCTTCCATAACCTTGACCATACATTTCACATTGGGCCCGAATGTCCAATCACTTCCATAGGGGAGGTTACATATGCATAAATCACCAGTCCTAATTTCTCTGCTGTCAGAGTTGGGGGTGTAATTCTTCACTAAATTAGTTCTCAAAGGAAGCAATGAGTAATTTTAGCGAATGTCTTCGAGAGAGCGTTCAGTTGAAACCTGCACAGTTTTCAAACAGTATTCATAGTTTACGACTTATTCTGTACAAAATGTTTGTGTGCTTTTGTTTTGTAAGGAAAGCAACATTTTTGATACGGGTAATAGATTTTTGTGTGTGCAGGGAATAATATTTCTGCACAGATATTTTCTACTGAGAAAATTTGCACAAATTATTCTGTGCAAAATAGAACATGCATATGATAACAGAACAGAACAGGTATCCAGTCCCTCCTTGCTCAGCACCTTTGCCCTAGCTGTGCAATGTCAAATGGATAGCTACCCAAAACACAGTTCTGCCTGTCTAGCTACTGACTGGTCACAGGGATGTGTCTGCCAAGCTGTTCCCAAACAGCCAGGGAAGAAGGAATCAAGAGTATGAAGAGGAAGGGAAGCAATGAGTGGAAACGAAATTGGACTGATCTTATACCCCAGTGTTTCTAATACCAGTGTGATGCAGCAGCTAAAAAAAGCCAATGCAATTCTAAGCTGCATCAATAGGAGTCTAGTATCTAGATCAAGGGAAGTAATAGTGCCACTCTATTCTGCTTTGGTCAGACCTCACCTGGATAGAATACTGTGTCTAGTTCTGGGCACCACAATTCAAGAAGGATATGGACAAGCTGGAACATGTCCAGAGGAGGACAACCAAGATAGTTGGAGGCCTGGAAGCCATGCCCTGTGAGGAGTGGCTTAGGGAGCTGGGTATGTTTAGCCTGGAGAAGAGATGGTGAAGAGGAGACATGATAGCCATGTTTAAATATATGAAGGGATGTCATACTGAGGATGGAGCAAGCTTGTTTTCTCTTTCTCCAGAGACAAGGACATGGAGCAATGGGTTCAAACTACAGGAAAAGGGATTCCATCTAAACATTAGGATGAATTTTCTGACAGTAAGAGCTGTTCAGAAGTGGAATACATTGCCTTGGAGTGTGGTGGAATCTCCTTCTTTGGAGGTTTTCAAACAGAGGCTGAATGACCATCTGTCAGGAGTGCTTTGATTGGGTATCCCAGCATGGCAGGGGGTTGGGCTAGATGGCCCTGGTCTCTTCTAACTCTATGATTCTATGAATGGAAAGGAAATTGGACCAGATCTTGTACTGCCTTTCCCAGTGTTTCTAATATTTGATAGCTTTAGCACATTCTGTAATTGAAGTACTGTCTCTTTTGGGGGAAGTACATACTTTTTTGTGCATTTTCTATTTTCAATTGGCTGTGTAGCGGGAGCAGAATGGCACCGAAGGGCCAATCAGTGAGGGATGAAATGTTCCCCAGAGTTTTCTAGTTACTGCTGCACAGCCGGGGAAGACAGAGAAACATGGTAACCAGTGTTAACTATGCTGGCAGAGTTTTATACCCTTCCAGTGGCCAGACAGGATCTTGGCTCACAGCGCTCGGGCTTTTTGGAGGTTCCTTGACGCAACCCCTCTTCCACAAGAAGTGAAACCAGGTTACTTTCCCCCTCCCTGTTCCTTCTGGACATGACGGCCCTCCCTTCCCAAGCATCTGAGGAAATTGCTGAGCTTGCAGATTGCCTAAGAGCATATGTTATGGCCCTCTTTGTTTTCTAATTTTGTTTTTATTAGTATACTTAATGTGCTCAGTATTGTTCGTGTCCTCTTTCCCTGCTGACTCGGCCATATTTTGGAGTGGTGCGCTCCTTCCACGCATAATGATCAGCATCCTATTGTGGATCAGTGTTGTGTTTTCTCATTAATGTGATGACTCACCGGCAAAATGGAAGCCACTTTATCACAAAACAGTTGGCCCCCAGTAATTACTCCTTTATGAAAAGGGTCTCCGATGCCATCGACATGAATTTCTCCCATGGATAAACAAAAGCCAGCACCTAATAATGGTGTGTGTATGTGTGTGTGTGTGTGTGTGCATGCTTGTGGAGGCAGGGAGTAAATTGGTGATAAAAGAGATGAGTTGCTGAGTGCAGTAATCTTCTCTTTCTAAGGAATTTAATGTTAAGATGGGCTAACCTTTCCCCTGCCCAGTTGCTACACACAGGTGAAAAAATCCATATACAGTGCCCGATCTATAAAGCTCAAATTTGGCAAACCAAGCTTATGGTCTGACTCCTATATTGAAATATGCAACTACTGTAGAAAAGGCTGGGAAGACTGGCAGGTTTCAGAGAATTACAATGAACAGGACAGATTTCCATACTCCTCTTTATGAGGTAGGACATTGAGATGGAATTCTTTACTAATTTTCTTCTCAAAGGAAGCAACAAGTACTTTTGAAAATTTTCTTCTTGCTGTGAAAAATTCTCCAGCTCAGGTCCAGCTTAGAGGAGAAGGAGGGAAGATAAAAAGCTACTCTGACATCCATCACTCTTTCCTGACCCCCCCCAATTTCCTGACCATTTCCCCCCATAACCGATCATTCTCTGTCCCCTAAATATGTTTTTGAGACAACTGCCCTTTGTCTTGCTGTAACAATGGGGCAGCCAGTTTGGAGTCTGTTGGCTATTGGAGTCTGGCACTTTTCTTTAAAGAAAGAAAGTGCCTCACAAGCAAACTGCAACCTTCTCCCCATAGAATAATGGAATCATAGAGTTGGAAGAGACCACAAGGGCCATCTAGTCCAACCCCCTGTCCTGCAGGAATACAGCACAATCAAAGCACTTCCTTCCTCACCAGGAGTGCCAAAATGTTTCAGTGAAGAATGGGAAAGCCAGTTGCATGTTATTAGCATTTGTTAAGGGCAAAATTCCCCTCCATTATGGCTGGTGATGTGTTTTTCTAAACTGTGCAATGGGTTTGTCTTTGGCTACTCCTCATTCAAATTAGCATGACTAATGCCAAGTGTGAAGAAGTCTGGCTCCAAGGGCATTTTTGATTGCAAAGGATGATGAGTGAATAGCTATGCCAATTGTTCATATATATATATATATATATGTATATATATATATATATATATAGAGAGAGAGAGAGAGAGAGAAATATTCTTCCCATATTACTTCCAGTGTGCAGAACATTTTTACAAGCTTTTCCTTATTCATCTTAATAACTATGGACAGTATATCATTCATATTGCTGGCATGGTATTGTTGTTGTGTTTTATTTGTGTTTTTGTTTTGGCCTGAGTAGGGATTTAAGGACTGCAATTGTCCCTCCATATCCATGGATTTGGTATCCATGGATTTAAGTATTCACGGCTTGAAAATATTCTTAAAAAAATAATAATCCCAAAAGCAAACCTTGATTTTGCCATCTTATATAAGGGACATCATTTTGCTATGCCACTGCATATAACGGGACTTGAGTATTCACGGATTTAAGTATGCATAGCTTGAAAATACTCTTTAAAAATAATAATCCAAAACAGCAAACCTTGATTTTGCCATTTTATATAAAGGACACCATTTGGCTCTGCCATTGCATATCATGGGACTTGAGTATTCACGGATTTTGGTATCCATGGGGGGTCCTGGAACCAAACTCCAGCAAATACGAAGGGACAACTGTACAATCTTATTACTTGGGAGTAAACCTTTCTGAGTGCTACCTTTCTTTGCATAATCATGATTTGTATCATGCTGTTGATCCTAGTTCTGTCCTCTCAGATTCAGGCCTGCCTGCCTGCCTGTTTGTGGTGGGTGTTATGCAGTTAAACACTTTTGTCTTCCATGGATTCCATTAGAGCAATTGTGGGCACAATTAAATATACCCCACTTATATTCATGGGGCATAATACTGCTTAGCTATGACTGGATTGGGTGTGTTATGCATGATTTGACAGGCATTGCAATCAGACCCATGAATTTCCATGTCAAGTATTCCAAAGCACTTGATGTACTTTGTCTTGTTAATCCTTGCATTTTATTAATTTTATGAAGTTGGGCTGAATGATCACCTCTGGATTTTGGATTGGCTTACATATGGGATGGAAAACGTTACTGGGAAGACTCATCTAACAGTTTTGCACTTTATGTGGGGCAGTCTTTGAAAACTGTTTGGAAACATTAGCAGGTCCAAAATGCTGTAGCCAGAATACTGATTAGGGTTGGTTCTAGGGAGCACTCAATGTCTGGTGCAAGAGAGAAGAAGGGAAACTACTTAACTTCCTGACAGTAAGAGCTGTTTGACAGTGAAATAAGCTGCCTGGGAGTGTGGTGAAGTCTCCTTCTTTGAAGGTTTTTCAACAGAGGTTGGATGGCCATCTGTCAGGAGGACTTTGGTTGTGTATTCCTGCAGGTCAAAATGGGGTTGGATTGGATGGCCCTGGTGGTCTCTTCCAACTCTTTGATTCTATGATTCTATGAAATGCAGAGAGGATGATAGGTCCTGCCACTGAAAACAGGGGTCCACTCTTTCTCCACCCCAGTTTTTCACAAAAGGGAGGAAGGAGGACTTCCTTGAGCATTGCTCCTTTCATCTCCCCTGCCAGTAGATGTTCCTACAGGGGAGATGATCCTGCCCCCGATGTGCTATAGGCAAGGAAGCTCAGGCATTCAACCCACCCACCCCATGCTAGTTTGATAGGTAGCAGCACTTTCCAGTGCCAGGAGGAGTAAGAACACTTCCCAACCCTCCATTAAACATCCTTGGCAAGGGAGGGCTTTGCATTAAATTTCACACCTTGCAGGTTTCATGTATAATTAAAAACACCATGCTCTTTGATAGCAGTATATAAATACTTCCTGCGATGGCAAAGTCTCTGAGCAGGGTTTGCAGCCTCTGCTTTGGTGCTCTCTATTTCTAATTCTCAGTGACTGCTGGATCTTTGGGGAATGGAGGAAGAGACATAGGGCTCGCCCAAACTGGCAAGTTGTGTTGGTCCAGTCAGCTACATTTAATGTCACAGAGGGCTGTTTCTTCCCATATCCACATGCATACACCATTTTTAAACAAGCACACAAATAAATAAATAAAATGCATGGTCTACTCTTTCTTATTGCTTACTGTGTGGAATGAGATCACCCCTATATCCCAACCCCACTGCACATACAATAAGAGAGTGTTCTAGTATCTTAAATTGAACAAGGAATCCTGACTTTCTCCCAGTGTTGTGTGTGGTGGAGTCTCCTTCTTTGGAGGTTTTTAAACAGAGGCTGGATGACCATCTGTCGGGGATGCTTTGATTGTGTATTCCTGCATGGCAGAATGGGGTTGGACTGGATGGTCCTTGGGGTCTCTGCCAACTCTGCGATTCTATGAGTCTAAGAATTTTCCAAATTGGGAAATGTTAAAGAGATGTTATGTTATGATAGATCCCTTAGCTTCAGTTAGCCCCTGCTCTACAGGAGCCTCCATCTTTAAGTGTCCCCTCAAAACAACCACAAAAAATTCAGTGTCTGTCCAAATTGGGGAGGGATTTCCCTGCCCCCATTTTTTTAGGGACTCACCATCAATTTCACCAAGAAATTGCAGTACATGTGAAATGGATCCAGGAGTCTTAGTGGACCACAAGCTGAACATGAGTCAGCAGTGTGATGCAGCAGCTAAAAAAGCCAATGCAATTCTAGGCTGCATCAATAGGAGTCTAGTGCCTAGTTCAAGGGAAGTAGTAGTGTCACTGTGTTCTGCTTTGGTCAGGCCTCACCTGGAACCCTGTGTCCAATTCTGGGCACCACAGTTCAAGAAGGACATAGACAAGCTGAAACGTGTCCAGAGGATGGTGACCAAAATGGTGGGAGGTCTGGAAGCCATGCCCTATGTGGAGTGGCTTAGGGATGTAGGTATGTTTAGCCTGGAGAAGAAAAGGTTAGAGGTGACCTGATAGCCATGTTTGAATATTTTAAGGAATGTCATACTGAGGGTGGAACAAGCTTGTTTTCTGCTGCTCTAGAGACATGGACACAAAGCAATGGACTCAAACTATAGGAAAAGAGATTCTGCCTAAACATTAGGAATTATAATTCTATGATTCATCATTCTTTCACTGCAGCCCAACCATAATGCATACAGGTTGCATTAGAATTTGGGTTCTTTGGTCATAGAATTCTGATGGAGAACAAGCAGACCTGATTAAACACCTTCTAAAATACCACAAGGCTTGAGTAGTTTCCCAGCAGGAGTCCTGCAAGCATCGCAGGAATCTAATAATTATACAGAGCTCATGGAGGAAAGGAATAAAATGGTAATCTTGGACACCTAGTGAAAAATGAGCTAGTAAGACAAACTGTCTCTCATAACAAGTCACCTCTAATTTGGAACATGAACTTGGTTCTGCATGAATGGCCAGAATAATTGCAATAGTTCTTTCATCTAACCTACAAGAGGTTATACAGTCTCTTTAAAAAAAAAACAAACCCTGGAAGACAAAGGAAATACCTTTTTAATTATGCTCCAGAGGGAAAAATAGGAGGCATGCCCCAAAACACATCAGTCTGTCCCCTAATATGGTAGAGATTTGTCAAGTTTCCACCCTTCTCCACATACTCTGATTTAATCTCAGGTTACAACAGTGGTCCTCTAGATACTGCTGGACTTCAACTCCCATTTCCCCTGGCTATTGGCCATGTTGTTTGGGCTGATAAGAGTTGGAGTCCCACCACATTTGGAGACGCACAAGTTTGTATAAGTCACTATATAAGCCCATCCCTCTGTACAGGAGGTTTATAACTACAAAAGGAATGCAATTCTTCACTAATTTCATCCTAAAGGGAAACAGTTAAGAATTTTAGCAATTTTCTTTCCATTGTGAGAAAGTCTTCAAAAACTGCACAGTTCTTGGAAACTATTCATAGTTTGATTGTGCTTTGCAAAATTCACACATGGTATTTTTGTACACAAAACAGAATTTTCTGTGCAGGAGAAAGCATTTTCTGCTCGTCACATTTTGTGAATTACATGGAAAATGTCCCCCCCCCGTGCAAAACAACCACATAGAAATTTATTGGTCATAATCAGCACTATGAATTTTGCCCAGAAATGAACCAGCAGCCAGTGAAGCTGTCTATTTCTCAGGAAGTAGATGAAGTCTGCAAAAGCTACAATTTTTCTCTCTCTGTCCCAAAGGTGCTACAAGATCCTCTTGCTTACTGATATTCCAGACTGACACGTCTATGTCTTTGAATGCTTCTCTCCTTGTTTCTCCCTTGGGAATTAGCTCCTCAACCCTCCCTCACTACCCCTTGGCTCAGCAAACTGCTTGCCACCAAACATGTAATGCTGGCCTCTCTGTGTTCCTTCTAGTAGTACCGACATGGATATGATGAGGTCTTTACATCCATAAATGAAACCAAATGTTAGATCCACTTCCCCTCCTTAATTGGATGGATCCCTCCTCCCCTCTGCAATTATCTTCATTTATGTAAGACAGCTGATAGTTAGATGGCAAATTTCTAAAGCTTAGATGGCTGTTCTGTAATTCTAGCAGGCAGAAAGAGTGGGGAGGGGGAAGAGAGAAGGATCTTTTAATTAAAAAAAATGTTGGAATGAAATCACAGTTAAAATGCCTCCCCCCAACTTCTGTCCCAAATCAAGGCCAATATTACGAGCTTTGGATCAGATGGTTTTATTTCAGAAGAGTCAGAACAAAGGGCAGCATGCTGAATTCACAGAGGCTTTTCGGATTAACTTTTTTTGGTGTGGCAAAACCACCTGCAGGCTGGGAAGGATAGAGGAAACACCATGTGCATCCCATAGCTGCTCTGGTCCATTGAAGGTAACATTTGAAACAGGTTTTTTTTTAAACCACTCTGTTTTCTTTGCTTCTTGTACAGCTGGAGAACTTAATCACACAGCACAGTATCAGGGAGCTCTCTCACACTCTCTCAATCGCTCCCTCAATTTTCTTTGGAAATTTACATAACCCAACTGAATTGTCTGCAAAGGATCCTGGGATTATTGTTGGTCATCATAAGGTGAACATAACCCAGCAGTCTTCTGCTGCAGCAAAGAAGGTATATATATATTTCTTAGTTTCCAAGTCAAGGGAAGTTGAATGAGCTGGGCATGGTCATCTTTTCAGCAAAATGACATGATTGCACTTTTTAAATATCTAAAGAGCTGTCACAGAGAATAAGGGGCAGGTTTTTTCACTACTACCCCAGAAGGTAGAACCAGGTCTATTGGTTTCAAGTTACAGGGGGTATAGATTTTGGTTGAACATTAGAAGGAACATCTTGACTGTAAGAGTGGCTTGGCAATGAAATTCATTGCCTAAAGAGCTGGTGGGGTCTTCTTCTCTGGTTGTCTTCAGAAAGAGGCTGGACAGCTCCCTGATGGCGATCTAGCTAGAGATCCTGTACTGATCAAAGGGATGGACCTGATGGCCCATGGGACCCCTTCCAACTGTATAATTCTACGCTCTTTATAATTCACTCACAGGGTTTTGTTGCATTTCTGTAGTGTAGCTAGAGATTCATAAAGTTACAAAGCATAACCTATGATATCGGATCTCTGCCACAGTATCCTTTAGAGAAAACTGTTTTTTTCCTGTGCAAACCCACATTTTGTGTGTGTGTGTGCGTGTGTGTGTGTGTAGCTGGTTAAAGTATTCAACAGGGATTTGGGAAACCTAGGTTCAAGCCCCCAATGAGCCATGAAACTTGCTAGGTGAGTCCCTTCCTCTTAGCAGGACCTACTCAGGAGCCAATCTGTCAGCTTTGGTTTCTTCCAAATTTGATTTTTAAAAAGAGCAATTGAAATCTTTCCAGCTGTTTTATAAAGAAATCTGTGAATTTTGGTAAGTTCTTATCCCTCCCCCCTCCCCCAGCGATAAGAGCAAATGAACATCTCTAGTCAACCCTATCAAAGAAGATGTAGACTTTCTGCTAAGAGAAGGTTTAGCAAAGTGTGGTTCTTTGCTGTTTTGTGAATCCATCTTTTTTCTTTTTTCTGGTCGAAAAAAGAAAGGAAAGTGCTTCTCCTGGTTGGACTGAGTTAAGTTTTTATCTCATGGTGGTTGACCTACCATTGTGAGATCTGCATGTTTTTTTGGAGGGGGGGTTTGCTTTGTTTTTAAAGATCTTGTAGGACTCCTGAGATCTCATGATGGGCTCTTCTTAAATTGGTGTGCCTGAAGCATCCTGTACTGTTTTTTTTTTTTTTGGGGGGGGGGAATCCAAAAACCACAAAACCATAGTGACTCTACTCCAGACTCCACAAAGCTGTCTACCCTTGGCTTAGAATCTCCTTCCTTTTGCTAATTTTTCTGCCTGGGGATTCCATGTTGCTATAAGATTTGCCCAGTGTGGAAAAGCTGCTTTGCCATCTCGGCTTGTCTAAAGGCCCTGCCATTCCTTTTGTTGTAAGTCTCTATTAGCATCCTGTCTTCCAGTAATAGGATCTATCTGTGTTGTTATTTAATTTGAAGTGGGAGCTTAAGTACTATTGATTATTCTGCAGATATAAAACAAACTTAAGCTCCCAAGAACGAGCACTTTCAGCCATAAAGGGAATGCATAATGCATGATCTGGAATCTTTAGAAGAAGAACTCTGAATATGATGGGAGAATATGGAGTAAAATGTGCAAAATGTTTGGGTGCTATGGTTCCTAAGGCCATTGTCTGATGCCAATTCCTGTTTTCTCTCATGCTCCAAAAGTAAATGGTTGAGAATCCTTGCCTGGCAAGTACCTGGAATCTTGCTAGTGTCATACATATCTGTAAATTCCCTCATCCATGTAGCTGTACTTTCTTGGTGGTTGCGAAATGGACGTACAGTTTGCCCCCCTTCCATATGTGTGGAACTGGTACCTACAATTTCAGTTTATCCATTGTCTAAAAAACATGGCCTCTCTAGGCATTTCCTAGATCCTCCAGTGAAACTGTATGGTAACTTCTGGTGAAAGTTACCATAGAGTCATGCTGGAGCTGCCTAGAGAGGTGTCCTCTTTAGGTATTTCCTAGGTCCTCCAGTGCCACTCTATGGTAACTTCTGCCAGAAGTTACCATAGAGTAGTGCTGGTGATGCCTAGAGAGGCAGCTTCTCTAGGCAGTTCCTAGGTCCTCCAGCAGAATTCTATGGGTTTTGCTAGTATTCATGGTAAGACTGGGAACTTATCCCCCACAGATACCGCAGGTGACCCGTATTTGGTTTGCATTTGTGCAAATGGAATTCCACAAGTGTAACCATTCCACATGGGCATAAATCATGCTGTCAGCCCCGAGCAGAGGAGAGCCATTGCATCTATTGAGTTTACACATGTTGACTCCTCATTCAACAATCAATTCAATGTGTGTGCTCTAGTTGAGATTAACCAATGGGATTCTAGCCATACAGTTGCACATTCTTGGATGGTGTAATATTCACCAGAGCCTTCCATGCACCACTTTGACTACTATGACTGCAGAAAACCCCCGCTGTGCATTCTCATTGCACAATGAGACAAGAGGAAGGCATGTTGGCAGATACGCAATCAATTGCACAACCTCAGTATTTAACAGAAGGGTGGTGCAGCACAACCACCAATATTGGCGGCACTGGGGGGGGGATGTGGAGAGGCCAAACCACACCAGGTGACACCATCGGGGTAAGGGTGACACCAGACTTAGTGACACCATAGAGAACCTGGGGATAGACTAACACAATGCAATAGGGAGGATCTTAGCTGCGGAATGCCTCCAACTGCCTCGATTCGGCAGGTTCTATCCTGATTAATAAGCTCTTGCCCCATTTTCCCCCCATTTTATCCTCCTGCTTCCCCCATTTATCCTCAGCCTACCTCAATTGCTTCAAAGTATGGAAGTGTGAACTCCATTAACTCATCGGGGGATTGCTGAGTAGCGGGTGGGATCTTGCCCTTCCCATTAGACTCAGACTAAAACAAACTGCAACAGCCTTTCCTGGCTTGTGTGTTCTTTTCACTTTGGCCATCTTGAGTACACTCTGGCCACACTCATCCCAGTTTCCCTCTCTGAAAAGTTGGAGAATACACGTACGAGCAAAACCTGTTGAGAAATGTGAGATCCAGAGTGTCTTTGTTTGTAATGTTCTTCCCCCAAAGCTTTGAAGATCTTAGATTTCAAACCACATTTCCAGTTTTACCAGCGAGGACATGAAAGAGAATCACGACGTGTGCCATTGAATCGCAGTTGGCGTGTGCTGACGTGTTGGACTACAGCTCTTGGCCATAAGGGAATTATTTTCCCAACCTCTCATGGGGTTTATAAAGGGAGATAAAAGGCTTTTCTTTTTCTTCTCTGTACAAGTTCAAAGGCACGGGGAGAGTGGTGATGATGATCTCTTCGGAGCGGGAGGATAAGGAAGATGAGAAAGATCAAGATTATGGGGAATTGAAATGCTCCTGGGTAGAAAATTCAAATGGAAGCGTGGAGAGATGGGCCCTGTGAGGAGAAGGAAGAGATTCACAGCCAAACAAGCAGTCCCCAGAACTGTGGTTCCTAACCTTTGGAACCAGTGATTTCTGACCTTTCTGTCCTGAGAGAACATTAACAAGCTGGAACATTGAGAAGCTAGAAGGTGTCCAGAAGAGGGTGACCAAAATGGTGAGAGGTTGGAAAACCATGATGCCCTATGAGGAGCGGCTTAGGGAACTGGGTATGTTTAGCCTCAAGAAGAGAAGGTGAAGAGGGGACATGATAGCTGTGTTTAAATATTGGAAGGGATGCCATACTGAGGATGGAGCAAGCTTGTTTTCTGCAGCTCCAGAGACTAGGATGCAGAGCAATGGGTTCAAACGACAGGAAAAGAGATTCCACCTAAACATTAGGAAGAACTTCCTGACTTTAAGAGCTGTTTGACAGTGGAACACGCTGCCTGGGAGTGTGGTGGAGTCTCCTTCTTTGGAGGTTTTGGTTGGATGGCTATTTGTTGGGAGTGCTTTGATTGTGTATTCCTGTATGGCAGAATGGGGTTCAACTGGATGGCCCTTGTCGTCTCTTCCAACTCTATGATTTACACAAAAATTGTTCTTCCAAATGCAAGAATGCTTGGTAGAAAGGAATCACCACTTAGGCATGGAAACTCACTGGGTGACCTTGAGCAAGTCACACTCTCTCGGCCTCTGTGGACAGCAATGGCAACCCCCCTGAAGAAGCTTGCCAAGAACCTCCCTGTGATAGGTTCATCTTTCAGTCACCATAAGTCAAAACTGACTGGAAGGCACACCACCACCACAAAAAAAATTATAGAATTGTAATGTGGGAGTTGAAGTCTGGGTGACTGGAATCCTTACAAAGTTACTCCAAGCTTATAACAGCAGGGGTGGGCAATTGTTGTGTGTGTGTGGGGGATGAGACCAATTTTCCCCAACAATCCCCATAGAAAGTCAAAATGCCTCTGTTTTCCTCTGTAGTCCCTCTCAAAACGGTGGCCCGCCAGTCCTTCTTAAAATGGTGACATTTTGAGAAAAACTGCAGAGGAAAATGAGGGGTATTTGAGTATAGCACAGGGTTTGGGGATATATCCATTTGCTTTTTCACATATTTAGCAGGCTTTCTGGGGACAGAAATGGCCTGCAAATTACACGATTTAAAAACAACTGGGGTTTTGAGGATTTGGGGGGATTGGTAGGGTGCCAGGGGATGTGGTCCCTCAGCCATGCTATGCCCACCCCTGCTTTAGAGGACAGGTGGAGTACAAGTGCAATGAAGAGATAAACCATATATTGTTCACTTATTAGTGAGACGAAGGAGAGAATGCAAACTTTCCCTTTGCAACATGTTATTTGGGAAGACAGTCGAAGCGGATGCTCAGAGGTTAATGAGCTCTTCTCTGCTCCACAGTTCAAGTAGCTGATTTATTTTTCATCCCTCCTCATGCTGTATAACGGCACTGTCTATCCAGAATCTGCCTCCTCCAAGCATATTAATCAATAAAAGGCTTAATTTCATAATTCCTCTTACTGCCAGGTAGCCAGCATGACACCATTAAAAGCTTCTTAATTTAGGTATGAAATCCCCCTTTTTCCCTCTGGGGCTTTGAATATGGGCCATCACAAAATCACTTGCCTTGTTAATCCAAGTTAAGGCAGACCCAAGTTTACTCTCTGTATCATTAGCTGACTGGCCTAAATCAAAATAGTTCTGAAATGGTGGTTCATTCTCCACTAGTGTTGCCTGGTCAAGACTATCTGAGTCCCTGGGATTTCTGGCCAAAACCTGAGACCGAGCCACAAACAAGGCAGGCCCTGGTGATATTGAAAGGGGCCACCTCTAGTATTGCTGAGTATGATATATGAAGCCTCAAGCCCAGTGTCACAGAATATACAATTCAAATAAAACATAGCAAATCAAGGGGTTGTCTATATTGTGAAAATACTCCTCACAGAATTTGCTAAGAAAACAAACTGTCTTAATGGGATCCCACAATGTCTCATTGTATTGTGAAGGAGGGGGCCCGACAAGAGGAAAAATGATGCGATAAAAGCTTTTGCTGCTTTCCCTGGCTTTTAAAAAAAGCTCCAGTGATATGCACATTTTTGCTCGTTAAGACAAACAATTTGACATGAATTGCTTCCCCATGCAGGACAAAGTGCAAACCTGATTGGCTGGCAAGCGCAAGGGTGGGGCTGGCTTACATGGCAAGTGCCCGTTGCCACCATGCTGGATTTTCGCTTTAGTGAGTGATCACTAAGGCGATAAAATGGAAGTTTGTGCTCTCTCTCTCTCTTTATTTTTTATTTAGTTAGTTATTTATACCCCGCTCTTCAGCCACAAGGCTATCAGAGCGGCTTACAAATTGTTTTAAGCAATAGCTATTCTTTTTGGAAAGGTGGAATATTATGTGTGCACAACATAGAAAGTTTAAAAAACAAACAAACACAGGAGGTGGCAGATTTAAAAACACGAGTAATCCATTTGCGGCCACTGTCTCAACTACAGGCATGCAAAGTTTATGGGGTCTGTAAAACCATTAAGACAGATTGTAGCTGCTACGACTTGCTATTACTGTGGAGCAGTCCATTTTTTTCCCCTTCGTGTAGAAAAGCTCCTAACAAATGAAAACACACACACACACCCCTCTGGTGTCACTGAGCATCGTACATGAACCTTCAGTTACAGTGACAGTGACACCCAATATACAATTCAAGTAAAACAAAGTAAACCTAATGAGTGAAACAACACACACATATATGCCTCTTTCAAGGTGGTGTTCTCATCCTGAGATTCCTCCTCCTTGCTCTGAATATTGGAGAAGAAAGGCCAGGCCCTGAAAATCAAAGCTAGGCTCTGAGATCTCACAACCCTGTTATTTCTACAGTACACTTGACCGGTAGCTAATAAAAGTGAAATAAATGCCCTTTCCCCCATAAACCTTCAAGTCATCTGTCAACTTATGGTGGCACCATGAATTTCATAGGGTTTTCTTAGGCAAGGAATACTCAAAAGTGGTTTTGCCACTTCCTTCCTCTGATATATAGCCTACAGCACCTGGTATTCGCTGGTGGTCTCCCATCCAACCCTAACCAGGGCTGACCCTGCTTAGCTTCCAAGATCAGAAGGGATCTGGTGCCTTCAGGGTATTCAGGCAGATCCTAGACCCCACTGTGCTCCTATGTTCTCTCCCAGACATGATCTCTGCTATAAATTACATGTAACTGAAGGCTTCCTCCCAAATCAATACCAGAGGGCACTTCCACCAATGTACAAAGGCTTCATTTACAGCCAATCTGCATCTCAAAGGTTACCTTTTAATATTACTTGCAAAGTAATTTGTGGGACATGAAGAAAGAAAATCCGATAAAAGTATAGGTTGCTCGGAGACAATTTGTGAGCCGCAGTGACAAAGAGGAAAAGCAAATCTCTTTGAATGTACTATTCAGGAGGAATGACTCACTCACTTTAAGCAGTTATGTTGGGGGGGGGTCTTTTAAGAAAAGAAGACATGAAGGCCACATTTAAATAAAGATGCTGATCCTTCAAGGTCTCTATAGTGTCATAAGATGAAAAAACAGATTCAACCCTGATGGAGTATTTAGAAATGCCAACAAATGTGTGCTGATATCAAACGTAATCACTCCCAGCTTTTGCTTAATAACAATGCAAATGGGATGAGCTTTAAAATATCCACCTATTTTGATACGCCGACAGGTGAGTTAGGCCTCATTCTGGCAGGGGGAAATATTCTTTGAAGATCAAAACACAGGAATATATAATGGAGATGAACGGCATTTTATATCGCAATGCTGTGAAGAAATGGCATGCGAGATTTGCCGTAAAGGATCTTGTTAACATTCTATGAGGCTGTTTCTATTCCTGAATGCTGGAACTTTTTGATATGTGTTCCTTTTTAAAAAGATGTACACGTGTCAATCAAATGAGCTCCCGGGAAAGAGATGTAAAAATTTCTCAGTTCTGATCCTCTGGAGTGGTTTCAAATCCTCCTTGTTTTGTCCTGTCTTTGTTTTATACTGGTAGCAAAACTCTGTTTTGTGTTTCCTTCTTGTACTGAAAAGGATGCCCATTTTAAATGTGCTTTTGCTAATGCACCCATTTATTTGCATGATTTAATTAATTTACACAACTCCCCCTCCAGTGAAAGCATGCTGGTTTGTATTTTGTTCCAGTTATGTGCAATTTAGCCATCTGAAGAATTTTCTTGCTAATTGCTGTCAAGTCGGTTTTGACTTACAGTGACCCTATGAACGAGAGAGCTTCAAGTGATGCTGGTATATAAACAGTTCTGCCCAGGTCTTGCACACTTAAGGCTTTTGTGATAGAGTACATCTACTGGTAATGGAAAACTGGGACTATATTCTACTATACAAACGTGCCCATGTGTTGAGATCTTCTGGAGAGGCCCATCTCTCTGTCCTACCACCATCACTGGTACAGAGGGCATTCTTATGAAATTTGCAGATGACACCAAATTAGGAGAGGTAGCTATGTATCCAAGAGGACAGGATCAGAATTCAAAATGACCCTAACAGATTAGGAAGATGAGACAAAACTAACAAAATGAATTTCAGCATGGAGAAATGTAGGATACTCTGCTTGGGCAGTAAAAATGAAATGAATCTTCCTTTGCGAACAAAAATGAAAAGCACAGATATAGGATGGGTGACACTTGGCTTGATGGCAGTCCATGTGAAAGGGATCTAGGAGTCTTAGTGGATCACAAGCTGGACATGAGTCAGCAGTGTGATGCAGCAGCTAAAAAAGCCAATGTGATTTTAAGCTGCATCAATAGGAGTATAGTGTCTAGATTGAGGGAAGCAATAGGGCCACTCTGTTCTGCTTTGGTCAGACCACATTTGGAATAATGTGTCCAGTTCTGGGCAACACATTTCAAGAAGGATATTGAGAAGGTGGAACATGTCCAGACGAGGGTGACCAGGATGGTGGGAGGTCTGGAAGCCATTATGCCCTATGAGGAGTGGCTTAGGGAGCTGGGCATGTTTAGCCTGGAGAAGAGAAGGTTAAGAGGTGACGTGATAGCCATGTTTAAATATTTGAAGGGATGCCATGCTGAGGATGGAGTAGGCTTTTTTTCTGCTGCTCCAGATACCAGAACATGGAGCAATGGACTCAAACTACAGGAAAAGAGATTCCACCTAAACATTAGGGAAGAACTTCCTGACAGTAAGAGCTGTTCAATAGTGGAATATGCTGCTGCCTCAGAATGTAGTGGAGTCTCCTTTGGAGGTTTGTAAACAGAGGCTGAACGGACAGCTATCGGGAGGGCTTTGATTGTGTATTCTTTCATGGCAGACTGGGGTTGGACTAGATGGCCCTTGTGGTCTCTTCCTACTCTATGATTCTATGACAACCTGCTAACCTTGCTCAGAATCAGGGGTGAAGAGTAGAGTTTTTGCAGAGAAAGAAGGGAAGCTGGCTTAAATAGCATGGACTTTGCTTTGGATGTGGTGTGTGACCACACTATGCCACGTGCTTAGAAGGTTGACTGAGTGAAAACTCTTGAGATCCCCTGGCTCTTTAATAGTTGTGTAGAGGAGGGAATTACAGCAGGGGTCACCTGTTACCTGGGCTGCATCTGCACTGCAGAAATAGTCCGGTTTAACACTGCTTTAACTGCTATGGCTCAACACTATGGAATTCTGGGATCTGTAGTTTAGCAAGATATTTAGCCTTCTCTGTCAGAGAGCTCTGGTGCCATGACAAACTACAAACTGAAGATCCCATGGGATGGAGCCATGGTAGTTAAAGCAGTGTCAAACTGGTTTATTTTTTTGCAGTGCAGATACAGCCCTAGTTGCATGACACACAACATTTGCAAAGATTCCTTCAAGCATGTTGTAGGAATTTGGCCAATGTTTGTACACCATACTTTGGAGGGTGTTTTTTTTAATGTGTAATATGCATTTCCCCCCTGCAAAACAATAACAACAATGGCTTCATGTTCTTGAAGCTGGCAACCAAAAGGAGAGTGGAGAGAAAATGGAGAAAAGTATTGGTGTTTTTACATTTGCACAGGGTGGGTGGATTAATCTTATGGCAGTTGGCAGTGCTTTTACTACAGGGTGTTTTGATGTGTCAGAATGCCTTTTCTCATTGAGGATGAGAAAATGTGTGAAGATCCTTTCCATGTCAGGAAAGAAGCAGAAGTAAATTATATAGGCATAAATGAATGGGGAAACACTCAGCATTCTGTTGAGAAGGATTTGAAAATCTCTTGGCAAGGGGGGACCTTGGCTGTAGGAATGTACTCCACTGCCCTCTGTCGAACAAAATGGATACTACATGACTTCTTCTGCTGTCCATGGTGATTTGCATGCCTTCAGGGAAGACAGCTGCTGCAGTTAGCATTCAGGAGCCTGGCTCTGTTAGAAATAAGACTCTGGATTCAGACTTAGTTTAATAGACACAGGGCTTAATCCTATAGCTGGTTGCATAGACACAGTCAGAAGCAGGCTTTTGTAGGCTCCCTTCCAGAGCCCCTCTGGCCATGTTAGTTTTGTAGAAGTCCTGGGATGGACTTCCCTTGGATTCATCCAGGTCATTCTGAAATTCTGGTCTGAAAGCCCTCAAGAAATGGATTTGGCCTAAGCACTGCAGTTAGTCTTTCATCCCCTCTGCATCCAGTTTAGATCTGGGCCGAGGAGAAATGTCTCTTGCACCTCTGAAAGTGATGTTTGCCATCCCATTTCCCTATGGAAATGTGAGCAAGTACACATGTGTGTACATGTCTTCAAGTCACTGGTTGGCTTATGGCGACCCCATGAATTTCATAGAGTTTTCTTAGGCAAAGCATACTCAGAGGTGGTTTTGCTGACTCCTTCCTATGAGCTCCGCAGTCTGTGTGTTTTTAACTGCTAATTTTATAGTTTTATAGTTTGTTTTATTGTTTTAGAATAGCTTTTATTTATGCAGAGTCAGTGCTTATCTTTGACGACTAGTTTATTTTAATAGTAGCCAGTAGCTACTCAGTGGCCATTTATAGAATATGTTGTCTGTTACTACTAGTGTTACAATTCTCCTTCTTTGTGAATAATAAACTTTGGTGTGGACAAAGAATCCTGTTGCTGGCAGAGGGTTCAAGGTCAGCTTCTGTTTGTTATTTGCACTTTTATGTTAAAGGGAGGGTTCCTTCCTATGATATAGAGCCCACAGCTCCTGGTGTTCATTGGTGGTCTCCCATCCAAGTACTATCCAGGGCTGACCTGGCTTAGATTTCAAGATCCAACAGCTTTGGGTGCCTTTAGGTATTTAGGTCCTGAGCATGCAAATAGCCATTTTCAAATATCTGACCAGTTGTCATGTGGAAGATGGAGCAAGCAAATCCTCTGCTAGTCCATAGATGGGACACGAACCAGTGGATTCAAATGACAAGAAAAGAGATCTTGGCTAAACATTAGGAGGAATTTCTTGATAGTAAGTCCTCTGAAACCATGGGCTAGACTACCTTGGAAAGTTGTGGCTCTTCTTCAGTCGAGGTTTTATTTTTTAAACTGAAACCAGCACAAACATCTTTGGGAAGTCAACAGAAGTCTAAATATTAAGCTTGGTCAAAATCAGTTAATAAAGCTGCACACTAGAGATTATGGTGAAGATGGTGATGATGTCATGATCATCATCAACGATATGAAGGGGAAAAAGTTGTGGAACTTCAAGATTGAAACTGATAAGCAATTAAAACACAACATGCCCAACATAACTGTTATTGAGAAAAAGGAAGAAATAACCAGAGGGAATAGATTATGAAATCTTGAAATTGACACATTTAGATCCAGCATCTCTGGGAAAAGACAGCCATGGTGGTTTCAGTGGTGAGAGGTGCTCTGGGAACAATTCCAAACAATTCAGACAAAACATCTGAATGAAATGGCTGTAGATAGGATCACAGAAGCACAGTTACAAAATGTGACCCTGCTTGGAACAGCCTACATTCCCTGACGATATCTTATTGATTCCTAGATTCTTGGATGGGTTCCGAATCACTGATGGTCTAACACTCCAGTAGACTTGTAGACTGTGGACTGCTGCTGCTTCTGAAATCCAAAGTTCTTGTTCAGGAGATATCTGAACCAGCTGATGGATCAGGTCTAACCCCTTACTATTGTCTTTAGTTTTGGTCTCATTGGATAACATATCCAGTTGGGCAACTGGATCAAGCATGCAGGTTTGCATTGCAATCTCTCTCTCTCTGGCTTTTTTTCGCAAACGAAGATTCAGGAAGGACTCATCCCACGCTTTCTGCAAGCGCGCTGATGACTAAAAAGGCCAATCCGAGATAAACATGTCCGGTTGCAGAAAGCACAGCAGAAGGTCTCCTTGGGTGATGTTTCCAGGTTGTGATTCTTTCTGCGTTGTCGTTTCTCTTCAAGACTTGTTCGGTGTGAGTTCTCAAATAAGGCTGCAGCATTGTGGATTGTGCGTCTCCATGCCTCCTGATGTGAGGCCAGGGCAGACCATTGTTGGTGATCAATTTGGCTGAGTCTGAGATGTTGTTTCAGGGAGTCCTTGTATCGCTTTTTTGGAGCGCCCCTCTTACGCTGACCCGTGGTGAGTTCACCGTAGAGTCCTATTTTTGGGAGGCGATGGTCCTCTATCCTAGATGGGGACAAGGGTTCTCGAGGTATCCAGAGGACCATGGATTGCACTGGAAGTGGTCTCTTTAGGCACCCAGAGGCCTAAAGAGACACCTGATCATAGAGTCATGCCAGATGCCTAGAGAGGTATCCCCTCTAGGCATTTTCTAAGTCCTCCAGCTTGATTCTATGGCAGTTTACTAATATACGTGGTTTCAAATATCTTCAGTAAGTCCAGGAATGTTTGACAGCACTTTAAGTGCTGTAGCTCCTTCCTATGGAATCCTGAGATTTGTAGTTTTACAAGGCCCTTAGCCTTCTCTGCCAAAGAGTGCTGGTGCCTCATTAAACTACCAATCCCAGGATTCTGTAGGATGGAACCATGGCAGTTAAAGGGTGTGTGTGTCAAACTGCATTATTTCTACGGTGAGGATGTGCCCTTAGTGTAGGGTCACTCTAGTTGAAGGCACATAACAGTAACTAAAGTTATCAACAGGATTCCAGCCCATTGTTCTGCAAGGAAACAAACAGTAATGGATATTATTTCAATATCCTAGTCTCAGGAGATTTTTTTTAAAAAAGTGCTCACTTTCTTGAGATTATTGAATCCAGCAAAATTCTTTTTCATCCTACCCTTCTGTTCCAAAAGTGGGGTGTCTTGCAGCCTGGATAACAACTGCAGAAGAAATCCAAGCCTCAGCTCCTCTGGTTTGTGATGCCCGACACTCCCTGAGCAAATCTTTTGGATGTTGGCACTTGCCTTCAAAAGTTACAAGCTGCTGCACAATGAAAGAGGCTTTCTTTTGTGCAGGGAAGGATGCTAGTAGAACACAAGGGCCCAGAAAGCTCTGACATGGACTAAACTGGCAGCAATTGTTACAATATTTGTCTGTTCAAAGCGGGGAGCTCAGGTAATCGATAAATCTGTCTTAAAACTTCACTGTCTGACACTTGCTCGGATTCTAGCAGAGAGAAATGGCTTCTGGCAGCAACCTTAGCATGGTTCCCAAAACAAATGTGCCCCCTGCAGGTCAACAGAATGATGCACACCATTGAAGGAAGAAGAAAGGAAAGAAACAATAATAATAAAAGAATTCTGGACAGGAACAATCCAGCTCACGTACAAAGAGCAAAATGCAATGTTTACCCAGAGAAGGTATCCGGGTCTGTGTGCTATTACTGTTGTGACAATTACAGCAGAAAAAATAGGAGCAAAGAAGAAACAGCAGAAAACTCTAGATTGGCATTTGGCAAAAGGTATCCCTTTCAAAATGGGATTGCCCCAGAGGTGTTGCTACAGTGGATGGGGAGTGAGGGTCTGGTCCCCCAAATAAGAATTCTCTTTCCCAATGCAATTTTTCTTCAGCCTCCAGATTTCTAGCATTTGCAGAAACAATGAAAATGGTTTGCACCTCTAACTCTTCTATTTGCTGTGTTTGCATTGCCTTGGCTGCTTTGCCAGTCCTTTTCTTTTCTTTTGGAGGCCTAAACATTATTTCTAAATTCTGAACTGGAGTTTTAAATTTACTGCCATGCTAGAAATGTGAGGGCTGAAGGAAGTTTTTTTCATTTGGGTGAACAGAGTTCTTATATTTCAAGAATTTCATTTTCTCTCCTCCGCTTCCCCGTATCTACACCCTCGAATTGCTCAAATCCACTTTTGCATCCACATAAAAGCCTTTCCAAGTTGGAAGAAAGATCCAATGAATCTGGAATTTCCTCACTAACAACACAGCACACTACAAGCCCTGTGCTTGTAAAACAAGCCGTCTGGAATAGAAACGTCTTCACCTGTTAATGATAAGACAGCAAAAAAGGAGCCAGCTTAGGAAGAGCGTTTCATGCCTTGTTTGCACGGGCCACATGAAATGGCCTCCTCACCCATCCCCACCCCATTCCCATGCTCAGCTGTTTGGACGACACAAGGTTTTGGCCCCAATTCTAGTCTGAACGGTCCAAACAATGTCCACGCAATTCCGACTAGAAACTGGGGCAAACCCCTCTTAAAACAGCTTAAGAAAATACCTGGGGAAAATTCCTGTGGGGAAAACCAGAGCATTCTGTGGTGGAAACGGGCAGTTCTCTACCACCGCCAATGTCACGTGCCACGCTCTCTGAGGTCACAACAAAACCCCCAGTATGTGAATAAAAAACAAGGGTAAATCAGGAGTTTTTTTTTTTTTTAAACATTTTAGGAAGGGTGTTTAAACTATAGTTTTCCTTGGGTTTTTTCCGGGCTGTGAGGCCATGTTCTGGAATAGTTTCTTTCTGATGTTTCGCCTGCATCTGTGGCTGGCATCTTCAGAGAATGGTTGGGTAAGAGTGTATGTTAAACTGTTTTGGGGACTGAGCTGGCTGAATGTCATGAAGACAGTTTGGTCCAGATTCGGGGTTTTGGCCCAGTGTCATCTGGACAGATAGTCCCCAGAATGGCCCCAAAACATTTGACTATGCTCATGTAGACAAACCCATTGCTACCTTCTGTTCCTGAGCATCCTTCACATCCCTAATACTTCTCCTAACATTGGGGTACCAAGAAAAGGGGCAAGGAAAGTGACCCAGGGAATGTGAGCTAAGTACATAGAAGAGTTCAAGGTGGGAAGGATTTTCTGTGGCTTATTTGCATGCAATCCTACAAAGCTGGGAACTAAAGGATTTTTTTTTTGGGGGGGAGGGGGAGAATTCTTATCGGAGGGTGCAATGCCTTCATTTTGCCAATTGTAGCTACATCCCTGAGTGGCAGAAAGAGGACATTTTTTGGTTTTTCAGAGTGGCTCTCTTCCTAAACTGTGGGGGCAGGTTCTGTTATGCCTAGCTCAATTGAGATGAATTGAGGAGCTGACCTCCGTAATTACCCATACTGTAACGGGTGCATAAATTAAGCAGAGAAGGCCTCGAGTTATTAATTTCAGAGCTGCTCTGTTGCTTTCATGGCTTTGAATGAAGAGGAAAGAGTTGGTAAGGGGTCAGAAGCCACATTTCGAGAGGAGAGGACATATTTGCCTGCTGTGCCATAGCAAAGTACGGAGGCAGGTGCTACGCTGAGCGTGACGTGAATAAACCTGCATTACTGAAACTAACAGAAAAGAGTCAGTGAATTGGAAATCAGCTTTCAGGAGGAACTAATTTAATATGTATTGCTCTGTATTACACAGCTAGGTAGTGTTTCAGGCCTGAAGCCTATTGTTAGACCCAGCTAGAGTAAACCCATGGAAACAATGGGATTTGACTCACCTGTGTTGATTCACTGTTCAGCAATGGATTCAAAGGGTTTACTTTAGTGGGGACTAACCACAGGATTTGGGCCTTTTGTATTTGTTAAATAATTTCTATGTAATCCTAAAGTCTACTACTACTGGAAACTGAGGCCTGTGAGGAAAGTGAGTGTTAGAAAAAAGGAGACTGAGATGATTACCAACTAAAAATAACTAAAGAGATGTCATGTCCTTCAAATATGGTCCCTCAAATAACCTGGACCCAACCCTTATAGGGCTTTATAGGTCAAAACCAGCATTCCCTTCACCTTTTGATACATTGCTTCACTTGCATGCCAAGCATGCATTTTTTCAATTTTTTTTTTTACTAAGCTTGGCTAATTTTCTAGCAGCCTCAAGTTCTATAGATTTTCTTTTTAAAAAAATCTGGGAAGTTAATTGCTTCTCTCCGTGCAGCAGAACAATCTTCACAATAGGAATCTTTAATTCCTTAACCAAGCAATTCATGGCTAAGATCGTAGACTGGGGTTCTGTCATATAAATCTCTGCAGGTAGAGTTATGCATTAACTACACTATGCAACCATTGTGTTAAATGGCAATGATGCACAGCTGAACTGAGACAACAAGTGTGCAAGCCAATGCCCAACCAAATGCACATGTGCAGTATGCAGTATGTGGTGCTGCATGCAGAACTCTTCTGCCATTGTTGTTGTTGTTGTTGTTGTGTGACTTCAAGTCATCTCTGACTTACGGCAACCCTAAGGTAAATCTGTCATGGGGTTCTCTTGGCAAGATTTGTTCAGAGGGGGCTTGCCTTTGCCCTCCTCTGAAGCTGAGAGAGTGTGACTTGCCCAAAGTCATCCAGTGGGTTTCCATAGCTGAACGGCAATCCAAACTCTGGTCTCCAGAGTTGTAGTACAACTCTCAAACTACTACACCACACTGGTTCTCTTCTGCTTCTGTGTAGTTGAACTGAATGTGGCCATTCTGGATTGGACAAAAATCTCCCATAGATGAACTTGAATATACATAATGTATCATCAGCATCAACATCAGCATCAATAGATGTCAAATATAGTGGACAAAAACTTCTATGGGATTGATAAACAATTTGATCACAATGCACCAGACATAACTGGGGGTGAGAAAAAGAAAGCTTGGGATATAGATGTGGGTGACTTGGTGGACTCTCATTGATAGGGTCGCCACAGGTCAACTTCACAACACTTTGCAACAAGAAACATCGAGTAGACTGTGAAACTGGTGGATGATGATGATGATGATAGATCCTTGTGAATCTAGGCTGCGTTCATACCCTCCCTACCTTGGTGCTTGTTCCTTCCGATTGCTAAATGTGAGAAGTTGGATAGGGGAAAATTCCTATTAATTATTCCTCCTCCTCCTCTTCTTCTTCCTCTTCCTCCTCCTCTTCTACTTATCATTCCTCCTCCTCCTCTTCCTCTTCTTCTTTTTCCTCCTCTTCTTCTACTTCTTCCTCCTCTTCCTCCTCCTCTTCCTCCTCCTCCTCTTCTTCCTCCTCTTCCTCCTCCTCTTCCTCTTTTTCTTCTCCTTCTTCTTCCTTCTCTTTTTCTTATTCTTCTTCCTCCTTCTTTTTCTTCCTCCTCCTCTTCTTCCTCCTCCTCTTCTTCTCCCCTCCTCCTCCTCTTTCTTTCTTTTTTTAAAAGTAGTTGTAGGGAAGAGACTTGGAAGCATGCCTGAGTGGCAGAACTGCTGACCCCAATTTACTTGCTGTCTCTGAAGCTCTCCCCTTTTAAAAGAAAGACGTAAGTTTCCTGGAAAGTGACTCAATGGCTATTAGGCAGAACACTAAAGGGACGCATGCTAATTAAGCCTGCAGTCTTTAATTGATTAATTGGGTACAGTTAATAACCTAAAGCTTTAATTGGAGGTTAGCAGCCCCTCTAGTGAAAAGTCAGAGCATGGAAAGATTGCAGGAGGTGGGACTGGTAATGTCTCGCTACCAAACGCAAGGCCCAATTGCATGAGACCTCTCATCCCTGGACCATACGCGACAGTAACAACGTTGAATATATTTGTCCTTCCAGATTGTTTCCAAAGCTGACTAGAGAAGATTTTGGCTTACAGGTTAAAAATGCTTGCACCTTTTTTTCTTCTAATGTGTGCAATCCTTGGGCCGTGATCCAAAGATGTGCTTTGGGGTCCAACACTAGTATTACTTGACACTCCCCCCCCCGGCCATCTTTCCTCTGCAGCTTTCCTTCAAAAATCTGCTTCAGAGGTTTTCTCAGTCTTCCAGAGAAGGTTTTT
The DNA here is from genome assembly GCA_030847615.1 of Gambelia wislizenii. Lineage (NCBI taxonomy): Eukaryota > Metazoa > Chordata > Lepidosauria > Squamata > Crotaphytidae > Gambelia > Gambelia wislizenii. The sequence continues at coordinate 27,757,676 of JAUMIR010000012.1, read as the reverse complement.
GCGATTCATGGGAATATTAGGAAGAAGGCATTTTCAGTTATGGTAGAAACAGTGGTGAGCAATGTAATAGGAATATTAATCCTTAACTATTTCATCCTCATACGTGAGGACAAATCGTTGCAGCAGTTTTCCCCCTGCTGTGGGAGAAACTTGATATTTCTATGGGGTATTGTCCCCATATTAGAATGCCCCAAAGTCTTATGAAGGGGGATTGTTTTGTGTGTGTGTGTGTGTGTGAAAATGTGGAGCTTTTGCAAGAATTTGTTTTTTTTATTTGTAGGAAGCCATGTTTTCTGTGCAGTAAACTGATTTTCTGTGCAGAAAAATAGTTCCCCCCTCCCTGCAAAAACCTTTGTGTTTTTCTCTGAACAATAATTCTTCCACAGCACTTCAGAATGTTGAATAACAGGACAACCTAGAGAAAAATTGTCACTAGTTGATCATCATCATCATCATCACCAACTGGGCTTCCGGACTATCATTCCGAAATGCGAATGGCTGATTTGCACATTTACAAAAATTATGCACAAAACATGCTTTTACCTTCCTGCCTAAATATGTTGCATTTGCAAAAAATCAGGGCTGTCACCCTGTTGGCGCATATGTAAGTTCCTCCATGGAAGCAGTTGGATATTTTTGTCCAGTGTGCAATGACTGTCTTCAGTTCAAGGATGCAGAAATGGAGTTGTGAATGTGGTCCTATTGTGCATGAATGTGCCATGTGTACTGATGCACATGGCTCATTGAACACTGATGTGTACTGATGCACTTTGCACCTTGAACATACGGTGCTGCATGTGTACAGGTCGGCCCTCTGTATCCATAGGGGATAAATTTCTGGACTTACCATTTATAAGTGAAACTGCAGATAATAGCAAACCCTATAAAAATAAAGGAGTCTCAGTAAAAGCATACCATAGAGTGCCATTGGAGGGCCTAGCAATTCCTACAGATGATACCTCTCTAGTCGTTTTCCAGCATAACTCTATGGTATGTGTCTCTATTTTTTCATTCGTGGATAACTGAAACCACACATAATTGTTCCACAGATACTGGTAGTGACCTGTATTTACCATTGCAATTCACTAATGAGGTGGTGTGTCACAACTTGGTTTGCAAAAAGTTATACTCCATCTCTTTGATGCAGTATCCTGGCAGGATCCTGAGGTCTTCTGCTCGAACAACATTTTCTACAAAAAGTCTCAAAATGTGGAAAATCTTTGGGGGAAAAAAGGTGCATAACATCCCACCATCTCTCTTCTGGGGTTCTCTTTTTCTCTTTCTTATGTCTGGGAATGAAATAAACACAAGTTTGCATCCTTGATGTCATAGTTAAAGAGCCGGGCCTCTGGATTTGCTCCATTTGCAATGGCAGACACTATGCCAGGCATTTTTTCCTTCACCCCTGCTATGCAGGTAAATGTAATAAGAGCTGATGGTGAATGACAATACCTATCCGGCGAGATTGATGGGAAGACTGGCTTTCACTCCCCTCAGAGGCTTGGCTTACTGTTGATACAGCAATAAGTTTGACTGATCTGCTCATTAAAGTTTAATATTTCCAAACTTCTTTATCCTCCCCATCTGAGAGATGTTTCCTAATGTAAGATATAACTACACTGGAGACTGATTAAAACACTTTCCCCCCTCTCCCTCTTCCCCTCTTTTGCTCTCTGGCTGAGATAGTATTTCTGCAGGAACGGCAAAAATCCAAAATTAATCACCCGCCTTTGTTAGTTGTTGTAAGGCGATGGGTTGGGGTGGGGTGGGGGGAGAGGAGAAGGACTGTAAATGGGAACTGTCCATGCAGCGCGTTCTAAATTAGAGCTGCTTGAAACATCCCATGAGGAACCGGGAGACTGGGGACTGTCTTTTTAGCTGAGCTGTTTAAGATGAGGCAGCAACATTTTGTTATTAAAAAAAGAAAGAGGTGTAAAGCATGTGAAGGTGATGAAACAAGAGTGGCAGGTTGCTGTCCTGAGCCTGGCTGGTGAGTCCCAATGAGAGGAGACCCATTGTTGACTGGTGAGTCAACAAGGTGAAGTGAATTCCCATAGATTCAGAGGGTCAACACCAGTTGAGCTTACCAAGAAGCTTTAGGGCATTGTGTGTTAAAAGAGACAGCTATGCCAATAGGGTCGGGCAAGTTCCAATGGTTTGGAGGTCAATGTTGTGCCCCAAGATCCAACATGGGTTGCACCAGACCTGGAAAAGAAAACACAGGCTCCCTGGTTTCTATGTATATTAGGGACATTGGTTTCATTTTCTGACTTTCAGAGCTCTGTACCTTTATTGTATCAGCAAAGTAGTATAATCATTTTTGTGGATTTTTGTTTTGCTATCCACCTCCCCCCGCATGGAGTTCACATGTGGGGAGCTGAAGGGCCTCCATAAAACCCATGGGCACCACTACATCCGCACCTGTTGTATAACTCCCTAAGCAACTTTGAAATGGTAGGTTTCTCTCCTTAGCTTAACTCTTACAGTGCTCTCCCCATAATCATCTGCAGAGCTACACAAAAGCTGAAGACTGACACAAGTCGAGTTTCCTTGGTGCTCCTTCCAGCCCGCAGGCAAAGATCTGTTCCATCTCCGAGTCATCCTCATGAACAGAAGTGCAATGAGTGAAGACGGCACAAATCCCAGTAGGTTTCCTGAAAGCTGGTTTCCTAGAGCAAACAGAAATATTCAGTCCTGTTGTTGATGCACAGCAACAGATGGGAAGGTGCCTGGCATTTCTAAGTGCGCTAACATTTAAGATGAAGAACAGTACGGGGCTGAAATTTTCTCCCCCCACCCTCAGCAATTCTAATTCAATGGCATGGGGGAAAATGGGTCTTTTGGAGCTGGGTGGATGTGAATAAGAAGAAAAAACAATGGTGAAATTCTCATGCATATTGTGCCAGGTGCTTGTGTTTAATAAGGAGACGGCCAGTACAAGTGTACAAGTGTCCAGTCTTTCATTGGACAGTATTTTTATCCAGCAGCCTGTGCTGCCTACAGTGTTTCTGGCCATCCAGCCTCTGCTTAAAAACCTGCAAAGAAGGAGACTCCACCACACTATGAGGCAGTGTATTCCACTTCCGAACAGCTCTTACCCTCTGGATGTTCTTCCTAATATTTAGGTGGAATCTCTTTTCCTGTAGTTTCCATCCATTGCTTCGTGTCCTAGTCTCTGGAGCAGCAGAAAACAAGCTTGCTCCATCCTCAATATGACATCCTTTCCAAAATTTAAACATGGCTATCATGTCACCTCTCAACCTTCTCTTCTCCAGGCTAAACAGACTCAGCTCCCTAAGTGGCTCCTCATAAGGCATGGCTTCCAGACCTTCCACCAGTTTGGTCGTCCTCCTCTGGACACATTCCAGCTCTCAATATCCTTTTTGAATTGTAGTGCCCAGAACTAGACACAGTGTGTGTGTGTGTGTGTGTGTGTGAGAGAGAGAGAGAATTTGCAAGGTTCTTCTCACATCCTGATGAGTCTATTACAAGGCCAGCATTTAAAGAACACAAACAGCATTCATGTCTTACACCTTTCCAATGCAAGCAAAGGGAAACTGAATCAGTTCTGCATGATTGCCATTCATTTTCAGTGGCACTCACAATGGAGACAGCCACTGTGGTGTGTGCCCAATGCTAAGCCCGATTACAGATGTAAATAAATTAAGGACACCTATGGCAATTTTTATAAAATGCAGGTTTGGCTTGTCAGAAATCAGCTGAGGCAAACAACAAAATCCACAGGCTTCCTTCTTGACAGCGGAGAAAAATACCATGTGCATGCATTTCTTTTAATACCGTGTAAGCCTTAATTAAAGAGATTGCTGCAAACCATTACTTAGTTTATGTATGTATATATTTAAGGAATGGGACAGAATATTCACCTTCTTGGCTTTCATGTCATCATAACTGGTTTCAATAATGTTTAATGCATTTCCTTTTCTCCAATGCTTCTCTTTCCTCCTGCCTAGACTCTGGAAACGTGAGTTCAAATCCCCACTCAGCCATGAAACCCACTGGGTGACCTTGGGCAAGTCATACTCTCTCAGCCTCAGAGGAAGGCAATGGCAACCCTCCTCTGTGTAAATCTTGCCAAGAAAACCCTGTGATAGGTTTGCCTTAGGGTTGCCATAAGTTGGAAACAACTTAAAGGCACACAACAACAACAGTAAAGGCAGAAGCAGAGCTCTGCATGAAGCACCACTCTGCATGGATGTGCCTTGTGCATGGATGCATATGTGCATTTGGTTGGACATTGGGCTGCACATTTGTTGTGTTGGTTCAGTTGAAGGCATGCAACAACAACAATGACTTTATGTTGCATATGGGTGATTTCACCCAATCAGGAACTATATAGTGAATGGTGTGATTCTGTGGCACAGTGCAGCTAGTCAGGGATAGATGTGGGATGATGCCAATGAAGACAATTAAGAGTGAGGGAAAATGACAGCAATTCAATTGACTTTGTGCTTTCCCCATTTTGTAATGGGACAGTCATTAGGTACATTAGCTGATACACAAACGGCTGCACCATGTCAACATTCAGCCAAAGGATGGTGTACCACAACCACCATGTAACTTCATGAGTACAGATTTATACTATCTAAGCATGATGTAGGCACTTGGCCCATATTTTTAAACTGAAACAATGGGGGAAAAAAAGAGCCCCTTCAAAGGAGTCCAAGATCTCATATATAAGATGTGACTTTCTTGCTACCTTCTAATCTAAGAGGAGCAAAAGTCCATCTTGGATTGGCTCTGTCTTGTCAGATCTGATCAGCTCTTCTTTCTCTCTGTGTTGAACAAAGAGTTTGTAACACTCAGGGATGCTTACATCTGGAAGGGCCTCTAGCAAACATCTGGCTCAGGCAGGATGCCTCTGATTGACACGTTTTTTGTGTGCAGGCCAGAGATGAAGAGGCTGAAATATGAAGAGGGCACAATACATTCAAATGAGAGACTTATATATAGTCACTTTGGCTGCATTCATACGCATGCCAGCTTGGTTCCACTGAATTCAATAGGATTTTCTTCCAAGTCAGCATAGAAAGGATTAGACTAGAGCAGAGGGTGGGAAATGTTCAGGCTGTAGCTGTCAGAATCTGTAGCTATAATCCCAAAAAAGTTAACTTTCTCAGGTTCTTCAGCCTCACCCCTCCTGCAGCCCCCTCCCCTTTTTTTTGAATGAAAAAAGTTATAGGAACATCTTGGAACTTTAGATATGGATTAAATATTGGGTATTTTTTGTGATCCTATGGAGTTAAAGCACAACATGTGTTGATATATCTCTTTCAGGAAGAACCCGATCACAGAAGGAAACCATAAAATTTAAAGAGATTTTATAAAATGTGTGTGTGTCTAAGAAAATGTGTGAAAACAGATATTTTAAAAAGCATCCATCTTTCAGCTTCTGCCTTCTTCAGTGATGTCCATTGGAACAGCTACCTGAAAACAGTGCTGTTCAGTTCATTTTTTAAAAATATGATTGATAGATAGATAGATAGATAGATAGATAGGCAGGCTCTAATGCTGGAAGTCCCAATAACGTGAAAGTTAATCACATAGAAAACTCTACCCTGGGGACGTCAGTCAGTTTATTGTGTTTCAAGCAAGCAGCCAGTTTACACACACACACACACGAACTGTTATGCTTCAGGGACAGGGACATTTACCAAACCCTCTTTAGACAGTATAGAGAGTATTTGCATAGCCTTAGCTAAGAATTTAGATGTTCTAAAGGATACCAATTTTTTAGCATCAGATAACAAGAAGCAAACCTTGGCATGAGATGAGAAGCCCTTAAATGATTTTAACAAAGGAAAAAAGATAAGTATTTCTAAGGTCATTATACATGGAGTATTCAAGCAGAGCATGGGTTAGGTCTTCAAAGGAATATGCATCCACATATTCTATCTTTGATAGGTAGGCTCCTATATTGTCCTATCTGGACTGCTAATGCAAGGAAGTTTAATGTTGCCTGTGTAAAGGCTATCTTCATTTTAGTATCCATTATGTCCATCATGTGTCCTGGCAAAGGTAAGTACAGTGGGGTAAAAGAAGAATAAAAGGGATGGGAGAGGAGGATTTTATTGCTAAAAGGTTTGATGGTGATGCATTTCCCCAGTTGCATGCTCAAAAAAGTGTCTGGTGTTCCAGCACACATGAAATCTGGTGTTCAATGGTTAAGTGGAAAAGAGGCTGGGGTGGATTGCATGCCAAATATTGGAGTGAGCAGAAGATTTCAATGAGTCCACATATGCCAGTCAGTCTTGTAGACAATAATTGTAGAAAATGTCATGTGCAACCAATCCATGGAAGATTTGTTTGTGCTTTCAGACACATGCATCAGAAAAGTGAGAAACTATCTACCATGATTTTGCAGGGTAAAGTCAGTTTGCAACTTTCCCCCATAGCTGCAAAAGAAGGTTTTGAATGTCTCCATAGGTCTTTGGATGGGGGTAATACATCTAACAAGCATGGCATTTTGTATGAAATTGGAAATTTCTTTTATTATTCTAGTTCCAGCTGTTTTTGGTGTTTCTCATCTGGCAGTACCTGTTCTTTGTGTGGCTTAGTCTTGGCTTGCTGTAGATGGCAGCAGAAGCCAAATTAAAAATAATAAAATAAAATAAAACACACAGTCCTTGACCAGACACACATACACACAAAATCCAACTTGAAATTCATTTGAGTATGCGTTGTATATGAGAGATGTAAATCCTGACATGATTTGTCTTTGCATGGTAAATGACACAACTTTTTTTTAAAAAAAGTCTCTTCAACATGAGCTGCTGTGTCATGAAAGGCTTCCTTTTCTTCGTGGTGCCAGAAAAAAAAAAAAAAAAGAGTGCATTCTTCAACTGTGGGTTTTTGTGTGTGTGTGTGTGCATTTCTGTAATATGTACTGGAAAATGCCATAACGGTTGCCTTGTTGCATGAACTAAGATAAGCAGTAGCAGTCAATGAGCTGGTTATGTCTTTGTCCTGTTGTGCTTGCTGTGTTTGCATGTACTTAGCTTTGAAAAAGGAAAAGGCATGTGTTTTCCACAGGGATACTTTTGCACAAGGTGAAAACCACCACCACCTCCATTTAGGGTATATATCCTTGATTATATCATCCTGAAATGCAAATAATTACTGCAGTCCCCCACCTCCTGCATGAAAGAGAAAAAGAATGTCTCTCCAAATGAATCTTCCCCATCTTCAAATGCCCCAAAGTGTTGTGGAGGACTGATTCTGCAGACAAATACTTGTGGGGTTGCACAAAATCATGACCAAGATCATGAATCAGGAGGTGTAGCTACAGTGACCTAGCTCTGTCAGTGTAGCTGCATTTCCCCCCAAATCTCTCACTGAAACCATGCAGTCCCCCCAACACAGGAATTTCTGAGGGGCTGGAAAGTGGTGTGGTGTGTGATGATGCATCCAACCCTCTCCTAGTAGCAGGTCACGCTGTGGCAAGAGCTGGATGTGTCCGACTGCCAGAGGGCTGGATGCATCATTGCTGTCTGCCCTGCTCTCCGGCACCAGAAATTCTTCTGTTGGTGTGTGTGTGTATGCCTTAGAAGGTAGTTTTAGGGGGCACTTCCAGTCATTGCAATGGCGCAATGGTGATAAAAGTGAATTAGCATAATTACAGTATTATAAGTTGCTGGACAGGATGGCAGCCCATGTTTTATTTGCAGGAAACAGTGAAGTAACTATGCGAGTGTAGATTTATACTATTTATACACAAATAGGGGGATTGTCTTAATGGTCAAAATAATCCTTATAGAATTTGCTTGGAATCCTACCTGTCCTAATAGCTTTCCACATTTTGTAGTATTCAGAGGAAGTGGGGCCAAATCCACCATAAACTCTGCCAGGAAAGCCTTCGTGGCTTTTCCCGTATTTTTTAAAAAGTGCCCTAGAGAATGAACATTGTTGCTTGTTTGAACAATCGGATTCACATTCATTCACATTTGCAAAAGAGTGGAAATAGAAGCTGATTGGGGGGGTCAGATGTGGGCAGGAGGCAGAGCTTACTAACAAGGCAAGGGCTCGGAACTGCCATCTTGGATTTTTGCTTTAGCGATTGTGCACTCAAGTAATGAAACAGCCCTTTTCTCTTCTTTTAAAAATGTATTTAGGCAGAATAAAATACTGTACTTCCACACCTTAGATATGCTTTTTAAAAAAATACTGTTCAGTGGTGGCAACTGGTGACAATAAAAACACGACTAATTCACTCTCACCCACCATGTTGATTTGCAGGTATGCCCGTTGGGATTGCAGAAATGAATAGCTTTGCACGCCTGTGATTTCACCAGAAAACCATTAAGACAAATAGAAGCTGCTTCGGATTGGCATTACTGTGCATCAGTCCACATTTCCCCCCTCATATAGACAGACCCAGGATGCCAGCGCATGTACGGCTCCTCTTGCCAGCGCTGTACAACCCTGGAACAAATGCAGTTCCTAGCAAAGTTGCACCAACAGGATTCTAAAACAGCAGGCAGAGGCAATGCTGTCCAGTAGGATACTCTCCCTCCCTCCCTCCCTTTCTCTTGCCTCATTGCATCCCCTTTCCATGTTGCTAAGCATCCTAGGGGAAAAACAAGTGTCATAACTCAAGAAATAAATTGGAAGGAGCCTTCCCGATTCTCTTTGGTCCACATCTTAATGAGGAGTTTCAGTGACTGTACTAGTCCAGTCCACTGTGTATTTCTATGATCTCCCTCAGGCAATCTCTCTGTTAGCCAAGAAGCCATTGGAAGACTGGGACAAAAACAAGTTCAGAAAAGGTAACAGAACGTCTGGAGCTGGAGGGCATTCCCCCTCCGCCCAACCCATTCTTCACTTTCAAAGGTTCCCTTCCTTGGGTGTGGATGCTAATCTGACTAGGGGGGTATGCTTGGAGAGGACCCCTCTTCTCTGGGTGGGGTGGAAACCAAGGAGATTACCAGACACAGCAAATATGGCACAATTACATTGAAATGAGGCCACAAAAGGACTCCCTTATCACATGATGCTATGCCCCAGCATTCTGCGAGCATTCACATGATGCTATACCCCAGCATTCTGCAAGCATTCGCATGATGCTATGCCCCAGCATTCTGCAAGCATTCGCATGATGCTATGCCCCCGCATTCTGCTACTGTTAAGAAGGTGTTCTTATATATTGGCAGGCAGAAGCCACCAATTGATATCCCATGGATTTATTTATTATTATTATTATCATTTTTGGCAGCATTGCTTGTGTGTGAAACTGGTGTGATTCTAACATCAATGGGTGGTCCCTGCCAAAAAGCTTTAACATTCATGTGTTTTCATAACATGGATTCCCCTCTCTCCCCGTACCTGTTTTAACTTTGTTAATCACCTTGAGTCCCAGGGATGGGGAAAAGGAAGGAAATGAATAAATAGAATAATACTCCTAATAAAAGTGACCTTCTCCTGAGTCAGATCATTTAGTCCAATATTGTTAGTTCTGACTGGCAGAAATAGCTCTCCAAAGGTTCAGTCGGGATTATTTCCCAGTCTACAGAGAAATCCCTGACATTCCCAGGTGGTCTCCCATCTAAGTACTGAACAGGACCAGCCCTGCTGAGCTTCTGAAACCAGACAAGATTGGATGCATTCAGGGTGATGCCACAGGACTCAAAGCATTCATTTCCCTCAAAGATCTGGGCAGATGATGACTTCATCGTTGTCCCATGTGTGGTCTGGTTCTGGTAGGATCCACATCTAGATGTAGGCTTTTTCAGATACAGAAGTGGCGTGGCGAAGGCAAGTGGTTTTATGAAGGCCAAAGAAAACTGAAGTGTGACTGGCTGGACTCAAAGGAAAGAGAGATGAAAAAGTGTGTGTGTGTTTGCATGCATGTGTGTTCATGGCCAAATCCACACTAGACAAATAATCCAGTTTGAAAGTGGATTATTTGCCATGGCACCTTCTTAGTGAATCCTGTAGTTTTACAAAAATCTTTAGCCTTCCTTGCCAAAGATTGCCAGTGCCTCAACAAACTACAAATCCCAGGGTTCGACAGGAAAGTGCCATGACAAATAATCCAATTTCAAACTGGATTATTTGTCTAGTGTGGATGTGGCCCGTGTTTGTGCTGAAACTTCCTTGGCCATCAAGCTGCACCTCAACGGCGACAACTATATGTAATTGCACTTGAATTTAAAACAAAAAGCTGCTCTTATTCAAGTATTCATCCCCTCCTCCGAAACTAGCCATTCATAAATATTCATAGTAGATATAAATATGGAGGTGCCTGAGCTGACTGACAGAATTATAGACATTTCTGGTGGGTTTGAAGGATGACTTTGAAGTTCCAGCTGGAAATCTGCCAGCCCTGTCTAGTGAGAAAGGCTAGCAGTGGCCCTATCTGGATGACATTTAAGCAATGCAAGGGCTGAAAAATGATTGTCTGAACTCCAAAACTTCCAGAGTAGCCAATATCAGCAATATGTTTGATAACCCCTCCCCTCCTGTTTGATTCACAGAACTGCCTGAGAACACTGAGTCAGGAGGTACCAATCTTATCCCTTTTTTGTCTTTACTCTGAGACCCATTAAACTCAATTTTCTGCATGGCAGACACATAAAAATGAAATGATCAGGTGCCCAAAAGGGCAGGACACATTTGGGGGGGTGGGGTGGAGGGAGGAATCTGAAATCTCCATTTAAAAGAGGCAAATTGTACCCGTTTGTGCTTGAGTCATACCGAAGAGATGCTGAAACACACCGAGTGCTCAGGTTTATGAGCTTATCAATGCACTGCTTGGGGAGAAATTAAACTTTAATATTGATCATAAATGTTCCTCAATGCAAGGTAGGGTGAGTGGAAACAAATCTTCCCAAATGCAGAGGCCCTGTTTCATTTGTCGAAGCCAGAGGAAAGCAATATTGTCTTGCGACATGCAGCATGCAATGCAGTATGACCTGTGTATGCCATGATGCGTTCATTGTTTTAAGAAGGAAAGAAGAAGAAAGAGAGAGAAAGCAAGGGAGCAAGAAAGTGCTAAGGTGGCAATCCTGTAGTCACTCACCCAGAAGCCAGACCCATTTAACTCAAAGACCGGTTTCTGAGTTGACATGCATGCTATTGCTCCATCCATCCACATAAGGACTGAGAACCTACATCATGTATACTTAGGGTAAAATCTACAGTCATGCAGTTGTGCAGTCATTGTGCTACATGTCCTTCTGATGAATAGTGATGTTCTGCAATTATGTATCTGCCAATGTGCCTGCTTTGTGTCCCATGGGGAATGTACAGGGGCTTTTACTGAAATCCCATTGAATCGAGTCATACACTGAAGGCATTGATGGATAGCTACATACCATCCAGGAACCTGAAACAGCATTGCAAGTCCACTTATTTGGGAACTTCCCTCCCTTAAACAGGACACAGGGATAGAAATCCAGGTAGTGGAGACCCAGACCTCCTGAAGCTGCCTACCCCCTCACCTAGAATAAAGAGGGGGAAAGTGAAACAGAGAGATTACAAAACAGGGATAGCCAAGGGAGAGAAAAAGTTAACAATTCTTCTTTGCTGTATCAGCTCATAGTGTTGGGTTGCTTCCTTGATGGTCTTCATTAACCCAAATAAATAAATAAATAAATAAACAAACAATGAACTATGCACAGAAATGAAAGGTAGGCATTGTAAAGAAGAAGCAGAAGGCATTTGTGAAGTGCAATATTGAAAGAAATATATCCTTAATTTCTGGCTAATGGGAAATCCTTATGTCTGATCAATTGGAGACATTTGGAAGCAGATACTGAGATTACTGATCTTCATCAAAGGCGATGGCCATGTGGAAAAAGTCAATTGGAAACAGATTTGAGGCCATCTCAAGCAGAAGGAATAATTCTGCTGCAGGGCTGCCACAATTTCACCAGTCAGTATATTGCATCCTCAGCACAATATGACATTCCCTTGTTTGTTGGTTTGGGTGAAATTAGTTCTGCACTCAGACTTCTGTTGAGCCAACTGATATGCCAATTTTCTATTGCTATTATTCACATTATTTATAGACTGTCTTTCTCCAAAATCAGGACTCAAAGTGGTTCTTGGAGAAAGGGACTTTTGCATAAATCCATATATTGTGTGTGTAGTTCTGTAATGTAATGTAGCCACACATTTGTAAAGGTAAGAATGGTAGACTGAAACTGTAGGATTCTGGAAAATATCCTTTTCTTACATGCCTCTCCCTATAGATTGAGGTGGGGAACAACAACAAATTGGACACACAAAACCAGTTTGAAGAGCATAAAAAACTAATGTGTATTGAAAACAATGAATAGGTATGTACTTTGAAATTCATACTTGAAAAGCCATCTGGATAGACCTGCCTTGGGCATTTTCCAAATGCTGAGATAATCCTCCAGAAGAGATCAGAACCTGGATGGTGGTCCCTTTTGCTCCGTGTCTTACTGTTCTTGGGGAAGCTGATCCAAGTTTATGCAATGCCAGAATTCCTTTCTTCTACTTGGATTTCTATCTCCGGAGCAATGCTCATTAAAAGCCAACAGCAGGTGATGCAAATGGCAAACATCTCCCTAAGAGAGGAATTTATGGTCTCATTCAGGATGCTTGAAAGATTTTCTGCATTTTGAAGAGTTCTGAATGAGCAGGCAACAGCTGAGATTCTATGTCGTCCTTGTACAGACCAAATCTATTCTCATGTAATTATATGGTGGCTGTGCTACACCCTCCTTCTGATGAATACATATGCAATGCAATTGATTGTGTATCTACTGCCAGTGTACCTGCAGGGAAAGCACAGTGTCAGTTTCCACAGCCCCAGTGGATCAAGTGCTAGACTGAAGGCACTGGCAGATAGTTACACACCATCCAAGAATGTGTAACTGCGTGTGAAATGGTCCACACTCTGTTTACACAACCATCAACTTAGTACACAGCACAACACCCATCAGACCTCACCTAGAATACTGTGTCCAGTTCTGGGCACCACAATTCAAAAAGGATATGGACAAATTGGAGCGTGTCCAGAGAAGGGTGACTAAAATGGTGAAAGGTCTGGAAACCATGCCTTATGAGGAGAGACTTAGGGAGCTGGGGATGTTTAGCCTGGAAAAAAGATGGTTAAGAGGTGATATGATAGCCCTGTTTAAGTATTTGAAGGGGTGTAACGTTGAGGAAGGAGCAAGCTTGTTTTCTGTTGCTCCAGAGATTGGAACACGGAGCAATGGATGCAAGCTCCAGGAACAGAGATTCCACCTCAACATGAGGAGGAACTTTTTGACAGTAAGAGCTGTTCGGCAGTGGAACACACTCCCTCAGAGTGTGGTGGGGTCTCCTTCCTTGGAGGTCTTTAAAGAAAGGCTGGATGGCCATCTGTCAGGGATGTTTTGATTGTGTATTCCTGCATGGCAGGGGGTTGGACTGGATGGCCCTCATGGTCTCTTCCATCTCTACAATTCTATGATGCTATGATTCTATGATTCTAAAAGGTATAACCACTTGCATATGGGAATCAACTGTGGAATGGTGAGTCAACATGTAGGTAAATCTCAGTGATTTAATGGGTCCAACAATTGAGTTCAGGCCATGGTGTATACCAAATACATCCAATACTGTCCAGTTTATGCAGAAGACAATGTAATGGTTATAGCATTTTCCAATATTACACATTTTACTACAGCCAGGATGCTGTTGGTGACATATGTCAGTATAATCTCCAGTGACACCTACAATGTACTTTGAGTGATGTGGCACGAAATATCTTTTGGCCGCCTTGCTATATCCAGGGAGAAAGAAGCAGCCTTCATTTCTGGAGCACCTTACATTGATGTTCCACTGGTGGTCCTGTTGTATCTTGGCCATGGATGAGAAACAGATACATCTGGAAAAGTCAAAGGAGAACCATGGCACCTCTTTCGTGGATGTTGTGGTGAAAGCCAAATGCACCAGATATTGTAAAGCTAGGATGTAATTCATCACTATTTTTCTTCTTGAAGCAAACAAAGATTAAATTTAGCAATTTTCTTCCTGCTTCCAGAAAGATTTAAAAAACCACATAGTATACAAAGCCTATTCATCATACATGACTTATTCGGTACAAAATTTGCATGTGGTTATTTTGCACAGGATTAAAAAAAAAAAAGCATTTGCTGCATAGGGAACAGCTTTTTCCATGCAGAAAATATTTCTGCAGAGAAATACAGCCAGACTCCTGTATCCATGAAACCAATATCTACGGTTTCAGTTATCCATGGGACACAAAACAGGGAACATGTACCATAGAGTCATGCTGGAAAATGCCTAGAGAGGCATCCTCTCTAGGCATCTTCTAGGTTCTCCAGCACAATTCTATCGTATATTGATACTGGAATTCCTTTATTTTAATATAGGGTTCACAGCTATCTGTGGTTTCTGGTATCCATAGTAAGTCTGGGAACCAAATCGCCATGGATACTGATTGTATTATTTTCTGTGCAGTAAAAGTTGTTTCCTGCATAGACAATGCCCTTTTCTGTACAAAACCACTATGTGAACATTTTGCACCAAATAAGTCTTGAACTGTGAAGATTCTCATCAGTTTAGGATTCTTCTTGTCAGCATTTCTTGATACATACAAACCATGTATGTGTGTGTGTGTGTGTGTGTGTGTGTGTGTATATATATATATATATATATATAGTCTTTGAATGCTTTTTCCATCACTCTTGCCAAGTGAGTGCTCTCTTTGGAACAGCAGCTGATGAGTTAGAAAGAGAAGGCTTCCTATGCTGAGGTTTCCACACAGTCATGGCCTGACAACAATGCTCACGTCTCTGTGGAAGTGATGACATTTGGCTACCGAGGCAATATTTACATGTGGAAAATTGAACGCATGCAGCTTTCATGAAGCTGCCTGCCACAAGCGCTTGGTTTTCAAAACTGAGTTCGAAATATTTTCTTGACATCTGACTATTTGGAGAGAATGAACTCAATCTGTTTATTTGCGTTGCTACCTCAACGATGTCAGATCTTTCTTTCCTGGCAAGAAATTATTGTGATTTAGCTGTGGCGTGTCGAAATGGCATTCAAGGTAAAAAGCAGATGTTGGAGCCTGGAGATTTCCTAACCACCTGATTTTTTATTATTTATTTCTCATACCTATATGTTATCCAACCTCCAAGGAGATCAGGGCAGCCAACCTAGGCGCAGAACATCTTCCAACTTTGAGTAGAATTTGATCTTCTTAAGGCTGTTTTCCTTTGGAAAGGCAAAGAATTCCACTTAATGGTGAAGAATTAATGAAGGGGAAGATATCAAACATAGCAAAAGCTGCATTAAGCAGAGATGAGGAAGAATTCAAACTTTTTTTTAAAAAATAAGACTGTGTAGAAGGAAAGAGTTGACGATAGATAATTAAACACTACTGAAATATTAAGCGTCTTCTTCACTTTTATTCATAGCATACTTAAAAAAAAGTCAGAATCCTCAAAGTCATCTGAAATATTGAGGGAGAATTCTTGGCAAAAACGTACTCTTTCTCAGTTGTTAAAGCATGATTCTTATTATTGTTTGACTTTATGGAGAAAAACCAACTCAGGCTCAAAGAGTTGGTTACATTGGCTTGGACTGCATGTACTCTTCTCATGTGGATAACCATTAGAGAAATATGGAATATTGACTTTTTTTTTGTCATCCAGCATGAGAAAATGTGACTTAACATGTTGAGACATTCTACTGAGACATTGGCAGCCCTTGAGAAAGTACATTAAAAAAAATAGCTTAGATCCTTTTGGCTTTGAGTGAGAGTGGAAAGATATATGCTTTCCCCAATTCTTGTTGGGTTTTCTTAAAATTAATGGCCAGAATCATGTCAGATTAGGGTGAATACAGGTAGCCCCCTGTATCTACAGAAGCAATATCTGCAGTTTCGGTTATCTATGGCTGAAAAAATAGGAACTGCATATCAGTTTCAGTTATCTATGGCTGAAAAAATAGGGTCTGCATATGTCTGCATAGAAATAGAGTCAGACCCCCAGATCCATGGAACCAATATCCACAGTTTCAGTTATCCATGGGATACAAAATAGGGACACATACCATAGAGTCATGCTGGAAAATTCCTAGAGAGGCATCCTCTCTAGGAATTGCTAGGTCCTCCAACCCAACTCTATGGTATGCTTGTACAGGAAGTCCTTTATTTTAATAGGGTTTGCTATTATCCACGGTTTCACTTGTAAATGGTAAGTCTGGGAGTTTTAAATATTAAAGTGGTGTCAAGCTAGATTCTTTCTGCACTGCAGATGCAACCAAAGAGAAGGGACTCCTCAGAAGATTTCAAGATGTGGGCAAACACATATAAAGAGAGATACAGTCCCTTGAATAACCTGGACCTGAGCCATATGGTCCAGGAGCCCTGGTGGTGCAGTGGTTAAATGCAGTCCTGCAAGTCACCGCGTTGCAAGTTCAATTCCAGCGGGCTCCAAGGTTCACTCGGCCTTCCATCCTTTCGTAGGTCGGTAAACTGAGTACCCGGCTTGTGGGGGCAATTAGCTAACACACATTAGAAACTGTTTAATGCAGTGTAGATATGTAAATTGCTATTGCTTAAAACAATGTGTAAGCCGCTCTGATAGCCTGGGGCTGAAGAGCGGGGTATAAATAAATACATAAATAAATATACTGTAGACCTTTATAGAGCATCACCACTTTGAATTTTGTCCAGAAATGGACTAGCAGCCAGTGGATCATCTGCAACAAAAAAGTTGTAGCCAGCCCCATGAGCAATCTGAAGTTTCTGAACACTCTTCAAAGTCAGCCCCACATTGAGCACATTACAGTAATCCAAATGGCAGATAACTAAGACACCTGTCATCATGGCCAGGTTTGATGTCTCAATATGTTTTTAATATCCTCTCCACCCCACCTCACCAGGCTTACATGGCCTGTCTCAACCAATGTCTCAGCAACTGCATGACTAAAATAAATAAATAAATCCTTAGCCTTAGCTGGCCTTTGTGTTTTCTGCCATTCCCCTTGTTCCCCCTGAAGTCAGAGGCAACTAAAATGAATCTGAAGAGCTCCTTCCTTCTCTCCCTTTTCAGTGGAGAGGCGAAAGCTTTGGCCTCCCTGCTCCCCCATGTACACAAAATTGCATTTCACAGACAGATAGATGCAAGAGCACATGCAGCAAGCAAACTGTTGTTGTCAAGGGAGGGGGAGAGGAAGATACAGAGATGCACATTAATTCCCTTCCTGTTTGTTGTACTGAAAGGCCTCGGGGTTGGTTTCATTGAGCAAAGAGAACTCTAAATGACCTTAACAGCCCCGGGTTTGCCCCCTCTGGCCATTGTAAGGGGCTTGTTTATTGGAATCTTCTTTGGCATGTCTGGAATCGATGGTTAGAACAAGACGGTTAATCAACTCATTAAATACTACTTGGGCTGCTGCCACACTTCAGAAATAATCCAGTCTGACACTGCTTGAACCACCATGGCTCAATGCTATGGAATTCTGGGATTTGTAATTTTGTGAGATATTTAGCCAGGGAGCTCTGGTGCCACACCACACTACAAATCCCAGGATTCCATTGGATGGAGCCAGGACAGTTAAAGCAATGTCAAACTGCATTATTTCTGCAGTGTGGCAGCAGCCCTAGAGTGATAATTTTGGATAATGGGGGAGTTTTAAGAGCGTTGATGACTATCCGCGGACAGAATGATGGCTGGAAGGGGATTGGTGATGGAATGAGGGAGGCAGGCTCAAAGGGCATGTAGTGGACTAGATCCCAAGAGGATGTGATGGAAAAGAAAATGAGGTTCATTTGCAACACATCAGAGGTGACTACATAACCACAAAACCACAATATCACCACCACCATCACCATCACCCTGCCTTTCTCCCCAAATTGAGACTCAAGGTAGCTTGCAATTTTAAATAGAACAATGCAGCTAGAAACACATCAAAAGCAAACTTTAAAATGGAATTAACTATTGTTATTATTTAAAAAGATGTGAACAGACACTTGAAAAGAACAGACACTTAAATAGAATTAAAATGCTACAAATAAATAATTTTGTGTTTTAAATACAACACAGCACTCTCAGCTTGTTGAGAGGCAGCGTGGTGTAGTGATTTGAGCGTTGGACTACTTTGACTCTGAAGACCAGGGTTCAAATCTCTGCTTGGCCATGGAAACCCACTGGCTGACCTTGGGCAAGTCATACTCTCTCAGCCTCAAGGGAATGGAATGGGAAAACAAACCCTCTGAACAAATCTCACCAACAAAACCCCATGAAAGGTTTTGCTTGCAACCATGAATTATCATGAAATGGCCCATGAGGTACAACCACATGTGCAAATAAACCTACGCATGTAGGTATGACACCAAGAGGACTGTGGGTCCTGCGTACATATAAATAAATTGTAAATCTTGATCAACCTGGCCTGGCTATTGCCATTTGTCCATATTGGGACCTTTCACACCACCCAACTTTAGCCCTATGATTCTACTTTAAGGGTCATGGTTCCATCCTATGGAGAGCTGCCATTTTGGACTCTCAGCAATAAGTGCTGAGTGTCTCACCAAACTGCAGCCTCCACGATTCCATAGGTTGCAGCCATGGCAGTTAAAGTGGAATTGCAGTGCTACAACTGTGTAGTGTAAAGGGGCACCCATTTTGCAGAATGGGGATTTTTGTGTCAGAAGCCCTCCAAATCTTCAGAGATGGAGTGGGTTGGAAGTTTTAATGAGTAGCGAAAAGTGGAAGAAAGGTTCTAGTCAGGACACCTGTCCTTTGCTCTACCTTTCTAGGATAAACAATCTTTCACTTGACCTTTAGTATAACATTTATTTTTGCGCTGGCCTTTATAATCCATTAATGGATTTTTGCTTTCTGTTCAACAACAGCTTTCTTTTGCCACCACACTCATTTCTCACTAATCTCTGTTTTACTTCCTGGGCACCTTGCTAAATGTCATTTGCCAATTGCTAGAGATGGAAGGATCCAGCCAGTTCCATTCCTACCAATCTTTCATGCGTGCATTTGTTAAATTGATTCCATCCCATTTCGGCTGCATGAATTTATATTTTTTAAATACAAAAAACGCTGCATAAAAATCTGTGTTGAAATAAACGTGCATTTTGAAGGTCTTCCATCACAAAGATTTACAAATGCATTTGATTTCAAGTGACAGTTTCGGAAACTCTTTAGAAACAATAGTAAGAATCAGGCAGTCCTCTGAATGTTGTTGGGCTGCAATTCCCAGCATTCATTACAATTGTTTATGATGACAGGGCTGCTGGGACTGGTAGTCTAATAAAATCTGTATGATTCCCATTTCTGACCAAAGCCCCTGACCAGATTTAGACCCATTGAGGTACATGTCTCCTATCGCTCAGGCAAGGGTGGGCTCCCCCCCACCTCTTAGGAAAACTACCTACCCTTCTAAATTTACTGCACCAATCATACTATTTTTTACCAGGCAACATAAGGATTTCCGTCCTGCCTGTTCCTCTGCTATCCTCAAAATATACTATTTTAAAATAACTCCCATGGCCCATGCTATTTATTTTAAGAGTGCACTTCTACTTTTTTTTAAAAAACCCTAGTTCTAAAGAGATATAGCATTTTTATATTATGCTGACTGCAACAAACACAATACTTTAAGTGCCATTTGGCTCAAAGCTGGCGTATG
This sequence comes from Gambelia wislizenii, assembly GCA_030847615.1. Classification (NCBI taxonomy): domain Eukaryota; kingdom Metazoa; phylum Chordata; class Lepidosauria; order Squamata; family Crotaphytidae; genus Gambelia; species Gambelia wislizenii. The sequence continues at coordinate 27,738,026 of JAUMIR010000012.1, read as the reverse complement.
CTGTGGGTAATTGCTTCCTACTGAATTCTCCTTTTACTGCTCTTTGTTCAGCAGAGTTTGGCCTGAGGATTGAGGATTTCCAATGGATTCTTGCTTTGTTTGCATTCATTTACTTATAATATTTTCAAGGATTTGCCTGTAGTGCTTTTTTTTTTTTTTAATGGGAGGGGTTTCCCCTTTACTCCTGGTCTCTTGTTGTTTAGAAGGCAATATGCTTTTTCTTCTTCTTTTCTTAAAATAAGGTCAGCATGTCTATGTGTGTCTGCTTGGAAGTCAGATTCACCAAGTTTTTTCTTTTCCCTTTCTTTCTTTCTTTCTTTCTTTCTTTCTTATATTGATGATGTCAGGCATTCTGTTGGGACTTATGCCTTTGCCAATGGCCTTATGTGTGTACAAAATTTAACTGAGTAGCTTCACCATATCCAGATTCATCTTGGAGTTGTTGTGATGGTATAAAGTCTGGGCATGGAGTGACGGGTGCAGTTCACATCTGGACACTGGCTAGGAAGTGGTCAGAGCACAACAGGAGCAACCAATGCAGACGAGAAGTGCCCAAGGCACACCAGAATTGTACAGTGTGCATCTAAAGTGTCTAGTGCAGATCACAAGTGCCTGGTGTGGGTCAGAAGTGCCCGACGCACATCAAAACTGCCCAATGCACATCAGAAGGGCCTGGTGCACATCAGGGCGCTCTTGCAAGTTAACTGTACAAGCAATGAACTCAAAGGTATAACGAATATAATAGTAATAAACAAACTACAACAGTACAACGATGTATGAATGTATAAATGTAAGTCCTTAATAACTGTAATTACTGCAGAATCACTCACTAATCATCTGTCCTTCATTAAACATTCAAAAAGCTCTTCCAAGGTCTCCCAAGGTTCTGAAAGAAGTCCTTAAACAAGATAAGGAAGTTCTCAAATGAAACAAAGATGGCAAGTCTGGAAATTTCGAGCTGTTTTGAATCTTCTTCGGTATTTTTTTTTTCTTCACTCCTCAATGGCAATCAAGTTGTACAGGCATCTCTTCATATGTATATTCTTTTATTTTAATTTCTGATACCTTTGGTCATCTAAATCCTGATATATTCTCAGCATAGTAAAGTAACAGCAGCTCTTTGCTGGATATAGAATCATAGAATCATAGAACTGCAGAGTTGGAAGAGACCACGAGGGCCATCCAGTCCAACCCCCTGCCATGCAGGAAATCACGATCAAAGCATCCCCCGACAGATGGAAATCCAGCCTCTGTTTAAAGACCTCCAAGGAAGGAGACCCTACCACTCTCCAAGGGAGTGTGTTTCACTGCCAAACAGCTCTTACTGTCAAAAAGTTCCTCCTAATGTTGAGGTGGAATCTCTGTTCCTGGAGCTTGCATCCATGGCTCCGTGTTCCAGTCTCTGGAGCAGCAGAAAACAAGCTTGCTCCATCCTCAATGTGACACCCCTTCAAATACTTGAACAGGGCTATCATATCGCCTCTTAACCATCTTTTTTCCAGGCTAAACATACTCAGCTCCCTAAGTCTCTCCTCATAAGGCATGGTTTCCAGACCTTTCACCATTTTAGTTGCCCTTCTCTGGACATGCTCCAATTTGTCAACATCCTTTTTGAATGGTGGTGCCCAGAACTGGACACAGTATTCTAGGTGAGGTCTGACCAAGGCAGAATAGAGCAACACTATAGAAGCTATAAAACTGCTCAGTTCCAATTCCTGCAGATGTTAAGTCCACTTACAAAGACACAAGTCCCCAACAGGATTCCAGCTCTGATTTGCAGAAAAGCTTATATTCCTCTAGCATATGTTGTTACACCTAGACACCGGCAGTGGATTTTCTGAAGGGCCTGTGAATTAGACAAAGGGTAGGAGGTGTTAGTTAGGCTAAATTGACCTTGAAATTGATTTCTTTATTTTATGACTTTCTGAAAGGAGATTAGTACTAGTTCTTTCTTCCTTTGCAATGCGAAAGAATTTACATAGTAATAGATGGTACAGACAGTCAAATAAATTGTTGGCAAGGGGTGTGATGGGAAGAGGGCAATACAGAGCTCACTCCCATTGATTAAACCCAAATTTATTTTCTCTGCTAGAGGACAAGAGTAGGGGCAGGGCTGTTTATAGCCCAGTATTTACTTGGCACTATTGCTTCAGCAATGCATTGCTGCATTGTTATGGAAAAATAAAGATATACCAGGTTCCAGTGTGTGAGACCAGCAGGGATGTGCAGGTGGTGGAGATTAGGTAGATCTGAAAGCCTGTCAGATTAGGGAGAGTCCTCCAAGCCTAGGGAAAGGAGTGAAGCAACACTTCCACTCTCCTCCCTCAGCTACAAGTTTGAAGGATGGTCTTCCAAGAAGCACCCCTGTCTAGTGCCTCACAACTCTGGACTGTTGCCAATGGTTGACCATAAAGACCCAGCTATATCCTGGATGTGAGTCCCATAGCCCTAGACTTCAGGTCCCTGGCCTGGCCAGTCTCTGCAAAGAAGCCTCCAGGAGCACGCCAGCATCTACCAATTAACCTATTGACCTATTAACTTATTTACAAGCATAACAGCACCCAATACAACTTGAGCCAAGCTCTGATTAACCTTGCAGAGTAGGCAACCCTGCTCCTGTGCAAATGAGTCAAAAATTCCTACTTGGCCTGCTATAGGAAGACCAGATAACCTTGCACAGAATCAGGGGGTGGGAGGTAGGAGGGGAGCCCCTGCAGAGAAAGAGACCTGAACAGGAAGATGACCAGGCTTAAATAGCCTTGGCTCCTCTTTGCAAGAAGTGTGTGCCAGCATACAAAGCCCTTTGGTATATCGCTCCCCTTCTGCCCTCTCTCCAAATGGGTTCCCAAATTGGAGTGCAGCACACAACCGAATTTTGTATGAATGGGTGGGAAGGGAAGATTTCTCCCAAACTCTTGGTGGAGTGTTGCTTTGCTTAATCTTGTGAGATGGCAAAGGTCCTTTTCCTTGCTATTTTTAAATGTCAGATAAGGATCCATGTTGAATCTTTTCCAAATACTTCCTCATGCTTCTGTGACTGGGACCCTTTAAGTAACATTGAAAAGTAAACGGGGGGGAAAAACTACTTGCCCACCTTGTTGTATGTTTGGTGGCTGACCTCTAGAAAAAAATGTCATGTGTGGTTGTCTTTTTCTTCACTGATAGCTACATAAAATTTCCTATCATTTTTTGAAGGGGATGGAAAACTTGTGGATCGGTTTTAATCTGACTGTTAAATGGTCTCAGATATGAGATTCTCAACCCCCCCCCTCTCTTTCTCTCTCTTAATTCTAGGGCTATAAATCTGAGGTGATGGAATTGGCTACCAATGCCAGGAACATTTCTCAAGGTCCAGTAAGTTGAAACATTTTGCTGAATGGATTAGATTCTGAAACTGCTTTTTTGCATTCTTTTTGGTTTGCAGGCCTTTGATCATCAATCAAACACAATCTCTCCCTCTCTTTTTTTTAACACCCAGAGACAGATCTCATGCGTCTTGGAAAATAAGTGCATTAGAGTTTGCTAAATGTCCTCAAAAGCTTGAATGTATGGCATTAGCGGACTTGTGATTTGCTTGTCAAGCAGAGGGAAATGGTTGCAAAGCACTGCGGCTGGTGTTCATTAGGGACTTGGGTAAATCCATCTTGTATGTGGATCCCTGCTGTGCATCATCATACTGAGGGTGTCAGAGTGGACTCTGTCTGATGCAGGGGAAGAAAGGCAAGCAATCCATTGAGAACTTAATGTTTTCAGTGAGCTGAGAGATGAGTTTGGAAATGTTATATTATGAAGCTACAACTCTAAGAATGTCCAACTGGGATTCTGCAAACTCTAGCCCAGTTCATGGTCCTCAGGCCGGGGAAACTGTGTAGAGTCCTCGTCCTTGAAATATTCATGCAGGGTCACATCTGCCTCAAGAAGAATGGGGCAATGCACCCACATTCCTGCAAGTGCCATAGCATTAGAGTTCTCCAGAATACACAGGGACATCCTTGAGCCCTTAATGGCTGTGTCACGGGTGGAGAAAAATGCAGGCTGTAGGCTGCTTGTGCCCCCCCTCAGACTGTTAATCTCTTGGGCTCATCTCCAAATCCCCTTCATAGCAAGCTATTCCTGGAGTGATGGTTTATACTTATTTGCACCCTGAGATACCACCTCCCTCCCTCCAACCACACACAAAAAATAAGATCTTACTGGAACCTGGAAGTTACTTCTGTTTTTTTTTTTTTTTTTTGCCTTGTATACCTGCTATGGGATCAAATATTGGTTCTTGCTTTATAAACTTTTACATAGTAATAGATGGAAAATGTGATGGAAATGGAAATGGAAAATCCTAGGAAGCTGCATAACCCAACTGATGCCCAACTGATAAGGAATGTCTTGCTATTTGTTCTGTGATGTGGCAGAGAAAATGTGCATGTGTATTTCTGAATGTTATGTTGGCCTCCAGTTTTAATATTCCCTCTGATTCCCATCCTGTGAGCTCTGTACCTAAGAAATCCAAAGACTGGGGAACATTGCCTGACCAATAACATATAGTCTTGAAAAAGTGTACTGACTTTCAAAGCACTGTTCAACAAGTGGTAAGATGTTGAACGTGGTAAGAAAACATCAAAAAATGATATGAAAGACACCTTCCACAGGAACCTGACTCGACCTGATGACCTCTGGATGCAGTATGTTGGACTATACTTTTGCAATCTCCTCAATGGTATGGATCGGAATACTGGGAGTTATAGACAAAACCAATGGAAGCCAGTAGCTCTAATGCCAGTGGGCAAATATAACTTTACTCTGGGTTTTACTTGGCACTTTAAAGGATCTAGCCAAGGTGTTGAATATAGTTTGGGAATAGGTTTTCACTCCTTAGTTAGCTCCTTTAAAGTTGAAACTAAAAAACGAGAATGGATTCACCACTCTCTGGTGAGTGGTGAATAGATTGGCCACTCCATACCAGTTCTGGAGCCAACAGCTGCCTTTGGGGAAAACATCCAGAAGACACTTGGTTGGGAAAAGATCTCCTATAGCTTCTAAATTAGTGAGATGATTGTTGTATTGGTGGACACTTGAAGCTAGAAGAGATGTAACCTCCATAACTGCTAAGAGAATAGAAGAGCTGATGACTCTTTGCAAGCATTGTCTTCATGTTGGTTGGAGTTTTCACTTAGTTCTCCTCTATGTCTCCAAAACTGCAAGAGTGACTACATTGTAAAATAGCCCAGTAATCTGGAAGTGCTTTGTATTGACAATATTTCCTTAAATATTCCCCATTGTTCTAATAACAGGTTTATTCTAATAGCGTATTATAGATTTGATTTGTTGGATTCAGTGAGGGTTGATTTGCTAACAGCCTCCAGGCACCGTATCTTGGATTTTTATTTGTGCAATGCCATTTCATCTTGCACAATGTAGATATGATCTTTGCATGTGTGATAAGATCCGGTTGTTTAATGTTATCAGCCATGTGCTCTTTAGCATTTTGAGAGTTGTGTCTATCCTAATATAACTTCACATTCCTTGCTTCTCTCTCTCTTTCTTCCCGCCTTTCCCTCTCTCCCCAAGTTTGCATCAAGTTTTTTTTGTGTGTGTTTTAAAAGCTATATGCTAAAGAGCTGACAGTTGTAGCTTACACCTATATTGATTTGGCTTGTGCTGGCATATATACAAAGAGAATGAAGAAAGGTTGAAAAGATGGCAATGGAGAGATGAATTAAAAAATGATGAGAACATTGTTGTAGGGGAGAGCAGTGTGGGTTAGGAAGTGTGTGTGTGTTAGGGAAAGGAAGAAAAATCCTCATAAACCATCAGCAGTTTGGGAACCTGGCATGAGAAAATAAGAACCAGAAAAGCTTTGATTTGACAACCTTTGGCTCCTCCCAGAAATGCACTCTGTGTTTAATAATTTGAACATGTAGGGTAGGATTATTTGACTGTCTGGATCTGGATTAACTGTGGATGTTTTCATGTTAAATGCTGGGAATTTGGGTGCTGGAAATTTCTAATGAAACTAGAATTTGCCTAGCTAGTAAGAGCTTGTGGCTGCCATTCAGTGGGGTAACTGACCTGCTTTGGGTTTTCATTAAGACTTTAGAGCAGTGGTCTCCAACCTGTGGCCCTCCAGGTGTTTTGGACCACAGACCCCAGAATTCCTGACCATTGGACCAGCTGGCTCAGGCTTCTGGGAGTTGGAGTCCAAAACATCTGGAGGGCCACAGGTTGGACGCTACAGCTTCAGAGACACTCTCTTATGTACTGAGCCCCTGTTGTAGTCCAAAATTAACTATTCCAGTCTCTGACCATATGTCACACTCACAGAATAAATTTCTCTTTCTAAGTATGGCCTAATATGAGCAGTTACAGACTCCATTTTCAAGACTTTTCCAGATGTCTGTAGGCTATACCTTACCAAATCCCCCCTCCAAATTGGAAGTGATCAGGTAGTTATTTTTTTGATTTGAAAAAAAAAGAGGCTACTTTGGACTGCAAAAAGTTGGGGTAGTAGTAGCCTTAAAAATATGCTGCATGGAGTCTTTTTGGGTTGTCTTCATTTGTGCGCTGGGGATGATGATGATCAGGGGCCAGGAAGGGGGTATGGAGATGATTCAGGGCCCTGTGTACTGAACTGGGAACCTTCCTGAGCCACTTTCTATCCATGGACTGAGGAATTCCTACCCTCAGCTTCCAGATCCAATTACAAGTATGCATCATCTATGTATTCCACCCATCCCCCAAACTGATATAGGAGTTTTCTTTGGGAAGAGTTTGAAAAACCTTTGAATTAAAACCCCCAATAAGCACAGTAGCCGGAGTCCTATTGGGTAGTCCCAACTGGAGTAGAGCCACTGAACCTATTGTTGAATGGTGAGTCAACACATAGGCAAATCCCATTGTTTCAAGGGGTCTACTCAAGTTGAGACTAACAACAGTGGTCAAGTTCTGAGGTTGAGGATGGTTTTCATATTTAAGGATGCCAAATGACATCTGGAAATGGTTCAATGGTTATAAACATTTTTAAGTCTTTTGGATCATCATCTGGGCTCATTAAACATGCAGAATTACAGACTTGACAGATTGGATTTATGAATCAACTAATTCTGAGTTTGGATGGCATCACTCTTTGATTCCCATGGGATTTTGTCTATGGCATAATAAGTGCAGCTGGCATTCAGCATAAATCCCTTAACATTTTTAATAACATCTCATTGCATTTCTGTTGAGACATTCTGCTTGCAGAGACACTAGATGAAACACACACACACACACACACACACTACACATAGAACTGTGTTTGGGAAAGGGGGAAATAATATGCTCAGAAATGCAGTAGTTAAAGAAAGTATGTTCCAGAAGGGAACCAGCGTGGTGTCGTGATTTGAGTGTTGGACCAGGACTCCAGGAGACCAGAGTTCAAACTCCTGCTCAGCCCTGGAAATCCACTGGGTCACCTTGGGAAAGTCTAAACGTTAAGAAACTGTGCACACTGGATATTCCATGTCTGATGGCACATGCACACCTCCACTTCCATAACCTTGGCCATTCTACAGAGGACAAAAATGTCCAACTGATTTCACAGAAGAATTAACATATGTATACGATCGCAACTGGATTACAGCAAGTGCATGGAGCTTCAAACTGCATTTGGGGGTGGGGAGACATATATCCATGCTCCTTTCTTGTAAATGCATGTTGTGGCACTTGGGCCTCAAGGGCCTACCACATGGGGCCACCATGCAAAAACAACAACAACAACAAAACAACCTACACACCACATGGTTAAAAAAAGACTGCCACACTTCCAGAAGCCTGAAGGGTGGAATGGTTGTTCATTTGAATGCTCTTTTATTCCCAGCATCTGCTGGAAGCCCCAAAGAATCTTTTTCCTCCACAGAACTAGGTATGATCTTCTGATCACTTCTTATAAAATGGATTGATTGGGGTGAAAAATGGAACAGCAAAACTCTTGAACCCTCCCACTTAAACACACACACACACACACACACACTCACCACATTGGTAGAAAACTACCACATTAAGAAGCTGGAAGTTCTTGTCTCTCCTTCTTCTGGACTAGCTGCCTACCTGTAGGGAGACCTTTTGAAGGAATAAGTATTCCAAAATAGGAGTCCCTACTCTGAAATCATGCAGGCTGTTTTGTCATCTGCTTCTCCTCTATAGATAAGTTCTTGTCAGTGGTGGCTGATAGCTTCCCACATTTATGAGGTGCCAGCTTTTCAGTCCAAACTTTAAAGTATTGGAAGTGCTGAACCAATTTGGAGGCCAGAGCTCAGTACCATGGATAGCTCCTTTACCATTCAGACATGGGACAACATCCTATTAGTGACATACACAAACATAATTCCACCTTACTCTTACATACGTACCTTTTTTTTGTTACTGCAGAGGTTGGTCTTCCCTTTCTCCCTCCTCAGCAACCCAAACACTCCACTGATTCACTGTGTCAGTGCAATATCCACCCCAATGGCCATTCCATCACTGATGGAAAGTGAAGGAATTGGAAAAGCATCTGTTTATAGCCAAATTTGAACTGAAGACCTTCTGAAGGCCCTAGCAGATCTTGGTGGAAGATGTCCTCAGTCTGTGTCTAGCTGTGGGAACATAGTTAGATGTTTCTCTGATTCCCTCTGCCCAGATCTCCACCAGCCATTGGATGGCTGGCGTTGTGTGTGTGTGTGTGTACATCTTTTGGGAAAAAATGCATCCCCCCCCAAAAAAATTATAAGCTGTAAAGTGTGTATACATTTTGGGGACTCTTTCTGTATGTATGTACCTATGTATCCATATACTTGAACTTTCTAGGTTCCAGGAAGGACTATCCTGAAGATATGAAATGAACAAGTGGCAGATCATCAGACTGCCAAGCTAACAGAAGAGGCGAGGAGATTGCAGGGCAATTTTAGAAGAGGCAGCTTTCCAGAGAGCAGCCAACCAAGATGAAAATAATGTGATTCCTGCGATTCAGCCCTGCTCTATTTTCCATCTGGCTTTTAATGAAATTGGCACCTTTGTCGTTGCTTGAATCGCAACTCGTGCATTATTTTGTCGTTCCCTTAAGTATGATGTTGGTAAACATCCAGTATCAGAATGAAAAGGATGGGTGGTTGGGGGGAATTGAGTTGGTCTCGGAGGGCTTTGAGATTATCATTTCAAGAGGTGAGCAGCAGGTCACAGTAACTATATATTGACCAAAAATGTGAATTTACTTTGCCTTCCAGACAGCGGCTTTCACCAAGGGTGTTGACAACACCGGTGATGAACAGGAAGCATGTAAAGAGCAGACTGAAAAGCAGAGGAAAAACAATTACGCAAAAGGGCTGAATGATGATATGGATTTCAGATAGTTTGGATCTTTTTATGGAATATCTTCTAGGAAGACATAGCAGGAGCCAGAATTCTCCTCTGCTCCCCTGTCAAGGTCCACATTGCTTTGCTTGAAAGAAATGATGAGTGAGAATTACTATTTGCTTCACTTTGAGAGCCAGGGACTTTCCCAAATTCTCCATCCTCAAATTACTTCATAAATCTGAAAATAAATTTGACTGTGGAAGAAAGTAAAACAGGCTGTGCTTTTAAAAAAACAACATACACAACCTCATCAAAACAGGATCAAACTCATTTTAGACTATTGTACTGATAACACCTTGTAGTGCGTATGGCTCCTGCCACCAATCAGATGGATCCTAGACTCCTTGATAACCTCAAGGCCAAATGTTAATAATTGTGTAGTGTGGTAAGGAGGGTCATTAGTCCCAGTGTGGTCTACTGGGGTAGTGGTTTGAGTGTTGGACTAGGACTTTTGGAGAGCAGGGTTTGAATCCCCACTTGATCACAGAAGCCCAATGGGTGACCTTGGGCAAATCATGCTCTTATACTTTTGGGCAAGTCATATTGGCTTAAGGGAACAAATATGGAGCTTAGGTAGAGTCTAGAGGTCCAGAGTCTAGAGGTCGGGAGTCCTGGAGGCCTGTATTCACCCTGCTTAGCAGCTGTTCCTAACCCTAAAGTATAGTTTATTTCTTTTTAAAAGGATGATTATATTCACAAGAGAGAGGTCTTTCAAGAGTAGAACCTCCACATATAGAGGCAGCATACTACTGGATACCAAATTACTGGTGGTGGATACTGGAAGGCCATATGTGTTCCCCAGAGGCATCTCTTTGGCAGCTTTGGAAGACAGGCTGATGTATTTGATCCATGATTGAAAACCCTACAAAGACAACGTGGCTGATTCTAAGAACTTATGGGAACTGTAGTTCAAAACATCTGGACAAAAATTCTCTATTCTGGGATTAGATAGACCACAGGTTTACTCCAGAAAGGCAACTTTTACAAATGGTGGCTCTAATCTTAGCAACTGGTGAATTTGCTCTGGGTTTTGGTAGGAACTTTAAAGGGGCTATCCAAGCTGTTGTGCCCAACCACAAAACAGGTTTAGATCTTTTAAACTTTAGGATCAAACTGGGAACAGTTTCACCACTCCAGTGACATGAGGGGCTGGAAAGATATGAAATGAACAGCAACCGTAGTTCTTATGCTGATTATGGAAATGTTTCTTGTAGCCGGAAAGATGTTCATTGGGTTTTTTTCCCCCTTCCAAAAATAAGAAACTGACTTGTGTAGCAACTGTAAGCAAGACGCTCTATTCTGCTCTTCAGCCTACAAGCCATCCTTCATCAATTCCCATTTTTCATTCCGCAGACAGTCTTCAATTTTTATTTCATGCTGCACTGGAAGTGAATTACGGCTGATCACGAATTCATACAGCTACCGAGCAAGTCAGTGGGCTTGTGAAACAGGCGGTAATGAGCGATTACAATTTACATAATACAGACACACATCCGACCTAATACAGGAGCTTGCTGTTTGAAGTTCTCCATATTGTGAGTGGCATTTACTTGCATTCTGATCAAAGAGAAATTGCTCGCCTGCCACCAAGGGAAGGCTTTTCTTTCTTTCTTTCTTTTTTTCTTCCAGTTTCGTCTATTCCTGCGCAGCTGCATTAGTTTAAAAACCTATTAAAGTGGGATCAAACTCATTTTATAATACTGATAATCCCCCTACCCCTTTTTTCAGTCTTGCAGCAGTTAAAGACTTTATTAAAAACTTGATGACCTTTGGCTCCAGTTGGTGTAAAGCTATTTCAGCCTTGCCGAAATTGAACTCTGCACCTTCATGTCAACAACCTATTTGCACCTGCTGATGTACCTCTTTAGATCCAAGATGATTCCCTTTACCTGTCTTGGTTCTTTATGTGTTTCTGCCTTTGCTCTCTCTGTGTTGCACAGAAGGGCCCCTTTTACACTACTGTTAGATCCCTGTATCCATGGAAGCAATATCTGTGGTTTCAGTTATCCGCTGGACACAAAATAGGGGACACACACCATAAATAGGGTTAGGTTAAATAAAGTGGCCTTTGTTCAACCCAATTCTTTGTGCCCTGTCATCTTATTCCATGGTTGGTCATCAACACTGTTTTCTGAGCAAGGAAATATATTGTCTTATGCAGAAAAAATTACATGTAATTTCCCACAGAATAATTCCCTCACAGACCTTGCAACGTGCAAATACTGCTGAGAACTACCTAGTCTCTGCATGTGATGTTTTAAGAATGCAAAGATTTATATTCCTACCCTCTGGTTATAGTTCTCTTGTTTTCCTCCTCATTTCACAAATATGTAGGGGGAAAAAAATAACCCCATTGATATTGGAAACAAGAAGTGATCACACTTGGATGTTTGTTTGTTTAATCAAAGAGATATTAAGAAAAGATTCTGCGTGAGATTTAAGAGTCTTCTAGAGAGTTCAATACAAGCAATAATGATTTCTCTCTCTTTTTCTTTCTGTTCTCCCCCCCCACCTTTTCCTTGAAAAATAAAATTGCTGCAGGACAGCACTCTGTGATCTGAATGGAAATGAGTTGCTGAGCTACCTGAAATTACCTGCCCAAGCATCTTGAAGGGAAAGTTGTGGTTCCCCCCAGTCTGGTCTAGGCTAACAAGGCAGACTGGAGCAGGATAAAAATAATAATAATAAAATATGTGGTCAGCCCCCTCATGAAACCTCAGCTGGGCACAAGAGTAAGATAGAAAGGGTTTTCCATAATTGTGCAAATAAGAAGATTCAACATCATGGTGCATTAGTGCCATGACATATTTCCTTCTGAGCTGACCTCACTTCCTACTGGGCCAGCAAAGGCATCCCTGCTCCAGAGCTGTGCACATACTAGAATGTGGCCAGATTATATTAATTTGAGTAAAAAAGAACCAAGTCCTTAAGATCGCCAAAGTATGTAGATATCCAGGCATGGACAAAACAGTTGGAATGTACAACAGGGTGTACAGTTGTCAGGGGTAAGAGGGCAGCGCTGCTCCCCTACCCAGGAGACCTTGGAGGGCCAAACCCTCACTGCACCCCCTGAAAAAAAGCATATTTTTGACACCAAATGTCCCCCCTCACTCTCTAGGTTCCAGAAATGCTCTGGAAATCATGTCTGATTCACTTCCTGTTGTTCAAAAATGGAATCTCCTGGACCGAAAATATCTTGGTGATGGTGGGGCAGAAATGGGGCAAAATTGCCTCCCACAGCCCTAGAGATCCTTTCGAAGGATTCGAGAGCAAGGAATTTTGAATCTCAGAGGGGCCCAAAAAGCTTTACTTTGTGTTGGAATGACACCATAATTGTTGCCAAGCATGACTCTAATTATTGTTGTGTGCCTTCAATTCATTCTCAATGTACGGAGACCCTACAAGGTTTTCTTGGCAAGATTTGTTCAGAGGGAGTTTGCCATGGCCTCCCTCTGAAGCTGAGAGAATGTAGCTTGCCCAAAGTCACCCAGTGAGTCTCCATGTCCGAGTAGGGGTTTGAACCCTGGCCTCCAAAGTACAGAGTCCAAACACCCAACCCCAGCTCTTTTATTTATGGTCACTGCTAGGGAACCTTACGCACTTTGACTAGAGGTCAAAGTGGTATACACCTTGAGAAGTGATAATGATACCTAATCAATACTTAATGAATAATGATATCTCTCTACACATGTCTAACATCTGAGGTCTACTGCGGGAGTCCTCCTCTGTGGTCCATTAGCTGGGGCAAATCACTATGGGAGGATACGACAGCATTGATCTCTCTGTTCTGTTGTGGCACCCTGCTTATGGAATAGCCTTGCCTTGGAATCAATCCATTTAAGTATTCGATAGGTATCATTATTCCTTATTGTGTGTCTATCCCACTTTGAACTCTGGTTGAAGTGCATAAGGTTCCCTAGCAGTGAGCTGAGTGTTAATTCCCAAGCAATCAGGATTATATCTCTCCGCTTCATCTTTGTGTTACTGTGACACACACACACACACACCCTACATGCAGTGGTTTATGCAGCAAGCGATGGCTTTCAGAAATCCCACCCTGTGTAGGTTGCTCTTGAAATAATGAAGTGCCTTTCCCCCAGTACTTACCAGGCTACTTATTCATGACAACTGTAAACCCAATGGGACTGAAACATTTATGAGTGCATAGGTCTTGCATGTGCTTATTTTCAAAGGAAGCCTGCATAAAATCCTACCAATTGTCCCCTCTGTGCATAGTCAGTGTTTGGATTCATCTGAATAATGCATAAATTCACTCAAAAGTACCTTTGCATTCGCTGATGTATATACAGGAACTGTTACAAGCCCATTTATAGACATTCAACATGTCCCTATTCTTAGTTGCGTAAATTCCATTTATAATTTTTCCAAATGATAGTCCACTCTCATGATCTCTTGAGGCAATTGACAAATTAATACAATGCAGTCCTGGCTGAGATGGGCAGATTTGAGAAAGAAACCAGGGACAGTAGATTTTTCTCATATCTCTATAGCCACCCCCCTGTCCCGAAAATATTCCCCTCTTGTGAAATGGTTGGTTCTATTGAGTGTCTCCCCATAATTTTACCCCACCCCAATTCTACTGATTTGAGGACATGGGCAGCAGAATCCATTTCAATATGCATAGGCATGTTGCCACTTAGTTGCTATGGGTTTTGTTCCCCCACTTTTTTGGGGAAATTTCTGTGAAATTTCCTCTCACCTGCAGTTCCTGGAATGCTTTGAGAGTGATAGGGCAGGGCCTTGCTCTTTCAGAAGGAAACCTGGGGCTCATTCACACAACAGAAGTACAGTATACAGTCATGATTCCACTTTAACTGCCATGGCTGCCTCCTGCAGAATCCTGGGAGATGTAGCTTGGGAAGGCATTTGAGCAGTGGTTCCCAAACTCCAGTACTCTAAATGTTTGGGACGTCAGCTTCCAGAAGATTTTCCTTGGTTTTTTTCCAGGCTGTGAGACCATGTTCTGGAATAGTTTCTTTCTGATGTTTCGCCTGCATCTGAATCCTCATTCTCTGAAGATGCCAGCCACAGATGCAGGCAAAATGTCAGAAAGAAACTATTCCAGAACTTGGCCTCACAGCCCAGAAACAAACCAAGGAAAATCTATGGATGCCAGCCATGAAAGCCTTCGACTTAGAAGCTTCCAGAAACCTTGGCCACTTTGGCTAATGATCAGGGATTCTGGGAGCTGAAGTCCAAAACACTTAGAGCACCACAGTTTGGGAGTCACTGCCTTAGAGGAGCTCTCTAACGAAAAATTCAGAATGCCTCTCTCAAACTGCAAATCCCAGAGTCCCCTAGGTTAAAGAAGAATTGTAGCACTGTAATTCTATAGTGTAAAAGCACTCCTCCATGAAAGCTGGTAGGAAATGATGGAGAAAGTTTCAACCTCATTTTCACAGAGCATACGTTCCCAAATGTGTTGGGATGACATGATGTGGTGTGAACAGAACTTGGAAAGTTATTTTTACAATGTGTGCATGTGTGTGCTTGTGCACACACCATCAAGTTGCCTGTCAACATATGGTGACCCCATGAATTTCACAGGGTTTTCTTAGGCAAGGAATTTTCAAGATGCGGTTTTGCCAATTCCTTCCTCTGAAACAGAGCTTATGGCACCTGGGATTCAAGCCTAAAAGGAGATAACAGTTCTTCCCAAACTTTGGCTTATTTGATTTTTTCAAAAAGTCTTGACTGAAAGAAGAAATGCAATGCTGTGATTTCAAGTGTGGTGATAAGATGCCATCTAGTGACAATTTCTAGGAAGTTTTTGCTCATAATACCTCCGAAAGCTTTCCCTTGGAAAAGGCATGGAGAGGATACTTCAGGTCTTCACAATGATCACATTCCACTTGTCACACCTAATTCATATGATGAAGGTCTTCCTGCTGAGTTTCTAACTTACTCTTTTGCTTTTGCATTTGCTTTTAAAGACCTTGGTGCTTTTAAAGCAGGAATATCATGGCAGGGGCTAATTAAAGTTTAACTCCAAAAGCATTTGGAGGGCTATGGACTCCCCACATCTGCTGTAAAAGGCCCTCCAACTTGCTTCCACAGGCTTGCTGTTCCTCCTTCCTGAAGTGATTAACCATCTTTTGATCTTAGCATGACTTCTCATAAGTACGTAAAACTATATGGGAAAGAACTTGTGGCTGATACCAACATGGCAATCCTTTGTAAAGGTCAACTCTCCAGTATTATTTAACACACCTCCAGATGCAATGACTCCCTCCAATCCATATCATGACCAATCCTCACCCCCAATTTTTTTTTCAACATGACCAAAATGCAACCAAATCACTCTGAATCTTACCCATTGTATAAACTTTGTCTCTCTTTCGAAAGGATCTGGGTAAAGACAATCTGCCACCACAAAAGTTCATCCACGTAGAAGCTGGGACTTTTCCAACATTGCCCCCATAGCAGGTGCATTTTCCTCCTCCTTCTGCTTTAGGAACCTGCTGTACGAGGCTAGGTTTTGTTTCCCATTTTAGTGTTGCAAGGTATTTTTTTAAAAAAAATCAATAGGTTTTTTTTAAATGGATTTTAAAAAAAATACAAACTGCGCTGTAGAAAAGACAGTTTGCCAGCAAAACATGGTTGGAACAAACATCCTGATAGCTAGTAGCTCAAGTTATGGTGCATTTTCACCAACCACTGCACTTTATATTGTCCTGCACTGTTTTACCCTTAGAATCATAACGTTGGAAGAGACCACAAGGGTCATCTAATCCAACCCCCTGCCTTGCAGGAAGACACAATCAAAGCACTCCTGGCAGATGGCCATCCAGCCTCTGTTTAAAAATCTCTAAAGAGGGAGACTTCACCACACTCCAAGGTAGTGCATTCCACTTCCAAACAGCTCTTACTGTCAGGAAGTTCTTCCTAATGTTTAGGTGGAATCTCTTTTCCTTTTGTTTGAATCTTGTGCATTGCCATTCAATCTGCTCCAGCCACAAACTTGCAGGAAGAAGCAGGAGAAGAGTCTTCCCTCCCCTCCAGTGCCTTTGAGGGAAGCATTAATGGATGATATGATTGTGTTGTTGTAGTTAATTACTATTGTTGTTATTGTTATTGTTAGGGTTTTAAATCATTAGTTAAGTCTTGGGGGGTCTGTTGTAACAAAGCATATTTAAAGGGGGTCCTTGGTAAAGAAAAGTTTAAGATCCACTGACTTGACCAAAATTAGCAAAGAATTGCATCCCTAATTTTTGCTCCATCATAAAGGGATCAGTGGGGTGTTAGACTATTAGAGCCAAAGAATAGAGTGGAACTGAAAGACATAGCCAAAACATGAAGGCCCCTGAAAAGGCCCCTTTATTACTGAAGGTGAGATGCTCACAGCCCAGCAACCTTGATTCCTTTCTAGCTCTGCACCTCACCATTATCACCCACTGGGCTGTTTAGCTTCAGCTTACAGCTTAGCCAGTAGATCGGTCACCACTAAGCCAGGAGGCCAGAATGAGTTCTCTTGTAAAAATCAGGATAACGGCACATTCCTCCTTCTTTTTTGATGCAGGCGATAAGATGTAATTCTCTCCACTGGATATCCCCAGGGATGAACCAGGATGGAATGAGGTCTTGAAAAATAACACTACAAAACTGAAGGCTCTTTTTAAATATTGCGGTTGCATTACTAGGGGGTGAGTGAGGGAACAGCGGTGAATTTTCAGCAATGTGATGTTTAATCAACTGGTGCTGCTAACCATGAAATGCCTTGGGTCGTGTGGCTGGAAACCTTTGCCCACAAAAAAACCCAGAACAAAACAAAAAATCCTTTACTGATTTGTATGTCAAATACCCCCCACCATGTACATTTATTTGTTGAGCAAAGCTCTGCATGCAATTGCTGGGGGGGGGGAGGCATTAAAATTGGGGGTGGGGTCCCTGCTTCTATGTTTGTGTGTGTGTATGTGTGTGTGTGTGTGTTTGTCTGAAGTGGAAATATAACCTTAGGGATGTTCATAGATGGGGAAAAAACTTTCTTAATTGTCTCTCCCCTGGGTTCCTGCTTCATTTCTCAAAGCAAAGGATTTGTTGGGTTATAAATAAGGTGACTCTGAAAGTCACATGCTTTAGTGTTAATCTGGTGCAGGGTGGGAGATAGAAAAGCAAAGCAGAATGGGAATAACCTTGCTCCATCAATGAGAAATTCAAGAAACCATCTGGGGTTTCTCTCCCCTTCTCTCCTTTGGATATACTGTAGCGCTCTTTCGCTATGTTTTAAACATGACTCTAACCTTACTTTTGAGAGTTGGTGCAGAGTTAAAACGAAGGCTGGCGAGCTAAAAGTAGGAAATGTCATCAGCCCAAATCAAGTGGGGCATCATTAGAGGAGAATGAAACTGGGTGGGGTAATTGGAAGAAATCACTCAAGGAAGCAGATGGCAGGGGGGATTGGTTGAAGGTTTATCCAACCAAAGCAACACTTTGGTTTACGGAGGTGGGTAAAATGTGGGCCTGGAGCTTCATGTGTCCTCCAAAGCATTTACTTCAGGTCCTGACTCCACTTGACTTTTTTTTCTGGTTAAAATAAATAAATAAATTCTCTCTCTTGGATGGTTGCAGGAGGCTCACCAGCACTGTTCAACATAAAAACAATGCTAGTTTTTCAAATTCAGAAGCAGATCTCAATCCCCTGCTTTTTTTTTTTTTTGGCAGCCAATGAAAGCTCCAGAGTTTTCCAGGGTCAGAAAATGAACCCTTTGACCCACCACCATGGCTCATTCCTGCTATAGTTGGAGAAAGAAGTAGATCAGGAAGACAGGTTTTTATACAGCCACCTTCTTGTGTCAACTTTTTCATTAAACATTCCAAGATGGAATTCCCTATCTGTAATCTAATGGTAGACCCAGTGTTCTACCACCAGTTATGGCCCCATGCCTTACAATCTGTGAAGTTCTTGGTTTATATAGAACAAGTGGGGTGGGACAAAAAGATGCCCCCCCATATTAATTAAGAGTAAGGATGGTACTGTGTAGAGCAAGGAGTGGTGGCATTTATTTCCTACTCTGTTGCCCAGATTAGCCTATTCTACATGTGCTACAGGGTTTTGCTCTGCACCAATATCTCCAGTTTACATCTAATCCCTCCAGAAGTTTCTTTACACGAAGCTTGGAAAGAAAGAGTTTCAATACCACTCTAGGACTCTCCTAGTCTGTGTTCATTGCTACAAACTAGCATATATCCCTCTGAGAGCTTTCTGGCTTCCAACCAATTTCAGCACCATTAATTCTCTAGTCTCTGTGGACAGCAACTAACTCTCAAGTGCTAATGTAGACTTCTACATGAGATATGCTCTCTGCACATCCCAACCACAACTGAGAACTCCCTCCGGTTCTTAAGCAGAGCTCAGTCCCCTTCCCTGCAAAGGAAGGCAGACACCTGCTACCCCTCTGGGTTTTTGTACTGCATCTCAGCGTTTCTTGTGAATCTGGGCTTTGCTCTTCCTCCTTCCAGGTTTCTGACCTCTCATTCCTTTGTAAGCATTTAAGTGTCTTTGAGCTTTGTTCAAAGAATAAAAAGTAAACTCCATAGCCGAGGGATATTTTGAACTCAGGACTTTTTGGTCCAGTGGAACCATATGGGGATACCCCCTCCCCTCATTGTGTTACCGGACAACCTGAAGCAGAGGTATGTTTTATTGTATGCAGTCTAGTTGATGCACCTCACTGACAGGCCAGTTTCAGCCATCTGATAAAAAAGAATGGTTTTTCATTTGGTCCTACTGATTTCCATAGGTCAGTTCACTCGTGGCTTTTATGTCAGGGGTTAAAACTTTAAAGACACTATCCAGGGTGCTGATATATAGCCCCCAATAGATTCAGCACTTTGGAAAACTCATTTAAAGGTCAAATAAACTGGAGCAGATTCACTGCTTGAGCAGCATGAAAGTTGCCAGCTGACACTGGGACAAACTACCCAAACGTTACTGGAGAAGTTTAAGTGTTTGTTGGCAGTATATCAGTGCCTTTAACCTGGACCAAATGTGCCATCACGGGATGAGAAATGGCTCTCCATTCAAGGCCCATCAGGCTTTTTGAAAAGTGAAGTTTGGACTAGAAGCTGCTCAGATTGCTTTGTGCTTTCCTCCAGGACTATTAAACAAGCATCAGATTTAGCCAAAGACATCTATCCAGAGTACAGAACCAAGACGTGTACGCCTACAGTGGAAGGTCAATGAATGAAGTCTGTTATTCTTCAGTGCTTTATTATCAAGGTTGGAAGGTGGCTGATTATTTAATGTATAGCCTGCTGTCTTAATAGGAAATGAATGGTGCATACAGAATGTTTACAGATGTCCTGGCAAGCCAAGATAAGGTTGGCAGAGCCGTTGGAGTTGCCAATAAAGAATCCATTAGTTAAGAAGTCACTTGCTAATAGCTATGGGGAGGGGAGGGAAGAGAGTGAGAAGTTTCTTTTGCTACATTTCTTTGTCTGTTGGGTTGAACATCCTCATTGGGAGGGTAGTCTGACCAGATCCAGGTGACCTTTAGCAACCACATAGGTATATTCTAAGAGTGCAGCACGCGTGTGTGAGAGAGACTGGGCAAGCCAGTGTCAAAAGGTGATTTTCTTTGGGAGTGGAGAGGAGAAAAAAAAAGGAACACAGAATGATTTCCAAAACCAATAGTTAAAACCAAAGCACACTGCAGTCACAAATTATCCAAGTCCTTCAGCTCAGATTTCCATGCATCAGAAGGACTATTATAATTTGTTTTTTACATTATGCCATAGGGATTCCCTTATAACAAAGGGCAGTGACTAAAATTTGGTGTGTGTGTGTGGAAAGGAGCATCACAGGCCAAACTCAGCTCCAGTTCAGGCAAGGTGATAAGGACAATGACTTGAGTATCTCAGAAGGTATCGGCTGAGTTCATCAGCATCATGCGCTCTTGGAGCGAGCTGTACAACCAAGACAAGGCAAGTTTAAGCAAGGACAGAAAAAGAGCAGGAACAAGGGATGGCATGAACTTTTACTGGCATGGCTGTCTCAATGGAAGTGGCATTTTCTCATCTCCCAAGACGTGTTGGAAGAAAATGTGCCCCTCGCCTCAAGCATTTGCACTTCTGCAAAGTTTACAGGGACTTCGCCAGGAAATAAATAAATAAAAATGCATTTAATAATAGATAAGGAAAGCAAAGTGCCCATAGAACTATGTACGCCCAGGTGGAATGTTAAAACAGATGCCATGGGGAAAAAGCAACAGCAATTGCATGCAATGATGAAAAGGTTTTGTTCATTCATTAAAATGTGGAACTACAGATGCACAGGGAGAAATACAGGTGAAATATGGAAATCTGTCCAGATTCCAAGAAAAGGGGAAAACTCAGAGGCCTGAAGCCTACTGTTAGCCCCATATGCACCGAGTGAAAAGGATTTGCGGACCCAGACTGTACCGCCCTCTCCGCCCTCAAATAACGAGATGAGTACACACTGTGGTAACCTCTAACAGATATATTTTCTACATCTTTGGAAAACATGGGTTAAGTACAGGTTAGTAAAACATTGTGGAGTAATACATTGTTGTTGTTAGCAATAAAATTGGCTGCAATTGCAAGCTAAATGGTTGGTGGCCATGCATGGGTCATGATCCCTCATTGCTCCACCCAATGTGGATCAATTCTACGTGTCGGTCAATCCCGACACCCTTGGAGGAAAGAGGTGATGGCCAAGCCATCGAGCAATTGACTGAGTTTGGAATATTCTCTTTGGGATGGACCCATAGTTTTCAGGGCAAAGTCTTGCAATACGGGAAGAAACAAGGATAGGAAATGAGGATGCCATGGTTCTGGAAGTGTGTGGTGGAGCTACTGGTGTGTGTGTGTGTGTGTGTGTGTGAGGAATGAGGACATTGCCCCTCCAAATGAGAATCCTGTCCCCCTAAAACTAAAATTTGCCTTCAGTGGCCACATTTCTAGCATCACAGGGAGCAAGACACTGAAAAACATTCATGCCTAGAACTCTTCTATTCTCTTTGTTTGCGAATATATCATCTGGGTCGTTTTACCATCCCCTTACATTTGGATGGTGAAATTCTATTTCCAAATGTTCAACTGACGTTCTAAGTCATTGCAATGCTTAAAATTTGGGGTGTGAAGGAAAAAATAACTTGGAAGGGGGGAAGAAGAAGTCTTACTGGGGGTAATGCCCTCATTTTGCTCCCCGTGCATCTATATCTCTGGTGGAGGTGCAGAAAGATGTACTGGGGGCCTTGAGAATTAGCCATGGCCATTTTGACCCCCCTCTTCATTTACATCCCACCTTTTCCAAATATTAGGAATCAAGGCAGCTTGCAGAATATTAAAGCCAAACAGATTTTTAAAAAACACACACAAAATCTGCAAATAAAGCAATGACTGGATGGGTTCAAATATATAATGCACCTAAAACCAACCACCATACAAACAAATTACGTAAGAGTAGAAGAAAGCATTAATCTGAAAATGCAATTTGCTCAGCAGTGGAACACAATTACTTAAAGAACATAGGCTAGTTAAAAATAAATAACACAGTGGGGAAGAAACACACGCTACAAATGTCTGACAAAATCCCATGACTTTTAGACTCCCACCTTTTAAAGCGGGCAGTATTTTAAACTGGGAAGGGAATGTCTGCGGGAAACCTGGATCGTTCTAGTGCAGGAATGCAGGGTCCGTACCTGCATGCCAGTTTGCATTGCCAGATGCCGCCAATGCTGGAGTCACTTTGGAGCTGGGAAAGAGGCCCCTAGCATGTGATCAAGGCCCCCTGCATGTGACCCGCCTTGATCACATGCCAAGGGCCTGATTCTTGGCTTCAGAGAATGTGATGCATGACAGCAGGGGAGACAATACCGGCCAGTATATATGCGCAGAATCCTGCCCATTTTGTCATGGGAACAGGGGAGAAATGGGCAAGAAGGCAACGTATTCTGGTGGGTCTCGAGAAGGCCAAAACGAAGGAATTGTTTGTGAACTATCAAGACCAAGAAAGTGAAATTCAGTATGTTTGGGAAAAGAAAACAATAGTGGTTGCAGTAGTGAGAGGTGTCCTAGGATTGAGAAAAATTCTGAATTAAATTGCTATAAATTGTGCTGAGAATAGCACAGTTACAAAAACAAAAACCAACACTGCTTGGAAAGTGCGACATTATCCAATGGTAACTCACCAATTCCTAGATTCTCAGGTAGAATCCAAATTGTTGATGGTCCAAAACTCCACCTGGAAGACAGTGAAAGTGATAATAATGACAATAATGACAATGATGATCCCCAAAATCCTGCGTCACACATTTAGTTATGAATGTGTATCTATGCCTTGTCTCCCAACCTAATCCCCCCCCCCACCCAATCTACTTTAACAGCCAGCAGATGCACTGAGCAATGGAGGTCTGTTCTGCTGGGGATCAGGGTGCAGCAGTCTGATATTTTCTACCACCTTCCACCAGCCATCTGCAGTTGCAAGAAAGAGTTGCAACAGGGGTCATAGAATCATAGAATCATAGAGTTGGAAGAGACCACAAGGGCCATCCAGTCCAACCCCATTCTGCCCTGCAGGAATACAAAATCAAATCATTCCCGACAGATGGCCATCCAGCCTCTGTTTAAAGACCTCCAAAGAATCATAGAATCATAGAGCTGGAAGAGACCTCAAGGGCCATCCAGTCCAACCCCTCCTGTAACTACACCCCTCACTTAGCCATTCCCTTTGTCCCCAAATTCTGCCCTGATGATATCACTGTCTCCATTGTCTGGATGAATAAGGTGGGTTTCTATATATGCATGGACATAGGGAAGGCAAAACTCAGATAAAACAGATTGATGCTATTAAAAACAAGTACATACTATCATTAATCCCATTGTTACTCCTGCCTAGAGTAGACCCATCAAATCAATTGTATTGATCTATAGATAGACTCACTGTTCCACAATCAATTCATTGGGGCTGCTACAGTTGGGATTAAAGATGGAATAACATCTGTAAATATTTGAATCCCAGATAAAAGGAAGGGAATTTCCTGACTGAAGGTGAAGAGATGGGATGTAACTTTGTGATTATGGAATTAACATGAGTATGGACAACCTCATGCACAATGCACAGTGTGCAGTGTGTACAAACATCCATGCCCAACTGTTCACAGTGCAAAACAATGAACAATGGTAAGCACATGTGTGACTATGCCACTAAGCTATATTTGCTGATGTTTTCCTGGCTGTGAAATTGCTCGGGGCCATCTGTCCTCATACAGCTGCTGAACTCAACTTTTGACTTTGTAATATGTGAAGGGAAACAGAGATTGGAAAAGTTGCTTTCAGCGGGAAAGGTCACTCCTCTATGGGCTTTCTCCTCAGTGGTTCAGAACGGGCAGAGATGAATTTCTGCAACATCACAACGAGGTATTGAAAATAGGAATGGAAAGGAAATATGTTTTATTTGATTTTTTTGAACAAATTTGTCTAACATCAGTCTGCAAGATGAGTAAACAAAGCATAGGCCTATCTTTTAGCTCCTGTCATTGGGAAGAAACCACAAGCACCAGAATCTTTCTTTTCTTCCATTTGGATTGTATGCAAATAAATATGCAGAACTCAAAAAGAGCTCTGCTCATGTCCTGCAGATACAGGGGTGTGTCTTCCTTGATTAAAACTGTCCACCTCTAATGCAATCTTCCTCTATTCCTACTGCATTCCACTTTTCCATTATATTTTCCAATGAGTCTTGTCAGTGATTCTTAACTTGTGGTCCGGTGACTCCTGGGAGCCGCAATGTTCTCACGAGGTGGGGGGGGGATCTGCAAAGGCTTGAAGACTGCTAAGCCCACCTCCTCCCTGCAATGGAGTGGCCTCATGACAGGAGCCAAGGCAAAGGCTGGCTTGGCCTGCACATTGACATCCAATCCGCTCCAGCCACAAACTTGCAGGAAGAAGCAGGAGAAAAGTCTTCTCTCCCCTCCAGTGCCTCTGAGGGAAGGTTTAATGGCTGGTGTAATTGTATTGTTGTTGTTATTTTAAATCTTGAGTTATCTTGGGGGCCCATGGTAACAAAATATATTTAAAGGGGATCCCTGGTAAAGAAAAGGTTAGGAGCCACTGAGTCATGTCATCCCATGACATGTCCAAAGTACGATAGCCTCAGTTTGGCCATTTTGACATCTAGTGAGAAGTCAGGCTTGGTTTGATCTAGGACCTATTAATTGGCCATTTTTACAATCCATGGCATCCATAGAACTCAGTCCAAGCACTACATTTCAAATGACCCCCCCCCTTGCTGTCAGCTTTCTTCTCTGTCCAGTTTACACCCACATACATATTTTCCCCAACCCCTGATATTTCTGGGACATATTTCCCCCCACCTCACATGGTCAACCTTTAAAGACCTTCTGGTCAGAAAGCCCCATGTCAGTGCTTTAGCCATAATCTGTGGGCCAAAGAAAAGGAGTTCTTGCTGTGTTTTCATGAGATTTGTATCCTGTTTATCCATCACTCTCTGTGTTGCTATAAATCAAGGAAGATATTGTGCAAAGAGCTTGTTCTCCTTGGGCTCCGAATCCCCTGCTGTTTCAAACTGCCGGTGTCTTATTGACTCACTGAAATTGCTCTGTGCTGGGACTGCATTGGTAATATGAGGCATTTTGCAGCTCTGCACAGCACAAACAATGAAATATACCAATGATCGCTGAGCCCAGGGTTACTGCTGAAGTGGGGAGAACCGAGAGATTCAATTCTGGTCTTTAAATTTCTCCCGCTCCTGTAGATGAAGCTCAGGTACTCCTCTTTCTCCCTCTCGCCTCACCTCCTGCCATTTCGTTTCTGAAGTACATAAAAAATAATGCATGAGAAACCCAAAGATCAAGGCTGATTCACTTTAAAAAGAGGGAGATTGGGAGCTCTTGTGGGATTGCTAGCACTGTGAAGGGAGGGACTGAAATGAAATTCTTGATTCAAGCATTTATCACCATCAGGTAGCGGAGAAGAGAGATGGCAGTGAGTGTCCTGACATACGATCATATGCATCCTTCAGTGAATGGAAACAGACAAGCAGATGAATTTCGCTTTTGCTGGAAGTAATTACAAAGACGGTGATAGTCAATGCTCTCTTTGGGGGTTGCTTATTCCTTTTTACAGTACTAGTCATATCCTCAGCCAGGAGATCCAAAAAATGTGTTCTTTAAAATATGGCTGGTATTATAGAGTAAGGCCTGAAGGTCGGTTTTTGCAAGCTATACCTAAAAGGAATGCTTGCTTCTAAGCTAGAGTTAAAATTCTCAGGTCTTTATGGTCAGGAACAAAAGGGGCAAAAACAACTGTTGGATACAACTAGAACCATGCTGTACTTTAACTACATGCATTAACTTTAGAGGATTTTACTCTGGCCAAGAACCTGCATCATATTTGCATACTATAAATCAACGTTTTTGAAGTTACACAGCGGTTGCACGACACCATTCTTCTGCTGAATATCACCATTATGCAACCGATTTGTGTATCTGCAAAAGTCTGTTGTCTCATTTTGCAATGTGGAAAGCACGACGGCTGTTTCTGTCACCCCAGTGAATCCAGGGACACGGTGAAGGCCCTGACAAATAGCTATTCACCTTCCAAGAATGTGCAACTGTTGTGGACGCTCACAGTTGTGGAACTCTGCTTACACAGCCGTAAGCTGAGCACATCAGTTCTATCATAGCCAAAAAAAGTACAACTTTGTGTGGGAGGTAACTTACAAGTGTGTGTGACATTAACAGAACTACGTTGCATGGTTTTTAAATGAAACCAGGATCCCACTAGGCTTCCCATCTCATTCATCCCATGGATGAGCCACAGTCATGAATGTTTGAGGTTCCCTATAGGATCTGATTCAGCCTGAATCATCTATCTCTCTATAAAAAAAACTCTTGGGTATGTTTCCTTTCCCAGTGTGCTGATTGGCTGCTTAGGAAACATAGCCAACTAGTCCTCTCCCTCCCCTCACTCCCTCAGTCACTCACCACCCACATGCAAATTCCCTCTCCACCTCACAATCCACTCCTGCCACTCAATCTGCATCTACACCCCCAGCCTTACAAGGGCCCCTGCTCCTCTCACTCCCTCAGCCACTCACCACCCACATGCAAATTCCCCCTCCACCTCACAATCCACTCCTGCCACTCAATCTGTATCTACACCCCCATCATCACAAGGGCCTTCCCTCCTCTCACTCCCTCAGCCAATCCCCACACACATGCAAATTCCCTCCCCACCTCACAATCCACTCCTGCCACTCAATCTGCATCTACACTCCCAGCCTCACAAAGGCCCTCTTTCCTCTCACTCCCTCAGCCACTCACCACCCACATGCAAATTCCTCTCCACCTCACAATCCACTCCTGCCACTCAGTCTACATCTACACCCCCAGCCTCTCAAGGCTCCCCCCTCCTCTCACTCCCTCAGCCACTCACCACCCACATGTAAACAATGCAATATTATTTTCCTAAAATAATAGCGTGTAGCTGAATTGTGTGAACCTTGCAAATCTATTATAATGGCATATGTTACGCTGTGTCAGCTAGTATGGCAGAATCCCATACCTGAGATAGGACTTTGGAACACAGTAGAGCTTTTTACAAGGTTTTACTAAGTTTCTAGTGACAAGCAATCCCTCCCCAATACATTCTCATTCACACATGCATACTCACCAATCTACCAAGCTAACTGGCCAGGTATGGATATAGGGAGACAGAGTACACAACTGACAAGAATTGGAAGGTCTCCAACTTGCTAGGGCTCTTCCAGACTCTATTATACTTCCAGTGCTCCACAATTCCTGCTGCCCAGACACCTCTGCCACCCTCCACAGGCACTGAACAGCTACAATAGTGGCCCCATCGGGCTTGGCAGCTTCAGAGGGGGCAAAGAAGGGACACTTATGTGCCATGCATACCCTCTAGGTCTTAGCCTTTTGGTCAGTTTTTCTGCAGTTCTTGAGGAATTCCCCTTATCCATTCATTTCCGCTACCCCTTCTTTCATAAACTCCGTTGATTTCATGTCATTAAGTTTGACTGGCTGGATCGAATTGTGGGGTAATCCTGGGATAGAATTGTGGGGGTCCTGATTGCAATTCATCTACTAAGAAAAAAGAGGATGAAATCATGAAGAAAATGGGAGAGGAGCAGCCACATTTTTAACGGTTATTTTTCCTCATCATTTCCTAAGCTACAATGTATCTCCTGCTCTGAACTGCTCTCTTACTTCCGCATGATGAACAACAACAACAAAAAAATGATTTTAATATAATTTGGTCAAATGGGGAAATGAATGCATAAAATGTTCCCTCTGCAATTGCATTTGTCCATAGCTTAATTTTTCTAAAGAGGTGCAATCGTTTTGTGACCATCAATTTTTTTTGGTGTTTTTATGAATTGCTAATTCAGCTAATTGACTCCATTCTGCCCTGAAATCAGTATTGTGAGTAGAATTACCTTTTGTAGAGCATTCCCTAAATTAAGGCATAATTTTTAATTCCAACCTCTTCATCTTTATTTCCTTTTCAAAAAGCCCCCATTCATAGAGGGAAAGCCTAGTTGTTTTTGAAAAATGAAGAAATCAAAGTGCAATCTCACACTCATTTACTGGCTCCTAAGTAGACAAGTCATTCTGTCCTCCCTTCTCATTAGAATTTCATGACTGAGAGAATGGAAATGGAGCAACTCATCCTACATCCAATGCAATCCTGGCTTTCCGTGTGAAGAAGTACTGTATGACCACAGTATCCATGGGACCAGTACCTGTGGATTTCTTACCCATATATCTGAAAAAAATATGGTCTTTCTAGGCATCCTCTAGGTCCTAGAGTGTGACTCTATAGTATACTGTTGAGGCATCATGGTATTGAGGGTGTGCGAAAACGTGTCCCATTTTAATCACGAGATTACAGTGTGAATGTGTAATCCTCAGTGAGCAAACATACGGGTGAGAACACGAAAACAAAGCACAGGATGCTCTTTTTATGAACTGTCCCATTTAGTTTCAACATTTTTAGGTTTGTTTCAGTGCTTCATTTACTTTATTAATTGAGGTGTTTTGGGAGTTTTAAGCACGCTTGTGTCTTCTCACGAGAATCGCCAAAACCTCGTCCATTCAAAATCGCAGAAGTAAACTCCCATGCTTACAATGCTAGTGGTTGTCGTGTGATGATTCCATGGCAGTTCTTTCACATGATTACAGCAATGTGCAATAGTAAATGTAATAATGCTATAATGTTTCTGTTTTCCTCACTTGCAGAATTACAGCATTTTACATGCTAGTCTGATAATGTACTTATTTTAATGTCTTAGCTAGTTCAATATTCTTTTAAAAAAATTGCATGTTTTCTATTAGTGTTTTTACATTTTAAATACCCCCCTCCTCTTCTTTTCCTTCACCCTCCTTCTTCTCTGCAAAATCACTTACATATTTATCACACTGGCTGGTGTTTAGATTTGCATGTGGAATACTCAAAATATTCTAAGTAAGGGGAAAGAATGCCTTTGTTCTAAAATGTAAAAGTATCAAGCTGTGAGTAAAGCAAAGAGAAGTGTTGTGATGGATTGGGAAAGAAAAAAAATGGCATTGTTGTCTGTTCAAGCAGAGGGGAGCCCGTGCAGTGCATGCTGCTATAGGTCTACTCAGAAACAGACCTCATTGAGTTCAATAACACTTACTTCCAGGTCAATGATTCTAAAGCTGTGATCTTAAATAGATCCCATCCCATCACCACCCCGACGCTAATGTTTCCATAGGAATTAAGGTCAATTCTCCATCTTGCAAAATCATTTTGGAAGTAAAAGAAAGGAGTCATTTTTTAAAAAAAATAATGAGTTATGTTAATCCTGTGAGAAGATGGAGGACTGGACCACTTCTATAGTGCTGAAAAAGAGAGGAAATGCATTATCAAGGGAAAGAACAAAAGAGGACATGGATTTGCTTTAAACTTTCATATGCTGATATGATTTTATAGATGCAAATGATCTATCTGCATCAATAGGAGTATAGTGTCTAGATCAAGGGATGTAATAGTACCACTCTATTCTGCTTTGGTCAGATCTCACCTGGAATATTGTGTCCTGTTCTGGGCACCATAATTCAAAAAGGATGTTGATAAGCTGGAACGTGTCCAGAGGAGAGTGACCAAAATGGTGGGAGGTCTGGAAGCCATGATGACCTATGAGGAACGGCTGAGGGAGCTGGGTAAGTTTAGCCTGGAGAAGAGAAGGTTGAGAGGGGACATGATAGCCATGTTTAAATATTTGAATGGATGTCATACTGAGGATGGAGTAAGCTTGTTTTCTGCTGCTCTGGAGACTAGGGCATGGAGCAATGGTTCAAACTCCAGGAAAAGAGAGTCCACCTAAACATTATTAGGAAGACCTTCCTGATGGTAAGAGCTGTTTGGCAATGTAATGCATTGTCTTGGAGTGTGGTGGAGTCTCCTTCTTTCTTCTCTGTAGAAATATGGTCACCTTAAACCCCAGAAGATCCCAGAAGACAGACAAAATAGACAAATTCTGCAAAGTGATTCCCCCCCGCCCTAATTGGGTGAGAAATACTAATAATAAAAAAGCCTCATGCTTTTTCTCAGAGGGGGAAAAATGTTTTCCGATAAACTTTTGGCTCAGTTCGATCACATCTACAAACCACTCACACTCACAGAGGAATTCTCAAAACATCATTTATAGTACAACTGGTGGCAAGCATGTCTATGCTTTTGGAATTAAAGCGATTATTTCTGACAGCCTTGTCAGACTTTGATGATCCTTCATTTAAAACTCAAAAGTCACTTTTCAGACTTTCTCCAGGGGCACAAGAGACAGTGTGAAGCATCCAAGGAGGCTTGGATTATTATTATTATTATTATTTTTTAAAAAGAACATACTTTATCATACTGACATCAAAACACTCACTAAGGATTTGTGAAGAGGTGGCGGGGGAGAAAAAAAGGTTATATTTGAGTATTATTCTCCCTTCCTGTAATGCAGTTTGTAAGTGTTGGCGGGTTCCTCTAGAGTAGAGAGGTAGTACAGTACACTTAATTTTGGCTTTTCTAGATGGGAAATATACACAATCTTGCCTCCATCTGAGCCATACAGGCCATACAATGCAGTGCATTTGCCACGTTCTGCCCTTGGGCAGCCCTCATCACCCCTGAGGCAGATATGGGGCTTAGACAGGGGGAAGGTGGGCTAGGGTCCAATACAATTTTTTAAAAAATCTGTTGTACTCCATTTCTTCCAGGAGGAAATGGATTGGGACCCACCTGTCCACAGGATTCTATCCTGGCAGGTTGTGGCCCTTCCTTTTGCTGCTGGTCTTGCTTGCTCTCCAAGAAGGCAGAAATGAGTCCCATATAGAGACAGTCTAATCTACCACTCTTTCTTTTCCCCAAGTTTATTTATTATGAAAAAAACGCTAGTTGTTTCCAACAAATTTATGAAGAGATTTGCAAATTTCTTGTCTTCTGGTTCAGCACAGAAAATGACGTTGGCTGCAAGGATGGGCCCGAGCTCCTGTTTGGACTCTGGCCCATTTTGTCAAGGTAATGGGTGAAGAATGGGCCAGCTCTTTAGCCAGGACATGCCGGTGGGAAGCCAGAATATCTTGGCTCATGTGGATGAGCCTGTAGGCAACCTGGTCTTGGAAAGATTACTTGTGTGTTGTGATTCTGTAAGGACTTGGACTTCAATGCCCCCGCTCCTAAAAGTACCTAAAAGCTCCTAAAAGTAGATGCAACTTCATATTCCCTTTGAAATTCAAAGGTAAGAGGAAAATCCCAGCATCTGTTCAAACTGCATCATGAAATTGCATCCTTAATTTATAAACACCTGAGGACATTAATCAATCTCATTCTTCTGCTGGGATCCCAGGGAAGTTTAAAGGTTATTCAGTCAGTTGGGTGCTCAGGGTGATTACTTCCAGCATGCTTATTCAACACTATTTCCATGAAACAATAACATTTTATGCACAGTAAGCTCTATTATTTCTCATTTGTTTGTGACGCTTCACTTCACATACAGGTGCCAGCTACCTGGGATATTATTCATCTTTGAAAAATGCTTAGCAGTATTCCTTCCATTGGCTACTACTGCAAATTGCTTCTGATTAATCATACTCAAGTTACTTTACCTCTTGCAGTGGACTCCATAACGAGAAAGGGAACCCGAACAATTGAACGATGGAACCGCACGCAGCCCCTTGGTTTAGCACCAAATCCAAATGTGACTCTCTAGGATGAAAACAGGGGATTGTCCTTCTAATTTATGAGAATAACCTTTAAGAAAATTGAATTAGGTTTATAGGAGAGCATATTACTCTTGATGTTGATAAAGAGGGGAATGAAAATTGGATGATGGGACAGATAAACGAGAGACGCCTTTGGCTCACAACACCTTTATTAAATCAATAACATATTTTGGGTGTATTTTTTAGAGATAAATGTAACCTATTTAGTCAGTTTATTAGTGAATTCTTCTTCTATATAAGCGAAGATAGCTGGGTGTTGGAGCTTAACTCATGGTCGTTACTGGTCCAAGTTTAATGAAGAATATTGTGCTGTAGTTTTATTATAATGTTATTCATTTCCTCCCTGGACATTCTAATGGAAAGATGGTTCATAAATTCTACAAATAAATAAATGCAATGCACACATTGCTACACTTAATCAAAGAACATATGGCCATCAATTTGGAAATACGGTCAGATTTTCTATGAATTAGATCACACATTCAGTGTGTGCATAAAGATTTATGGTTTGCTGCTTTAGATGTTAGTTTCTGCAGTTATAACTTAATATTTTTTTGTTGAGCGTTAGTTTTCAGGAATTCTGTTTCTCTGATGGGGAAAGTTCTGTAAATTAGGTAAATTGCACAAAATAGATGCACACGGTAGGCAAAAATGTGCAAAAAATGGATCACATCTTATTGATGTTTTATGCAGATATATGTTCCTATATGTATGCAGTTGGACTATTTTGGCCATGGTGTAACTTCCATATGCCATTCCTAGTGGCGTAAGTGGAGTTCTGCAAATGTAACTGTTGCACATGCAGTTTCACGTTCTTGGATGCACAACTACTCAGTGCATACAATTCACTGAGATTATAGAAGGAGTGAGCACATCATATCCCTAGTCCCATGGCCAAGAGGCATCATTTGGATTGGGCAGTTAGGGGGTATCCACATCATTTTAGCAGTTTACTACCTCTTTAGCTGCCATAACTCTATCCTATGGAATCCTGGGATTTGTAGTTTGGTGATACCTCTCTACCATTCTCTGCTTAATACAAGTATTTGAAGGGGTGTCACGTTGAGGATGGAGCAAGCTTGTTTTCTGCTGCTCCAGAGATTGGAACACGGAGCAATGGATGCAAGCCCCAGGAACAGAGATTCCACCTCAACATGAGGAGGAACTTTTTGACAGTAAGAGCTGTTCGGCAGTGGAACACACTCCCTCGGAGCGTGGTGGGGTCTCCTTCCTTGGGGGTCTTTAAACAGAGGCTGTATGGCCATCTGTCGGGGATGCTTTGATCAAGATTTCCTGCATGGCAGGGAGTTGGACTGGATGGCCCTCGTGGTCTCTTCCAACTCTGCAATTCTATAATTCTATGATTCTATGTGAGTTTTCTGGAAGAAAATTCTAATAACCGCATGGGACTATAAATCTGAGGAATCCATAGGCTGGAACCATGTTAGTTAAAGTGGTATCAAAGTGATATATATGTGTAGTTGTGGGTGCAACCTGCGAAGACCATTTGGTTCAGACCGAAGGCCCATCTAGCTCAGCATTCAGTTCTAAGGCTGTTCAAGCCCAGGGAACTTGCAAAGGAAAATAGAGGGGTGGTGATGGTTGAAGGACATTTTAATGCAAAATATACACAAAATTAGCGAAACTGGGTATTAATGGATGGAGTGAGATTTTAATTACTTTTAGATGATATATATTAAGATGGATTAATTATGGTATACGGATTAGACTCACTGGAGCAACAGCGGGACAACTGTGTTTATTATGAGTCTGAGAAAAGAAAGAAAAGGCCGCGAGGAGAAAAAAAAAAAGACATCACAATTCTTTCCCACTCAGTCCCATATTATTGGAGTTTAATTTGCAGTTTCTAAGGCTGACTCCCCAAAATGGTCAGGCTTGACATTTGAAGGAATAGGGGACTAAGCAAGGATCAAAACTGACATCAAAGTGGTTTCATTTTTTAATTTTTTATTTGGGTGACTGAGAGGCTTACCGCATGCCAAAGTAAAGCGACAGGGGAGCAGGAAGGTTCTGCTTTCTATGCTGCCTTACTGCACAATGTTGTCATTCTTCCAGTGTTCTGCTATTCCGGTCCTATGGGAGACCAAGGGAAAACCATGCCTTTTTGCTAATGGGTCTTGCTAATGGGTTTTTGCCCAGTGAGCAAAAAGATGCAGTTTTACCTTGGTCTCCCTCAGAACTGGAATGAAAGAACCACAAGGTCGTGCAGTAAGGAAGCATGGAAGACAGAACCGTGTCTTTACTTTATGGTATGCCCCTGA
Source organism: Gambelia wislizenii (assembly GCA_030847615.1). Taxonomy (NCBI): domain Eukaryota; kingdom Metazoa; phylum Chordata; class Lepidosauria; order Squamata; family Crotaphytidae; genus Gambelia; species Gambelia wislizenii. The sequence goes on along the minus strand of JAUMIR010000012.1, from coordinate 27,704,125 downwards.
GTATTTAGGTGGAATGAAACTTGCCACAAGCTGCTCCCCCCACTCTACCTCTCATTAGTAGGGTCTCAGCCATTTCTTATTCTAGCAGCCATGATAAGCAATGCCACAAAGGAAAGAGGAAAAGAGGTAGGGCACAATTCACCCCAGATGTCAAGAATCCAAATTAATCCACAAGAAGGAAGTGCATAAAAGCCAAGAGGAATGAATACTTGCAAACAAATCAATAATGAAAAAAATCCAACTCCCTGGAGCTGCTCATGGGATTTATAGTCACAAAACCTTGAGATGCCAGATGCTTGGTTGCTCAGTGTTTCTGAGTTAAGAAATGTTGGCACCTCTGCTGCCATTCCTTATCACACCAACAGTCCAAAAATGGTGGGATGTCTGGAAGCCATGATGCCCTATGAGGAGTGGCTTAGGGAGCTGGGTCTGTTTAGCCTGGAGAAGAGAAGGTTGAGAGGGGACATGAGAGCCATGTTTAAATACTTGAAAGAATGTTGTATTGTCTACAGTCTGCTGTCTACATGATTGCACAGCTGTGGGATCCAACTTAACTATGCCGGCATATATTTATACTATACAAAAAAGGTGCAGAGTGCCTAGATAACCTAAAGGTACCAGATCCCATCTGATCTTGGGTGCTAAGCAGGGTCAGCCCTGGTTACCACTTGGATGGGAGACCACTAACAAATACCAGGTGCTGTAGGCTCAGAGGAAAAAACTAGCAATACCACCTCTGAGGATTTCTTCCTTAAGAAAACCCTATGAATTTCATGTGGTAGCCATAAGTTGACAGGCGACTTGAAGGTACATATACCTTGACCTCCGTCTTCCTGACTAGAGGTGTTTGTAATACAGATACCTTCTTTTTATTTTTAAAAATGGGATTTTTCAAGGAACACACCAACCCCAGCAAGGAATGGGAGATAGCTGCTCCATCAATCCAAGCCGTCAGAAAGAACAGGTGTCAGAGAGCTGAGCTGCTGTATCAGTCTGAGTAGTGGCTATTTCAATTGCCCAGTATGCCTCCTTTAGGCAAAATGGATCCGGGGCAGATGAAATGCTCTCCAGCAAGTAACTGATTTGGCCCTGGCAAGAGGGACTCATTAAGACACTGATGATTCTGAGTCTATTGCTCTTTCAGACACCTCTTGCTTGCCATCACATATGCAGATTGATGCTCCTTGAAGCCCTTTTATAAACACATCTGGCAGGAAGTGACATCTGCAACAACAGCTGGCAACCCCAGAGAGAGAGGAGGAGGAGGAGAGAGGCTGAAAGGGAGAAAAAAACACACACAAGAGGACTCTGAACAGAGGAGGCGGTGGAATGATGACAGTCATAAGCTGTAATTATGTCCCGGTGTCCTCCCCCTGCAAAAAATGGACATGATCCTATTAATATAACATGAATAGATGATCATCTATTTTGTAATATATTTACTTTGCTGAATACTGTGAGAATGATAGAATCACAGAGCTGGAATATGGACTTCAGGGCTTTGCGGTGGGGGAAAGCTGGGGTAAATTGCCCATGTAGATAAGCCTTTAGTCTTCTCCCCTCCAAGCTAAATAAGCCAAGGCAGGCTGTTCATCATAGGTTTCAGTTTCCAGAACTTTTACTATCCTGGTTGCCCTCTTCTGGACACTTCCATTTTCTTCTTGCCAGTATCTTTCTTGAACTATCTTGCCTAGACCTGGACACAATATTTCAAGTGATGCCTGATCAAACTCTCCCTCGGAGCATGGTGGGGTCTCCTTCCTTGGAGGTCTTTAAAACAGAGGCTGGATGGCCATCTGTCAGGGATGCTTTGATTGTGTATTCCTGCATGGCAGGGGGTTGGACTGGATGGCCCTCGTGGTCTCTTCCAACTCTACAATTCTATGATTCTATGAAACCTGAACAAAGATGGTGCTGCTACTTCCCTGGATATGGACATGGTGGGCTTTCCCATTTTGCTAATATGAGATATTGTGCGATTGTGTGATAATCTCTTGTGAACTCAGTTCTCAATTCATTCTTAGAATCATAGGAACATAGAGTTGGAAGAGACCACAAGGGCCACCTAGTCCAACCCCTTGCCATGCAGAAACACACAATCAAATCATTCCCAACACATGGCCACCCAGCTTTTGTTTAAAAAAACCCAAAGAAGGAGACTCCACCACATTCCCAGGCAGTGCATCCCACTGGTGAACAGCTCTTACTGTCTTAATTGATTACAATATTCTTAACTAAGCAAATCCATTTACAGAGGCAGCACAAAACCTGGGGCTGGGCAGTGCTCTATCTTGATAATTTTGAGAGAGCCAGTCTGAAATGTACCGTAGATTGCCCATTTGCAAGACTGCTGCACTGAACACTCTTTTCACAAGGTTCCTTTGCTTCCCTTGCAGTTTCTGTTTACTGAAGCAAAGATTATATTTTAGAGCATCAAAAGAGACAGGTGAATTTCTTGGCTCACTGGTATTCATTCCGGGGTCTAGAGCCAGAGGCCTTCGTCACTTGGCTCATGCAACAAAAGTGTTTGCAAGTGTCAATATTAAATGCACGGCTCACTCACACTGAAATAAAATAGCAATCCCAGCCCTTAATGGCTTCCCGCTCCAAATTAGGCTAGCCATTGAAATTGTCACAAAGGAGGTCATCACTCCAGTTCTCCTTAGGAAACTGGTTGCAAAAATCCTCTTTGACAACATGATGCTTTAGTACATGTTGATTATTCAACACCAGGCTCTGTTAGATGAAATTGTTGTTGTTGTTATTGTTGTGTACCTTCAAATCATTTCTGACTTATGGTGACCCTATGGTGAAACTGTCATGGGATTTTCTGAGGCTGAGAGTGTGTGACTTGCCTAAGGTCACCCAGTGGGTTTTCATGGCTGAGCAGGGATTTGAACCCTGGTCTCCAGAATTATAGTTGCCACACTGGCTCCACTGAAGTGGATGGCCCAGACTTATTTCAGTCTACTTACACATGCTATTTATTACTCTAGATGATGTGATTTAATAGAACGTATACCAACATGGTATTCCAAACAAGAAGGGAGGTGAGATAATTCTTAATAAACAAATACTCTTTTAAAAATAAAAATAACAATACTCAGCTAAGGTGAAATTCCAGTTAGTTTGGGATCAACATGCCAGACCTTAGGCCAGTGTTATGTGAAAGCTAGAGCAGATGTCTCAATGAAACTGGAACACAAATGGGATGGAGTATTGGGGCCACTTGGTGGCTGGTGGCTTTCATGCCAATGTGGCAGTGAATCTATTCTGGGTTTTAGTTTAAATTAGCTAAGGTGCTGGATCTAATTTGGGGAGAGGGTTCAGCACTTTTGATAGATTGTTTAAAGTTGAGACTAAAACCCAGAGTGGAGTAACTGCCCCACCGATGTGGAAGCCATGAGTGGCTCCTAGCTGCAACACATCTGTGATGTTACATAGGCTGTAGTATAGTTTGGGTCTCCGTAGAGTAATATAATATGGTAAGGAAGACAGGAGCTGCTCACCCATTAATTAGCAGAAGATTGGAAGTATTGCCATGCTGTGAAAGGCTACTGTCGACCTCAATCCAACATCCTTTTAGTGTAGTGTAAATATCCACATGTGGATCTATGCTATCTTGAGCCATATTCATGCCCTTCCTCCACTGACAAGCCCCTGAAACCCCCTGCATGGCCATTCCATGCTTTGCAACAAGTAGGAAGGTTGGGAGTAGTGTTTGTCTACATCCCCTATAGCCAGATACAACATGATTTACAGCAGCACCAAGACCCCTGGAGGACCCCAGTGGATCACAGCACTGATGACATCCTTTCCACAGCTAGCTATGGGGGATTTAGCTCGCTGCTTCTCCAAGCCTGCCTGTTCACTTAGAAACACAGAATAACCATGTGGGGTGATGTCAGGGGCTTATCGGTAGGTCATGGGAGGGGGAATTTGGGGTCTGTGCAGGGAGGAAAGGAATACAAAACTCTGCAGAGCCCCCAAAAGTACAGCTGCACACATAAGGGAAATATATGCAGGGAGATGCCCCTATCAAAATTTGGACTCAGTGCCATCTTAACGCCTGGGTACGCTGGTCAGTTGCCTGGGGGCCCCACAAGCATAAGGGCCCCATGCTAATCTATGCACAGACCAGAAGTTAACACTAATTTCCCAATCACCCACCTCAACATTCAAATCTGCCGCTAATTCAGTAGAAGGAGAAAAATTATGACTTGTAGAAGAGGGTAAGCATGTCTGCATTTGTGGGAATGGGGAATGGGGAAGATAAAGAGAGGAGGAGGAGGGATGGGTGAGGAGGAAGAGGGAGGGCAGTTGGAGGGGAGTCAGGACTGAGGAGCAAAGCAAGGGAGGCACTGGGGAAACCCTGCCTGTGCCCCACCTCTCTTCCCCTTCCCGCCATTCCCCTTGGCCCAAGGCAGAGATGCCAGCTCGCTGGGAAGACACCCTTCCAAGACATTGCTTTTGCTTCCTCCTCCTTTCCCACATTGGAAGACACTTCTCTCCTCTCTTCTTTTTCATTCTTGTCTCTGCCATTTTATACATCAGGGATTCTGAAATCTGGAGGCGAAGGGACTTTGCTTCGGCTCCCCAGAGCCAGACTGCGGGGAGGCTGTGATGGAGCTGCCTTTATCAGCTCTGTTGCAGCCCAACTTGCTTCATCCAGCCGCACTGAAGCATGGCCGGACGACCCTCCCTTCTGCCGGCTGGCCAGCCAATCAGGTCCAGGCAAGGCTGTCCAGGCAAGGCTGTCCCAATTGGCGGGCATTTTCCCACCTCCCCAGGCTGCAGGGAGCGCCAGGAAAGAGACGGGCAGATCATGGCGGCCCCCATGGTGACCACTCAAGCAGTCGCCCGCCCCCCTTTCAGGGTGGGGGAGGGGGCCATTCTCGGAGAGCTCCTTCTTGGGGTGGCCAATTGGGCCACAAAATGGCCTGCCAGCAAACGGCAAGCCCCCTTGCTCCCAATGAAGCTGCACACTAGGGAGAGGTTCAAAACACTGGTTTTCTTGGAGGTACCAATACATATAAGTGTATTTTATCTATAATTTACATGTTTGTTCCTGTGAGTGGTTGTGTTGGCAGGGCCCAGTGCACTGCTTTGCCCGGGGTCATATAATGCTGTTAAGACGGCCCTGTTCTGACCATTGGCTGACGGGTAGAATTCATAGGTGGACACAGGCTGGCCCTCCAGATAGTTTTAGATGGCAGCTCTCACCAGCTCTAGGTTGCAGACAGAGCCGTGGTGAGGCCAAGCAGGAGCTGCAGCCCAATAACATGTGGAGGGCCTCTGTTGCCTACTGCTGCTGTAGATCGAGTTGTTATTACATGCAACACAAGACATTTTTGTAGTCCACAAGCAATTCCAAAAGGATGACACAGTGAAGGAGGAAAAGCCATCATCCATGACTCCTGATAAGCATTACTTTGCTTGGACACGAGATGCAATTCTGAGTTACATCCAAATGACACCTCTTGATTTGTGGGAAGCTGAAAGAATGATCAAAGATGAAGGATCTTTCTTATAGCTCAAAGATTTCTCATTGCATGCAGAAAGAGTCTCTTCACATTTACTGACATGCTTATCCCTACAAACATTGTGCCCTCTGTATCTGGGAGGCGGGCATTCAAGCTTAAATGGCATTTTATTTCTACTGTTTCCTAGAAACCAGAGTTTTTACGGGAGAGGAAGAACCCAAACCAACCTAGATAACATTACACAAAATAATGGCTAAAAGCTCTCTTGTTCTATGTTGTGCAGTTATTATTGGAGCAAATAGCATTTTAGCTTGTCATATCAAGAGAAGGGAAGCGTTCTGCTGTGAATAAGATTGGATTGGATGGGAACTCAGAACTGACTGTCAGACTTATGATAACTGACACTCAGATGAAAATATTAGACTTTAAAAAAAGAGAGTAATAATTCTAAAAGGTTTTCTAGGCCCTAAAGGAATTTTGCAACACTTGATTGTACAATGTCTGTGTCATGGCCTCATTAGATTATCCTTTGGGTCTCAGCCTTTACAATTGCTCACTTAGAGAAACTCCATATATATCTGTGCTGTATATGTATATATGCGTGTTTGTGAATGGTGGGGATCATGTGGCCCAGCATTCTCCACTGTTGACTATGCTGGCTATGTTTGCTGGGACTTGCAGGGGTGGTAGAGTATGGCAACAGTTCTAACCTATGAGTCCTGGGATTTTCAGTTTAGGGAGGGACATCTAAAATTCTCAAATCCAAGACACTTAGATGACTTCCTCCCCTTCTCTGCCTACAGCATTAGCTTTTATACCTATGGTGCCCCACCCACTGGCTGCTGAATGTCCAGCATCTCCCTGGCAATGGGTGCTGCCAACAGGCTCTCCACTTTGCAGAAGCAGCAGGAGAGGAGGGTGGTAGCATGGTGGTCCCTGATACTGTCCTGAACTCACTGTGGCCAGTGCCTGAGGAGCAAGAGGGGAGGGGTGCAGGTCTAGCCTGTTGCCAACAGTTCACAAGAGAAGTCAAGAGCCAGTCCAGAAGTCAGTCACCAATAGTCCATACAAGATGCAAAAGGAGTCAAAAGCCAGTTCAGAGTTCATTTACCAAGTGTCCATATCAGATGTCAGGGAAACCCAGAGCCAGTCCAGAGTTCAGTAGAGTTTGGTCCAAGGTCAGAGTCTGTGGTCAGCAAGGGATGATTGCAACAGTCCAGAAGTCCATCTGAAGTCAAGGCAATCAGGAATACAGGAGGAGAGCACCAGCTAAGAACAGCAGTTGTCAGCACTGGGGTTTGAAGGAAAACTGCTGCCAAAGTTTCCAGACCAGGTGGAGCTCAATAGCGAGGAAGTAGGCCAGCGTTTTGTATTTAAATGGTATAGGGCATGGCATTTCTCTCTCTGGCATTCAGAGAAGGAAGGTGGCATGGTGTCTGGATCATCTATCTCTGGCTGGCAGACTGTTTGTTTTTCAGAGTGAGGTACATTTTCCTTATTTGTTTCGGTTGCCTTCTCGGAGGGTACCTGGGCAGTTTCTGCAGGCAGAGCCATGCTTTCCCTTTCTGCTTCTTCAAGCTGAGCCATGCTTTCTCTCGCTACCTCATCTGCATTTTCTGCTTCCTCCTTCTTCTCCTCTGAGTCCTCAGCAAGGGGGTAACATTCCAGCCAACAGCCTAGGGAACAGCACTTTGCTGCATGCTACTTAGGATATATACATCACACAGGCACTCAAGAGGTCAGAATCCAGTTGGCATCTGACACATGTGTAAGCCAATGTCCACCACTGGATCTTTTTATCTGATGTGGAATAGTCATGTTCAATTCAAGGCTGAAGAGGCCGAGCTGGGTGTGTGGTGCCATTGCTCATGGCTGCTCATTGTGAATGAATGCACATGTGCATAGTGCACAGACATGGAGGCACAGGCACATAACATGTCATTGCACATTGTGAATGACAGGCATTGTCTATTGCACATGAGTAAATTTGCTTGCACAATCAGATTGCACAATGTTGCAGTCTGCTAATGGCAAGGTATGCTCTTGTCTTTTCAGTGAAAAGCCTTGGCTGAGTGTGAGTGAGTGTGTGTAAATGTGTTTCATAAACAAGGAATGTGAAAGGCTGATGAAACTGCATTTCATCTAGAGCTCAAGTGAATGAAAATGGATTTATAACAAGCAAGTTGAAACGAGAGAAGACATGTAATAAGTGGTGTTCAAAAAAAGGAAAAAAAAATCAGTGATGACCAGAAAGGTTGAGTACTCAGTCAAAGCAGGGTAAGGCTGTACTGTAAAAAATGACCCGTGAAAAATGGATTTTTTTTTTCTTGCAGAGGGAAAGAATTGTTTCTCTGTGTTTATCAGAAACCAGATTTTCTTCTTCCATTGTGGGCTGGAATACTGAATACTCCTCTGTCGGTACTCTTAGTGACTGAGCTTCTAAACAGGCCAAAAATCAAGATCTGAGGCTGAGTCTCAGGCACTAAATGGGAGAAGTTAGCACTGCAACTAAATTACCCCTCCAAGAAAAATCTAATTTTGGGAGTCATGAACAGCCAAAGCATTTGTAAGTACTGAGATGGCAGATGGGAGGAAGAAGTCGGCATGATCAGTGGCATCAAGGACCATTCCTTACAGCAAAATTTGAGATTAAACTGGTAGGGATGGGAAAGAAATGTCCAAGAACTGATTTTTTTAAAAAATGAATGTGTGCAATTTGCGATCCGCAAGATTACTTGCAAATGTGTGTGCATACATTCTCGTTTTCCATCATTGGGAAGAGAAGAGTCGTCTTCTCTTGTACTTTTTAAAATTATAGGCAAACAAATGCACCTGTCTCTTTACAAATAAATCGCACAAAAACATTTTAGTCAATGCAGAAAAAGGAGTGCAAAATATTAAGAAAGAAATGATTTTAAAAGTGTGTACATTGAGAAAATTGTTAACCCTTCTGGAGCACCCATTGTTTCATTCTGGGAACCTCTGAGAACCATTGTATTTCCCTCACAACGCCTATCCCTACAGGGGAAATATTTCATATAAATATCACCCTAAAACACCACCCAAGTGCACACAGATCCCCTTCCTATCTACTCTAAGCCAGTCTGTGTAGCCAGGTGCACAGTTTTACCTCATCTCAACTCCACATCAGACTGTGTAGCCCTCCCATTGTCCGGAACCCCTCGCTGTCCATGTACTTTGCGTTCTCTGCTCTGTATAAAACCTGCTATACCCCTACTCAATTCCTCTATCCAAATATTTTCAACTACTTTCGATAGCCTTGTGTGAGTATCTGAAGCCTGAGTGAGTGAATGCTGTTGATATTAATTTCCAATAAAGATAATTATGCCGAACTCACGGCCAACAAGTATTGAAGAGAAACGGCAACACAGAAAGAATCACAACCTGGAAACATCACCCAAGGAGACCTTCTGCTGTGCTTTCTGCAACCGGACTACTCTACGGTGAACTCGCCACGGGTCAGCGTAAGAGGGGTGCTCCAAAAAAGTGATACAAGGACTCCCTGAAGCAACATCTCAGGTTTGGCCAAATTGATAACCAACAATGGTCTGCCCTGGCCTCACATTGGGAGGCATGGAGACGCACTATCCACAATGCTGCAGCCGTATTTGAGAACTCACGATGAACAAGTCTTGAAGAGAAGCGACAACGCAGAAAGAATCACAACCCAGAAACATCACCCAAGGAGACCTTCTGCTGTGCTTTCTGCAACCAGACTTCTTTATCTCGGATTGGCCTTTTTAGTCATCAGTGCGCTTGCAGAAATCGCGGGATGAGTCCTTCCTGAATCTTCGTTTGCGAAGAAAAGTGAGAGAGACAGAATTAATTGTACTTTCTGGCTTAGAGTCTCCTCTGTTACTACTGGTATACATAGGTTAAAACGTCCCACTGTTGCTCAGCCTCTCACATGCCAAGTTGAGATAATTAAATCCCCCAATTTAATATTAGGGCATTAGAGGGTCCCCACAGACCCCAAGCAATTTGGTTAAATTGTATTGTAGAACAGATAATAGCTACTGGGACCAAAAATGCCCCTTGCTCCCATCTACTTTGAGGATTGCCATTGAGCTCAAAGGGAAGAAGGAAGGCTGAGCAGAGTGCATGGGAAGTCATCATCCCTGTCCTTCAAAACCCTATGACCCTTTGAACACTGGTTCCATTACACTGCTGTTCCCACAATAAAAAACCTACCAGTACTAGTAACTAATTTCCCCATCCTTATTCATCTGCCCTTCTTTAGATCATGCACTGGTGAGCAAAAGCTCTGAACTTACTAGAAATACCCTCTGCCGACAGTTTTGTGACATCAGCACAATGCTTGTTACCATTCCCATCTCATAAATTGTCTTTCACGATTAATCTCAAAGCGTGATAAAGGGGTGGGAGAGAAAGTAATACAAGAAATAGGAGCTGCAGCTTACCCATTGCAGTGCTGAAATTTGAAAAAAAAGCAAGGACAGAGGAGAAGAAAGAGGACCATCTTATAATTGCAGAAGGCTAATGATGATCAGGTTGCAAAGATCCATTATTTATAGGCATGCAACTCTCTGCCATTTTCAGCAGGGAAACATATTGATATATTTGTGTTAAGGCTGGACATTAATGTGGTCCTCCTTTCATGTCTGTATTCATTGGGCAGGGTGCTTGTCAGAACGGAGGACTTTAAGCCAGAGGACAAGGAAAAGACTACGACACAAATAGCCTTAATTAAGGATGACAGTCAAGCATCTTAGGAAATTCAGAACAGATGAGTTTCAGTTGTCATGCAGAGTCATCATAATGACTGGAACTCCATGAAAATTGGCTGAAATTATAGTTTTAAACCTTTGTTCAGAATAGAACAGTTCACCTTCATGCTTTCTTGTTCCTCTGCTGGTGGTTGGAGGACACTGGGTGGCAATTCTTTTCATGGTTTGACTCTGTCTGTCTGCCCATCCATCTATACTATGGATGGAAAAAATATTAGCAAATAGGTTTTTAAAAAAGGTTAAAATAGTCTTCTGTATAGGAAACTATCCATCCATCCATACTATGGATGGAAAATATATTCATAGATTATTTGGAAAAAAAATGATTGGAATCCCCCCCCCCCACCACCAATGTAGGGTCACCTTAAGGTCACTGTGAAGTTGAAGGTATATCACCACAATAGTGAAACTGTGGATATTGGTTCCATGGATATGGGGGGGGGGTCCAACTGTATTGATTTGATTTGTGTCCTTCCTTCTCCCTATGCAGGACCCAAGGTGGCTTCAGACTTTCTGACTCCCAGTTTGAGTTGTACCTGGGATATTCTGCATGCGAAGTATGTGCTCTGCCACTGAGCTATGACCCTTCCTCTCGATACAATAGGTTGGAAAGATAAATGTTTGAGTATGCAGTATGCTAATTCAGCAAACAAACTTTGCGGCTAGTATCTACTGAGATAATTAATAGGCAGTACAAAATGAGAAGCAATATGCCAGGCTGTGTAAAGGCACAAGGATCATTTCCGTATGGAAACATTTGCATGGGCTTATCAAACAGGTTGAAAGAGCCGTTGAAGAAAGTGCGGGATCCAGGCTGGAATAAACCTTTGTGTTGCACGCGTAGCCTTTCAGAGAGATCAGAATGAAAAGTGCTGTCCTTGTTTCTCTTCGCCTTCCCTCCCACTGCTCTAGCATTCATTTCCCAAATGTTATGGTTCAGTGTTTTTCCAATTCAGTCTTGAAATATGACTTGCTTTGTTCCTGAGTGAGATGCGGAGCACCACTTCACCAGAATGTTGAACCATGTTTCCTTACAAAAGCTAATCCGTAGCGCATGTTGCTATGGTTGTTAACATTTGGCGAATCATCCTGAGTGACGGGAGGAATGTTGATTCTGCTAATTGCACAGGGACTGTAATTCTGTGTGAAACAACTCAATAACCAGGCGGATTTATGAGCCATTTAAAGATGTACTTTGGGGGCTGTTGTTCATTACCTTTTCATGACCTTACTAAACCCTTCAGAGGGTATATATATATTGGTGTGACAGGCACCATAAATCCTCAAGGGACATTTGGAATGTTCCAAAAAGCCTTTGGAATATCTAATCCAGGACAGGCAACCAAGTAGTTTTGACTACAATTTCCATAAAACCTTACCAACAGGTAGTTGTAGTCCAAAACATCATGGGGGAGTGTCTGGTCACCTCCCACTTTTCTGGCCCTCTGCATTACAGATATATCAGAGAAAATATTAAGGAATCCACAAAATTCCACCCCACACATTTTTGCATGACTGTTTGTTCTATGAAGGAGAGGAGAGAGATAGCAATGATATTTTCTGTGGGGAGGGGATAAATTCTGGGGAAAAAATATTGACAGGAGAAGGAACTCACCATTCAAAATAAGGTGCCCCCTTCCTTCTCTCTTCTCTCCCTATGGTTATTTCTGCCACAGATTAGAAAGGACCTCAGTGGGCTTCTGAAGGGAGATCTACATCCCAATTAGATTTTCCATTGCATCATTCATGAAAAGAATGTGTTGATGGAAGATTGGCAAAATCTGCCTTTTTTCTGTGACCAAAACCACACTACACAAATAATCCAGTCTGAAACTGGATTGTTTGCCATGGCTCCTTCCTATGGAATCCTGGGATTTGTAGTTTGGTAAGGCACCAGCACTTATTGGCAGAGAAGGCTAAAGACCTTGTAAAACTGCAAACTGCAGGATTCCATAGGAAGAGCCAGGGCAAATATTCCAGTTTCGAACTGGATTATTTTTGTAGTGTGGATTTGACTCTGTGGTAGCACTAGGGGGATGCGGAGAGAGGTTAAACAGCACCAGGTGACACTGTTAGGAGGAGGGGTGACCCCAGCCTTAGTGACACCACAGATTTGGCCTGAGAAAATGTGCAGGTTTTAATGGTGATTTTTCCACCCATAGAAAACCTAGGAAGCAACCAGTAAAATCAGCAGAAAAAAGGAGACATGCCTCAAGGTGCTCAATGCATGGAATCATAAAAAGAGAGAACACATGAATACATAATAAAACAATTTTATATAGCCCCTGAAGAAAGCCGAAACACATTGGGTTTTTATTAATGAATCATTAGTCACTTCAGGACCGTGGTGCACATCTCTTGTTCTCTGCTTTTTGTTTTTGTGCAATTGGGTGGGTGGTGGAGCACATTTAGTAAGACGCTCTGTATTGGAAATGTTATAATTGTTGCCTTGTTGGATGGATGAACTAGATATCATTTTGAGTATGCTGAGCCTTAGGGTTTCCCTGTAGAAGAGTCCCAGGAATAACAACAAAGCAAATTGTGGTCAAGAGTTTCATGCAAATGGCATTCATAATTTGTGCAAATTATAGAAAACATGACAGCATCACCCCTAAAAAAAGTGAGATAGACTGAATGCTGCTTGTTTGTCCCAACTCTAGTAGACTCATGGAACCAACTGGTGAATGGTGAGCCAGTCAACATGCATATAAATCCCATGGTTTATATGGGACAATTCTAGTTGGAAACTGACCAGGTGGACACAGCCAGATTGGAGAAAGATCTCCGATCCTTCCACGTTCCTATTGCTGAGGACAATCTAGCCATAGCCTATTTATTTAAGGAGACCTTGGCGGGACATTCCTCAACTGCACCACTGCCCCAGAAAAATGAAATAAAAATGTCCCTAAATGTCCACTAGGGTGCAAGGAGAACATCTTCATCATGTTTTCAGCCCTCCCCTTGGGGCATTTTAGTCCCAAGAGAGGCTATAGTTAACAGGAAGTGAGCACAATTCACTTCCTGTTCACTCCTATTTTTAAAAGGCCTTTCCTGGTTCTAAAATGGCCAGGGGGAGCCAAAACATAGGAGAAATGCCCCTGTGCCAGGGAATGCATTTGGAGGGAATTGTTTCTGGGGGGAAAATGCCCCATGGGGGGCCCTGGGGACTGCAGAAATAGTTCTTGGAAGCCACATCTGGCCTACAGGCCATACTTTTTGCTTGCCCCTTTTCTACAAGGAGCAGATCACAGCTGTTGAGACCTCCTATTTCTGCTCTCAATGACACCTAATGTCAACCATTTCCTTGCTGCTATAAGAATTATCATTTCTACTACCCATCACCCCTTTTGGTTATTTGGCATTATGATTTAAAAAAAAAAGAATTTGGGGGAGATATTTTCTCAACACAATCTATGATTCTAACAGGATGCTGTAAATTTCAGTCACATCCCAGCTCTGCATTTAAAATGTAATGTTCCTTGAGCAGTGCAAAGTAATTATAGCTCCCAACTGTCATGGTCTATTGTATTATTATTATTTTTTGTCCTGTGCTGTAACTCATCAGCCTCCAATGCTCCAGCTGCAAACTACCAGCCTGATGCTGCATCCGGTATGATTTTTCTGCACTTTGAAAAGAATATAAAAGCTGGCTTGGTGGGGGGAGGGAATCCCTCTCTCATTTAAAATCTCTGTCTGCCATGCAATATAAATCATCCATTTCACATCCTATGTCAAAACTGGATTTCTCTTTATAGAAAGGGCACCAAAATACACTCATACATACAGGAAGCCCCCACAGCCTTTTGATGGCTTGTTATCTGATGACTCGCTCTTTCGACGCTTGCAAATTAAGCAAGTTCCATTCATTTGATGAGAAATCCAACCTTTTGCCAGTTCTTGCATATGAAGGCTTGCTTGGGACTGACTTTGCACATGTGTATTGCTTGCAAAGTGAGTGGAAGGGGGGAAGTCACTGTTACCCTAATGACAGGGGGTTCATGGAAAATCCATGCATGCCCAGATATTAATATGGGGAATTTTAATTAGCTCAATATGGCAGCAAGAGGCCGGATAATGATGGGATCTTTTGACCTGTGTAGACTGGTACTAAATGATGGCACTCACAGCTAGGAAATAAAATAAAAATGTTTTTTTATTGAAAAATAATCTTGGAAGCATTCACTCAGGCTTCAAGCGCTAATGCAAGGCTATCAAAGAAAGCAGGAATCATTGGGATAAAGGAACAGAGTTCAGGATGGTGGGCTATACTATACCTATCCAAAGAACAGAGATTCATGTAGCAGAAGGTACTCAGGATAAAGCTCTGAGGGTCACGCAGCAAACCAGCAGAGTAACAAGGTGGGAAGAAAATGTGGACACTTTGGCAATTTTTTGGAGTGATATTTATACTAGATATTCCCCCTGGAGGGGTGTTAGGAGTGGAATACAATGTCTGCTCGAGTTTCCCAGGCTTAAACAATGGATTCCCTGGGTGATCGTTAATGGCTGAACTATTTCAACTTATGGGTCTCTGTTGAATCTTCAAAAGACTCACTGTATGATGTTTTCAGTCTGCATCTGACTATGGGGACAAAGCCAATCTGTCCCCACTGGTTCTCCACCAGCCACTGAATGGCTGAGAAGGACTTGTAGCAGGAAGTCTGGGGAAGGTCCAGAGAGCAGGAGATGTAGCCTTGTTCTCCCTGCTGAACTGTTATGCTACACTGTACGGTATAAGATCTCTGTCACCGCGGGTTTGTATGTATAGGTATACTCAAACAAAGAATACAGTTGACCCTCCACATTCGCGAACTCGGCATTCGCGGTTTTGATTATTCATGGTTTTGGGAGGCCCCCCCTCCCAAAACTGTGACATGGGGCCTCCGGAGGCCCTGTGAAGGCCCTGGGAGGGAGCGGGGAGGGCTGGGGATGCCTCCACGGGGCCTTCGGAGACCCTCCAGAGGCCCCGTGAAGGCCCTGGGAGGGAGCGGGGTGTCCGGGGAAAGCGACCAAGGGGCCTCCGGAGGCCCCATGGTTGCTTTGGAGGGGGAAGGGCGGCAATCAATATTCACGTTTTTTTCACATTCGCGGGGGTCTGTGGAACCTAACCCCCGTGAATGTGAAAGGACGACTGTACATGTTTTAAGTTGAAGCATTTTAGGAGGATGGGGAACTGGTGAAGATGGGTCTCTCTCTGGCTTTTCTTCGCAAACGAAGATTCAGGAAGGACTCATCCTGCACTTTCTGCAAGCACACTGATGACTAAAAAGGCTGATCTGAGATAAACAAGTCCGGTTGCAGAAAGCACAGCAGAAGGTCTCCTTGGGTGATGTTTCCGGGTTGCGATTCTTTCTGCGTTGTCGTTTCTCTTCAAGACTTGTTCGGCATGAGTTCTCCAATAAGTCTGCAGCATTGTGGATAGTGCATTTCCATGCCTCCTGATGTGAGGCCAGGGCGGACCATTGTTGGTAATCAATTTGGCCGAGCCTGAGACGTTGTTTCAGGGAGTCCTTGTATCATTTTTTTGGAGCGCCCCTCTTACACGGTGAAGGTGGGTAGCGCATCAATTAATTTCACCCTTGTCTTGCAAAAGAACATGCTGGGGATGTCTGAGTATGTCCAGTTCCCCCGCCATTTCTTAGAAAGTTCATATCAAGTGGGAAGGGTTCTGCGCATGAGGATGATAAGTGATGGGAAAGGCATCTGAATCTCTAATAGGTGAGAAGGAGGAGATGTGACCCAACTGCCACCTCTGTGCCCAGGAACATTTGTCACTTTTCTCTTGAGGTGTGTTTGTTTTTTTCAATGAGTTTGCTTTGTTGTTTGACTGAGGTATTTTGTGATTAAGTATCCTTTTGAATATTCCTTTCTAAGAAAACCCTATGGAATTCAGGGGATCGCTGTAAGATGACAGGCAACTTGAAGGCACACACACACACACACATCCCTCTGAAGAAAGAAAATAGACAGCATGGCTTAGTGGTTAGATATCAGGGTTAGGCCTGGACGCATGGCCATGAACCTCATCAGGTGACCTTGGTCCAGTTGTTATTGCTCAGACGACCCTACCTCACAGGGTTGTTGAGAGTCTAAAAATGGAGAAGGACCAGCTTTAACACTTTGGAGGAAAAGTGGAGTATAAATGTAACATTTTTTAAAAAACCCAATGAAGTAAAGAGAGGCTTTGAATTTGGGATGGGAGACTGTGTTAAGGCTCCTGAGTCAAGTTGAACTTCCATGTAACCTAGGGCCAAATCCACACTAGTTTGAAACTGAATTATTTCACATGGCTCCTTCCTGTGGACTCTTGGGATTTGTAGTTTTGCAAGGTCTTTAGCCTTCCTTGCCAAACAGTGCTGGTGCCTCACCAAAACTACAGATCCAGGATTCCATAGGAAGGAGTCATGGTAAATAATCCAGTTTGAAACTGGATTATTTGTGTAGTGTGGCCTAGTTCATTTCTTCCAGTGGTGGTCAGTTCGACAGCTTGGAAGGAGAGCAATAAAGGAGAAATCCATCGCTTGTCTTTTGTTGCCAACATCTGGGGATACAGAGATGACACTGCCTCTGAAATCCAATGCTGAATATCATTGCTAAAAACATTTGACAGTAATTTGTGTGGGGGTCCCCCCCCCAAGCATGCTTCCAAAATCCCCTTTCATCCTGTACTTTGCCATTTCTGAATGATTGTGTCTTCTTTTTTGAAATGGAATGGATATGATCAGAGAGAAGGGAAGTAGTTGTCCACAACATCTGGAGCGTCAAAGCTACCACATCCCTGTGCTAGACTGAAAACCACAGCAAAAAAGTCCATTAAACCATAATACCACAAAAGCTTTCCAACAACAACAACAACACTAAATACTGTATAAAAATGGCAGAGAAAAGCAAGAGAAGCCAGCAAACACATTATGAGAGTGTCTCACATTGGTTAATAAATATTCTCTGACTTAAACTGTTCTGTAATTATGAAAGAAACACTGCAATCATGAAAAAAATCCCCCCCAAAGTGCTTTGTGACTGTGGTTTGGGGTTCACACATCTTGCTCTCTGTTAAGCTCACCAAGCAGTTGGCATGTAACCAGGCATTTATAGGCGTTCTTTCTTTTCCTTTCCTTTCCAGAGGCTAAGAATGCAAAGACTCACTGCCATATAAGCCATTATTTCAATCTCCTCAGATTCTCCCTCCCTGCTTGAGCGCGAGACGAGAGCAGCTACACTGAGAGCTATTAATGTGAATTAATTATTCCTCCCGCCAGCTTCTTTACAACTTACTCAGATGAGGGATTCTTAAATGTATTGTGCATTGCAAAATCGGCATGCATGAAAAGTAGTATCATTGCTGCTGTACTGTTACCCCCTGCTTGGCCCATCAAGGTCTTTGCAAATTAAAAAAGAAAATTGCTCAGCCATTTTAGTTTGGCAATGTTTAATGGAAAACAGCAGCAATAGCATTTACGCCATGCTCTTGAATGCGGTGGTGGCTGGTGGTGCCCACGTCCGTGGGGTAGTGAATCCATTCCTGTTGGGGCTGAGCTTAAAAGGAACTCTTTAAAGGCACAGAACCTCTTTAGGAGTAGGGTTCAGTACCCTGGAGAGTTCCTTCCAAGCCTGGATTAAAATTTAGGAGATTTTCAGACATGTCTTGCCGCGCAAGCAGCCTCCGGAGCAGTAACGAGGCTGCTGCGCAGCAAGGGGTCTATTTTGGACGACACCGTTTCTCTCTTGGCATAGTCCGTGACTGTTGTGGCTAGCATTGGAGGTGGCCGCACTGTTTTTTACTTATGGACAACTTCTGTGAGTGAAAAACAGTGCGGCTGCCTCCAATGCTAGCCGCAACAGTCACGGACGATGCCGAGAGAGAAACAGCATCGTCCAAAATGGACCCCTTGCCATGCAGCAGCCTTGTTACTGCTCCGGAGGCTGCTTGCGTGGCAAGAGGCGGCAAGAGGCGTCTGAAAATCTCCTTAGGGTCAATTCACAGCCCCAATGACATGCAAGCTGCTAGGTGCTTTTGCTTGATTTTCCAGCTAATATTTAGAAACAGCCTTCCCAACCTGCTGCTCTCTATGGGACCACCAAACCTATCATCCTCAGCAAAATGGCCAGAACACCTTGAGATCACCTAACTGGGGAAAAGCGGTCTTAAAACAATCCTGTAATGTAGAACAGCATTCTGCTATCTGCCTGTAGTTGTGTGTCTTCATCTTGTTTCCAATTTATGCAGGGTTGCCATAATTCTCTTCCACAAAACCAGGACAAAAGTATACAGGACTGGATTGAGTGGATTATTGGCAACCCCCCCCCAACAAACCAGATTTTGACATTTAATATTGTTTTATCGCATATAGTACTAGTTTTCATCATCATAATCATTTATTTATATTGCACCATCAATTTACATGGTGCCTTATAAGTACAACAATGAAAAACAATGGGTCCTAGAGATACGATGGGTTCTGGCGTGGCAGAGCAGGTGTTGCTTCGTCCCTGTCAATGTAAATCTCTGGAAGTGTACAAAGATGGCACAAAACCAATGTCTCTCCTGTTGTTTTGCCAGAGCATGGAAAAAAAATTATTTGGACTGCAACTCCCCAAATCCTCCCAGCCAGCATGGCCATTACCTTCAATAGGCCTAACTCCTGCCAATGAGAGTCACAGCTGCCTCTAAATAGTTTACATTTCTGCCTCGAAACACAGAGTTGGTACCTCTGTGTGTTTTTTTAAAAAAACTTGAACATAGTATGTGATACTTATACCTTGTTGCTGGTATACACAATTTCTCCCTCACTCCTCCATTTCTCCCTCACTCCGCCCCTGATTTGTATATTGCTTAAAAAAAACACCCTATTTTTGCAGAGATAACAGCAGACAAATTAGGGGTGGGTTTTCTGCTCACTGAAAATTAGGGTTGCCTAACTGAAATCTGGAGAGAGTTCCAGCACGTTCAATGGATGTGAAGAAGAGGGAATTCCAGCAGGTGTTGCTTGTTCGCTGGTTGCAAGACAAACAAGGCCTCTTAAAATACCCTCTTATACATAACCATAAAAAGTGCTGGAAATCTCTCGGCCTGTGCTCCAACTAAGGAGGAATCCGGGATACGCTGCTTCAACTGGCCTAGCCAGCTGGGACATTATGTTTGTCCCTTCAATCTGGGGTTTTCCTGGTTTTCTGGGACATATGACAACCCTAAATTTATGACAACATGAAGGTGAACCTATCATAGGGTTTTCTTGGCAGTACATCACAAAATACAGTGTGATTCTCAGAATCTTACAGAATTACAGTAGTAGTTGTCAGTTTGCATACTTGCAAAGGAGGTGCCTAGTATCTACCTCTGCAGGCTGTTATGCTTTGGCTACAGTGTTACAGGTGAGGTTAAAGGCCAGAAGGGTGTTTGGACACAGCTCTGTCCCCTAGAACAGGTGCTGCCCCATCACCATCAGCCACTTTCCCAGCAACTTAAGGAAAATATTCCTACAAAAGAAAAGGGGAAAAAACCTATGTAGAGTGGCCTCCATTCAAATGAGCCAGAATGAGATCTGGCACATGTTGGTTTTGTTAGCCAAGGGAAAGACAGAGAGCATGAGAGTGAAAGAAGGAAACATTGCATTTTGATCTGATTTCCCCTGGGTGAAAATAAAAATCAGTTTTCATGGCTTCAATGTAATAATGCTTCAGCCTCTGTCATAAGTGAATCCCAGGGCATTTTGTAGAAGCTGTGTTTATATTGCTTCTTTGGATGAAACACTAAATGGTTAATAAATGTACTATAAGACCTCCTTGGCATTTTGTTTCCATGATTGGTAATCTCCAGGCGTCTGGTTTTGCCTGTAGCTACTGTATATCACAAGGCTGAAATAAATGGAAGGGACTCATAACTTGGACACCAGAAAGAGGCAGAGGCTTGGAGGCAAAGCAGGGCAACCAATTAGGAAGCTTGACATTAGAGCTCAGAATTGCCCATCTTTAGTTGATACTGACAGCAGATTCAGAAATGGGAACCACAGCCTTCCATTCCCTTGTGCTATCTGCATCCATTAAGATAGTGTCATCTTCCTCAACCAGTCCTGCTTACACTTCTGGACTGAGAATTCATCACACACCCACAAGGGTTTATTACAAGGTACAGTTCACATTATCATTTCCAAAGGACTTGCTTCTTTAAATCCATCTGTTACAATAAGAGCTAAAGTGAGTTCTGTGTTACATAGAATCATAGAGTTGGAAAAGACCAAGAGGGCCATCTAGTCCAACCCCCTTCTACCCTGGCAGGAAGACACAATCAAATCATTCCCAAGAGATGGCCATCCAGCCTCTGTTTAAAAACCTCCAAAGAAGGAGACTCCACCACATGCCCAGGCACTGCTGAACAGTTTTTACCCTTAGGAAATTCTTCTTAATATTTAGGTGGAATCTTTTCCTGTAGCTTGAGTCCATTGCTCCATGTCCTTCTCTCTGGAGCAGCAGAAAACAAGTCCACTCATTCCTCAGTATGACATCCCTTCAAATATTTAACCATGGCTGTCATGTCACCTCTTCATCTTCTCTTCTCCATACTAAACAGACCCAGCTCCCTAAGCCGCTCCTCATAGGGCATCATGGCTTCCAGACCTCCCATCATTTTGGTTGCTCTCCTCTGGACACATTCCACCTTCTGATAAGAGGACTCACTTTTCCTGAAGCTGTTGCTGGAATCTGTTAACAACATGGAATTGTCCAAGGTCTTGTGGCTCCAGTCTGAATATGGCTGGTATCTCATTGCTAACATACGTTGCACACAACTCAGGCTTATTTGTGGGTATGTGTGCTTATTTCAGCTGGAGCACAAGAAGACATTCATTAGCCCCTTTGCCTCTCCAAAACCTCCCCTATAGACAGCTGTCAAGGCCTGTGGGCACACTGTTGTGGCCATTCATTGGCCAGGGAGGGAAATAAGGGAGAAGTGACTTACACAGCCAAGAAACTGTCTGTCTTGGCTGCATAAGGGAGAAGTGCAGAAGGGGGAAAGAAAAAACAGCTCTCTTAGGGAGCCCTGCTGGTGCAGTGGTTAAATGCCACTACTGCAAGCCACAAGGTTATGAGTTCGATCCCAGAGGGGTCCAGTGTTGACTCAGCCTTCCATAGGTCAGTAAAATGAATACTCAGCTTGTTGGGGGCAGTTAGCTGAAAAATCATTGTAAACCGCTTAGGGAATGCTTCGGCACTGATAAGCAGTATATAAATATCCATGCTATTGCTAATGCTTGCTTTTCTCATTTCCCTTCCCTTCACAGCAGAGATGGGTAGCATCTTGGTAGTCTGAGTTCAGCCCTCCTTCCTTCTCTGCTCAGTGAATAGTTACAGCCATGCCCCCTGGGGTTTGCCAACTGCCAGGTATAGAGAGCTGTGGAGTTGTACATGTGAAGCAGTGCACTTCATATGCACAACAAAGGATCATAAACTAAATCTGTTCTTCCAAAGGACTGAGTTCTGTGGTCCCTCTATTGACAGGGTGGATAATCTGTGGACCTTCTGATGTTCTTGGACTGTAGTTTCATCATCCAGCATAGCCAGCAGTGATGAATGATGGGAGTTGCACTACACCAATGTCTGGAAGGTTACACATGTTGTCTTACCTCTGCTCTAGGATCTGGTGTCTCCTAAAAAACAACAACAGCAAAAAAACCTAATTGTTCTCCAGGACAGCTGTGATGAAATGGCAGGTAAGATTTGTAGAGACAAAAGAATTTGAAGACAGTGAGGTTATTCAGTTGCACCTAATGTTTGTTTGTTGTTGTGTTTGCACAAGGACAGATGCAGAGTAATCCTCATAAACTCTCAGGTGGGCCAACTGGGCATGCCAACCCTCACCTCCCTTTATTTTTTTGATAATTGTTTTTTTTCTTTTTGCAAATGAAATCATAATACTGTAATCTGAAACCTCTGGATAATTTGAAGTTAAACAGTAGATGGCAGGATCTTCCCTAGTGCTCTCTCTCCAACAAGCCTATACACCAGGTTTCCAATAACTAGTGGACTGGAACCTGAGTACTGCCAGAAGATGTTTACTTCAATAAAATGCTCAGTGGGGATATTTTGGATATTTTGCCTAACCCCCCTCCCCAACAAAGCTGGGTGACATTTAAACAAATCGAGAGGTAATGTTTAGAATCCCATTGGGCTACTGTTTTGAGTGAAGCCTGAGCGAATGCCTTTTGATCGAAAGCATCTCTCTCCTCCTTTCCCCTCTCTCATATCTGCACAAGGACATGGGAGAGACTTTATGAGGAAATATAAGTGCTCACAGCATGACCCAGAGAGCAAAGCCATTTCCGGATATGAATTAAGAGAAAAAAAGAATATAGTGGAATGGCTACTGTCTGGTCATGGGAGACAGATTCCTCTTTCTTTTTCTCTCACCCCCCTCTTTTTTTACAACTCCCCTTTTTGCACCTGACAGGAACCATCAGGCAGAGGTGATAATGGTAGAAATTGCCACGGAAGGATGCTGGCCTTGGCTAAAGCTCTGGAGGGTTCCAATTCAAGCAAACTGTTTTCTTCCACAAACATAATCATGTAATCCCATTGCAAACTTCTTGGCTCCCTGACAAAACAGAAGTTCCATGGCAGAGCTACAGGGTTGAGTTTCCTTTGGGATGAGGAAACACTAGACATGGAATGGCATTTTTGTGAGAAGTCTTTCCTCACAAACATGCACATGACCTTCAATAGGAGATGGCATTTGGGGGCATGAGAGCCAGTGTGGTGTATAGAATCGTAGAGTTGGAAGAGACTACAAGGAGAATCTAGTCCAACCCCCTGCCCTACAGAGGAATACCCACAGCATTCCTGACGGATGACTATACAGCCTCTGTTTGAAAACTTCCAAAGAAGCAGACTCCACCACACTATGAGGCCGTGTATTCCACTGCCGAACAGCTCTTACTGTCAGGAAGTTCTTCCTAATGTTTAGGTGGAATCTCTTTTCCTGTAGTTTGAACCCATTGCTCCGTGTCCTAGTCACTCTTTCTTGAGCAAGTCACTTTTTCTCAGCCTCAGAGGAAGGCAAAGGCAAATTCCTTCTGAGAAAACCCTGTGAGAGGGTCTCCATAAGTCAGAAATGACTGGAAGGCACTCAAGAAAGAGGAATTTAGGGGGCATATACTGAAGCCCCCACTCACAAGGCATTCAGGAATAAAGTTATTGGGAGGGGGTATGAGGACATTGATCCTCAAATAATGATTCTGCCCCCCACATGAGGTTTTCTTTCCCAAATTTCTAGACTTGCAGAGACTGAGACATTAACAATCACCCACACCTAGAACTCTTTTAGTCATTGTGTTCACATTCTTTGGCTGCTTGGCCTGCCTCTCCCTGACCCTCTTTTTTTGCACAGGTAAAACATATGCAGGAATATTGTTTTCTATGCAGGGAATGCTGTTTCCTGCTCAGTAGGAAAAAAAAAATGCTGTTTTCAGTGCAAACTGACCATGTGCGAATTTTGCAAAGAAGTCCTACATTGCTAATAGTGTTCAAAGACTGCATAGTTTTTAAAGAAAAACTGCACAGTTTTTTTTTTTTTTTTTGCAGTGGGGAGAATATTGCTGAAATTACCCATTGAGAAAAAACTAGGGAAGAATTTCATCCCTAGTAAAGAAAGAAGTTAGAAAAGGATCTTCCTCCACCTTCCTACAAATAAACAAACATTGCTTGGAGTGACATTGAAGTGAATGGGTGGGAAGGTCCATAAGTTTTGCTGGAATTGTAAGGAAAACATTGTTGCTTGGTTCACACAATCTTTCAATGGAGTCCCAACATTATGGACTGAGCTACAGTCCCAGGTGGCAGGTTTGGGGTTATTAAAAAGCAGTTGATGGTCAGTTATTTTATTTATGTCTGCACTTATTGATTGTATCTTGCTAGTGGAAAGTTGTGGGGGTTCCATTTCTATTTTGCACCCCAGGTATCAAAATATTTCTAAGTTGGCTCTGGGGAAAGAACCCAGGAGGACACACACAAAGTTTTAGAAATATAAATAACAGGAAAACACAGGTAATGACAAGACAAAATGCTGATAATTAAATGATTTTAATAGTGTGTCAAGATGAGGGATAACAGTCTTGGGAAATGAGACTGGTAAATTATTACCCCTCTGGCTTTTTCAGCTCACCGCCACTCAGGCGTGGAGAATTCAATGCACAATCTACCTGAGCCATATATTTAACTTTAACACAATATTAACACCTGCCAATCTGGGGGTGGTGATCTTCAGGAGCCCGGGCCACACTATTTCCTCTATCCTTTAGACTGGGAATATTTTAAAGGAGAACATTTTGAAGATGAATTGGGAAGGAAATGTAAAAAGACCTGAGATGAATAGACTTTCTGATGGAGTCCAGACCAGATGGATAGTGGAAGAAGTCAGGTCACCGTTGCTCACAGAGGAGCAATCCTTTTGAAACTGATCTGTATTTGATTCCTCCATGTTTAAACATAATCTCAAGGAAGACTGTTACGCAGGTCTGAGGCAAGATGGTGTCTTGATGCCAAAGGCAGACTGCAAGATAGGTTGGCTTAAAGCTAGTAACCTGATCTTAAAAAGCATGGACCAAGCACTACACAGTTGCCTATACTTAGTAATTGCTACTCTGTATGCTTGCAAACTTCCTGTTTGTTTTCTCTTCTGCATCCACTCCCTTCCTGTATCACTGAAGCCATTTTCTCTTCTCTCTCCTCCATTACACCTCATATGTATTGGCAAGTATTGTAAGAAAATCTCATTTTATGTTTTTTACAAAGAAGATTAAGTTTATTTCTTTATCTGTTAGACCTTTCACGTGTGTGGGTGTGTAGGACTGGTTGTTGTTCAGCTTCTACATTGCCAACATTATTACTCTGATCAAGAAATCCAGTACTATTTCCCCATTTCCCAATATCTTCTCTCCCCACAAAATGCATCCTAGGTATCATCTGCCTTGTTTCAAGATGAATCTGCAATTTGGGATGGAAGGGTTGAGACCTCTAACTGAACATAAATATGGCTGAGATTCTGTATTGTGGAGACATAGCATAAAAGTACTGCAGGTGAAACAACACATCTCCTGTCTCCTTGTCTCCTCTCCCAGTAAACCCACCTTTTAAATGCTGTCCATCCCCAACACAGTCATAGAGTCAAAGCAGAGGACATCTGAGAAGTGTCTGGCTATGTCTCTATAGCCAGGTGGGCAAAGATGAAGGCATCCTCCAAGGCTTCCCAGGAGTCTTCCAGAGGCCCAAGGGGATGATGTTGTATTGATGGCAGTACCTGAAAAAGGAATATAGGAGTCTTAGTGGACCACAAGCTGAACATGAGTCAGTGGTGTGATGCAGCAGCTAAAAAAACCAATGCGATTCTGGGCTACATCAATAGTATAGTGTCTAGATCAAGGGAAGTCATAGCGCCACTCTATTCTGCTTTGGTTAGACCTCACGTGGAATGCTGTGTCCAGTTCTGGGCACCACAATTTAAGAAGGATGTGGACAAGCTGGAATGTGTCCAGAGGAGGGCAACCAGGATGGTGGGAGGCCTGGAAGCCATTATGCCCTATGAGGAGCAGCTTAGGGAGATGGTTATGTTTAGCCTAGAGAAGAGAAGGTGAAGAGGGGATAGCCATGTTTAAATATTTGAAAGGATGTCATACTGAGGATGGAGCAAGCTTGTTTTCTGCTGGTCCAGAAACTAGGACACAGAGCAATGGGTTCAAGCTACAGGAAAAGAGATTCTACCTAAACATTAGGAAGAATTTCCTGAGGGTAAGAGCTGTTCAAGGGTGGAATGCACTGCTTCCAAATGTGGTGGAGTCTCCTTCTTTGGAGGTTTTTAAACAGCGGCTGGATGGCCATCTGTTGGGAGTTCTTTGATTGTATATTCCTGCAGGGCAGAAGGGGGTTGGACTAGATGGCCCTTGTAGTCTCTTCCATGATTTGTGCATCTGGCTACAAGGACATAACAAGAGGCTTCTCAGATGACCCCACTAGCCACTACACAGCCATGTTGAAGGTAGATAGAAGTAGGTTTCAAGGTTATTGTGTGAGGAAGGAAGAGGATGCTGATCTCCACAATTGTCAAAAACAGTGTTTTTCACAGATAGAAGTCAGGCCTAGTTTTGTATAACCCATTAATGGGATGCCAGGCTTTATTATCCAGTAGATTCTGAAGCATACATACTAGTAAACTCCCTACTGTATTTCCTTCCTTCCTTCCTTCCTTCCTTCCTTCCTTCCTTCCTTCCTATTGATTTTCTGCCCTCTATATGCCTACAAAGAGTTTTTACAATGTGAAGTTCTCTCATTTGCACATCTAGAGCTGATGTGGGGAGGATGTTCCAAACATTATGACAGAAGTACATGGGGAATATAGAGCATTGCCTGTGGTGGTGGGGAGTCACACTTCATAGTTCAAAATAAACCCAATAGCTCCAGGGGATCTTGTGTCAGACTGCACATGAGACATGGCCTTGCTTGGAATGAATGCACAGCAGCATGCATGCGCCAAGAATGTAATCCTGGGCGAAGAGGATCAAAGCTGTAAGTTTAGTAACACATAGGGACTGGAAAGCGGATTAGCTTACTTAGCATTTTAATATGAATTGACCTAATTTGCACGTCCGAAACAAATGTGCAAACAGAGTGCCATTATCCTTTGGGTTTTCAAGCTTCTCCAGATTTTGCAATTCTCAGATCACAAGAGGAGCACCTTACGAGCATTCCTAAGTTCTAAGTTCGCCCAGGAAGGTGTTTTTCTTGGTCTCACCACCTTTACAAGGACTTTGGTGAGAACATGGGAGAGAACCTTCTCGGTGGATGCTCCCACTCTGTGAAATCCCCTTCCATGGGAGGCTAGGCTGACCCCACCTCCCTGCTCTCCTCCTTCCAAGAATTTGGTGACTAGTGGTTTGTCTAGACCTGACAGAGTAAGTCAGCTACTAGATTTAGGCCATAGGTGAGCATTTATATGGGCTGCGGGTGTTACTTTTTATCCCATTATCCCATAGGGCACCTGACATGCTTGAGTGTATGGGAAGTGATGCCGTGTCACTTCCGGTTTCCATTTTGTTTTTGTCATTTGTTTGGATTTTTTTTTTCTGCTTTGGGGATTGGGAGGTTCTGAGGGTGGGCTGGCAATTTGGGGTTTTAAAAAACTCCCAAAACCAGACCTCCCCCACCAAAAAAATCCTAAACATCTCTAGTGTTTGGTTTGGTTTGTGTATTCCTGCAGCGCAGGGGACTGGACTAGATGGCCCTTATTGTCTCTTCCAATGCTATGATTCTATGATCCTAGTGGGTCTTCATAGACCATAAAAGTGGGAGCAAATGTGGCCAAAAGGTGACAATTTTCCCTCCCCTGATTTAGGCCTCTTAATTTTAGGGAGAGGAAAACAGAGATACCACTCCATCCCTAAGAATTCACAGGATGACAAATTTGAAAGAGCATCCCAGTTCTTCAAAGGCAAAATAGGGCAGGGATTTAGCAAGGACGGGAAAATGGGGCTGTCCCTGGCAAAAAAAGAAAGAAAGAAAAGAAAAGAAAAGAAAAGAAAAGCAGGGGCAAGAACTGGAACATAGTGGTCAGTGTTGACCACTATCTTAAGGATACTTCTTGCCACATGTGTGTGTGTGTGTGTGTGTGTGTGTGTCAGCCAATTCACCAACATTTTGCTCGTGGTTCCTCTTCTCGGAGCTATAATTTACCAAGAGATCTGCCAATGCACGCCTGCTTTCCTTATGAGTGGCAGCCAGAATTTAATGAGAAAGGCTGGGGAAAAGAGAGAGAGAAGTGAAATTCTTCAAGCCAAATGGAGGTGACTTGAAGAATCATGCTCAAATGAGGATCGATGTGTCTGTCAGTGGGCTTGCTTTCCTAATCCGAAAGCCTGAGAGTCGCAGAGGATTTCTCAGTCCTCTGCTCCCTGTAACTACAGCGGGATGGATCAGAGGAGCATTAAGCTATGATTTGGCCGGCTGGATTGCTGCTTATGTTGAAAATTCAATTTTAAATCAAAACGTTGACTTGCTTTCAGCAGTGGCAGACAGGCGGGTGGGGGGTTCTCCATTACAGTATCCAATCACAGGGGGGTTAAAGTAGAATCTCTGTCTGGAAAGCTTATGAAAATTCATAAATCCAGCTTTTAAACTTGCCATGTGAAACCGATATTTATATCTTAGTCGGGCAGTTGGATCTTAACCCTTATTGATGCTGGATTTTAGGAATAGAGCAAGAAATATAGCTGCTTTCTCTCTTCTTTGTTTCGGTATGGGGGAGAAATAAATTGCAGAACCATAAGCATGGATGGGTGTTCGTCGTACGCCAACAGGTTTTCAAGGGGTAATTTTTTAGGGGTGGGGAAATTGTGGGCCCTAGGTCACTTGTGGCCCGAGGCAGCTTTTGTGGCCCAAGATATTCCTTTCCCACAAACTGGCAAAAAGTCCCCCCTCCCCCATGACTGAAAGCCTTTTGGACATGTCATGGCTTTTTATTAAAGCCTTTAGGGACTTAATTTACTTCTGAGAACATATTATGGTTTTATGGTCTTTTAGCCTTTCAAAACTGTTTTGACTTGTCTGAATAGTTTTGCATGTTTCTTTTTTTAAAAAAAAAATTGATTGATTGATTTTAATTTGGAATTGTCTAAATCGTTTGTAGTGCTTTATATGTTTGCTGCCTTGCGACCTCATGATTAAAAAAAAGTGGGGGGAAAGTAAGTAAATACTATACATAAATAGATGTCCAGGAAAGGCAGTGGAAATTTGGGCGGGGAAAGGTTTACCAGCTGCAGAATTTTACTTTAAACCACCCAGGCCCTGTATAGAATGTTTTCTTTAAAACGGACTTGTACTGGAATGTGTGGTTTTCTTCCCTTCATCACTCATGAAAAATTTGGTTTTCTCTCTTCCAGCACCAAAGCATCTGACAATAGGACATTGTTGATTTCCTGTTTTCCCAAAGAGTTTGTTTGTGTTCCTTTCCCCCTTTTAATCTATCAAAGAGAATAATGCACCGCTCACATAAAACAGGACGCTTTCCCCATACATTGTGCGTGTGTGCATGTGTGTGCACGCACACATCAGTCAAGGGAACCATAGAAAGAAAATAAGGTATTTTATTCTGGGAAGTGGTTCTGGGACAAATTCTGTAATCATTCCCTCCACTGCCACCCCAACACCACCTTCCCTGAAAAAGAAAATAAACTTTGGTAAAGTGAAGCCTTTGTGCTTCTTCCAGCTGAATGGATTCTGAAGGCACGATGCATCACTGGGAAAATATAAATTAAACAGCCTTTTCTTTCTTTCCTTCCCTTTTTAATCTCAAGAAGAACTGCTGCACTCTCTGTGCCCCCCAGAGTAAAGATGTTTGCTCCAACAAGCTGGGAATTTGGTGTGTGTGATTTATTATAATGCGTGCCTTTTCCTTGGCTTTTTGTCCTCGGGAGCAGCATGGGAACACACCCGGATCGAGCTACTTTGCATACTAATAAAGATTGCTGCCTGTAATTATTCAGCAGTTACTGTATTATCCCCTCGAGATAAATCATCCTTCGTTTATTTACTCTTCTTTGTTTCAGTTATTTCTCAGCCTTTCATCCAACAGGGCTGAGGTTCTTTGCACTGGCACTGCAATACATCCCAACCCCCATTTTAGGACTAATGGTTGGAAGAGGATCATCGAATTCTAGAGTTGGAAGAGACCACAAAGGCTATCTAGTCCAACCCCCTGCCATGCAGGAATATACAATCAAAGCATTCCTGAGAGATGGCCATTCAGCCTTTGTTTAAAAACCTCCAAAGAAGGAGACTCCAGCACACTCCCAGGTAGTGTATTGCACCTAACCAGAGACCTAATTAACTATAGCAATGGGTCTTACCAATATTACCACTCCTTGGCTGAGTAGGTAGATCTTCGGCTTTCTCCTCATAATAAAGGAAGCACCTTTTCTTCCTATATCTTATTGAGAACCTGAAATGTGAAAGATGTGCCAGGATCTTTCGACCTATATATACCAGTAGTAACGGAGGAGACTCCAAGCCAGAACATACAATTTAATTATCTTTATTAGAAATTAATATCAACAGCATTCATGCAACGCAAATACTCAGGCTTCAAGCAGTCACACAAGGCTATCAAAAAATGGAAGGATTTGGATAAAGGAATACAGTGAGGGGATTCTGGGTTATATTATACTGATCCTATAGAGCTAGGTTCACAAAGTAAACTGGCACAAAGGAGGTGAGGAAGGCAGAGTGGTGACACAAACTGACGTGGAGCCAGAAAGCAGGTTATTTGCACACACTCTTGTGGAATTTTAGGGGGAAATTTATATCCAGAATTCCTCTGAAGGCATGGGATTTAGGGTGGGACACAATGCTTCTCAGAGTTTCCCAGGACTAGACAATGGGTGCTCCAAAAGAGGTGATGACCGTTAATGGTTGATATGTTTAGAATTGACTAGGAAGAAAACAAAACAAACAAACAAAACAAATACGGCAAAACTGGAAGAGGAAAGGTCTCCGATACGAGACTTCTTGGAGAATAGATGGGAAAGAAAGATAAATTAAACTGAAACTACAAGGCCAACAAATCAGGTAGAGAAATTGACATACGAATAACATAATCAAGGAGGAAGATACTGAACATTTTAGTATGATCTACAGTTAAGCAAAATTTCAGGAAAGATACGAAATTGGTCAAAAAGCATGAACAGTAGGAGAAAATAAGATAGAAATAATGGGCCAGAAGATAGATAAAAAGTGAAAAAGATGAAGAAGACACGATGATAGGTAATGGGATAGAGAGGACAGAAGGAAGAGACAAACACACTTAAGAAATACCACTATCAGGTGACACTTTTAAGGAAGTTAGAAAAGAAGAAGATAGGAGGGAGGGGGAATGAGACAGGCAGAAATGACAATGGATAAAAAGTGGAAGATAAGATGGAAATCAAAGACTGAATGAACATTGCACTAATTTGAATATATGTTAACTATAAATAGAGCTATACATTTCATTAAGAGATGTATTTTCTGTACATACACGTCGCATATTAAGATATTGTCAATAAAAATTATAATTTGAAGGGAAAAAAAAGGATTGAATAGGAACAGTCAAGGTCTATGGTTGAAAGGGGCAGAGGGACTGAAGAACCCATTTTACAAGCATCAAGGACTCTGCTATCTGTGAGTGGAATAATGAATGACTCACTTCCAGGTGTTCATCTCTTCCTTGAATATTTGTTCGGGGAATTTCCAAAGGCCCCTCACTGGTCTCTTCCAACTCTACAATTGTAT
This sequence comes from Gambelia wislizenii, assembly GCA_030847615.1. Classification (NCBI taxonomy): domain Eukaryota; kingdom Metazoa; phylum Chordata; class Lepidosauria; order Squamata; family Crotaphytidae; genus Gambelia; species Gambelia wislizenii. Next base: position 27,672,570 of record JAUMIR010000012.1, on the reverse strand, counting down.
GATTCTATGATTCTATGGTTAAAGGCGAAAGAAGAAAGAAAGATCTGAAGAAAGATTTATACCCTCACTTGGTTATACATGAATTCAACCTTGGTATTTGGGGGTCCCTGGTTTATTTGCTAACCATGTGGAACCGTGAGCATTAAGCTAAATTATTAAATGTTGCCAACTATTGATATCCTAAAATGGGGGCTATCAGAGTAGGTAACAGCATGTTAGTTTCTTATATTGTTATCACCATTGGGTATGTATTTATGTTTGTCAGTGTGTGAACACAAATCAGTGCCCTATGTTGGTTTTCTGCCTCGAACACCCCCTCAAAAGCCTTGTGGAGCTCTGTGCTCCCATCAACTGATATTAACAAATATCCATACCAGCAACTGGGTTCTTCTGCTGTCTTGCCTGGGGATCCCATGTTGTGGTGACAGTATCAAAACATCAAATGGATTTTTCTCTTTCCCCAATGGTTACTTCCTGGCATGTGTGAGATTATAGAGAATGATTTATGTACTGGGAGGATGGTGTAAAATAAGAGTTTAGTGGGGAGTATCTTCATTAAAGATGTATCTTCCCCAGGAATTTGTCTCTATCACCATCTCAATTGGAATATTCTTATGAGGAAGAATAGCTTTGAATAATTAAGACTTGTATTGTTTGAAATTTTCCTGGGAGAGTTTCTTGCATGTAAAATACAGTTGTAAATTGAACATTGATTATATATATATAATGAACGTATTATCTATTGGTTGTCATTAATGGGAAGGGAGATGGAAAGAAGGAGGAAAAGAGAACAGAGTCAAATAACGGTTTCCCTAATGGAGATTAATTTGGCAGTTTCCATCTACTCTTTCAGGAATGAAGCTTTGAACTAGACCCTTGGGAGATCATTAAGCAGAGGCTGATCTGAACTCAGATAGAGCCCCATAAGTGCAGAAGAGCTCACACAGAGATCTTGCTACATGTCTCACCATTTTTTATCATTCATTTCATTGCAGTGAACAGAGCTCTGTGGAGTTTGTTTGTTTGTTTATTGAAGATACTTCTAGATCACCTCCTGGCCCACAAGGGCACTCAAGGTGATGAACAAATAAAAGCCATTGAAATAGGACCAAGAAAGAACCTCTTTAAAAAAAAAGAAAAAAAAAGAGAGAGATTAAAATACAGTCAGCCCTCCATATCCATGGATTCCTTATGCATGGATTCAATCAGCCATGGCTTGAAAATATTCAGAAAACCAAAACTCCAAAAACCAAACCTTGTTGTTCACCATTTTATATAAAGGACACCATTTTACCAAGCCATTGCATGCAATGGGACTTGAGCATCCACAGATTTTGGTATCCATGGTGTATGTGTGTGTCTTGGAACCAAACCTCAGTGGATACCAAGGGCCTATTGTGCTTTTTAAAAAACTTTTTAAAATAGTCTAAAAGAAATCCTAAAATACAATTTTAAAATAGAGCAATTTAAAATATTAAAGCCATTTTAGCTATTAACTACTGAAACACATGCAGGACAGCACTGTTTTTAGCTGCCTGCCGCAAACTCCAAAGAGATAGATCCAGCTGACGTTCCTTGGGAAAGGCGTTTTCTCAGTTGGGGTGCTGCTACAGAGAAGGCCCCATTGTGTGTTTTATTTATTAATTTATTGAATTTGTATCCAGCCTTTCTCTTAAAAGGGGATTCACATGGTACATACCAACCTAACTTCATGAGATGTTGGGACATGAGGTTCTTCCATTTCATGGAGGCTCACATAAGAAGAGGTGGTCTTTCAAATGTCCATGGTATGCAGAGCTCTGAGTATGCTAGGAAAAGCAGGGATGCAAATCTTCTCTCATTTCATTCTTAAAAGGAAGCAATGGGTAATTTTAGCCATTTTTCTTCCCTCTTAGAAACTCCTAAAGAAAGTCTGAAATTTTTGAAGACTATTTGCATGAGGAACCTCATGTGGCACAGGTTTGAACAGGAAACTGCATTTTTTTCTGCACAGAATCTTTAGAGAAAACAAGCATTTTGATTTTGATTTATGGCAGAAACCAAGATTTTTGTGCTGAAGGCAAGATTTTTGTCCAGAAAATGCAGTTTTAGATGCAAAAAGTGAAAAAAAATTCTTGCACAGAATAAGTCTTGAAATGTGAACAGTCTCCGAAAACAGTGCAGTTTTCAAAGAATTTCTCGCAGGAGGAAGAAAATTGTGCAAATGACTTGTTTTCATCAAGAAGTATTTTTTTTTTTTTAAACAGTTTCATCCCTAGTTGCTGTTCAGACAAGTCCGCCTTTCAATTGCATGGACAAAGTTTTGTTCTCTCACCATCTGGTTTCCAGCTGCTTTTGGTTGTGGTGGAAGGAAGGCTTTTTCTATTTCCTTAGTAAACAAATGTGTCCCCACCATTGGAAGTGCTGGCAGATCATAACACCGGCTGAGATAATGTGACTCAAAGCACTGCTTTAATTACTTACATTTCAGAACTGTCAGGTCTGGAACATTTGCACTTTCAAGGCAACTTTCCAATTAATCTTTTTTCTTTTCTATTAGTGTGTCACCTCCCCCCCCCATTACTTGTTGCTGTCATGTAATTATCACTGGAAAAAAGAGTGAGAAAGAAACAACAGGAAAAGAAATAAGACACTTGAGTGATGATACCAAGGGTGAAAGGGATTCAAGGACTAACAATGGGACCATTAGCTTTGATATGATTTAAAAAAAACCCAGCCCCAAATCTACAAGGGAAGGCAATAGGAGCTCTGTTCCTTTGTTAAGGAATCTGCCACTTAAACCGCTGCAATCTGTGATGAGACAATTTATTGCAATCTACTACTGTTAACTACCATGTCTTGTTACAGAAAGCGTTCCTTCCTTCGGTCATAAGTAGCATTGCAAAAGTAAAAGCCAAGCCAAGCCACTAAATGATTGTGAGAAATGCTGTGAATAGGGATGGAAACTTTCATAAATTCCATTCTCTCAGTTCTGCTATTTTTCTCCTCTCTGTAAGAAAGTCCTCAAAAACTGTGCAGTTTTCAGGTTCTATTCCAGTTTGGGACTACAATTCAACCCCTGCCCCATATCCACAGATTGGGGACATTTTCAGATGATCCTTGTAGTGCAAGGATCGAGCGGGAGAGTTTCGTAGCAGCAGTGCGGCAGGGGGTCAATTTCGGATGATGCTGTCCCTGCGGCGAAATTGTCTGTCTCTGTTCCATTTAGGGTTGGAGCCTGCTGTGCTATATTTTATTCATGGACTACCTCCATGAATAAAATCTGGCTGAATATAGCGCAGCAGGTGCTGCAAGGATCGTCTGAAAATGTCCTTAGTATCCACAGATTTGGTATCCACAGTTTCGCTTATCCATGTCTGAAAAAAGATATGTTCACTCTAGGCATTTCTAGGTCCTCCAATGTGATTCTATGGTCAACTTCTGGCATTTGTCTCATTGCAAATAATAGAGTTCCCTGTTATCCATGGTTTCAGGTATCCATAGGGTGTGTGTCTTGTAATGTACCCTCTGTAGATACAAGAGGTCAACCTGTAATTCTTTATAAAAATATGGGTTTTTTTAAAATGTACATGAAACAGCTTTTTTGGTGCTGGAATGTCCTTTGCCCCCATGTGCTCCCCATAGATAAAATCTAAAATGTGCACCGAGAAGGTGAAGATAAACCTGCTTCTGTGCCTTGAAGACACAAGAGGATTTCAGCACCGGCTTCTTGCTTACCATCATGCACCGCTCTAAGACTTCCTGCCAAGGAATCCTAACCCTCATTTGCAACTTGACATCCTCTTTTATGATTACCATAAACCTCAATAGGTGTGCCATTTTTTAAGTTCACCCTAAACCAATAACGCCTTATTTCAAAGTCTAATTCAATTATGAGCACACCATAACTTGTGGATGATTAAATTGCAAATTGTGGGTGTCCACCAGTGAGCTGACGCATTAAATTTGTTTGCCACTATAATTCACCTTCCAACCATGCGGTATATTTTCCAAGACCACTCAAGGATGCAGCTGCCTTGCTCGAAGTGCAGCGAGTTGCATAGTATTTATGGTGCATCTGATATACAGAATATCTTCTTCAAGGAGACACCCATACATCACTTGCACAATATTACATTGTCCTAATGGAAAACGGTTATAGTCGAATGATTTTTCTTCTTTTCCCGTCTCCTCATGCACCTTCCTCAGACCTGAGTGTTGCTTTCCCCCCCCCTTTTTTGAAATGTGCTCATTTATGTTTTATTGGAACATGAACCTTTCAGTTTATTTCACACCAATGTTGTGCCCTTACAAAAGAAACCTCATTTTCTTTGGAGAAGAGACAGGGCAGGGGGTAACATCTATAAACTCAGTATCAAGACGATGATAAGAAGAAGGAAAAAAAAAACACCACCTAACTACATTCCTTCTTTGATTTTCATTTGAAAACGAACTCTACAAAACAGAACAGTGGTCCATTTACCTTCCCACTTGGTTGCCTTAGTGCTGACCGCATATGGGGTTGCTGTTGAAATGGTGCAGGGATGTGGAACATAAGACCTCATTGGTGATGAGAGTAATAAAAACTGAGCCATACTACTCTTGTGTCAGTTAGGTCTGAGTGTCCAGGTTGCAATTAAAGAGGGATACAATGGAGAATTCCAGAAAACACTATTTATATCATTTATCTCCTGTTTTTTCCCCCCATGGGATCCCAAACTGCTTACACGATGAAACATCATGTTAAAACAATATAGCTAAAACTATCTTTAATATAAATATATATTTTAAAAGCATCAGACAACATTCCATGTAAAAAACATTAATTTAAAAGAGTTTAATTAACTGGGGAAAAGGCAGCATATAAATGAACTAACTAAATAATAACACCTCTGACACCTCTGGCTTTGTCTTCAGCTGCCCCTAGACTCTGGAATGGCCTGCCGGAAGAGATACGACAGCTCTCCGAATTCAAATCAGCTTTAAAGACTAGCCTCTTGCAGCAGGCCTATCCAAAGGATTTTAAAGTGTGAATTTAAATTGTGTGTTGACTGTACTAAACTGTCTTGCTTTTACTTGTTCTTTTAAACTGATATATGTTTTTGATGTCTGCTTTTAACCAATGTTTTGTCTATGTGTTGATGTGTTGTTCCCCACCTCAATCCATAAGGAGAGGTGGGTAAGAAATAATAACAATAACAATAACAATAACAACAACAATAATAATAATAATAAACCAGCACATCTGTTGCACTATACCAGCTAGTTCAGGCTGAAGGCCTGTTTAAATGATAAGGTCTTTTCCTACTGGCAAAAATGAAAGCAGAGAGAGGACCAACTGAACTCCAGTTGGGAGATAAAGAGGAGGAGGAAACTTACTTCTTTGAAAACTCTCTTGGGAGATCATTCCAAAGCCCGGGAGTAGCTGCTGAGAAGGCTCTTTCTTGAGTGTCACCAGACATACCTTTGGTGGGCCCGATAGAAAACCCTCCCCTCCCCAAGATCTTAGAACATGGGTAGATTCATACAGGGAGATGCGTTCTTTCAAGATAGCCAGGACTGAAGCTCTCTAGGCCTTTATGGATCATAACCAGCCCTTTGAATTCTGCCTGGGTGTAGACTGGTAGCCAGGGAAGGTGTTTTAGCAAGGGAGTTGGATGCTTCTTATACCCAGCCCCCAATATTGTTGAGATCTGGATGGAAAACCAGATGGGTACTGCAAGCCTTGTGAGATTGAGAGAGACTGTGAATGCCCAACAGGGCTTGTAAGTCCCAAGGGCTCCAAGGTTGACTCAGCCTTTCATCCTCTCGTAGGTCAGTAAAATGAGTACCCAGCTTGTGGGGGCAATTAGCTAACACACATTGGAAACCACTTAGAGAGTGCCTAGCACACTATAAAGCTGTGTAGATGTGTAAGTGCTATTGCTAACCAATTTGTAAGCTGCTTTGAGAGCCTTTGTGGCTGAAGAGTGGGGTATAAATACTCTAATAAATAAATAAGTCCCTAATAAAAATGGCGTGGAGGAGCAATGGAGGTAGCAGCAAGCCCTGTCAGCCACCTGCTTCTGCCTTGCAAAGGAAGTCCACCACCTTGAAGACATCCGTGGTGGATTGAATCCACAGATTGTACTTTTGTGTGTGTGTTAAATATGGATTGGTGATCTTAGGGATATTCATGGCTTTTCCACTTTTACAGAGGTCGTGCAACTCCTTACCCCAGCAAATGTGGAGAGATGATTTACTGTATATATATTTGCACAGAAAATGCTTTTTCCTGTGCAGAACATTTATGCAAAAATGCCACTGTGTTGAAAGTTTTCCCACATTATTCATGCTTAACAGCTCACCACATGGTGTAGTTGTATATGAAACTGGGACCATGTTCATGTAGGCTCAGCATCTCCTGACAAAGATTTCTCCATAGCGGTTGCTGACTGCTCCCATGATAGTGTGCAGGATGAATCCATGCTGAATGTTAGCCTGAGCCTTAAAAGAGCTATCCAAGGTGCTGAATGTATTTCTGTCCATCTCAGATTGCTCCTGATGAGTTTAGGCTAAACTCCAGAGCAGATTCACCATCTGACATTGCTTTCCTGGGGAAATGATCCCAGCTTGAGGTCATTATCAAAGTGTTTTGGAGGTCGCCATGTGAAGTGTGCATTAGTTTTGGCCCTGAATACTTAGAATTCAAAGCCCCATATCTTTGAGCTTCAACCGTTTAGAGAGTAAGAGGTTTTTTTTTTTCCTCAACTGAACACTTGGGAAATGTTTCATTTTGGCAATGTACTCCAGAGAGGTAGAAGAAAATGGAAGAGACATGGCCTCCATTTTGATATGCTTTGCTAACGCTCCAAGACACTTCTGGTCTCCTTTTCCTCCAATCTCCCAGGTTAAAGGCATGCAGATTTCTTCTCTGGAGAACTTAACATTTGCTTTATCTTCCATTTTTGTTGTTGTTGTTGTTTGTCTTTTATATAATTGCACCAGATAATATTGCAAAGTCGTATAAAATTAAAATCAAGTTTGAAATAGGGTTTGTTAATTACAGCGTTTAACTGTTGTGGTTATTGTTTCCTAGGAGATTAATGAGGTGAATTATTGTAACATAATTAGACTACAGTATATCTAATCTCTTCCATACCCTTGTGGTTTACTGTTATTCAAGTATCACTTGAAGGTTAATTTCACTTAGCTGGTGTATATTTGACTTTGGCAACGGACTTTATATTGAAATATGTTTATAATTATATTTGAAAGTCGTTACACAACAGCTTTGCCAAAATTATCCTCGTAAGCTTTACTAGTCATGGTAAGGATATTATAAATTGTGCAATCTAAACACACACAGGCATGCACACACATTGTAAACTTTGCCATAAAACTCAGAGGAACCATATGCTATCAGTTGGATCACAGCAGAATTCATGAATACGTTCCAAAGCCTTTTCCTTGCTTTACCTCTCTCTTCATTGTCCGTCCTGATAGATTGTAATTATTCAAGAAAGCCAAGCTGGAGACTATGAGAATTCCATTAGAGGTGTGCAAAGGACATAATTTTTATGTGCTAAATTACAAATCCAATAATCCTCCATCTCAGATGCCCTCAAAATGTTTTTAACTGCAGCTTTGGGCAGGGGAAGGCAAACACACACACACCAGAAGTTAATGAATTCCTCATTTTACAACCCAGAGGCTAAGGCCCTGGGCTATTAGAATGGAAAGAACTGGATGTTTTTGTAGTAATTTTTCCCAGGGATTTTTAAATGATTATCTTTGCCTATTTTTGAATAACAATGCACAGTATTAAAGCTCAGAGCCAAGAAGACTACACATCCATCACAGTCTACCTTCCTTTGCCCCAAAGCAGCCAATCAACTGATGTTGGCATTATTTTAATCCTTCAGACGAAGCTTAACCTTCCTTCCCAACCTATATTCTCTCCCCCACCACCATAGCAAGCCAACCTACCTTCATCTTAAATTCATTCTTCCTAATTTCGGTTCATGATGACTTCAGCAAGATGCTATACAGAACAGCTACACTTTGAGGAAAGGATACTGTTTGTTATTTCTAGACATGATAATTGCCATCAAACTGAGTGCATGATGCAGTGTGTGTGTGTGTGTGTGTGTGTTTGTTGAACATTAGGCCTGTCCTTTGATGACCCTTCCTAACCTTGTATATTATTCTGGTTGAGAATCTATATCATGCTTCCATAGGATGAATCTATACTCTCATGTTGCTGCATAGCTTCAGCTAAATGCCAACATTGTACAACCAACAATATATCTGCCCATGGGCTTCTTATTGTCTCATTTTGCAATGGGGCATGCACATTAGCTGTGTCTGCAATCCCAGAGAATCAAGTGGTACATGGAAGGCACTGGCAAAGTTGTGTACCACCTAAGAATGTATATGTGCATGGCTGGAAGTCTGTTGATTAGTCCCAACTAGAGTCGACTAACTGAATTGTTATCTATCTATCTATCTATCTATCTATCTATCTATCATTCTCTTGGGTATGCACAATGGGCTTAGATATGTAGGTATGTTGCCTGTTGGGTATGTCCAATGGGTTTAGGTATGTTGCCTCTTTCTGTGTGCTGATTGGCTGCTCATGTCACTCCCTCAGCCAATTACCATCCACATACAAATTCACTCTCTATCTCACAATCCACTCCTGCCACACATGGCCAATCAACATACTAGGGATGACCAAAAAACGTGTTACCATGTTAGCTATAGTTATTAAGGCTACAGGCCTTTCCAGTTCACCAATGTCTCAGGTCTGCAGAATTCCCACTTATGATTTAAGTCTACACAGTAATATCATTTCTATTCCCACTGCAATGGGAGCCAGGCAACTGGGCGTGAGGTCTACCAGACATTTTTGGAGGAGTTTTTTTTTTTAAACAGAAAAGAGATTCCATCTAAACAATAGAAAGAACTTCCTGATGGTAAGAGCTGATCAGCAGTGGAATTCACTGCCTGGGAGTTTGGTGGAGTCTCCTTCTTTGGAGGTTTTTAAACAGTCTGGATGGTCATCTGTTGGGAATGCTTTGATTGTGTGTTCCTGCAGGGCAGAATGGGGTTGGACTGGATTGCCTTTGTGGTCTCTTCCAACTCTATGATTCTAATTAGCACTAAGTATAGGGTTGAGGTCCATGTGAAGTGGTTATACTTGTGGAACTCTCCTTACAAATTCATGAGCATCATATATCTGATGCACAGGCACTGAGGGTGTGGGAGAGAAAGGAGGAAAGAAAGGAGAGGGGGGAAAAGAAAGATGTCTGCACTTTTAAGATGAACTGGTTTTGATTTATGCATGAGCTTTTGTGGCTGTAAACCCACTTCTTCAGATGGAGTACTCTGTGGCATCTCTCCATTGTAGATCTTCAAACATCTGGAAGTCCAGTTGCCCAGCCCTGTTCTGAGTTAGCTTCCTACTATCATCCTATCTCTTCAGGACTGCTGGTATCTTGGAACTATTATTGGTAACAGGGGGAGGTTACTATACTAGTTATCCCTTTGGTTCTCTTCAATACTCTCTTCCTTACTCAACAATTACAGATCACACACCACAGCCTTTCCATTTCCTTTTCTGACAGATTTCTTGGTTGTAAGTCACTTGGGCCTGGAGCTTTGTCAACTTCTAATAGCTCTAATTGCCTAATTAAAGTATCAACTATGGAGCTTTTCAAAGAGGATGGTTAAACCCCCTCCTTCTTCTGCACCTCCTAAAGAAAGGAAAATGTGTTTCAGCTTTGCAGTGCCTCTAATTCTATACTCTTTCTTTTTGTGTCATTTAGCACAACCTGTAGTTAACAAGACTAAATCTCCTTCCGCACAAACGACTCCGCTCCTCCCTTTCTCCACTGGAAAAGTAGAACTTGAGTCCACCCGAGAATAGGGATGGGAAGGATATTTGAAAGGATTCCAATCATTGGCAAAAGCTGAAATTCCCAAGTTCCAGGAAACCCTGTAGAGGAGAATACCGGAAGGCCTGAAATCTTTGCAATTCAGGACTTCTTCCACACAAAATTGTGTTTTGTGCAGATAATGGCATTTTCTGAGAAGAAAGCAGGTTTTTTGCACAGAAAAGAATATCCAGATGGATATTGGCAGAGCTGTTTGGCAGTGGAAGGCACTGCCTGGGAGTGTGGTGGAGTGTGGTGGAGGTGTTTAAACAGAGTCTGGATGGCCATCTGTCAGGAGTGCTTTGATTGGGTATTCCTACAGGGCAGAATGGGGTTGGACTAGATTGCCGTTGTGGTCCCTTCCACCTCTATGATTCTACATATGTGGCTGCCTGTAAACAGGGTGTTGTTGTTTTGTGCAAACAAAAAAGAGGAAAGTACAGAGGTTCTAGGAAATCTTTGCAGTTCTCTGGGCAATTTTGTCCAGCTTTTGTGGAAAAGTTGCACAGTTTCTCATCCTTGTAAGGGGAAAACAATCTTGAGTGTCTCCAGGTTACAGAACAAAACATCTGTTGGGACTTGGGGAAATTGAGAAGGATCATCTCTACCTCCGACTGGGCTCCCAGCTTTTGCTATTTCCCTTTTCCTCTGCTTTTGGTGAGAGGGAATGGTAGGACTAAAATGATGACAGATGATCAGTAAAATATAAAAGAAAAACCATCACCTCAATTTGCTTCTGTTGTCAGAGCTCAGCACCAGGGTTTTGTAGGGAACAGGTTACCTGCTAGGAAACTCTCCCAGTTGAGATTGCTCAGTGACTTGAGCTGAAATGCATCCTCTGCCCAGAAGTCTCCTTAATAAAGACTGCTTAGCAGGAAGCCATGTTGGAAAATTGTTGTGCCTCGGCACACTGGAATGATGTCTTTTAACATCTGAAGGAAACAAACTGCTGCTCCAAAACAAGGAATAATAGACAAGCCGATTTCTGCCTGCCTCTTCTTATTTTAATGAATAAATTATCTCCCCCATTTGTTATTTATCTCCTTTAAAACTTTCTACCAAGTCTTCCTATTCATAATTACAGCAATTCAGGATTTTGTAGAAGATTGGCACCTGCCTCATCTGGAATAATAGCATCATTCAAATGCCTACAGAAGAAAAAAATGAGTGGCGGGGGACAGGAGGGGGGATTGTCCAGCTAATTTCATTCTAGAAATGGCTCATTTCCTAGGAAGACTGCTTGTTAGAATTCAAAGGGTGGTAAACTAGATGATAAGGCTCCATAAAATCGAAGACAGTAGAAAAAGAGGAGAGCCATACTACAGGTGGATTGATTTGATCAAAGAAGCCATGACCCCAAGTCTGTGGGATCTGAGTGGGAATGTGTATTACCGGGGCTCATGGAGGTCTCACATTCACAGGGTCAATATGACTCAAGGCCAAGAAAAACAGCAAAAACAGATGAGAATCAGCACCGCTTATTGTTCTGTCTCAACCTCAGAGGAAGGCCATGACAAACCTCCTCCAAATAAATCTTGCCAAGAAAACCCTGTGATAGATTTGCCTTAAAATTACTGTAAGTCAGAAATAACTTGGATGCACATGATAACACATGAAGACTTCTATTATGAACACAACCTATTCAAATGGCACAATCATATTTTTGGGGAATATAGTCTCGTCAGGCCTTAACGTCCCATTCTGTTCTGGGTAATGTGGCTCTTCCAGTATTTTTTTAAAGATAGATTTGGCTCTCCTGTTAGATTTCCATCTCCCATATTGCACTCCTATTAGCCGTGAAGTACAGGTCAACTCCTGTATCCATGGATTTGGTGTCCATGGTTTCACTTATCCATGTCCAAAAATATATGTTCTCTCTAGGCATTTCTTGGTCTTCCAATGCAATTTTATGGTCAACTTTTGCTATTCTTCTCTTTGAAAATAATAGGGTTCCCATTATCCATGGTTTCAGATACCCATGGGTAGTCTTGGAACATATCCCTGACATATACGGGCGGTTTGAACTGTACTGTTACCTCCTAAAATGGTACCAAGATGGCTACCAGCAAGTCAACACTTGCCAATGGAACTTCAAATGGAGGACAGTTATTTGGTTTCAACTCACCCTAATTTTGCTAACTGCTAAGAAAATGCTATTGTTGTTACAATTTAAAGTATCTCTCTACTTCTGCACTAAAAGGGTGATTTATTAGTTACTTTTCATTTTTACATCAGTTGTATTTATGTACTTCTGCTCTGGTTTTATTTATGTGCTAATATAAATGCCATAACTGTGCAAAGCCAATGGATCACTGCCTCCCTCATCCAACCAAAGGCATAAATGTTGGGATTTCTTTGAACAAACAGTAAACCAAAGGCCCTCCAGCTCAAAGAAAGCTTTCTTGTTGTACACCAAGCTCAGACATCAAATGTTCTGCTTAAAAAAAAAAAAAAATCTCACCAGCAAGTGAACTCAATGCGCTAGACACCACACAATGCCTGGCTCTTAAATGAGACATTTCCCTTGGCAGGTGCACACCTGTTTGGAATTAGGCGCCTGTCAGTCTTCAGTTATCATCTAGTGGAGATAATTTCTTGCTAAGTATGTTTAGGCCTATTCTACACACATTCATTTTTGAATGAATGTTTTCATTCATTTTCATCTTTGCTATCAAACCAGAATTATAGAATCATAAAGTTGGAAGAGACCACAAGGGCCATCTAGTCCAACCCCCTGCCATGCAGGAATACATAATCAAAGCATTCTCAACAGATGACCATCTAGTTTCTGCTTAAAAACCTCCAAAGAAGAAGACTCCACCACACTCCCAAGCATTGTATTCCACTTCTGAACTGTTAGGAAGTTCTTCTTAATGTTTAGGTGGAATCTCTTTTCCTGTAGTTTGAACCCATTGCTTCGTGTCCTAGTCTCTGAAGCAGCAGAAAACAAGCTTGCTCCATCCTCAGTAGGGCATCCCTTCAAATATTTAAACATGGTTATCATGGCACCTCTTCACCTTCTCCAGACTAAACATGCCCAGCTCCCTAAGCCACTCCTCATAGGACATGGCTTCCATACCTTTTAACATTTTGGTTGCACTCCTCTGGACAAGTTCCAGGTTGTCAACATCTTTCTTGAATTATGGTGCCCAGAATTGGACACAGTCTTCCAAGTGAGGTCTGACCAAAGCAGAATAAAATGGTACTATTACTTCCCTTGATCTATACACTATTTAACTATGTGATGAATGTTGCTGTCCTTGAGCAAGCAGGGATCATCAGTATTGAGGCCATGATATTGAGAACGCAGCTGCGCTGGGCAGGGCACGTTTCTAGGATGGAGGACCATCACCTCCCCAAAAGAGTACTCTACAGTGAACTCGCCACAGGTCAGCGTAAGAGGGGTGCTCCAAAAAAGCAATACAAGGACTCCCTGAAACAACATTTCAGGCTCAGCCAAATTGATCACCAACAATGGTCCGCCCTGGCCTCACATCGGGAGGCATGGAGACGCACTATCCACAATGCTACAGCCTTATTTGAGAACTCACGACGAACAAGTCTTGAAGAGAAACAACAATGCAGAAAGAATCACAACCCAGAAACATCACCCAAGAAGACCTTCTGCTGTGCTTTCTGCAAGTGGACTTGTTTATCTCAGATTGGCCTTTTTAGTCATCAGCGCACTTGCAGAAAGTGCGGGATGAGTCCTTCCTGAATTTTCATTTGTGAAGAAAAGCCAGAGAGAGAGACTCCTAGTGATGCAGCATATAATCGCATTTGCTTTTTTAGCTGCCACATCACACTCATGAATCATGTTCAGCTTGTGGTCCACTAAGACTCTTAGATCCCTTTTGCATGTACCAGGCATCACCCATCCTATATCTGTGCACATTGACACACACCAGTTCCCATCTCCTTTTTAGAAATCTTACGGTGAGGATGGAAAAGTGTGGAGTTACACATATACATTGTGCTATACAACCCTGGTGTTGAATGGCAATGTTGCACAACTGAACCAAGATATCAAATGCACCACAAAATACAGAAACACATCTTTGTGCAGATTCATGGGCAAGGCACGTCCATGCACAATGTGCCTCCACAAACAATGCCCCTGCAGCTCTTTCTTCATAAGCCCCAGCTGAATGTAAACTCAAGCGTGGGCTTTCTAACTCAAGCACGGCAAAGCATTGGCTCCCTGATGTTCAATTTCATGTAAAAATAAAGATAAAAAAATAAATCCTTGGGGGAAATATTCCCGCCCCCCCCAAAATATCTTAAGGGGACCCACCATGAGTGTTGATAAGTTGAGGAAAATACATTGCATAGAATCAGGTACTACAAATTCCTAAGGCCAGGCTTGATGTTTCTATAAGCCTTTGATACAAATCACACAAGAAGCTTCTGATGCCCAAAGCTTTGTAATCTTGCCATTTTACATCCACTTGTCCCTTTGGGCACTCAATTCCAGATGTTTGGGCATGGGGGAACAATGTGAGAGGTAGGCCAGAGTGTAAATGCTTCATGCTGGATAAATCAAATCCATTGCCCTCCCTGCCTCCCCAGTTTTTACCTAATACATTAATTGACAAATCATGGCTATTAGTTTGATGTTCAAGGCTGCGTTCTAGCTCTGTGCCCTGTTCTGTGACAGTAATTGCTTAATGCCAACACGCTTCTCTCCTTGACTGTTTCATTAGTAAGTTGCATCTAACTGTGTGCCAGAGGCTTTCAGAGTTGTAAGTTCTCACGCCCGTGGAGACTGCAGTAATGAAGAGTGGAAAAAGAAAAAGAGTGACCCTCAGCTGGGAGGTCAGCAGACAGATTCACCCTTCTGCCAGAAGCTACAACCAGCACGCCGAACAAATATGCTACTATGTGTAAAAGAACACCACCGGCTTCTCTTATTTATATATGTGTTTGAAGTGTCCAGAAACATTGGATTTTCCAAATTTAGGGGTGAATGGATTTGGGAAAGGGTGTGGGATTGTTCGGACACTATTAAGAAGGTGAACCAATTTTGGATACTTAAAAAAAAAAGGTAAAGAGAAGGAAGATTGGCTCCCATGTTGTGTTTTCACTGGTTGTAGATGCATCCACGGGTAGCACTGAGGTCTGAGAGGATATGGGTGTGCTACACTAGGCATACCACAGCAGTGTGGGAGATTTAACCTGGGGGGTGACTTCCTGAACCCAGGTATTGTACCCAAAAAATGCTGCGGCTAGGAAAACGGTTAGGAAGCTGAAAGAGGAATCAATACCTGTAGGGTCTATCTGGTTGCTTGAAGCTATTCCCGTCCGAGGAATGACCCTAGCTTATTAGAGGACACAAAAACTTAGTCCCCAAGTTATAGGGCCTTTCAATATGTGTGTGTGTGGGGAGGTTGTATATCTACCACAAGCATCACATCTAAAATGATGTCTACAGGAGTCTGATTCGACTTCAACTGTCGTGGTTCCATCCTATGGAATCCTGGGATTGGGTAGCTTGGTGAGAATATAGGATGTGTAGGTATAGGATGGGTGACATCTGGCTTGACTAGGAGTCTTAGTGGACCACAAGCTGAACTTGAGTCAGAAGTGTCATGCTGCAGCTAAAAAAGCCAATGCGGTTCTAGGCTGCATCAATAGGAGTATAGTGTCTAGATCAAGGGAAGTCATAGTGCCACTCTATTCTGCTTTAGTCACTTGGAAAACTGTGTCTAGTTGTGGGCACCACAATTCAAGAAGGATATGGACAAGCTGGAATGTGCCCAGAGGAAGGCAACCAAAATGTTGGGAGGTCTGGAAACCATGCCTTATTAGGAGCGGCTTAGGGAGCTGGGTATGTTTCACCTGGAGAAGAGAAGGTTAGGAGATGACATGATAGCCATGCTTAATTATTTGAAAGGATGTCATATTGAAGAGGGAGCAAGGTTGTTTTCTGCTGCTCTAGAGACTGGAAAATAATTGAAATAGATGGAAAATGCATTCTCAGTACAGTACTAGATGAACTGTCTCTGCTTTTCTCTAACTTCAGTTTGGATTTCAGTTTGTGATAAGTGTCCTTAAGGCCTGCTTGTTAAGGTGGGGACATGTTGTGATCTAATATCTGATTGTGTCGTGTATACGTATTAATATCCTATCTCACCTTTTTCTTAACAGAACATAACTTTATGTATACTTTATCTATTCTACCCCCTGAGCATCATCACTGAAAAGACCCAAAGTGAGAAAGACTCCCCAAACTTCAGAGGATATAATTCTCCCCCATCTTGGTTTGGCCCTCAAATAAACTCATTTTAAAAATAGCATAAAAATTCAGAATACCGTCAGGCCTGTGTATCCATAGAACCAATATCCATAGTTTCAATTATCTGCAGGTCATAGAACAATCCACCTACCATAGAGTCTTCCTAGAAAATGTCTAGAGATGCATCCTCTCTAGAAACTTTTAGATCCTCCAAGGCAACTCAATGGTATTTGTAACAGGAAGTCCCATTATTTCTTTGGCATTCGCTGTTATCCACAATTTCCGGTATCTGCCGTAAGTCCAGGAACCAAATCCCTGTGGATATGAGGGTCCAACTGTAATGCTATCAGAAAACAACCAAGACACACAAATATGGAGCAGGTGTAGCCTGCTGAGGTCTAAAGTTACTCACCCCTGGTTTGGATGCAACGGCGGGGGAAAGTTATCCTTAAGAATTTGTGTCAGTTGTCTGATGCTCTCTGGATCAAATGTTCAGTGCTGAATGAAAGAATGAATTTATTTTGGGCACAGACCAGAAATAGAAAACCTATACAAACAACAAAATCAACATTGTATTTACAAGTCAACTGAGTTATTCTTTTTAAGTACACAAGGAGTTACTATAATAAGAGTATCTCCTCTACTGATTATGATTGTGCTGAAGTTTGATCCTATCTGGCTTGCAGCAGTGTAAATGTCTTTCACACCGAGCTCCCTTGCTCCCAATTTTCTGCCCAGGATCTAAGTGAGGGAATTCTGAGCTTGCACGTCTGCTTCTCACCTCTGCAGTCTCCTCACATATGTCCCAAGGGAAAGAGGCAGACCAGGTATTGTGTAAATGTAACCTTTATGAAAGCAAATGATGCTCAGACCAGCTGTTGAGCTAGGATGGGGAGATCTCTCTGTCTCCATTTTTGTTGAGTTTCTCTGAATCCCATCTGCATTTTCTTCCTGCTGGTGTAAATATCTGCATGCTAAGTTTTGCATGAGAGCCAGCATGGGTTAGTGGTTTGAACATTGGACTATGACTCTGGAGACCAGGGTTCGACCCCCCCTGCTCAGCCATGGAAACCCACTGGATGACCTTGGGCAAGTCACTCTCTCAGCCTCAGAGGAAGGCTTTTCTCCATATCCAGAATTTTGTTCAATACAGCCAGGTTTTAAACACAGGCAAGCCAGCCTTCCACTCTCTGCTTGGTCCTTCACATTTTCATCATCTCTTTTGGCTGGGATTAATATCACCTCGTAAGTTCTGGGAGCAAGTAACTTGTGTCGAGCCATCAATCCCTCTGCTATTCAATTTTTTTTTTTTTTGGTTGTTGTTGGGGAATAGTATTACATTGAAATGAGACTCTATCAGAGAAAATAAGAAATTGGATGGGCAGTAGAGCAAGGCACATTTCCTAGTGCTTTGCATAAATGTTTTCCCAACCATAATAGTAGTTTGCGAATGGGAGGGACGGCAGGAGGAGGAGGTGAAATAAAACTAAACTGTCAAAATCACCATTTCCATTCATTCGTATTTGAAACACATTGCTTCCTCAAAGTTTGTGTGCTTGTGCTTGCGCTCACACATAAACTCTTGCAAGAAAGAGAGAAAATACTGGCTGAGCTCCTCCATCCAGATGGTGGTACGCAAACACTCCTGTCTGTGGAAATGTCCACTCGTGTATTAATCTTGGATTGGGGAATTAAAACAACTCAAATGGCAGTGTGAGAGGCTGTGTAACTTTTGGAATCTTAACCCTGTGTAAACCAGTGGAGCCAAGAATAAACATGGAGTCAGGGATACAAATAACTGATGACACATTTTTGGACTGATTTAAAGGGCATTCACACACACACACACACATGCACATTTGTTCGTTTACTCAAGCAAACAAGACTATTGAAGTAAGGCAGGAAAAAGTTAGAAATGGGTTCTTTTTTATTGACAGGCCAAGCTATCAATTGATTGGCTGTGGAATTTTTTTTCATGCAATTGCAAGCATCTGAAACCGTGCCCTTTTCTGCTGGCATGATTACAACATGAATGGGCAGTCGCCACCATAGAATCATAGAATTGCAGAGTTGGAAGAGACCACGAGGGCCATCCAGTCCAACCCCCTACCATGCAGGAATACCCATTCAAAGCATCCCCGACAGATGGCCATCCAGCCTCTGTTTAAAGACCTGCAAGGAAGGAGACCCCACCATGCTCCGAGGGAGTGCACTCCACTGCCGAACAGAGAATCTGAAAACTAGGTACGGAATGCTCTTTTATGAACATCCCCATTTTGCAGGCTAGTTTTTAAGTGTGTCTCAGTGCTTGTGTGTTCATTGTGTTTTTAAGTTTAGCTGTTTTTCGCCTTTTAAGCACACCAATGCACAATGTGTATCCATGCAAAATGCACATGGGCATCCACTTGCCACAATATGCAACCGTGCACAATGGTGCAAAAAGAAGAGCTCCACTTCCACAAGTCTGTGGCTGTTTTACATCAGACAAAAATAAATAAATGTCCAAGCATTTCTGTAGGGGTCCTTAGGCAGGTGCAAGACACTGACAAGATTTTGATCATTGTGGACATTCTCTGGTCTTTCAAAACTGCCCCCCCCCAATCTGTCTGATGCAAACCTGGATCTGGATGTGGCTCTCCATTTACTGTATCACTTCCACAACCCAGTACTGAATGCAGGCATTCTACTTCGGATAAAAATGTCCAACCGTTTCTGCAGGGAAACTGATTTATTTATAGAATTTATACTCCGCTCTTCCCAAGATGGGATCCATACATGTAAAAGACACCAACAGGATTCTAATCAATGCTATGCTGTGCTTTTTATTCACTCTACCAAGCCAATCTACAATGTGAATTATTTCTTTTTTAAAAAAATGTCTATTGGTAATGTAAATATTACAGCTGGAGTCAGTTAAGTGATCTTTTCGACGTTCATTGAGCAGCTGGGAGACATCTCGATGTGTTCCAGGCAATCGAGAACCAGACCTAGTCAAGCCTTTGGCACGTTCAATTATATGTGACAATGTATTTACCCAAGGAGGAGAAAAAAACATGAAACAGAGTGTGATTGTTCTGTTGCTTCAGGGGCCTGACCTACAAAAGAGAAAGAAGGAAGAAAATGCATGTACAACAAGGTCATGCAACTGTTTTCCGTGTAAGTCAATTAGGGACAGCTGCGTTGCTTTAGTTCTGTTTGTATCAGCTTTCCAGGTGCTTGCAAACATGCCTTTCACAGAAGGAAACATGGAAGAGGACAGGACCTGGGCTGCTGCCACACTGCAGATTTAATGCAGGTTGACACTACTTTAACAGCCATGGGAATCCTGGGATTTGCAATTTGTTGTGGCACCAGAGATCTCTGAAAGAGAAGGCTAAATCTCTCATAAAACTACAAATCCCACAATTCCATAGCATTAAGCCATAGCAATAACACTTCTGTTTCGATACTGCTTATCAGTATCAAAGCACTCCCTAAGCGGTTTACAACAATTTTTAGCTAATTGCCTCCAACAAGCCAGGTACTCATTTTACCAAACTATGGAAGGATGAAAGGCTGAGAGAATCTTGGATCCCTTGGGACTGAACTCGCAATGTTGTGGCTGCAGGACCAGCATTTAACCGCTGTGCCACCAGGGCACTGGACTATAATTACTGGTCCTGAAGAGAAGTGATCTGGGAAGTGAAGAAGACCAGACTTCATTGAAGGTGGCACAGCAAACTGACAGATTGGCAGTATCAGTATAACTGAGCACACTTTGCTATTGACTGAGCAGGTATATTTACACCCCAAAATGTGCCTTGAAGGCATGAATTGGCTACAACAATGGCTAAATGGTTCTCCTCCAGAAGACACAAAGGAGTGTGGGACTCTGCTGATTGTCTTAGATGGCTAGGAGATTGGAACTGATGGATTTAGAGCAACCTCAACTTCTGGGGTGGAAAAAGGTGTAAGGAAAAGTGTTTTGTGGATAATGGGGGTTCCGGTCACTGTTTGTTTGTGCTGAGTGACTCATAGCTTGAGGTAATAAGATTTGATTCGTGCATTCTTTCTTCCTGGGCTTATTCACCAGAAGTCCCATGTTGGGCTATTTTGCAAGAATTATCTTACCAGATACCCTTCTATGTCCTTTGACTTCCAGCTGAACTCTACCCTGATCTATGAGATCCTTTGGATGTGTCCTTTATGTCCAATAATGAGATATGATGAGATATTATAGGGAGGGGGTATAGCATATGGTAACAACTGACCCTGCATGAGAATAATCATGTAGGGTGTTATACAAATATTTTAACTATTCTCCATCACACATGAGATTTTGCATGTAAACTGCTGGGATAAAGAGCTCCTGAGCCCCTAATTTCCCCTCCACCTGTTCTTCTCAGTTTGTGCTGCATCCATTAAGATTTTGCTGGGCATTGTGAGTCATCTCCTGTATTAACTTTCAAAGCAAGTAAAAGAGATTAGAGATGCTGGAAGAGAGAAGAGAATTCAAAAAGAAAGAATTAAATGGGGCAGGGGGAAATAAATGGAAAGCAAATGAAAATAGTTCTTCTTTTGCTGCTGTGACATCAAACATATTTCCCCAGAAAATCTCCTCTCCAGAGCCACGTGCAGAAAAAATAATAATAAAAAAATCACATCATAGTCTCCTCCGCCCATTTGTAAGCACCTTTTCTCAACCACCAAGGCACCGGAGAGTAGGGATCAAAGTCACTTGTGTTCAAAAGTCCAGCTACAGCTTGTTTGGATTAACAGGTTGCATTTTTAAAAACAGCAAGAAGAATCAAACAATTTAAAGTTTGTTGGGTTTTTTTAAGGAGATGAATGGTTTCTTTGCCTGTGATCACTGGAAGGAATTTGGATGCCTTAGGGAGTGATTTCCCCCCTCTCAGATATAAAGGGGGTTCTTTTGTAAGCACAAAAATGTCACAAATTATGCCAGCCAAAGAACAGAAAAAAAGGGTGGTCTGATAAAGTCCTCACTTTGCCCAGCTCGGGGTACTGCGCTTCAAGAATAATAATACTGAGTTATTATTATAAGAAGGATATCAACCGCTTCAAACATGTCCGGAGGAGGTAAAAGGTCTGCAAGTGTTCCTTTGATGAACAGTTGAGTTAGCTGGGTACGATTAGCCTGAAAAAGACTGAGAGATGATCTGATAGCTGTCTTTCAATATTGGAAGGACTCTCATGTAGATGATGGCATGACTTTGTTTTCTGTTGCTCCAGAGTGCAGGACCCAAAGCAATTGAAACAAGTTGCAAGGTAGGAGACTCTGACTAAACCTAAGCTTCCCGGTGCTGTTCACCAGTGGAATAGCTAGCCTCCGAAAATGGTGGCTTCTCCTTCACTGGATGAGTCTAAATGGAAATTGGGTCAGGGATGTTTTCGCTCTGGATTCCTGTGTAGCAGGAGCTGCAATAAATGATTTTTTTTAAAAAAATATCTTTATTAAAACTTTTTTACAGTTACATCTATTATCCTTTAAACAATCCATTACCACAGATACCATACAAACCCACAGATATAACCATTACCATCCACCACATAGACATCAAAATAAAATACATCAAATATTCTACAAAACATTACTTCCTACCATACTGGATTGTGAACTTGCTATTTCTTCTTGTTTAACCTTTCCTTAATCCTGAACAACATAAATTCCTTTGCATGTCTATTTCTATACAGTATCTATGTAGTTACAGGAATACTTCCACTTGCGTTACCATCTGCCTTTCCCGAAACCCTTTACTTAGTTGTCCAAGGATTGAAAGCAACCCTTCCATCTAAATATATATACATCAATGTATTTATTTATGTATCTACATTTCTAGATCCCATTCTCCTTACTTCATTACCTATTAATAATCTTTGGACTTTTTCGGACGGCGATCTGTAATGGAAGCAGCCTCGTCCCCATTGCGAGGCTGCTGCGTGGCAGGGGTCCATTTCAGATGGCGCTGTCCTCACGCCAATACTGTTGCGGAAGAGCTGGGAGGCTGCAGCGCTATATTTGGCAATTTTCTAATCATGGAAGTTGACTGTGATTAGAAAAGCGCCAAATATAGCGCTGCAGCCTCCCAGCTCTTCCGCAATAGTATCGGCGTGGGGACAGCGTCATCTGAAACGGGCCCCCTGCCATGCAGCAGCCTTGCAATGGGGACGAGGCTGCTTCCATTATAGATCGCCATCCGAAAAAGTCCTTTGTCACCTGCTAGATTAGTCAGTGTGCCATATTACTGCAACTTCATTCCATTCCGATCTCAAAAAATCTATCCATTAGATGATTCTTGTGATCCCTTCCAGCTCTGATTCAAACTGGCTCGTTGTTGTTGTTTTGCCTCTACTGAAATCCTCCACAAGGTTCAAATTTGCTTTGTAACATTCCTTTGGGCGTTATTGAGGTAGCCAGTTAAGCCAGCAAAAGCAAGCCTATAATTCAGACCTCTTGCTTTCTATTATTTGATCTGTGTGCAGAAAACAAATTATCCAAAAGAGAGGAAGGGAAGGAGAAAGGGAGAAAAAAGGGAGAGAGATGTGCTTCACAACTGCCAGGACTGGGGTTCCATGAGGATTGCGCATTGTTCATTCCTTCCACATCGCTTACAAATAATGTTCTTTGCCGTTGAACTACATCACTTTTAATTTTATTTCATTTGCGCAGTTCTTTATAAACGTCAGTTCCTGGCTTGCGAGGGATTTAAAAGATCATTTCCATGAGGCAGCCACACATAAATCCTCCCTTTCCTTTCACATGAGCAGAATGCAACCCTCTGCCTTGGGGAAATCATCACCAAGTGAACCTCTCAGCCATGAGGCAAAGTGCCAGGAGGAGGCTGGATGGGCTTTCGGAGATCATTTGAATTCCTGCAGTTTTTGTCAGAGTCAGAATAATTCAGGCAGCAATACTCAGGTCACTTAATCTGGTGTAATCCCTCTTTGTTAAGAGCCCCCAAAAGCTTGGAATCCTTCAAACCTGGACAAGTCTCAGACTATCACCAGCCAAAGAGCCGTTAAAGTTTGGGCTATCTGTTTCAAACACAGATGTGAAAACAAGGGCTAATCTTTGGGGTGGAAAGAAGATTCCAAAATATACAAGAAATGGATGCAAAATATGTTTTTCAAGAGTCAAGAAACCCTGATGATAAGAATCCTGGGCTGATGAGACTCACTGCAGATCGAGATGCAGTGGACAAAACTTGCCTGTGGTTGTTTTACCTAAGAAAGCAGCATTTTCTGTGCACGAAAAAGCATTTTCTGCACAAAAATGAGATCCTTATTCAGGAATATTATTTTCTGTGCAGAAAAAGCTGTTTCCTGAACAGCAAATGGTATAATTGGAGATTGATACTGTGTAAACTTTGCACATTTGATTTGCACTGGAAAAAAAAAACATTTCCTTCATGGGTAATAAAGTTTCTGCACATAAATATTACTTTTGGTGCAGAAAATCTGTTTTCTGTATAAGAAACTTGTTTTCTTTGGGGAAGTTCTTGTTTTTTGCCAATTGCAGCAAAAAATTGATTTCTTTTGCACAGAATAAGGCTGCAGCTACACTGCAGAAATAATTCAGTTTGACACCACTTTAACTGTCATGGCTCGATGCCATGAAATTCTGGGGTTTGTAGTTTTGCAAGGTATTTAGCATTCTCTGTCTGAGAGCTGTGGTGCCACAACAAGGTACAAATCCCAAGATTTCCCTAGCATTGAGCCATGGCAGTTAAATTGGTGTCAAACTGGATTATTTCTAATAATGCAGATGCAGCCAATAAGTCTACTTTGCTTAGGGCTAACCAAAAAGATTCATGTCTTTTCTTCAGTTCAGGATGCAACCATCTCTTTCATATGTTTCAGAGCAGGCCAAAATTTAGTGCAGTGCACATTAGTGAATATTTACCACCCTAGACTACTATAAATATGGTTTAGCACTCTCATTATTCCTTATAACGTTGCCTATGCAGGAGCAACAAAAGGGAATATATATATTCTGAGAAAATGCATATTCTTGCTTCCTTTTCTTTCTTATCATCGGTGTTAATTTTACTAAATTAAATAGTGCAGAGAGCAGTCATATGGTGCTATAAATCTGGCATAAACATCCTTCAATTTTGTGTGTGGGGGGGTGATGAATGATATTTTGGGTGGTCCCTCTGGGGCCATTTCTAAACTTTCCACTTGATCCAGGCAGCTGTGAGGGTTTTCCGTAATCCACGTCTCTCGCTTCAGCCTCTTTCCTCACATATCACCACCCGACATCCTCCATTTGTTGATTCTTGGCTCGGCTTTTAAGATATCGTCATTCATTTGCAGTGTATGATTACTGTGTAAATGGTTTCCTGCAATGCTAGGTTATGATTGCTTTGTGGTTCTTCCTCATCCCCATGTCTTTATTTGTGCCTCTTCTTGGGCCAAGACTACCTGGTTCATCACTTTGGATGACTCCTTCACAGTTTGGACTAAACCCTGGAAGGAATTTACCATTTTATTTTCACAGAACCCATTACACTGTATTCTCTTTTGTTGTGGATTGCTCAACTTGTTCAACTTGGCTGGTAGAAATGGGGATTTCAGTTCATATTTTAAACCAAAATGCACACATTTCTCCATGTTCAGGATGAAAGGAACTGGAGAGTGTATGTGTTTATTTATTGAATGTAGAAGAAAGTGAGACTGACAGATACTCCTTTTTATAGACCGACCCCTGTATCCACAGGGGATACATTCCAAGACCCCTCGTGGATACCTGAAACTGTGGGTACGAGGAAAATCCATTATTTTCAATGAGACAAATGGTGGCAATTTACCCATAGAATCACATTGGAGGACCTAGAAAATGCCTAGAGAACACACACACACACACACACACACACGGATAAGTGAAACTATGGATACTGAATCCATGGATAACCTATATATAGAGATACGGGGGAGTCCACACTGCACAAATATTCCAGTTTGAAACTGGATTACTTGCATGGCTCCTTCCTACGGAATCCTGGGATCTGTAGTTTTACAGGGTCTATAGCCTTCTCTGCCCAAGAGTGCTGGTGCCTCACCAAACTACAAATCCCAGGACTCCATAGGAAGGAGTCATGCAAATAAATCCTGTTTCAACCTGGATTATTCCTCTAGTGTGGATGCCCCCCTGGATCTGCAAAAAGCCAAACCTAAACAGCTTCGTATGTGGTTAAAATCAGCAGCCCTTCACCAGAATGCCAAGAACTTCAATATTTCTGGTGGAATAAATGCACTGTTAGGGAAACAGGGGATAATGTCAGAAAGCCAGAATAGGTCATAAACCAAGCAGCTAAATAAATAATAAAATAAAAAGGTACTGTACAATAAGAACGCGGTTGGGCTCTAAAATATTGTCCCAGCATGCCCTGTTGAGATGATTACTGGTGATTTTGAGACTAAAAGGAGTAATAATATTCACATACAAATAATTTTAAATACAGCTCTTACCAGTTGTTAAAAGTGCTAATCATGTTGAAGCCCATAGAATTAGCATTCCTGATACTCTTAGCGGGGCTGTGCCTGCCAGAATAATTATATTCTAATCTAGGTATCATTAAACCTCAACGTTGCTCCTGTATGCATTGTTGGCGAACTTTCCATTCCAATAATGGCTCTCAAGAAAGCAAAGAGAGAAAGAAAATCCAGTTCATGGGGCCCACCTGCTGGAGGCCATTCAAACCCTAGCAGTTTCCAGCCAACAAAATACATTGACGAAGATGGGGAAAAAGGAATAAAGGTTTATGCCATTAAGTTAATTCAGATGCCGCTGTACATTAAAACAAGGGAAGAGAATTACCCTACCCATTCTGGTGAGTTAACATGTGATTTGTGTCAACTGAGGTCAGGCTGACGAAAAGAAAAGTGACATATATTCCCCCAGCTGAAGTCACACTCACTCACACACACACACACACCCTTAACTCTTTGATACCTTCTAGTGCCTTTTGGTCTACAGCAGATTTGCAACTTGACTATATCCAGAGGGTTTATTCAAACATGAAAAAAAATATGCAATCATGTCCAATAGAGTCTGTTTAGGAGAGGGGTGGGCAATTTCTTGACATCTCAGCCTGCCCCCCCCCATGCCTCCAAATTTTATTTATTTATTTATTTATACCCTGCTCTTCAGCCACAAGGCTATCAAAGCAGCTTACAAATTGTTTTAAGCAATAGCTATTTACACATCTACATTGCATTAAGCAGTTTCCAATGTGTGTTAGCTAATTGCCCCCCACAAGCTGGGTACTCATTTTACTGACCTATGAAAGGATGGAAGGCTGAGTGAAACTTGGAGCCCACTGGGATCGAATTTGCAACGTGGTGACTTGCAGGACTGGCATTTAACCACTGCACCACCAGGGCTCCTTTTAATTTTTAAAACTCAAATGTCCTTCATGTCCTCTAGGCAATGTTGTTGTCATGTGCCTTCAAGCGGAGTTTGACTTAATGGCAACCCTCTCCTGTGATTTCTTCAGAGGTGGTTTGTTATTGCCTTTCTCTCAGGCTGAAAAAGTTGCTTTTTCATTGGGTGGATTTCCATGGCCAAGCAGGAATTTGAACCTTGGTCATCTGCAGTCCTTCTCCAACACGCAAACTGTTATGTACCCTGACACACCCACCCACTTACTGATGTGAGTTCAAGCCAGGAGTTAAATAAAAATGGTTTTTAATTGAAAAATAACCACATGCATATGCTCAGCCTTCAAGCAGTCACACAAGGCTAACGAAGAAAGCAGGAAGTATTGGGATAAAGGAATAGAGTTCAGGATAAAAAATATATATCACCAATTGGCTAAATGTTATATATTGCCTTATTATTGGCACTACATGTGGTTGGTAGTAGACCAGGGAATCAGGGTTTGCTCAGAAAGCCTAAGAGAGAAGCCAGCTCAAATTCCTCAAATAAACACCCAGATGATAGTTAAACAAATCCCCCTTGAACTGATGAGTTAGGGAGGAAATGGGTTAATTCTCCTGGACATACATAGAAATGGGTCATTGAACAATCCCATCAAGGTAGCTGGACACCCTTTGCTTGCAAAACTTGTCTTTCCTTACCTCTCCCAAAAAGAATAGAGTTCTGGGTGAGAGCCATCAGTATTAATATTTCAGCCATTAGCAATTGTTAACACATCCAGAGAATCCATAGTTTAACCCTGGGAAATTCTGGAAGATATTATATTCCACTCAAACTCACAATTACTTATATTTCCATGCCAGATAATATATTGAATATAAATATGACCCCAAAACACAGCCAAAGTGTGTGCAGATTCCCCTTTGTCCCATCACTCCATCAATGCCAGTACTGCAAGCCATCATGTTGCAAGTTAGATCACAAGGGATCCAAGGTTCACTCAGCCTTCCATCATTTCGTAGATTGGTAAAATGAGTACCCAGCTTGTGGGGGCAATTAGCTAACACACATTGGAAACCGCTTAATGCAGTGTAGATGTGTAAATTGCTATTGCTTAAACAATTTGTAAGCTGCTCTGAGAGCCTTGTGGCTGAAGAGCGGGGTATAAATAAATAAAAAAATAAATCTGTGTCGCCAAGATTGCAGCTTCTACGTGAATCTCTGCTTTTCAGACAGGTATACTGTAGCCTATCATCACGAACTCTATTCCTCTTTCCCAATGCTTCCTACTTACTTTGTTAGCCTTGTGTGACTGCTTGAAGCCTGAGGGCATGTGTGTGTGTGTGTTCCCTGGTTGTTTTTCAATAAAAACCATTTTTATTGAATAAAAACGCTGGCTTGGAGTCTCAACAGTGAGTACCAGTATACACAGGTCAAAAGATCCCATTGTTACCAGGCCTCTTGCTGCCATATTGAGCTAATTAGATTTTGTGCACAAATGGGCTCCCCAGAGACCCCACATAATTTGGGTAACAAAACCACTAAACTGTCCTTGTTGCTGATGGTGACCCGCTCCCCGGGTTTTCTTGGCAAGCTTTATTCAGAGGAGGTTTTCCATTGCCTTCCTCTGAGGCTGAGAGTGTCACACGGCCAAGGCACATCGATGTGCTTTGAGCAGTAGTCTTTACTTTGTGTGCCAGAAGAGAAGCAGGAATAGAAGCATCTATGAAAAGTCCTAGAAGATCATCAGGCCAAAGATCCTGGTTCAAACATCTACAGAGGTTCTTCCCCCAAAACATCTTTAACAACAATTTGTTCTGTCACCTTGGGTCCAATTCTGGGAGAAAGGTAGCATATAAATCAAATAAAGAAATATAGAACCATCTACTACTCTGGCCATCTCCAGCAATTGTTATTCAGAGGTATACTGTTTCTCCATTTGGTTATCATAAAAGTAGCTATTCATGGATCTGTCTTTTATGACTTTCTCTAATCCATTGTTCAAGCTACTTAAAACAGTTTATACACATACGGTACACACACATCATGTAGCAATGGCTCCCATAAAATTAATTGCACATTGTGTGAAGGAGTGATTTCTTTTATCCATCTTGAATGTTCGCCTGATCAGTTTTATGCAGTGAACCTGAATTTTAGTGTTAAGACTTTTTGTGTGTTGTTGTGTGCCTTCAAGTTGTTTCTGATTTATGGTGATACGAAGGTTGCTGCCACACTGCAGAAATAATGCAGTTTAACACCCCTTTAACATTCATGGCTCAATCTTATGAAATCCTGGGATTTGTAGTTTGTTGTGGCACTAGAGCTTTCTGATAGCAAAGGCTAAGTATCTTACAAAACTACAAATCTCAGAATCCCATAGGACTGAGCCATGGCAGTTAAAGTGTTGCCAGACTGCATTATTTCTGCAATGTGGCATCAGCCTAAGACAACCCTATCATGGAGTTTTTTTTCCTAGCAAGATTTGTTCAGAGGGGGTTTGCCTTTGCCTTCATCTGAGGCTGAGAGATTGTCACTTACCCAAGATCACCCAGTGGGTTTCTAGGGCTGAATAGGGATTCGAACTCTTGTCTCCAATTCTCCAACTGGCCCTCAGTGTTATGGCTAGGGAGAGGGTAAAATCACGTCTTCCACACTGTGAAGTATTTCATGAGCTTCTGTCATCTCCTTCCTTAGTACCTTTCTTTTAGCTTTCTCTCTTTCTCAGACCCACACTCATTCAAATTCACTGGGACAGGAACACTTTGCTAATGGGCAGCCATAGCAAAAACCATTTGAAATAAATTTAAGCGGACAGCTATCATGGGAAAGAGAGGCATATTGATAGGGAAGCCTCCAGCGTGCCATTAATATGCACTTTCTGCCACTGAAACACTCTTCCACATTTCATTTAGAAGCATTTATATAAGCTGAGTTCAGCTGGGGGGGTCATTTGAACTTTGGAACCCGGAGACAGCTTCATGACCCCATGGAATGTATTTCTCTATATCTCTTCCATGGGCTACTTCATACATTAAGAAATGATTCATTTTGGATTGCTGCAGAAGGTGCAGCCAATCTCAGTTTAATGATAAGGGTATCAGAAGCCACCTACAATCGTAGAGTAGGAAGAGGCCAGAAGGGCCATCTAATCCAAGCTGATGCCAGGCAGAAGGAATACACAACTAAAGCCCTTCTGAAAGATGCCCATCCAACTTCTGTTTAAAAGCCTTCAAAGAAGGAGTCTCCACCACCAGCTGAGGCCATTCTACTACTATCAAACAGCTCTTACAGGAAATCAATTCTTCAGATATCGAAAAATGGCTATCATGTCATTGTGATCACAATGATAAAAATGGTGCAAATAGTCACACCCTGGTCTCATGGCCACCATCTTGATGTGCATCGCTGCATGGCAACTTTTTTTAATAAATATCTAGACAAAAGTACTATTCTATGATTCTATGAAAAGTGAGCGGCTGCAAAGGTGAGTTAATATGCATCCCTGTAGACTTTTTCCTCCTGTCTAGATGTGCCCTAGGAGTTTTGCCTACCTATCCATTCCAGCAGTGGCATTTTTTTCCATGTTAATAATAATAATAATAATAATAATTTATTTCTATCCCATCCCTCTGCAGTGCAATACATACATAATAAAAATCCCATAATTACATTAATACCCTAACCCACCCACCCCTTAAACCAATATTAAGTTAAACAGATTGAAAATGTACAATAATTAAAAAGAGAAAAAAGAATAAAATAACCCAGTGGCCGCTTAAGGGAAAAGGCAGCCAAATCTTCGAGCCGGGATAGCTATTTGGGAAAGGTCTGTCGGAAAAGATCCATCTTGATAGCTTTTTTGAAGCTGTCTAAGGTGGTAATAAGACGGATCTCATCCAGCAGGCCATTCCATAATGTTGGAGTCATGCCTGGGTTTATATCTCAATCCACTCCCCACCTCTTTCCTGACATTGGGCTTCCAGTGTTAGAAAGGCAACAGTTGTGGAGGTTTTCATGGGATCTGGAAAAGGACATCTGCCATCAGCTCTCTCTCTACTGAGGGTGAACTTCTCACTCAGAAAAGGTCCAATTTATCCTACAGCCTGCAGAGACATTTTCTCAAGAACTAGACGCTTTGCATCCTAAAGAGCTTAAAACATGGGATATGTATGATTTTCGGAAATCATTACAGGAGGCGTAAAAACATATTTTTACACAGTCTTTTTATCTCGCATTTATTTTTATATTTCTTTGTAGCAATTTATTGCAATAGATATATCACCATTACTACAGACATTTATGGTGCTATTAAAATTCAATGCCACCATAAATTTAGGCTGCTTAAAGTGTTGACATTTGTAACAGCTTCCACAAGGACATATTTTATGCTGAAAGTGAAAGTTGGAAGGGAAACTTTTTTCAAAAAAAAAAAAACTAAGAAAGAAAGAAAAGAAATAAGATATAGAGGATAGAAAGGGTGCATCTGACATGGAGTTTGTTTTCTCAAGCTGTATGCAGTCTTTGGGGAATTGGACCACAAACTTTTTATGATTTCCTAAAGGGCAGCAATTTAGCCAGTGTATCGAACCAGAAAAACAAAGAAAGGAATGAGTCATGCCAGGGAGTCTGATCAGGTTTACAGCAGTAAACCAAGCAGGACTACCACTGTGTGAGCCCAACAGTGGCCACGATTCACCATCAGACTTGGGCAGCATAAATCTCCTTGTGGAGCTACATGTAAATTGTGCTACAGCACCCTTGTGTTGAATGGCAATGTTGTGTATCTAAGCTAAGGTGCCAAACATGCAAAGAAATGCACACAAGAATGTGCCTGCACATCCATGGTCAATGTCCATCTTTGTGCTATGTGCATCTATGCCAGATGGTTGTAAAAGAGGCCTCTCTGCCATGTAAAGTTTTCCTTTGGATTGTTTAGCTGCTCTGTAACCATGCTAGAAGGATGTTTGGAAACAGGAAGGGATTGCAGGTTTGGAGACTGGCAGTGTGGGAACCAAGGTCACTGTAGTTGCCTGATACTGTGTGGGAAAGAATGATGCTGAATGGTGGTAGTGAGGAATGGGTAACTGGGAACAGTCTTAAAAGTGAAACTTGGGAGGAGTTGTTAGAGTTTGCAATGACCTGCTACTGTGCTGATCCTAGACTTCAATAAGGCTTCCTTGGATTCATCCAGAGGCCTTTGAGTAGGCAAAGACAGGGGCATCACAATCTTCATGAGCTGCTTCTGTGACCTAGAACTAAATGTCTGCCTGTCTGCGGTTTTTTAGATGAGAGGATATAATGCTGATTCCTGCACGTTATTGCAAATTCAGACAAGCATTCACTTATCTCCACGTTAAAGCAATAGTATGCGAAGCTATCTGCATTTGAAGTGCACA
This sequence comes from Gambelia wislizenii, assembly GCA_030847615.1. NCBI lineage: Eukaryota > Metazoa > Chordata > Lepidosauria > Squamata > Crotaphytidae > Gambelia > Gambelia wislizenii. The sequence continues at coordinate 27,640,662 of JAUMIR010000012.1, read as the reverse complement.
CGCCTGCTAAATAAGATGATGGCTGAGTAAATGACTGTGTTATTTTTCTCCACATGTTGTTGCCTCTGCACAGTATTTTTTTTAACTCCAAAGCAAAGGTGCACAAGTGTAACCTGCATAAAAAATGCTATTTGGCAGCCAAAGAAGCACACAATCAGCAATGCAAAAATCAAAAATGGTGCTTTCAGCCACTTCCTTGCTGGCAAGCCTGCCCCCAGTGCACATCTAACCAATCAGCTGTCCACACCTGCTCTTCTCCAAGAATGTGCAATGTCCCAAACCAATTGTCCAAATAAGCGGCAATGCACATTCCCATGTATTATTTTTTAAAAATTGGGAAAAGCCGTGAAGGTTTTTCCCACATAGTCTGGGGAATTTTTGACCCCCCCCCATCCAAATTAGGCGAATCACCATGGGATCACATTGGGACAAAAGGTATTCCCTGTGAATTCTATTAGGATTATTTTCACCATCTAGACAACCCCTCTGTCTGGCTGTCTGTGGAGTTTACCAGACGCAGCAACAACTACAACAAAATATTGCAATGGGAATAGGAAGGGGTGACTTTACCAGACAATAACATCCCCCAGCATTCTGGGGTCATAGGGCAGGCATCAGTAAGGCATCATTTTTTATTAGCAGCTTGTCCCTGTCAATACAAAAGGGAAGCCTCATCCACGGCAATGCTACACCCCCAGACCAGCAGAAGAACATGGGCTTCTGGTAAGGTCACCCTTTATGTTCTTATAGCAACCTTCTGTTGCAGTTGGGAATGTGATTTTTGGCTGCATTCCCCCAGATCTGATAATCTATTCTCTCACTTTTGTACACAAATTTCCAGCTCCTTCCATAGGAGAACTTAGGCACGAATAAAACACCAGCAGGAGTCCAACCAGCACATTACTGGTCCAGTCAGTAAAACTGTGTTCGCTCATGACACTAATCCTGGGTCTGAAAAGCCAATAAATGCTAAATTCTGACCAATTACCAATGTTTATTTTACTTTATTTTATTTTAGTAACATATTGGCTTTGCATCTTTCCGCCTTCCAGGGAAACAGATAAAAACAACACTTAGAAAAAAACACCCCAAACCATCTCCTTTAAAACCAGTTCAATTATCTCTCGATTTGACTGCTATAATGCTCTCTGCAAGAGGCTTGCTTTGAAAATTATCTGGAAACCACAGCTCTTGCAGCATGCACTGGTAAAACCATAGTCTAGCATGAGCTTTAGAGACCAAGTATTGCTGGCCTTGTATCAGATGCACCAGCTTTCAATTTGCTTCTGATTGCTCAGTTCAAAGTGCTGGTTACACAAAGCACTTTACAGTCATCCAATCAAGAAGTAATTAAGGCATGAAACAATGTCACCAAATCCAGCTTGCCTACGAAGAGACGCAGCTGGCACACCAACCATAAAGCTGGGCAAAGGCTCTTCTGGTCCTATTAGCTACAAGGATTTCCAGGACCAATACTGGTTCCAAAAGCATTATACCAAGCTGTAAACCAGGTATTTCAGAGGGGGTTGTAGCCTCATCCACGACAGGTTGCAATTTCAGTCCCAGGTTGGCTTCACCACTGTTGGACAGAACTTCAGTCTTGTCTGGACTGAGCTTTAATTTATTCAACCACATCTACCATTTCTCGTTGTAACCTTTCCCATTGAAAGGTGGGGTTTGTCAGTCAGAGTGGGTAGGGTGTACTATAGGAACACATAACACATGCAGATATTTTGGGTGACAGTTCCCATCAGTAGGTTTTCTGTGGGTTTTTTCAGGGCTGTGAGGCAGTGTTCTGGAAGAGTTTATTTCTGATGTTTCGCCTGCATCTGTGGCTGGCACCTGGTTTCTCTGAAGATGCCAGCCACAGATGCAGGCAAAACATCAGGAACAAACTCTTCCAGAACACAGCCTCACAGACCTGAAAAAACCCAAAGAAAACCTATGAATGCCAGCTGTGAAAGCCTTTGACTTCACACAGTTCCCATGAGCATTGGCCATGGTGGCTGGAACTGATGGCTGTTAAATACATCAGATCAAGATGATGATGAGAGAGGAAACCAATGACCCTCATGATTGGCTTGTAAATATTTCTAAGGCATCTTGTTGGCCATCTTTGGGGGTGTCTGTACTAGACTACATAGGCCTGACATTGATCCAGTCCCCTTCTATGTGACACAATTATTGCACTACAATTCCACATTGACTGCCATGGTTCCATCCTATGAAATCCTGGGATCTGTAGTTTGGTGTTGCACTAGAGCTCACTGGCTGAGTATTGTAATAGCTCTCCCTCAACTGCAAATCCCAAGACTCCATAGGATGTAACCATGGCAGTTAAAGTGGAAAAGTGCAAAAGAATCCAGTAAAGCAACCCTTCTATTCTTGCATTGTGTTTAGCCCTGGTATAGATTGTGTTAGATTTAAAAACAAAAACAAAACCCTGCAAAACCTGGTTGAAAATATTTTAAGGTTTCAGTATCCAAGGGATAAGACTCCAGTAGAATCAAATATTAATATTAAATTTCTTATGCCAGGGAGAAAAAAAGACCAATTAAGCTTCACCTCAGTTTGCTCCTTCTGCATTTCTGGACACGACAGCATAGAGGTCCCATTCACCTGTCATTACCTTTTCCCCATTGTGTTTCCATGCAATCAGTTTGGATTACATTCAGATTACTTCTTCTCAGTCTCCTCTACCATTTGCCTCTGAGGTCTCAGGATTTCCTGGTGGAATATTGACCCTCAGCTACGAAACTGAATTGAAAGGTTGTGACATTGTCACAACGGGACCCTTAAGCCACTTATTTTCAAGGGAGAGAAGAAGAGACTGTGCTAGACTGTTGTTGGTATTGTAAAACAGAACAGTGGGAGTTGGGGAGTCAAAAGAGAATGATCAAGACCATCATAGAAAATTTACATCATAATTAAACACTTTTTCCTCCGGGTTTCTCTGCTTGTGATTCTTGAATAACATCTTACAGTCACCCAGCAGAACATCTTTGTCTGTGATTCTGTTCAATTATAGTAGCTAATGTATGCAACCCAAACCATTTATAGCTGGGTTGATGTAATAACACAGTCTTAAGGCAGGTCTGCTCAGAAGGAAGCCCTTCTGAATTCATTGGCACTTGCTCCCTGGTAAATGTGCACAGGATTGTTGCCTTATACATGCATTCAGTATCAGGATGCAGTGTAGGTGGCCTTGCTTGGAGCTTGACAAGCCTGCAAGATGGTTAAAAAATCCACAAAGGAGATTTCAGTAGCAGGAGAGAAAATGAAAAGAATGGGGTGTGTGGACAAAGCAAAGGTAAGAAGACCTGCAAAGATAAGTGGGAGGCCCATTGACTTGGTCATGGAACGGTGAGTCTAGGTGTAGGTAAATCCAATTGATTCGATGAGTCAGTGGGTCAACCAAGAGATTAAAGCCAATGAGTAAGAGAGAAGCGACTTAACTCATATAATGAGTAATAGTTTCTTGTTGTTTTCAAAAGTTACTTTTGAACAGGCATTTTGACAGCTCAAGTTTTATACCTTTCTCTTATCAATCTTAACGTCCCCCCTCCAAAAAAAAAAAAAAAGTATCAGAAAGGAGTGAAAAAGCAAAAAGAAGCTCAGCAATTAATACAAGTTACATTTTTAACATTGTAACAGTGGTGGCTTTCCTCTCCAAGAATGTGATGAAGGAAAGGAACACATTAATTTTTAAGAACAGCTTTCATCTCTCTGGCTTACATGCAGCAAAGGGAGCTGGTGGCTCCCATTTGTATGAGGCAGTGCATCTGCTCCAGGTCCAAACTTTAAAGGGATTATCCAAGATGCATAACCTATTTCGGGAACATGACTCTATACTGTACATTGTTCTTTTTTAAAGTTCAGACTAAAGCCTGGAAAAGATTGTCCAGCCGAGCGACATGGAACCGCCAGCCTCCATTGATGTACAGGCCTGTGTTGTATGAATTTGTTATGGATGCATGGAAATATAAACATGGCATGAACCTTCTTGCCAAGGACTCAGAAAATGATGAGGAGGAAGCAGAGAGTGCATTAAAGCAGATAGAGAAAGCATATGAAGAACAAACAGTCTGCCAGCCAGTGATGGATGATTCAAATGACATGCCACCTTCTTTCTCTGAACACAGGGGGAAGAAACACCATGCCCAGTGTTATTTAAATACCAAACACTGACCTGATTACTCATTAATGAAGCCTAGCTGGCCATGTAGGATCTGGCTGTAAATTTCTGAGTGGTCCTCCTCCCAGCCTCAGTGCTGACAACTGCTTTTTCCTAGCTGTTTGCATTCTTCCTGTGTCCCTGCTTTGCCTTGGCTTTAGATTGACTTCATTCTCTGGACTTCTGCATTAAACCCCTTGCTGACCACAGACCTGGACCTCGGACCTGACTCTATTGACCTGTGGACTGGCTATTGACTTCCCTGGCACCTGGCTTGGGCAATTGGTGACAAATTTGAATTGCACCCTTTATTATGTTGATCCTGTATCCCTACTCTGTTGCTCTTCAGGCATTTGCTGCCATGAGATCAGGACAGAACATAGCAAATTCTTTCTCCATTCCAACAGGAAGAGTTTATTTTTTGGCCTATGAAATTAGGAAACCAGAGAAGACCTAAGTAGAGAAGTTCTGTGTGTCCAGAAAACCCAAATCACTTTCTCTCTACCATCTCAGATCACATTATTTCTTTTTTCTCATTTCATTAATACCGAACGGCTCTTGCTATGCTCACAGTAATAAGAAAGGAAATCATAATTGTTTTTTAGCAGTGCTTCATAATGAATTATAAATGCCAAAGTAAAATTGCTTCCAGCATTTATCCTAAGAGTTCCATTGTGCCAGGGAAATTGATGGTTTTGTTTGGTTGATTTTCTTTGTTTTGTTTTCAATTTAGAGGAAAAGAACTCTACTAATATACATTTTTTAAAAAATATATATGAAAACACCCCTGTACCTCCATTTAATATTTTATTAATAATTCATGCTTAATGTGAAATTAGGAAGAAGCAGGAACTGCAACATTATTAGTTGGAAATGCATTTCTATAATTTAAGTGGCATAATGGTCTTGAAAAAATAATGAAATTTGACTCACAACCCACAGGATCAAAGATCTACAGAAACATCTATGATGCTTTCTTATGAAGCAATCCAGTTTGCAACTAACCTTCCCTCTATTTCTGATGTTCAGGCTGTATGTGTATCATTTATATAGCCAAAACAGCACAGCTACACACAAGGAGAACGTCAGGATCCAGGGTGTGGGCAGCAAGATCTTTTAGCAGAAACACCAGGGCCAGAACAGGTGGGGAAGTGAAGAACTGAAAACCTGAGGGCCAGAGGCAAAGGCAGGTCCAGGAAGGGGGTGCCAGGTCAGGAACACAGGAGACAGAATCCAAATAAAGTCAAAGTCCAACACCAAGCCAAGATCTGAACACATGCCATAAATCCAGAGGACATGAGGCAAAGGGAGGTCCAAGAAGCAAGCAAACAAGGGTCCAAATATGATGACGGACCAGGTTAGGGCAATATATCAAGACCCAAGAAGTGGCTACAGGCAGCACAAGAAACCATGTTATTGTGGTAAGAGCTGAGGGGAGAATGCTGTTCTTAAATAGCGGGCCCCCTGGTTGCTTCAGGTGTGCTGCATGAGTTTAGCCAGCTGTGCCTGATAAGTTGGCCCTGGTCCTTTCAAGACTTCCACAACCAGGGCTTAGTCCTGCAAGGAGAGGCAGATCCTGATAGATAAGGTTTCGGTGCACTCAATGGCCATGGCAGCTAAGGAGTTCTGGGAATCTTATGAAAAAGGCCCTGATTCCAAGCTCTGATGGGAATGTGTACTTGTGCAAGATAAATGCATCTGCAATGAAGGAAGACTCTGCCCTTTTTGAGGTTGGTGAAATGTCTTTGGCTTCAACTGTGCTTGCTGCCATTCTTTGCAGCGATGTCTGCTTTTTAAGCATCGGATGACTGATTGATAACTAATTCCTTCAATTTGCGGTTCATTTCTCTTTTCTCTGCCCCACAAAAGATGTTTGCACCTGGCTGTGTGAATCAAAAAGTCATTAGAAAGTTAATAAATGTATTACTTCCAGGAGCTTGCCAATGGACTAATTGCACAGTAATGCATTTGCATTTTCTCGAGCTGATTAGCATACACTCTTTGGAACAAGTGGAAGCCATGCTAGGGCCAAGACAAGGGGAACATTTTTTTTTAAAAAAAGTGGTGGAGGTGTTGTGATAATATTGTTGCTGCTTTCAGGGAGAAATTATCATTTTTTCCGTCCCAACATAAGCTCAACAAGAGCCATGCTTCAGGAAAAAGAGACAGTGTTCATGACTATCTATTGGGTAGTGCAGAAGTGTGGCACTTTGGATCAAAGGATGCATTTGTCCCCAGACCCCAGATATGCATCCCATGAACCCACCTATTGACCCCCCAATCCTGCATGCCCCCAAAAGTTTAAAAATGCTTTGGCAAAATTTGGCCCCAAATCAGTTGCAAATGCAATGATTTGGCTCAACCCACCCTCAAAAGAAAAAAAACAAACAGCTAAAATCAGCCAAAATACCACCCAGAAGTGATGAAATGTCTCTTCTGGTGCACCCAAATACAACACTATTACCCTGGGGAGGGATTGATCCCTCTTTCCTCCTACACAGTTGTCCACTCCTCCACTAGTGCCTGTAACATTAGGCACTTGTGGTTTCACTCACATCTCAAGAAAAGCATTGCTTCTGTTTTTAAATGGTTGTGATGTTAGGTCAAAGTTGTCCATATGCCATTTGGTGGGAAGGCAAGCAGGCAGGCTATAGCTTGACTTCCCAATGACTGGTTCAAGAATGAGACCCCTCCAGTTGTATGGTAGTAATTTTTTGAAGCTCAGGACAAACATCTTGATATGAGGATATAAAGGGCCTTGAAGATTCAAAGCAGCTGTTTGAATTTTGACTGAGAAAAGCATAAAAAGCCAGTAGAGCGAACAACATTGTTCTGATGTTGGCTGGAATGCTGTTGGTAGCTTACACATGTGTAAGGTCCCGTGCAGAAGTGCTTGGACATTTTTGTTTGATGAGGAATGGCTGCATTCAGTTTAAAGTTGTGGGAGCAGAGACCCACATGTGGGGCCATTGTGCATGAAGGTGCATGTGCTCGTTTTCCCATTTACCCTCTTGGTTCCATTGTGAAACACTGCCATTCAACACAGGAGTTGGGGAGCACAATTAATGCACATTAATTCATGTGGCCCAAATGTAGGATCTCAGCCCATGTTCCTTGAAATGTATGACAACTACACTAACTGTTCACTGTATTTTGCCTCAATTAAAGTGTGCCAATAGTATTCAGGGGCAGCCCCACATACAATGCATTTCAGTAGTCTAATCTCTGTGTTAGTGTGGAACAGACAACAGTAATCTGGTTAGCTCTGTCCAAAGAGGCATCAACTTGAGTTATCCCTCACCAAAAAATACCAGCAGGACCAGTATCACCCCCTTTCCAAAGGCTTCAGACTTATTTCTGAAAGGGTCCTGATGAAACTGTAATCAGAACAGGCCAAACACTTCCAGGTTATTGCAGTAAACACATTGTGGCTCCAGATGCTTTTGTCCATCGACATTTCGATCAGGATGCAGCCATTCGCAAAGGCTGCCAGAGAAACTACCTAATTACATCTGGCATATTTGCATATATCAGCTGGCTGTTTACCAAGTGCAATTGCTATTTGATGTGAAGCCTGTCAGTCAAGGCAACAGCTTTCTCATATGGAAAACAGTGACATTTCTTCCAGGAGCAAAGTGCTGCGTTTGCCCTCGGGTGACATTCACCACGTTTCATAGGATTAAAATTGATAATATCATCCGACCAGATGAACCCTGAGAAAAGCAAAACATCATAATCAAAGCTCTCGCAGCAGCACGGCTGCGAACAATGGCACTTACCTGGGATATTTGCATTCAGCAGAACAGTGTTCAGGGAGAAATCTGGAATATCAAGCAGGCGAGTGATATTTCTATTCCAAACGTTCCACAGTGAGCTCCTAAAACGCCTCCCCAAAGCTATGCCACTTTCCCTGTGCATATGTGTTTAGCTGAGCTCCCAGTCTGCCTTTTCATACCGAGTGTGCTTTGAAATGAAATCTCAATTAAAAACTTTCATTAAAATGCAACCTTCTTCACCCATGTCTTTTTTTTAAAAAGGAGTACCTAACAGACAAATTTGCTAAAGTGACAGAGGGAACAAGGCAAGAGATGGGAAATATAAATGTTATCCTAAGAGGTGGGGATCTGTGGGGAGCCCACCCATGACACTGCCTGTATGAGGGAATTATTAGCTCAAAATGGCTGACCTGAAAGGGGAAGGTAACTTGGGGACTTTTCACCTACCTGTATCAGTACTAACTGTAGAGACCACTCCAGTTAAAGTAAACTAAAGTATTTTTTGGTGGAATATAGACAAACACATGAGAATACGCACTCTGTGAACCATACCGGGCTATTGGAAAGAAAGCAAGGAAGGTTGGATAGAGACAAATCCCAGAAATGGGTGATATTTTACCAGTCTTGAAGAGGAGAGAATTCCATGCGTCTGAGGGAGGCACAGAGCTGCCCTTGAAAAGTGGAGGCTATAGCTGGTGCAAAATGTGGCAGCCAGACTGTTGTCAAGAGTGTATTTTAGAGATGACATAACACCCATCTGACAAGAACAGTGCTGGCTTCCAATTTGCTTCCAACTTCAATTCTAAGCCTACAAAGCCTACAAAGCCCTAAACATCTTGGGACCGGCTCGAGATGTTTGGGCTGCTTCTTCCCAGATAAACCTGCTCCAAATTTAAGCTCTTTAGTGGTGATCCAGTTGCATGCCCCACCATCCCATGAGGATGGTGCGTACACACAACAGGGCTTTCTCTGTAGCAACACTTTGACTGTGGAACTCCCTCCCAAGGGAAGTCGGGTTGGCTCCATTCCACTTGGAGGCTAAGACTGTGCTGGTTTCATTGCTTCGAAATGCTCTTGCTGTTTTACATTATTCTTAAGGTGTGTTTGTAGTCTGTTTCAAGTCTACTGATAAAAGGTTTCATTTGTGTTTGTAAAGTTTTATCCACTGTACATTGCTTCAGGGGCCCTGGCGGACTGAGAGGCAACACGTAATGGAGATAGATTAGTTAGATTTTTTTCAAAACCAGAAGCGGACTTCTGTCCACTACCTTGGAGAGGGAAGAAATTTTTGGCAGTTTTTGTTGCCCCCCCCCCAAAGGATCACTCTTAGTTTTGGGAAGTACACATGGGTTTTAAAAAATAAAGATATTTGGAGACCGTGTGTCTGGCATCCTATTCAGTATGTATGATGTTGTAAGCTCAACTTTTTATGTTTATGTTTTTATGTTTTGATTCTATAGTTTTAAAGTTTTAGGGTACTGTAGTTATTTTATGTCACTGGTGAATTTGCCAGTTATTTTAAATACTGTATATGCACTATTATATATAATTTTAAGGGGGTAAATTGTTATGGATTTGTTTTTATATCCAATTGTTGTGAGCCACCTTGATTGCTTAATAGGCAAAAGGTGGGGTACAAAAATAAAGTTATTATTATTATTGTTAACTCACAACTTTGTAAATTTTACTATTCATATTTATGGTCAAGGCTCTATTGCCAGGACTTCAAATGCCCCCCACAAACCCACCTTAAAATCTTGTCACACCACAGCTTGCTGGCAGGATGGGGTTGGAGGCATTATCTTTCAGCGCCTCCACAATTCCTTACCTCCGATTTCCTCCCACAAAGATAGTGTTGTATGTGGGGAAATAATCACTGTAATGTAAAAGCAATCTTGTGTACCTCGTTCACAATCTTAGATAAGTCTAGGGTTTTTCCCTGCATGCATTTTGTTCTCCCAAAATTCCCTTCTCTTACTTCACTGAGCACTTCTAGCCAACTGGAAGTGCTGGGTCATTTGACACATGACCTAATTTGAATTTTATTGCTTTTGTGTAACTTGCCTCCCCTTCTGAATCTGACTCTCCATGAGGATGGATGTATCTTAGCCATCTTAAGCTTTCCTGTAACCATGCCATGATGCATCGGAACCCAGCCATGGCTGTAGGCTGAGTGAGTTTTTTAATTACCTAAATACCTTCAGTTAGGGACCTTTTCTTAAGTTTGTTTTAGTATGTAGATTGAGATTGATATACCTTCAGTAAACTTTGTTTTGCATTTTAAACTGACTCCTTTGGTTTTGTAATGAGTCTAATTTAACTGGGGGATCCCAGACCTCTGATGATAATTGAGCTTAAGTCTGCTTCCTAAGCGCATTCTGCATGAAGCATGAAGTCAAAGGTGACTGAATGTTTTTAACTCTTTTCAAAGGAAATAATTCTTGTTGTTTTTAAAGGACTAGATCCTGGAATTTTTAATACAATTTTATTTTAGACTGATTACCTTCCTACAGATAGCATGGGGAGATATAGGAAGCTTGCCTCCTTGGCCACAAACTTTTGTTGCTTCATGCCTAGGGACTCCTCCTAACCCTTTAGTGCTGGCAGATGGATGGACTGAATTTTGACAAGAAGGAAGATGCATTAACGCCCGGGGGATTAATCTGCTCCAAAAGTGAGAAGTGTGCAGGACTGTAGGAAGAGTCACCTCTGCCCAGGGAGGACACCCAGTACTTAGCATTGCCAACCGTCGGTGACAAATGAGGTCACAGACAAAGCAGCAACTCCTACTATTTTTCCTCTTTCTTTTCTGGAACAAATATCTTATTTATTAGCTGCAGCTCTAATTGTTCTGCAAAGCCCGAACAATGCACCAAAGCCAGGTAGTGGTTTGGAATATAAATAAACACCTTATGACAGTTTCTAAATAAATAATGCCATTAATCCAGACGATGTGAGCTCTCTCTCTCTCTCTCTTTCTTTTTCCCCTCTCTCTTTCCTCCTCTCATTTTTATTTGTTGAAAGGAGTTAGGAGCATTATTATGTTTTGGCACTTGTTTGTGGTTTTTCCCCCCCATTCTTCTTTCCAGAATAATGTCACCATGGCAACCTATTCTATTTTTCCCCCTCTCCCTGGGAAAAATAAAACCCACCCAAATACAGCTATAGGTGGTCATTGAAAAGTTTGTCCAAGGGTTTTTGCAAAGAGAAGGGTGGAGTTAAAAAAATTATGAAATGAAATAGATTATATTTGCAGCCGTTGCCTCCACAAAAGAGGGAAGGGGGTCCAAAAATCAGTGGAAATCCAAGGAGGGTTGCAGCGGAGGGGGAGGAGAATGATATGAGTCAATTGTTCCATAATGATTCATTTTGCATTAAGTTGCCTCTTTTTTCTCTCTCATTGTTTTAATGTGACAGTGTGGGGAGAAGAGGAATGTGGGAGTAACCATGGAAACTAAAACTCAACAAATTGCAACAACCACCTTCCTCACCCCCTACCGACAGCATGTTATTTGAGATGATTGAGAAAGCAGTTGACAAGATGCAACCCCCAGGTTAAGTTGGGCCCAGCTTAATTTAAGTTGGGTCTGGAACTGATTTGAACTTAGGGGCCGAAACTTTTGGACTGTGGGTGTGTGGACCATGGGAGGTGGAGGTCATTGTCTTTTGAACTCTTCTCATCTGAAATCTAGTTCCACTGTGTTGACACATACAGGCACTTTGCTTAAGAGGCTGCGTCAAATGTGCCCACTAGATATTCAAGGGTAAGGGCTGAGATCCTACATTGTGCTTGCATTGTGTAAAAACCATACTGCACCACCTTTCTGCTGAATATCAACATTATGCAGTTGATTATATATCTTTCAATTTACTTCCTTAGAATCAGAGTTGGAAGAGATCACAAGGGTCATCTAGTCCAACCCAATTCTGTCCTGCAGGAATATACAACCAAAGCACTCCCAATAGATGGCCATCCAGCCGCCAAAGAAGGAGACTCGACCACACTCCCAGGCAGTGTATTCATTCCACCTCTGAACAGCTCTTACTGTCAGGAAGGTCTTCATAATGTTTAGGTGAAGTCTCTTTTCCTGTAGTTTGAGTCCATGGCTCCATGTCCTAGTCTCTGGAGCAGCAGAAAACAAGCTTGCTCCCTCTTCAATATGATACCCTTTCAAATATTTAAACATGGCTATCATGCCCCCTCTTAACCTTCTCTTCTCCAGGCTAAACAGACCCAACTCCCTAATCTGCTCCTCATAGGGCATGGCTTCCATACCATTTACCATTTTGATTGCCTCCTCTGGGCATGTTCCAGCTTCTCAACATCCTTTTTGAATTATGGTGTCTGGAACAGGACACAGTATTTGAGAAGAGAAACCAACACACCTGGAGGCTTCCTAAAGTGACCATTCAGGCTTTTCACCTGAAAAAAAAAAGGCTATAGAGGGGGATGAGGGTTACAAACACAGCTTTTGGGGAGCACATGTGGCCCAAGGACTATATTTGTACCCACCTCTAGAATAAATATTCCTTTTGCCCCAAGGAAGTTCTGCCCTTTGACACAGGAAACTCAATTACTGCCGAACAGAACCAACCTCAGATATTTTAACACTTGAAACGGTGTGGCACCATCCCTTCACTCACCCTTCTTGGGGAGCATAGTATTCCAAGCCAGCCAAGGAGTAATAGTGGTGATAATAGTAGAGTAATAGTAGTAGCTATTATTATTTGTCGCAGGTTCAACAACCAAAACAGTGAAAACCCTGCATGTGTACACTTAGAAAGTAAAAATACCCCCCCCCCCACACACCCCCAAAGTCTTTCATTAAAAAAAACCGTTTGAACTGGCCCCTTAACACCACCCATGGTGGACCTAATCAGACCTCCAAGGGAAGGTCATTCCACAAACAGGGAACTGCAGCAGAGAAGACCTTCTTCCATGTTCTGCTGTGATGTTTTGCTCCTTTTGGTGGGACATGGAGGACTCCTACAGCAGATCTTGGGCAGGTCAATGTAGGGAGAAGGATCTCTTTCACTCATTGAGGTCCCAAGCCATTTAGGATTTTGACAGTCATCAACAGCACCTTGTTTTCAGACCCCAAGCAAATTGGCAGCCAGTACCAAGACTGTGTTGTCTAAATCAGTGGTTCTTAACCTATGATCTGGGGACCCCCAGAGCTCTGCAATGTCCTCACAGGGGGTCCATGAAGGATTGAAGGCTGCTTGGCCCTCATCTTCCCTGCAGTGGAGTGGATACATGACAGGAGGCATTTTCTGATAGTAAGAGCTGTTCGGCAGTGGAATACACTCCCTCAGAGCGTGGTGGGGTCTCCTTCCTTGGAGGTCTTTAAACAGAGGCTGATGGCCATCTGTCAGGGATGCTTTGATCGTGATTTCCTGCATGGCAGGGGGTTGGACTAGATGGCCTTTGGGGCCTATTCCAACTCTATGATTCTATGAATCAATTCTGCCATCTTTACCACAATTTTGTTGTTTGCCCACAAGTGTTCCACTTTTCATCTGTGAAATGGTGGAGAGTATGAGGACATTTGGGGTTGGACTGGATGGCCCTTGTGGTCTCTTCCAACTCTGCAATTCTATGATTCTATGATTCTAGGAGCGAAGGCAAAAGCTGGCTGGCTGGTTTGGCCTGCACATTGCCATTCATTCTGCTCCAGCCAGAAACTTGCAGGAAGAAGCAGGAGAAAAGTCTTCCCTCCCCCTCCAGTGCCTCTGTGGGAAGGTTTAATAGTGATGTAATTGTATTCGTATTATTATTATCTGAACAAAAGACGTTTAAAGGGGGCCCCTGGTAAACAAAAGGTTAAGAGCCAGTGGTATAAATAGTACACCCATTAAGAATCTTCATTTTTTCTGCCACCTTTCTGTCATCACTGTGCATTAAGCAAAAGTCCAGCAAGTGCCTTAGACTGGAGTAGCAGAGCATTACACTGGTAAGCCAGCAAAAAGTTTCCAGTTGCAAATCATCGGCCTCAATTCAGAGATGGTCACAGACACTGTCTAATCTGGTATCAAATGTTCAGCTGTGTTCCTATATCAGAATTATCCCCCCTGCATTGCAGCTTTACACCATGCTGTAAGATACCAGCACCCATGGTAGAAATATTTCTTCTGCTTCTCCAAAGCAAACATCTTGATCAAAGTTTTCCTGCTGCCTTTTCATTAATAAGCACTTGCTCTCCCCCAGTTTATGATATCTGTAAGCCGTGGTCTACCTCACAGGGTAAATACTGTCCTCTACCTAACCCTGACAGCAAGGCTAATGGCTGTCAAAGAGGACCCCATGTATCTTAATAAAAAATGGCAATGGTTCTGCCCCTTCATTTTAATTAAAATTATGTCCACATTTCAATGATAATGGATAATTAAGGAAGTTACCTTGACATTGGAATGCTCTTGAAAATAATTTATGGTGCAATTTCATTTGTGTGAGTGTGTGTGTGAGAGTGAGTGTGTGCTTGCTTTTGAGAAGGGGGTGGAAGATACATTTCTCTGTTTTAATTTCGTATTGAGTGTTGAGCATAAATATTTCTGGATATTATTTGTGCACCAGCTAATTTATATTTATAGAGATGGGCTTCTACAACTCTCAGAAAGCTTTGTTGGGCTCTGTTGGGTTCCAAATCTCCCAGTTCCCTAAACACTGAGATTATTGTTTCACTGAAGAGTGGGGAGTGGGGTTGTTATCTTTTTGTCAGCTTTGCCTGATATATTATTCTGAAATGCACATCAAAGATCAGAGAACTGGTTCTGAAGCCATGCTCATCCATTTCAGAGGAAGTAATGTTAATGTAGAGCTGTCTGACTTGATTGTAATTTGGAAGGGGAGAAATCATCACCATCACCACCACCATCTAAGTAGAATGAATTCCTAGAAAGTAGTATTAGTCTAAACTGCTTTGCATGAAAATTATTACTGTACAAACGCTTGTTCTAGCAACTCTGGTAAATAACCATAGCCAAATATGAACAATATATGTTCATAGGAGGAGAAAAGGAGAAAAATTATGATGAAGATTCTGCACCAGGAGATACATATTGTAAAGTTCTGTCATGGTGGAAATACCAAATGGCTCTCCCCTCCCCTCCCACTGGACTCATTTTCTTCCTTCATGGGTCCTCTCTTCACAGTTATATAAGTCACTGGTGGAAAACATAAGATGTGAAGACGAAGGCTTTCATGGCCAGCACCCATAGATTTTCCTTGTTTTTTTTTTCCGGGCTGTGAGGCCATGTTCTGGAAGAGTTTCTTTCTGATGTTTCACCTGCATATGTGGCTGGCATCTTCAGAGAAATGAAGATGCCAGCCACAGATGCAGGCGAAATGTCAGAAAGAAACTATTCCAGAATATGGCCTCATAGCCCGGAAAAAAACCAAGGAAAATCTATAAACATAAGATGGTTAAGAAGGATCTGGTGATGTGCCTAAAATGGAAAGCTGGGCCAAAACTAACCACATGAATTTCAACAGGGATAAATGTAAGATGCTACATCTAGACAGGAAAAATGAAATACCTGAAGATAGGATGGGTGACACCTAGCTTGAAATCAAAACACATGAAAAAGATCTAGGGCTCTTAGTAGACCATAAGTCAACAGTGTGATGCAGCAGCCAAAAAAACAACAACAATGCACTTCTGGTCTGAATCAGCAGGAATGTAGAGCCCAGATTGATAGTAATAGTAGTAGTACCACCACTCAATTCTGCTTTGGTCAGACCACATCAGGAATACTGTGTCCAGTTCTGGGCATCACAGTTCAATAAAGATATTGACAAGCTAGAAGATGTTCAGAGGACAACGACCAAAATGATCAAAGATCTGGAAACCAAGCCTTATAAGGAATGACTTAGGGAACTGAATTTGTTTAGTTTGGGGAAAAGGAGACTGAGAGCTGACATGATAGCTATTGCTAAATATCTTCTGAAAGGATGTCATGTAGAAGATACAGTGAGCTTGTTTTTTGTTTTGTTTTTGTTACTCCAAAGACTAGAGACTAGAACATAGACTAATGAGTTCAAATTAGAAGAGATTCCGCCTAAATATTAGGGACTTCTGTAGTTTTACAGGGTCTTTAGCCTTCTCTGTCAAAGAGTATTGGTGTGTCACCAAACTGCAAACCCCAAATCCCGGGATGCCATAGAAAGGAGTGTGGCTTTGGCCTTAGTAAGCACCCCATAATCCACATGCTATATACTCAGCTGCAGCCTCCTCGTCTTCAGTTCTTTATCCTCCATTCATTGTATTTATATTTAATATTTTAAAAATTCAATTAAAAAACCCCATACCACTAGTCATCGTTCCACCTTCCACTGGCATCTTTCAATTGTCTTTCACATTTGGTCCTAGTTCTTTCTTTCTTTCTTTCTTTCTTTCTTTCTTTCTTTCTTTCTTTCTTTCTTCTTTCCAGCTCAAATGATAAAATTGTTCTGTGAAGACAGCCGTTTTCAGTGCCCCCGAGAATGACACTACAGCAAGATTGAAGTTCAGTGAGGAAGCCCAGCCTTATGTTCTGCAAGCAGAGGTCCCCGGGTCAGGACTAGAAATCCTTTTGCAGAAACCCTGGAGAACGAGCCGTTGCCATTAGTGCTCACAATACACTGGGCAACACCAGGCAATAGCCTGACTCATCGTAAGACAACTTTCTATGTCCCTATCAGCATTCCCAAGGACAGAAACAGCTGGCTGGTTAGAGGCATGCTGTTGCTTTTTTTGTCACTGATGGGAATCCTTCAGCTCTCCAGATATAGTTGGACTGCAGGTCCCAGCAGTTCAAAGTTGGCAAATACAATGGTGAGGAACACTGGGAAGTTGCGGCCCAACAACATCTAGAGGGATAGAATCATAGAATCATAAAGTTGGAAGAGACCACAAGGAACATCTAGTTCATCCCCCTGCCTTGCAGGACTACACAATCAAAGCATGTACGCTTTCCATCACCCTCATTATTGCATATTCCAACTCAGAACTAAGGAAACCAAGGGTGCATCCACACTGTAGAAATAATGCAGTTTGACACCACTTTATGTGCTGTAGCTCCATCCTATGGAATCCTGGGATTTGTAGTTTTACAAGGTCTTTCACCTTCTCTGCCAAAGAGTGCTGGTGCCTCACAAAACTACCAATCCCAGGATTCTGCAGGATGGAGCCATGGCAGTTAAAGTGGTGTCAAACTGCATTATTCCTACAGTGTAGATGCACCCCAAATGGACTAGCAGCTGCATCTTTTCCCCACCTTAACACTGGAATCTGGATAGAGTCCTTCATCCCACCCGAGCGTAGTTTGAAGGGTGGAAGGCACTGTGTGACACACAGTTCTGTCCTTCAAGAGGGCAGATGACCCAGAGCTCAGAAGAAACAACTATGGGGTCTGACACTGTTGCCCCCCACAGCATCCACCACCAGAGCTAGTTATCTCATTTTGACCAATGGCAGGGCCGGCTTTTCATTGGTACCTCTGGTTTCATAGCCTGGTAGCTCAGGATCCAGGAGTTTTCTTTTTGGGACTCTATGTTTCCTGTGGTGGATTGTTCCATTCCACTGAAATGAACAGGACTTACTGTCATGTGTTGGTACAGTTCCTAATTATTTCAACAGGGCCTGGGAAAAAAAGAGACATCCTCAGAAGATTATATGTCCCTGGTATCGGAGGATAAATCATTAACTGGGACATTAAAAAAAAGGGCTGAAAATATCCTTACATAGATATATATTGTTATCTCTGATCTTTTCTGACCTTTTCTTAGAAAGATCTCAAGGAATCCACCTCAGTGGTGATTGCATGGAGAAATGGTTTGTAATTTTCAGGGCTTAAAGAAACTTTGGAGCTCTCAGAAAGAAAATCACTGAAATGGTTATATGGTTTACATATTGGAAATGGGGGGGACAAATTTAAGGGAAGGATCAGCACTACGTCTTCCTTCTTTTGACTATAGACAGATATTTTATCATGTTGCACCCCTGTTAAGCTCACATAGCCCCTCTTAAATGTGAGCTACAAATCTTTTGCACTGTTCAGCAGGTTTGGAATATTCTGTTTTCCTCCCATCAGACTCATGCTGATATCAAAACAGTGTCATGCCGTTCTCTGAAACAATCTTACTATTATTAGAACAATGGAAGATTCAATGTGCCAGAAAATTAAAAAAGTATATGAAATCAACTCTGCTGTAAAATATCATCATCAACAACAATAGCGTACCCCAAACTATCAAGTATGAAACTCAGAAACTGTGGGAGGGTTGGAGTCCTTATTAGCCCCTTTAAGATCTTGAAGGGCTGTACCCACCACTTTTTTTTACAAAAATAGATATGCATTCAAGGCACTGATATACACCTATGGTCCACGCTACCTGACAGACTGGATCTACCTGTAGCCAGATGTAATATAATTACATCATCCTTTGAGATCCAGGTGAGCCTCCCAGAAGGCTCAGCAAATGGTGTAAGCACTCTCCACCTCTCCACTAGCCATGGGATGGCCATGGGAGGGGGCTACATCAGTTCAATGGTGACTCCAAGGGGGACAGGCTTTTGCAATTGCACAGGGTGGGAGAGAATACCAGCATTTGCAGTGATCCCCTCAAAAAAGACATACGGTATACTTTGTTATTGGGGTTGTGTGCCTCAAGTCATTTCCAACTTATGGCAACCATCAACTGACCCTATGGTGGGGTTTTCTTGGTAAAATATTTACAACTCCCTTCTCACCAGTTACGCCCGCACACACACTTTTGCTATTCTGAACTCCCAACATTTGGTCTCCACAGCGTATCACCTATTTCCGGCCCTACCAAGCACTTAAATCTTTACCATTACAAAGGAAGGTAAGGCAAGCCTCAAACCACACGTAGTCCATGGTTGGCAAACGGCAGAAAAAGCTTGTATTGTGAGCTGTTCCTGACATCTGGTTCCACCAAATAACTTCTCCCCCCTCCCATTGTGCTTTGGGCTTGTCTGGGTATTTTCGGTGAAATCCCCATAACAACCTTGGAGCCATTACATGATCAGCATCTACCCATTCCCTCCCTAGAGTCCAACATATTTCCCAGTTCAAAATGTTGATCTCCATCCACCACGACTGGGGTGGGACGAGACACTGCTTGCCTCCATGTTCCATCTGCTGGTTTGCCATCATCTTCCTTGGAGGCTGAGAGAGCATAACTTGCCCAACATCACCCAGTGGGTTTCTAAGACTGAGCGGGGTTTGAAACCCATTCTCCCAGAGTCTCATCCCAGCATCCAAGCCATTATATCACACTGGCTCACTGGCACAATATTAGAGTTAGGGTTAGCATAGGCCACCAACAGAACTCATACTCACCTGCCAAATGTGCTCTTCTGCCCTTCCTTTTCTGCCTCAATGCATTGCAAGTGTATCTCCCACCATCTCTGGACTCTGTAGCTGACTTCTTGTGTGATGTACAGTCTCACACTTCCAGGACACCCTAGTCAGCAGTCCTGAACACACAAGCAAGCAAGAGTCCTTCAGTCTTTCACAAAGGGGACCTTTTCTCTGCCTCTAATCTGGCACGAACCATGGAGGCGCTTCTTCTAAGGAAGGGAGGATTCATCAAGATCTCTAATTAAATACATGACAGCTGGTGAATGAGAGCATTTTGTCTCAGCACTTCCACTCTTTAATACTGCATAATCCCAGGAGTCCAAAGTATGAATTAATTATGATTTCCAGGACCCTGCTACACCCAACTAATGGCAGTGGGGGGGGGTAGGGGGTGCGTGGGAGGTGATAAAACCTTGTCTTTAAATGGCACCAGGGGAATATTTATACATTTAGCAGAAAGCAACTTGGGATAGATGAGTGTGCCTTGAGTTGTGTGCTCACTTGTTTTACATTTCCTTGATATGCTACATTTCTACGCACAGAGCGAGGGCAGCTGGTGTCTCCAACATCAGTGTAGTGGTGAATCCATGCCAATTTTCAGCTGCTTTTGGGGTTCGTGCAAGAATACACCCATTGGATCAATCGAATTTATCTACATGTTGGCCCATCCTTCAGCAAGTGATTCTGTGAGTCTTCTTTGGTTTGGATTAACCAACTGGAACCTGTTCTAAGTATTTTTGTAGAAGATACAATGGCTGAGATCCTACATCATAGAATTATAGAGTTGGAAGAGACCACAAGGGACATCTAGTCCAACCCCCTGACATGCATGAATACATAATCAAATCATTCCCAACAGATGGCCATCCAGCCTCTCTTTAAAAACCTCCAAAGAAGGAGACTCCACCACACTCCCAGGCAGTGCATTCCACTGCCAAACAGCTCTTCCCATCAGGAAGTTCTTCCTAATGTTTAGGTGGAATCTCTTTTCCTGGAGTTTGAGACCATTGTTCTGTGTCCTAGTCTCTGGAGCAGTAGAAAACAAGCTTGCTCCATGCTCAGTATGACATCCCTTTAAATATTTAACATGGCTATCATGTCCCCTCTTTACCTTCTCTTCTCCAGCCTAAACATACCCAGCTCCCTAAGCTGTTCCTCATAGGGCATGGCTTCCAGATCTGAGTCTATGTTTCATAACTCGATGAATCCATAGGTATATTGCAGAAATACAACAAAACTCTAGTAATGAATTGTGAAGATCTACATCTGCACACTGGTAAGAGTGCTCCAATGTGCACGAGACACTTCTTAAGCACATTTGGCACACCTGTTGTACTCTGGCCCTTCCTAGCCGGGTTCTATGTGTGCATTAGACAGCACCCCAAGGAGCATCCATGCCCATTGCACATTGGAACATGGTGCATCTGTCACTCTACCATTGTACATGGGATAACTGTACGTTGCAGTTTCCCATCAGCTGGTAGGTGAATATGGGCATTGCAAAATTACTCAGTTCAATTTTGTGCCCACATAAGGCCATTTGCAAAGCAGAAGTCTCAAGCAAAATGCCCCTCCACTCTCATGTGTTATATGTTTGCACAAATTGCCACAAAAAAGGCCACCCAAACTGATTTTTTTTTTACAGTGCTTGATCACTTTTTGATATCTGTCTTGATGTTTCATTGCACTATTTCTTACGAAGGCTCAAAAATGTATGAACATTCTTTCCACCTTTAGTACATATAGGCTGTGGTGTCACCAAGTCTGGTTTTACCCCCTTCCCATGATGGTGTCACCTGGTGCAGTTTGGCCTCTCTGCACCTCCCCAGTGCCGCCACTGCATATAGGGCAAGAGTGTAACTTTCTGATATATTTGCCCAAATCACTGTCGCTGTAATTGTTTAGGTAGACCTAGCCATACCCTCTGGGGCAGCAAAGAGCAGACATTCCCCTAACTCTGTGAGAGCCCTTGAGGTATTTAAGGAGGGCAATCATGCCACCCCTCAGTCCTCTCTTCACTAAGCTGAGCATGCCCAACGTCTTCAACCTTTCCTCATATGTTTTGCTATCCATATACCCTCTCATTCTGGTTACCCTTCTTTAAATCTGCTGCAACTTGTCTATATCCTTCTTAAAATGAGGTGCCCAGAACGGAATGCAATACTTCAGATATCACAGTGACACCACAAAGCACGAGGCTGAAAAAGTTGACTAACCCGGGTCCAAGGCTATTCAGGGATGACTTTCCTTAGCACTTAGTTAACCTGGCTGTGCTTTATCTGGATTTTAACTCTTGCTGCTTCTTCACGGAGCTCACTTCCCATAAATGTAAGATGTGAAAACAGGTGTCTACAATGCACACGCCTCTGAGCAAGTGTTCTTATGAGTTCTGTTGTATGATTCACTCTCCTGATGTATTGCTGCTCAAAGAATTAACTCACATACTGTGAATAATCACCGAAGGGAAGGGGGAAAGAAAACAAAACAAGGATGTTTTCCAGCTGTTTTAATGCAGACAACATTACCTGGAAAACAACGTAGGGTAAAAAAAAAAAAAAAGAATGGAAGGAGGAAAGTCTTCAAAACCCAAATCATTTCATTGTAAATGAGATGGATTGGTCACATTTGATTTCAGTACTTTTTAATTGCATTTATAATTAGCAAAATGCATTAATGCACCACATGGAGGGGTCAGGAGTTTCTTTTTGGTAATGCAATCTAATTAAAGTGCTCTGATGTCTTCATATCACACATATACTTAAGCAGAGCCTGGAAAGTCAGCTTGAAAAGTAATTAATTACTGTTTTAGTTACACCTCCAGTAGCTGGTTGTGATTATAGTCACAATTTTAATGAGTAGCTCTTTGATATTTCATAACTAACTAAAATATTTTTCACTTTATTTTTTTAAAAGAATCTTCTGAATAATGCAGACTACTGTGGTACAAAACAGATTTAACCCTCACTCCATTTCATTGTTGCCTCTCACATAACTGAGCATGAGGAAGCTGAAAAAAGCACATTATTTGAAATCACTATGTGATTTTCCTCCCACACTGTTTACGGAAGTCCCACTGAATTAGTTAGAAAAGTAATTGACCATTACCAGTTACATCACAGAATCATAGAATCATAGAATCATAGAATTGCAGAGTTGGAAGAGACCACGAGGGCCATCCAGTCCAACGCCCCTGCCACACAGGAAATCACAATCAAAGCATCCCCGACAGATGGCCATCCAGCCTCTGTTTAAAGACCTCCAAGGAAGGAGACCCCACCACGCTCCGAGGGAGTGCGTTCCACTGCCGAACAGCTCTTACTGTCAAAAAGTTCCTCCTCATGTTGAGGTGGAATCTCTGTTCCTGGAGCTTGCATCCATTGCTCCGTGTTCCAGTCTCTGGAGCAGCAGAAAACAAGCCTGCTCCATCCTCAGCGTGACATCCCTTCAAATACTTAAACAGGGCTATCATATCGCCTCTAAACCGTCTTTTTTCCAGGCTAAACATACCTACAATTTTGTTGTTGCAAAAAGGAATTAAACCAAGGTGGCTCACTCAAAAACTTGTGGAACTGCCTTACAATGAATGAGGTGAGTACTTGTTCTCAGCACAATATCTTCCTAAGGTCTCAGGGAGGTTGAAGGATATCTTCAGTTCTGCTACCTATACATCTTTTAAGTGTAGATTATAAAACTGAGGCCAGATCCACACTGCACAAATAATCCAGTTTGAAACTAGATTATTTGCCATGGCTCCTTTCTATTGGAGGTCTTTAGCCTCCTCTGCCAAAGAATGCTGGTGCCTCACCAAACTACAAATCCCAGGATTCCATAGGAAGATGCAGAACCTAGGAACTTCTGCTGGAATTTACCATAGAGTTGCACTGGAGGATCTAGAAAATGCCTAGAGAGACCATATTTTTCTGATGATTGATAATTCAAACTGCACATACCAGTCCCGCATATATACAGGGGGTAAGCTGTATCATGCCTTCTTATTATATGAAATCATGAAAAATCATAAGTGTACAGTATTCACATAATTCAGTGACAACATTACCACCCACTTTACTGATTAAGTCAAGAATTAAAACCATAATATTCCTCCAAGGTCACATAGGCCTAAATCCAATTGTTATTCCAAACTGTGCTAGAACCAGTAAATCTATGCAACTTACATAGATGGTAACTTACAAACTTCTCATTGATTCAACGACATTAGTTGGCATTAACAAGTGGATTTAGACCAACAGATTCCACACAAAGGAAGAAACAAGAGGAATAGAAACTGACAGAAGTATCACATTTGGTCTAATTTCCCTAATGATCCAGAATGATATTATTATTAGTGTTGTTCTCACAGTTCTAATCTAGATGTCACTTTCTCATTAGAAGCAAACTGTAGGTCAAAGTTATAAGTAATAAAGATTGGTTCCCTTAAACACTTACTGTATCTTTATACTTAAGCCTAGTAAAATTGAAATGGTCTATTAATTTTCTTAATAAATTTAGATATGGTTCTCCCCAGTGCAATCTGTCTTTGATTAGCTAACAAAGTGAGTGAGAAATCTTACCAAGCTAGTTTTGCAGGGGAAATCATAGCCTGGGTGATAAAGTATTTCCCTTTAATTGGCTCAGAGTGTTATTTGACTTAAGGCGATGCCATGTTTCTGATATGTAGTGAAACATTTGACTGGCAGTAAGGGTTAGGAATAAAAAGAAGATTCAAAAATAATCTGGCAATGGTTGAAACACATGTTTTTCCAAGTGTTGAGAAACCCTGATGCTGTAACCCGGGATTTACCGGTATTTTGCACAAAATCTGCACATGGTTGATTTGTAAAGAAAATAACATTTTCTGCACATAAATGACATTTTGTGCACAGGAAATATACATTTCTGTAGAAAAATATTATTTTTTGCACAGAAAATACTGTTTCCTACTCAGAAAATGTAGCTTTCTGTGCAAAACCACCATGTGCGAATTTTGCACAGAATAAATCCTGAATTGTGAATAGGCTTCGGAAACTGAATGTTTTTCAAAGACTTTCTTGCAGTGGGAAGAAAATTGGAAAATTTACCCATTGCTTCCTTTATGAAGAATTACATCCCTAGTGAGGTCTGTATAAAACCTATCCTCTTACTTGCTTGTTCACTGCAACGGAAACCCTTTGATTGATAAAGGACCACAACTTCACAACAGCATGTAGGGATCTTCTATGAGCAGAATATACTTTTGGAGATGCCAAACTCCACCACACAAAAGCAAGGGAGCAAAGGGGAGATTTGTGATGAAGCAAAATCCCTCATGAATATCCTTCCATCAACTGACATTTGGAAGCAGTCATTCTACCAGGGTGGTACAAAGTTGAGAAAGAGTTACTCTTTTGCACTAGAAATCTGAGAATCCCACAGCTTTTATGGTCATTTCTAGGGGTCCTGGGAGGTCTTTGAGGAGTGGTTTAACTTTGCCTTCCAGCACAACAAGGGATTTGTCTATATGGTGCCTTCCAATGCTATCATGCTGTGATGCATTGTGTATAAATTTAGCTTCTTTATCATTGGAACCTGCTCCTTGACCCTGACCTCCTGGTTTCCCTAAGGACACTGATTTCTACTTTGCTTTGTTGGTCTTCATCTTTCATCCTGAGTACTGTTTTTGTCTGATATGCCATAAGCATGGGAAAAGATGTCTTTTTGGACTGCCAACTCCCAGAATCCTCCATCCAGCATAGCTGGGGATTCTGGGAGTAGCAGTCCAAGAAGAAGAACCTTCCCCAAGCCCACAAGGACTACTAAAGGATACCAGGTGCCGTAGGCTCTGTTTCAGAGGAAGGAACTGGCAAAACCTCCTCTGAGGATTGCTTGGCTAAGAAAACCCTAGGAAATTCACCATAAACTGACAAGCAAATTGAAGGCACATATATCTTTTACTTTTCATCCTCCCATTAATAATAAGAACTGGCACCTTCTAAGTGAAGTGAAGAATTCCTTCTTCTCCCTGGTAGTACTCATGGATGTTTGAAGAGATTGGCAAATGAAAAATGGTCTTCCCATTACTGGCATCTTGGCTAACAGACTTTTAATTCTTTTTTTGGGGGGGAGGGGGGTTAAAAACTTCACACTTTCTTGATCCCCTCCCTATCTCAGATGAAATGGAAACTGATGAAAGACGCTGCAAAAATAAATGCACTCAACAGCTGGGGAGGAATGTAGAGTCTTGACTCAGGGGGAATCATGACATTTGTTCCTAAGCCAGCCAACTCGCCCACCTTTATTGCTAATGGGCAGAAACCTTTGCAGAAATTCAAACACACTCACAAATACATGATGGTATATGAACACTGCATTTGGAGATACATTTACTAGAAAGGCTATTACTTATGAACATGGGATGTGCATGCATTTCCAGAGAAGGTGCTTCCAAAAAAAATCACCTTTTTCTCCTTGGAACAATTCAAAGAGGGTCCGCTTCTCAAACTGCTCATCTGTCAGCATTCCAACTTCAGAGTTTTCCCAAGAGCAAAATATTTCTCTAAAGATATATTATTATTATTACATAGATTGCTGTTTCCTGCCTTGAAAATGTTGTTTCCTATGTAAAAAGCTGCAAATTTGGTGCAGAATGAGTCCTGAACTGTGAAATACGTCATATGCCCAAGAGTCTCTTTGTTGGGGTTTGACAACATTCAAGAAACGTGTTTCCCCCAAAAATATATTTAAATATTATTTTTTCTCATAGAATCATAGAGTTGGAAGAGATCAGAAGGGTCATCTAGTCCAACCCAATTCTGCCCTGCAGGAATACACAATCAAAGCATTCCTGACAGATGGCCATCCAGCCTCTGTTTAAACATCTCCAAAGAAGGAGATTCCACCACACTCCCGGGCAGTTTATTCCACTGCCGAAATGCTCTTACTGTCAGGAAGTTCTTCCTCATGTTGAGGTGGAATCTCTTTTCCTGTAGTTTGAACCCATTGCTCTGGGTCCTAGTCTTTGGAGCAGCAGAAAGCAAACATGCTCATCCCCAGTATAACATCCCTTCAAATACTTAAACATGGCTATCATGTCACTTCTTCACCTTCTCTTCCCCAGGCTAAACATACCCATACTATCCCTAGTACTGACTTAGTGGAAAGCATCTCTGAGCTTTGTCTAGAACCTTCTGCTCCATCTCCAACAAGTTATTTTTGCTGCAACTCTTTGATAGCATTTCAGCTTCATGTGGACAAAGGCATTCCTAGACATTATTTCCCCCCTTTCTATTGGCTGGTTTATTTGTATCATTATATTTGTTGCTGCAGCAGTATTTATCTTAGTTTTCAAAGCCTTTCCTAACCATTAGATATTTCATCAAAAGAAGGTTGTGTTTACTTTTCTTTCAGCCAAGACCATGATGGGTTGAGGGCGCTGTTAAATCATTTTCCAATTCTTATTTGTAGCCAGTTCAGAACTAAACAAAGCCGAGACATAAAATTATTTAGTATTTCACAGTTTCAGTTTTATTACCTGGCCTTCTCAAAGTTATTTTCTCCATTGCGTTTTAATGGTAAAACAGTTACCACAGAGATGAAAGCCCTTGTGGGATTACTTTGCATTAGACTCAAGGACTTTTTAAAATGGCTTTTTTTTTAAAAGGGGGGATTCATTCTACCTCTCATTCTCCTTGATAAATATAAGGCTCTTACTGTCTACTGGAGAGGACCATGGGATTTTCTACACTAGGGGACTTGGGGTTACAAAATAATATTAAAGAGGGAAAAAGTTCATTTTTACTTGAGTTGATTTGCCACTGAATTTGGACTGGAGTGACATTCTGAGGCCCTGAATGAATTTTGTAGAAAACTCACTAAATTCTTACAATTTCTTACAATTTTTAAATTATTGTATGTTTTATTTTTTTCCCTAATTTAATATATTTTTAATTATTGTATGTTTTTAATCCTTTTTAATTTAATATTATTTTAAGGGACGGGTGGTCTAGGGTATTGCAATTATGGAGTTTTTATATTGTAAGCCACTCCAATTGTGTTGCAGAGGGGCGGGACAGAAATATTATTATTATTATTATTATTATTATTATTATTGAGACTAGCAGCTTCTTTTTTCTAAAGGACCATCAGTGTCATAAGGTCTTCCCTGTGATGAGAGATTGGAAAAGGTTTGTACTAACATTGGCCATATTTATTTCAGGTCTACAGCCAAGTGGCCAATGGCTTCCATGCCAGTTTTAGACTCAACTTTCCAAGGGCTATCCAAGGTGATGAACCCTACTCTCCAAAATAGGTTCAGCACCTTGGATAGCTCCTCCAAAGGTCAGACTGGAATGGATTTATCATCCCACTGATATGGAAGCCACCAGTTCGTGCTGGTCCTATGAAAGACTTTGCCGCAAGCCACATAGACTTAAAGTCTAATGCACACTCACAAAGACTAACAAAGTGGAAAGAGATTTCTAGAATAACAGGCCAAACAGCATACCAATGCAAGGTGATATTACTCTTCTCCAGCTTTAAGGGACTCAACATTTCACTGTAAGATAAATGGCTGTTTTCCATGTTGCTGGAAGCTGTTGGGATGGAGATCCTCAGACAGCTTGCCCTTAACAATCTGACGTATGATGTTGAAACGTGAAAAGTTGACATTTGCACCGAGAATTTTACATACTGAAAACCAATACAACAACTCCAGCATACATGTATTGAGTTTACTTATGAAGAATCAACTCCATGGTGCCCACCATAACACCTGGTGAAGTTTGGGAGAAGACTATTCTAACAGAGAAACAATTGCTAACATACCAACTGGATCCAAATGAGATATACCAAAATGTTCATCCCATCCTAAAGATACAAGGGGGTGGGGAGAGAATAAAAGACAACAACAGAATAGTATTACCCAGTTACTCTGGGTAGCAAACTATGTTTGGATTGTTATAAAAAAAGGAAACCTTTTTTCATTGTTATAAAAATCTAAACTAAAGCCTGGCATCCTGTTAGTCAGTTTTGATGCCATAAGCTAGGTTTACGACCTAGTAACTGTTCCCTAATTACATTTACAATCATGGCACTGTTTTGCTGCAATTGTAAATGCCCCTGAAAACCACCTTAAAAGCCAGTTAGCTGTCCCAAGCAATGGAGTCCTTTGGTGCAGGGACTGGGGTTCTGCAGGCTGACACAACCAGTCCCCTCCTGCCAGTGAGAAACAGTACGGAAAGTAGAAGCAGGGACCCTGTGGGGTGCTGTCACAACTCTTTGTTTCACCATCACGCACTGGTGGAGGGGAGAGCTGGTCCCATCATTGTGCAGCGCCCTACTCACCAATGCCACTAGCTTTTTATGGTGAGTTTTGGGGGTTGGAGCAGATAATTAAATACAGTTGTCCCTCCACATTCACAGATTTGGCATTCACAGATTTAAGTATTCACAGCTTGAAAATACTCTTTAAAAAATTATATGCAGTGACAGCGGCAAGATTATTGGTAGCGGCAAAATGGAAAAATAAAGAAATTCTGCAGACAGAGGACTGGTTAATGAAACAAACAGGAATGCAAGAAAATGATAAATCAACATATATTTTAAACAAAGCAAATACAACTAAAATGGAGGAAGAATGGTCTCCATTTCGAGAATTTTGGGGAAAAAGATGGAACAGAAGGATAGAATAAGGGAGGAAGAGACACGGTTTACTACATTTGAAAGAATGAACATATATGGTGTAACAGAAATTAAAGGAGAGGAACCGAATAAGAAAGCATAAACTACTAGGTAACAGGAAAGAGGAAAGGAATAGGTAACAGAAAGAAAACAGAAGATTAGGAGAAGAATCAAGGGATTATGGTTAAGGGAGGGTAAAGGAAAGAGGAGAGATTTACAGCACTCCATACAGGGGATGGGAAAACGGAAGTCAGAAGGGAGGATGGAAGAGATTTGAAAAAAGAGTGAATGTGGAAGCGGGGGGGGGATGGAAGATAGAAAGAAAGAAAGGGGGAAGAAGGAAAAAATAGTAATCCAAAAAGCAAACCTTGATTTTGCCATCTTTATATAAGGGACACCATTTTGCTATGCCATTGCATATAATGGGACTGGAGTATTCACGGATTTGGGTATTCACGGGGGGTCCTGGAACGAAACCCCAGCGAATGTGAAACATTCGCTGGGGTTTCGTTCCAGGCCCCCCCGTGAATACCCAAATCCATGAATACTCCAGTCCCATTATATCTGCATAGAAACATCTGTATAGCACATCTGTATAGCAACAATATTGTAAATATGCCTCTGATGCAAGATCTTGATGAAAACCTTTTTTAAAAAACAAAGACAGATTCATGTGGCCATCACTTAAGGAGCCACAACCTTCTGGTTTCCAAGTGTATGGGTTTGCGTTGCAGACTAAGACAGTTCCCCCAGCTGCCAATTTAATTCCGGTTGTTATTCAAGCTTTGCTGAGGTCTTGCAGCCTCTCCGGAGTTCTGCTAGGAAGCAGAGGGTAATGAGGAGGCTCTTCAAACAGCAGGCACTGATGATAACACCTAGGACTGTATTGCCATTAATATTTGCTGAGAGAGAAATTTCAAGTTGAATCTGGAAACTGTAAACTGGAATATCTGTGGAATATGAAGGGAAGGGGAGGAAAATTGCCATCCATTTATTTATAACCCAATATAGCTGTCCCTTTCCCAAATTATTCTCAAGGTAGAGAGGCATAAGATGATGATGATGATTTGGGGGGTTATTATTTATGTATAGATTTGCTCAAATCCACACATTTCGTCATAAAAGAAGCAGAAAGAAATTGAGATTTTTTTTAAAAAATGGATGAAGGACTGATACATCCTCCCCAACTGGATAACATCATTTTGTTGGGTTTTGTCCAGTTTCTTTTCTGCATTATCCACATGAAGAAAGCAGAACACATTGAAATGTCACCAGATTCCTGCACATGACTTCACCTGGCTATTCTGGTGGAATTAAAAAAAAAAAAAAGCAGATCACTATTGGGTGTTCATGGCTGGAAATCTGGTAGGGTGCTACATGCAACTAGCAGTTCAATACCCCTTTAACTGTCATGGCTTCATCCTATGGAATTTGAGGGTTTGTAATTTAGTGAGGAATTTAGAATTCTCTGCAAGAGAGCTGTCATTCACTCCCCTCGACTACAATTTACGTCCTACCTGAAGGAAGCCTCCTCAGATGAGAAAGTGGTAGAGGAGAGCCCTGATAACAAGATCCTGTCTGAGCCAGATGAGGCTGGCAGCCATGCACTGTGATCAGAATCTGAATGTGACATTCACGGTTTTGAGTATTCGTGGGTTTGCCTCACCCTCCGTGCTTGGCTGGATCTTCGCTTCTCTTTGTAAATGGAGCAAAGACCCACGGAAGTACGGGGGTTGATGCAAAGCCTCTTAAATTCGCCCCTCTCCTGTGCCTTTGCTCCCTTTGCAGGGAGAGCGAAAGCCCAGGAGAGGGGCAATTTTAGGGGTTTTCCCTCACGCTCTGTGCTTGTCTGTGTCTTTGCTTCCATTTCTAAAGGGAGCAAAGACACAGGCAAGCACAGAGGGTGAGGAAAAGCCTCTTAAACCGCCCCTCTGCTTGGCCTTCACTCTTTGCAGGGAGAGCAAAAGCCCAGGAGAGGGGTGATTGTTAGCCACTTTTTTTCACATTCTCAGGGTTCTGGTGACCCAAACCCCCATGAATGTGAAGGGACAACTGTAGATTGAAATGGCAGCAACAAATGGATTTTTTTCTCCCTGGTGATGAGCATTTTGATACTGTAAGGCCTTGCATTTTAGCTTTCAAATGCATTCAGTTTCCTTCTTCATGCTTCGCAAACAGAACTATAAGGCATATCAGGGTTTTTTTTAAAAATGTGTGGGAAACAGCCCAAGTTATTTGGAAGCTCTTCATCGGTACAGTTGGGAACAGAGGGGGGGGGGAACCTGCAGGTAGAATCACTCTGTAGTTTGCTAGAAGGGAGATCAAGCAATCTGATTAAAGCACTGGAGTGAAGACAGCAGAGGAGACACAAATAATTTCCCTGACGCTCAGCCTTGAGGCTCCTGAAGGCTATACCATGCTCTGCAAATGTACAAGTCTATTTCTCCTGTGGTATTTGTTTGCTACTGTGGCTGCCACTGCCCTGTTTTTGACTGTTGCCTTGTAGCTGTAAGGAAAGATGAGTAAACACTCTGGGACTTCACCAGACTCGCAGCTTAATGTTTTCTCTTATGAGCAACTCTTAAAATTTCTAGGCAAAAACTGAACTCTGGTGTTGTGGATCAGAAATGTTCTGGCAGAGGTGCTCAGAACTTGAAGGGAGAGTTTTGGTAGGGATTGTTTACTCAGTAGTCACCCATTCTGACAAAGAAATGGGTCATAGAATCATACAGTTGGAAGAGACCACAAGGACCATCTAGTCCAACCCTATTCTTCCATGCAGGAAAACCCAATCAAAGCATTCCCGACAGATGGCCATCCAGCCTCTGTTTAAAAATGTCCAAAGAAGGAGACTCCACCACACTCCTAGGCAGCATATTCCACTTCTGAACAGCTCTTATGGTCAGGAAATTCTTCCTAAAGTTTCGGTGGAATCTCTTTTCCCATAGTTTGAGTCCATTGCTCCATGTTTCTGGAGCAGCAGAAAACAAGCTTGCTCCATCCTCAGTATGGTATCTCTTCAAATATTTAAATCATCATGTCCCCTCTGAACCTTCTCTTCTCCAGACTAACCATGCCCAGCTCCCTAAGCCACTCCTCATAGGGCATCATGGCTTCCAGACCTCCCACCATTTTGGTCACTCTCCTCCGGACACATTCCAGCTTGTCCATATCCTTCTTGAATTACAGTTGTCCCTCCATATTCACGGATTTGGCATTCACTGATTTAATTATTCATGCCTTGAAAATATTCTTTAAAAAATAATAATCCAAAAAGCAAACCTTGATTTTGGCATCTTATATAAGGGATACCATTTTGCTATTCCATTTCATATAATGGGACTTGAGTATTCATGGATTTGGGTATTCACGGGGGGTCCTGGAATCAAACCCCAGCAAATGTGAAGGGACAACTGCATGGTGCCCAGAACTGGACACAGTATTGCAAGTGTGACCAAAGCAAAATAGAATTATTTGGGGTTAGGTCAGGATTTCAACCCACCTCTTTTCTACTAAGCTGATACCCTAAACACTATACCATTATGGTTTAGCCCTATGCATTGTGGTTGTGTGCTTTCACATCGTTTTTGACTTATGGTGACCCTAAGGCAAAACTATCCTGGGTTTTTCTTGGCAAGATTTGTTCAGAGGAGGTTTGCCCTTGCCCTTCTCTGAGGCTGAGAGTGTGTGACTTGCCTAAGGTTACCCACTGGGTTTCCTTGGCTGAGTGGGAGCAGTCTCATGCTCAAACCACTATATCATGCTGGCTCTCAGTCCTAAACATATTTTAATACAAAATGCATTTTTGTGTGTGTGTGTGGGGGTGGAATTTACAGTGGAAACTTACACAAGTGTAAGTCTCCATTCATTAAGTGGAACATACTACAAGATTAATATGTATAGGATTGTGGCTCAAATGACTTTGAATAACTTTCAAGATGGCAGCAAAACAGGGTATGAGGGTGTTTTGTTGTTGTTGTTGTTGTTGTTTGTTTTACATTCCAAAACATCATGAATTATTGCTCAGGAATACCTAGAAATCTTTGCTTTGATACCCAGGCCAAAATCCCATCAGGATGAGTTGCATTAACGAAAGAAAGGTTTTTCTTTTAAACAAAACAATGTGTAAATACTTAGTTTTCATTAAACCACATTTCAAACTGGGATTCATTTAATAGGAAAGAGTATTCTCAGCTTGTGGCAAACATAAATCCTGAGAGATAAAGAGAGTTATGCATATGCACTGTTCAGCGGTTTTGCTGAAAAGTCAAATTCCTATTTTTAGAGCAGCAATAAAAACAAATACATTCCAAATTGAGGAGTTTTTCTTTCTTAACCCTGTCAGGCAACAGCTGAAAAGAGAATTTGAGGACAATTGGCCATCAGGGTTGAGTAGTATAAATCTGTGTGTAGAATTATGCATAAATTTTGCTGAATGGCAAATTGTGCATCTGAACCAAGAGAGCAAATGCATAATTGAAGGCACAGCCAACTGTGCATACACGTCCATGCACAATGACACCACATGTCTAGAGATAAACCCAGCAGTGAGAACTGTATGTCAGTGAGGCAGTGAATCCATCATGGATTTTAGTCTGAACTTTAAAGAGGCTGAGGAAGGTATCTTATTTTAGGGATGGAGTTCAATACTTGCCCATCCAAGCAGTGGGTTTTGACTGCTCAGACTTTCAAAGTCTAGCTTTGATTTCTTATTTTCTTAACCATATTTATGGTACTGAATTAGGATTGCCCCCTCTTTTTTTAATCTTCTTGTGATGTTATCCAGTGGCAAGAAAAACTTTTTGAAATTTCTTTCCTACTGTGTGCAAGTAGAGTAGGACCCCCTGTATCCACTGATTCATTATCCACTGATTCAATTATCCATGGGATGCAAAACAGCACAGCTACCATAGAGTCTTCCTAGAAAATGTGCCCTCGCTAACCATTTTCCAGGTCCCCCAAAGCAACCTTATGGTATTTTAAACCGGAAGCCCCATTATTTTCAATAGTGTTCGCTATTATCCACGGTTTTCGGTATCCACGGGGGGGGGGGCAGACCCAATCCCCAGCAGATATGGGGGTCCTACTTTATTAAATAAATGAACAGTTCAACTCTATTTGGTATGCCTTCGAGCGTCTGTATATTTTGCTGTCGCAATCTTGGTGCTATTTTAGAAATCTCTCATACAAATTCTGACCTGTCCTTCCTCCGCTTACCTTGCAGGAGCTGATGAGATAGAAATTCAAGTTGGTAGGGACATACAGAAAATTGAGGGGAAAGGTCTTGTGTGTGTGATATTCCTCATCAGTGGGATTGTACACCTGAGATTAAGATTCGCTGCTGTCCCTTGTCGGAGTTCACATTCATCCTGAAGATATATTTATTAAAACTGGCATGGCTTGATTTGCAAAGTCGTCTTGAGCTGACCACACAAGGGAGAGTGGATGGATTTGGCTGTGATTTACATGCTCCCTAACACAGAAGAGGAAAGGAAAGAATTTTTAGAAGAATGTGACTTAAAATGAAAATTGAGAATAATTTTGGCTGGGGCTGGAGTGTATGGTGCTAATGCAAGCAACCGCTCAGTGTTGTGAGTCTGCCAGAGCTTATGGCCACCATTTCTCAGCAGCAGGAAAATAATTTATTGCTTAGTTATTTATATATCTCATTTCCTCCAATGGCCTAAAGGCAGTATATATATGACCATCATCCTCTCTGCCTTTTTCTCTCAACAGCCCTATGATTTTAGTCCTGGATGTTACAGATCACTAACCATTACACAGCACTGTACAACCATGGCTCTACACCATTCTGAAATAACCAGGACGATCCCAGTCTTAAGTTTACCCAGATCATGCTCTTGTTTGAAGTCAGGGAAGAAACATAGCTGCAAGAATTCACACACACACACACACAAACTGGTATATTTATAACACCACACTCCATCTGTTGCGTGTTGTGGCATCTTTAGTTTATCACTGCGATTGGAGTCCAAGCAACTTTTCGTTATCAAGGGCAATGGGAAGCGAAAAAACCTATTACATGCCAAGGGATGCGGAGCTGTCAAAGCAAAGTCAAGGAGGTACAAAATAATTGTCTTTGTGTGTGTGTGTGTTTTTCTGAAGAGAGATGCTGTGTGTGTGGGGGCATAGCATAACTTATTTACACTAGGACTTTTAAAGCTATTTAGTCTACCTTTTAAAAAAAACTACTCTCAGCCCCCCCCCCCCATCATGGCACTTTACACATTTTGTGTTTCCATTATCTTTTATGTGTAATGTTAGCAGCAAGTATCAGAGTTGATATTAATAACAAAACAGGCATAACAGTTCAAAGGGTTCCATCAAAAGGTGTTTTTAATTGATTCCCTCAAGCCACGGCCTTGCAAAGCTCAGATTCATCACCAAGGCTTGTTGAGATCAAAGCCAATGAACATATTTGGTAGCAGGATGAGGGAGGGGAGGAGAATAAGACAGCAAAGATATACAAAGAACATCTAGATGGAGACAGTCTCCATCACAGTTTTCTGAGATGCATTTCCCTCAGGGTTGCAGAGAACACAAATAGCTGGCCTCATCTCTTTGGGAGAAGAGAGAGAAAGAGCACCTCAAAAATGTTGCCAGCCACAAAAACAGTTTTTGGAAGACCTTGCTTTTCAATGAACCATTCAGTCCTCTGGGCCTGTGTTTGCGGCAGCAGCAAAGAGCACCATCTGCAATGTTTGTGCTCAGAGTCATGATGCTAAGCCACAAACATGATGCTAGGTCATAAAGCTGAACAAATGATGCTCAAAGACAGCTTCCTCCCATATGAGCCTGCCTAAAACTGATGATCATCTCTGGAGGTTCTGATATGTGCCCTATCACCTATGAGGCTATTGCTTTACACATGACAGGGATTTCTCTGTAGCAGCACCCCAACTGTAAAAAACTCTCCTGTGGGAGATCACACTGGCTCTATCTCTTCTAAATTTCGAGCATGCAATGAAGAGCATGCATTGCAGTTGTCCTTTGTATCTTAAAACTAGGGGTGCTTGTTTTAGGGTTGTAATTCTTCAGTCGTTTTCTTCTCAAAGGAAGCAAGGAGTAATTTTAGCAATTTTCTTCCCACTACATAAATGTCTTTGTAAACCATGCTGGTTTTTAAGCTTATTTGCAATTACTTGGCACAAAATTTGCAAAGAAGACAGCCTTTTCTGTGCAGGAAATAATATTGCTATGCATTAAAAGTGGTTTTCTGTGCAAAACAACGATGTGAGAATCTTGTGCAGAATAAGGAGATCATCAGACAGGAATGAAAAAAAGTGTTTCTGTCCCACAATCTCCACTCCCGCCTCTGACCCGTCCTTGTCATGCCACAATCACCCTACCCAGCACACTCACTTCCTCTCCCATCATTCTGGCAGCACAGGAGTGAATGGAGCTCTAACGGAGCTCCCTTCATTTCCTGGATCGAAATCCCGCGGATTCTCAGAAGAAGACATGAGTACGGGAAATTCAAAAATAAAAAGAACATGAAAAAATTACAGCAAGCACAAAAACACACTATAAAAGGTAGAACTAACCCAGGGAGGGTACAAAAAAGAGAGCAGCTTACCTGGATGTCCTAATCTCACCCAGAAGTGTTCTGGCAGGGACCATCCATTGACGCTCGTATCTCGCCAGCATAATGGCACCTTGTTCCACGCAGGAACATCTGTGACAGGAATGGAACCTGAGATCTATTGATGGCTTCTTCCATCAATAAAAAAGCAGTGCTGGTGGAACAGCAGCAGAACGGGTGCATAATGAGGGGGGAATGACATCGTCTGAAAAGGGAGCCCCTTTGCAATCTCTTGGTATTCCTGTAACACCACTTTTAATGCATCTGATAATCTCCCAAGGTTGGAATCCCAGCAATGGGGACCCCTGAGGGTCTTGGTCTATGAATGCAGTCAACTGCTTACCAGGCTCTGGTTGTGAGGACTCCATCTCCTCCTTACTAAAGGAGATCTCTGGGGGGCCATGACACCATCTTAGTCTGTCAAAGCAAAAGACACAATCTGCTGGTCATAGAATCATAGCATTAGAGGAGACCAAAAAGGCCATCCAGCCCAGCCCCCTGCCCTGCAGGAATACACAATCAAAGCACTTCCAACAGATGCCTGTCCAGCCTCTGTTTAAAAACCTCCAAAGGAGACTACTCCATCACACTCCCAGGCAGTGCATTCCACTGCTGAACAGCTCTTACTAGTCTTTAAGGTTCAACAAGAATCTTTTCTATTTTAATTTTAGCTGATTTTTGTACAGATGTCTGAACTCTAAGCTATAGTTTGTGCTGCACAAACTAGATTGTTTTATAAGGTGGTTTTCTTTTCTCCCCCCACCCACCTCTGGAAACAAAGAACTGTAGGATTGGAAGTGACCTCACGAGGCATTGTTTCTTGTAAACTCTCTTGATTGCCATACATCCACACAAGCATGAACTGAATGGCAGGACAACAAAAATAACGTAAAATTATTTAGGATCAAGAAAATTGAAGACATTTGGCCTGCAAATCAAGAGCAAGGCCATGTTCCCAGATATGACTCATGCTGTCCTTCCCAAGGGGCAGAGAAGGGATTAGACTGTTCCCACTCAGAGCTGGAATGTCTGCTGCCAAGAGAACCAAAAATAAATTTGGAACTCCAAATAGCTTTTTTTGAGGGGAGCCAGAAGGAGAGGGCATTCTTTCTGCTGGATATAAAGAAAGCTAGAGAAGAGAAATGCAAAGCTCTGTCTTCTTTCTAAACTCTCTGTTTATTGAAAGTGAATCTGTGATTATGTATCAGTGGTTATGTGTTCTATTTTACAGAGGATACACCTCTATTTGAGGGGCTGTAACAGGACACCCAACTTTTGGAAACCTTCCATTTGAAGGGTTTCCAAGTTGGAATTAAACCTTAAGAAGGGAGAGCAGAGCAAGGCTTTTGATGTTGCTCATCAACAGTGACCAGTAGCAACTGGTGGCTTCCATATATCTGGGGCAGTGAATGAACTCTAATGGAGCTATCCAGGGTGCTGAAAACTCGAGTTTATCTTAACCACTAAAGGAGCTATCCAAAGTGCTAAACCCTATCCCCCAAAATAGGTTCAGCACCTCGGATAGCTCCTTTAAATTTCATTCTAAAACCTGTAACACCTTCTCTGCACCATTGAGATGGAGAACACCAATTGTCACCGAGAACAAACAACACTGTGGGTTGCATCTGGATTGCAGATTGAACAGCAGACAGATGTCCACCAACATTTAGCACCTGGACAGTAGCCCAAGAAAAAAGTAGATACCCTATCACTGGTCCCTCCACTATAACATGATGTCTTTCTTTTAAATCAGAGGTGGGCAACTGTCACCTTCCAGATATGGTTGGAATGCAGCTTTCATCATCCCTAGACAGTATAGCCAGTGGCAGTGGGTGTCAACTGGTGTTTTGTCAGTGAATCTGCTCTAGGTTATAGTCTGAACTTTACAGGAGGTATCCAAAGTGCTAGACCCGTGTTTTCAGATAGGGATCGGCACCTTGGGGAGTTTCAGAAAGCTCAGAGTAAAACTTGAGGTCAATGGCGTAGGATGGATTTACCATCTCACTGACATGGATGGCCTCAGCTATCATTGGTCAAAGATCATGGGCATTGCAATCCATTAACATCTGGAGGGCCACAGTTACGTACACTCAGTTTAAACGATAGTTAATAAAACCATTGTTTTGTTTTCATTTAACTTGAAAGGCAACCCATCTTATCATAATGGGGAAGGATGTGAACAAGTAACCTGTATGCTGGCTTAGTTTACTGTCCACTGTCAATAGGCAACTTCAACGTCCTTGGATTATTCAAGGAAACCCCTTGGATTATTTATCTTTTACTTGGGCAAGGTAGCCATTTTTGTGTGCAGGATAGCAGTGCTTCTTAAGCTGTCTGATATGGGTGACCTGCATTCCCCTACAGTATGGCAGGGTCTTGTGCCCTATTTGTACCCATTGTACAGTAGTTTCATTCTTTCCTGGAAACTCTCCAGGGACCATCAACCAATGGCTCAGGGATTGCTACTGGTCCATGGACCACCATTTTGTGTAGCAATGCAGTATAGGACATCTTCAAACAGAAACTGTCTTCTGAAGGACAAGTGGCTACCCTTCCTAGAACTCTGGCAATTCAGAGACAATTTTCTGTAAGCTGCCTTGAATCCCATCTGGGGAGAAAGGCAGGATATAAACCCAATAATAAACAAATAAATAAATGCAGCCCTTTCTATTATGAGCAAGTTTATTATACCATCATAGTCTTTCACCTCATCAGTGGCATTTATGGAGAAGGTTGTGAAGAATGCATCACCTCTAATGGTAAAGGAAGGCACCCCCAAACACCCATGCTTGATACACGAGTTACCTGTCCAATTCATCCTACTAAACCCTAATCCATCTTCCAAAAGTCTTAGGCCGCAATCCCACTTCATGTGGGTGGGATGTAGTACTTCACCATGTAATTCTGTGATCCTTCCCCCCTAAGATTAACTTTAAAGACTCATTTACTTGACTGGGGGGTGGGTGGGAAGGGGAGAAGGCCCTGCAACATCTGGCTGAAGTTTTTCAGCTGGGGGCAGAAGGTTGCCCTCCTGGATCTCTAGTGACTTGCTGGAGATCTGGGAAGGAAACCTCATCTCCCTTCCCCCAGCTGAAAACTGTAGCCAGGTATTGCCTGTTCCCTTCCCACCATTCCCCCTGCCAGAAAAATGCCCAGCTTTTTCAAGGTATAGGGATATGTGTGTGAACATTGCACAAGGAGGTACTGAATACCTCCCTCACAATTTTTTTAAAAGGGGATACATCTGAGATTACACACATATATGTCACCAACAGAAATGTTGGTAGCTTGATTATTCTCCACTACCCTTCCTGTTTTCTTGGTTCCTTTATGATCCAGGTTTGGGTGGCATTTCAGCCTGTGACCCCAGATGGCAGGCTTGTCACTTATTACTCAATCCCTTGAGAAACCCCTAGGAGGGACGTTCTAATTTTAGCTGGCTCGACTGACAAGCTCTAAATAATTGCACAATGGCAGGGAAACAGGACCTTTCAGAAACCCCATTTTAGCAGCTGTGCCTCGTGTCATTATGTTGCTGAATTTCTTAGTGTTCTGATTCACGGGTGTCACAAGAAGATGGAAGATGAAAGCTGCATTGTCATTTCCTTTAAAGAAAAAAAAGTTTTATTATAAGAAGGTATGAAAATCATTTTCCTGGGGAATAATAGCTGGCAGCCTCCAAATCATTGCTTGTCTGACTCAGAAATCATCCTATGCATAGCACCTTGCCCCTTTCTCTTGGTCTCCACCAGTCTCCGGTGGGTATTAAGTGAATCAGACAGTTAAACAAGCTGCCTGAGAGATGCATCTCTTCTTCTTTTTTCCTTCTTTTCCTACCGATGGCAATTTCTCATTTGGGGAAAAATACATAAATAGATTAAGCCTTGTTCTTATTTATAGGGAACGGAGATTCAAGCTGCTGTGACTGATGGTTGAGGCTGAACCTCAGGCTGAAATGATCCCTCACATTTGGAGAACAAGAGTCCTACTCAGATATACAGTCCCTCAGAATTCACCTCCCTCTGGAAAGTACAGGATTGAAACCATGTCAAACTTACTTTCCTAGAAGGCGGGAGGAGGAGGCTGCACCCCTTTATCTAGAGCAGACTTACCCAAGCAAGAGCCATCATCCCCAGCCAGTGTGGCCACTTTTGGAAATTCTCACTAGCTGGGAATGATTGAGGTAGTGGTCACATGAGTCTGGAGGGTGCTGTGTTGGGAAGGAACATCTAGGATAGGGGTGAATGTCTTTTTCATATTTTCAAATTTGCAGATTTCTTCATATTTGGGATAGGGGAAAATGATCCTTTAAAATGTATTATTTAATAGTTTTTTTTTAACTGTGTGGCTAGTATCCTGTTAGTACATACACAAATATTAGTTCAGCGTACACCTGAATATGTCTTTTTGTTTGATGCAAAGGTTTGTTTGTTTGTTTGTTTGTTTATACCCCTTTTTTCTCCTCGTACAAGATTCAGGGTGGCTAATCCAGGCCAGTTTCCTCCTTTTACAGTGACCAAAACTGCCCCAAGACTTACTGTTTTGCTGTGATACTCTGCTCTCATCCATAGCCATTCAGTGGCTGATAAAAAGCTAGTGGGATCACAAAAGTGTCTGGCTATGTTCCTGAAGCCAGTTGCAAAATGACTACATCATCTACCAAAGGTGCCCGGAGTACCCAAGCAGATCTTAACAGGCAATGCCATCACTCTGCATCTGGGGATTTAGCCAGATATTTCTCTGTCTCTTTTTCCACCATCCACTGAATGGCTGTGGAGTGGCAAGGTTGTCACAGGGCAACAATGAGTCTTCGGAGTGGTGAGGTCTTAGGGAGGATGTATGATCTCCATAGCTCAAAATGGGCCAAAATAATCACATTTTTAACCCAAGTTATGAACATGCTAGAAAATTGCTCATACTAGACCTTCTTTTCATGAACTAACTCTACAAACTGCTTCTCTAAAGGCACTGTGCAAATGAAGGAGTCAGCCAGCAAATGTAATCCCAGAAAAGTCAATGGGGGAAAAAGAGACAAATACATAGACTCATAGATAATACTTATAACAATACTTATTCTTAAACTTAGCGTTCCTTCATTTTCTTATTCTTTCCACCTGAAAATTAGCCCTGACCATCCTCAGATTTGTGTTGCATACGGTGTTCATTTTGAAACTGGCTTGTTGATGTTTGGTGCCTTCAAGTCAACTCTGACTTATGAGAAAGTCTATGATTTCCATGGCAAGATTTACTCAGTGGTTTGCTGTTGCCTTCCTTTCTCTTAGGCTTTGAGTGTGTGACTTGCTGAACATCACCCAGTAGGTTGCCATGGCTGGGTGGGGAGTTGAACATTGATCTTCCAGTCTTAATCCAACACTTAGACTCATAGAGTCACAGAATCATAGAAATGGAAAAGGTGTTGAAGACCATCAAGTTCAGACCCCTGCTCAATGCAGGATCTTCAGCTAAAGCATCCCCAAGAAGTAGCTGTCTGGCCTCTTTTTGAAGACATCCAGAGAAGAAGACCTCATCACCACCTCTCTAGGAAATTGGTTCTATTGTTGAACTGCTCTTACTGTCAAGAAGTTCCTTCTCATGTTCAATTGAAATCTACTTACCTGTAACATCAAACCTTGTGACCTGGTCCTAAACAACTATACCACACTGGCTCTCTATGGTGACCTTCTCCTTTGGTTTTCTGGGCAAGATTTATGCAGGGGAGGTTTGTCATAGCCTTCCTCTTAGCCTGTGAGTGTATGACTTGCCCAAGGTCTCCCATTGTGTTTTTAATGGCTGAGAGGGGATTCAAACCTTGGAATCCATGTGTCCTGGTTCAACACTCATACCACTACACCATGCATCTTAAATCATTTTCTGAATACCTGCCACAGACTATGGCGGTTCTCCCATCCTTCCCACTTATCAGGTCAGAATGCTGTTCACCTTTAACATCAGACTGCAAATGCTTTAAGGTTTTCAAGATAAGGGACTATATTTGAAGCCAGGTGGAAAGTTCTGGGGGACCAGCTTTGTTTTCTGGATCTTCATTTTCCCCTTCCTATTTTAATATGTTCTGTTCAGCTTCAGATAAATTATATTTGAATTTTCTCTGGTTTTTTGCAACCCCCTCGCATATGTTCATGCTTCCAAGTCTGTGCTATTCACTTCAGCTAAGCAAACAATTCAGCACCCAGTTTTTCAAAGAGATTCAAATGCTAAGGTTGCAAACGTGTGGAGATGCTATGACTTTGCCCCCTAATTTAATTATTCAGAATTATTTACTGAAAGGCTTCGTTGTGTAATGCTTTCATCTGTCGCCTATGTCAAAGCGGTGGAGACTTCTCCATATCTTAAAATATGAAATGCTCTGATTAGACATTGTTAATTGAAAAGCACAGCCCACCAAATCGGGCTCCAGGTGTTGCTTAGATCATAATTACCAATGTGGATGTCGCTTTCTGTGGATTATCGGGTAGCAGTTTATTTCAAATGTTCTTCTTCTCTTTCCCATGGAATGCCACTGTCATTTGCTAGGGAGCCCATGAAAAGAAACGTGACACATTTGAACTGCATTTAGCTGAAAAATGCAAATGAGCAGTCACAGAGAATATGAAGTTGCTTTTGCTTGAAATGTATTCCAGTTTAAAGCATTTATGTAATAGGATAAGGTGGGAAGTAAATTATTCACATAATTGTTTTGTTGATTTCAAAGTTGTTCTAAACCCTTGCTGAGACTGGCCGGGTTTACCATTTTATTCCAGGCAAACACACAGTTGTTCATGTTCTATCAGTCTACTGTACAGAGAACTGGACCTTATCTTAGAGGTGGGCAAGTGATATCAAAGCAAAAGGGGGATTTGGTGGCAGAGGAAAAGGAGGTT
Source organism: Gambelia wislizenii (assembly GCA_030847615.1). Classification (NCBI taxonomy): domain Eukaryota; kingdom Metazoa; phylum Chordata; class Lepidosauria; order Squamata; family Crotaphytidae; genus Gambelia; species Gambelia wislizenii. The sequence continues at coordinate 27,597,213 of JAUMIR010000012.1, read as the reverse complement.
TCAACCTGGGGTGGTTTCAGGGGCAAACTGACCAACTGAGGCTGCCCACGTCTGTCTTCTGTAACTCTGAAACAGGATCTTGACTGCAATAAATACAGGTTGCTTCTCCCCACTGTATCTGCAGGGAATATATTCCCAGACTTACTTTTATAAATCAAGCCATGGATAATAGAGAATCTTATTAAAATAAAGGACTTCCAGAACAAATATACCATACAGTTGCATTGGAGGCCCTAGCAATTCCTAGAGAGGACACCTCTCCAGACATTTTCCTGCATGACTCTATGGGATGCGTCCCTCTTTTTTCAGCTGTGGATAACTGAAACTGTGGATATTGATTCTGCAGATACAGGGCTTTGACCTGTAACTAACTAAGTAACTAAGTGAGTAAGAAGGCTCTTCCAGATTGGTCTACAGAAGTGTGAGCTCTCACAATACTACTTTCTTGGGTTCTGACAGGTTTTGCTAATTGTTGTCAACTTTATGTCCAATCTCTCTGTATCAGTGTATCCTTTTCCACTCATTTGGGGGACTTCTTGTTGCTGGAAATAGTGATTTCTTGTATCTTCACTAGAGCTCTTGAAGAGTATATTTAAAAAAAAAACAACACTGTGGGTATCTTTTGTTGATATTGGGGTGTAGCTCTATGGTTTGAAGGGTACTTTTTCTCCTCTCTGATTTTGTTTAAGATAATTTATTCTTAGAGTGATAGTGTTTTCATGCAAAATTGCCACTTCACTAATTAACTAATATAGTATGGTTCTATACTGTGGTGTGTGGTGGTTGTTTCTCATAGAATCATAGACTTGCAAGAGACCACAAGGGTCATCTAGTCCAACCCTGTGCCCTGCAGTAATACCCAATCAAAGCACTCCTGACAGATGGCCATCCAGCCTCTGTTTAAAATCCTCCAAAGAAGGAGACTCCATCACACTCCCAGGGAGCAGCATATTCCACTGCCAAACAGTTTTTGCTGTCAGGAAGTTCCTCCAAATGTTTAGGTGGAATCTCTTCTCCTGTAGTTTGAACCCATTGCTCTGGGTCCTAGTTTCTGGAGCAGCAGAAAACAAGCTTGCTCCATCCATGGCATCCCTTCCAATATTTAAACATGGCTATCATGTCACCTCTTCACCTTCTCTTCTCCAGGCGAAACATACCCAGCTCCCTAAGCCACTCCTCATAGGGCATGGCTTCCAGACCTCCCGCCATTTTGGTTGCCATTTTGGTCTCTCTGTCTGGCTGTGTGTGTTTTGTTTTGAAGGAAGATAAAGGAGGAGAACAGAAAGGATGCAAAAATAATCCCCTTCTCACCATTCCTGTTGAAAAGGAAAGTAGTAAATAATGGAAATGGAAGTTTAATCAGCTGACAGGTACCACATCCCATGTCACCCACACATATCATTAAATTGAGTGCCCCTCCTCTCCATAGTAAGAACCACAACTATTGATGTACATAACCCACTCGGGACTCTTTGGTTCCAATATGTACAGATTTTTTATATTTAGTCTTTTGAAGGGTGGAAATGAAATGTTGCAGTTGGTGCCAGGAATTTCTAGAAAATGTACAGGGCAGGGCAACAACAAAAATTACATGTATATAGGCTGAGAACTACAGCAACAAATTCCACAACCTCCAGCAACTTGCTGACACATTTTCCCTCTCTGGAGAAGCTCAGCGTGTCCCAAAGATCACTCTTGCAGAAGGCAGAAATTTCCCTAGCAATAGAGGAATATGTTTCATGCATGCACAAATGATATTACCACTAAGCCCAAGAGCAGAGACCTGTCAACTCATGTGTCTTTCACTATCCATCAAACATCAGTTGTCGTAAGTGTCTCTGTCAAGGCCTCTCTGGCACTGGGGGTGGGGGGAACCAAGGCATCTTAAATCACAATTAAATCAACTTTTTTTTCTGGATTATGGACCAGGCTGTTAATGGTGTAAGCGCTGTGATCTCCAGCCTCCTGGTGTCAGCATGAACTCCATTTTGATGAGGTTGGTCTCAGCGGGTCCCCTGCCAGGGCGATTGATTTGAGGATCGGGCTGGCACTTGAAGTGTCATAGCTCCAGAGTGCTGATCTCTGAGGTAATTTGCTAGCAGCTTGAAACCATCCCAGCAGGAGAGAGAGACACTGTTGAGCAGGATTACAGTGTGTTTGCCAAACACAACACTGTCAATGCAAAGAGGCTTCGGCTCAAGCAATCCACACGGCGACACAAAAGAAGGGGGTTGCAAATGATGGGCACGTGTTGGCAGACATTGAACAGGAGGGGAGCAAGGGCAGTAGGGTGCACCTGAGCCGGAGGCATGCTGATGTTGCTGTTGTTTAAAAATGCTTTAAAAATGCATTACTGTGTCAAGTTCCGCATGTGTCTAGTCTTGCTTTTCCATGGCATGATTCTAATCAAACTAACTTATGCTACATAGACACACTTTGGTGAATAAGTGCAGGCTTATACGGCTGAGTTGAGTGTTATCTACTGGTAATTTTGATACTTGTTGCTCTGTTGCTCCAGACTAGAAATCAGAGGGGTGGAAGGCACAGGAAAGCAGATTTTAACTAAACCAGGAATAGTAAAAAATAAATAAAGTATGTGCCTTCAGGTCACATCCATTTTTGATAGGAAGAGAATCAACTCCTTTAAAATGTGGCACTGGAGGAACGTTCTATAGAGGTCACGGATTGCCAAAAGGACAAATAAAAGGGTCCAAGAATAAATCAAGCCTGAACTCTCCCTAGAAGCCACAATGACTAAACTAAGGCTGCCATGCTTTGGACATATGAGAAGACATGCCTCATTGGGAAAGATAATAATGTTTGTTAATGGAGAAGGCAATAGGAAAAGAGGAAGACCATGTTACAGACGGAATGACTCCATCACAGAAATCACAGTCCTGAGTATTCAAGATATTTTTTAAAAAAAGTATCATGATTATTTACATTTCACAATATAGTTGGTCCCCATATTCGCAGAACCAATATCTGTGTTTTCAGTTGTCTGCAGGACACAAAATAAGGGACACATACCATAGAGTCACCCTGGAAAATGCCAGTGTGGCATCCTCTCTAGGCATCTTCAAGGTCCCCTAACACAACTCTATGGTATGTTTTTGCTGGAAGTCCTTTATTTTAACAGGATTTGCTGTTATCCACAGCTTCTGGTATCCATGATAAGTCTGGGAACCAGACCCCTGTGGATATGGAGGTCCAAATGTATTACCTTTTCCCATTACAAATATTCCTTGTAGACATAGATGCAGAGTGTGCAAGACCTGAGCAGGGAAACTGATGACTCAAGGTCTTTCATTCATATGATTATCATAAGTCAAACTCAGCTTAATAGCAAACACCAAACCACAATGTAGGATCTCTGCCCCAGTGTAACACCAGTGCAATTCACCTTCTTATTATTGGTTTTATTACTTTCCATCTCTGCTGAAGAAGATTTCTTTCCAAACTACTCCAAGCTAAACATAATCATACATTCTCCAAAGTGTCCTTTGCTTTAAAGGCGCTGACCAGGTTTTGCAGAACAGGACACAAAGCAACGACAGCATGGGAGCGGAAAAGGTTACTTTTCAGCACTAATGAAAACATAAATATTTTGCAAGGTGAGTATTTGCCCCACCCCAGTAATCTGTTCAATGGCATGCTTCGAATTGGCATTAGTGTGCATCAATCCACATTTCCCCCCTCGTATATACAGGCTCCATGATTCCATAGGATAGAACAATGGTGGATAAATGGTGTCAAACTGCTGTATTTCCTGCAGTGTAGACATTGCCCAAGGTAACAGTCCTCACATTTTCCAGTACTGTACCTTTTTACATGAGTGCACAAAAATCCGCATGTGGAAATGTGCAAATCACACCACTTTTCAGCAGCTGGCATTAAGGAGAAAAAGAAAGATTTTTTCCCCATTTCCAATGCAGTAATGAATTCATTCAGGATTTACATCCTGATATTGTACATGAGCTCCAGAGCACATGGGTTATTGTAAAAAAAAATTCCCTGGCAGTAGAAACTTTTAAACTTTTGCCATAAGCAGTTCAGAGAAGGTCATATCTCTGGAAGCTGAAAGTCTGCGGACTCCTCTGTTAGTGACCTCGGGCCACAGAAGCTGTAAAAGTTGGGTCAAGAGTAGCAAATAGGCTGTAGCAAAATAATAATAAAAGTTCAGTGCATATTATCCATACGAAAGATAGACTTTCCTCCCATTTTAACCTGAGAAGTTTAAGGGGTGTTTGATTTCCATTAGAGGGAAGATTTCCTCCGCACCTGCTTTGCTAGAAGATTATGCAAGCTGAATGCAAGAATCCAGATCAAGGGAGCTGGGCGATTGGGAAGACAGAGGCGGAAATAAATCAAATGAAGGGCTGACAGGCCCCAAATGAAAGCATTGCTATCAGAGCAACAGAATGCCACATAATTGATAGAAGAGCAAAATGTGAGAGAGCTACAGAACTGGTTGCTGGGAGAAGGCTATTTTTATACATATATAACTACACTAACCGTGAATGCATTCTGGTTACCTAATACAGGTTGATTATCTGCAAAGGCTCAGAAAACAAGCCCAGGGAGAACTTGAGAGAATGTGTTAAGAATCCATAAGTGGGCGCATAGCTCTCTAGACTTATGTTTTTAGGCTCTGACACATTTTCACACTGTGACCTTTCATGGATTCTCTCTGTCTCTCTCTCAGCAAAGGCAGTTCCAAAAGCTCAGATCCCATCTGATCTTGGAAACTAAGCAGGGTCAGGCCTGGTTAGCACTTGGATGGAAGACCTCCAAGGAATAGTGTAGACCAGTGTTTTTCAGGCTGATGTGGGGCATGGACAATATTTCTTTTCCTTATGTGCCAAGGGCTGGTACCATATTTTTGCCCACTGGCTACATTTCTTTCTTTCTTTCCTGGAAACTTGCTAGGAACCAGCAACCAATGGGTTACAGACCAGCACAAGACTCCACTTTGAGTAGCACTGGTGTAGACTATATTCAGAAGAAGGCAATGATAACAACCTCCTTGTCTTAAGAAATGCGTGGAGTCACCATAAATCAACAGATGACTGGAAGGCACATTCATAGAAGCATAGAATCATAGAATCATAGAATTGCACAGTTGGAAGAGACCTCGAGGGCCATCCAGTCCAACCCCCTGCCATGCAGGAAATCACGATCAAAGCATCCCTGACAGATGGCCATCCAGCCTCTGTTTAAAGACCTCCAAGGAAGGAGACCCCACCACGCTCCGAGGGAGTGTGTTCCACTGCCGAACAGCTCTTACTGTCAAAAAGTTCCTCCTCATGTTGAGGTGGAATCTCTGTTCCTGGAGCTTGCACCCATTGCTCCGTGTTCCAGTCTCTGGAGCAGCAGAAAACAAGCCTGCTCATCCTCAGAGTGACATCCCTTCAAATACTTAAACAGGGCTATCATATCACCTCTTAACCGTCTTTTTTCCAGGCTAAACATACCCAGCTCCCTAAGTCTCTCCTCATAAGGCATCGTTTCCAGACCTTTCACAATTTTAGTTGCCCTTCTCTGGACACGCTCCAATTTGTCAATATCCTTTTTGAATTGTGGTGCCCAGCATGTCTTATTGGACAAAAGAATAAGACATTCTGGCTAGGTGCAATTGAGGTGTGTGTGAACCATTGCAAGGATCATTCAATCCAAAGGAGTGATTGCGATTTTCCATAAGTAATTTATACAATTTGTTTAAGGCAGTGGTTCTTCACCTTTTCTTTTCCAGGGATCCCCTTTAAAGACTTAACTCAAGATTTAAATCAATCATTATGATCATGATCATGATCATCATCTCGATTATACCATCCACAAAACCTTCCCTCAGAGGCACTGGAAGGAGAGAGAGACTTTTATCCTGCTTCTTCCTGCAAGTTTGTGTCTGGAGATGGCAATGCACAGGCCAAGCCAGCCTTTGCCTTGGCTCTCTTGTCACATGGCCACTCCACTGCAGGGAGAAGGTTTCTGTAGGGCCAGATGCAATGTATATTCCAGAGAAATATTGAGTGGCAGATTTACTGGCAACCCATATTCTGAAAGTTTTTGCCCTTGTAGCAACATGGAAGTAGACTCCTTGAACCATATGCTCTCGCATTGCAAATTCTATACCCAAATTTGTCATGCTATAATCTATTCCCTGGTTCATATGATGAAGGGAAGATCAGAAATTTGCTTTCGCCAGGCCTTTCCTGATTAGATCCCGGCCTCAGGAGCTCAGTCTCCTGGCTTTTTAAAATTATGTATATATTTGTTTTTAATGTGTTTTTAGTTAGAAGGTTTTAATTTTATAGTGTTTAATGTCTTTTTATGGGGGAGGGTGGGTGTGGGTGGTGTTTTTAGTCATTATCATGATGTTTTAATTGTTGGAAGCCACCCCGATTGTTTTTAGCAGAGGGGCGGGGTATAAATAAATTTTATTATTATTATTATTAGAAATTTCCTATGTAAAATTTTTGATCGAAGACAAATGTCCAAAGATTACTCTTGCTGTAGCCAAATTTCTCTCAGAAGCTTCCCTTTATGTTAAAAGAAATGCCCAGAGTGTAATTTAGGAATTTTATATGTTTCCATCACATGTAGGCTCTATTGTGATAATTCTTATTGTTTGTATGTGTAAACTTGGGGTCTATGGACTGTGCTAAAGGATGACTGGCTGTCTAGGAGATGTAGATCACAACTGTTCACAGAGGAAATTTGCAAAGATCAAATTCCTCAGTCATTCCTATTACTAGGAGAGATGGGAATGATGAGAAGAGGCAGGTGTTCTTAGATTGAAACTGAGAATGGAACAGCTTCTCTGCTGGAGGTGGATTAAGTCTTCTGAGCATCATTCAGAGTGATTCTCTATGAATCTGGGCATCTGTGCTTATCTGAGTGTTGGGAGGGATTACAAATGCAGCAGTTGGGAAGAAGGACAATTTCTCCTCAAGAACAAGAAATAGTCTGACATGTTGAGCAGGTACCCACCAGCAGTGTCTGGCCTGATCTGGTGAGGGTGAGGTACCACAACCCCTCACCAATGTGCCCCACAGTAGGATTTCCTGACTATAGACTAGGGTAGCCATTATTGTAATATATTAGTAATTTTTAATTTTTTAAATAACGTATCTAATAAATTGTTCCTCTGCTTCATAAAAATATACAGGTCAGCCAACGTATCTGCAGAGGATATATTCCCAGACTTACCATGAATACTTGAAACCATGGCTAATAGTGAACCCCATAGAGTCATGCTGGAGGACCTTGAAAATGCCTAGAGAGGCTGCCTCTCTAGGCATCTCCAGCACATCTCTATGGTAATGTCTGGCAGAATTTACCATAGAGTCATGCTGGAGAACCTAGGAAATGCCTAGAGAGGAATCTCCAGCATGACTCTATGCTAACGTACAGTGGAAATTACCATGGAGTCATGCTGGAGGACCTAGGAAATGGCCATATTTTTGAGATGACAGGTAATTAATACTGTCGATGCTGGTCCCACACAAACGGAAGCGACCTGCAATCCAAAATGCTTCCCTTTGTATTGTCTTTTCATAGACGATCTGCTTAACACACTACATCACATTTCATTGATAAGGTGACACTGAGCAACTGCTGTGTCGTAACTCCTTGAACATAAAGTTATCTTCCATTTCTTTGATGTAGGCTCTTGACCACTATCCCAATTCTATGTTGGATGCTTAGGAATTACCATTTTGCCATATCCTGGTCATCTCTTCCTCCTCCTTTTATTTCAGCAAATTTAAATAAAATATACTGCCATATGATAGTAAGAGAAAAGCTATGAAAAATAATTGGTAGTATAGTACTGATAAATGCTTGGCACAGAAATAGCAATATGCCATCTATCATCTGGGCTCATGTTTGATTGCATCATGCAAATTAATTTGAGGTGGATGTCCTCTGCTGTAACCTTGGCATTCTTGTAGCTTAGACTGGCGCAAAGTAATAACCCTTCATTAACTTCTATGTGTGACACATGCTATATGAGGAAGTGGGAGGGAGGGATAGAAAATGAACTCCATGGCTGAGATCCAAGAGAGATCCAATAATCTCTGCCAGTTACTTACTCTGGTCATTGTGAGGGAGGAAATTCTTTCTGTCCTGGCTCCTTCCACTGTAGCCATCACTTGATGGCTGAGCTACATCTGGGGAAGCTCTGAATTGCTGAAGAAAAAGGAGAATTCTCCAACTCCAGTGTAAAGTTGCTTCCTTTTCTCCAGGTAAATGAAGCCAGGCAGAACATGCTGATGCACAGGTGTGTAACCGGGCAGTGATCAAGGGGAGAAAGCTGAACCCAGGACCCCTTTGATGTGGCAGCCAAAAAAGTCAATGTGATTCTAGGCTGCATCAATAGGAGCATAGTATCTAGAACAAGGGAAGCAATAGTGCCACTCTATTCCACTTTGGTTGGATCTCACCTGGAATACTGTGTCCAATTCTAGGCACCATGATTCCAGAAGGATATTGAGAACTTAGAAAGTGTCCAGAAGAGGATGACCAAACTGATGGGACAAGCTGGAATGTGTCCAGAGGAGGGTGACCAAACTGGTGGGAGGTCTGGAAGCCATGCCCTATGAGTAGTGGCTTAGGGAGCTGGGTATGTTTAGCCTAGAGAAGAGAAGGTGAAGAGGAGACATGATAGCCATGTTTAATATTTGAAGGGATGTCATATTGAGGATGGAGCAAGTTTGTTTTCCACTGCACCAGAGACTAGGACATGCAGCAATGGGTTCACACTATAGGAAAAGAGATTCCACCTAAACATTAGGAAGAACTTCCTGATGGTAAGAGCTGTTTAGCAGTGGAATAAACTGCCTGGGAGTGTGGTGGAGTCTCTTTCTTTGGAGGTTTTTAAGTAGAGGCTGGACGGACATCTGTCAGGAGTGCTTTGATTGCATGTTCCTGCATGGCAGGGGGTTGGACTAGATGGCCCTTGTGGTCTCTTTCAACTCTATCATGCTATGATTTGGTGTAAATTACAGAAACCATAACAAGGGTGAGGTGGTTGTGGTGGAACACCCTTGGTTATCTCAGCCTCATGCAGGAGCTCAGGTCCTTGAAGTGCTATGCTGTGGTATGATGGAATGGCCCACCTTGGCCAGTCTTGGCCAAGGCAAGAGATCTCCTCATTTCAGTAAAGCAATCCCTAACAAGCAAGCCTATATATTGTTGGGGGGGGGGAGATTACGGCACACCTCTAGTCATCTGAAAACTATAAGCAAGAGGTGTTGTCTTCCAATATCCTGTTCAGACATGAAACCAAAGCCAATATACCTTCATTCAGCGGTGAAGCAAGCTAAAGGGTCATTGTAGATCTCTCAGCCCACTTCCAACTCCTCAGCTGTATAAAATAGTAAATATTTGTCTCACTCTCTATCCAATACATCTCTTGGTTCCCCTGTTTTGAACTCTCAAGGGCAGACCCACCTCATTGATTTTGCTACAGCTTTCCTTCTAAGAAGGCTGCATGAGATAGCATTTTACATTATGCATTAAGAAGATGCTTATAATTAGGCAATTGTAGTAATGGCCCCATTCTCAGATGGAAGAGCTCTCTTCCTTATTTCCCATTAAGTGCGCCAGGGAGTTTATTTGCAGAGAATTGAGTTTAATTCAATTAACAGGAATTGTGAGACATTTACAACACAAGGTATATTAGCATAGTACTTTGTTTTGTAATGAGAGCCAAAAAGCATTTAGGGGAAGAGCTAATTATCCGCAAGTATTTCTTTCTTTCCTTCCTTCCTATAATAAGGAGGGTTTATTCCAAATATCAAAATCCCCTAAGCTTTAACTAATGACTGAGAGACTGAAGGTGCATTGCAGAGGTTTGGTGAGGGTTGCTTCTTAATATCATTTATTGAGTTAAAGCCCACTTGTTTTCATTTTGCAAACGATGGGGAAAACCAGGCTCCTAATTTGAAAAGCCCACAGTATCACCACTCCTTCTGCTGTTTCCACACTCCCCCTCCCTCATTTTATATTGTAGCAAATGAAGTTATGTGCAGGAACCAGAAAGCCATCCTACAGCAAAAGTTAAGCATTTTGGAATTCCCCTGTTGAAAGTGTGAAAGATCTAGAAAATGGATCTGATTTCTCATGGAAGTCAAGGGCAATTAAACAACTTAGTGAGGTAGGAGAAGACATCTTGCTGATACTTTGAGTTTAACCAAGACTGGCTCTCTTGGCAAAGCAAGATAATAACTTCAAGGATTCCCCAAGCCTCTAAAGAGATCATGGCTCCACTGCAAGATACTTCTCACCTTTTTTTCACTGTGGGTCCGAATCTGTACAAATTATTATTTGAGTAAAACCTCTGTCTCTGCATGAACCAAGAGTTTTTTCTCTTTATTGTTTTGGGGGTATTTCTTTAAAACGAGCTGTACCCAGGGAAACATACACCATTATAGTAGATTTGAAAGGTTTGCATGATTCAGATACACACTATTATTTTAGGAAAAAAATATTGCATTTTTTTCCATGTGGGTGGTGAGTGGCTGAGGGAGTGAGGGCCCTTGTGGTGCTGGGGATGGAGATGCAGATTGAGTGGCAGGAATGGATCTTGAGGTGGAGAGGGAATTTGCATGTGGGTAGAGATTGGCTGGGTATGTTTCCAATAAGTGGCCAATCAGCACACTGGGAAAGGAAAAATACCCAAGACATACATACATACATATATATATATATATATATATGCAGTACCAGGGGGATGTCATCATTTTTGCCTTGTAGAAAAAAACAGTAGCATGGGGATGGGTTTATGTCTGCCTTTATAATCAGCCACCACATCCTGGTATGCTTGCTCTGTGTGTTTGTGTGCATAGGTCCCTCAACCACCACAGGGATGGGCATACAAGTTTTGTGCAGAGAGAGGAGTTTTACACAAAATACCTTTTGAACAGATTGCTGAAGCTGTGACAAAAAAAGAGAGATGGGGGGGCTTTTCAGTCTTGCACTGGAGACACGCTCTCTCAAGCAGATTGGAGAATCCTTGAGATCTTTCTTGCTATACCAAGATGCACAGCCTTGACTAAAATATCAGCCATAGCAAGATGTATTTACATTGGTATTACATGACTATACAAGGTTTTGCCCTTTCTTTTTCATCACTGCTGTGCATTGCAGAAGTGGATCATGCCCCATTTTTTTGAGGGGGGGGGAACACAGCTAAATACTGTGCATCTACTACCCATCTCCATGGTTCCCCATTCCAAGCACATACTGTCTTGTGATTTCATATTGATCTGGGCTATTGCTCTTTGTCCCTCTATTTCAAGAAGCATCTGAAAGGCTATGTCTGTGGGTAAAGGTAGAATTCCTAAAATATTTTATTTCCTTGGTTTTCTGGACAACCTTCCTCTACCATGAGATGGAGTATTTATGAGAATGGGCAAGCACCCTGGAGGGGAAAACCCATCCACTGTAGTCTAATCAGATACGTGGTTAAGAATACAAGAGGGCTGAAATCCTGCCTCACAGCTTGTAATGCACAACTTTACGATGACAGAGGCACATTGTTGACACAAAATACAAGCATATTAGAGAACTGCAATGATGCACAACAGGGAACAGTGCAACGTGTTCCAGTGGATGTCCCAATGCACAATGGAGGCTCTCACCATGCAATTGAGCACCATACAGGATTTCCCAATAGGCTCCCACCACACTACTGGGCACAGAAAAAGTTCAGAATACCCATGACTTTCCCCTGTCCTCCATTCTGGATGACCAGTGCCCTGGGGCTCTGTTTTTATCTCTCTCTCTCTCTCTCTCTCACACACACACTCCTTGTGCTGTCATTGCATAAAGGCAATCTCTCCCACAAAGTGCCATGCTGTTGCACACTGCAACAGTTGTAAAATGCCATGCTGCCTGCTTCTCTTGCACAAGGCTCCTAGTGACACAGCTATGGCAGCACTCCTCTCCTGGGAATGCAAGAGTTGCACAACACTGTAATTCTAACCTGTACAATCCTAAATTGGTTTACAGCAGTTTAAATTCTCAACAGCGTTGCAGATGAAGTCTGCTACAGAATTAGAAACAGAAAATGTTGATTCTTGAAAACACACATATGCACAACCTACTTGTGGATTTTTACAAGAACAAATCTTGACCTCTTTTGCACCAGAGATGAAAACAGTTAAATGATTTTTGACTGCCCATTCTTATGGAGTACCCACTGTGTCTGTCAGAATTGGGAATGTCCCCTCTACTCTTGCAAACCCTACTCTTTGGTCACTCTAAAAACTGGAGGGCTACAGAAGGGAAGGAAAGGGAAGCAAGTCCCCCTTCTGCTGGATACTTCAGTACTCTGTTGGATCATGGCCAAAAACTGGGGTGGGGGATGAAGTTACAGAGCCAAAACCTATATGACAATGTTAACATCTAGCCACTTTTACAATCAGTTTGTAAATCTTCCAGAGGTAAGCTTTCTAGCCAGATCATTTTATTTTATATGCTGGAACACAGTTATCATGTCAGTTGGCAATTATTTGTTCATGAACACTCCGCTGTATCTCTTCCAAATCAATTCATGAATTAAAGCCTCCACTTCCCAAAATTACACTTAAATGTTAATATTAACATAAATCTGATAGTAGCACACTCCGTGTGTGTGTGTTTACAAAGTAAAATGATGTTTATACTTCCACATTACTGTAGCTTGGTGCATGAGGATTTGTAGCATTGTATTAACATCTCATTATTATTTATATGTAAATTGCCGCATGATCACTTTGTTTATCCTGCCTTGTTTCCCATCTCAGAGTTGCAGTGATTCCGAATGTGACTAAATCCTTTGACTTACATTTCATTCATGCCATTTGGATGCCAGGAGCTTGTAATTAGAAACAGTGCAAATATGGCATGTACACAAAAGCTGTTGTGGATAGTCGTTTAGAAATGTTTAGAGCAACATGCCTCAGTGGAGTGTGTGTGTGTGTGTGCACACCTGTTTGGTGTTTGCCTACCACAAATATTTTAACAGATGATGGTAGAAGATGAGCTTACTAGGCTCCAATGTTAAACAGACACCTCTAAAATTCCAGAGAATAAGAATTTCATATTTGTCGAGCAGAAATAAATTAGTCGTCTTTGCTGTTTGTTTTCCTTTAGTTTGTTTACTAGCCAACTTTCGAGATGCAAGAATGCAATATAAATGCACACTCCACTCTTCGCAAAGTGGTAGTTGGTGGCTTCCATGCAGGTGGGGTGGTCAATCCATTCTGGGTTTTAGTCCAGACTTGAAAGGAGCTATCCAAGGGGTTGAACCTCATCCCAAGAATACATTCAGCACCAGATCCAGATCCATCAGCCACCAGCTGCCATGGGTCAGAAGTTCCAGAAAAAGTCCTACTGGGTTTTGTATGCTTTCATGTTGTTGTTGTATGCCTTCAAGTTGGTTCCAGCAACCTTAAGCTGAACCTATGACAGGGTTTTCTTGGCATGAATTGTTCAGAGCAGGCTTGTCATTGTTCTCCTCTGAGGCTGAGAGAGTGTGACTTGCCGAAGGCTGCCCACTGAGTGTTCATGGCTGAGCAGGGATTCAGACCCTGGTCCCCTGAGTGCTCTAGTCCAACACTCAAACCATTACACCACATTGGCTCTGTAGGGTGACCCTCTCTTTGGGTTCTCTTGTCCAGATCTCTTCAGAGGCCATAACCTTTTCGGAGACTGAGAAAGTGTAATTTGCCCAAGGCACCCTGTGCCAAGGGCCAAGCTGGTTTCAAACCTTGGGAACCATCTATATGATGCAAAGCAACAACAACAACAAAGACCCACCAACAATGGAGTGCCTTGCAGTAATGGCATTTTGCAGCAGCAATGACTTGTCTTAACAGTGTTTTTGCCCCCATTGCAAGTGCTCCTAGCTTCAGCCTATGAGCTCATGAAACAAAGATCCCACTCAGCCTAAAGTAAATAAAGTTCCAAAGTGAGGAGTTTCTCTTTTTTTGTTGGTGTTGTTGTTTATTTTGATCTTGTTTATTTGGAAATTGCCATGGGTAACTTCGATAGAAATAAAAACCTATTGAAATGAGGGAAATGGACTAGACAGAAGGTGCTTCTAACTGCAATCAAAAATTAATTAGAAAAAAGGAACAAGCCAAAGGACAAACATCTGCGAGTGAAGGATGGGAAGAGATAAACAAATCCAGTGTATGACATTTAATTTTGAGTTAGGATCAGAATCCTGCTGGGCTACATAGAGGGCAGTTTGTAAATGCTTGAGGGAGGCGGCGGGCAGATGACAGACAAAAATAAGTTTTGCTTCAATAGGGATCTGTGACATCCTTTGCAATGCAGATGAGAGTGGCCAACGTTGTGATTCGACAAACACTTCAGCTGACATCCTGTTGAGCAGTTAAGAACACATAAGCAAGACTTACACATTCATAATAGTTTTAGATTTGTATTGATCATTATGGCACCATGGACATGATTATAAAAGCCGCCCTTCAGATACCTACTTTGTAACAGCCAATGGATGCAGTGAGCGATGGAGGTCTCTTCTGCTGGCAATCAGAGTGCAGTAGGATGTCATAGAATCATAGAGCTGGAAGAGACCAAAAGGGCCATCTAGTCCAACCCCCTGACATGCTGGGATACCCAATCAAAGCACACCTGACAGATGGCCATCCAGCCTCTGTTGATAAACCTCCAAAGAAGGAGGCTCCACCACACTACAAGGTAGTGCGTTCCACTGCTGAACAGCTCTTACCATCAGGAATGTCTTCCTAATGTTTAGATGGAATCTCTTTTCCTCTAGTTTTCTAGGTCCTCCAAGGCATCTCTATGGTATTTTAAACTGGAAGTACCATTATTTTCAATGGTGTTGGCTGTTATCCATGGTTTTTGGTAGCCATGGGGGCCCCCAGAACCAATCCCCCATGGATACAGGGCCCTACTGTATTCTTTCCATCTCTAATTTGTTGGTTGCCTACTCAGCTGCATTAGTTAGCCATTTAGCACAAGAGTTGAGTAACACAATGGAGGAATGATTCCACATGCAGAGATTTACACAGCGCAAACCCACCCATGTCTGATGGGGCCATCTGTTAGAGGAGAAGCCAGTTTTGGACCAGTGCCATGCCCCATTGAGTAAAATAAACCAGTTGAAATTATGGTGGAGAAATAATAAGTAATCATTAAAGCAAACAGAGGAGGCACCAAGTACTCCATGATGCATTTCCAAGTCAAGATAAGGATGTCAGCACCAAATGCAGAGGGGAAGGATGTTAAATATTGGTTTTAATGTGTTTGTTTTATGAATGTAATCGGTTTTGAGCTCTCAGCTGAGAAAAAAGAACAGCCACGAAGCACATACACGTTCTCTCTCTCTCACACACACACACATACACACAGACACACACACACACACTCCTCCACTCCATCCCTGACTAGGAAAATGAAGGAGGGGAGATGGAGACTGGCTGGCTTATTCCTAATCACAACAATTAATCTTGAGAGCCCAATGACAACTCCAGACCTGTGCATTATTTCTACGCTGCCATCCATTAAAAAAATGCAGTTCATTAGTAACCAAGGCAGCTTTTAATAAAGCCAAATGCAGAGCTGGGGCTTGCTGGCACTAAAAGAATTTCTTGCATTGTGCTGGTAATACTAAGAAGGAAATAATGGAATCATAGAGTTGGAAGAGACCACAAGGACCATCTAGTCCAACCCTCTGCCCTGCAGGAATATCTGATCAAAGCATTCCTGACAGGTGTCCATCCAGCCTATTAAAAACCTCCAAAGAAGGAGACTACACCACTGAGGGTCCTCAGGGCCAGTCATTGTGGGATAAGCACCATGGGGAAGTGTATGTATCCATGAGGGGGACACCTCTCTAGGCATTTTCCAGCATGACTCTATGGTATGTGTCCCTATTTTTACAGCTACGTATAACTGAAACCTCAGTTATTGATTCCACTGATCCTGGGGTCCAACTGTACCTCCTAATGGTAAATAAACTGTTTCCCAGTGAAACAGACTACACAGGAAGTGATGGAGTCACCTTCATTGCAGCTTTTAAAATAGGTGGCAACCTCCTGGTATTGTTGGAAGAGGGTGAACTGGATGCTCTTGGTGGTCCCTTCCAGCTCTATGCTTCTATATTTCTATTCTTCACTTGCTTCCAAGTTTTGGCCAATACAACTACAGAAATGAGGCTTTGTTTTCCATAGGTTTAAAAAGCAAACTAATAAATTACCAAAGCTATTTGGGGGAGAAAAAAAAAGGACTCTCTGAATGTCTCCTTTTGTTGCTTCATATCCTTTTATCTGGTCATGTTGTACATTCATCTAAAATTATCTTGCAATTCATTTTACAGTGTAACAGGGAAAGAGTGACAGCCCTTACATGCAGAAGCATGCCTTTCTCTTTTGGGGGGAGAGCTAATTAGGTTGCTTAATTGCAATTCTGCCATGTCGACAAATGACTATCTTGTCAGTTCTTATACAAAGGCAAAGCTCTCAGCCCAGATTTTGGCTTCTAGGCAAATCAAATCAGGGCCACACCCTAGAGGGCTATGGATTAGTGATGGGAAGAATATCCATTTAAAAAAAAATGCATGCTTAATGCAGCAATGGACTCAAACTACAGGAAAAGAGATTCTGCCTAAACATTATGAACAACTTCCTGATGGTAAGAGCTGTTTGGCATCTTGACATTTGGGTCCTGGATGGCTCTTGGGGTGAATCTTCCTTGAAACTCCCATACAACATAGCAGAAGGGTGTATGCTTTGCATGCAGCAAATGGCCCTAGAGGCATCACTGGCAGAAAGGATCAGATAGCATGTAGTCTGAAATATCTCTGCCTGAGACCCCAAGAAGTACTAGCAGTCTGGTCATAGAACAATCCTCACCTTAACAGATGAACACCCAGTTAGTGTAAGGCAGGACATTTTTTTTTAACTGAGGAGGATTTCTTAAAAGTGAGAAATTTTAAACCCCTTAAGAAAAGCAAAGGAGAAAATGTGATGTACAAATTTCAGAAAGAAAATGCACATGAGCTGTGTTTTCAGGCTATTGAAGTTGGGCCCATATTTTGAAGTTTTATATTGCAAGTTACCTTGGGGCATGCTTTCTAGTCTGAAAGGCAACTCATCAATGCATGCATGCATGCACGCACGCACGCACTCACACACACACACACACACACACATACATGTAAGTGGGATGCTATTGTATCATACACATGTATAAGATGTATGTGTGGTTGTACTGTTTTGGCCTTTGTACAATGGACATATTCAGTTCATGGTTGTGTAAGCAGAGTTCTGCAACTGTAACTATTTCCCATGCTATTGCACATTCTTCAGTGATGCGCAACTATTCAGCAGTGCCTTCAACACACCATTTGGTTCTCCAGGATTGCAGAAATAGTCATTGTATATTCTCCATTGCACAATGGGGAATAAGCAAGCACACTGAAAGATACACAACTGGTTGTGCAATGTTGGTTTTCAGAAAAAGAGTGGAGTAGCACAACCATCACTTAACTACCTGTGTGCAAATTTAGGACACACGAGTGATAATTTAGGATTTTGGCAACTATTTGCATTTTCAGGCTACTGAAACTGGTTCACTGAAGTGTAGCAAGCAGCTTTAGAAGGGAGGGAGGAGAAAGGAAGGAAGGAAGGATAGAAGGATAACTTCCTTTAACAGAAGTTTAAAGTTCCAAGTTTCCTAGGCAGATTATTAATGTCTGAAAGGAAGCCACAGTCGTATCTCTATATCTAGATATAGAGAGATCTACAATAAGGAGGGAAGGAAGGAGGAAAATGATTACAGACTAGTGAAGGTGAAATGTATCTAACTATCTCTGGATTAGCGCTTCATGGTTACTGAGGCTGCGCTTACATTAGTGGCACATTTAATTTTTATGACAATGAGGGAATTACCGGAGTGCAGAAAGACTCCCTTTTGTTTACCTGTATGCAAGTTCATGCAAGCACAATTTGAGTTTCTTCAAGCAGGGAAGGTCTGGTTGGCAGGCACTCCTGTTGTCCTATCCATTATTTACATGCCTAGACTCTTCAGATACTTACAGCAATGTCACAATAACCTCCATGAATTCTTGATTAAGGGATGAAAAATTAACCATATGGAGTAAATGACTCTTCCGTTATGTTTCAAAACAGCCACCATGAACTTTCAAAGGATGCCAAGACAACATTTAATGCCACAAGGCAACCATCTCTCATAATTGCACATGGGAAGGCTTCCAAACATCTTCTCATCTGGATTTCTCATGGGATTTGCAGGATCCAAATTAGCTAGGTTTGTTTCAGAAGTGGAGCTAAATTGTTAGGAATCCTCTGTGGCTATTTTTTTTTAAAAAAAGTCTCAGTTTTGGGGGGGGGAATTGTGGCATAAATGGGGGCATAAAACTTTGCCTTTCATTGAGTGTAAAATACACAAACAAATAGAACTGCTAAATATTAAACAGAAAAATAATACAGCCCCTTGTACCCACAGGGGTTATGTTCCTGGACTTACTGTGTTGAAGTGAAACTGTGGATCATAGCAAACCCTATTAAAATAAAGGACTTCCTATACAAACATACCATAGAGTTGCATTGGAGTAACTAGCAATTCCTAGACAGGACACCTCTCTAGGCATTTC
This sequence comes from Gambelia wislizenii, assembly GCA_030847615.1. Classification (NCBI taxonomy): domain Eukaryota; kingdom Metazoa; phylum Chordata; class Lepidosauria; order Squamata; family Crotaphytidae; genus Gambelia; species Gambelia wislizenii. The sequence continues at coordinate 27,578,561 of JAUMIR010000012.1, read as the reverse complement.
CAGTGAGACTCTATGGTATGTGTCCCCTCTTTTTTGTCCCTCGGATAACTGAAACCATGGAAATTTGTTCCAAGGGTACAGGGGTTACCTGTAGTCCGAAGTACTGAAGTGATGAACAGTTGCACTTTCAGTCTCTTAAGGGAAGAGGAAGGAGGAGAGGAGGAGGAAGGAGAAGCAGAAAGAGGACAAGAAGGGGAGAAGAACAAGAAGAGGAGAAGAAGAAGAGGGAAAAGGAAAAAGATATGAGAAAGAGGAGGAGGAGGAGGAGAAAGTTGTTATTATGTGGACTTTGCAAGCTCTGTATTGAAACTGGATCAAGGTGAAGGCCAGCAGACCTGGAACAATAGTCTCCTTCTTAGGATATGGTACAGAACCAATCGCAATGAAAAACTCCACCTGTGCATCCAGTTGCTTTACTCACATGGAAATGACTTCGTTGGGACACACCCTCCATGTCGGCTTGCTCCTAGGTGTCTATTTTACCCTTGGGGAAAGGTGCCATTTCACCAGAACGAGCTAAATGCCCTCCGGCCACGAATGGAAATGAGCTTCAGATTAAAAGTTGAGCTGCACTTTACCTGTCTCCGAGTCTGTGTCATTTCGCCTTTTTAGAGCAGCATTAGGGGGAAGAGGTGCCTGAACAGCCTCTCTTTTCCCTTGTTGATCTCTCCCTCCCCTCATCTGCCTCACTTCACAGTGCGGAATCCAATTACCTGTCGTCGACTGGGTAGGATATAGGGATGCCTAGGTAAATCAGCAGAAATGGGCATCCAGAACACTGCAGGGATAACAAACAGTCTAGAATTGGTGAAATCAAATCATAGGTGACAACCTCATTTTATTAGACTGCAGAATAATGATGAGGATTGTTCAGAAGAGTGCGAGGGTGTGGGCTGGGAGGGGAGAGAGGAAGGGGAATACTCATCCACAATTTGCTTCATTGCTGCAGCATCTCTGAAGCCACTTCGAAAATTCTCCCTAGAATTGTGAAGTCGAAGGCTTTCACGGCCGGCATCCATAGATTTTCCTTGGTTTTTTTTCCAAGCTGTGATGCCGAGTCCTGGAATAGTTTCTTTCTGACATTTCACCTGCATCTGTGGCCGGCATCTTCAGAGAATGGTTGGGTAAGATTGTATGTGGAGTTTATATATTGTGAACCCCTGTTGGGGAGTATATGTAAATTTGTGTATTTGAATGGTTAGTTTCTGGGTATAGAAATGCAAGGATGATTAGTGTCTGTTTGGCTAATGGTTGGTTGATGGGCCAATATCCCTGTCCCTGGGTGGAATTCATTTGCAAGTGTTGAGTTTTGATTCTATTGTTTTTCAAAACTGGAAGCCAGATTTTGTTTACTTTTAGGATTTCTTCTTTCCTGTTGAAGTTGTCCAGGTGTTTGTGGATTTCAATAGCTTCTCTATTAGTCAAACAGACACTAATCATCCTTGCATTTCTATACCCAGAAACTAACCATTCAATTACACAAATTTACATATCCTCCCCAACAGGGTTTCAAGTATATACACTCCTACCCAACCATTCTTTGAAGATGCCAGACACAGATATAGGCGAAATGTCAGAAAGTAACTATTCCAGAACATGGCCTCACAGCCCAGGAAAACCCCCCACAGAAAATCTCCCTAAAATTCTTCAGGAAATGTTCCTTTTGCCTTGTGTTTCCTCCCCCCACCCACAAAAAAGGTTTACTCCATATTGGGGTATACTCCAGAGTAAATCCCATAGATTTCAGAGGTGTATTAAATCACTACTCCAATGAATCTATAGGGTGGTCAACTTTGGCAGGTCCAGGGGACAATGTTCTGGGGTCCACAGGGTCTGCCAAAAAGACACAAAAAAGAAAAAAAATGAACCGGACCAGAAATGGCTGGATTTCCACTTCTGCTTCTGATATGCATTCATTGAAATAAAATGTAAAATTCTTTCCCATCCCTTATTATGGTATGTGACTGCCTATCTATCTATCTATCTGTCTGGGGGCCAGTCTAGACACAATGGTAAAGTGCACATGATTGGGCATTTCCACCCATTCACAACAACAGTATTTTGTTGCCACCATTTCTTCACCAATTCTCATTTGTGCACATTGATTTTAATGGAGCATTCACATGGTCTGATAAAGGGCAATAGAATGGAAATGCACATCTCTGAGCATTTTGATGTCCATATGTGCAAAAAGAAAACAAACCCCTGTGCACCTACATGCGTTTTCCAGAAAACTTCAGGGAATCATTTTTATCATGTGGTTTGTGGAGTTTTTAGGGCCCCTTCCTTCCAAATACCACGAATCTCATTCGCAACATGTTGGGACTAATTGTATTCTACTCACATTCTAAGAGTATTTTTACCAACTCAAAAACCCCTGGGAATAAATCTAGGAGTATAGCTACCAGGAGCAAATGAAGACTTTGCCCTCAAATAAGAATTGTACTCTTCCCCTGAAATTTTATTTCTGTCCCCAAATTTCTAGGATTGAAGTAACTGAAAGCTTCAGTTGTGCATTTATAGAAGCAGAATCAAGACATTTAAAGGGACAGGACAAGTGATCAAGGGAATACAAACACAGCAAATGGAAGAGTGCTATGATGTGAAACAAAAAATTATGGCTCACTCTCTGAAATGCTAGAAATCTAGGGACAATAAGAAAATTTCACAAGGGGGCAAAATGTCTCATTCTGCCCCCATCCCATAGCTACACCTCTCAGAAAATGTCACTGTATGACTAACTTCTGCTTGTATATGCATAAGACTGCACAGTAAAGATTGTATCCCTTTTAACAATGTCATGAACAAAGATCTTAGAGCCAACACCTTCCTCCCCCCCATGTCAACTTGTGAGTTTGAAATTTATATCTAGAATTAAGCTGTTTGCATATCAGTTCTGGTATGTATGCATGCTGAAGATTCATATCTTTATTTTGTATAAATGCAGAAAAGAAGCCCAGACACTATTCTGCACAGGGGACGTGTGGCTTTAGGTAGTCTGCCTATATTTATAGAGATGCAGTTGGTTTGGTGTGTTATTTTTATAATCCTACATGTTGATAAGCATCAGCTGTTATGGCTTGTCTTTCTAAGGATTAAAAGCTTTTTTTTTTAATGCATCCTTCTGGAAGATTACAATGAAATGCTGGTGATCTGTGGATAATAGCCAGTAGGGTACTTTTGAAACGGTAGAACACGCTGCGGAGATTCTTGGTATGTTAAAGCGGTGATAATCTCTTATGTTCTCATTGAGAGGAGAATTGCTCAGAGGTTGCTTTTAAGATCCCAGTGGATGGAACTACAAAGGTTTTGATGCACAATCTGCAAGGGTATTTGAAAAGCAAAAAAGAGAGAGAGGGGAAAAAAAGAAATCAGGGTAGATACATTAAGGAGAGGGTAGCAGGTTTGACCACAGCCTGTTACTATGGACAATCGTAGGGTTGAGAATGCTGAGAGTACAATGTGAATGGGCTTGTTGTGATTTTCATGGGTCCCAGTCTTCAGGATCAAGGTATTTTGGCTCAGCTTAAATCCCAGACTTAGGCCTTATCCACATGGGCAATTTATCTCACCTTGCACCCATCTGAGAGCCCTGCAAGCCACACAATGAAGGCATTTGCCCTGTTCTGCCACTGGGCAGCCCTTATGCCCCCCAGGGCAGAAACAGGGCTCAGATGGGGGCAAACTGAGGTAGGGCCTGATAAAGCATTACTTTGGGCCCTTGGGATCTGCTGAGGTTTGGTTCCAGGACTCCCCATGGCTACCAAAATCAGTGGGTGCTCAAGTCCCATTATATACAATGGCATCGTAAAATGGTGTCCCTTATACAAAATGATGGAAGACAAATGCCCAAATGTTACCCTAGCTGTACCCAGATTCCCCTTAAAGCTGCCAAGATTAAAACCCTCTCTTTACACAGAAATGGCCAAAGTGCCATTTAGGATCTCGTATGTTTTTGTCATGTGCGGGTTTTATTGTTGATAACTTTTACTGCTTGTACTTGTAAATTTTGGGTCTTTGGACTGCAATAAAATAATGATGATGATGATGATGATATAAAATGATGATCTATGGATGCTCAGATACATAGATATTGAACCTACTGTACCTACATATATACATTTGAAGCCTGGTTGCACCCAAATCAGTACACGTCCACAGTTAAAATGACTTTAAACTGTTATAACTGGTTTTACATATTTATTACATTGATGTCCCATTTTCCCACTGACATGGGCGCCAAGGGAGCTTATGTAATATATGAAACAAAGGTTTTAAACCATCTTGTTTCAAATTGTTTTTTTTTGTTGTTTTTTTTTCAGTCTCACTTGCTCTTCCTGTCTTAAATTGATTTTATTGTAAAATGCCCTGAGATCCCTTGATACAGAGCAGAATATAAACATGTATTTAATTATATAGACTCCCATATCCATGGGGGTTCGGTTCCTGGACTTACCACAGATATTGGAAACCATAGATAACAACAAACCATGTTAAAAATAATGGACTTCCAATAAAAAAATGCCACAAAGTTGCCTTGGAGGACCTTGAAGTTGTCTAGAGATGATGCATCTCTGGGAATTTTCTATGACTCTATGGTATGTGTCCCTGTTTTGGGCCCTGTGGATAACTGGAACCGTGGATATTGGTTCTGCGGATACTGGGTGCCAACTATAGTTAATTAAAAAATAAACCAATAAATAAATGTCCAGGATATCACATCAAGTCTCAATCTCTGAATTGAGTCTGGTAGGCCCTCTCTCTCCCTCTTTTCCTTTTAGGACAAGACAATAGCTCATGTCTCTGCGGTTGCTGCTTTTCAAGAATTGAAAACTGTTGTTTGCTGAAACATTGCAAGACCTCCATTGAAAATATTTGGCTGCGTCCCCATGGTTGCATTAGTTTGCACAATGGCAACCCCAAGCTGTTATAGTCCAGTAAGAAAGCCACACGTGGGACTAATATGTTAACATCTGTTCCGTGCAGCAGACATACAGTGACCTTGGTGTATCATCATTCATTTTCTCTCCAAACAAACCAGCCAGAACTATTGCTAGTAGAAACAATTTGAGGAACATCAGCATATAGTCAAACTTATTTAGTCTGTGACATTGATCGAAGGCCTGTTGCTCTTCCAACACAAATTCATCAAGGCAGCCAGGAAGGAACAGTCGCCTTGACTGAAACAGGCAGAAATACTCTGGAGACACTTTTGTTCCCTTGCTCATCGCCCCCACTGCCACCCTCACACTTTTTGCATACAGAATAGATCCTTTTGGAAAAGCATGGCTTCCAGTTCACCAATGTCTCAGGGCTGCACAATTCCCACTTATGATTTAAGTCTACACAGTAATATCATTTCTATTCCCACTACGATGGGGCCTAGGCAGTCAACTGGCAGTGGGGGTAATGGGGGGACACTGCTGCCGCCATTGCAAAAGGACCCAGACCACTGCTGCCACTGCGATAGGACCTAGGCAACCAGGCATGAGGTCTATCAGGCATTTTGGAGGGAGTTTTTAATGGCGTATGGTACACCAGTTCCAGCTAGTTACTCTAGAAATAAATTAGCAATAACATGTAATAATGCTACCAACAGAAAGGTTAAGTCCACTCTGGGCAAGATGGTATCTGGATCACCAGAAGGGATGGAGGGGTTGGAGAGATCAGGGGTGGGAGAAAGCACGCAGAAATTCATTAAGTCCCCCTAAGTTCCCAGAGAGGTGGACTGCTTTGGAATTCTGAACTACAGTTCATTCTTAATGGAGTTACTGTGCCAAGTTTGGCTGACTGTTTGACCTCCCCTTTTTCAAGACTGTGATGATGTGTGAAAGCCTCGCTGTCAAACAGAAGTGATAGTGATGCAATTTTCAGGGCTAATGATTCAGCTGACCTAACGTCCTCTTCCAGCTGCTTTCTATTACTGTTGCTTAACTGGGACGTTGGAGACTCAAGGGACTGGCTATATATAATGAACTCCCTGTGCAATTATGGGCAGTTCAAGCAAGCATCTAGAACTAACTCTGCCTCCTCCTCCTTGGATCCTGCATCTGTTTGCTATTCACATTATCCAGACAAAATGGATGGCTGCTATGGTGGCTTTTTGAAGGCACTGGCCATCAACACTTCAACTGGTCCAGAATGATGCAGCTCTCCTAGTAAGTGGAACTGGGCAGAAAAAACATAGGAAACATATTCTTTCATTTTTGTACACGACTCCTTTTTTAGTTCCAAACAGAGCCAATGGAATTTAGAGAAGTCTTGATTACTTGGTCAAGGATTATGGGAGTTGTAGTCAAACAGCAAAGGCACTGATGGATTGGACCAAAGGTCCATCATGACCTGTCTTCTTCAGCATCATCTGTCACACAGCAGCCAGCCAGATGCTTCCAGAAAGTCCCAATTTTAATGCATACATTTAGACTCACAGTGGAAACAGTGAGCAGTTTCATTGGGTATTACAAGAATATTTTTCTCCTTAAGTGGGGATGCTCAGATTTACTGGAGGGGGGTTGTTTGTGGGCTTTGCGGGTAGCACAGAAAGAAGGGAGCTATCAACGTATGTCTTCATCCATCAGTCTCCTCCCTAGAGAACTGTTCACTGTTGTGCTGCCCAATCAGGAGATCATCTGGCCTTCTGAGGGAAGGGAATGGGACCTTCTCTTGGTCGATAACAAACCTGAGGTTTTCACTCAGGTCCACTCAGGAAGCATATAAACAGCTCCCCAGACCATTCCTGGCAATCTACTTGTTCTTGCCTAGAATGGGGTAATGATGGCTAAGGCGATTATCTTTTCCACATAACCAGGATTCATGATGGTTTAAAAATTAAAACAAATGCAAAAAGATCCATATTAAAAATTTAATATATAGTATATAGAATAATCGTATGCAGGGGTTCCCTGAGACCTGAAAATTATTTCAAGGGTTCTTCCAGGATAAAAAGGTTGAGAAAGGCTAGCTTAGAGGTTTAATGTGTTAAAGGAACTCTCCGGGGTGCTGAACATTTCCACAAAACCTTTCCTCTTGGATAGCTCCTTGAAAATTCACACTAAAACCTGAAGTGGATTTGCTATTCCTCTGACCTGAGAACCACCCACTGTTTACTAGTCTGTAGCTATCCCTCTGCCAGCTCTCTCTCTCTGGTAAGCAGTTTGACTCCAAGTGATGGTCAATCTGCCAGCCTGATTATTGCTGAGAGGGGAAATTAAAGAACCTTAGAAATGGGATTCAGTCAGCCTTGTTTTCTTAGTACGTTTCTGTTCTTGCAACCTTGGAGACAGAGTCTCCATCAGCAATGGCAGTAGGCCTGGTGCTGCATAATCTGCATTAATTGGTAGGAACCTACTATGCAAATAGGAAGCATTATGCAAGTACGGGGAGACTGACCTGCGCCTGCTTATTTTGCATGCATTGTTTTCTGCTTTTAGAAAATGCAATCAGAAGCAATTTTGTTTGTTGATGTAATTTATTTATTTTTTTACCAAAACTTTACCCTCTGTTCATTAAAGGATCATTAAAATGATGACATTGCCACCTGCAGTTCTGCAACCAGGAGATGAGAGCAGGTGCCACTCTATTGGTAATAGCTTTTCTTGCCTCCCAGCTGCTGAACTTCAGTCAGGTGCTGTCCAGGTGTCCCCTAGCTCTACAAAATGACCGTAAGGGTGCATGTAAACTCTGGGAAGGTGTGTTGCATGAGGGAGGGAGGTGATATCAGACATCAGCTGGGATACTGCATCCAGTTCTGGGCATCAAAATTCGAGATGGATATTGACAAACTGAAATATGTCCAGAGGAGGGTGACCAAAATGATCAAAGTCTGGAAGCCATGCCCTATGAGGAGTGGCTAAGGGAGCTGCGTATGTTTAACCTGGAGACATGATAGCCATGTTTAAATGTTTGAAGGGATGTCATATTGAGGATGGAGCAAGTTTGTTTTCTGCTGCTCCAGAAACTAGGACATGGAGCAGTGGATTCAAACTACAGGAAAAGAGATTCCACCTAAACATTATGAAGAAGTTCCTGGCAGTAAGATCTGTTTGAAAGTGGAATACACGTCCTCAGAATGTGGTAGAGTTTCCTTCTCTGAATGTGTTTAAACAGAGGCTGGATGGTCATTTGTCAGGAGTGCTGATTGTGTATTCCTGCAGGGCATGGGGTTGGACTGGATGGCCCTTGTGTTCTCTTCCAAAACTATAATTCTTTGATTCTATGCAGAAGGAGGTTCTGACTGCCTCCTTCTACAGCATTCCAAATGTTACATACACAGTTGTAACCCCTGGTTATGCCTGCATATGTCACCAACAGGATTCCAACCAATGTGAAGCAAATTAACACCACTCTCTCCCCGACTCCTCATTGAAGCCATTTTGCTGCAAAGCTTTCAACATATAAACCTCTGGCTGAGATCCTATTTCATGGCTGTGTAGAGTAAATCCACCTTTGTCTACATAATGTGGTGGTTGTGCCACACCAGTCTTCAGCTGAATGCCAATAGGGTGCAACTTGACTGTGTATCTGACAGTTTTCTTATTATCTCATTGTGCAATGGTGCAATCCTAGTGAAATAAGTGGTACATTGAAGGCACTGGTTAATAGTTATGCACCCTCTACAAATTTGCGACTGCATGAGTGGAATCTTGTTGGTTAGTGCAACTAGAATACCATCATTATCAATTGTCATCACATGGGTAAATCCAATTGACTCAATGGGTCTATTCTAGTTGGGACTAATAAAAGGATTTAGGCCCACATGAAATGGCTGCTTATGTAGAACTTCACTTGTGCAGCTAGCAATTGAATATGTCCATTGCACCACAGTAAAGAAAAAGTAGAGCCACGTGTGTAAGGGAATTTACACATGTGTATGTGCATGACACTGTCAGGATTGGTCCTGGATGTCACCTTTTCCTGACAAGCATAATTTTACTATGCAACCTTGTGGGTAATTGTGTTTGCATTTTTCTGTGCTTGTTAATGAGTATGTAGCATAACTGTAGAAGGAAGTTTATGGCTTATGTTAGGAACGGTTTGATAAGCATTGTACCTGGGAAATTCTGGGAAAAGGAGGTTGAGCCATGGTATGGTGGAAAATGGGAATGCGTATGATGGGTAGCCAATGACAATGTAGCCCACCAGATTTTGTAGATTAGAATATGCTTTTATGACACTATCAGTTAAGTTTTATTCTGAGCAATGACCCTGTAGGATTCACTTTCTGGATTACTATGCCAATAAAAGTTTTCTGTTTTGAACTCTGAAACTCTGTGTCCTAATCCACACTACACAAATAATCCAGTCTGAAACTGGATTATTTGCCAAGGCTGCCACCTATTGAATCCTGGGATTTTTAGTTTTACCCAGTCTTTAACATTCTCTGCCAAAGAGTGTTGGTGTCTCGCCAAACTTCAAATCCCAGGATTCCATAGGAAGAAGTCATGGCAAATAATCCAGTTTCCCTGAGTCTGGAAATGCCAGTACATGACAGATATCAACAGGATTCTAGCTTCTGCCTCATTTCAGTCTGCACTGGAAGCCTTTCTACTAGCACCATCTGAACATGTGTTGTGTGTTGCAGCTTGAAAGCCACTGACAATCAGTGGTCATTGGAGAAATGTCACTTATTTGTCAAAAGCCACTAAGCGAACATTTTCAGCTGGCTCTGAAAGCATCATGAGGGTCCATCCATATCCAAACAGCGAGCAAGGAACAGTGCAAAAGGTCGTACCATTCCCACTATAGCACTGTTAATAATTTTTGATAGAGTTTGACAGTAATGAGATGAACCCAAAGATCTAAGCCTATAATTTTATTTTTGCTTCTGTTTGGAAAACACTTGGAAAACACTCAGGTGTTTGTTCAGAAGGTGGAGTGATGGATGGAATGCCTGGTAGTGGTATTAATCAATATGCTAACATGAACTGTGGTCCAGGCAACCTCTCTAAATGAATCAACATTTCACTCAAGTCTTGGCTTCCAGATATTCCTAGCCATCCCTCTAACCAGATGAGCAAGCCAGATTTGGACATTATCCATCTTCAGATGCTGATGGCAGCAAAACCTGACCTCATTCACACTCCCCTTTTATTGGCTCAGAAATGCTAGACTGAGTTCCAATGGGAAGCATTCATCAAAGGCAGAATAATTAACTGGTTCAATTCCCTGATCAGGATGTTGTCTCCAAGAGACAGCCTGATTGGAATCTGATAAGGAAACATTTTCATAAAAAAGGTGGGAGGGGGGGAAATACCATATATAGATGCATTCCTTGTAATTGTATTTGGCATAACATTAAAATCAAACCGAGGCTAAATTATGTCCCACTTTCACTGGCCACTTTCAATACAAAAAGCCATTAATAGTATGGAAAGACACATGTAGTACCTGCCTGCCATAGAGATGTGAGCGACAAGGAGCTCCTCAGAAATAAAACAGGTGGCAACCTTAATTGATCATTGTAAGCATAATTGCATAAAAGTGTAGTTTTTCACTAATCTCATTCTCAAAAGGAGCAACGAGTAATCTAAGCAGGAAATCACCTTGCAGGAAGATTATTTTCTAGGCAGAAAATGCTTTTTTTCTTTGCAAAAAAAAAAAAGAGTATGCAAATTTTGCAGAATGGCTGGCGTGCACTTGTGTACGCTGTGCAACCCACACAGCGTGAATTATTTGCCATAGCCAACAAAAGTATTCTGCTGATAGCCACCAAAGTGGAGCTGTACATACATCAACGTTGTGTGTTACAGTTGTGCATTGTGCATTTTGTAATGGCAACCAGTCCTTGACATGTGTTGTATAATGTTGCTATTTTAAATAACAGAAGGGTAGGTTTCAATTGAGCATTAAAAGGAACTTCTTTACGGTAAGAGCAATTCAACAATGGAACCAATGACCTTGAGATGTGGTGGGGTCTCTTTCTCTGGAGTCTTCAAAACCAATCTGGACTTGCTGGGAATGTTCTAGCAGGATTTCTTGCATTGAGCAGGGTGCTGGACTTGATGGCCCATAGAATCTAACTCTGTTCTTCTATTATTCTATTCAGCATGCAAGTTGTTTAGTACTGTTGTTTTTGCTGTTAATTGCCCATGAGTCAACTTCAGCTCATGGTGACCCCATGAATGAGACACCTCCAAGACTCCCTATCTTCAACTACTCTGCTCAGGTCCTGCAGGCTCAGGGCCATGGCCTTCTTGATTGAATTTATCCACCTGGCATGCAGTCTTCCTCTTTTCCTACTGCCTTCTACCTTCCCCAGCATTATTGTCTTTATGAGTGAGTAATGCCTTCTCATGGTATGGCTGAAGTACAACAGTCTTAATGTAGCCATCTTGGCTTCCAAGGACAGCACAAGTTTGATTTGTTCTAGGACCCATGTATTGGTCTTTTTTTTTTTTTTTTTGCTGTCCATGGTATCCTTAGCACTCTTCTCCAGCACTACATCTCAAATGAGTTGATTTTTTTTCTATCAGCTTTCATCACTGTTCAGCTCTCCATGAAGGAGAGTCCACCACCATCTGAGATCATCGGTTCCACTGTCAAATGGCACTAACCATCTGGAAATTCTTCCTAAAGTTTGGTTGGAATCCTCTTTCTTGTAATTTGAAGCAATTGGTTTGTGCTCTCCTGGAGCAACAGAAAACAAATTAATTCCATTTTCTAAGCAACATTCCTTTGGCTATTGAAAGACGGCTGTTGATCTTGTCCAAAGAAAACAAAACACATTAATTCAACTGTTCTTCATAGGACTTGGTTTCCAGGCCCTTAGCCATCCCAGTTGACCTTGTCTGGACTTATTGGTATCCATCTTAGCCAATTTCAAGGAAAGGGTTGAGGCAACCATTTTATGCCTTCACAACCTTCCAGACTCACTGTCAAGTGAATGATGTGAAGGTCACAGCAACTTCAGAAATCCACATGACTTAGCTCTCACAAACTTTCCTTGTTTGGAGACTTTGGCCTCTTAGATCAGAGGCCTAACCATGCTAGTTTTCAATTAGTGCATGTCTGGGATGGATTATGGAATCCATGCCATTTACCATTATAGATTCTCAAGAATTATGGTGCCCTACCATGAACCTCTGCTTCACTTTGCCAAAACATTCTAAATCAACACAAAGCCATGTTTCAAATTCTAACATTTAACTACTTCATAAAATTGATCCCTCCACAGAGAGCCCATGTTTTAAAAAAAATATCCATCACCAGCAAAATTTAAAAGAAAGAGAAAAACATTTCGATTTCACTAAACAGCCAACGCAGCTATATAAAACTTTCAAAAGCCAAAGTTTGCATCTAAAGGAAGACAGGCTTCACTCAGGTTTTCATTTCTCCAGACTGCATTGTTGGCTTTCATAAATGAGATATAAGATGTCAGAGATGCAGCAAGAGAAACAAGAAAAGTGAATGTATCCCTGAAATCTTGGAACACTGTCTCCCCTCCAAAAAGACAGTCAAAAGTAAAAGAATCTCTGAAGTTATGCAGTGAATGTGTGAAGAATGATCAAGGAGCTTCGAGAGGGCTTTTTATTTGTAGCATAGGATGGTACTTTTCATCTGACTTCTCTAGCATTGCTCACTGGGTGCCGCTATCATGGTAGCTTTGCTCCTTCTCAAAAATGTGCAAGTGTTGCCAAAGGAGAAGAGAGGAAAAATGTTATATACTGTACCGTTTAGGGAATAACATATAAAAGACCTATATAGATGCTGGGATGGATGGATGGAAGGATGGATGGGGAGATAATCTTTCTTAAAAAGAAAAGGAAATCTGTATTTATGTTTCCTAGACAATTCTGTACCAGGCTTCTTACTGTCTAAAAATAATTCTGGCACTGCAACACCCCATTTCAAAAGAACCACAGCAAAAGCCATTGCTAGCCACGGTTTGAAAGAATATTTGAAAATATTCAGAAAAAATGACCAAAAAAACCCCTTTTCAAGTGTCAATAAACCCTGATGTGAAGAATCCTGGACTGACAAGAACAATCACAGTTTATTCACAGGTCCAAAATTCTCAGTTCCTACTTAAGATCAATAATAATCCCAAATACATGTACAACTGCTAAGCTAAGTATCCCCCTCCTATATAGTTGGTATTTGGGGCTTGAATGTAGATTTTAAAAAATATGTATCCCTATTGAATTTCATTGTATCAGATTCTGCCTAAATTTCTAGTTTATTAAGGTCCACGTGTCTTCATCCAAGTTTGTAGCTGAAATAACAGCTACTGGCCATCTGTAGTGATGGCGCTGAATCACATTGAAGGACAAGACACCATTTCTTCCTTTTGGGAAGAACTAGCTTGCTTTTTCTTTCTTTCATTCATTCATATCCCACTTTTCTCCCATATGGGACTTTTAAGCCCTTGTGAACGCCAAGTGTAGACCTCATCTCTAGCATTTCCACTTCCAGGTGCTTGGTGTCTTACGTGGACTTAAACCAGACATATTGGCCAACAAAATAGGAAACAAATATTTTGGTTACCGAATAATAAATAAAACTATAAAAAGAGTGTTTATTTAACCCTAACCCTAACCCTAACCCTAACCCTAACCCTATACATCACTGGAACTCTTGTTGTCATGATAACTCTGTATGGGCTGGGAGTCGTAACAAACAATTGATGTTTGTTAATTTAAAAGGCAATTAATGCAATTACTCGTTGGTTGTATCAATACTAATGTATTTTCTCCCCTCTCTTTCTCCTGTAATTTGCAGACTATGACAATGCTGGCTGCAAGCAAAGTTGAGGTAGGAAATACTGATTTACGATGGCTGCACTGATTGATCTGTGTGATTGTGTAAGTAAGTCTGGATATAGGTTGTGAAACAGACATATTAGGGTTTTAAAAAATGGACTGGGCGGTACTTTTTAGTAGCTTTGTAAAGTGTTTTATCAGCTTATTCAGATGTAACTGCACTGTTTTGGATTAGCCTGCTAATGTTTAGCCTTTCTAATCCTCCGCATTGCTTTGATCTAGCACTGGTTTTACAGACATCAGAGGATAATTTTCCTACAGTTTAACTAGGACTCTCTATATGCTGTGACTTTGTAGGAACAAAATGAGGTATCCTGCACCTGGAAAATTTAGCCATCTTTTTTTTGATTTTCAACATATGTTTCTAGTCCATATGACGATACAGATATGCTTGCTAGCTAGCAAACACAAGAGAGGAATGGATTCAATGAGGAAGCAATCATGGTCTTAACTGTGGTAGGCATTTGGTTTGTAGATACCATCTATCCTTGGGAGTGCAGTGCAAATGTACAACACTTTTGTACAGGGTTTGGAAAAAAATAGCATCCTTGTGCTGACCAATGTCAGTGATGGAGGATTGGTTCTGCCTTCACTACAGCTGTTGTAGCCTTTCACATTTCTGTGCATGAAATAATGTCTCTGAGCAGCAGCCAGGTATTTATATGGGATAAAGTCAAGAGATATGCTTGGGGCATCATTCGGTTATGGACTATTGCTTTCCCTCATCTCTAGAGATTCATCCATTCAGAATCTGGTGTAATGGATATATATGACCCCACCCATTCCCTTATCCAGCCCTACCAGTTTCTTGACCACAGTAAAGCAGGGACGGGCAGCTATGGAGGGGAAGACAGCCTCCCATGGGCTGCAGAGCTGATGCTGGAGTGACTGGAAGTAATGCAATATGACTTCAAGTTCTAGAAATTGGCCAAAACATGACTTATTTCTACTCTCTCTTTTTTTGCTTTTGCATTGGGGGAGGGTTGGAGGGGCAGTGGTGGTGTTTGTGTTTTACAATGCTTGTTGGTCATTTCCAGTTTATTTTTTTTTAATTTGGGGTCTCAAGGCTTTGTGAGTCTTTGCCATCCTCTTGGTTCTCTGGGGACCACAAAACATGTCCCCAGGGGCCCCTTGTGGCCCAAAGATGGCACTTTCCTCAACCTTCACTAATGTATTTCATTTAAGAAACTTGTATACATCATTATTATTGGTAATTAAAAATATGGATTGATATGTCAATGTTAATGTATCACCTTGCTAATACTATGTCTGCGTAGATGTCTATACCTGTTATGTTCTGTTAAGACCTGCACTAATGTATGTGTCCAAACAACGTCTGGGCAACCACACAAAGGCCGATTACTACACAGCTGATAACTGAGGCAGAGCACAGTCAAGCTAATTACAGGCAAAGGAATCAAGGCAGTGTGAAGTCAAATGCTCACTTTACTAGCAAGCAAATCACAAGTCCACAAGCAAAGTCCGATATATTAGGTCCAGGTCCAGCAAACAGAGTCTAGGGTGGTCCAGCAGAATCTAGGTCAGGCAAACAGAGTCCAGACTAAACAAACACAATCCGAGTCAAACACAGGGATCAGGAACACAACCGGTAATCAGGCAGGTCAGATAATCTCTGAGAGCCCCTGGAGGGCAGTGCAGCATATTTATAGATTAACTAATTGCTGCTTCCTATAAATACACTGAGGCTGCCTCAAGCCCTCCTTTGGTTATCTCTGTTCTGTGAAGGTACTTGCAGGTAAGTTGTCCTCTCTATCTGAAAGGGCTGGACCCTCTGCCAGAGCTGGGACTGCACTATTGTCTGTGTCTGAGGCCAGTAGCTCTGAAACATCCTCCTGCTCTGCTTCAGCAGGCCCTGGCATGTCCACTGCTTCAGTCTTGAGTCAGAGTCCATTTCCAAGCAGGGCGTGACAGTATGGACTTTTCCAGATGATCCTTGCAGCGCAAGGATGGAGCAGGAGAGCTTTGTAGCTGCAGCATGGCAGGGGGTCCATTTTGGATGACACCGTCCCTGCAGCAAAATCATCCGTATCTCTTCCGTTTAGGGTTAGAGCCTGCCACGCCATATTCCACCAGATTTTATTCACAGAGGTTGTTCATGAATAAAATCTGGCTGAATATGGTGCAGCAGGCTCCAATGCTAAATGGAAGAGACACAGACGATTTCGCCGCAGGGATGGCGTCATCCAAAATGGACCCCCTATGGCGCTGCAGCTACAAAGCTCTTCCACTCGATCCTTGAGCTGCAAGGATCATCTGAAAATGTCCTATGTCAGCTTGCTGGTGGAAACTGACATGCATTTGCATGCAAACTTTCAGATACCCACATGTCTTCTTCATAATGGCTAATCCCCTCTCAGACTGTTCATTTCCATTCATACATGAAAGAAGTTGCTGATGCTTTTTGAAGGGTGGGGGCAGGGAGGAAATAGAAACTTCCAGCAGCCACAGAAGTAAGTTGCTGATGTTCTGCTGCTACAAAATCCCAGTCCCTGTGCCCTTTTAATAATCAACTCTATTTTATTTCAGTGAGCATAGACTTCCTCATTTAAATGTAATATCAATTGACGGCCTGGGGAGTGCTTTTGTATGAAGCTAGTTTCCAGCTCCACAGCAGGACATTTGTGATGTTCACTAAAGCTAATGTTTAACTATAACAAAATGTCCAGGTGACTCCAACTGCTGCAGTCAGATAAATTTTTAATAGCAACCTTTGGTAAATTAAATTGCATTATTAAAGAGAATAGATAAACTTGGCTAGTTTCTTTAAGGAACAAAGATATAAGTTCATTTGTGTTTGGTAAGGAAAGGTAATCAAATTCATTCAGATTTAAGCTGAAAGTGTGTTTTTGAGACTCATCTCAAAAGCAAATACTAGATTAAGCATCACTAAGATGAATAAGTGCAAGAGTCCAGAATTCAGTTGTGCATTTCATTGTCTATTCAGCTGTGTGATGCTGCCATTCAACACAAGGGTTGCTCAGCTAGGGCAATATAACTCACATGGATGGTACATCTCGATCTTTCCAATTTCCAGTGGGTGCCGAGAACAATAAAACCATTTTCCATCCCAGAGCTTCAGGACACTTAGGGATTTTCCCCCCTGCAATGACAGGAAACTGCACAGCTTTCCTAGGAAAAAAAAAACTGCATAGGTTTCACATGGTTTCTTCTCAGAGCAGAGCAGCTTTCCCTGATAACTGCACAACTTTTGACATGGAAAGGAAACTGCACCACATTCAAACTGGCAAAGGCTGCAACTGTAGTCATCCTGAATTTCTTTCCTTCCTGGTAACATTCAGGTTGCACAATATTCAGAAGCTGCAGCCATGACATTGAACCCTTGCCTACATGGTCTGCATAAGAATATCATTTACAATTTAGTTTTGTGTTTGGCACACTTTTCCCAATTATGTGGTGGAAAACAATGTAGTAGTTTTTCTTTTCTCAGATACAAGCTGTCCAGTTTTCTGTGCATAGTGAAAAGACTGCAAGCATAGATTTTGACTGCAAAGCTGCGCAGTTTTTCAAACTCTTGAAAGCTGTGCCATGTTGTGCCAGGAACAAAACAAAATGAAACAAATGTTCCTGCAAAGTTGTGGGAACTTTAGAAGTGCCATTTTTCTTCCTGTACAAATTTCTCGAGGGGCTATGAACTCCAAATTTAACCTCAGTTGGGAAACTGGCAAATTCCTACTCCATCTCTAGTGACTCACATATGGAGATCTGTGCTACACAGCCCTAATATAAGAAGTCAGTCTTATATGAATAAATAAGTGATAATCACTGCTTGAGAAGGTCAGAAGGGCCCTACTTTTAAATTAAAATGTAATCTTTGCAAAAGGTTGCATTGAGGTAATATTGGCAAAAGGTAATATTTACAGGAATATTTGCAAAAGGTGACAGCTTGTAAATAACTTGTGATCTTGATGAAGGGCTAATGCAAGCATGTCTTTATTTGAAAAGAGAGAAACTACTGTGTGTGTGTGTGTGTGTGTGTATTTCCTTGAAGCAGGTTTCTTGTAAGTGGAGAATGAAGATTGCTTTCTTTCATGGCTTAAGCCTTGTAAACCTTGTTGTATAACAGAGGCAAATTCAGGAAAGCTATTGGCATCTCTGCCCTTTTCACTGGACAGAGGCAACTGTGTGCACAGCCTTCTTAATTCTTTGCAACTCTCCAATTATTTATTTCCTTGGGGTCTAAGCTAAATTCTACAGCATCAATATGTACAGAGCCTATCATGGTTTCATAAAGTGATGTTTTATGCAAAAGATCCCCTTTATGGTGAATAGTTATTGGCTTTTGCTCTTAAACTGTGCATCCCAAATACTTCTAACATCTGGTTCATCCCAATTTTTTCCTTCTTTTTTAACCCATGGATTTTTCATCTGTTATGCTTTTCATGAGATATTGTTCAACTATGACACGCTGGGAAGAATAAACCAGAGGCTGCAAATCAAGAGTGTTTTCATGTGCCTTACATATTTAAGAGTTGAATTGCTATTCTTTTGGTGTCAAGTTCCCACCATCTAGTTTCAGAGGAACAAACCCCAGAAGTTGGAGCTGCCAAGTAGTGGTGAGACGTTAATTCTCCATTTTATAATAATAATAATAATAATAATAAAATTTTATTTCTATCCCGCCCCTCTGCAACGCAATCGGGGCGGCTTACAATATAAAAACTCCATAGTCCCAGTACCCTAGCCCACCCCCCCCTTAAAACAATATTAAACTATAAAAGATTAAAAACATACAGTAAATTAAAAATATATAAATTAGAAAATATTAAAACATACAATAGGTTTAAAAAAAAAATGATTACAGCTCAGGGAGGACAGCTGAGTCTTGGGCCAGGATAGTTATTCAGGAAAGGCCTGCCGGAAAAGATCCGTCTTGACAGCTTTTTTAAAGCCGTCTAAGGTGTTAATAAAATTTTTAACATACAAGGGTAAGAATCAAGACAAGAGCTACTGTCAAGTCTGCCTGAATCAATCCTGGCATTGCTTGCCCAGTGTCTTTAAAGTGTCCTCCTTGTAAATGTTTGAATTACATGCTTTTTTTTAAAAAAAAAAAAAGATTGTCTCATGCATATGGATTCTAATAAAAAGATTGTTATCACAAATGGCTCTGCTTTCTTGTACAATAATACATTTAATGGAGCATGTTAATGTCATTACAAAGCAGACTTGTGAACAGGGTAGAGGATGGTCATTCATTATCTAAATGGCAACAATCAGCAGTGTTTAGCAATCAGATTTCAATTCATCGACACAATCTGTTGCAGGGGGGGTGCATTTTGTATTTATGGGGAACAATTTGTAAGGCCCACAGTGGGGAGCATAATTGAACCCAGGTCTGGAATGTATGTTCACCAGGCTCTAAGGAGCTATCCAGGGTGATGAAACCTCACATCAAAATGGGTCTGGCACAATGGATAACTCCTTGAACATTCAGAGAGAATTCATTGCCCTAACAACACCAAAGCCCCCAGTTGTTACTGCCCTCACCATCCTACTATCAAGAAAATTGAATGAAAAGGAAGCAATGAATGCTTGGGAGGCTGGTGGGGCCAATCATAAGATCATAGAGTTGGAAGAGACCACAATGGCCATCTAGTCCAACCCCCTGCCCTGCAGGAATACCTAATCAAAGCACTCCCGACAGATGACCATCCAGCCTCTGTTGAAAAACCTCCAAAGAAGGAGATTCCACCATACTCTGAGGCAGAGAGTTCCACCCTCCAAGTTGCCTGTTGACTTATGGGGACCCCATGAATTCCACAAGGTTTTTATAGGAAGACTCAGAGATGGTTTTACCAGTTCCTTCCTCTGAAATATAACTTACAGCACCTGTTATTCATTGGTGGTCTCTCATCCAAGAGCTGACCCTCTTTAGCTTCCAAGATCAGATGAGATCCGGTGCTGTGTGTGTGTGTGTGTGTGTGCCTTCAAGTTGCCTGGTCACTTAAGAGGTTGGTGTAGGTTGGGAAAGACAGAATGGGTAAGGATCCTTTTATTAATGCTTTATTAATAACCGGTGCTGTCTACAGGGGCCATAAAGACAATTGCTGCAACAGGTTTACTGACGGCCAGTCTGCTTCTATTGACAATCCAAAGTGCTAGTTATGACTGATAAATCCTCAGGTCCAGGATATTTGATGGACTATATCTCCCTGTATGAGGCTGCCTGAGCTTGAAGATCTTTGGGAGATGGCCTTCAAAATAATTTGAATGATGCCGGTGAACGACAGTTGCTGGTGACTTGAATAATGCTGGTGAATGAACGTTGGTGAATGACAATCGGTATAGTTAAACAGTTAGAGAGTTGTGGTGAATGAGTGAGGATTAGGATTGAGAGAGGGGTTGTCTAGATAAGAAGGTATAACACACCGTATTGGTGTGCATTAACACAAATTTGTAGCAGCTCCCATTTGTCGCCATGGTCCTTTTGGCAAAATTGATTGTATACAAAGCTATCTGTGTTGGAAGTGCACAAGTAGTCACCACTGTGAATCAAGACAGCGGCCGAGAGTAAATTACTTGTATTATTATTCTCCACATGTTTTTGCCACTGCACAGTATTTTTTTTTTAACTGTCAGTCCAAGGTGCACAAGTGTGACCTTCCACTGAAAAAAGCTCTTTTGTTTGTCTCAGAGCAGCAAAAATGTGCATACTCAATAACACAAAACTCAAAAATGGGGCTTCCAGCCGTATATTCTCATCTCATTCTATGAGGAATATTTTCATAATCTAGACAACTCCAGAGTCAGTTAGTCACCTTGAGGAATTAACAAGTGGTATTTAATGATTTGCTAGGAGAAGAATACATGAAAGTGTGTACTATGTGTTTTAAATGTATTAATAATTAAACCTTTTCGTTACATTCAACTTCTGTTAATAAAAAGTGGTGGTGTTCAATGGTTTTAAAGTTGCATAATAACTCACAAAAAAACCTTGAGGACATATAGGAGGTCCTTACAGTTGGTGGCCACAGTGGTGGGACCAAAGGAAGTCCTTATGTGGGCAGCAGGGGTGGGAATAAGGCAAGGCCCTTACTCTTGGAGATCGCAGTGAGATCTGTGAAAGTCTTTACATCTGGTGGCAGTGGAGATTTAGGCAAAATCTCCCACCTGGTGGCTTTTAATGTTGCATTATTTTTATGGTTTGTATATAGCCTTTTAAAAATGTATTGTAATGTTTTTTAACATAATAAATGGCTTAACTGCTTTTATTTTTTTAAAAAAACTTTTCCATTTATGCTTTCATTGAACTGTTTATATAGCTTTAATCTGTAGTGTTTTTAAAATACATTGTAAGAATGGATGGACATAAATGACATTGTTATTGTTGTTGACAATGATGATATTTGATTGTGATCCTAAAGTACGCTTCAAACTCATCTCTCTTATGGTTGTATAAGCTCTAAATGTTAATTTCTAATTCTATCTTGAAGGAAGTATTTGGATTTTGTACCTGCCATGAATGGGTTTCTGTCATGCTTCTGGGAGTGAAGGTCATCTTCTGTAGGACAGTTTTGATTTCCTCAGGAGAGCTGTTCTCTGGTGTCATTCCTGAGACAAACATTTTAATGTGAGAAGGATTTATACCCCAAGTCAGACAGATATTCCAAGCTATTTCCATGATTTGTGGCATGCCTTCCTCTGGTTCAGGAACCCAGCAGAGCAAAATTATCTGTGCAGGAGCGTCCTTGTAGTACCAGCCAAATGCAAGCAAGTTATCAGTGTGTTCTCTGCTTATCAAGAAATGCAATTCAGATGTCTACAAGCAGGCAGGCAGACACAGAGGTTGACATATACTTCCTTTCTCTGAGGCAATAGGTCAACGTTAGTGAGAAAGACACTTCAGAAAAGGCCAAGAAAGGTGTTTGTTTGGTGGTCACCCTTTTGCTGCAGAAACCAAGATTAAGAAAAGAAAGAAAAAGGAAGGGCTAAGAATTGACAGCTGCTACACCTGTCATTTTAATCTGGATTTTTTTTTAAAAAATGTGGTGTCCTTTTGGCAGAGCTATGTCCATTCTTGTTTGTTAACAATGGCGGCTCCAAATGCTTTCAGAGAATAAAGACAGGAATGATGCAAATAACCTTGAGATGTGAAATGTGTCTGCTTATATTGTAAGACCATTGCCAGGATTCCAGGTTTGGGGCTTATTTGTATTTCATTTGATTAGTGTGCAAAGTGTGTGTGTGTGTGTGTGTGCATGTCTGTGTCCTTGAGTGTCTTCCTTTTGTGCTTTAGAGCTGTTCAGCAGTGGAATGCACTGTCTCAGAGTGTGGTGGAGTCTCCTTCTTTGGAGGTTTTTAAACAGAGGCTGGATGGTCATCTGTCAGGAGGGCTTTGATTGTGTATTCCTGCATGGCAGGGGGTTGGACTAGATGGTCTTTGTGGTCGCTTCCAACTCTATGATTCTATGATTCTTGCACTTGTGACAAACATTGACAAAATCAGGTAATTACAATATCAGTAGTCCAAATATTGATGGTGTACCAGCGATGGATCACCTTGCCTAATACCTATGTGTATAGTCTAACTATCTGTAGGTGTATCTATATGGAGGGCATCTTCACATGTATGTGAAGACTTCTACATGAACGAGGACCCTGATCAATGGGTATTCCTGCTCAAACAGATGACTTCATGTATGCAAGCCTTCTTCCTACAGATACATTGACTAATAGGGATGGGCTACATCATCTTCATGGCATCAGTCTAACCATCTAACAATAGGATTCAGGCCTTTGATTTCTAAGGAGGCAAGCCAAGTCTTTTGTAGATCCATTCTCTTGCGTAAAGGGGGAATCCCATTATGGGGGAGCTGGGATTATGGAAAATGTGGGAGAAGAAGGCTCACTTGATTTGTTTGTCAAGTTGTTCTCCACCATTGTTCAGAGGTCACAGTGCATTGGGAAATGTGAAAACCAGCTTGTTCATAAACTCTCTTGTACCTGTTTTCAACTTTTTCATCCTAATTTATGCTGGTAATGGGGCATTCAGAGCTGCACCCATGGGCCTTTCAAGGATTGACTCCCCTGGGGAAAGTAAGCCCTGAAAGTGTGCTATAAATGGGCAAGAGTGATGGAACATTAGAAGCAAAGCCAGGCAGGGACCAGATCTATAATATCTAATTTGCCAGATAAAATATGAGAGCAGTGGTGAAATATGAGTCTAGAGAATAACTCCTTTTGATCTCGGAAAGGTGGCATGTATAATGCTATGAAAATAAATGATGTAAAACACACACTCTTGTGTAGGAAATAATTTATGGCTCTGGGACTTTGCTGATAGAAGGGGAGCCCTGATGCAAGCCTATAACCTCGCTAAACAAGTAGTTAGGCTTAATCATAACTAGATGAGAATTGCACATGTTTCATTCATGAAGCAGCTCCTATGCGATTGAGGGCATTTTGTTGGTTTTGCACATTGAGACATTGATCTGATGATGGAAAATTACTAGAAGCTGTAGTTTTACAGTGGGCAGAATCTGGATTCCTTATCTGGTGCATAAAATAGATACATAGAGAGAGGAGTTTCCCCCTTGGATAATAGACATTGGCTTGGATAATATGAGATGTTGGAGTTTTTAAAAGACTGTCTCAATGGCGAAGACAGCTTTTAAGACCCCATAACCTTGACCTAGCAAATGGGGATGAAGCTGTGGCAGACCCATAATTAAGAGAATAGGAGGAAAGAGGCTTTTAATTGTCCCAAGCTTCTTCTTCCTTGTTGTTATTGGTATTGTTCTTAATTGCCACCAAGTTGACTTTGATTTCAGGTGACCCTATGGACCAGAGAGCTCCAAGTCACCCTGATGTCAACAGCCCTGCTTAGGTTTTGCAAGCTCAGGGCAGCCATGGCTTCCTTGATTGAGTCCTTGATTGTCCTGGAGCTGGTGTAGATGGTGAAAAAAACTCCTCATGGAATTCCTGGGGAATTACATCTGTCTTAATGAGTTCCTGCACTGAATTGCAATGTTCAGAAGGAGGGCCCCCCAAAACCATAAAAACTACACCAGAAAGACTGGGGGTCTTTTCCGTAGCTTTTAAAAAACTGCAGGGGAAATGCACACTCATTAGGACAACCAAATTTCACCACTGTACATTCCAAAAGTGGATAGCTGATTGTTTGGGTGGGGTGTGTATGGAGGGGGTTGAGCTTGCTAACAAGGCAGTGCCGTCAACCGCTATGTTGGATTTTCACTGTAGTGATTGTGCACTGAGGCAATGAAACAGCTTTTCTTCTCTTTTCTTTTTTGTTTATTTAAGCAGAAAATCACTCTTCTGTACCTTGGATTCACTTTCTTTTTTAAAAAAAGCTGTTTGGTGGAGGCAACCTGGGGAGAATAAAACCATGGACCACCTTTGAGACTGAGAGAAAGCAGTTTGTAGCATAAGATTTACAGGCCAATGCTGGTTAGATGCCAGTTTGTTGGCTAAACGAGTTACAAATATTTGCATCATGAAAGGAATATGAGCAATAGTAGCTGATTGCATCTCTAACTCTAGATAAGATAGAAATGCAGCACAGTTAATTAACAGGAATTATGCAGTGACACACAGTTCAATTTCTTTCGTTAGTTATACAGTGATTTTCTGAATGCCATACGGTTCCTCTCCCTTAAGTGCAATTTTCATATGTGTAGATAAGACATGTAAAGCTATCACTTTAATCAACATCTATTCATTCATGTCTTTGGAGAAAGAAAAAAATATATCCATGAAGTCTCAAGATGTCAGGACTGTGTGGACAGTTGTCACAAAATTAGCAAGCGGGTGGGGTGATCATAAATGAGAGATTGTGCTAGTCTATGACCATAATAAAGATTCTATTCTATTGACATAAATGAGAGATGCACAAAACACTGGCAGTGATAAAAAGAGGCCAAGGCATGCAAATATTTTGAATAGAAAATATTATCAAATTTGGGCTACCTTCTCCCCAGTTTTGTTTCTTTTATGATTGCTACATGATAAGGGCTGGCATGTAGTATTGCAGTTATTGATTCATAACCTAGAATTATGGGTCCATAACTGCCCTGTGTAGTCTTACTGTGAGACTACATAAATGCTCCCCAAGCCCACCTTAATAGTCAGCAGCCAGATTGATTCAAGGGAGACTTTCACATGGGGCCAAAATGCCCCGTTACTGCCCCGCCACCTCCTCTCCTGTTACTGCCATGGAATAACGTAAATCTTTCACACACTTACCTTAATTCCGTGGCAGGAATGGAGTCCCCCTTCCTTCGCTGGCCAGCTGTAAATGCAGCCATTGTAAGGCTGCTTTTACAACCTGCTGTCTGAAACGTTATCATGCTATCGCGTGATAACAGCCGGGCGGTAAATTTAAAAAATAAAGCTTCCCCAAACATAAAATCAGTTCACCAAGCACAAAAACACACTTTAAATCACACAATCAAAACAGGGAGGGTAAAATAAAGGGTGCCACTTACCTGGATGTTCAGATCATACCAGGAAGTGCTCGGAATGGACCTCGCCTCAATGGCTGTCATTTCGGAACAGGAATGGGGCTCCTGTTCGCACACCCATGATTGTGTGATAGCGACAGAACAGGAGGTCTATTCACGATGAAAAATCATGATTAGATTGTTCCGGAACAGTCACAGGAGGAGGATGGATGCAGGACAGAACAGGATCAATGTCATCTGAAAGGGAAAACCCTTCCCGACCCTGTTCTGTTCCTGCCACGGGATATATAGCCCGTGTGAAAATCTCCAAGATCTTTTCAAGTTCTGATCGAGGCACAAAGGAGGGGATGCTTTCAACTCCTTCCCACCAGTAAGTGAGACTGAGGCGATCAGAAACAGGACCCCCATCACATTTCCCTGTTGCATCTTTTGAAGGGGAAAGCTCAGAGGATAGAAACCCAAGAACATTGACACTTTGGAGACCTGATCCATCTCTTGCCATCATGGTTAAATGAGACTTCCATGAACACAGGCAGGAAACCTCTGAACATCAGGAGCTGTGGATATACAAGAGGAGAAGACCATCAGCTTCATTCTCTCCAAGTGAGCTGCCAGAGGCATCTTTCAAATCATGAGGATTAACATGCCAAAAATATCAGTTTTTTTAATAAAAATGTAGGTGGTTAGCACTTATGAATGCATTGAAAAGGCTTAAGAATACAACTTCACAGTGACCCTAAAGGCTCCATGTTTCTGCTTCAGAAGGCTATTAAGTTGCTTTAAGTCCCAGGTATTAGGCACACTGAGCGTGTCCACCACGCTGAGAATATCAATCACCATTTTGGATTACAGGAGGCTTGCACAATGAATGACTCATCCTGGATATTATAAGAAGAAATGGGGTGGTGGGGTGAAATCTCAGCAGAGACTGTGTATATTTTTACCCCTTTTTCTAGCCTATGAATTTATATCCAGCTGAAGTTCTGTAGGAAGGAGAAGAGTATGGCTCTCCAGTGCAGTGGTGGCACTAGGGGTGTGTGGAAAGGATGGACTGCATCAGGTGACAGCTTGGAAGAGCAGGGTGATATTGGTAACTCCACAGCTCCAGTGGGTGACTGGAGATCTGGGAAGGTGATTCTAGATCCCTTCTCCTGGCTGCTTGGGTTTCTGCTACTCCTCCTCTCAAGCCAGTAAATGGCCCCAGCAGTGCCTTCTGGGCACATGGAAGGGGTTGGAGATTGCAGAAAGGAGTAGTGAATTCTTCCTTCATAGTGTCTGAAAAAAGCACATATATGCATAGAACCTGGGGCGAGCCATGTAGAGGCAACCAACAGGATTCTGGCCCATACATCCATAGGAAATAATGCATACAAATTCTACTAGGTTACCCAGGACCCTTGGACCTCTTTTGAGAAGAAGAAGGATCATAGTTGTGGGATGAATCCCACCTTCTCAAGGAAACCATTTTTCCTTATCCAAAATGTATGGAAATTGGTGGGTAGTTTGCATGCAGAAAGTCACTTTTCAGCATACAACTCCCAGAATCCATTGATCACACTGGTTTGACAATTCTGAGAGTCATAGTCCCCAAAACATAAGACAGAAACCTGTTAGTGTCAAGTACATGTGTAAAAACCCTTGCACATGGGATTTCACTTTTATTGGTGCCATGTGCAATGGGCATATGCATTTTATGGTTGCATAACCATTAATAATTCCATATGGACCTAAATCCTATTGTTAGTCCTGAATGAAGTATGGCCATTCTCATGCACCATTCAACAACTTGATATGATACATCTACTTCAACAGGATTTTATCCACGCAAGTGCATGGATGAGGTGTAACTGTTGAGCAGTGCCTTTAATATACCACTTGGTTCACAAAAAAACAACTACTGTGCATTTCGTATTGTTCAATGGGACAAGAAGCAGACACAAGAGCAGATATACAAACAGTTATACAATGTGGATATTCAGCAGAAAGTTGGGATACGGTAACCATTAAGTAACTATGACTTTGTCTATATGAGCCAGAATACCCTGCCTTCTGGCCAAAGTATTCTGCCCCAAAAGCTGACCCAGAACCCACCATTACTGTGATAAAATGGGCAGATGTTTTCATGCCTGTATTTGCAGGAGCCTCTGCTGCTGTTGTACATCTCACTCTCTAAAGCCAGGAAGGAGGCCTTCAGTGTGTGATCAAGGTTGGTCACATGCAGGGGGCCTTAATCACATGCTACTGGCTTCCTTCCTAGCTTCAGAGAAACACCACTGGCAGTGGGGGCTGGAAATGCAGCCCAATGTGCAGCTACGGACTCCCGTATTCCCATGCTAAACCTATCTGTGTTTACCTGCATGATGCAGTTTTTTCCAGGTGTTTTTGTCAAATGTTTTAAAAGGGTTGACCTTGGCTTTTTACCCAGCTTCACCTTGGACATCATCAGGACAGTCTGGAGGCAAATTGGGGCAAGAATAATAGAATCACAAAGACCACAAGGGCAATCTAGTCCAACCTCCTGCCATGCAGGAATACCCAATCAAAGCACGCCCAACGGAGGGCCATCCAGCCTCTGTTTTAAACTTCCAAAGAAGGAGAATCCATCACACTCCCAGGCAGTGCGTTCCACTCCCAAACAGCTCTTACTGTCAGGAAATTCTTCCTAATGTTTAGATGGAATTGCTTTTGGACTGCAGGGCTCAGACATGTGGAAAGTAGGGGGAAAATTTCCAACTAGACAAGCCCTATGAGTGTCAATTTATACTATGTAAATAGGCCATAAGCTTTTCAATTTCTAGTAGTAGACTGCAAGAAAGGTAAACACTGCTTCTCCTCCTGCCCAAATGCATTTTTTTTATGACACCAAGACAGATGAGGAGTGGTGGAAAAGGACAGGGGCTTACAAAACCTTGATTAGCTTTGACTTCAATTAAAGCCATACTGTAAATGGAAAATATTTCATGACAGATCACCAGGGGGAAAAAAAGAGCATTGGGAAGAAGAAGAAAATGTAAAATGGAAGAAGCACAGCAAAGAGATCAGCTCTAATAGAGTTTGACTCTAAGCTGATATTAAACTTTATCTCCTTAATGACAATTAGAGGCAGAGACTGTAAGGCTAACTTTCTGACTTAAGCTGGGAATAAATGTTGGCAGTTTAAAGGCATCCCCTTTACTCAAATGAATGGATGAAGGAGACAGAGATTTCGGGGTTGTAAAAAATAATGCTTCCTTTAGACCAATGGATCTTAACCTTTTCTTTACCAGGGACCTCCTTTAAATATCTTTTGTTGCTGCAGACCCCAAGACTTAACTCAAGATTTAAAACAACAACAACAACAACTATACAATTACACCATCCATTAACCTTTCCCTCAGAGGCACTGGACAAGGAGGGAAGACTTTTCTCCTGCTTTTTCCTACAAATTTGTGGCTGGAGCAGATTGAATGGCAATGTGCAGGCCAAGCCAGCCAGCCTTTGCCTTGGCTTGTGTCATATGGGCTGAGGAGCATTCAAGTATTCATGGACCCCCTGTGAGGACATTGCGGGCCCCTGGGGGTCCATGGAACAAAGGTTAAGAACCATTGCTTTATACACATCAGGACATGCCTGACCTCTTGCAAATCTCACCACTCCTTCTTCAATTATGCCTCCTAAACTAAGGGTGGGCAAAGTGCAACTCTTGAACCACATGTAGCCCCTGTGACTCTTTCTGAGGCATGAAAAACACCATCTTCCACATGCATATGTCGCCTAGGGATGTAATTCTTCACTACTTGTCTTCTTGAAGGAAGCAATGAGTAATTACAGCCATTTCCTTCTCTCTGCAAGAAAGCCTTGAAAAGATTCACCTTTTACAAAGACTATTTGCAGTTGCTGACAGACCCAGGGAAAAAAGAGACCAGACACAAGTAGGTAGGTTGAAAAGGGCTACTTTTATTTAAATTGTCTCCTATTTCTGTTGATCTGGGGAACTGCAATGAAGTGGGGGAGGTAACCTGATGTGGGAGCAGCTGGGGCAGGCCGTCTCTCCCTAGACCTTCTCTCCAGCTTCCGCTGGGTGAAACGCCCAAGCCCCGGAAATAACCCAGAAGTTGGGTTACTCCCCAGTATGCCCACATCTGGAAGGGCAACCGGAAAGTCCCTCCTCCAAGTCACACACCATGAGATTAGGATTTATCCCCCAGGCCAACCTCAAGCTAAGTCCCTTTCCCTACCTCTCTGGTCGCAGGACATAGGAGATTATCAGATGCAGGGGAATGCACCAAAAAATTGTGTTTCCAACCACATCACAAGATTGCTAAAAGAACAGAAAGGGTGACCTTACCAGATGCCCGCATCCTTCTGCTATTCTGGGGGCATAGCCCTGCCATGGACAAGTCTTTCCCTTTGTATTGACGGGGAGAAGCTGCAAATCAAAAGGGAGACCTTACTGATGCCTACGCTATGTCCCCGGAATGCTGTAGGACAACATTGTCTGATAATCTTTCCCCTTCCTGTTCTTGGAAGGGCAAAATATTGCTCCAACACACAGTTGAAATATTTTTTTTAAAAAAAGTTTGGCAGCGGCAGATTACAGTAGGTGAAAATGCAAGTAATTCACTTGGGTTTGCCATTTTGACTGGCAAACGTGCAAAGCTTTTGGGGGCCAAAAAACCATTAAGACAAATCACAGCTGCTGCACTTTGCCATTAATGTAGAACAATCTAGTGGGGGGGGGGGTTTGCTTCATGTAAATAGTCCCCAGGACTTTTCTCATTGGTATTTCTTGAGAATCTTGTTTTTAAGTCCCATTATTATTATTATTATTATTATTATTGCAAATATTCTTCCCATCCCTAATGTCACCAAGAGGGTGTGTCTCTGTGCACAAAAGGCACAGAGAAATATTCCGCCCAACTCTTGAAGCTTGCAATGTGCAACCCTTTCTTTCAGAGCAACTGGACCCATCTTCATAATGGGGATCTCACTTCAGGAAAAACAGCCAAATGCAGTTCTGCTATCTGCCATTGTGCAGAATGTCAATGGTTTAATCAGAACCAGGCTGGTAGCTTATTAAACCCCACACTGGCAGATGATATATTGTAATGCAGATTCTTGTGATGCTCAACAATGTACTACTACCGGTGGGGGCCATCCATTTCAGCCATTGCTATGCAAATCATAGCAATTTGGAGCCAATTTCCATTGCAGAGTCTAATTTCTCATTGAGAACCAAATAATTTACAGCAACAGGCTGATTAGGGAAAGCATGTGCACCCTATACCTTAATAAGCCTGTGGAAATCTTACCCATGCCGCTATACTGATGACAGGCTTTTTCTTTCTTTCTTTAATTGAATCAAACATAGGGAAGTTATGTAAATGTGATTCCTCATTTTCCTTCCAGTTGTGCTCTATATATGTTGAAATAGTTCGGGTCTACAGAATGGGAATATGTTGGAAGCCAAGTCGGCAAGTCCATGGACACTCACTCACCCAGGAGTAAACCCCACTCATCTTTGGTGCAAACCCCACACCTTCCTCCCCATTAATCATGCAAAGCTTTGTGTCTCAGGGTATTTATTTATTTATTGTATTTATACCCCACTCTTCAGCCATCTTCATAATTTATTTTTAGAGGGTATGTGGTGATGGCATTGCTATTATTCAGGTATCATTAGGGCTTGTCTACACCGGCCAGAATACTCCATGTTCTGGCTGAAGTATTCCAGCCCTGGGCCCGTGGCATTTCCTTGCCATTACCTGCCTTTCCATTGTAGCAATGGAAGGGTGTCCTTACACCTGTGGTCCACTCACAAACTGGAACTCCTGTTCCCTACACCGATCACATCTTCTGAGGCCAGGAATGAGGCACCTTACTGTGGTCATATGGTTAGGTGCCTTGAGGTGACCACAGCAGATGCAATGTGCATGACCTGGCTGAGCACTATTGTGGTAATGAAACCCACTGTTTTCTCCAGAAAAAAACACAGCAAATGGTGAAGCTTATATTGACTCATGTGCAATGGGGAATGGACAGTGGCTGTTTCTCTTACCCTTGCAAATTAAGTGGTATGAGGAAGGCATTCACAAACAATTCTGCAACATCCAGGGATGCATGCAGCAGCATGGGAAATGGTTACATTTGTGGCACTCAGCTTGCACAATCACGAACTAACTATGTCCATTGCACAAGGGTCCAGAAAACACAGCCACATGCGTAAAAGAATGCACATTCATGTATGTTGGCCTTAGTTTCTCTACCAAATATCCCTCCCAATGTTTAATAGGAATAAATCCCAGAAAATGATCTTAGTATATAGGGATAGCTGGAATATATGAGTCCATAAATCTCTTTGAGAGTCTAAACATTAAGCTAACTACACAGGATATAAATATTAAATACTTCTGCTATACCCAAATATAATAAATCTCTGGGTGGATATGTCTGTGTAAATAAGCAAGGCAGAGGTGGTTAGGTTCTGGGGGCCAAGGCTAGGGGAGTTTCTAGCAGGATGATGCTAAGATCTATACCTGTGACCCACTATGGATTGTCCCACAAACCCCCAAACTGGAATTGCCTAGAAGTCTATTTCCTCTTGTAAAGCCCTCTTTTGGGTTTCCACATTGGGAAAACAAGGCACGGGGGCCTTTATCTATTCTCAAAGGAGTCTGGCCAGTCCTGTAGACTTCTAGCATCATCAATTCTTATTTTTCAGACAAATAGGTTTTCAGTAGGAGAAGGCATCAGAGGGTACGTGGGGCTTGTAAAACATGGCACATCTTGGGTCACCTATAGATTCTCACCTCAATCATAAGCTAAGAAGAAACATGCATTTTCCATTTCCCCCCCTTTAGCCTGGGGGAGTTTTCTATTCCAAATAGAACTCAAGAGTTATTGCTGATTGGGCCATTTATCCTCCGGGTTCTCCTTTGCATAAAATATTTTCTTGCTTGCTTGGATCGTGTTGTTTGTTTTCAGCTTACAGCCTTTAAATATGGCCATGGTGGTTTTCTTTCTTTCCCTTTTTGTAAAAAAAGAAACTGCATAAGGTGTAGCCATTTACTTCCTGTGTGAGTTGCTGTGATAAGAATTTATTACAGGGCCTCGGGGAAATGTTGTAACATCTATTAAAAAAAAGTTACCATTAATTTCATGGAATTAGAACATCGATTTAATTTGGCCTCCTTTAATTGATGTTAGGTAGCTTGGGAACTGATGTCCTCACTTTGCAAATGCACTTAATCACTTCTTGCTGCAACACACACACACACACACTGAGCATTATACACCCAGTTTGCCCACCCAACCCATGTACACGATCATCCCTAACAGTTCTTAGGTGAAGGCTCTAAGCCGATGGTTTTACTCTGCCAACTCTTCTTCTAAAGAAGAGTAGCAGTGGTAAAAATTACAGCGGGACCTTGGTATCCATGGGTTTGGTATCCATGGATTCGAGCATCCATGGATCATTGTGCCGCAGATCTAAAATGGCAATGCCCATATGTAAAATGGCAGTGCCCAAACCTAAAATGGCAGCGCTTGGAAAACTCTGAATAGAGGATTCTGCTTGGAACTAACCAACAGGATTCCAGCCATACAGTTGTCCATTCTTGGAAGGTACGTAATGATTCCTTGTGCTTTCAGTGCCACACAGTGTACCATGGTAGTTTTGCACAAACATCTACTGTGCAATTGTCATGGTCAGAAACACATGCACTTGCACAATGTCAGCATTTATCATAAGGGTGGGGCAGTACAGCTAGCATGTAAAAACATCAATGGATATCTACACCATGTGAGTGCAATGTAGGATCTCTGCAGAATGTGGTGTGGAACCTCTCTGCTAGAGGGGGGATCTGTGGCATACTACCTTGAACTAGAGCTTTCTAAGTGAGAATTCTAATGTTATCCGAATTGTGTGGGGCCCATGAGGATTCCACTAGTGTCCAAACTGTAATATGTGATTTTTTATTAGCTTAATATAGCAGCAAGAGGCCAGGGAACAGCAGGCTCTCTCTCTCTCTCTCTCATGTGTGTGTGTAGGGTGGTTTTTGCTTAGAATGGGCTTCAGAGAAAGTTTTCTATTTGAACATCACTTGCACAGCTGTTATCTATCTCAGCACCATTGTAAACCAAAGGGTCATGCCTGGTGGGAGGTGCAGGTTTTCTGGGGCACCTCAAACAAGCCAAGCATGCCTTTGAAACCTTGCAGTGTTTTTTTTATTATTATTATTATTTTTTTTTTTGCAGGAAAAAGCTTAGCCATTATAGTTGCCATTTCTTGTGCTGAGAAATGAAGCAAGGAAAACAACGGCCGCAGATCTTGCAATGAAATGACACCAGAAAGGGTAGCGTGTGGAGGAAATCACCATGCTTCCAGTTGCTAGTTATATCTCATGATGGCAGTCTTTGTTTTTGATGAATGCTGAACTCTAGCAAAGCACACGGTGATGGAACAGCTCTGAAAATAATACTGTTGTGAATTTGGCTCCCTTGCTTGCTTCGGGTGCTGATGTTTTGCCTGAAGTGTCACCTAATAAAAGTCAGAGCAAACAAAAGAAATACAATGTGCTTTAATGTTTCTCTAATTGACAATTCAACTGCAAAGTAGAGTTCCCTAATCATAGAATCATAGAATCATAGAATTGCAGAGTTGGAAGAGACCACGGGGGCCATCCAGTCCAACCCCCCTGCCACGCAGGAAATGTTGATCAAAGCATCCCCGACAGATGGCCATCTCAGCTCTGGTTTCATTGTTGATTGCACCAGCAATGATCAGTTTCCACCCTCTACAGTTTCAAAACCCACGCCCTAATTTTGCCCACTGTCCCATCCCTGCTTTCAAATAGTAGTTATTGTTGTTCTGTGACTTCAAATTGTTTCTAACGTATGGTCAGGTAAACCGACCATCAGGGTTTTCTTGGCAAAAATTGTTCAGAGGAGGTTTGCCATTGCCTTCCACTGAGGCTGAGAGAGTGCAACTTGTCCAAAGTCACCCAGTGAGTTCCCCATGGCTGAGAAAAAATGCAAACCCTGGTGTCGCAGAGTCCTAGGCTGCTGACACTCTGCAGAAATAATACAGTTTTGATGCGCCTTTAACTGCCATGACTATGGAATTCTGGAATTTGTAGTTTTGTGAGATATATAGCTCTGGTGCCACAACAAACTATGGATCCCAGGATTCGATGGGATGGAGCCATGATAGTTAAAGCAGAGTCAAACTGGATTATTTCTGCACTGTGTCCCCAGCCCTAGTCCAACACTCAAACCTCTACATCTCACTTTTTCTCCTTTGTTATGTGTCTTCAAGTCAGCTCTGATGTATGATGACCGTATTTTTGGGTTTCTTGGAAAAATATATTCAGAGGAGTCAAAGTCTTTCATGGCTGGCATCCATAGGTTTTCTGTGTTTTTTTGGGGGGGGGGCTGTGCGGCCAAGTTCTGGAAGAGTTTATTCCTAATGTTTCGCCTGCATCTGTGGTTGGCATCTTCAGATAATGGTTAGGTAGGGGTGTGTGAGGTTTATATACTGTGAGGCCCTGTTGGAGATGATATGTAAATTTGTGTATTTGGATGGCCAGTTCCTGGGGTGGATATGCAAGGAGGATTAGTGTCTGTTTGGCTAATGGTTGGCTAATGGTCCATCGTCTGCTAGAAATTCCCCTGTCCCTGGGTGGAGTTCAGTTGCATGTGTTGAGTTTTGATTTTGATGTTTTTCAGGATTGCTAGACAAACCTTGTGTACTTTTAGGATTTCTTCTATCCTGTTGAAGTCGTCCAGGTGTTTGTAGATTTCAATAGCTTCTCTGTGCATTCTGACATGATAGTTGTTGGCCTAGTCCAGAATTTTGGTGTTTTTAAATAACATTTTGTGTTCATAGGGAACATAGTGGCATTATTACAGGTATTATCGCATGTTGCTGTAATCCCATTTAAAAAACCTACAGAATTATTGCATGACCAGCACTAGCACTGTAAGAACAGGCGTTTACTTCCATGATTTAGCATGGTCAAGATTTTGCCAGTTCTTACAAGAAGACATGAGCACACTTAAAACTCCAAAGGGGAAAAAATGAACAAACAAACTTCTGAATTTACAAAGTAAATGAACACACAAGCACTTAAACCTAAAAGCACACAAAGAAAATGGGACAATTCATAAAAAGAGCATCTTGTGCTTCATTTTCACATTCAAACCTGGAAGATTTCTCAATAGGAACTGGGGGGTGGGGAAGAGGACTGCCCATTCATGCTTTAAAGCTTGCAATTACAGCGGGACATGGTTTTACACATTCTTTAATACTGCAAAAAAAGTGCTATTGAAGATCCATTGACAGCTTGTCCTGTCAGTGAAAAGTGATGCCTTATTTGTGGCTGGAGTGCACATTGACCACACAATCTAGATTTTCAGACAACACTGTTATAGTGTTACTATTCCACTTTATTTGCTCTGGCTGCCTCCTGTTGAATCTTGAGATTTGCAGTTTAGGGAGGGGTATTTACAACTCTCAGCCAGAGAGCTCTTAGGCCTCACTAAACTACAAACCCCAAAATTCCACAGAAGGAAGCCAGAGCAGTTAAAGTGGAATAGTAACACTATAACAGTGTAGTCTGAAAATCCCCAATGACTACAATGTTGTGCTAGAGTGGGAACCATTCGTGCTATTGCTACGCCACAATCATGCAATATGTGCCATGTCTGATAATCTCCTTAGTTAACTAAGTAGCTGATCTAGTAATGCTCATTAACTAAGCTGCCATCGTTATTCTCCTGTGGATTCATATCAGCATTTGCAAAGATTTCATTCTTCAAGCATCAATAGATTCATCAGTCAATAGTAATCATCATCATCATCATCACCATTCGGTAACACATGTTTCCTAATAAACTAATTTCTATGGAAACCTTTAACATCACTTTCAAATAGATCAAATAATTGTTGAAGTAATTATGTCAGGGTAACAGCAGCTTCCCCTGCCCTCAAAGATGATGCTTAAATGGTTTTGTAAAAGAAACAAAATTGCAGAGCAGACCCTGGCACAGAAGTGGGGCAGAGCTGTCGGCTGGAATCTCAGGCAGACAGCCGATCTGTGATCACTTGTGCCAGCCACCTTTATCAAGCTAATCTAAAGAGACTTGGGTGAACATTGGGAGACTTTCTTGGCAAGCCCCCCCTCCCAAGTCTTCAGAAGAGAGAACAGGGTATATTTACGAGGCCATCTTTTATTTTCAAAAGCTAAGATGCAATGAATGAACACTGGATTGTTTAAAACGTTTCCATGTGGCATGCTGTTTCATTTTCCTATGACATTCCGCATATATGCTATATATAAAATATTGGACTGGGGAGATTTTCACACTATACTGTTATAGTGTTACTATTCCACTTTATTTGCTATGACTGCCTCCTCTTGAATCCTGGGATTTGCAGTTTAGGGAGGGGCATTTACAACTCTCAGCCAGAGAGCTCTTAGGCCTCACTAAACTAGAAACCCCAGAATTCCACAACAGGAAGCCAGAGCAGTTAAAGTGGAATAGTAACACTATAACAGTGAAGTGTGAAAATCTCCTGGGTTATATTGGGAACTGGAAATGAGATCATGGCTCTGGCTCCTCCTCCTCCTTTTTCTTCCTTTTTCTTCTCCTTCCTTCCTTCCTCTTCTGGTTCACCCATAATGCATGGTGTGGTCATAGAATCATAGAGCTGGAAGAGACCCCAAGGGCCATCTAGTCTAACCCCCTGCCTTGCAGCAATACACAGTCAAATCATCCCCAACAGATGACCATCCAGCCTCTGTTTAAAAAACCTCCAAAGAAGGAGATTCCACCACACTCCCAGGCAGCAGCGGAATCCACTTCTGAACAGCTCTTACTGTCAGAAAGTTCTTCCTAATGTTGAGGTGGAATCTCTTTTCCTGCAATTTAAATCCATTGCTCCATGTCCTAGTCTCTGGAGCTGTAGAAAACAAGCTTACTCCCTCCCCAGTATGACACCTCTTCAAATATTTAAAAATAGCAATCATGTCCTCTCTTCACCTTCTCTTCTCCAGGCTAAACATACCCAGCTCCCTAAGCCTCTCCTCATAGCGCATTGTTTTCAAACATCCCACCATCTTAGCAAAACCACATGGTTTCACCTCAGTCCCCCATGGGACCAGAACAAAAGAATGACAATGTCATGTGTTAAGACAGCACAGAAGATGGAACCTTCCTGATACCCTCCCACTTTACTTTGGAGTCGCTATGTCTTATAACTATGAGTCTGCAACTAGATTGAAGAAATGCAGTGAAATGCTGTTAGTGAATTGCAACAAGGCACATCCAGCCACTGGTGCGATTGCTGCAATGTGCAAAGAGTTCTTCTGCGGCATGTCAGACACTTCTGATGTGCTCCATCACTTCCTCACCAGTGTACCAATGTGCATCAGGCAGCACCCCAATGTGCATTGTGCACCAGGGTGCCTGGTGTCACAGTGGTTAAATGCCAGTACTGCAGCCACAATGTTGCAAGTTCAATCCCAGAGGGCTGCAAGGTTGACTCAGCCTTCCATCCTTTTGTAGGTTGGTAAAATGAGTACCTGGCTTGTGGTGGCAATTAGCTAACACACATCGGAAACTGCTTATTGACTAATGCACTATAAAGTGGTGTAGATGTGTAAAATGCTGTTGCTTAACAATTTGTAAGCTACTCTTAGAGCCTTTGTGGCTGAAGAGTGGGGGGCATAAATACCTAAAAATAATAATAATAAAAAAAATTGATGCCCATTACACTTTGGGTCCCAGTGCATCAGTGATTCCACCACTGCACAATGGATACCCAGACATTGTAAGATCAGAGCAGCCCCTAGGTGAACATAGCTGTTGAACTACTCAATTCAATTTTGTGCACATCTAAGAGCATTCATGAATACGTAAATACCAACCAGAATGCCGTTCAATATTTCTGCACATCTTATACCACCAGGAAGTTCTTTCTAATGCTTAGGCGAAATGTTTGTACGTGTGGGACATCTCTACTATCGACAGACTTCATAAAAAACACAATGTCTGAAGGGACCTGAACATTCTCCATGTTGTGTTTCATATATCCCTACAAAAGCATCTCAATTCTTCTGCTTCATTCTATTTTCTACACACAGACACACTTTGAAGCACCTTGAATGAAAGGATCCTACATTTCCAACTTCATCCTGTTGAATTATTTTAAATCCTTTTAAAGGATTTTTTTTTTAAAATGGTGGTCGGGGGAGAGCCTCTTATTACAAAGAACCCATGAACAGTTTGGTCTAGTTACAGCTAATCTCAGATCTATCTTTGAAGTGCAGATTGTATTTGTTATAATGTTCATTGCAGGCTGGAGCTCATCTGCATTCCTCAGTCTTGATAGGAGCTGTTCCAGAAGTCAACCCCATTGATAACATCATCCTAGAGCGAAGGACACATTCATTGTGAAAATATGAGCTGTCCTATTTTAGTACTAATGACATCTTTAGAAAGCGGAAGCTATTTTGGGGATCTTTCCACAGCACCTGGAAAGATCCATTTCTTTCTCTGTACCTTTGAATCCTAAAATAGAGCATAACATAGGAGCACATGAATTAGGTCACCTGACAGTGCTATAGTAGAAAGCAAAGAGAGGGAAACCAAGACCACTCTGTTTGCTATGTCAAGATGTGCGATGGGAAAGAAATATTTGAAATTTTTCAAATGATAGTTAAAAAAAAGAAGATTTACTGAGTATCTGGAAGCCCCAATGAAGAGAATCCTAGATGGGTGAGATCAGGTGTCTTGAGATCAGGTGAATAATGCAGGGCATTTTCTGTAGTGAAAACATTTCTGCATACAGAACAAGCTTCTTGTTTTTACAGTTTGAGAATCTTTGTACATTTTATTCTCAAAGGCAAGGAAAAAGAAACACAATTTTGCCACTTTTATCCTGGTTGCAAAAAAAGTCACTGAAAACTGCAAAGTTCTGGGGGCTATTTGCAACTTGGGAATTACTGGGGGTGGGAGCAAAGTGATGGTGGTAGATTGCAAGAATAAAAGCTGAATTTTATGCGTAGAAGCTGCACACACACACACACACAAAATTCACAAAATTTACTAAAATTCTGAATTTTCTGTGCGGAAACAAGCTTGCTTTTCTACACCGAAATCATGCACTGGAATCCTACATCATCTTTTAACATACATTTATTTACATATACTTAGCTAAGTAGCAGAGTTGCTAAGAAATCCTGTTAGTGAATTGTGAACATGAGTATTGGGACAATGCCACAAGTACCATTTGCACACTGATGTCTGATGCGGATCAGTCCCTTTCAGCAATGGTTATTTTGACTGCTCTGTTTCATAACAACATAACAACAGCCCTCTACTGAATATAGACATTATGGAACTCCCAAATTCTAATTCCCTCATTCCATAAATCTATTTACAAAGATATAACTTCCATACAGGATTCTGGGAAAAAAAAATATAATATGTCCCTCCTTTCATCCTTTCATTTAGGAGATGCTGTATTTTTATTCTCACTGCTGTTTTAAAAGATTTTATACTATATCAAAGTAGGCTCTTTAATAGGATCACTTATTTAATTGTGGTAAAGTAAGTTGGATAGTTGAAATGTTTTTAAACAGAGGCTGGATGGCCATCTGTCGGGAATGCTTAGATTGGTATTCCTGCAGGGCAGGGGGTTGGACTAGATGACCCTTCTGGTCTCTTCCAGTTCTATGATTCTATGTCATATTACAAACTCTCTTTTTTAAATATCTGCATTCTGTTTTTAAACTATCCTATGAGCCACCTCCAGTCCAATTTGGGAGACTGTCAGGATATAACTGAAATAAATAGAAATAAACTCTCTTCCTTCCTTTTAGGAAACTCTAATCAATTCCGTGGCTTTGAGTTCTGCCCATAATCACTTTAATTTATTGGCTGGGCTTTTCTTGATGCTGTCTTTCCCCACCACCTCCCTATCCAGCATCCCACGCTCTTTTCATCTATCCTTCACTGTAGGTACTCTGCAGGCAAATAAATAAAACATAGGCATTTGATTTTCATATAAACAAGCAAGCAGTGAGATTAAACTGGAGTCTGTTTCTCCTTGCTCCCTTCCAGGCAGTCTTCCATAACCACCAGACACATCCCAGGCCAATAATGACTCCCCTTCCCTAGTGTTGGGTATACCACACCGAGCGGCCAACTTCTGCTCTGCTCTGCCTAACCTTCAGCCCAATTATACAAGATCTAATTGATTCGATCCCTAATTTGGAGACAGGCAGGGGATGCAAACACAAGCATCATTTCTTTGTGGCAGTTTTGAACTGTTGGCTTGGCAATTCATGTCATTCTTTTCCCCCCGACTCCCCACCTTCTCTCCCTCTCCACAAAGCTGCAATAAGCTCCAATTTTGGATGTAGAGGGAGAAGAATTATACCTGCTTTTCATGTTAAGATGCCAGCACACAGCTGGGAAAACAATTATAGCCCTCCCCCTAGCTCCAAAGTCTGCAAAGATACTTATTCCAGTGAAATCTCCATGAAGGGACTTTGCATTTTCCTCACTCTCCAAACTCTTGCAGGAAATTCATCAGCGATGCTGATTTAGTTTAGAAGGAGGAGGAAAAAGAAGAAATGAAAAATAGGTTGAAGCGGTCCATTTGCACCTAGGGTGGGCACCCAGTCAACTTTCCTTGTTCATTTTTTATTCTGCAGAGGCTGCCTTTGATGGTAGACGCAGGAGTAAGGAGACTAGACACAAATAAAAAGATCACACACATAGCTGGGATATAAAGGGCCATTTTTATTTAGCTATAATCTGTTTAACCCCTTTCTGAGAGATCTGCAATGGAGGAGCAACTCCAAAATGGAGGTCAAATCCAAAAAACCCTCCCCAACTTCCCTTGGGCAAAAACACCTGAACCCTAGGGAGAATCCATAAGCTGGGTTGCTTCCCAGTCAGCTCACATCTGGAAGGCTGACTCCAAAGTCCATCCCCCAGGTCACAGGACTTAAAGAGAGTCCCATGGGCCAGCCCCAAAGGAGATCACTTTCCCCACCCCTTGGTTTCCAGGAACTAAAGGGGAAGTTCCAGATTTCCCCCTTCACCAATGAGACTGGATTTCGAATCCCCCCCAGGAATGGGGGTGATGACAATGATTTATATGCCATTTTCTCCCCAGTTTGGAACTCAAGGCAGTTTATTTCAGATAACACAAACATCTGCCCATTACAAGAAGAAGCTTGACAGTTATACTTTGCATATCCCAGCAGCTGCGTGTTTGAATTTTGTGTGAGGAACCTATGCACACTCTATGGGCTTTGCCATATTATTAGAATCCAGGATTCCTTGTCACTTCATAGAATCATAGAGTTGGAAGAGACCTCAACGGTCATCCAGTCCAACCCCCTGCCATGCAGGAATATACAATCAAAGCATTCCTGACAGATGGCCATGCAGCCTCTGTTTAAAAACCTCCAAAGAAGGAGACTCCACCACACTCTGAGGCAATGCATTCCATGGCCGAACAGCTCTTACTGTCAGGAAGTTCTTTTTAATGTTTAGCTGGAATCTCTTTTCCTGTAGTTTGAACCTATTGCTCTGTGTCCTAGTCTCTGGAGTTGCAGAAAACAAGCTTGCTCCATCCTCAGTATGACATCCCTTCAAATATTTAAGCATGGCTATCATGTCACCTCTCAACCTTCTCTTCCCCAGATAAAGCATACCCATCTCCCTGAGCCACTCCTCATAGGGCATAATGGCTTCCAGACCTCCCACCATCCTGGTCGCCCTCCTCTGGACACATTCCAGTGTGTCCATATCCTTTTTGAATTGTGTGCTCGGAAATGGACACAGTATTCGAGGTGAGCTCTGACCAAAGCAGAATAGAGTTGCAATATTACTTCCCTTGATCTAGGCACTATACACCTATTAATACAGCCTAGAATTGCATTGCACTACTCTCCAACATTCTCTGTAGAGCAGAGGAGGTCAGTTGTATGGGGTCCAGGGCCAATTTCCACCCACACCCTCTGTGCACCACACCTTCCATACAACAAAACTGCAAATACCTCTATT
Source organism: Gambelia wislizenii (assembly GCA_030847615.1). Taxonomy (NCBI): domain Eukaryota; kingdom Metazoa; phylum Chordata; class Lepidosauria; order Squamata; family Crotaphytidae; genus Gambelia; species Gambelia wislizenii. Next base: position 27,536,281 of record JAUMIR010000012.1, on the reverse strand, counting down.
TTCCCTTCATCCTTCTCAAAATGGTGACAGGAAGTGTCACCTGTCACTTCTTGCCACCATTTTGAGAGGGACTGTAGAGGGAAATGGAGGAATTGGGGGTAGTAGGCAGTTCTGGGTTACTTTTGGGGTTAGGGTGGGTATTTTTGTATGTTTTCATGCCCCTGGGGGGCTTTCTGCATGGATTGGGGGCAAAAATTTATTTGAAAAATCATATCATTTTTTTAAAGAATAATTGGGAGTTTGGAGGATTGCTGACTTGTGGGGGTTTCAGGTGCCATAAAATGTGGGGCCCAGAGGTTGCACATAGATTGCAGGCCAGACTTTGCCCACTTTAGATGTAGAGAGAGGATTGTGTACCAATGTTTCGCAAACTAGAGGTCTTTTCTTTTCTAGATTAAAAGTGGGATGACTCTTCTAAGAAGAGTCCTTCTTTGACTCATAAGCTTGTTGTCTGAAATCACAAGAATGGTTATTTCCCCTTAAAAAAATTTTGGCTATTTCCACACATGCAAATCTACACACATTTTTATTGACTTTTTTCACCTCACTGGTGAACAACCAAGTACGAAAAGCCTATATCTGCTTAGAGTGAACGGCTTTTGAGCAATACCATGGAAATATACAATTATTATTATTATTTACCCATAAAAAAGGAGAAAGAATCAATTGACTTCCTTCAGCAGGCAGAATCAACAGGGTTTCATGGAATGACACCCTTTTCGTTTTCTAGAGAGCTGTCTTGTCAGGGAAATTCATTCTTATTTACTGTACGACTGCATTCACTTTGAGCACTAATGCCTTGTATTCAAGTCAATGAACAACCATCCTGCGACGTGTTCTAGTGGCAAGTTGTTTTAGGAGGGTTTTTTCCCCCTCTCTCCCCCTATAGATCTGTACATATGTCACCTTCGGGCAAAAGATGAGCTAATAGAATTGAAATTAATGTAATTGGCAGAAGGTCAGCCAGGGAGCTGCCGATGTCTAGGGCTTCCCGAGCAGTCGGACTTGATTCCTCTTCTCATATTGCTTGATTAGTATGCAGGTAAGGTTATTGTGCCTCAACAGAATAATTGGATCATTCAAATATCTCCAAGCCCTGGTGTATCTACAAAGCCTGAACACTGATTAGATCCTGCCTGTTCATCTCTCAGCAAGGCTTGAAATCCTCCCCACTGTGAAAAACTAATTTTCAGTGGGAATTTATTAAATAAGAAATCGGTATGCCACTTTACCTCGTAAGCATTACCGGTAGAATACAAAGATTTCCCTGGACTTTGATGTATGTACTTCATGGATGCTTTTTATATCATTGTTTTCTGGTGTCTTTTGCAATTTGGTGGGGGAGTGTCGGGGGGGGGAATCCCTTCCTTTGTCATAGATCCTGAATGGAAAACTGTTTACCTTTAATGATCAACACGTGAAATGACGAGCCAAGACACAGAAGTTGGGTTGTAATATGGGCCACTTTATTTAATATTTTTTCTATTTATTTATTTATTTATTTATTGAGGTATACAGCTCATGGGGGGAAACCCAGTGTGGGGCAAGCTGGTGCCAATGGTCCTCTCAGACACATCTCCCAAACTCCCTGGGTGAAACACCGAGCCTAAGGGGGATCCCAAGACATAGGATACCACCTGGGCTCTGTCTACTGGAAGGCTGGGCACCCAGATGGAATTTCTCAAGCCATGTTGACTTCTACCGAGGATTCAATCCTAGTGCCAGCCTCAAGTACAGCCCATCTCCCTGCACCCCAACTGCATGGTGTACAGGTGCAGTTTGAGAAGGCCTTCCTTCAACCTGCACATTTATTTATTTAATTTTTATTTATTTATTTATTTATACCCCACTCTACAGCCACAAGGCTATCAGAGCGACTTACACATTGTATTAAGCAATAGCAATTTACAAATCTATGCTGCTTTAAGCAGTTTCCAATGTGTGTTAGCTAATTTCCCCCACAAGCCGGGTACTCATTTTACCGACCTACGAAAGGATGGAAGGCTGAGTGAACCTTGGAGCCCGCTGGAATCGAACTTGCAATGTGGTGACTTGCAGTACTGGCATTTAACCACTGCACCACCAGGGTTGAATGCCAAAGTACCCTGTCTCCCCCACTCCCAGCCTGGTGACCACCTATTTAAGACCTCACCAAGAGCCAATTATCCAAGTCCAAAGTGACAGTATGGGGTAGGCAAAAAACACCCCGGAAAAGGGGAATGCAAAAATTCCTACCCGGCCCCTGAGCGACCAGAAAACTCATACTGTGATAGAGGCAGGAGGATAGGTTGCTGTGAAGAAAGAGGAGGTGGCCAGGGTCAGCAGTGACCTAAATAGGGTAGGCTCTGCCCCTGCCTTCTCCAGCCATGACACGAAATGCCATGGCCAGTAGTCTTGCTTGTTTCTGTGTTGTCATTAAAGCACCTCCCTTGCCGCACTCTGCAAGCAGCACCGGGAGGATGGTTATTCATCACGAGGAAATGCATTGATTTGAAGGGAGAAGTGCATGGTATGAACCAAACAGGAAACAATTAAAGGGAATATGTGACAGATACCCCTTGGTGAGGGTGTCAGAGAAGAAATTGAGGATAATCCTACATGAGAGTTATTTATTTATCTTATTTATTTGTTTGTTTGTTGGCAGTTTGAGAGTTATTCTGTGCAAAACAATTGCATATTTTGTGATTGCAGAAAACAGCATTTTTGGGGTAGTAAATCAAGATGTATCCTGTACAGAAAACAATATTCAGGTTAACCCCCATATTTGTAGCGGATACGTTCCAAGACACACACATGCACACACACACACACACACACACACTCCATGGATACCTGAAACCATGGATAATAGGGAACCCTATTATTTTCAATGAGACGAATGCTGGAAGTTGACCATAGAATTGCATCGGAGGACCCAAAAATGCCTAGAGAGAACTTGTTTTCCCCAGACATGGATAAGTGAAACCGTGCCTACCGAATCTGTGCATATGGGGGCCTGAGCTGTATTTCTTTGGCTGTTGCTTAACAAACAGGAATACAAAGCTAAAACACTCCTGAGAGGTGGTCATTGCTCCTCTGCTTAAAGGCACCAAAAAAAGGAGAGCTCACCACTTTCTGAGGGAGTCCATTCCACTTTCAAGGTGTATGTAGATGTATATAGGTGCATGCAGGTATCTAAATAAGATCTTGAATCTTGTTCCCACTCCCTTAAAAGCCAGCTGACAATTTTCATCCTATTCTTTTTAGAAGAAGGGTTAAACATATGGAAGATCATCTCTGAGCAACTCAAAGAACCACCCAGCATCTTAGGGTCACATAGCTAGCTCCTGAAATTTTTCTCCAATCTCCGCACTGTTTTAAGCATGGTCTTATGGTATTCTATGGCAGTTTGCTATTATATGCAGTTTCAAGTATCTGTGGTAAGTCCAGAAACATACGGCAGAAGGAGACCTGTACACCCATTTCCAGAACAGAAGATGCATGCACCCCGTATTTCCACATGTGATTCCCACATCTAGCAAGGGAGAAAAAGAGAAAGAGAGCTGAAATGTCATTTATGGGAGGAACACTTTGTGAAATTGACAAAAATCCATTTAGAAGCTTAAAATAATAGTAACAGTAAAAGAACCATCTTCCTGCTGATGTAGTACATAGAGAAACAGACCTGCGGACATTCAGAACATCTGAGGACAGGTGTCTGGCATGATAACCAAATGAGTATAGATAAATTACCATTATTTCTCATTTGGTTGGCAGGAGTTTGAAGTCAATGCAGCAATTTAAACACACCTCTTGAATTTTTATTTCAAATGTATTAAGTCTTTTCTTTTAGAAAGGCTGAAATGGAAGCCATAGCGACTGATCCAGCACCTGATTTAAGTTCCAGTTGTCAAGTTATTATAAGTAGACTAAGCCGAAATATCACTAATTAATCATCCCTATCATTATCTGTGATAATGATAATGGTAGAATCTGCTGTTAACCCAACATGTTTAATTGTTTTGATCTCAAGCCAAATGCTAGTCCCAAACAGAGTAGACCTATGGAAACAATTGCTGAATGGTAAGTTACTACAGCTGGACCTCCATATCCTCAGGGGGTTGGATATCAGACTTATTGTAAATACTGGAAACTGAGGATAACAGCAAACCCTATTAAAATGAAGGACTTCTGGGAAAAACATACCATAAAGTTGTGTTGGAGGACCTAGAAGATCAAAAAGACATCTCTCTAGGCATTTACCAGCATGACTCTGTGGTATATGTCCCCTATTTTGTGTCCCATGGATAATTGAGGTTGCAAACATTGGTTCTGCAGATACAGGGGTCTGACTGTACTTATGTGAACCCCATTGATTCAATGGGGCAGCTCAATTTGGAATAGCAATTGGATTGAACTTATTATACACCAAGGTGCACTTCATTATTTTGCACAAAAGATAGCATTTCCTGCATGGAAAATGCTATAGAATCATAGAATATTAGGATTGGAGACAAGGGCCATCTAGTCCAATCCTCTGCCATGAAGGAATGCATAACTAAAATATTCCTAAATATGTTATTGGGGATTTATTCTGTGCTAAGTCACCATATGGGAGGGTTTGCACAAAAATAACATCTTCTACACATGTGCACAGAACATGATGTTTTCTGTGCAACAAAAAATAAAAATGAACAGAATATATTTGGAACTGTGAAGATTCTTGTCAGTTGAGGATTCTGCTTATCAGGGTTTTCCAACACAATAGAAACCTCTGTTTTTGGAATATTTTGGAATATTCTTTCCATCGCTACTCAGGAATGAGGATTGTGTATCCCTCCAGCTTTTGTTGAATTGCAACTCCCATCAGCCCTGACCAGCATAGCCAATCATGGGAGATGATGGGTGTTGCAATCCAAGAACAGCTAATGGACCACCAGTTGTCCAATCCTGCTTTAGCTCTTGCTCGGGGCCTGTTGTGCTAAAACTTAGACAGCAGATTCACATGAGGCCAATGTTGTTTCTTGTCTTTTTTTGTGTGTAAAACTTTCACGATGTATAATTCATATTTGCAAATTAGAACTCAAATCCATTTCTCTGCATTTGTTTCCCTGGAAATTGGAGAACAGATCCATTAAGACAAAAAAACAACAACAACATTGAAACTATTGGGTACTTTTGCATAACAGATATGTATTTTCAACGAAAACGTGTTTCTGCTGATTTTCCACATGCATAAAAAGTAGCTGGGCTAAATTATTCATTGCAACTTATTTGCTCAGTGCTAGTAATTTATTAATATTTGTCAAAAGCTGCTTAAACAGAAAACGGAACATGTCTTTGTATTAATCACATCAAGTGCTATTATTGCAAGTTTATATCGTGTCAAAATGAGGCTCGGTACTCAAGGGGCAGAATGCAGATAATGATCATGATGAGCTGTTGGTTCTTTAAGGGCTGCCACAATGACACCTGAAAGGTGAGAAGAATTTAGATATGGTTTACTGGCACTGTATGTTGGAGACACAGTGAGTAAATATAGGGTAGGTACAGGAGACGCATAGACCCAGGAGTCTTTGAGTCTAGGAATTCATTATCCAGTGGCCACTCTAGCTTAAGTCTTCCATTCTTGGCCTATAGTGTGGGTGAGGAACCCATGGGCCTCAGTGGCTCTTGATCCCCACTTTTATGGCCCTCGAAGCCACTAACACTTCTTCCAATGCCTCCCAACCCTCCCCCAATTTAAAATTGCCTGAAAATTGCAACCAAAGCCCTTCTAATGCATGCAAGCCTGCTAATTCTAGGGGTTGCAGTTTTGTGAGATATTTAGCTTTCTCTGACTGCTGCCACACTGCAGAATCACAGAGTCATAGAATCGTAGAGTTGGAAGAGACCACAAGTGCCATCCAGTCCAACCCCATTCTGCCATGCAGGAATACCCAATAAAAGGATTCCCAACAGATGGCCATCCAGCCTCTCTTTAAAATCCTCCAAAGAAGGAGACTCCACCACACTCCAAGACAAAATCAGAATGGTAGAGTTCGAAGGGACCTCCAAGGGCCATCTAGTCCAACCCCATTCTGCCATGCAGGAATACCCAATAAAAGGATTCCCAACAGATGGCCATCCAGCCTCTGTTTTAAAACCTCTGAAGAAGGAGACTCCATCGCACTCCCAGGCAGTGTATTCCACTTCCAAACAGGTCTTATGGTCAGGAATAAATAATGCAGTTTGACACTGCTTTAACTATCATGGCTCTGTCTTATGGTATCCTAGAATTTGTAGAGTTTTTTTGTGGCACCAGAGCTCTCTGACAGAGAAGGCTAAATGTCTCACAAAACTACAAATCCCAGAATTCCATAGCACTGAGCCATGACAGTTAAAGCAGTGTCAAACTGCATAGTTTCCATACTGTGGCAACAGCCTCTGTTAGGGAGCTTTGGTGCCCCAACACACTACAAATCCCAGGATTCCATAGGATGGAACCATGATAGTTAACCAGCGTCAAATAGAATTATTTCTAAAGTGTGTGAGCAGCCTATGTTTGTAAGCTGCATTAGATCCTATATAAGGAGAAAAGTGGGATTTAAATCAATCAATCAAACAAACAAACATTGTGTGTATGTGTTATGAAAGTGCCCTAGGACTATTCAATCTATATTTTACTCAGAAAACTATTATTGTTTTCAAAGCGATGATGGTGGTGGTGGTGATGATGATGGGGGAGGGAAGGAAAGGTAGGGAAAATCATATTTGTGTCAAGTGAATTACAATTGAAAGGTCAAGGCGAATCATTTACGTTCAATCAGGACTCCAAATCTCAGGCCAAATCATTATTTTCAGCAGAGGGTTTTAAAGTTCACCACAGATGAGGAGCAGAGAATGACAAAGTGGAAATTCTAAAAGGAAGTGGCGGATGTTCATGGGTCAGCCTTTCCTTGCCGTCTCCAATTAATCAGAGAGTTAAGGGAACAATACAGTGCAGGAGGAGTTAATTATTCATAATTTCTATGCATTTCTACAGTCCTTTTTTTTTTTTTTTTTTTGGTCAAATGTGAAATTAAATTGAGACTAGGCTTGGTTTCTTTGGCCGTCTCAGCTAAAGTGAAATCATTGCTACGTCTCAACTGGGAAACAATTTGTCTGTCACCTTTATACCCAGTCTGTTCTTCCAGAAGCTCCTGGCAGATGATGTGGATCAGTATCCTAGTGGTGCATTATACGAGTGGCTGCACTTTTTACAGGAGTCAGAGGAAAGAAAAAAGAGGAATCTGTAGAGAGTAGTGTACAGGGTTCTGTTTATAGAGATGAGTTAGGGCTATTTTGCATGGTTTCATGTGCTGGGAGGGGTCTGTACAGGTTTGGGACAAAAATTGCCCCAAATTGACACCATTGAAAACAAAAGTTTGAAAAATTTGGGGACATATGTGTGTGTGTGTGTGTGTGTGTGTTTGTGTTCCATTGTGACCAAAGTAAGATTCAAGTGATGCATAAGTCCTGGAAGACATGCAATGTCCTGTCTTGCAATAAAGTGTCATTGAAATCAGCTTTCTTCACCCCTGAACCCTTGAGTTGTGTTATACTACACCTCCTCTTCAGCTTACAATTTCCACCATTGCCACAGTGTCTGGGGATGATGGGAGCTGTAGTCTGAAACATCGAGAGGCAACCTGGGTGGGAAATGTTCCTTGAAGCTGAATGTAGTTTGGTTAGTACAGACATTCCAGGTTTTATTCTAGGTGCTAAAGGAGCTATCTCATTTTCAAAAAATGGGCTCTGTAGTCCTACATCATTTTCTTTAAGTATGCCACAGTTCCAGCCTGGAAAGATCTTCAGGGACTGTATACAAGGCTCTTTTTTTTCAAAGGTGGGGTGGGAAGGGTGAAAGAGAGACAGACAGACACACACAGAGGGAGACAACATTTATAATAGAGTTCAGTGTTCTTGAAAGCTGACAACCTCTGAAATTGACTTCATGTACTCAGGCAGACAATGAGACATTATAATAGACAGGGAACATCATTAACATCATTATCTACAATGTGGCCTCAGAACAGCATCTCGTTCCTTCTTCTCACTCTTTCTTTTCCACACTGTCTTGCGGCTGTTTGCAAGTCGCTCGTGATGTGCATTTTCCACCGGTCGTGGTGGGTGGATCCATGTGAGGAATTCTACTGGTGCTCATAGATGGTGCCTGATTGATTAAATTAGGTAGATGGGTGTGTTGGCATCTATACAGAAGAGAAGCAGGTTGGATACATTGATTCATACAAATCCTTGTTGTAAAACCAGGAGAATTTCTCAGCAGTGACTTGTTTCTAAAAATCCAAACGATACACACACATCAAGTATGGATTCACTGCTGTGTGACATGGCACTAGGCACTATTACTTAGGCTCTGGAAGCATAATCTTATCCAGACAGAAATCAAATTGCTACTTTCAGCTAAAGTAGTCCCATTGAATCAATGAAATTTATACAAGTGTTCATATGTGTCTGTATATGTATGAACCTTCAAATCACCTGTCGACTTATGGTAGCCTCATGAATTTCATAGGGTTTTCTAAGGCAAAGAATGCTCAGAAGTGATTTTGCCAGTTCCTTCCACTGAAATATAGCACCTTGGATTCATTGGTGGTCTCCCATCCAAGTATTAACCAGAGCAGGCCCTGCTTAGCTTCCAAGATAAGATGGGATCTGATGCCTTTAGGGTATTTAGGCCTAATTGAGTATTACTATGCCATTGAACAATTAAATTGATAGGTCTCGTCTAGTTGGAAAAGCGTGAACTCCCTATCTCTTGCCTTAAGTGACAGAAGACTTACACTGCTGGCATTTGAGTTAGAACTTATGTATGGTTATCTTACACATCATTTTGCAGCTCTTTAAGAAGATTAAACTTCAGTCCTTTATGAATCCCATCATTTTAGCAACAAAAGCTTCATGTGTACGTATGCATTTGTTTTAAAAAGCAGTAGATGCCGCAGTGTAATGCATGTATAGGCAGGAAAGTCGTGGAGGCAAGAAGCAATGTCTTCCACTGAAAGGCAGAAAGAGAAGGTTGTCTTTTCCTGATGCTGAAAGGCTCATGGAGGAAGATGAACAGTCGAACATGCGAGAACAGTCGAGCCACCAGGGAGAAGACTTTGTTTCAGGTTGACTCTGCTCACTTCAGAGAGGGGAAAAAATGGAACAGACTGTCCAAATCATAATACATGGGCAGAATAATTTCATAAAGTTAAAAAAGTTTCCTGATTTTACACACTGTAATCCTCAGATTGTCATTGTTGTTTTTTTTTTAAAATAGTCATTGGAAGAAAAAGAACCCATTGAACCTCTGCCTTCATTTCATCAACACACAATGTCAACAATGCAAGAAAACAGAGAAAATAAATAATGGAACAAGCCACTCTATATACACCCAGCAAAAAATAAGGTCCTCTGAACTCACCATTTCTGATTTCTGAATAGATATGTATAAGTTTGTACTAGAAGGTCCGTCTTGTTTCTACTGTTTCCCCTTCATGTAAAAAAGCAAACAAACAAGAAACCTGCACCCCTGAGCACCAAAAAGCAACCTGACCTTTTATCAAGAGCTGATGCACACTTCTCGTCCGCATGTAGATGCCGTGGCATTTTGCTCACGCAAAATATAAACTTTACAATGTAATCTTTGGATTTCAAGGGGAAAATAGATTTTCTTGCCTTCAGATTTAAAACTCCTGAGTGAAAAACACAGTAATGAAAATCTATCATTGTCAAGTAAAAATGGCCAGGTTTGGTTGCTTGTTAAAAAGGGGAGTTTATAGCCAGTTGGCGGTCTGTGAGCTATCGGGAGGTACTTGCTTAATGGCATCAGATGGAAATGTTTCTTCAGTGAGAATGGTTGCATCCTGGTTACTAAGCTATTTGCACCTTTGGATGGGGTGGGAGAAATGCAAGTCAATGGGAAGATGACAGCCTGAATTTTGAGCTAGCTAGAAGAATAATCTTTGGTCAGGATGCAACTGTGTATGTCAGGGGTGAGATAAATGAAGCCCATAGGCCTGATGTGACCTTTAGGACCTCTACCACCATCCATCCCACAACACAGAAACAACCAAAAACCCCATCCTGAAAAAAAAAAGCCTAAAATCCCCAAATATGATCCATCACACCCATCCCCAGATCAAGAAGGCCCACCTCAAAACACACACACACCACAGAATCCAATAGGTAGCTGGGAGTGACGTGACATCATTCTGATCACTCAAAATGGTAGCTGTAAAGGATGGTGTGTCCCTTTGGTCTCTGGATTATGCTCACCCTGGTGTGCTCCACCACCCAGTGCTAGCGGAGCTAGAATTTTCTTCCCCTTCATCTCCCACTAGAACCCTCCATGGTGCTAAAACCCTGCTCTAGCCTCTGAGAGGATGTCTTATGGCAGGGTAGAAAAGGTAGAAATACTGTATGGGTGAATATCAATTCTGGCAAAAGGAGCAAGATCCAGAAGAAGCACACCACTGAATTTTGGCCTTTGGTGGGAGGTCTCTTAGCTTAATAGGAACAAAACTCTGTCTGTCTAGGTCAGGGGTGGGCAAGTACATGAGGCCAAGGGCCAATTCTACCCCACCTCTTCATGGATCATATCTGCCACTCCACAGCAAGTCAGATTCCCCAATTTTCTCCTGTAGTCTCTCTCAAAATGGTCATAGAGTTGTAGAGTTGGAAGAGACTACAAGGGACATCCAGTCCAACCCCCTGCCATGCAGGGAATCACAATCAAAGCATCCCTGACCAATGAAATGATCACTTTTTCATTGGGAAATGATGGACACCTTTACATGTATTGTATGTGGCACCGCCTTCATTTCTCATAGAATCATAGAATCATAGAATCATAGAATTGCAGAGTTGGAAGAGACCACGAGGGCCATCCAGTCCAACCCCCCTGCCACGCAGGAAATCACAATCAAAGCATCCCTGACAGATGGCCATCCAGCCTCTGTTTAAAGACCTCCAAGGAAGGAGACCCCACCACGCTCCGAGGGAGTGCGTTCCACTGCCAAACAGCTCTGACTGTCAAAAAGTTCCTCCTAATGTTGAGGGGGAATCTCTGTTCCTGGAGCTTGCATCCATTGCTCCGTGTTCCAATCTCTGGAGCAGCAGAAAACAAGCTTGCTCCATCCTCAACGTGACACCCCTTCAAATACTTAAACAGGGCTATCATATTGCCCCTTAACCATCTTTTTTCCAGGCTAAACATACCCAGCTCCCTAAGTCTTTCCTCATAAGGCATGGTTTCCAGACCTTTCACCATTTTTGTTGCCCTCCTCTGGACCTCTTATCATTGGATCTCTTATCACTTCCTGCTTCCACTTTGAAAGGGACTGAAGAATCAAATGCAGGTATTGTAGGGTAGTATGAGGCTCTGGGGTGCTTGTAGGAGTGGGGCAAGAGTTATGTTTGGGGAAGGCTTCTTCAGGGTCTGGGGGGCAAATTGCCTGAAAATACATCAGTTTAAAATGGTGGACTTTTTAATGGGTAGAAAGAGGACAAGAAGCTAGATACATGTTCTATAAGAGAAAGAAAGTGGATATTAGTTATTGAAGAATGTAAATATTGTAATATTTATGAAGTTGTATAATCTTTTTTGTAAATAAATATATTTTTAAAAATGGTGGACTTTGCAGGGATGGTAGGGGGCTTTGAGGACCACTTTCTCCTCCCTTTTCTTTAATCCCTGGAATTTTTTGCTGCTTCACAGATGGCTGGCAGATCCAAACTCTGATGAAGGGTCCTTATTCCTTCTCCTGCTGAACACACTCTGTAAACACTTCACTACAACTCTCTGTAGAGTGTTCATCTATATCCCCAAGCTTAAGGAAATCATTCCTGGCAAATCATGTGAAGCTGTCATGCTACATGAGAAGGGCAGTGATGTCAGAACGTATCCGACAAAACAAATATCCTGTACCGTGTTTGTGCATCTGTCTTCCTCCTCTTCCCCCATACTTAGCTCTCTCTCTCTCTCGGGCATTCAAACTAAAGTTTTATTGGAGTTTATGTTGCCTCTCACATGAAACTTGAACACAATGTGCTCTTACATTTCTCCTGTCAAATTCTCAGTTCTGAGAACTGTAGCTGTCACTCTGCATGTCATGAAATACAACTATAAAGGGGAAAGGTGTATGCACATAACCTGAAGGAAGTGCACAAATGTATTGAGGCATTAGACACTATGCATGCAAATGGCAAATGCATGACACCATGCAGATCACAATTTCCTTTTTCAAAAATAAAACCATATTAATTGGCTTCATTTAGGTTTTTTATTGAAAGGGGAGCTGTATAATATTTCCCTTCTCTCCTCCTTTTTATGGTGCACCTTAAATGATCTAATACGAAACTCTGTATGAGGCAGATAAATATGAATACAGTTGGACCCCCGTATCCACGGGGGTTTGGTTCCTAGACTTACTGCAGATACCAGAGAATGTACAGAATTGCCTTGGAGGACATAGAAGATGCCTAGAGAAGATGCCTCTCTAGGCATTTTCCAGCACAATTCTATGATCTGTGTTCTTATTTTGTGTCCTGTGGATAACTGAAACCATGGATATTGGTGCCATGGATACAGGGGTCCAACTGTATTTGTATATCTACTAGTTTTTTATTTCTATCTCCCTAAGCCACTCCTCATAGGATAGGTCCCAGTGCAAGTTAGGGGGTGGTAAACAGATTAATACAGTGTGGCTGAGTTTATACCCCATGCTATGTGCTCTGATTTTATTTTATTTTTATTTCTGAGTGGGTACACAATACGCTCTTGGGTCCACAGTTGTTCCTCCGTATCCACAGATTTGGTATCCATGGATTTAAGTATTCACAGCTTGAAAATATTCTTAAAATAATAATAATCCAAAAAGCAAACCTTGATTTTGCCATCTTATATAGGGGACACCATTTTGCTATGCCATTGCATATAATGGGACTTGAGTATTCCTTGATTTTGGTATCCATGGGGGTCCTGGAACCAAACCCCAGCGAATATCAAAGGACAACTGTAGTATGTTTCCATGATTGAACGGAAGAAAGTAATATCCATTTGTATTCCTTTTAAAAAAATCTACGAGTGCTTCTCTTTTTCTCCTTCCCTCCCTCCCTCTCACACACATATCTCATCTCTAGACTTACTTTTCTCCCTAAAGAGCAGTAATAGCCTGGAAAGGATATCGAACGCACATCCATTATCTACATCTAGCTTATCAATAAAGGTGTCATCAGCCTATTTGAGGTAATTACCTAAAGGTGCCCTCTGATGGCAAAACTTTCCCAAACAGTTCATACTGACTTGACTCTTTGGTTATGATACTTGAAAACTTGAATCTTGTCAATAACTGGGAATGCCAGCAAACCACAGTAGTCCACAAGGATAAAATGCGGCTCAAAGTTTATTTGTTTTCTCTTTCTCCATATTTTTGAAGCTCCCACCCTACAAATTAACTGGACGCAGTCTGCCTATCTGGTGGAAACCAACATAGCTCCTGGATGTATCTCCCTTTCTGTTTATTTCTCAGCTAAGAATGTTTCTCAAGGCCAAAACTACAGGGTGAGGGGAGATGGGGCTTCTTTGTGACATCGAAAAGCGTCTGCTGAAATTATTTTCTGTGCAGAAAATGCTATTTGCTGCACAAAAATTTCACTTGTGAATTTTGCACAGAATAAATCCTAAACTGCAAATAGTCTTTGAAAACTGTACAGTTTTCTCAAGACTTTATTTCAGCAGAGGAAGGATCACTCATTACTTCTGTCAAGAGCAAGATTAGCAGGGAATTACAACCTGACATCACCCACTGAGTCCTCCCCAATTTTAACCAAATAATGACCGGCCAACGCCCCAATAGCTTTCTACAAAAAGCAACAAAGCAGACATAAGAAAAGGCAGAGGGTTGTATTTTCTACTATAATATGAGCACTGTTTTCCCTCATTATTGAGGATGCACCTACAGTATGTGTGGAAAAGATATAGATGGCAGATAGAGACTGCTGTGTTTTTTCCCAAAGCAACAGCATTGCACAGAAATAGCATTTTAGCAATAGCAATAGCATTTATATTTCTGTACCGTTTACCAGTGCTAAGCACTTTACAATGTGTTTTAGCTAATTGCCCCCAACAAGGTGGGTATTAATTTAATAAACCTACGGAAAGATGGAAGGGTGAGTGAACCTTGCAGTCCCCTGGGATAGAACTCATAATGTTGTGGCTGCAGTACCAGCATTTAACCACTGCACCACCAGAAAATATCATTTTCTGCATGAAAAATGCTGTTTCTTGTGCAGAAAATGCTGTTTCCTGTGCAGAAAACAATGCTCTTTTCTTTGCAAAGCAACCCACCATGTTTGAATTTTGTACAGAATAAGTCTAGAACTGCAACAGCAACAACAAGAAAAGTCTTCAGAAATGGGACAGTTTTTGAAGACTTTCTCACTGCAAGAAATAAATAGCTAAATGTGCTTGTTGCTCCCTTCAAGAATGAAATTAGCAAAGAATTAAATTCCAAGTGTACATGCTTTAGATACGACAGGTCTTGTCCCATGGTTGAAATGTCCAGCCAAAAAGATATCTGGAAGAAAATCTGGGGAGTGTCCCTGCTTGCCAAGGAATGCTTGTCATAGTAAACAGAACTAGGGAAGGTAAACTAGTGATTTGACTTTAGGACAAAGCAGAAATTTCATTCTATGGGATGGGGGAAGAAAATACCCTTCTCTCTCCCTCCCTTCTCATTGGTTGCTGGGACTCGGAGCACGTTAAAAATGCATTTTTGAAAAAGGAGGAGGTTTCGTTTTAGGCATATTATGCTCCTTTTAGCAGCCATCTGTTGAAACAGCTTTGTTGAAAGGTAGGGGGAAGGAAGATGCACGGCTTTTCTCCACCTCTGTTCTTCCAGGGCCAAAAGGTTTCCCATCTGCCAAGCACACAGCAGGTTTCATGACTCAGAAATGCTGTCTCCAGGCTATGTGGAGATTCTAGACTTATTTAAAAGTGCCTTGCTAAAACATTCCACTGTGAAGGTGACTTTACAAAATGCAAACTACTTGCTATTCTTCAAAAGGAATTGGAAGGCAGGCCTTCCAATATACCGGTAGGTGAAACTCTGGCTTCCTCCCTCCCCTCAACTACTGTCTTTTTCTTTCCCCGTGCCTGTCCTGATTGCTCCATGTTGGTCACTCCCATAAGAATCAATTTTGCCAATGCAACCACACAAGTAAAATAGGAAGTAAAAGGTCTTATTCCACGGCTCCACATATAGAAAAGTAGCAATAGCCAGGGACGATGGAAGTTAAAGATGCAGAAGCTACATGGTCTCTCTGTCAAGGCTAGAATGCACTACACAGTCTTGGCTATAGATGTGTATGCTGAGGAGGAATGCAAAGAATATCAGTGGTATTTGTTGCATTAAGAAACATATTTTCAACACAGACACACACACATCCCACCAGGTGTATTTCTGGGCAGAATAATCTCCTGAAACATTTTTGAGATATGCAATTACTGTGCAAAAATGGTTCAGAATCTCCCCTGTGTGTTATTCTTCTTGACTTAGGTCAAATCCACATTACACAAATAATCCAATTTGAAACTGGATTATTTGCCATGGCTCCTTCCCATGGAATCCTGGGATTTGTAGTTTGGTGAGGTACCAGCACTCTTTGAGAGAGAAGGCTAAAAACCTTGTAAAACTATAATTCCCAGTAGGAAGGAGCCATGGCAAATAATCCAGTTTCAAGATTGATTATTTGTGTAGTGTGGATTTGGCCTTGTATTCCTGAATGTTGGGAAACTCATTTTTCAACAAGAAAAAAAAGCAAAGGAAAATATGCTCTCTGTTGAGGACCTGCCCTGGAGTCCTGATAGCAGACGGAGTCAGGGACTAACAGCTTAGAAAGTACAAAATAATAATAATAATAATAATAATAATAATAAATAAATAAATTATTTCTATCCCGCCCCTCTGCAACACAATCGGGGAGGCTTACAATATAAAAAATCCATAGACACAGTACCCTAGCCCACCCACCCCTTAAAATAATATTAAATTAGATTGTGGGATTGTATCCCAGTTCCTCACTGATATAAAACCAGCTAACCTTGGACTTCTCATATACTGGTGAGGAAGAGAATTGTCCACTCTGACAAAGAGCAGATACATTTTAATGTATGTGAAAGAGACAGTGGAAAAGTTGGAGACCAGAGACTAGAGGGAAGTCTAGGAGAACTATTCAGAAGTTCTTGTTCCACAAGACAAGGGATCCATTTTCTAGCTTCCACTCAGGCTCATCACCACCATGATTTCTGGAATCCAGGGAGTGACTGCAGGTAGAAGCCCAAGTGCCAGGGTATTCAGATAGATAGATAGATAGATAGATAGATAGATCTCAGGATTTATCCTATGAACTAGTTTGATAAAGGACTGTGGAATGACAGCTGGTGTTTAGTCTTTTACCAGGGGCTGCTAGTGGCTCCATTTCAGTTGTGTGATGAATCCACTCAGGGTTTTAATCCAGCCTTTAAAGAGCTCTTCTAAGTACTGAACCCAATTCCTAAATAGTTTCAGCACCTTGGAAAGATCATTTAAAGCTAGCCAAAATGTAGAATAGATTAACTTCCCCCCAGTCATTGAACCCACCAGCTGCCACTGCACTCAGCTGTACTTTCATAAAGTAGGCAATGACCTACTATGGATGAAAATATCCAATTCCTAGACTGGCATATATGAAAGCAGAAGAAAGCCTGAAGAAAGGAACTTGAGAATACTCTTACATGAATGGATCACAGTCCACACCATTGTCCTTGTTGTTTGAGAACAAGAAAGAAAAGACAACTATTAGAGAGAGGTGAGCAAGTTACCTCTGATGGCATGAACACTTCAGTGCATGCAACTTTCAGGAGGAATGAATTATATATCGACTTAAATGGGACGGCGATGAACCAGTTGTACACAAATGATTTTTGAATCATATCTTCATTCCACAGCATGCTTCTCTTGTCAATGAAGCAAATTTAATGTGTAAGACCTTAAATCAGCTTCCTGCTTTTCCATTAGGAAACTTCATGTGATGAACAAAGCTCTCCTATTTGTACTGAATTGAAAGAAGTTCCTTCCCCCCACCTTATGGTTAATTATTTAAGAATCTCACTACAGAAGCTCAAGGATGCCATTTTGAATTTACTCTTGAAAAAAAATGTGTGTCCATCATTACATTTGGAGGTTATATAATACTTTTTTTTCCCAGTTACAAAACATCTATTGGAATATGGACTCTGTTCAAATTGAGCTCTAAAAAATTAAATCAAAGCCTCAAAGTGATGGAAAAGACTTGGCACTCAGAACCATATCCAAGATAGTGACTCAAAGTGGGTCCCAAGACACCTTTGAAAGAGTTTCAAAACTCTACTCTAAACTTCAAAAGCCTATTTAAACATTAGAGAAAGGGAAAAACACCTCTCAAACAATGGAATACCATTATAAGCTGCCTTCCCCCAAAAAACAGAAAAGAGATTTAAGTAACTTTCAAAAGTAAAACCATTATTATTCTCTGTGTAGCTCTTGACAAAGCTTCCAAAGGACAACCAATATCACTATAGTACTAACATGGCACACACACACACAGTCCTTCACATTAATGGAAGACCTATCACATTTTATTTGTGGTGCTTATAATAAATATCCAGCATCTAGTGGCTGGTTGGAGTAAACTTAAGCCAAAGGTGGAGACTCCAGATGTTGCATTCCAAATCTGATCAGTCACACTGTTATGGGAATCACTGGTGTCTGTAGAAATATCCACTCATGAACTGTGCTTAAACTGAGGAAATATGCAACTCAAATGGCATAGCAAGAGGCAGGGTTGTGGCCCAATGTATACAAGTGCAGCTATACAGATGTCAAGAATGATTCCGATCCTTTATTGATATAACAGGAAACATTTGCACACCCCATGCATACAGTTTATCAAGCAACAAGACTATCAGAGTAAGACAAGAGATAGCTAGAGAGAGGATACAGTTGAAAGCTTGGGAGTAATACTACACCTGATCCTGAAGCTCTGTTCTCCTCATAAGAAGCTGTGTTACTCATGAGCAGCGGTTGCAAATGTGAAAGAAACTTAAAGGAAGGTGTTAAGTGGAGGTTAGGGTTAGGGGTGTTAGGGTTAAAAGGGAAGCTGGGAAGGAAAGAGACAGGGAAGAGGGATCATGGAACAAGGCAGCATGGGTTCAGACAGCAATGGTACTGGTCCCTGTGAGGACAAAGAGGGACAGGGAATGGGAAGCAAAGCAGTGTGGATACAGTTAGAGAGGGGTGGCTGAACCAAAAAATCTATTTTTTCTGGGGGGTTTTATAGAAAAATCCCCTTTGAAGTCTGTAACTTAAGCAAAAGGACTCATAGCTTCTGATCATTCTCAAGTGTTAATACAAAGGAATTCTGGATAACCAGGTTTTGGGGAAACTGGAGTGATTTGACACTGATGGATGCTAAGAAAAACCCTGCTGCTTCCCATTTCAACTGGATTTCTCTAGAGGAAGAGGACTGAGGTCCTCCTCTTCCTCCTCCTTCTCCCCTGTGTCTGGAGAACTGCAGTGAGGATGAGAGGCAAACACTGCTGCTCAGTCACCTCCTTGTGTCCCCTCTTCACCTTTCCTGGCAATTTAACAGATGATGCAGAGTCCCAGTAGGCTTGGTAGCAGGTAGGAAGAGGTCTCAGATAGAGATCAGGGGGGTAAATAGAATAAAAGCCTTGGCAAGACATATTGCAATTCTCCCCAGGAAAGATAAATTCAAGTTTCCCCATTTCTTTTTTGGAGCCTCCATTAAAAAAAAAAAGTCTTAAGCATCGTGATTGCAGAGAGGGAGGAGTAATGTGTGTGGAAAAGAATGTGTTATGTGTAAGAGCGTGCACAGGAATGAATGGGTCTAGGTAATAACATTGAGGGCCACACACCAGCAACTAGGTGGCCTGGTCACTTTGTTGGTGGCCCTGTCTATGGTTGCCATATGTCCTGCAATTTATTTGCCCAGAATTAATCTGACCCTCAAAGGGCCAGATTATCAATTGATGTAATTCCCCACCCGCCAGGCTCCTCAATGTCTAGGGACTGAGTACTGAAGGAATGAGGTGTTTTTTGCTTCCTGTTTTTCCCCAAATGCTTTCTGAATCTCTTGATGTTTCTGTATGATCAACATTTGCACAATGCTTAGTCTGTTAATCTCATTGAAACTGGGTTTGCACAATAATCCCATTAGTCTTTTTGGCCATTGCACAATGGCTGTATTCAGCTCATGGCTGCCTAAACAGAATTCTGCAAATGTGACTGCTGAACATTCAGTTTTACATTCTTGGATGTCGTATAAATATTTGTCAGTGCCTTTAATATACCACTAGATTCTCTGGGATTGCAAAGACAGCCATTGCACATTCCTCGTTGCACAATCGGTCAGTCAAGAGGCATATTGTCAGATCCAGAATGGTTTTCATGTCCTACCTGGAGGTGTCCTCCATAGATGAAGGGGAAGAGGTGAGGTGACCAAGTTCCAGTCAGAGCTAGAAGAGGCTGCCTCTCCTGGCCTGCAAACAGAGCCTGGACCATCACATGCTGACCTTGAAGAGAGGGACTTCTGGAACTGGAAGCTAATCCAGTTCATCTTTTGGACTATCATTGACTTAAATGACAGCATCAAAAGTCTGCCTGAAAAAGGGCAATGATAGTGAGGCCAAGCTGTGTCTCTGCTGTAGAACAACAGCTCCATTACTTTTGGCTTCATGGTAGCCGCTGCTCTCCTAGTTCCATGATCCTTAGTTGACTTCTTAAATTCTTCTCTTTGGTAAGTCCCTAAGGGTCTTTTGACACCACTCGGCCTGCATTTTGTGCTTAGACCCTGGACCACTTCAACTACTCATCTGCTCTTTTTGCTCTGGACTGACAGGGTTCTTACTGTGTTTCTTGGGCTAAGGCTGTAGTCTCCTCAACACTTGCCACAACAAAACAGGAGAAGAGTTTGTGCAACATTGGTAGTCAGAAGAAAAGTGGAGGAGTTCCACCACTACAATTATGTGTGTGAAAATTTGCACTATGCAAGTGCAGTCTAGGACCTTGGTCAACATCTTTTTGTGTTCTCTTACTTTGTTTTGTCTTTATTTAGTGTTAAATTATTTGGTTAATTTCTAGGCCACCACTCCTAGAAGAAGTGTAGGACTGAAGTGGTGCAGAACCTATTTTTGTAACTGCACCTTACCCCAGTTTTACACCATCAGTCTTGCAGTGCTGGTGAAGACTTGGCCAGATGCAGAGACTAAGGTTGTTGAGAAAAGAAAGGGGAGGAGGGGAGAAGTCTTCCTCCAATATTAAAGGACTGTTGGAAGTAGAAGGGAGAGGAAATAGAATCAAATTGTTTTCCTCTCCAGTTGGAATGGGTTAGGTACAGTGAGGGTAAGGACATCATAACAATGTGCAAATGATTGACAGTCACAGGCAATTGATTGCCAGCCAGATGAGATGCCGACGCTGACATATCCTGGTAGGACAGCATTTACATCTCCAAATAAGTGTGAAAGGTTATTTTCCCCCTAGTTTTGTTTTAGATTTCCTTCCCTCCCAATAAATGTGAGAAATGGTGCAATCAGAGTTGCATTTGTCTATCTAAACATTTCCATCATCTTTTTTGATCTCCTCTGCCTGTGTGCATCTCCCTCTGTCAGAACAGCACTATATGTATGTCACTGCATATGAAATTCAGAATAAATCCTTCCTTCCTTCCTTCTCCATCCTTCTCTCTTTCCCTTCTTCCAATTCCTTTCATCTTTCCCTCCCTTCCTCTATTTTTCCTTCCTTCCTTCCTTCCATCTTTCTTTCCTTCTTTCGTTTCCTCCCTCCCTTACTCTATCTCTCTCTAATATAGACAATAACTCTCTCTCTAAATAATTAGATAATTATATTGCTTTTTTAAAAAGTAGTGCATCATTTGGACAGCCCAGGGTTTCTTAGCTTTGGTTTAAGAAGCAAGTAAATACAAACATACTGGCATCTGTGACTTGTAACCCTACAAATGATCTCTGGTGAAACTTGCATGATCAAAAAAAAAATCTTTTCTTTTTTAAAGTGCTTTCAAATAACTCAGGTTAGCAGAAATAATTTCCTGAGTGTATGTTTCTTTGGTCAATAGATCTTTTGGTCACTTCATTAATAAAGAGTTTAGGCCTTTTCTTCTTCTTTGTTTCTTCTTCTTTGCTGCTTGTTATGGGGGTGGGTGGTAGAAAGAAGCAGGAAAAGGAAGCAACATGGATAAAATCAATTGATTAGCAGCTGCAATTTCTGTTTGGCAGGACCAATGCAAGCATGAAATGGGTGCATAAGAGATGATGCATTTTTCTCATCAACAATCTCCCCAGGCTTTGTAGTTTTTGAATTACCTGAACTTCTTACCAAAGTGGAACCAATGGATTACAAGCAAGAACCTGACAGTGTTTGATTGTCAACACTGTAACCTAACTCAGAATGTGAACCCCAGCTAAAAGCATCCCCCATGAAACAACGGGACTTAGTATAGTGTTAGAAACAGAACCTTGTTGGCATCATGCATACGGTTAAGGTCCCTTACACAAGTGGTTGTATTTTTTTGGGCACAGTCCAATGTATCATTGCATAGCTGGAATCCTGTTGATTCGCTCCAACCAGGAATGGTTGGAGCGAATCAACAGGATTCCAATTATGCAATGGTGCATTCCTGAATGGTGTGGTGGTTCATCAGTGCCTTCAATGCACCACTTAATTCACTGGGACTGAGGAAATGGCAAGCCCACACTCTCAAGTACACAATTGGTTGCACAATGTTGCTATTTGGCAGAAAGCTGGTGTAGTACAATCACTACTTAACTATATGAGTACAGATCTGCACTATGCCAACACATTGCAGGACTAAGACAAAATCGAGGATGAAATGAAAATAGACAGAAACAATGAACTTTATCTGACATATTACAGCTGATAAGAAGTGCTAGCACTGATGTATCATAGAGTATGTGCTAAGTTTCCCCCTTCCCTGAGAGAAGAGCACTTTTCACAACAGGAAACAAAGGAAAAGAACTCATGGGTATATACAAAGTGTTTCCTCTTTTATGAAAACAATGGGTGCTTCTTTACCGCTTTGGAGATTGACCAGATGAATCTCATCCCATACTTTTCAGAGTGAGGAAACTTCAATTGTAGAATTTAGACAAAGATGTGGCACAAAGCAGACAGCAAAGTTCAGAATGAAAATGATGCATATTTTTGAGAAGCTGCTCCTTGGGGATCCAGCCTCCGTTTCTGCCAAAATACTTATTTTTAGCCATTCCCTTGCTAAAATCTCTGCTCAGGGTAAAGGTTACAGCCACTGTGTTTGTAACAGTAAGGGTAGGGGAAAGAATTGACTGGATTCACTTGTCTCTCTTGGAAATATTCATTTCAGACCTCCTGAGACTGGCAATAGCATGCATTCCACTCCAAGAAACAAACCCATGCACTTGGGAGACTTCTGCCATATTTCTAAGGGAAAACACACACATACCCATGCATATGATTTGAGATGTATGGCTCACTAAAAAAAGTGTAGAAATGTGCTTCAAGTGAGAGATGGGAATTTTGTGGCCTTTAGTACTTCCATCAAACCCATGAGGAGCCCCACACCTGGAATTTGGCTTTGTAAAGTGGATGTACAGGCAGGAATAAAAATTTCAGGGCCATAATGCTATGTTATAAGCATTGATATGATATCTTATCACTGTCACTTCCTCTCACCCCAAATGGTATTGGGGTGATGCTCTACAGACCTTCAGAACTCCACAGGAACCTAAAATCTGGTGATGCAGTCCTCTGTCCTCTGCAGTGTAGCTTGATATTCTTGCTATGTGCCTTTCCAGTCATTTCTGACTTATGGAAACCCTAAGGCTAAGCTATCATGGTTTTTTCTTGGCAGGATTTGTTCAGAGGGGGTTTGCCTTGGCCTTCCTCTGAAGCTGAGAATGTGACTTGCCCAAGGTTACCCAGTGCATTTTCATGGCAAAGTGGGGATTTGAACCCTGGTCTCCAAAGTCACGGGCCAAAACTACACTACACAAATAATCCAATTTGAAACTGGTTTATTTGTCATGTCTCCTTCCTATGGAATCCTGGGATTTGTACTTTGGCGCAGCACCAGCACTCTTTGGCAGAGAAGGCTAAAGACCTTCTAAAACTACAAAATCTAGGATTCCATAGGAAGGAGCCATGGCAAATAATCCATTTTCAGACTGTGTTGAGGATTTGGCCATAGTCAGATGCTCAAAGCACTGCACCACACTGCCTCTCAAGCATATCTACACCTGCTTAATCCAACACAAATATGTATAGAAAAGTGCATACACATGTATGCATGTATGTACACACATTTCTGTGTAAGGGAGGTGGGAAACAGAAAACTTCACAACTCAAAACAGAAAGAGGACAGAATGTGAATGCAGGGATTCCGGGGGTATTTCCATCCCTACATTCATATTCTGTCTTCTTTCTGTTCTGAGTAGGAGAATTCTTGTTTTCTGTGTGGGAAACCTATTTTCTGTGCAGAAAACAAGATTTTTCTTTTTTGCACAGAAATTGTGTTTTTCTCTGCAGAATGACTCCTGCACAACACTTTGGGATGGTCAAATATGGAGATAATATTCATTTTCTCCCAGAGTAGGGATAAGGTTAGTTATTTATCCTCACATGTGAAAATGGAGTCGTTGAGGTTTTCCATCCCTATGAGGATGTCAGTGAGAAATTGATCTAGCAAGAATGAATTGGTCAGATGTTGAGGTCCCGGCTATCCAGTAATGAGGAGTGAGTTAAGAGGAGACATGATAGAGGCATATAAAATGAGGCATGGTGTTGAAAGTCAACAGGGGGAAGATTTTCTCATTACAGTTGTCCCTCCGTATCCATGGATTTGGCATTCACAGATTTAAGTATTCATGACTTGAAAATATTCTTTAAAAAATAATAATCCAAACAGCAAACCTTGATTTGCCATCTTATATAAGGGACATCATTTTGCTATGCCATTGCATATAATGGGACTTGAGTATTCATGGATTTTGGTATCCATGGGGGGTCCTGTAACCAAACCTCAGCAAATATGAAGGGACAACTGTATTTCATAATACTAAAACTGGCAATGGTCATCCACACAAGCTAAATAAATGGTGACCAATTTAGGACAGAGAAGAAGCACTTCTTCACATACCGTACTCTTAAAGTGTGAAATTCACCACCACAATATGTGGTGACAGGTGGCATTTGAAAGCCTTTTAAAGTTGACTGGATACATTCATGGAGATTAGGGTAGCCCCTGGTTGCTCAGCCAGGATGTACACAGCACATAGTAGTACATCTGGTATCAAAAGCCCTTTTATCTCACTTGCAGGAAAATATGAGATTGAGATTCATAGAATCATAGAATCATAGAATTGCAGAGTTGGAAGAGACCACGAGGGCCATCCAGTCCAACCCCCTGCCATGCAGGAAATCACGATCAAAGCATCCCCGACAGATGGCCATCCAGCCTCTGTTTAAAGACCTCCAAGGAAGGAGACCCCACCACGCTCCGAGGGAGTGCGTTCCACTGCCAAACAGCTCTTACTGTCAAAAAGTTCCTCCTAATGTTGAGGTGGAATCTCTGTTCCTGGAGCTTGCACCCATTGCTCCGTGTTCCAGTCTCTGGAGCAGCAGAAAACAAGCCTGCTCCATCCTCAGCGTGACATCCCTTCAAATACTTAAACAGGGCTATCATATCGCCTCTTAACCGTCTTTTTTCCAGGCTAAACATACCCAGCTCCCTAAGTCTCTCCTCATAAGGCATCGTTTCCAGACCTTTCACCATTTTAGTTGACAGTTGTATTCATGTCCAATCAGCAGGTTTCTCATGACCAAGCGGCTGGCCACTGTGTGAACTTAATGTTGGAGCAGATAAGCTTTTGGTCTGAACCTGTGTGGCTCATGTAATACTCTTACATTAATGACTAACTTAAATCCTATTGATTTCACACAGTCAGCTCTAAGTACAACTTCAACTCACCCACCCCCAATTTCATAAAAAATAATGACAGTGATTGAAATTACGAATTCCTTTTAGAAAAATCAGATGTGTTTCCTCCCTCCCACGCACGTCTGTCTTAATGCATTTCTAGCCGAACTTTGTAGAGTCTTTTTTTTTTACAGTAGCATCACATTAGCGATACTTTCCATACATTAAGTGACAAAGGCTGATAGAATTGCTATGAGTAAGCCCAACATGAGTGCCGCTTTTGTAGGAGTTTAATGTGACATACCTCAACAACAACAAAATTGTTTGACCATTTTATTGTACAATAGACAGTAGGCTAGAGCAGTGTTACTACAAGCGAGGGCCCTTGACCAGTACTGGTCCTTGAACTAACAGTCTGTGGTTGAGCTTCCAGGAAAGAAAGAAAAAATAATAATTGTTGTCAATGGGCACAAATATGGTGCCAGCCCCTGGTACATGGGGAGAAAATTGTGGTTCCCCTACATCAGATAGTCTGAGAAGCACTGGCCTAGAACAAAAGATTGTTGTTCTGTACCTTCAAGTCATTCCCAACTTATGGCAACCCTAAGGTGAACCTTTCACATGGTTTTCTTGGTAAGATTTATTCAGAAGCTGAGACAGTGTGACTTACCTAACATCACCCAGTGGGATTCAGTGGCCAAGCCAGCATTTCAACCCTGATCTCCAGAGTCCAACACTCAAACCACTACTCCACGTTGGCTCTCTCAGAGCACAGGATACCCCATCTGAATTATTTTCATAGAGTCATAGAACTGGAAAGGACCCCAAGGGCCACCGAGTCCAACTCCTTGCTCAATGCAGGAACTCAAGTTAGAACATCCCCAGCATGTAGCTGTCCGGCATTTTGAAGATGTCCAGAGAAGAAAATCCCACCACCTGTCTTAGGTCATTGGTTCCATTGCTGAACCACTCTTACGATCAAGAGGTTCGTTCTAATGTTCAACCTCATTTTCCAAATAAAATTATTTCTACAACTATAAATATCGTGGGAAATATTTTGAGAAACAGCATGAGTTTTGTCAAAATCCAGTACAGTCAGACCCCCGTATCAATAGGGGCTTGGTTGCAAGACTTACTGTGGATACCGTAAACCACAGATAACAGTGAATGCCATTGAAACAATGGGACTTTGGGTTACAAATAACATAGGGTTACCTTGGAGGACCTAGAAAATGTCTAGAGAGGATTCCTCTCTAGGCATTTTTAGGAAGACTCTATGGTAGGTGTGCTGTTTTGTGTCCTGCAGATAACTGAAATTGCAGATATTGGTTCCACGGATGCAGGGTCTGGCTGTATATTCCACCATTCCTGCACTGGTTTGACAAAACTCTGGTTTTACTTGGTGATAGATTCACAAGGCGTTTGAACTTGTCAGTAGTAAATCCATGGTAGACTGATCTCAATAGTTCACACTCACCCACCCACAGAGGAAAATTTACTGAACATGGAGGAATTAAAAGATATAAATGATTGCACTGCAGAGCAGCAAATATTATAGGTATACCTTAAATAAAAGGCAAATGTTGAGTGAAGGAAAAAATAACCAGATTATACAATAGAGTTGCTTTAGAATGAAGAAGTACTAATTCAAAGAATCATGTATGCAAAGATGGAAAGAGACAGCCCAGAGAAGGCTGAAATTAGATGCCAGAAGGTGTCAAGAGCTGAGGCTAAGTAGTGCTTGAGTTCAGGTAGAAGGGGAAAGGAAGAAGGTCAAAGGAGACATTTCGGAGATCAAGGAAGAGTAAAAGATCTCAAGCAGTTTGGTGCCGTGCAGGACTATCCCAAAAGTTAAGCAAAACCAAGGCGAAAGATGAGTGAGGAAATAGATCTCTTTCTCTCAACTAAGGAGTCCCACTTTTATGCATTTTGGCAAGTCTTAACACAACTTTTGTATGTCATCACACCATGGACATCAACCTCTCTAAACCTGTATAGATCAAGTTTATAGTGTTTACAATGTTCCTTACTTCAAAGTTTATTAGCCATTAATTACTGATCATTAACTGAGATGCAAAATTGTTAAGTTCTCTTCTGACACGGAATGATTGATCATCCCACCAACTTCAGATAAAACTTTGATCTTCAGCATTAATTTTGCAGCTCATAACTCCTCCAATAACCCTTTGGCACTGAGTGAGCAGGCTTTCATGCATCCTTTTCTGTGTAATAGAAATTACTGAGACCACCTCAAGCATCAGGTTTTATACCTCACTTTGAATGCAGTGTGAACTTGCCCTTGGCTTCCTCTTAATGCTATTGCTGCTTTTTTTATTTACTTCCATTTTCACATTAATTATATCTTTGGAACTAGCATCTGTTTATTTGGCATTTCATTCTCTTATCTCTTGGATTTTTAAATAGGATATTTTCCATTCAGACAGCCAGCATGGTGTAGTGGCTTGAGTCCTGGACTAGAAGTCTAGAGACCCAAGGTTTGAATCCCTATTGAGCCATAGAACCCAATGGGTGACCATGGGCAAGTCACACTCTCTCAGCCTGAAAGAAAGGCAGTGGCCCAGCTCCTTTGAACAAATCTTGCCAAGAAAACTGTAGAATAGGGTTCCCATACATCAGAGTCTATTTCAGACTTAATTGGGCGATTTTATTTGGCTTCCCTTCCACAGACATGTTCTGAAGATCTATCTGCAAATCTAACATATCTTCAATGGAACAACAGTTCTGGGCACCACAATTAAAAAAGGATATTGACAAACTAGAGCATGTCCAGAGAAGGGCAACTAAAATGGTGAAAGGTCTGGAAACGATGCCTTATGAGGAGAGACTTAGGGAGCTGGGTATGTTTAGCCTGGAAAAAAGACAGTTAAGAGGCAATATGATAGCCCTGTTTAAGTATTTGAAGGGGTGTCACATTGAGGATGGAGCAAGCTTGCTTTCTGCTGCTCCAGAGACTGGAACACGGAGCAATGGATGCAAGCTCCAGGAACAGAGATTCCACCTCAACATTAGGAGGAACTTTTTGACAGTAAGAGCTGTTCCCTCCCTCGGAGCGTGGTGGGGTCTCCTTCCTTGGAGGTCTTTAAACAGAGGCTGGATGGCCATCTGTCGGGGATGCTTTGATCAAAATTTCCTGCGTGGCAGGGGGGTTGGACTGGATGGCCCTCGTGGTCTCTTCCAACTCTGCAATTCTATGATTCTATGATTCAGATACATTTTAAGTATATATTTTCTCATAATTGAGTACATACTAGAAGTGACTCTAGCTACACAAGCTAAGACAGAACTGTGTCTAATACAACTCACTGAGATGGGGGGTTATACACAGAGTCAGTTTAAAACAAGTACCATTGGTTGGATTAAGAGTATATTCCCAGGGTTTAAACTGCTTTTTGAGAAAGATGAAGACTGTTCAATTTAAGAGTCAGTCTCCTTCTTCAGATTTTGCAATGGAAAACACCAGATCTCTTGGGTCTCTCTGAAACTAAGGAGATTTTCAGACACGGAAAAATCGCCCCTTGCCGCGCGAGCAGCCTCCCGAAACTGCTGCGCGGCAAGGGTATTTTTCGGACGACGCTGTGCCTCTTGCGAAGCCGTCCATGTCACTTCCGTGAAGCTTGGGACGGCTCCGCGCCATATTTCAAGCACGGGCAGCCTCCGTGATTGAAATATGACGCGGAGCCGTCCCAAGCTTCACGGAAGTGACACGGACGGCTTCGCAAGAGGCACAGCGTCGTCCGAAAAATACCCTTGCCGCGCAGCAGTTTCGGGAGGCTGCTCGCGCGGCAAGGGACGATTTTTCCGTGTCTGAAAATCTCCTAAGTTTAGCAAAGTAAGGCAGATGGGCAGTATTCAAGTTCCATAAGTAAAAAAAAAAACTAGCTGCTTTGACATGTACATTCAGCACATATGTCATAGGGGTTGTCGAAACAATGAAAACACCCCTCGTAGAATTCACAGGGAATACCTGTTGTTCCAGTGAGCTGTGCTGGACATTCGGCATTTTCAGAGGGAGTGGGCAAAAATCTCGGTTTACAGCATGTTAAGGGACTTCGCAGTTTTCCGCAAAGGTTTTCTTTTTTAATGGTACAGCATTGTGCATTACCAGTCATCGGAATAACCGATTCTCAGCGCTGCACATTCAGAGCCTGGAGGAAGTCGAAAGGCAATTGGTCCATTGTGCAAGAAGGGATGGGTTTTCCTCTGTCAGGAAGCACCATTTTGGCCTTCCAGAGGACTGAGGGTTTGCCTAGAGAGACCTTGAGTGTACATTTTATCACAGCGCAGGGTTGGATTTTTTTTACAAGGTCTCCCTTCCACCCCTTTAACAAAGGAGTAATAAAAAAAGTGCAGTGACAATTATTGTGGGGGGGGATTAGCAGCCCTTACTCATGGCCGCCATCTTGATTTGTGGGGTCTATCTGAACTTCTTTGTCATACATCACTTTGCAGGGAACTCTTGTTGCTTTTCTTTTTTTAATGTGGCCACAGACATCTGGAAGTTTCTATGGTCCCATGGTCTAGTTCCTTAGATAGCTAGATGCATTGATGACTATGCACTACCATTAGTGATTGAGCAAATGGGGAAAGTGTTCGACAATATGTACAGAGTAGAGGCATGCAGGAAATCCTTACGCTGCCTACGGCCCCATTGCTTTAATAACAAATGGGAGAGGGGGGTGTAAAGAGAATTAACATGAGGTGTTATAGGTGGAAATATGCCTCTCTATCACTTTTGCATTCAGCTGCACTCATAAGCTTCAGGGAGCTGGGAAACCAATTTCCCAAGTGAGGGATATATATGGGAAGATCGCCTCTTACAGCTGCATTGCTTATCCTGAAAACATATCACCACCACTCATGCTATTATAGATTCTCTCCTAGCTCTACATTTTACTAGTCCTTAGTTGAACAGTAATCCTCTCTGTGGACTTGTGATTTTCACCCAAAGCCTTGTAGGAACCTGATAGCCTACGGCCCTTAGCAACAAAAGAGAACACAGGATCAGTTATCTGCAAAATGTTTGCAAGAAAAGCCAGGTTGCTTTGCAGCTCGCTCTACAGAAAAGCATCATTTTTTGTAGTATCATTTGGGCATACTTCCTTATTCATAGAGTTGTATCTCAAATAACCTGAAGTTGAGGAGATTCACCTGAAAGGCAGAGGGCTTTCAGCTACACTTGTGAACATTTTTTTACAAAGAAACTACACAATTCAGAGTGAAATTCAATAAAATATAGACAGGGAACTATTTGGAGGGATGAAATCATCAGTCTATCTATCTGTCTAGTTTCTGATTTGAGCTCAAAGTGCTGGTGATGACATTGAAAACCACACATTGCTTGCAACCTCGATAATTTAAGCCCCCCTTTCTATCTATCTATCTAGCTAGCTAGCTAGCTATATGAGTCTCAATTTATGTTGAGGTTGCATTCTTGGACTCTCCATGTAAACTGAGACTTTATTAGCAAGCAAAACACAAGTCCACAAGCAAAGTCCAATATACAAGGTCCAGGTCCAGCAAACAGAGTTCAGAGTAGTCCAGCAGTATCCAGGTCAGGCAGTGACCAGACTAAACAAACACAGTCCAGGTCAAACATAGCAAGCAGGAACACTACGGGTAATAAAGTAGATCAGATAATCTCTGACAACACCTGGAGGGCAGTGCTGCATATGTATAGAGCAGCAGTTAACACATATGTTGCTTAATTAATTGCTGCTTCTTATAAATACACTGAGACCGCCTCAAGCCTTCCTTTATCTCCGTTCTGTGAAGGTGGGTATAGGTAAGTTGTCCTCTCTATCTGAAAGAGCTGGACCCTCTGCCAGAGCTGGTACTTCACTATTTTCTGCATCTGAGGCCGGTGGCTCTGGAACATCCTCCTGCTCTGCTTCAACAGGTCCTGGCATGTCTACTTTCCTAATCTCTGAGTCAGAGTCCATTTCCAAGTTCTGGAAGCTGGGCATGACAAAAGACTTTTTTTTTTAAGAGAGGCTCAAAAAAATCACCAAAAATGCTACAAACTTTTTGAGTCATCCACGGTTTTGTGCCAGCAAGTTCTATTATTTATTTTAGCCAGAGTCACTGTCAAAAGATCCTTTTGTTTCCAGGAACAGTACCTCTCAGCCTGCCATGCAAGGACATATTTCAGGCTTGACAAACTACCAAAGTGTAGAGCAACCTGCTCTGAGACAGCCATTAGCATCCAGAATAATGGACCCTGTTTATTTCCTTTTCTTCCTCCATCAAATATGTAAGCACCTGTAATTGCTCCTCCACCTGTTGAGGGCTAGATGCACCTGCTCATTGCTCTGTTCCATGATAGTAATTTAGACTGAAGCAGCATTTCAAATTTGCTAATCACACTCGTTGTAATTACTGTGTAACACTTAATTGGAATTCGTGTAATTATTATTTTAAAATACTTTGCTCATTACAGGCTGAATTTTTAATTTGCAAAACACACAGTCAAATCTTAGATCTGCTTCCCTTTTGACCACTGGTGATGGTATGTATATTTTAATGTTTCCAGTGACTTGTGCATGGAAGAATTTCTGCTATCCAGGCCTTCCTGATGTTTCTTTCTGTTATCATAGAATCATAGAGTTGGAAGAGACCACAAAGGCCATCCAGTCCAACCCCTTGCCATGCAGGAATAAACAATCAAAGCAGTACTGACAGATGGCCATCCAGCCGCTGTTTAAAAAGCTCCAAAAAAGGAGACTCCACCAAACTTTGAGGCAGCTCATTCCACTGCTGCACAGCTTTTACCATCAGGAAGTTCTTCCTAATGTTTAGATGGAATCTAATTTCCAGTCGTTCAAGTCCATTGCTCTGTTATATTCAGACCAAGCCTGAGGGCTCATCTACATGGGCCAGGATACGCTGACTCCCTGCCAGCATCTCCTGCCCATGCATCAGGCCCATTCTTCCTCCATTACCTGCATGGAACAGGACAAATTCCAGACAGGCATGCTGACCCTTTGCTGCATTAGCCTCTGTAGATCTTCATTGGAAAACCTTTGTCTTGCATTGCACTGCAAAGAGCATAGTATGCTAGAGGTGCTAGCTTGTAGTTGGTGAGTGGCTTCAGTTTATTAATCTTAATTTAGGGGTGGGTGGGAAATGCCTTTGGTATACCCATCTGATGTCACAGAACAGCAAGCTGCCTGTTAACATCATCCACTCACTCTATGCTTCTGCTTTCTGACAATATTTTAACACTGCGGAAAGGTGTCCCTGCTGTGTGGGACGAGACAACCAGAGTTTTTATCAAGACACATTCCTAGACATAGATTTATTTATAATTTGGAGAGCTAGGTGAACGCCTGTGGATACTCAGATGGGGGCATGATGTATTAGCCCACATAGCCATGCATTATGGTTAATAATGTAGCTTTTCTGGAGCTTGAAACAAAGAGTTGGCTGCTTGTGCTATCTTTTTAAAAGAAGGGGGATTAAAAAAAAACAACACATACACACACACCTTTCTAGTATTCCATGTGCCAGTATCTCCTGGCTGTATTGTGTATTACACACTTAGGACTTTTTCACACACCCCTTACCATGCAAGAAGCCTCTGTAACAGCAACAAAGCTGCTGCACAGCAGAGGGTCCGTTTCGGATGATGCTGTCCCCCTCTCGGCATTGTCCGTGACTGTTCTGGGTAGGATTGAGGGCGGCTGCACCATTTTTTATTCACAGACAACTTCCATGAGTAGAAAATGGTGCGGTTGCCCTCAATCCTACCCGGAACAGTCACAGACAATGATAAGAGGGGGACGGTGTTGTCTGAAATGGACCCCCTGCCACACAGCAGTTTTGTTGCTGTTACGGAGGCTTCTTGCGTGGTAAGGGGCGTCTGAAAAAGTCCTTACTCAAAAACTGTGCCTTGGAACAGGGGTGTATATGTCAAAGAAGCATGGATTTATTTTTCTTTGGTGATCACTGAAATCTGGCATCCACTCACAAATATTTGCCAGTAAGAGTGAGGTGGGGGGGAGAAGAGTAGGGAAAACACAAAGCTACTGTCTGAATTATTTTCAGTAGTCAGAATATAGCACAGTTTACTTGAACAGCTTCTTCTTACTTAGGGTAAATACAAATGACTGTCAAATAGCAGCCGTGACTGCACACAGCGCCATTTCTGTATTTCTCTCTTTTCCTGCCCTCCTTGAAAATGGTGTCCCCAAACTGAAGGAAAGCACTGGCTAAGGTATATGAGCTGAGATCCTGACTTGTGCTTTCCTAGCGTGAATCTACACACGTGTACAGGCCAGTTTAAGGAATTTTGAGGGCCCCTGCAATGCTTTATTTTTGGGGCCCCATATGTTTATCTCAGGTCAGCGTAACCTAACTCAACCTAAGCTACTCACAGTACAGGATATTCAGATTATTACTAATAATGTTTTTGCAGGAGGGTTACTATGGGGGCCCCCACAATTGATGGGGCCCCCTGCGGATGCTGATGCTGCCGGTGCCTTAAACCAGCCCTGCATGTGTAGTTAGTTACATGATGGTTGTACTCCACCACTCTTCTACTAAATACTAACCATGTGCAACCAACTGCATCTATGCCACTGTGCCTCCTTGTTGTCCTATTGCGTAATGGGGCATAATGAAGACCAGTGATACACTGAAGGCACTTGCACTTGAAATGGACATACTCATCAAAGTTTCAAGGTGACACATGATACCAATCTGCAATAGACTGATCTGTCCTTCCCTAAACATGATGCCATCAACTGTCGACATGGTTAGATCTTGCACGCTTTTACTGTTACAAAAAGATTTATACCCCCAAAGTTGGAAAGATAACAGTTTATCGTTCAAAGCTCAGAAGATATTACTGCACATAAACAGGCATTTATAGATGTCAATCTCAAAAAATGCATTTTGTGGAAACGTGGTCAGTTACCATTAATGTATAGGCCTAGCCCTTCTTCATACTCTATATACTTTCCTTTCATTTCCTTAACCCCCCCCCTCTTTTTCTTCACTCTTTCCTTTCTGATTCTTTTCTTTGTTATCATACTGTAAAAATCCAATTTAAAAAAGCAACAACTGGAAATTGCTTTGTGGAAATTAGGATGTTGTGTGAATTTTCCCCATGGATTATTTATGCTCACTATTATAATGTGCAGTAGGTCAGCTATGTCATGTATCTGCTTTTTCAGAGTCAGTGGAAAGTAGCTTCAGGGTTAAACAGTAAGCTTTATCAGCAGAGAAAAACTAAAGAGTCAAGACTACAAAATTGTTGCTTCGAATGAAGCTCATAGAAAATACAGTAAAAATAAAAAGTATTCACAACCAGTTAAAATCTGGCGAGCACTTGAGCCATTGGTTGCCCATCACCCACCCATCCTGTTCTCACCCAGTTGTAACTCTACCTATTGATTCCCAAAACAAGCTACGGGTGCAAAGACGCTTAGTCCATTACCAGACAGACTCTATACAGTTGTCCCTTCACATTCGTTGGGGTTTGGTTCCAGGACCCCCCAAGAATACCCAGATCCGTGAATACTCAAGTCCCATTATATGCAGTGGCATAGCAAAATGGTGTCACTTATATAAGATGGCAAAATCAAGGTTTGCTTGTTGGATTGTTATTTTTTAAAGAATATTTTCAAGCCATGAATACTTAAAACTGTGAATGTGGAGGGACAACTGAACTCCCATGGCTGTTCTCAGCCACCAGATAGATTCTTTTACAAAAAATGTGAAAACAGCAGACAGTTCAAATATGAAAGACCAAAAAAGTAACTTTCTATATTGCGAAACTTGTTGGCAGGAGTGTTGCTTTTACGGACGTTGTGACAGACTAATAGGTAGCGTCTGACCCAGTAAGCTTTGTGGCTGGGTAAATATTTGATCCAGAATTTCCCAAATTTGACTCAGGCCTGCTAACCACTATGGCTCACTAGCTCTAAATGGGAGGAGAATCTTTATATATATATATATATATATATATATATATATAAAATCATTGTTATTTGAAAAGAAAATGTACATATCAATTAAAATAGAACCAAAGAGTATCCAATTAAACAACATTTTCAGCTGCTTTTTCTTCTTCTTAATATCATCTCTCATATATATTTGTATTATTTACAGTTTTCTTCTTGAATATTTTATTCTTTATGGCCTCCTATAGTCCCACCTACTAAGCTTGCCTGTCTTCCTTTCCCCCCCTTTCTTTTATACTCCAGTAACTTTCCCTTTTAATCTGTCTTTTTACCTCTTCATCCATTTTTGAAAAATAAATAAAGCCTATATTTGTTTTATTTTTTATTGATCAACATTTCTCTCTTTTCTTATTGTAATCTTCAGTGTTCTTATTTATGTCTGTGTGTGTGTGTGTGTGTGTATCTTATTGTTTATTTCTTTATTTCACTTCTATCTCTTGAAGATTCTTTTGCAATAGTTCTTTAAGTTCCATCTCCCCCCCCCCACATTATCTAGTAACTGGGATAGCTCCCAGTTGCTCCCAGTTCCCAGTAAATGGGAGGAGAATTTTCCTTTGTCAACAACTGAAACTCCTAATTGAAATGCTCTCTACTTTTCTGTGGACTTGGATTGGAAAGCCACAGTACTTTATTCCCACCACCACAACTGAAGTTCCTTCTCCTAAGACCTCGACAGCTCTCCTAACTCCACGGTGGAGTCAATAAGCTCCCTCTATGAGCAAGTCTTGCTATGAGAATGCCACAAGCCATTATTTAATCTTTGTAACCAAGAGCTAGTTCAGGACCACAATGGTCTAATTAAAAAGTCTTTTAATAAATATATCATTGATTTCTCAATATGACGGCAAAGGTCTACTCCACTCTCAGCATTAGTTTGAAGCTGCTTTTGCCCCTAGCCAAGCTTTATATGCAATCGTTAAAAAACAGAAGAAATGATAATTAGAGAGAGAGTGGAAGAGAGAACTGCACTAAACCCATCTAGTTTGGGGGGAGAAATTTGATCTGGCCATATTCATTGCTGAAGTGCTTCTTCAGTAACGTTTGTGTTTGTATGTGTGAGAGAGACCACAACTAGTTCCTAAGGATGTGGTTGTGCATCCTAATATAAAATATAAATTCATGAGATATATTTAGCCTTTTCTATAGAACTGTGGTGGATAAAGTTGTGTCAAACTGCTGTATTTCGGCAGCATAGACAGGCCCGTCTATCTCTATCTATCTATCTATCTATCTATCTATCTATCTGATCTATCTAAATATTTATATGCTGCCCCATAGCTGAAGCTCTCAGGACAGTTTACAATAAAGTCAATTTAAAACAATCAGTAATAACAATATTTTTTAGAATATTAAAAAATGTATTAAACCATTTTATCAGTTAAAAATGAGAGAATACAATTTAAACTATTGCTGACTAGCTGGATAAAACTATTTAGGCTCAAAGACTTTCATGAAAAGCCATGTTTTGACTTGGGGCCAAATTGATACGTACATTGGTGTCAATCAGGCCTCCAAAGGGAGGGTATTCCACAACTGGGGTGTCACCTCTGAGAAGGCCCTCTTCCATGTCCTCCCCCGATGTCATTACCACTAGAGGTGGGACACAGAAGAGGGTCCTTCCAATAGAGTTCAATTCTCAATGAGGCACATATAGAGAGAGCTGCTCTCTCAAGTATCTAGGCATGGAATGATGGACAACTGGTGATCAATTTTTCCATGAAACTGTGGACACCTTGTGCCCATGAGACACAACCTGCCTACTTTTTATGGCATTGTAGGAGTCCTACAGGAATGAACATCACACATATGTCAAGACACTTTCCCTAGAAGCAGCACCTTCTGTTGGTGGCAGATATGACTTCCATATCACTGGGGCAGCAAATCTCTGAATTTTAGTCCAAACTTTAACGCAGTGGTTGGCGCAGTGGTTAAATGCCAGTACTGCAAGCCACCAAGTTGCAAGTTCGATTCCAGCCGGCTCCAAGGTTCACTCAGCCTTCCATCCTTTCGCAGGTCGGTAAATTGAGTACCCAGCTTGTGGGGGCAATTAGCTAACACACATTGGAAGCTGTTTAATGCAGTTAGATGTGTAAATAGCTATTGCTTAAAACAATTGGTAAGCCGCTCTGATAGCCTTGTGGCTGAAGAGCGGGGTATAAATAAATAAATAAATAAATAAAAATAAAAAAACGAGCTTACCAAGGTGAACTTATTTGGGGGATAGGGTCTAAAATATTGAATAGCTCCTGTAAAGTTTGGACTGAAATCTGGGGTGGATTCTCTACCATCCAAACATGGAAGTTACCAGCATTTGCCTGGGAAAATTTCCTTCTCTGTCTTTCTCCATCAAAGCACTGTAAGGCACCAAGCACTCCAAAATTACATTTTCTATACACATGTCCCATCCTTCCTCTGAGTATTATTAGCTTTAATATTCACAGTGTATATCTCATATACATAACTCTACAACAGACAGGAATGTTTCTGGAGAATAATTAATATTGCCGTAATAAAAAGTTATGAACCCTTACTACCAGTTCAAGTGAAATGACTCAGAACTTTTCAGAAAGAAAGAAAGAAAGAAAGAGGTCTATTGATTTATGGCATAAGTCGGAAGGTTCTGAAATCTCCTCTCCTAGGTACATAATTAACCATTTTAAATACATAATGAAATGCACATCTTGGCTTCTCCTATAAATAATGTATAGCATGCTAATGCATTGTGAATGTTTCTATTTTATCTTTGGGGAATGGGGGGGATCAAAAGTGCAATTTAGTCTTGTTTGGATTTTTTTTTTTTTAACTCTGCCATCCTCAGAATGAATTTGCCTCTAACTTCAGTAGAGGCTGAAGATCATTTCTTGGTATCTGTTTTAGGGGATGGAGGAAAAACTGCTTCCTGAAACACTGGGAGCTTCTGACTGGAATCCTGTTTTGTAAATTCCCTTACCCACGAGGTTGTAATTGTTCATGGAAACATTATTTTCTGTGCAGAAAATGCTGTTTTATGCACAAAACAACCAAGTGCAACTTTTATGCAGAGTAAGCCCAAATCTGAGAAGATTCTTGTCAGTCTAGGAGCCTTCTTATCAGAATTTTGCAACACCCCAAAACATGTTTTTTTTTTTAAAAAAAAACATTTTGTGAATCTTTGTAAATAGTCTTTCTATCCCATGTGTCTGTGTGATATTGGGGGGAGCACTAAGATTTGTTACAAACAAACTCAAAGCCCTTCACAACAAAGCTAATACTCATTAAATATAGTACTAATATATGTAATAAAACACTGCACATAAATTTTATAGACATTCATTCTGGTTTCATTCCTCTGATGGTGTCAACTGGTGTGGTTTGCACACCCACACCCACACCCCTAGAGATGCCACTGCATTTTGGATAATGCGCTTCTTCCAACACAATGTCCTTGTAGTTGTCCGGTATATAACTCAGATGAACTCTACAAGTGTCCAGTCCACTGGAAAATACCAGTTCAGTTTCAAGAGACAAAGAGCACCGCTATTTTTGTCCAGTATTTCAGTGAAGTGCTGGATTTTTCTACATGGTCTGGCTTGTTCCATGAAATATTCATCTGTCTTGGGCAACACACTTATACACATCATTTGAGTCAATTTATTATGTTGCAATAGACAGAAGGCAATAGAAACTGAATCCATTTCTTGATCATGGAATAAATGAGGATCAAATGAGTCTGGATGATTTCAGCAGAGCTTATGTGCAAATGAATTTACTCTGAAATGAATAGCCCCAGGTAGATTAAATGGCAGAAGGTATCGATGAGTGCCAAAGCAGACCCTGCTTCCTATTCTCTTGGAGTTAGGAGAATTTGTGGAGATGAGTGATATAATGCTCAGATGATCTCAGGACAAAAAAATAATGCTGTCCAGAGAGCCGAATGGGTAGAATTAATGCATGTTAATGTCTGCAGGAAACAATGTTAACAGAGTGATTTAAAAAGTGCTTGCTTCTTGTTTCCTTGGATAAGCCACAATAAACAGAAACCTGGGTATAATACATTAGACAAAGAGGTCCATTTCTGTAGAATCACTATAAAAATCAAAGCTATTTTACCAGTTCATGATTTAACAAGGTGGGACCCTGTTGGAAGAATAAACACAGAAATGTTCATCTTTTAACATTCTCCCCTACTCTGAACTCAGATTCATTTCTTCTGTATGTATGGTCCCTTTCACTTTCTCTTTCTTCCCCTCTAATATTGCTGACAGTCCAGAATAAAGCAGTACCTTGCAGGTCATGCAACTGGAGGGTGGGGAGTAGACTGTCTTTGAGGCCGGCTTGAGGGTTGAGCCCTCGCCAGAAGTCATGCAACTTGAGGTGTCTCATCCTGCAGTTTTGCCTTCTAGCAGATGGTGCCCATGGGGTACCCCAATTGTTGAGACCACCCCCAGGTCTGAGGTGTTTTGCCCAGGAAAGTTGGGAGGCAGGTCTGGGTGAGACAATTGGCTCCAGCTTTTCCCACATTGGATTGCCCCCCTAGTTTGCATATCCTAAGGAATAAAGATTAAATAGAATAAGTAAAGTGGCCCCTATTTTAACCTAAGCTTTGTGTCTGGCCTCGTTATTTCATGTATTGGCCATCAAATATCCTTATTTTAAGGATGACATGATTTTCTCATAGCTTGGGATTGTAGCTCCTAGAATCCCTTTAGGCTGGCACAGTCATGGCCTACTCTAGCCCCACATCATCACAAGGACTCATCTTCATGGCATGGGATCATAGAGTTGAAAGGAACCCCAAGCAGCTTATAGCCCAACCCCTGCCAGAGCAGGAATCCACCTTCAAGCATCCTAAGAGGTGAATATCCCATCTCTGCTTACAAAGCTCCAGTGCAGGAGACTCTGCCATCTTTCCAGGAGTCCTTGAACATGTATAGAAGGCTATACAACCTGGCCAACCAATACGGGGTTGGCATTTAACCTAAAATGGTGGACTATCAAAGAGGATATAGAGCATCAGATGTGATGCACCTGTATCTTTATTTCTATGTATTAAATGCTTTATTTCTATGTATTAAATGCTTTTAGATTAGTTTTTTTTAATAAGGCCACATGCATATTTGATTTTTAAAAAACCTTGTAATGTTTAGAACTCTTTTTAGCTCTATTGTTTTAGTTCCATTTTGCTTTGAGCAATGCTGTAATTTTACCTCGGGTTTCATACTGGAAGAAAGACAGCACATAACACACACACACACACACAGGCCAGGGCCAGAGGAATCTTTTGCAGATAACACGGACCACCAAAAAGCATTACATTAGTGGGTGTGAGAGGAAATCAATCCTAAACATTCCCAAGAAGCCAAAATTACTGAAGTGGTACTATTGTACTTTGGATGTAACACGAGATGACATGACTCATTGGAAAAGATGGCAACGTTCAGTAAAATGGAAGGCAATAGGAAAAGAGGAAGATCACATTATAGGTGAATTGGTTCAATCAAGGAAGCCATGACCCTGAATCTGCAAGACCGGAGTTAATAATAATAATAATAAAATTTTATTTCTATCCCGCCCCTCTGCAACGCAATCGGGGCGGCTTACAATATAAAAACTCCATAGTCCCAGTACCCTAGCCCACCCCCCCTTAAAATAATATTAAACTATAAAAGATTAAAAACATACAGTAAATTAGAAAAATATTAAAACATACAATAGTTTAAAAAAAATGATTAAAAAAAATGATTACAGCTCAGGGAGGACAACCGAGTCTTGGGCCGGGATAGTTATTCAGGAAAGGCCTGCCGGAAAAGATCCGTCTTGACAGCTTTTTTAAAGCCGTCTAAGGTGTTAATAAGACGGATCTCATCTGGCAGGCCATTCCATAATCTGGGAGCAGCAGCAGAGAAGGCCCTCTGGGAGGTCACCGACAGCCTTGTTTTCATAGGCTGTAACAGATTCCTCCCAGAGGAACGAAGTGCGCGGGGAGGGTCGTATGGAAGGAGGCGGTCCCGGAGATAGGTTGGACCCAAGCCATGCAGGGCTTTAACGGTTATAACCAACACCTTGTACTGTGCCCGGAAACGAATAGGCAGAGTTGGGCTGTAGACAACCAGGGCTCTTGGATGTCTCATTCATAAAACCTTTATAAGTCAAAGCTGGGAGAGGCAACATGGTATAGTGATTTTTGTGTTCGATGAGGACTCTGGGAGACCAGGATCAAACTCCTACTTGGCCATGGAAACCCACTGGGTGACCTTGGGCAAGTCACACTCTCTCATCTTCCAAGAAAAGCCATACAAGCCCCTCTGAACCAATCTTGCCAAGAAAATGCCAGCTCTAGGGTTACCATAAGTTAAAAATGACTTGGAGGCATACAGCAATGACAAGGACTTGATGGCAGGTAACAAAGAGACCAAGGACACAGATATA
The DNA here is from genome assembly GCA_030847615.1 of Gambelia wislizenii. Lineage (NCBI taxonomy): Eukaryota > Metazoa > Chordata > Lepidosauria > Squamata > Crotaphytidae > Gambelia > Gambelia wislizenii. Next base: position 27,494,852 of record JAUMIR010000012.1, on the reverse strand, counting down.
CCCCAAGGTAAATCTGGGGGTCTCTTTTTTCCCAGCAAGGAGAGCAATGTTCTGGATCAGGTTACCCTACTGTCAGGACCAGGTCATAAAGTGACCTTTTCCTGTCATTAATCTTCTGGACTGATGAAACTGTGCGCAGTTTGGTGTTTTTCTTCCCTTTGAAATTGTCACAAATGGGTGTGCTGAGAATAATTGAAGAAGGATGGGTTCTCTTAGAGCAAATGGTTGGGAGGATACTTCAGCTACAATGGTAACTAACAAATGAGTTGTCCACCAGATTTGGCTGATTGTAAATACCTTATGTTATACTGGTTTTCCTTTGAGCTTCATTTGAAGCAACGGTGTTGTATAGTTTACTCTTTAAATTTCTGTTAGTAATAAAGCTTACTGTTTAACCCTGAAGCTTCTGGCTAGAGAGTAACTATTGTAAATGAGGCAGGAATTGAGGGGAAAGGGAAGGGGGCACCCCAGTTCTTTAGGATTCCAAGTCAGGTGTTTTAAGAGATACACCCTTTGCCTGGGTGGATGAATATGCCAGTTCTGAATTCTCCCATCTCTTTTATGAAGGGGGCAGGGAACATGAATTTGGAAATTCAGAACAAAAAGACATAGAGAACCAAGTTCTCAACCACTTCTAAAATAAAAGGGATGGACAGATGGACAGTTTTGTCCTTGATTGCCTGTATCCCCTGTGTTGCCACAAGAAGAACAGTAACAACCTGTAGCAAAAACCAAACCATTTTCTGCATTTGTATAATCCTGAGCTGAGAAGCAGTAAGAGAAATATTGCTACCTCAATTGTCCCCATTGGCAGAGGGAGGGAAAAAAAAAAGACTAGTTTCAGCATTACGATTCATGTAAATTGCTGTCATCATTGATTTTAAACTCTTGCTCCCTAGCATTCTCTATCTTACAAAGGCATTTCCCTGCTTTTGGACTACATTTGCCTTGATTACAGGAGCACTGCTGCTTTAATAGCATGTTGCCTTTAGAGTTTGACATTTGATGAACAATGCCTTTCACCTTCCCAGCCTTGTAGGGCTGCTTGGGGAACATTTACCTGATGCATGATGAACATTCAATAGAGTTTTACTGTGCAATGCAAAATAGATTTCAGCCAAAAATAAAAAAAAATAAGGAGGGGGAGAAAATGTGAATATGTTTACTTGAATTAGTAAGCAGTGCTGTTTAGGAGAGGCATTATAGAAAATGACAGCCCAACCTTGTAACCTTTACAGAAAGAAATGCATCCATGATTTCAATGTAATCTCTCTCCACCCCCCCCCCATATTCTTCCATGATATCTGACCAGATTTTTTAGCTTGTCAAAACCCTTCAGCTCATGAGAGATTGCATAAGTGTTTGGAAGAGAACTGGAGCTCCATCACTCAGCACAATTATAGCGCTATGATTTTGCTTTAACTGTCAGGACTGCATTCTGTGGAATATTCTAAGTACCCTTTCCTAAACTGAAAATCCCAGGATTCTATAGGATGAAACCATGGCAGTTAAAGTGGAATCATACTGCTCTAATTGTGTAGTGTGAGAAGAGACTTCAGAGATTTTCAGACGGGGAAATTATTCCCCAGGCAGAGCGGGACAGAATTGTTTCTGTCTCAGAAACAGCGCCACGTTTCACATGTCCACTTCCCTCTCCCGATCTCCTGTTGTCCTGACCCTGGGCTCATTCTATTTCCCTGCTGGTACCTTCTGAGATATTTTATTAACAAGAGTTCATCATTAATAAAAAGAAATAGAACAAGCACAACATCAGGATGAAGGAAGATCAGGAGGGGGAAGTGGGTGTGCAAAATGTGGTGCTGCTTCCAGGACAGAAACTATTCTGTCCCGATCTCCCCAGGGAAGAATTTCCCCATGTGAAAATCTCCTTCGTGAAGGAAAGAGTTCTGTCTTGTTCCATTCTAAATTGAAACCTGAGTGGTGACACATCTGGAATAATTTCACACTCAGGGTGGGGAACTCCATCAAAGTGTGGGGGTTAGATGGTCCCCAGTGGCAACTGGTGGTTACCATGTCATTAGAGTGATGAATCTTGTCCAGGATTTACTTTGGCTTTTAAAGGAGTAATCAAGGAAACTGGGCACTAGCCTCAAAATAGAGTCAGCACCTTGGATAGCTCCTTTAAGATTCAGACTAAAGCTAGAAGCCTTTTGTTAATCCAGCTAAAATAGTGGTTGTAGTGGGTTGTCATGGTACTGGAATTGTACCAAAGAGATCCAGGTTCAAATCCTTACTCAGTTGTGAAACTCACTGGGTGGTTTTGGGTCCATCGCTATCTTTCAACCTAACCAACCTCAGAGAGATGTTGGGAAGATAAAAATAAAGAGGAGGTCTGTGTGTTCCACTTTGAGCCCCTTGAAGAAAAAGCTGGGCTCTAAATGTCAGGAATCAACAAATCACCCATCAATGATTACATATAAATGGGCAGGGTTAAATCCCTGCCCCAAAATAACATTGAAAAGAATTGGTCATTTCTTCCTGCTATGTATGTATGAGTACAACAGACAAAGTAGACTCCTCTAAAGCAGCCAAATGTGTTGGACGTATTGTCAAGAGTGTTACTGTTTGGAAGTTTTCTAGTAGGAACCTCCAAAGTCATCCAGAAATTTCATTTTAGGCAAAATTTGGTGGCAATTCTCCCTGTCAGTCCCATCTGAATGGCCAGGGGAAAAAGACTTTCCAAAGTTATGGGAGTTTGTCATCATGTTTTGAAGATAACCAGAAAACAGGGCAAGGCAACTTTCTCAGCTCCCAACGGATTCTTTGATTTCATGCTTGTCACTCTTCATAAGGTTTCAAGTGGATTAGTATTGTTTCATCAATCAATGTTATGTAAAACAATAGCCGAGACTACACACAACAGAAAATGTATTTCCTTCAATCAATGGCCTTTCCATGCAGCACACAAAGTGTTGAATGTAAGACAAATGCATGGAAACTCCAATAAACAAGTCATAATTACAGAGTCATTCTCATCATGAATATACTTCCCATTGCAGAATGATTCCCTCTTCCACCAGTATAACCCAGAACATAGAAATTCAAGCAAGTATTTTGTAGTGCATTTTTTTCTCTCCTAGTGAGAAATGAATAAGTTGCTCAACAGGAGTACACAGCTTCATGTCCAGCCAAAAGTTACAACACAGCCCTAGGCAGTCTAATTGTTTGTCCAGTTTTTATAGCTTCACAGAGTTGGAGGAGGCCTTGTAGGCTATATATTGGTGAGCCAATCCCAACAAGCCACCACTCTGTGACTCATTGATGTTGTTGTTGTGTTCCTTCAAGTCATTTACAACTTAGGCTGCTTGTTTTCCAATGTCATGGAATCATAGAATCTTAGAGCTGGAAGAGACCACAAGGGCCATCTAGTCCAAACCCCTGCAATGCAGGAATACCAATCAAAGCACTCTCTACAGATGGCCATCCACCTCATTAGTTTTCCTTCACCCAAACAAAAGGAAGTTGCTTCCTCTCCTTCATTCACAAAGTATTAAACCATCAGAATGCTATTAATATATCCAGAATGTTTTTGTCACTCTCGGAGCAACATCTTGAAGTATTGTCTTCCACTCAAAATCCCATCCCCAGAAGGCAAATATTTACTATAACCCCCCTTGGAAACTCTACTCAAGCACACACAGTTCATCTTCCTCTCGACTCCACATCAAACTTTGTGACCATTCCAGATCGGGACCCCCACTCTGCTGGTTTCTTCCATGACCTCATTTCTTCAAGAAAAGGTGTCTTATCTCCCATTGGAAACTCCCTTAGCTATTTCTCTATCTCAATCTCTCCCACTTTATCTTGCTAGTCTTGTGTGAATGCTCGATACCTGAATGTGTGTGCATAAATGTGGTTGTTATTATTATTATTCCTAATGAAGATTATTATTTTTCTATTTAGCTTGTCTCCTCCATAAGTACTGGTATAGCTGGTCACAAGATCCCGATGTTACCCCCCCCTTGCATTGCCAACATTAATTCCCCAAATTTATGTTGGTATTTTTAGGGTCCTCAAGACCCCAGAGTGATTAGGGTAACAAAGCCTATCTGAATCCTCTTGGGAGTGAGTTGCACCATTGAGGTGTTGCTACAGAGAAGGCCCCCCAGCCTTGCCTCACAAGGATCTCAAGTTTCCAGCAGGCTCATATGGGAGAAGGTGGTCTTTCTATCTTGGCCCCAAGTTGTAGAAATGAACTGAAGTGAAGTGGTCATCCATTCTTCAGGAAGAAACCAGTGTCAGTCCAGTAAGGCTTCAAATTCCTGATACCCTGTGACAAATAGAGTTGTCCCTTCATATTCCCTGGGGTTTGGTTCCAGGACCCCTCGTGGATACTAAAATCTGTGGGTAATCAAGTCCCATTATATGAAATGGCATAGCAAAATGGTGTCCCTTACATAAGATGGCAAAAATCAAGGTTTGCTTTTTGGATTATTATTTTTTTAAAGAATATTTACAAGCCATGAATACTTAAATCCATGGATACCAAATCCATGGATATGGAGGGACAACTGTCTACACAAAAGGGTTGAGAAGCATATATTTTACCGCAGGAGTAACAAACTCCCAGACTGCACTCTAAATGTATATTGTCAATCCCATAATGTTCAAGAAGGTCTCTCTACTGTAGCTCAGGTGGATAGTGATGGATGGACAGGGCACATTACAGATATGGTTTTAGTGCATTAGTCCTGATTTCCTATGCAGAATGATTGATTGAGTCTCACTCAAGACTCTGTCCAGAGCAAATACACCCAGACACCATCAATCATTTTTAACTAGAAATTGCCACATTTGGCACCAAAAGGGAAAGGAACCTTATTGCATAAAAGACCTTTCCTACCTTTCATCCAGGGTCAATGCATTTCTGAGTTGTCTTTATAGAAAAAACAAAAACATCCATTCTCTACCAATATATTTTAAGCAAACTAAAGTCTTTGCACCCAGAAGCAGAAAAAGGAGGCGAGGCAACCACAAGGGGGGTGAGGGTTGAATTAGGGTCACTTTATTATTTTAATAGAAAGTCTGCAAAGAGAAACCAAAATGTAAGTAACCCTACCCCTTTCTTCAGTCCTAATTCCTGACCATCAGGGCAGACCCCTTCTAGGGAGGTCAGAGGAGGAAGTGAATCCCATCCTGTCTGTCCCCTGTCCCCGCACCACATTCTTACTGGTGGGGAGGGCAGTTTGTACTAGCACCCCCACTTTAACTGCCATGGATCAATACTATGGAATTCTGGGACTTGTAGTTTTGTGAGATATTTAGCATTCTCTGTCAGAGAGCTCTGGTGCCACATCAACTGACAAATCCCAGGATTCCATAAGATGGAGCCATGATAGTTAAAGTGGTATCAAACTACATTATCTCTGCAGTATGGCAGCAGCCTAGATTAGGTGACCATATTGAGAAACACTTCCAGCTGCAGAAGTAATAAGAGAGCCAGGTTAGTGTAGTGATTTGAGTGTTGGACTACAGGTCTGGATACCAGGGTTTGAATCCTTGCTCAACCATGGAAACCCACTGGATGGCCCTGGATAAGTCAAACTCTCTCAGCCTCAGAGGAAGGCAATGGCAACCCTCTCTGAACAAATCTTGCCCCAAACCCTGTGATAATTTCACCTTAGGGTCACCATAGGTCAGAAATCAATTGAAGGCACAGAACAACGAGGGGTAATACAGTATGTGGATACCAAACACAGGTAAACTTACAGACATAGAGTAATCTAGTATCATCTTTGAGACTAATTGGGAAGAAGAAATTTCTAGAATAAATTTTTGTGGACAGATGTGATGAAATGGACTGTGTGCACAAAATCTCAGGCTAGACATTTCTTCTTCCCAGTTAGTTTCAATATTAATGGATTATTTTATGCTTTTTTAAAATGTTAAACCAGGCTAACACAGCTATCTCTGTGAATACCATTGAGTTGAATTCATCATTTTTTCAACTTCTTTGGCTATCCGTATTTTATGGGTTAATTTCTCTAAAAGAACCATCTCCCAGGATCTATCCAACATTTTCCTGATGAAGATTCTATCATCAAAGGATTTCCAGTTCTATTTGCATTGTCCCTTCAAAAGAGCAATAGAATAATAATTGAAAAGTGTATATATAGAATGAAGAGTGTATACAGTGTATATAAGCATATACAGTGTGTATAGAAAGCGTATAGAAAATCTGGACACAAAAATATGCATGAATTTGCATGAATGGAAAAAAGGGTATCATAGCCAGAGACAAAACAAGGACTGGAAAAAATACAGGTGGCATTAGGGGAAGCGCAATGAAACTAAGATTTTCACATCCATCACATTCAAGCTGAAGATTTCATTTTGTTCTTTTACTGGCATTGCTGTATCATAAGCAACCGACCATCCATAATTTTAGGGCAAATCAAATGCCTGTTTACATCCATAGAGCTTCTTTGGCAGCAATCAATTGCCTTGCAGTGTGCAGAGGGAATCCCCTGAAATGAATTTTAAATTGTGCAGTTGGTCAGCTAACAATGTTGTTTTAATTGTCTGTTGGCAATAATTCGCTTTGAGGGTATCAGTTCCATTTGTTTGAACACATTAGTAATGCATGGAATTATCTTTGCAGAATAATACAAAAAGAATAAAAACAACTCAGATCTGTGACACCAGGGGTGTTTCAAGGAAAAGGGATAAAAAGAAAGAAAAGGCTATCACCTCAAGAAAAAAAGCAATTAACAGCAATGTTATTTTTCCTTCCCTGAAGATTCACCTCTGCTCTCTTTCATCAAACCATCTCAAAGAAGCTTACAATTTTGGGCTGGCATCGTGTTCAGCAGTTACAATATCATCAGATGGAATTACAATATTATAACTGCTAGGGATTCACGTTTACGGTCAGGAATGACCGAGCATGACCCCCCAAAACTTAGATTCACAGCCTGGCAGCACCCTGACTGAAGTGTGACACTTCCAAAGTGCTGGGGATTGCGACAGTGGAAAATGATGTCTGCAGCAACATTCCCATTTTCAGGGTGCCTTGGGACAAGCAGTTGGAGCAGGACCCCAAGGGGTCTCTTCAGCTACCGGTTCGCAAGACACCCAGTGACCATGAACATGCTGAGAATATTGGTTTTAGTTCCCTGATCTCCAGCACTTCACAAGCACTTTAATGGGGGCACCACCAGGCTTTGAAGGGTTATTTGGGAGGGGGCTTCTCAGCTGCAACTATGAGGATGGAGCTCTGTCATTGTAGTTATGGTGACCATGCAAAATCTCAGCCTCAGACTCACTTGAAATGGAAAAGAATTTCACCAAAAAGGAACTGTTTGGATCATAGCAGTATATTCCCCAGAACAAAAATTACCCCCTTTCTTTTTTTTAACTTTAACCAAAACAGTGACAGACATAGAACGTATCCTCCTCTCACCCAGACTATATACTTGTTAGCAAGTCCAAAGGAATACATACATAATTAGCCATAAGGCAAAACAACAGAACCAAGTTGGCAGGAGAAGGTCATGCCTGGGTCCAATCCTGACATTCAGTTTCCCCAAATACACTCCTCCCACCCCCCACCGCGAATGCTCAACCAGGGCCTGGGTACTTCTGGTGGAAAGCTTTCTGTAACCTCAGAGCTTGTACATGCCTAGCATCCACCCACTCCCTCTCAGCCAAGGGTAAGTTCTTCTAGTGGATGTAGTATTGTAAATGTCCTTTGTGAAGCCTAGAGTCCAAAATTTCCTCCACCTCAAAATGGTGGTCTCCATCCACCATGATGGGTGTAGAGCATGGGACTTTCTGTATCCAAGCATCGACCACCTGCACTGGATTCAGTAGGCTGAAATTAAATGCTATGCAGTGGAACTGTGATACAGTTCTTGTGTAAATTCAGCCTCACCTCTTAATGGTTATAGTAGAAACAAATCTATGATTTTCAGAGAGTCAGACACGCTTCAGTACAATTGCGATCAACTTTTCTAAAGCGGTGGGGGCCACAATAGGAGAGATTTCCATACTAAGTTCCTTTATCACTCATTTAATTCCAGGCAGGGCAATGATGTATGTGCCACAAAACACCCTTCTTAATCTTGTCTTTGTATGAGAGTGAGTCTTCTCTCTCTTTTCTAAATGCTGCCCAGGCTTCATCAGATTTCTATGTCGTGGCAGGTTTTTCATTATGATTTGCAGAAGTCCTACCAAGGTGATCACGGTGACTTACGGGTTCCAGCATTTGATTATCTGATATAAGTTTTATGCAGTCATCTGTTCCATCGGAGTATATAATTTAGGCCTTTGTTTTATTGCCATCCAGTTTAATGTTTCATTCACCTTTCATCATTCCCCCCCTTGCACATTTCTGTAACTATCCACTGCGCCCATGTGGAAGCCAAAGAGGAAAGGCTGTTCATCTGTTTCCAAAGATTATTTGGCTCCAACCAACCTTTTCCAGGAGCTATCTTGAAACCAGAGAAGAAGAAGAAGAAGAACAACAACAACAACAACAACCAGAAAATTAATCCTCGGAAGTAATCCCCCTCCATACTAGGGATGTAATTCTTTGCTAATTTTGTTCACAAAGGCTGCTGCCACACTGCAGAAATAATGCAGTTTGACACAGCTTTAACTATCATGGCTCCATCCTATGGAATGCTGGGATTTGTAGTTTGTAGAGCTCTCTGGCAGAGAAGGCTAAATATCTCACAAAATGGCCAATCCCAGAATTCCGTAACGTTGAGCCATGGCAGTTAAAGCAGTGTCAAACTGTATTATTTCTAAAGTGTGGCAGCAGCCAAAGGAAGCAATAGGTGATATCAGGCTCTTGAGGTCCCTCCCTGCTTCTGCCTGAGCTGTATGGGACCTCCAAGAGGTCATCTACACTGCTACCACCCACTGATTTGAACCCTTCTTAACTAGTAACTCAAGTGGGAAGTTACTGGGGGAAACGTGCACTTTCCACCTCGGTTTCTGCATGGGAAACACACATACTGAGCAAGGCACATGAAAGGATGTAGAAGACAGATCTTCTGCTTATTCTAAGCAGAAGATCTACATTAGCAAAATATCTCTCTCTTTATGAAGGGCTCCTTCCCTTCAGGCTCACTTAGAAGTTACAAATTACAGAATATTTGAGATCATATTCAGCCAATATCACCAAATTAAGATAGAACAGGGACATCATTGGTACCAGGGCCTCCTACTGGCAATGGAACTTGGCATCTGCCCAAGGATGCCAGTTTTTGATACCAGACCCAGAACTATCTACTAATCATCCTTGCTTTCTAGACTACTTTGCATTCATCTGTAAAATAAATAACGTCATACTGGAGAATAGGAGTCATTCCCTTAATACACAGGATTGTGCATATTAATTCTGCAGTCACCTACCTTGTGTTTTGGGAGTGTTGCTTGTTTTAATCCTGAAAGAGAAAGATCTTAAGATGCATGCTGAGTTCTGTTCATTGTAGCAGAAACACATCAATGACCACTTCCCAGGCATATAAAACAAACAAACAAACAAAAAGTATTTTACATGTTATCAACAGCCACCATAACTTTGTTGACATAAATAATTTTTTTTTACAAAAAAGGAACAGTGGGAGGGAAAGAGAAATAGAAATTCCATGCATAATGTATTAAGTGCTATAAACTAAATTACCAACAGAAAATATGATTGCAATGTTAAAGCAAACAAAATTAGTTTAACTATTAAGAAATTGCCAATATCCAAGTGATAGAACATGGAAGTTGACTTGAGCACCATCACTAACCGATTTCACAGTTGCAGCCTAAACCATCAGGATTTGGTGTATGTCAGTGAATGAATATGGAAAGCTACTCTGTCATATCACATGTTTGCATCCTTGCCAGGAAAGCAATGAATCTGCCCTTTAACCTGAAATGTAAAGGAGCTATCCTAGGTGCTGACCTCTGTATAATCCTAGGAGCTATCCTAGGTGCTGATCCCTGTGCAATTTTAGGAGATATCCTAGGTGTTGATCCCTGTACATTTTTAGGAGCTATCCTAGGTGCTGATCCCTGTGCAATCTTAGGAGCTACCGTACATGCTGATTCAAGTAGGTATGGGACCTTGGACGGCTGCTTCAAGGTTCAGGGTAAAACGCAGAGTGGATTGACTACCCCATTGAAATTGAAGCCAAGAGCCATGACTGCAGCTGACAGAATGGGATGCAAGTCAGAGAGACCTGAGTTCAAGTCCCACCTCTAGCAGAAGGGTATCCAATGAGTGTTTATAACATCAAAGAGAGAGAGAGAGAGAGAGAGAGAGAGAGAGAGAACATCCCATGAATATAGGTATAACAAAGAGGGAATCTCAGGATGTATATTTAAGAAGGGATTTATGAATTGCTCAATGCCTTTCAGCCAAGAACTATTTGTATGGCCTTCTTCAGGGACTGTTAAAAGAAAAGGCAAATGAACCATACATATGCATTCCAAATTAAAAGCAAGACACAGAATGAATGTGGGGAGACATATGCTTCATATTAAATATAATATCAGATACGAAAATTGAGGAATAGTATGTTGGACCAGATCAAACTGAATACAGGTAAAATAATTATCTCTAAGTATCTACAAATCAATATGGAAATCCACCTACAGGGATTTCATAAATGTGTTTCCAAGGTTTATGCCAGGCTACTGGCGGTTTTCAAAATGAGAAAGAAAGCATTATACTTTTGCAATTTCTTTTCTTTCTGTCGATATCAAGGTCATTCTAAACACATCTTGCTCTCCATTGTCTGGAAAAGGAGTAGAAAGTTCCCCACAGAAGGAGCCAGGTTCAATCCCCATAATCCCCAAATAGAGGTAAGGTAAACCCTATATGATATCCCAACTAGTAGCTGCCAGTCAGTGTAGCTGGTCCTAAGGCTGAGGATGGATAGACTGATTTAGTACAGGGTTGTTTCTTATGTTGCTAAATGTTATTCTGTTTCTTTGGGATTTCTCAGCCCTCATGAAATCCGAAACGAGATTGCTTTCCTATCTGAATAGGTCATAAAAAGGTACAGCTGTGATATTTTCTGTTTGTTTCTTCTAAAGTTTATAGCTGCAATTCTCCAGCACACAGGCTACTTAAATGTCATTGAAGTCACTATTACTGCCTTTTGTGTGGAGCGCAAGTGGCTGGCTAAAGGATCCAACAAGTGGGCAGAAGCTTCTTAGAAGAAATTGTATTAGAGCAAACGCAATCCAGTGGGTGGAAGGGGATTGTGTGATAACTGGCAGTCCCATTTGCAGTTCATTGTAACTAAGGGTCCTTGAAAACAATTAGATTCAATTGGGAAGAAAGGAAGAGGCCCTACCATCAGGAAGAATGAGACATCTGCCCAACACACTTTCCCCCCCCCAAATCAGGTCATTTTGCTTATGCATGGAAACCAAAGAGACTTCTCCAACATTTCTAGCGTGGGAGAGGGAATCAGCCAGTAGTGACTGGGTGACTCTCATACTGGTGGGGTGGTGAATCCACTTCAGGATTTAATCTGCAATTCAAATGAGCTGTTCCTAAATACTTCCAGCACCTTGGAGAGCTCATTTCAAGCTAATTAATTCTTGGCATAGATTCACGGCTGACAGGGGAGCTACCATCAGGCACTGGAATCAATGGAACAGCTGAAGCCTGACCATTAACCACCACTGCTCACAAACTTAGAACTGTAAGAGAGAAATATATAATATTTGTATCTTTTAAATACACACACACACACACACACACACACATTAAAATTATTCATTCCATATAAAATGTACAAAACTTAATGGCAAAGAAACATCTACTATTGTACCAAATTTGTATTTCTTCACTTAATTAAAATGGTTTCTTTCTAACCAGCCAAGTGTGTGTATTCCTTTTCATTCATATCATTGTCTTATTCCAGCAAATACTAAAGAAAATAGAAAACAAACATACAATTAAATTATTAACATAGACAACTTCCCACCACCCAGTTACTGAGATTTGAGCATTTGTATTTCCATTCCAACTGTGAATTATACCTTATTCACACGATTTGTAATCTTTCTGCTTCTGCTCAAATGCTAAAAGTAAAGAATAGTAAATTCTCTAACTTCTATCTCTCAGAATTAGTACATACTATTATCACCAGTTCAGGTCTTTCACTGTATTTAAGGAAAAAATTGGACCTGCATTTCTTTCCCATATTTTTAAAAATATCCTTCCAACGCTCATGGTGATTTCTTACTGATCCATATTTGATATAATAAGAGAGTTTATCCATCTCTATTACATCCTGTACAGTAGTTTGGTTAACCATTCCTCTATCTGAGGAGTTTCTTCTGTTTTCCAGTTCTGCGCAAAAAGCAAGCTAGCTGCCATTGTCATATAAATCAATTTTTTTCCTTTGGATTTCAAATTTACATCATCTATAATGTTCAGAAGAAATAGTTCTGGTTTCAATTGTATATTGATTCCTATTATTTTGATGATAATTTTATGTACAGTATTTGTATCTTTTAAACTGTGGGGGGCAACTACTGCTAGTAGATGGCATTGTTCTTCCCATCCCCAGGTGTCATAACTCACCCCCTGGAATCCAAGGAATCTGGCTGCAAATGACAGCTCCCCCTCTGCAAATCTGAGAATCTAGTAGTGGATACAGCTGAGGAGCATCCTCCTCATCAGACCTTGATGGATGCCAAAGAGATGCCCCATGCTTTGAAGCCTAGCAAAAAGAGCATTGTAGGAATCCATGCCTCTTAAATGGAAAACACTGAGCAATCTAGCACCTGGCATCTCAGGGTCAGCCAACTATAAATCTCCTAGCAGCTGCTGGGAGCCCTCGCTGCTCAAAGCTGCCCAATCACCCCAAACAACAGTGCTTCCAGTGCTTGTATATTTTTACGGATTCTTGACCTCTGCACTGGCTATGTTCAAAGCCTCCTTGTCTTACCCTTTCAGCTTCAGTTATCTGGATGACTGATGTCTTGTAACAGATTCTGAACCAGCTGAGACCTTGACACTGCATCTTCCATGAATGCCCTGGATTACCCAGGCATTACCTGGACCGGCTTCATTCACCTGCCGCTGCTTCTCCTAGAATAACCTGTCTCTTTGGGCACTTTGCTGTCTATGCTCCCAGGACACAGAGAATCATGGTGGGCAAACCCACCTTCAAACTCCTCTAGCTAAATCTCATAGTGTGACTAGTGAATATTATGTTGTTGCTGGTGTCCTTCATCATACATCGGGGCAACTTAATGGGCACAGAGGTAATCTCTCCTTCCCTTCCTTCCTTCCTTAGAAACAAAACATTGTCCTACCTCCTTTGTACTAAGAATACAGCCCACTATTGATGGTTTGGGGATTGTTTTGGAACCTTTGGAAGGAGATTGGTTCCAGTTGTACTGCTGCACCACATCTGGTCATGCTGGCCAACTTCGATGAGTGGTCCCAGTACTCAAAAATAACTCCTTAGACATGGCTTTGTTCTTTCTTTGTTCTTTCTTTCCTTGGTTGAATCCCCCCCACACACACACACTTTGTTTAACATGCATTCTTCAAAACTAAATGCCTGCTTTGAACTTACTCTGCTCTTTGCCAAGTATTTGGAACCAATCGCTATAGGATGTGCTTAGAAAGAACTTTAGTTTTATCTCACGGCCAAGCGACTGAGCTCAAGGAAGGGAATGATGAGAGGAATTTCTACATTTTCCCAGCTTCAGCTGCAAGAACAGATTAAGTCATCAAAGGCAGGCACCTTTGCAGATGCTAAGCAAGCTCCACGTTAGATATTTAATTACAGCACACAGCGTATTTGGCAAGTCTGTGGGTATTTAATATCAGCTGAGGCTGGGATATAGCTGCTGAGTAATGCCAAATCCTCCATGTTGTATTTCATGGCACCATTCCAGTTTCAAAGCCCTAAGCAAAAAAAGAACAGAGGAAGGAAGAACAGATAGAAAGATAGACATATACATAGTCTCCCCAAAATGTATACACCTTTAACAGCTTATAATTTTGGATTTATTTATTTATTTATGCATTTCTCCTGACAAATATATATACCTTAACAGGATTAAAGATTAGAATAGTAGAAAAATGTCACGAAATTGCAAGAGAAACTTTAAGTGAGGTTTGCAACTCTATGCTTCAACAATGCAAAGCAGTACATTGCTGTACAGGGACGACAATTTGAACACCTTACATAGAACTGTCATTTCAGATGGAATTTGTAATTCTGATTGAATGATTATTATAATGGTTATTCTTCAATATGAATGTATTTACTTAGCCTTCAAGTAATCACTGTAGGTATTATTAGAAGCTGAAAGGTGCATACATTTTGGGGGACATTCTGTGTGTGTATATATCTATATATATAGATAGATATACAGAGAGAGAGACTGTATGGTCTGTGAAAATGGCAGGATTAAATTCTCAGCTCTGAACTCTCACCCTGAAATGTGCAAATCATTGGTCTTCTAGAAAGATCACAAGGTCCACTAGAAAGACGCCAGGTCCAGCAAGCCTGCTGAAGTTCTTTCCTGCCCAAGCAAAATGTGGTTACCTCCAGTCAAGAGTCCCACAATCTGTCTCAAAGCTTTTGCCAGCCCTTCTGAAAAGAGAGTAAAGAGCAGAGGATTTACTGAGTCTGATATGATGCATTTGCATTTCACAAGTTGGGTAGGTGTGCTTTTGAAGGTCTCGTTCGAGACACATTAACTCTCTAAGAGAGATCTGCCAAGCTGTTATATGGAAACTGGTCCTGGGAGCAAATTAGCTTCCCATATCCATCAGCAGCAGACCAGAGCTTGGACAAGTAACAAGGTACAAGTCATCACAGTTACTTGCATTAAGTTACTTTTTCTAAACTGGGAGGCCAGAATGAAGTAACACTTCAAAAGGAAGAGGTTGAGTAGGAACAAAATTACTTCACTGGCAGAAATAGCATCCCTTTTTAATTTCTTGTTTAAATTACTTTTTTTAAAGGGTGTGTTTGAGCATATTTGGACATATTTGGAGATAGTTCTAGGTGTGAACAAAGTCTATGTGTGAACTATGTCATGGGGGGCAGAGGTTTTATTTTGGGGGGGGTTCAATGCTCTATTCCCCCCCCCACATTTTCATAACTATACTCTGCCCTTCTTCCCTACAAGACCCTTGTGCGATTGTGTGTCTGGGTAAAAGGAAAAGAAATGGCAATCTAATAATGGGGCTAGATGTGGATTCTTGTCATTTGTGTGTCTGTGAGTATGGCAAAGAAAAAGAAATTGACAGTCTAAGAATGGGGCTAGACCTCCGTTGCTCCCCGAACATCTGCCCGGGACCATCCCACAGACTCCACCTGCTGTGCCACACAAAGTGAGTTGGCGGCTGTGAGTAAGTGATGGATGTTTGCTTGTCTTGCTCTCCATGAACTGTCTATGAACAATGTACAATTTTCTCAAACACATTCATTATTCAAATCTGCTCTGAATAATTTGAGGTGTGTACATTATTCACAAGCAGTTCATTGCCTCTGCTGTTTTTTTTTTTTTTAAGGGAGAAAAGAAATCTAAAGGATGTTTGCAGTAATTATTGTACAACCTGATTTGATTGCATGTGTTGAGAGGGATTGGGTGGCTGCCTTATACACTCCCTCTCTGTACACCCCCCATGACTATCACTGGGAATCCAAATACAGCTTTTGCAAAAAATAAAATAAAAATCTTTGTCAGAATGGATTCTGCCTTTGGAACTGCAGGCAAATAGGGGGTGGTTGCTGTTCATTTTTGTTTTGCTGTCGTCGTTTTGCCACATGCCTTGACATATAAATGTATTTGCAACAGAAAATTAAATTTCTTGGCAGAAAGGGACAAAATTCTGCCTTTAAAAATAATTATTGGTTAAGCTCAACTAGAGTAGAACCATTCAATCAATGGTAACTTATAAATCAACACTTAAGCAGATTCCATTGATTCTATGGACCTATGTAAATTGGGATTAATAATTGCATTTAGGCTATAATTCCCTCTCGAGAGGGAATCAAGACAGTCATGTTTCAGATGGAGAGATGAACACACACACACACAGTTCCTTCTCCAAGCGTTTTGAGATCAGCCAAGAGCACAAATTCATTGCAAGGACAAGACATCAGCACAGTGGAAACAGAAGCAAAAATAAATAAATAAATAAATAAAAATTTAAAAATCTCAGCATAGTTGTTTCCAAACCTGCCTAAATACTCTAAAGGCTCCAGATCCCATCTGATCTTGGAAGTTAAGCAGGGTCAGCCCTTGTTAGCACTTGGATGGGAGACCACCAATGAATACCAGGTGTTGTGGGCTATAGTTCAGAGGAAGGAACTGGGAAAACCACTTCTGAAGATTCCTTGCCTAAGAAAACTCTATCAAATTCATGGGGTCACCATAAGTCGACAGGCAACTTGAAGGCACATACACACACACACATAGTTGCTTCCAGTCAAGTTATGGGCCACCATAAGCCTCACAATCCTGATGTTGGCCATGAGTGATTTACTCACATTAGTTTTTCACTGCTGCCAGTTTTTTTAAAAAAGTCATCCCAAGGTGTGCTGCTGCAATAGAACAATTCTCTAATTTTATAAGAAAGCAAAACAGAAAATATTGATCTTTTTTATCACTTTAGAAAGCGATTGCTAAGGTGAAAATCCAACATGGTGGCAGTGGGCACTTACCCTCCTAGCGAGCTCTGCTCCCGCTCTCATTCAGCCAATCAGCTTTGTGCTTCCCTACAAGTTTTTTATTGTTCTATAGTCCAAATGAGCAAAAATGTGAACCCACCTTGCAGTTTGTGAAAAAGTACAGGGAAATCTGCAAAAGCTTTTAACCCATTGTTTTTGCTGTTTGGGGCCACCCTCCTTCCAAATAGTGTGGATTGGTGCTGGGTCCTGTTTAGACAGGTAGGATTCCCAGTGAATTCCATGAGGGGTATTTTCACCATTTAGATGGGCCCTCAGTTTACTTCCTTTGTCAATAAATACTTTGTTCAGGATACGGGGGGAGGAGACATAGGATGTGTAAGCCCTGTTTGCCAAGCCTTTCCAGTCTCTTCAGCCTGCTCTTCATGTCCTGAAGGAGCCTGGTCATGGCTGCCAAAATCTCCATCTTCCTGCTCCCTTTCTCATAGCATGACACCCAGTATATACCAGCATATGGTAGTTTTGAAGTCCCATATGAGCCTGCCTGGACTTTGAGATCTTCAGGGCACTATATGCCCAGGGGATATTGTCATGAACAGTAGAGCATGCCTGGATATTCTGGTTCTTGATATCTCTTTTTGAATGGGTTTGCTCTAGATGAAGCCAACAATGGGATTTATGGCCATGTATATAATACTCAAAGCTTTCAACCAGTAGCAATGACTGAGTGGTCTTCAAACCATATTCATGGGCAAGTCCTAGGAGTTTTCTTTCTGTAGTGTTAGAGTTAGGAACCATGGGATCAAAGGGAATATTATACATGTCCTTCCTTTCTCCAGCTATAGTAATATATTCTGTAACATGTTCATTCACACAGTGATAGAAAACTGGACCCAGGGAAGTCCCTGTGACCCAAGCTATGTGTTTTCATTACTTTCCAGTACAGGTTTGAGTTTTTTTTTCTTTCTTTTATGATACAAGGAGGTCCAAGCTTCAATTGTGACATTGATTAGGGCACTAAAATAAAGACCGATAGCTAAAGATGCAGCTGTGCATTTGAAATCCTTGCAGGATTTCACATGGCTGATTGCTTCATAGATTTTAGTCATAGCCCTCAGTCTTTGGTGCTTATTACATTCATTTCTAGTGTCTGTTTGCTTTGATTGTGTTCAGGCTTTGATTATTTATTGCTATGCCTAAAATAATAATGTGAAGCCTTTGCAGGAAACAGGGACCTGATTTGCAGAGCTATGAGAAGAGTAGAAACAGATGCTTGATACATATCTATGGATGAATATATCTCCCTGCCACATTCCTTCTGCCCCATCACAGGCATAGGCCACAAACATTCAGAAGCTAATATATTTTGCAACCAGAAGGAAATGCATGGAAATTGCTAACATATTCTCATGTCTCACATAATGTGTAACACAGCATATTTTTTTTGTGGACTTTTGACTCCAGATTGCCAGAACTGCTGTTTCATGCCTTCTAACATTTCACAGATGAACTGTAACCAGGAAACATGTAACCAAGGAACATGAAAGTGCAGTCAAGATGGCAAAAGTTATTAGTGAGGAAAAAGGCACAAGCTAGTAGAGGCTGCAACAGTTTGCTTTTGCTTTTATACATGTTAATGTACAAAATGGCATGCACATTAGTGATTGCATACTGATACCAACTGCATCAATATGATGTTTGTGCATCCTTTATTCCACCAGAAGAGATTCCAAAGTGTTGCTGAACTACAAAGCCCACCAACTCCAATCAGCATGGCCAGAGGGCAGGGATGATGGACACTCTACTCAGCAACATTTTGACATCCACAGGTCCACCATCTCAATTTTATTTCATAGGGAAAGGAAAGCCCCTTTCATGTAAAGAAATGGAAATGCACCGGCCTTGGAAATTCTCCTCCATCTCTCTCATTCTTTTGATGATTCTGCATTCAATATTTCTTTATTTTCACAGTGACAAAATCGAAGTACAGAAAGGAGCAGAAAGGTGGTGGTTCTCTACAAGTAAAACACCATGTTCCTTTCTCAGTACCCAACTTATGCATATTTATCATGTCTAAAAGGTGGAGGGGTAGCAGGCTGGCAGAAGAAAGAGAATCTTCCTCGTGCAACATCTGGGGCAGACAATGTAGTGTATTCATTTCAATTCCAAGGGGATGTGCTCCCCTGTCTTGTTAGAAGAATAGCAACATGTTGCAGGAAAGATACCATTCTTTCAGGATCTGCAAACAGACAGCTAATCATCATTTCAATACAGTCAGCCCTCTGTATCCACGGAGTCCACCATCCATGGCTTGAAAATATTCCAAAATAAATAAATAAATAAATTCCAAGAAGCAAACCTTGATTTTGCCATTTTATATAAGGGACACCATTTTACTATGCCATTATATATACAGTAGGACCCCCGTATCCACTGGGGATTGGTTCTTGGGGGGGGGGTAGATAATGAAAACTGTGGATAATAGTGAATGCCATTGAAAATAATGGGACTTCCAGTTTTAAATATCATAGAGTTGCCTTGGAGGACCTAGAAAATGGCTAAAGAGGACACATCTTCTAGAAAGACTCGCTGGTAGGGGTACTTTTTTGTGTCCCCTGGATAATTGAAACAGTGGATAATGGATCAGTGGATATGGGGGGTCTTACTGTAATGGGACTTGAGCATCCACAGATTTTGGTATCCACGGGGAATCCTGAAACCAAATCCAGCAGATACCAAGGGCCCATTGTACTATTTTCTCCATAATTGGGGTGGATCATTTTCTTTTCAAATACAAACAGAAAGAAATGGCACCCAAACACATACAGATGTGCAGGCATGGATACAACCCACCTCTTTCTTTTTAGAGAGAGGCATCAAAGTAGAAAAATTGAGAATTTTCCATGTGTGCAGCTTTCCTATACGTATGGAGAAGAGGGTGAGGTGATCAATAGGTATAAATAAACCACTGGTTGCCTCCAGATGTTGGTCTGCAGACTTCCTGCCTTCCCATTGATCTTCTCACATTTAGGAATGAGGGCAGCCAAGAAGGCTTCAGAACTTGTACATACGTGTGGTGGAGAGAAAGTATTCTAACGCATATCTGTCGACTCTATCCATCAATTCTATCAACCTATTTGAAATGTGGTGATAGAGAAGAGTTCTGTGGATACCATCAACTGTCAGAAAGACAAATAATTGGCCCAAGAGCCGATCAAGACTGAAATCTCCTGAGAAACCAAGCTGACTAAACTGAGACTCTTGTACTTTGGACAGCGCTCATTAGATCCATTGGAAAAGATAACAATGCTTGCTGAGGTGGAAAAGAGGAAATATCACATTATATGTGGAGAGACTACATCGAGGAATTGTGGATACCCTAGGTTTGGAAGACCTGAGCAGGGCTATTGATAGCAGGGTGACTTGGAGGTCTTTCATTCATAGGGTCAACATATGTCAAAGTTGATTTGATGGCAAATTAATAACAAGAAACTCATCATCATCATCATCCAAATTCCATTTATGCTTAAAAAAAATCTCTCTCTCTATATATATACAGGCCAATAAAAATTCAATGTTTTCTTAAGTTCCAGAATAGATAGACAGATAGATAGATCCCAGAATATATAGGTGTGTATACTTTCTTACCCATCCAATATCTTCAAATTCAATCACTAATTCTCCTTTCATTTCTTCTCCTTCTCTCCCCTTCACATTTCTTTCCAACCTCCCCTTCTTACTTCACACACTCTTCAAGTTACTCTCACCCTCTCACATACTTTACCAACTTAATCTCTCAAACTTCTCCCCTAAACCAATCAATCACTTGGCAAGAAGAAAATTTTTAAAAATGTTCAGCACCTCTGGTTGCCACACAACAAGTAAGGTAAGTGGGGGGGGGGCACACCTCCTAAATGAATTCAGAAGGAATTCTAAAGCTAATATTAGGAAGTGGGGGAAAAATTAAGCACCTTTCCCAGAGGAAGCAAACCTTAGGGAAATGGAGGACAGATGGTAGAAGACAGTCAGTGTGGTATAGTGGTTTGAGTGTTGGGACTTTTTCAGACATTGATTTACTGCGGAAGAAGGCTTGTAACACTTGCGAGGCTGCTGCGCGGCAGGGGGTCTGTTTTGTACAACGCCGTCCTCCTGCCGCGAGAGATTGGAGACAACAGTGCCATATTTGGCCATTTTTTATTCACAGGCAACTACCATGAGTAAAAAATGGCCAAATATGGTGCTGCTGCCTCTGATCTCTCGTGGCACGAGGACCGCGTCGTCCGAAATGGGCCCCCTGCTGCACAGCAGCCTCATGAGTGTTATGAGCCTTCTTCCATGGTAAATCGACATCTGAAAAAGTCCTTGGACTAGAACACTGGGAGCCCAAGGTTCAAGTCCTTGCTCAGCCACGGAAACCTACTGGTTGACCCTGGGCAAGTCACATTCTCTCAGCCTCAGAGGAAGATAAGGACAAACTTGAAAAAATTCTGCCAAGAAAACCCTGTGTCAAGTTGGCCTAAGGGTTGCCATAAATGAGAAATTGCTTGACAGCAGACAACAACAACAACAAACCACATAGGGCTTCAGACATCACTAGCCTCAAAATTTAACATAACTAGCATGTTAAAACATGCCCCAAAACAGACCTTCAGCCAATGGAGCTGTTTCAGCAAGGAAGTTTTGTGCTCCCTGTAAATTTTCCTACAAAGCCTTTACCCAGCTTCTGAGATGTATAATTGTCCTGCCCATCCTATTTTACATAGCTTCTGAGACGTGACACCAAGCAATTTCTGGAAAGCTACAAATGAATGAACTGGACCCATATCTTCAATTGGCAAAGCTGTGTTCCCCATAATGTCAGTCATAATTCTATTTGACTTTCCTGATGCTCTCAAGTTGGTATGTTTTAAGATTAATGAGCCATCAATTCTCAATCAAGGAGCTATTTAAGAACACCCATTTAGCTCCAGCGAATTGTGTGGCTGTGCTAATTAATAACATTTGACCTTTGTATTTTGGGCGGAATAATAGATGGCAGGTTTTTCCTTGAGCAATGTCATAAAACCAAATGGCTAGAATGTTGCCAATATTGTAGCCCAACGCTTAGGATACTTTCACTTCCGCAATACTGGATTAGGCCTGGTGTTTAGTTTTAAGAGTAGCAGGGACTTGCTATTGTGAATCCTCAGATTTCTTTGGCTTTTGGTTTCAAAACGAAATCATGAGCAATTTTATTGCAAGGTAAGTCTGATTTATTGCACTGGTAATGTTTTCATTACTCAACTCCAGAACGTTATGTTTATGGGAAAGGGGAAATTTCTTTGTTTGTTTGCATTTATATATTGCTTCCAAGCTGACATACAAAACTTTGGGATGCCTTCTTTATGTCCTCCATCCATCACTCCTATCCATAGCACTACATCCTCTTTGCCCACCCGTTGCCAACAAGAAACCCACAACTCTTTCTTTTAGTACTTTCAGATTTTTTAAATTGCAGCTGCTCACCTCTGGTTAAGCACTTCTCAAATTAAACATGATCTGGCCCTCAATATATTTCATGATTGCTTTCTGCAGCCATTAGCTTTTGGCCTTTAAGCACGCTAGCCTACACTACAATCCAAGACCTCTACAAAGTGATATAGTTTCAGCTGGTCTTAATTTTAAATGACACTCTCCTCTTGGTGGCGGAGATGAATGACTGGATAAACAGAATATTCCAGAGCTGTCTTAGTATGTAATGAAAACACTACAGAGGTGACTCTTTTGTCATTGGTTATTGGAGGAGGGAGGCAGTTGGACTGTAGCACAGCTGAGTCGACTTGTACTTGCAATATCTAAGAGCCTTACCATACTCCGAAGAAAAGCAGCAAAGCAGCAGGAATGTTATGTCTTTCCTGCTGCCTTATGTGGTGTCTCTATTCTTTTGCTCCAGTCCCATCTTTTTGCTAACCAGAAAAATACATTTGCAAAAAGGGAGTGGGACAAAAGAATGCTGGAAGAATGCCGATGCCATGCAGTAAGGCAGTAGGAAAGATGGGACATTCCTAATGCTTTGTCACTTTTCTTCGGAGTGTGGCAAGGCTCTAAGTTTGGTTTGTGTCAGTTTCACCAGCACCACAAGAATGTGGAATCTTCAAATAATCCGAGAGTACTATCCCCTCTCTGACTTCTTAGAGATGTTAAATCTTCATTAATTTTCTTCTTGAAGGAAGAAGCAACAAGTAATTCTAGCAATTTCCTTCCCACTCCAAGAATATTTGCACAGGTTTTTTTTAAAGACTATGTACAATTTAAGACTTATTCTGCACAAAATTTCAATGTGAAACTTATTCTGTACAAAATTAGAACATGGTTCTTTTGTGCAGAAAACAACATTTCCTGCCCAGGAAAACAGCCTCTTCACAGAAAGCAGCATTTTTATGTGTGTGAAACAATCACGGATGACTTTTACATGGAAAAGGTCTCAAGGAACACCATTTTCTGTGTACAAAACATCTTTTTCAATACAATCCCATGTGAATTTTGTGCAGAATAAGTGTGAACTGCACAAAACTGTGAAGGTTCTTGTCAGTCCGGGAGTCTTCTCATCAGGGTTTTTTGAGAAACATGTTCATTGAGCATTTTTTGATATTCTTTCCAAACCTACATCTTACCTACTCACTGGAAATCATTTTGCATTACAAGCTTCAGTAAAGTATATGTTATTCTATATGGGTTTTTTTAAAAAAGCTTTTCTATGATTTTAAATTGTTTTTACACTACAATCGTAAATGTCTCTATTCAGAAGTTAAGTCATAATGTTGCACTCCCAGCTAACTGTGTTCAGGTGCAGCCTTACAATGGACTCTTAGGCATCTCTACTCAGAAGTAAGTCCTATTGACTTCAAAGGACTGTCTTGTAAGGGTTTTCACCCTTGGGTCTCAATCTCATTTGGTTAGTCTCAACTAGAGTAGACATGTTGTTGGGCAGTGAGTCAACACATAGGTAAATCTCATCGAACCAATGGCTCTCCTCTAGTTGGCATTGACAAAAGGATTTAGGTCCTGGTGCATACTTGCTGTTAGGGCTAGCCATCTTGACTGGCATGGGTGGAAATGGGAACTTAGAAACATAGGTTGTACCATGCTCAGTATAAGAGTATTGACCTACTTAGCCCAGTACGGGCTGCATTTCCCCCCCTTTAACTCACTGTCACCCCCCCACACACACACACACACTATTGCACTGCCAAATTTTTGCTTAAAAACAAGGTGGGCTAGGAATATGCCATTGCATTGAGGAGTGCCTTGCCTGCCACTTGATAATTACAGGAAGTTGCTTCCTTATCCATCTCATAAGACACTCCAGCTGGTCTCCTGTATACCCTGAACCTGACTTCCCAGCTCAACCTAAATTTCGGAGTTCTTTCTGTCTAAATCAGACGTGGGTAACTGCCAAGGATTGGAAGCTGTACTGTCCTTCCATCAGACTTTGGACAGCCACACCTCACCCAATGCCCCCACATCTGAACTGACCTCAAGTGACCCTAGGAGGGGGACATTTTTGGCCATTTAAACAATTGAATTAGGGGGCAATGCCTATTGGACATTGAGGGTAATGGGGGGGGTGCATTGAGCCTTTCCTATCAGAGAACTCTGGTGCCTCACCAAACTACAAATACCAGGATTCCATAGGGAAGGACTATGGCGGATAAAGTCATATAAAATGCTGTGTTTCTGCTGTGTAGACAGGCCCTGACAAGATGTGAAGCCTTTCTTTTGTGGAAACATATATTTTATAGGGTTAAAATAAACACCTTCTGGTTTTACTCCCCTCTCCCTGGGGAGGGGGATCACATTTTTTGGCAAAGGTGCTGCCATTCACATGTTTAGGGGGAGGGCTGCTGAAGTAACCCACCCCTGTTACAGACCTTACTCTTTTGTAAGTGTATTTAGGAGTGCAGATGTGTATTCAGGAACGCAAGACTTCCCAGATTTCATAACCACTGCAGAGGTTCTACTTGAGATTATAATGTTTTAGGCTATCCAGATTGTAATTTTTCCTGGCAAGGTTCTGTTTCAAGAACTCTCTGGGCCTTAGGAGATCATGCTTGTAAATAAAGAGCTAAATATATACTAATGATCAAAAGACATAGAACGATAGGTAATTTTCCTGAAGATATATGCTGTTGTTTTATCAGAAACTTAATAATGCATCTTCAGCTCCCAGAAATGCACTTTTGCTTGTATTTAAGGCTGTATATTTCATTACACAAAGCTTAATATGCTCTCTTGCCCATTTGTACTGAACTGGCCATGGCTTCAGCAAGCAGTAAATGCATTTACATTGGCTTGGGATCTGTCTGCAAATTTGATAAATACAGATGGAAGAAAAAAGAATGCTTCTCTCTCATAGCATCAGGGCCACAGAGTGAAAAAAAGACTAGCAGAGGTAGGCTTGAGTCTGAGAAAAGGAAAGGTCAAACTAGATGTTAAGGGGGATATTAGACATCAAGGTGAATGTAGAGTCTCTGCAATTGACCTGTTTAGCCTATCACAATGGGATTCCCTTAGATATATATACCTCAGCAACCAGACTTGCAAATTAAAGCAGTGTTTACCTTCTGATGAACAATTCAAAAATGCTAAATGCATGATACACAATGAGGAAAATCCAGTGCAACAAGAAACATCTTTCAACACTTGTAGAAATACCTTTGCCAAAAGAAATAAAACCTATTATACTGTATTGTCATGTTTAGGCTGCTTTCCGGGTCCAAAATAGGGCAAACCATTCAACTTTAGTGCATGCTTCCCAACCTTTCACTCAAATCCATCATTTAAAGTAGTGGGTCCGGCTTCCATAAATATCCCACAATGCCCCAGAGCAACAGTACATTGAGGCATGACGGAAAATTAAAATGGTAGCTACAGCCAGCTCCCTGGCATGGTGGTGTGAGCCATTAGTAAGTAAGTCCTCCACAGCAAGGTAGGAATCAGAGGGCAGACTTGAAGCTATCCTTCTGTAGAAAGAAATTTGGAAGATCTTACCACTGTTGCTCTCTGGAAAGCAGAAAGGTCCAGTGTGGTGAGTTTTCATGCCCAAAATATATAGAGATCCTGAATTCTTGTGACTGAGGGCTGAGATACTCTGTAACAATGCTTTGCCTTGTGTATTAACTTGTTTACCTGTTTCTTCATGCTGGAAGGATGTCCGTTAATAGCTTTTGTGGGGGGAAAGACTGCAGTCTAACTCCTGTAAGTCTCTCCTAGCAATTAACAACATACATCCTGGTGTGAATAAGCGTTTTCTTAATCAGCAACTGTGAGTGGCACACCACGAACTCTTCTGCATTCTCACATAATCTTTAATTAACTGTTTTGATGTCTAAATGAGAAGATCAAACCTTTTTTTGCTTCATGCCCCCAAGTGTGGATTAGACTGTGTAACATGAGATCTTCTGAGATAAAGTTGCCATTCCCCTAGCAGCAAAAAACTAGCAAACAGATTAGAAAGAGCTTGTACAGGGCTAGACCAGTAGCCTATTGAGAGGAGGACTTTTTAGCAGTGTGTACAGAAGAACCCAAGAAAATGCCAATGCAAGATCAAAACAATGAGACCTTCCAATGCAGGCCTCCTAATATTTTGAGCCTCTGTTTGCAAGGATAACTGAAGGTGATGGATTGTGGAGGTTCCAGATCATCCCTGCTCTAACCACTAGCACCGTAAGTGGGCTCTGGACCAATGAACCAACCAAGCACTGATGAGTTTTTGCAGTCCTTCTGATAGACCCTGCTTTACTTCTCTTGTTGACTCGTCTTTTCTCTTTCTCCTTCCTTGCATTTTTCAGGATCTAAAAAGGAACATGGTATTTTAGCAACTTTGGAGTATAAAGATTCTAAAACTCATGTGTTGTTTCCAAGGTTTTTAAGTGACAGATAAACAAAAGGCAGCTATCTGCTGGGATGCCAATGCTGTAGACCCTTGCTAGCTCCACATTATCTCTGTGTGATGTGCCGTAAGTCTAAGTTAGTTAAAGTACAGCATAATAATTTAAAGCCCACATTATTTCACTTAGGTGTGGTGCACTACTCAGGGGAGTTTTGCTTCTGTATGGAATGGATAATAAACCCCTTATTTTCTAAGCCACTAGCTTCCTGAAGGCTTACTGTTTGCCTTTTCACACAAGCCTAGGAGAGTTTTCAAACTTGGGGACTCCCTAAAGACATCTAAATCACAAGATTCCCCTCTGCCTTGAGTGTTTCTCTGTAGAAAATGGAGTTAGAGAAGTGGAAATAATACCTGGGGAGGGGAACACTTTAGAGATTAAAGAGTGGCATGAGAACCCTAATGGGGATTGAGACTTGGCTGTAAAAAGTACATTAAAGGTCATTTAAAGCAAGGGCTTGGCCTGTCCATTTGCCAAAACAGGACAGCTCTTCCCCAG
Organism: Gambelia wislizenii; assembly: GCA_030847615.1. Taxonomy (NCBI): domain Eukaryota; kingdom Metazoa; phylum Chordata; class Lepidosauria; order Squamata; family Crotaphytidae; genus Gambelia; species Gambelia wislizenii. Next base: position 27,467,785 of record JAUMIR010000012.1, on the reverse strand, counting down.
GTGGCTGATACAAAGAGTGAGGGGAGCAGCTTTGAGTTTTAAAATTATGAATGGACTGTTTTAATATGTATGGCCTTTATGCTCTTTAAACTGGTTATGTATTTTAATCAGTGTTTTGTGTGTTAGCTGGTATCTATCTGTTATTGTATTTTAATCTGTTGTTCCTCACCTTGATCCAAATGAAGAGGTGGGTAAGAATTAAATTTTTTCCTTCTCCTTCTTCATCTTTATCATAAACCTTGATCCTGAAAATTAATAGGCTCATGTTTTCTAAATTATATCTGACCATTGAAAACAAGTGCTTCACCTCCCAGGTTAAAACTGGAGGCATCTCATTTTAATTTTCTCAGCAAAAAAAGGGAAAGTCTTGTACTCAGACTAGCCACACAAATGGCGCTATGCAAGCGCCATGTGCAGGAACACTTTTTTTTTAATGTCTCTGTTAGAGTCTCTGTTTTGAGTATGACTCTTTGAAGGTAAAATAGTTCTGCTGTGTTTGTTTGCACTGAGTATTATGGACATATCTAAATACAGCCAGTTTTAAGAGACCTGGTTGGAACCTGGCTGGATTTCCATATTGTTAATTGGTATCTAGAGGGCTTCAACTTATAGCTAACCTATGACCACGGGACCTTGAAGATCCCTCGTACCCTGCTCAGGACTTGCAGATTCAGGGCTGTGGCTTCCTTGATTGAATCAATCCAAATGTAATGTGATTTGCCTACTGCTTTCCACCTTACCAAGAGTTATCATCTTTTATAACAAAACATTAGGGAGCTAGGCATATTTAGCCTGGGGAAGAGAAGGTGAAGAGGTGACATGATAGCTATGTTTAAATATTTGAAGGGATGTTATACTGAGGAGGGAGCAAGGTTGTTTTCTGCTGCTCCAGAGACAAGGACACAGAAAAATGGGTTCAAACTACAGGAAAAGAGATTCCACCTATACATTAGGAAAAACTTTCTAATGGTGAGAGCTGTTTGCAGTGGAAAGTGCTGCCTGGGAATGTGGTGGAGTCTCCTTTGGAGGTTTTTTTTTAAATAGGCTGGATGGCCATCTGTCAGGAATGACTTGATTATGTACTCCTGCATGGCAGAAGGGGGTTGGACTAGATGGCCCTTGTGGTCTCTTCCAACTCTATGATTCTATGATTGTATGATAAGATGGCACGGGGGATTTCCCAAGAGCCTATCTGGCATACATTCAACCCCAAATTGATGGCTTTCCTCTGAGTTGGGTGGTCAGTCTGCTCTGCCTTTCAGTTTCAGCACTGAGCTATCCATGGTACTGAATCTATTCTAGCTATCCTCTAACACATCAACAGCACGTTACTAAATTCAGCACCATGGTCAGTTCTTAGCCTGGAAGACAAGCCAGAGCAGATCTCCCTGCCCACTGAAACAGGAGAGCTGCGGGTTGCCTTAGGACACCAAAAGTGCTCATGTGAACATTTTAAAGAATCATTTTCACTGAGAGCTTTTCTTTGAACAAGTATGGAATGAGGACTTGTACCACCTTTGAGACTAACTGAGAGAAACTGAAATGGGAGCATATGCTTTCGTAGGCTTAGTCTACTTTCTCAGATGCATGGGGTGCGTTATTTGACCCAGTACTTTAGAATAAAGTACATTATACTTTTTTCTTTTTTTAATGAATAAAGTACCAATACTTTGGGTGTCATATGGCAGCTGACAGCTACCCCACCATAACTACATTACTGGATCCAGTCTTTTTTTTAAAAATTATTTATTTATTTATTTATACCCCGCTCTTCAGCCACAAAGCTATCAAAGTGGCTTACAAATTGTTTTAAGCAATAGCATTTTACACTACAGTCCAATTGATAGTGTCAGTTAAACGTGCGCCAGAGTTCAGGCCTCCCAATGCTGCCTGTGTCTCCTCAGAAGGAAGTCCCTCTGACTTAAACAGGTTGTATTCCCATTTATGGGTTATTAGAGGACTGTTTGGTTCATGGATTTATATGCCCTTAGATTCCAACAGAGTTTTTTGGGGAGGAAACACATTAGGTGTGGTAAGAAAACAAGGGGGGGAAAAAAACATGCAGACTTGAGCAACCCTCCACCCCAAAAAGAAATTGCAGCACAGCTGGTGGCCTGTCTTACTGCCCCCAGCCCCCTACTATTTAAAGAGCAATGCTTCACCCCAGTTCAACCCCCCTCATCCCCTGGAGGTTATTCAAGATGCTTTTATGGAATTGACACACACCTAACTTCAAACCACACCTTTGAAAGAAGTGGTCTGTGAGTGCAGAGTGAGACAAACACCATCCCTTCTGGACAGGAGTGTAAGAATAATAGAACCTTAGAGTTGGGAGAGACCACAAGGACCATCTAGTCCAACCTCCTGCCTTGCAGAAAGACCCAATCAAAGCACTTCTGACAGATGACCATCCAGCCTCTGTTTAAAAAACTCCAAAGAAGGAGACTCCACCACAGTCCAAGTCAATGCATTCCACTGTCAAACACCTCTTACCATCAAGAATTTCTTCCTAATATTTAGGTGGAAACTCTTCTCTTGTTGTTTGAACACATTGCTCCGTGCCCTAATCTCTGGAGCAGCAAAAAACAAGCTTGCTCCATCCTCAGCATGACATCCCTTCAAAGGGTCTAGTCCTTTGCTCAATATCATGAACTGTCCCTCTTCCCTCCCTCAGCAGTTCTAAACCCACTTCCAAGGTTGTGGGGCATGGGTTGGGTGGAGGGATCATAGAATCACAGAGTTGGAAGAGACCACAAGGGCCATCTAGTCCAACCTCTTGCCCTACAGGAATATCCAATCGAAGCATTCTGGACAGGATGTTAGTATTTGTAGGGAGGGCCATCTCGCCCTTTCTCAACGTCTGGGGCATTTGGGCATCATGATGCCCTCTGGTTACTGAGGAGGGGGCAAAGAAGAACTGTTGGCAGAAGTCCATAGGAGGGGCAGTGAGGAAAGGGGAAGAGCGTGGTAGAGGGTCTACCACATGGATAGAGCATGGTAGGGTCTCCTTCCTTGGAGGTCTTTAAACAGAGGCTGGATGGCCATCTGTCAGGGATGCTTTGATCGTGATTTCCTGCGTGGCAGAATGGGGTTGTACTGGATGGCCTTCGTGGTCTCTTCCAACTCTACAATTCTGTGATTCAATGATTTGCCAGCAGCCCCGATGCGCTTCCTCGGGAGGAAGGTTCAAACCGGTCAGGCTGCTCTGCCTTTCAATTTCAGCACTGAGCTATCCATGGTACTGAACGTATTCTAGCTATCCTCTAACTAACAACACAACAGCACGTTACTAATTTCAGCACCATGGCCAGTTCTTAACCCTCTCGGGGAAGGTACGGATAGTAGAATCATAGAGATGGAAGGGACCCCCAAGGGCCATCTAGTCCAACCCCATCTGCCCTGCAGGAAGACCCCATCAAAGCACTCCCAACACCAGAATGCCAGTCTTCGCATGGAGGGGCGCCTCCCCATCTCCCCCTTTTTCAAACCCGGGTGCATTGGGGCCTCAACCGTGCCCTCGAGGAGGGAGGGAGGGGGGTGGGCGATGGAGAGAAGAGCTGTTGGCAGAAGTCAAAAGGGGGGGGTAGGGATACAGCTCATTCGCCAACAGCCCCGATGGAAGGAAGGCGCAGGGCTTGCAAGTGGGATGGGGGGGGGAGAAAACACAGATGGGGGAGCAAGGCGAGAGTGGGGACCCCCACCCCCTTTTCCGCGATGTCTTTTTCTCCCCCCCCCCTTGTTCCCTCTGGGAGGGTGGGTGCATTCAGGTCCCCCCCCTAGGGTGGGCTGTGCTGGAAGCCCCCCCTCCTCCCTACTCTCTCTCTCTCTCTCTTCATTCCTGCGCCCCCCCTCCGCTCTTGAAGGTCACCTCCCTCCCTCCGAGGGGGCGGGGACAACGCGGCTCGCCCCTCCCTCCCCCTCCCTCAATGCCTCAGACCCCCCCTCTGTCTCCCCCCGTCCTTTAACCCCCCCACTCCTCCGCCTCGTCTCAGCCCCCCCTATATTCCCTCTGCCCCTCTCTTGCTTAGCCTCCTCTCCCCCCCCCCCACCCAACCCACCCACGGGAAGGACCGTGGGGAGGGGGGGGGAAGCCTTTCGTGCCTCCATCCTCCCCCCCAATCCTTCCTCCTCCTCCTCCTCCTCCTCCTCCTCCTCGAGAGCGCCTCACAACAAGGACACCCCCCCTGTCCATGCGCGCTCCCGCTCCCTCCCTCGCGCGCCTCCGCCTCCTCCTCTCCTCCTCTCCCCCCCCCCCCGACTTCAAACAAACCCCAATCCTGAAGACTTCTTTTTTTTCCCCTGGAGGGGAGGGGGAGAAGCGCCCCACGGCGCCTGCGCACTGGACACCCCCTCCTCTTCCCCCCCCCCATGGCGCGCGCGAGGGCTCCGGATTTTTGATCTTCTTTTCTCCCCCCCTCAAGACCGGACTTCGACGCCCCTTCCTTCCGCTTGGACACCTTTTCAGACCATTTCGTCTTCTTTTGATGATGATTCCCATTCTATCCACCCCAGGAATTTGAAGTTGGGAGTAACGCTGGAGAGGGGCGGGAGAGAAGTTCCTTTTTTGCTTCCCCTTCCTCCCCTCTCCTTTCCCCTCCTCACCTTTTCCTCGACCTCATTTTCCCCCCTCAGAACCGCGCTTTTTCAGCGCCTGACTTCGAATATTTTGTTACTATTATTCTTATTATTATTTTATCCATTCCGCCCGGGCGAGCGTGAAGTAGCGCCTGACTTCGAAGCTTGACCACATTCTTATTTTATTATTATTATTATTATGATTTTATCCATGCCGCCCGGGCGAGTGTGAAGTTGGTTGGCGGTAACGCTGAGGGGGAGAAGTTCCTTTTTTTTCCCTTTCCTCGACCTCATTTTTTCTCCCTCAGAACCGTGCTTTTTCAGCGCCTGACTTCGAATATTATTATTATTATTATTTTATCCATGCTGCCCGAGCGAGTGTGAAGTTGGTTGGCTGTAACGCTGAGGGGGAGAAGTTCCTTTTTTTCCCCTTCCTCCCCTCTCTTTCCCCCTCCCCACATTTCCTCGACCTCATTTTTTCTCCCTCAGAACCGCGCTTTTTTAGCGCCTGACTTCGATTATTATTATTATTATTATTTTATCCATGCCGCCCGGGCCAGTGTGAAGTTGGTTGGCAGTAACGCTGAGGGGGAGAAGTTCCTTTTCCCCCCCTTCCTCCCCTCCTCAGCTGCGCCCCTTTTTCCCTCAGGGAGGGAGGCGGGAAAAAAGAAAGCGTCGCCGCCGAGGACCCGAAGCGGACTCTGAGGGAAGGCAGGCTGGGGGGCGCCTCTTCCCGGACCTTCTCCGAAGACCCCCCCCCAAACTCCCGCTCGGGTGACCGAGCCTGCGCCTCCTCGGCCCCGTCCGGACCAGACCCCTCCATCAAGTAGCGGGACGAACCCGGGAGAAGGGGAAAGAAAGGGCTCCCCTGGAGGAGTCGGAGGGGCGCCCTCGCCTGCGCCTCGCTGGATGGTGAGTGGCTTCTTGGAGAGGCTGAGGGACACGCGCGCCTTTTAAAGGGATGGGACTTCGCAGGGGGCGGGGCCAGGGCCGGCTTGACCAATGGCCAGCTCGCTCGGGTGGGAGTGGGCGGGGCTCCCCCTCCCCTCTGGTATAAAAAGGGTGGAGGGTGGCCATTGGGAGTGGTGGGCAGGTGAGAAGGAAGGGAGAAAGCTCCTCTGTCTTTAGTGGGTGGGTGCAAATTTGCCACAGCTCACAACCACCAAGTGGTGGAGGGCAAACTCCAAAGTACCAGCCCCCCTTTACCTCAGGGTTCAGCCTGGCTGCCTCTTGACCCTCCACCATTGATCCTATAAGGTTCTCTTAGCTTTGTACCAAGGTTATACCTTTAACACCCTAAATGTGTGGATAGTGTGTTAGGGTCCCTTGCCTTCCATTCCCTTTATTCTATGTAGAAATGAGCCAGAGTCTCTATTTGTGGACCACTTTGTTAAAGGGAAGATGCATACTTCAGGGTGGAATCTGTTGTTGTAACCAGTGCTCGGAGGGTGGTGGGGTCTCTTTCCTTGGAGGTCTTTAAACAGAGGCTGGATGGCCATCTGTTGGGAATGATTTGATTGTGTATTTCTGCATGGCAGAATGGGGTTGGACTAGATGGCCCTTGGGGTCTCTTCCAACTCTATGATTCTATGATTCTATCTTTATAATGGGATTATTTATTTCTCAGCCTCATTTGCTCTTTGTCCACTAATCCCAAATTAGCAACCTCTGCATACCAGTTTACCTCATTCAACCTTCTCGTACGGTGCACACATACAGAGCCATCCGCTCCAGCCAACTGTCCTCAACTCTCTTCCACTCAAAAACTCAGAGCTTAACTCTTGTTAAGCAACAACAACTGTTGAAATTTCCCCTTCTATGAAGACTTCTCCCTTATTTCACCTGCCCTCTCTGTTTGGGGGCTTTCTCCCTGAGGACTCTATATAAAGAGCCCATTTTTCTGTCCAATCTTCTCCTTTTTAAACACCACCTTGGGGAGGCTTCTCTCTAGTCCAGTGGCTCTTAACCTTTTCTAGACCAGGGACCCACCTTTAAATATCTTTTGTTGCTGCAGACCCCCAAGACTTAACTCAAGATTGAAAAGCCTAATAATAATAATAATAATAACCCAATAATAATAATAATAATAATAATGTGAAGTCGAAGGCTCTCATGGCTGGCATCCATAGATTTTCCTGGTTTTTTTCCAGGCTGTGAGAAACTATTTCAGAACATGGCCTCACAGCCTGGAAAAAAACCCAAGGAAAATCTAATGATAATAATAATAATACAATTACACCATCCATTAACCCTTCCCTCAAAGGCACTGGAGGAGGAAGGCAGACTTTTCTGCTGCTTCTTCCGGCATGTTCATCGCTGGAGTGGATTGAATGGCAATGCACAGGCCAAGCCATCCAGCCTTCGCCTTGGCTCCTGTCAAGTGGGCTGAGCAGCCTTCAAGCCTTTACAGACAACCCTGTGAGTATGTTGCGGACCCCTGGGGGTGGGCCGCTGACCACAGGTTAAGAACCACTGCTCTAGTCCTTGGTCCAGTGGGTGCAATGGAGGAAGGTGCCCCAGGCAGCCTCTGTCTCCTTGGACTGATCCCAATATGGAAGAGAGAGAAGGACTCCACCATGGGTTTTCTTCTCTGGTACCTCTCCATCTACCAACTGATGCTCCTCTTTCTAGGCTTTCTCCCAAGAAAGGCTTTTCTATTCCCTCGTCAAACTTTTCTCATCACTCTTCTGAACCTGTAGCATAAAAAGACAAAACAAAACAGAAACCAAACAACCCCCCAGACCAAAAATAAAGAAATTACAGCAATCCTGCTGAGTCTTCCCTATTCCCAAAGTTCTTGGAAAACATTATATTTCTATTGTGTTTTGGAAGCTCTGACTGTCCCAAGGTGTGGCTGAAATGGAACCCTCTTTAGCCAGTCGATGGGGATGGTTTAAGCACATACTTAATCCTCTGGTGGCTGTCGATAGGACTTTAAAGAGATGTTTATTTTCTGTTTTGGATGACTTCCAAATATATATTTATATACTTTTAAAAAGAAAGCCTCTTATGTGTGAGGAGAATGGCAAGTTGAAAATCCCTTTCTAAATGAGTTGTATTGGCATATGGGTTTGTTAATGTCAGGTTTTGGTATGCCTAAACATTAAAGGGATGCCCTTCAAGGTGGAAAATGGGAGGGAGGGGAGATGAATACCTGTTTGAAGATTGGATACAAAGATTAGCTAATTGCACTCTCAGTTGCAGGAACAAAAATTATGGACAGAAATGTACAAAAAGCCTTGTTATTATAGTAGCATACTACTTAACATAAAGTCCTGTGCGACCAGTGGAATGCATTGTTACAAATGTGTACCTAGAAATGTGTATTTTGCTTTCCAAATGCACTGCTCTTAACTTCTGAGTATGAAGATAAGACTGAAATTTATATTCCTGAACAGTTTTGAAGTTGATATGTGTGTATGCACACTTACAAAAGAAGCTGTTCATATTTCTTTAAATGAAGCTAGACTATTAAAAAAATAGCTTAGAGCAAATGTTGCTAGTGATATGGAGCTGTTGGTATCTTGCTTTTCCCTGGAAACTGTATTCCTCCAAGTACCAGCCATCAAGTACTTCCATGATAGCCGATTTTTCATCTTGCGCCTATGTACTTCTCAGCCATTTTTCTCTATATATTCACATTACAGCCTGAAATGATACTATATAAAACTACAGATTTCAATTTAACCCAGCTTCTCTTGTTTGGCAGGGAAACATGGGTTTTGGGGTGTGACAAATGATACCTTTTGTATTTCTTTTCTTTTTTTCTTAAAAAAAATATGTATGTGGAAAGAATACACATTATCCCATACTGGAATAATCCTTTGTATGAAAACCCAGAGAGAGAGCGAGAGAGAGCGCGCTTTCCTCGCAGATTGTTATTCACACAGCTGCTGAAACATATTTGACATAAATTTTGACCTTTTAAAAATCAGATTCAAACATGTAAAGGATGTGGTTTGTCATGTATTAATTTTTCATTCCAAAACACATAGTTGGGCAATGCATTTATCAGGACAAACAAAATCTGATTAATCAATGGCCATGGTTTTGCTTCCTTCCTTTTTTGTTAGTTCTCTGGAATGTTTTCTCAGGCTGAGTAGTACAAACATCCTGAGGAGGGCACTAGAAATAATAACGTTTTGCAGGATTTTGTGGTTATGAAGTTTGTGTTTTAGAAAAGAGATTCCACCTCACAAGGTCCCCTCCCTCCTTTGACTCCGTCAGCCACTCACCACCTGAACCATGTGAAAGGAATGCTGCCACTCCAAGCTCCATCAAGCTTGAATGTATCTGACAGGCCAGACCTATATGTGTTTGCTGAAAAGTGTACCCCACTCCGTTTAATGAGATTTACTCCCAAGAAAGTATTATTGAATTGCATACTACATAGGATAGGACTGTTAATGTTTCTGCCCATGCCAATCCAATAGAAGAGAGTGTACCATATGAAGTACTGGCAGATAAAACTTCTATAACGAAGAGATTATTTTGTTGCCACATCATGCAAAAAGTTTAGCTCTGCTGTGCAGGAATGCTGAGTCTTGCAAAAGCACCCTTTGAGTGTGTGTGCAATTGCCTTTGTGATGAAGTTAAAATGTGGAAGTACTTAAATTAGCAATGTTTGGCTTCCAACTTTTATTTGTCTATAATGAAAATACATTTCTCCACCCTGCAGGTTTTCTTGAGCATTGCAATACTGCAAGTTTAGCAGAACAAACTGAACTGAGTTTATCCATGAACTCACAAAATAATACACTGACAAGTTGTTAGTGAGTGATGTTGCTAGCATTGTTAGTAAATATTGTTAATATAGCTATATAGTATAATGGATACATTCTATATACATATTCACAATGTTGTAGTCTAATCATATAATATAGTTACATTGTGATACACTGAGAAACAAATGAATCCACAGAGGTTCCTGGCTGAGTGAGATCTCTCAGATCCATCATCAGTGTTCTGTCTATCATGCAGACTTTCTGATTATGAGCCTCCAGGAAGAAAAATGCATGCTGAGCAAAATCTGTATGAACCACATATTGCTTGAAAGTGGAAGCCCTTGAGAATCAGCTGTCTTTTAACAGAATGTTATAGGTTTTCAAAGAGTTTCTTCCATCACATATTTTGATAGAAGGCTGCCAAGTGGCAGTTCTGTACAGGCTGCTGGGAATATCCCACTGAACACAGTGAGGAAAGCCTGTAAGTGTAGACACATTGGCACAGTCGGCCTTCAACTTTCATGGGGGTTAGGGGTGGAGGACCCCTGTGAAAGTGGAAAAATCACAAATATAGGTCTGCTATATTTTTACCTGAGAGAACACTTCTCTAGGCTTTTGTAGTTCCTCCAGCATGACTCTGTGGCTAACTTTTGGCAGAAAAATATCATAGAATTGTCATAGAAAATGCCTAGAGAGAACATACTTAGTGAACAGCAGATAGTCAAATCTGCAAATGCTTAACCCACAAATGTGGAGAGATGACTGTATAAATGTGGTGGTACATGTTCAGCAAAGTTGAAATTGTGTGAATGCAGTCAGTCACACAGCATCATGTGAGTAGAGGAGAAGCACTGCAAGCTATAAGCATTCACATTTTCAAAAAAGTTTTGGACAGCTTTATGAGAATGAGTGGAAACTAAAGCATGCCACCTTAATTTCCTGGTGTACAGGAAAGACTGCAGATGGCCAGTGCTGAGATGTTTTTGTTGTTATGTGCTTTTATGTTGGTTCTGACTTATGGCAACCCTACCCTAGGGTTTCCTTGGCAAGATTTATTTAAAGGAGATTTGTCATGAGAGTATGACTTGCCCAAAGTCACCTAGAGTGTTCCCATGGATGGATGGAAATTCGAACCCCTGGCTTCCGTGAATACTGCTCCAACACACAAACCACTGCACCACATTCCGTCTTGCCTCATCCCAGAAGCAGAATGGCTCTCCTTCCATCCCAACTGCCATTGCCCTGGCCAAGGATGGAGAGAAGAGAATGCTAGACTTAATCCCTTCCCCTACTGCCATCCCCTTGCCTTTTGCATCATGTCTTCATTAGATTATAAGACTGATGGCAGGGAATTGTTTTGTTTTTGTTTTTCTTGTAAAACACCTTGTACATTGATGGCACTACAGAAATAATAATTTTAATAATAATAATAAGAAGAAGTTTTGATTTATTCAGAAGGGGTCTGCCATTGCCTTCCTCTTAGGCTGAAAGAGTGTGGCTTGGCCAGTCAGTGGGCATCCATGGCTGGATGTGAGGATTTTAATCCTGATGTTCCAGAGACTTAGGCCAACACTTGAACCACTACACCATGCTTTCATTATTAATTTGTATCTGTTGCTTTAAAAAAGAAGCATACTTAGAGACTAGAGGAAGTATAAATAAATTAGTGTATTTTGAAAGAGGGTCTAAAAGAGATTTGACGAATGTGCACTATAGTCTACAGAAGGTCCTACCCCTTGATAGATGATAGTCTGTTCTTCATGTTTTCCCTCTTTCCTTCCTCATTATTGTAAGGCACTAGAGTAAAAATGAACCTCCCGAATAAACAGTTGTGCCTTTGCCAGTTAAAATGGCTATCAGAGATAGATGAGCCAAAATTTTAACTGTTTTGTCATCTAGATAAGCCAACCAAACCTTGCGTCCTAAGGTCAAAGACCTTCAAAATCTTATCATCCTTTTAGGTCTGACTTAAACCCTGTTTCCCCTTAGCTCTAATAATGGATTAGAATTTCATTTCAGTTCATTTATGATCAGAATTTTCTAGAATGGAGAGAATTGGAATGTGGGAGAAAATGAAACTGACAGCAACGGTCAACTCCATGAAGGCTGTCAGAAACTGCTTCTACTCAGGGTGACACATGTGGTGGGTGCCATGTTTATTATGTGATGCTAAACACATGTATGTTTAACACACAGTAGGTGGGAAAGGAAGGTCAAGGGTACTCAGCACGCATTTCTTACATTAGAAGTTTTTGGATACTTGAAGAGTCATATCACGGAAAGTGATTGGCAATATATTCAGGGCAGGTGGAATATAGTATTTTTTTTCATAGATGAGTTTGACAATGGCTATTAGCCTAAACAATTCAATGGAATGTGCATTTGTAGAGGTGGATTACCTTTCAGTACCAGTTTGTGAGGTTGGGCAACAGTGATGGAAGCATGCTTTATTTGCTTATGGGATTTCTGGAAACATCTACTGTGGAAATTTGATCTAATCCAGCAGGGCTGCTCTTATGGTCTAATTCAGTTGTAGTCTCTCTGCAGGACAAACAAGCTAATATACAATATTTGGAGCTAGTGCATTTTTAATTGCTTTTCATGATAGCAACATCTTATGATTTCATGATGGCTCTGGACTCTGAGGGGCAGAAGTGCAGCCAAGCACAGCTCCATTGTACCTTGGTCCAGCAGCTGATAAGAGGCCCTTTCTCCATGTTCTGCCATTGCTTTGGTCTCTGAGGGAGAGAAGAGCAGCCAGCATCTGCTGGAATTAATCTTTTGCCCCACTGCCATTTCCTTTTCCTTGTGTGTTGTGATTTACTTAGATTGTAAACCTGAGGGCAGGGAACTGACAAATTAATGATTTGTAAGCTGCCTTGGGAGCCTTTTTGGCTGAAGGGCATGGTATAAATACTGCTCCAACACACTCTAAATACTCTAAATATTTTTTTTTAATGAATAATGTAGGTATACTTTTTTTCTTTTGCCCTTGTAATACCTGTACATATTTCCAAATATCTTCATCTACTTTCGATCACTGTGTTGCGTTCCTAGCTCTGTTCCATCTACAACTGTAGTTTATTGAGATAAGACCATTTTGATTGGACCTTGTACATTGACATGCTGAATAAAGAATTTATTCAAAAAGGAAACTGTATTTGACACAAGAAAATACTTCTGGGATCCTGGGATTTCATGGCGATGCAAAGCAGGAGTGCTGAAGTGCATATAAAGATTCTGAAGGATACAAAAAGAAGCAGTTTGTCTTTGACGCATGGCATGGATTTAAGTTAAATGGGCAGCATCCATTGCCAGGAGGTAGACAGAATTAATTCAAAACCTTAAGTCAAGGAAGCATGACTTCTCTGATGACAGTTATCTTAACCAAGGAGTGTAGTTTGAGTGAATCTGTATATTATATCTTAAAACCAAATTGTTAGACCCTTTGAATCAATGGGAACTTAGTAAGTCAATACTTAGGTAGGTTCCATTGATTCAATGGGTGTACTCTAGTTGGGACTAACAATTGGATTTAGGGTGATGTGTTATCTGGCAATGGCAAGGGAATACATTTGGGCAAGAAAGAGGACCATTCTCAGAATGGCTGTAAAACTTCACAACACATTATTTTCTGGTCCATCTATATTTATTGTGAAGATTGGTGATAGCAGTAGAGCAAGACTGAAGAGGAACAGTTAGGGCTGGAGGAGAATTCTGTGTTTGTTCATTTTTAATATTTTCCCCAACATCTACAAATTTGTTCATATTTGGAAAGAAAAGAACTTGAGGATAAAAGAGTTTGAATGAAGAAGAATCTGAAACCAACAGATTTATCCATTCAGGTCCAGGGCTTGAGTGCTTAACCGTACAAAGTTTGGATGTGTGAACTACTGTGTATTCAAGTGGTTACCCCCGCTTTTTTTCTTAGATGCTTCTCATCTTAATCCTCTCATGTTTCAGGCAGGTACAGTCTGGGCCTTGCAATATTGAAAATAGCAATGCCTATTGAGTTTGACCCATGAAGATAGGTGAAAAATTCAGTTAATTTAAAAAAATACCCCAGAATTCACAGATCATTTATTTCTGGACAGAAAGAAATTATAGCATTGCTGGGGGAGGGTGGATTAAACTGAATGCAGGAGGAGGCAATGTTGGCATATTTTCCCATTCCCTAGCTACCCATGGTTATGTCTTATTGCAACTACCGTCAAATAGCTCTTTGGAAGATGTCAGGAACATATGTTAGTGTAAAATGTAATAAAGGTGACACAGGAGGTGAAAAAGTGCTGTTACTTTCTGCAGTTCCACTCTGTTGGTTTCTTGTAAGTAAGTAGCTCATTCCTGATTTGTACTAGAAAGGGGTGGAAATGGCTGAATAGGGATGGATGACCATTTTTTTTTTAGTTTGTTTGTTACAAGAATTTTCCAAAATTTGGAAAGTTCTTCATAAACATAAATTGACTGGGATATAAACTCTGAGGTGTTCACCTCCCACAAAGCTAAAACAATTTGAACATGGTTGCCATTGGCAGCTTTACCTTTTTTTCTACACCTGAACTTCTCTTCCTATGTGTCAATAAAGAAATTTCTTGAGAGACTCACTGTATTCTCCCTACAGGGTGGCTTGTAGCCTCACACAGGATGGAAACAGCCAAGATCTCATAGGAATTCTCCTAGCTTGTACCAGGTGAGAAGAAAACTCATGCTTTGCTATTTACCTCCTCTGCTGCTTCATGGCCAGCAAGGAGTGTGGCCTCTGTCTATATAAACTCCTCCCTCCAAGACCATCTTAAACAAGACCCTTAACATCTCAAGAAGGATGCAACTTTGTGATTCCCCATTGTCATGTTTCCTTTCAAAATTGTTTTTTTAAAAAAACCTTTTATGCCTGATGAAGAAGCCTACGAGCTCTGAAAGCTTGAATAGCATATTTTGTCCCTTTTGGTTGGCCCAATAAAGGTATCACTGTAATATGCATTTTGGATTTTGTCATATTTTGCTGCTTGGTCAGAACAGCTATCCCTGCATACATGTTTTCTTTGTAAACAGGATGAAGAAATGTTGAGATCACTGGTGAATTCACTCCATGTTTTAGTTCTAACTCCCCAACCTAGGTTCAGCACCTTGGACAACTCCTGTAGATTAAAAGCCAGTGTGAAATCACCATCCTGGAAGTCACCAGCTGCCACTGGGAAGACATTCATATTCAGGTAACTTGTGTCCTAACTCAGCCCCTTGGATGACAACTCAGACAAAAAGGAGGCAGACATCATAACTCACTCCCTGGAAGACCCAGTCGAGGTGGAAGAAAGGACCGAGTGCAAGAAAGCTGCAACTCCTGATGTGGAAACTCTCCTGGAGTCTGAAGAGATGGCAGAGACTACAGATGCAGAAGACAACACACCCTTGTCATTCAGTGAACACAGGAGGGAGAAGAGCCACACCCAGTGCAGGTTAAATACTAGACAACAAACTAATTAGGCACTAATGACCTTGAAGGAACTGCCCATAAATATCCCAACAGTTCCTTCCCAAACTTAGTGCTGACCACTGTCTTATCTGTTGCTGGCAATACTCTTTCATGTTCCTGCCTGGTCTTGACCTTGGACTGGGTATGTTTTAGGCTCCTCTGTTTATTCCTTGCTTGCTTGCTCATGTATTTAGACTTCTGGGCTGGCCATCGGCTACCCTTGTGCTTCTGCCTGCATCCTGCTCAGATAACCCATGATTAACCTGGACTGAATGACCATTCAACATCTCCTACTTGCTTCCTCCAGGCATGTTCAGGATGATTTGGCCCCAGGCTACTTAGGACTTCAGATGTTAAAATCAGCATTTTGAATTGGGCCACAAAGTAGATCTGCATCCAGGGCTGATAATAAATTGGTAACATAAAATAATCAGCCAGTTCCAGTTGTCTAGCTGCTTTCTTTTGGAAAAACAGATATTTCTGAATGTTTTTTTTAAAGGAATCCAGGTATAATGCATTGCAGTAGTCCAAGTGGAGAGCTATCAGATCAAGAACAGCAGTTTCAAGGCTATCTTTCCAAGTAGAGTTCCAGTTGGTTGCCTAAGTTGATTTCTAAAAATGCTCCAGGTTACCGAGGCCACCTGTGCCATTAATAGCCATGGGGAATCTAAGTACCTCCCCAAAGAACAAACCTTTTCCCATAGCAGGAATGCAGGCTACCCCTCCAGAACAGGCTGAACTCCACTTAATGGAATAGACATATACTACCAATGACAATGTCTTCATCTTGTCTAGATTGTTTCTAGAATTTCTTGGACATGAACAATAATTTTTCCCCCCTCCTGATTGCCTGGGAACAGCCTTGGATGTGTGGCCTGCGTGAAGTCTCTGGAACTTGAGACTGAAATGTACCCTTCATCCATCTTTGGCTAAAAGAAAATTAGAGTGGTTTGATGGCCTACCTAGATCTACACATTAATCCATTCATAGAACATGGATTATTTTTTGACCCAACTCCACTGAGTAGTGTTAGCTGTATGGATTAGCTGCACAATGAAACCTCTCTTTGCAGGAAGGTGCCATGTTTCTCTGAGATAGGAATACAGGGCCACTAGTGAGAACACATGTATTACTAAAATAACCCATGAACCAGAAACTGAAAGGCTGCATTGTAAAGGTTATGCACAGGCGGGCAGAACTGAAATGGTACATTCGACCTTGTACTTCTCATTTACTGCTCTCTGTGGTCTGCCAGCTTGGCATTTTATTCAACCATGATTATTGGATGAGAAAAGAAAGATGCTTTTAAACAAAGCCCTTTCCTATTTTAAGTCAGATATTTCTCTTTCTCTGTCTGTGTGTGTTGCATGATCAAGTTTGCAAGCTGAAAGCTATATATATTCAAAGAATCTCATCATGAAGGTAAGCAAAAATGGGTAAGTATCATTAATAAGAGCCACTGTGGTGTAGTGGTTTGAGTGTTGGACTATGACTCTAGGAAGACCAGGGTTCAAAACCTTATTCAGCCATAGGAACCCCACTGGGTGTCCTTGGGCAACTCACACTCTCTCAGGACTTTATCAGACTAGCATCTAAAAATGCTGTAATTTCATGAATGAGGGTAACAGAAACATTGTGGCATTATTACACTTACTATCACATGTCGCTGAAATCACATGAAAGAACTGCTACAGAATTATCACACAATGACTGCTAGTGCTTTAAGAATGGGAGTTTACATCCTGGATTTCGCATTGTGAGACTTTGGCAGTTCTTGTGAGAAGACATGAGCACACTTAAAAATAGTAAAAACCCCTTAATGTACAAAGTAAATGAGCAGACAAACAGACAAACCTAGAAACATGCAGGAGATAGATGCTAATATGTGCTGGTAAGCAATTTTTTTTCTCTAGCAGCCGTGGCAAGAATTTTTATTGAGGATGCTTTGTTCCATGCTGACCCCCTGATCTTTAATAACATATCCTAACAGTACCAGCTGCAATTTCTTTCTGCAGTTCTGGAAGGCAACCAGATGGCTACTCCTGACCTGCATCTAAGACATTTGTTAGTGGGAAAATACAATTACCTGCAGCAAACTAATTTCAGTAGTCTGGATTATTTATTTTCCTTGTGGGTTAAAACAGAAAACATGACCTTCTTTGTGTTTGTATGCAGTGACCCACAGTGTTGATACTGTTATGGTTATGTGCTTTCAAGTTGACACTGACTTATGGTGACCCTATCCTAAGGTTTTCTTGACAAGATTTATTCAGAGGGGGTTTGCCATTGCCTTCCTCTGAGAAAGTGTGACTTGCCCAAGGTCATCCAGTGGGTTTCCTGAGCAGGAGTTCAAAGTCTAGTCTCTTGGAGTGCTAGTCCAATATGCAACCCACTGTAGCACAATGGCTCTCAGTGTTGATATACTGGGCTTGAATTATGAAGGACATGGAAGCTCACCTCTAGCCTTCAGCCAATTTTGTCCCTTTGTAGCATTCTAAAAATACTAGTTGTACTTGACATAACATACGTCGTTGGTGCATTGAGGGTGAGTTGATCTTTCACTTCTTCCCACAAATTGTTCCCACCCTGGTCGGCCGAGCTATGCACACTTGCCAGCTGCAGCCTTCCATTGTGTCTTCCACCCACACAGACTGACCTCCTCAAAATGTCTGCCCACGTCACTGTTTTTCTCCCCCTTCCTCCTAGGAGAATTTGCTTTTTATGTGTGGGCAGAGGCAACCACTGACCCATTTCCCATGGGGGGGGGTGCAACTTCCCCAGTGGAGCATCACACACCACAGACCCCTTTTTCACATCAGTGTCTGGGGAGAAACAGTTTGGTACAGTGAGAAAGAAGATGGGGATAGTAATATTAGGGGCGGAATGGTGGCCTTTCACCCCCACCCCTCAACTAAGCCCCCTTTCCTTCTCCACTTCCTATTTCATACAGGAAAAAGTTACTTTTCCTGCACTTACATTGCTGGGGACACCCTGGCAGTTGCAGCCCCTCCAAAGTAACATTTCCAACCCCTGGCAGGAAAAAACCTGAGGCAACGTTCCTTTTCTAACATGCATTGGAAATTGCTTAATGCAGTGTAGATGTGTAAATTGCTATTGCTTAAAAAAATATGTAAGCCACTCTGATAGCCTTGTGGCTGAAGAGCAGGGTATAAATAAATAAATGAATAAATAAATAAATAAATATTTTTTCCTCCACTCCCCTTTGTGGGGGATACCTTGGCAGTAGCAGCCCCTTCAAAACTAACATTTCCAGCCCCTGGTGGCAGAGTTCCACCCCTTTCTTCACCTTGTGTGATGATTGGCCAGCCAATGGAGAGCTGCTTCCTAACTGACCAATCATCACTCTGGGAATGGCAATGTACCTAAGAGATAGATAGATACATAGATGGATAGACAAACAAATTAGCTAAGGACCCGCTACTAAAGGTAAGGAGGTTACTCCCACCAACCAACACTAGTAATCCAACTAATGCTGACAAATAATTGAATTATGTGATCTTACGATCCTTTCCAGGAACACTACAATTCTGTGAGCCTATCAAGACAAATATATAGATGGAATAATGCTGTGATCCTATATAGCTCAGCATAGTTTAGTAGATCAACTTGTGGACCTGTGTTTGTTAAACCACATACCACTCCCAACTTTCTGAACAGCAGTTCCATGGCAGATCTCTGCACCTATGTCATCAGTCCGTGTCTGGCCACAGGGATGTAGGCAGATTTTTCTGCAATCCTGCTTGCTCCCTACAAAGCACAGGATGGGGCTCTCACTCTCATGTGTGTGTGTGTGTGTGTGTGTGTGTTGGGGGCTTCAAAAGCTCTCCAGTAGTTCTGGGTGGAGGGAGACGTTGGGTACTATGAAGGAAGGAAGAAAATACCAACCTCCACAGCACCCCCCAAAACACATGCACATGTGCAAGGGGAAATTGACACATGCATATGTGGCTAGCAGAATGACAGCCTACATAATTGTCAAGTGACTGTAGTGAAGAACTGGATGACTAATAACAAATTAGAGGTTATGGGATGATTTTGGAAAGCTTAGTATTTTATGTTTATGTTTAGTTTTATGACTGTTACATGGAAACGTTAACAGAAAGTTCCATACGCATGCTTCTAGAGACTTCAT
This sequence comes from Gambelia wislizenii, assembly GCA_030847615.1. Classification (NCBI taxonomy): domain Eukaryota; kingdom Metazoa; phylum Chordata; class Lepidosauria; order Squamata; family Crotaphytidae; genus Gambelia; species Gambelia wislizenii. The sequence continues at coordinate 27,448,860 of JAUMIR010000012.1, read as the reverse complement.
AGCAATGTTTACTCATCTTGAACATAGGTGATCATAATAATATAACCAGAAATATTATCAGTAATCTAGCATACAAATACAAATATTAGCAGTAATCAAACATATTCTGTGCTATTTCAGAAAACAGGATTTCTTTCCTTTTCCCACCCATGTATATATGTGTGTGCACATGCTTGTGTGATTTTACATTCTTATATTGCGGAAGTAAACCTTTTTTTTAAAAGGTATGAATTTGATTTCCTGATGTTCAGAGGAATGGGACATCTCCAGTTACAAAATGAAACAAAGTGTATCCAACGTCTTCCTGTTAGTTTAAGCATAGTGGGATACTTTTTTATGTGTTTGCTTGTCTAAAATGCCCTACCTTCAAACTTTGCAAAGATTATCTACATAAAATCTTAGCTACCACATGGTGATAGCCATTTTACATTTATTGTAACGGAATTGCTTGCAATGCTCCGAAGTGTGGTTTGAAGCTAACTGCATAGCAGGTACCCAGCAGAGCAGTTAATGTATCCTTTTGATCTCTTCTTGATGTAAGATTTTCTTGTGCACAACTTTCCATTTCCACTGTTTATGATTTCAATTCCAAATGTCTTTAAGAAATGACATTTTGAGCATGGTGCTCTGCTGCCAACAGAGAGAAATGGCTCATAGTTACCTTTGGGGAGGGGTCCATATTTTGACTTTTCTTACTCCTACTGAATAATCCTAGTTACTTCATTGATGCAGCATTTGTGAATCACCTCTCTGGGAGTGTGTGTGGATGCATGTGCCATGTCAGAAACCAATTTACTTCTCACCTTCCTTCCTTCCTCCCTTCCTTCCTTCAAAATTCTCTTGGATGTGTCCTTTGTCTGATCCACCAAGTCTTTACACTGCAACATATTTCATTTCCCGACTGACATGTTCTTAGGAGTTGGCTGCCCACACATTCATTATTTGCTTCCAGGTTTGCTAATCGCAGTATCCTTTGCCCCTTTCCTTTGCTTTCTTTTCCCCTTGCAAATAGATGGCTGAGAGCCTACACTGTAAATGTACATTCACATTTTGTGGTGGTTGTGCTACACCATTCTTCTGCTGAATACCAATGCTGTGTGACTGACTGAGTTTCATCCAGCTTGCTAACTTACTATCCCATTGTGCAATGGGAATGTGCCATGGTTGTTTTTGCAATTCCCATGGTGCATTAAAGGCCCCAATATCAAGTGGTACATTAAAGGCCTGACAAAAAGTTACAAATAATCCAATAATGTGCAACTGTAGGTAAAATGGTTACCTTTGCAGGACACTGTTTATGCAATCATGAACTGAACATGTCTGTAGCCGAATGGCCAAAAAAGTGCAACTGCATGCATTAGGGAACTCAGATGTGTCCATCTTCCAACAGGCTTCCAAGTGATGTGTATTAGTCCTACAGTCATGACTATCAATCACACAATGGTACAGATGTTTCCCTTAAGTGGAAGAAAGCAGTGCGGTTCGTTCCCTAATGTGGAGTTCACTAGATGCTTCCTGTAACTTGCTATTGATGCCCTCTCAGTTTTCAGGTGATATTGCTCCTGCATAGAATCATAGAATCATAGAGTTGGAAGAGACCACGAGGGCCATCTAGTCCAACCCCATTCTGCCATGCAGGAATAAACAATCAAAGTACTCCTGACAAACGGCCATCCAGCCTTTGTTTAAAAACCTCCATGGTGAAGCAAGGAAGAAAGTGGGGGTGGGGTGGGTGGGAGGCAGATAGTTTTGTAGAAATGTAAGAAGTCACTATAGGGCCATGGGAGGTGAAGTCCAAAAGGAAGCAACTTTTACAAGCTCTGAAAAGTACTGGTGGGAAAATAAGTAAATTGTGATTTGTGATCTGTAATCTCTCTGTTCCCTACCCTCCAAACTTCTGCAGAAAGAGATACAATGAACACTATGGTATGTTTTTTACTAGAAGTCCATTATTTTAATAGGGTTTGGTGTTATTCCCATTTTCCTATATCCATGGTAAGTGTGGGAATCAACCCCCTGTGCATATGGGGGTTTGACTGTATTGTTCTCTTTGGACAAACTTTCCTAAGAAAAGGTGGCACACAAACAAACTGATGGCAATAATAATTAACTGAGACTCCCTATTTCTAATAGGGGCTGTATTTTGTTGCCTTCAAAATCTGAGCTCTCTTCCACAAGCCCAATGAACTAAGACCTCTTCAGAGCTTGGAAAATTTACTTTTTTGGACTCTAGTTCCCAGAATTCCCCAAGTTCTGGATCATTCTGTGCTCTTGGTTAGATCTTGTTAATTTCAGTCGGCCTTGAACAGCAGAACATTTTTTCTGGATTGTGTCTTGAAATGAATTGATTTATACTTCCTCATTGCACCTACCAATTAATGGATAAATTCAAAGGCCTGATTAGGCAAAGTGCTTGAGTGGTAATGATGCAGAGTTCATACCACTATACACTCTTATCTGTCAAATTTAACCATGCTTAATTTACAGTTACTCAAGTATTACCAACGTAATGATAGCAACATGGAACTCACTTGATTCAAAGGCATTTTTATTAAGCCTTATGCAAGTGTCTTCATCTATTGAAGCACTGCAGCCTTCTGTAAACCTTTATTGATAGATGGCAACTCAGAATATAATTATATTTTCAGAGTTAATTTCCAGTATTTAAAAGTGCTGTGAACAAATGTCTGCCCAGAACACAAAGACATATTGAAGGCTCTTGCCACAGGCTCATTATGGATGGTCTCATTCTTTCTTTAGTTAATATAAGTTGCTCTTAAATATCAGTGCTAACAGGGTGCACTTTTCACAAACAGAAATAGAAACATTGAAATAATACAATCAGCAACAAACCCCACTAAAATCTAGCAAAGTATTAAACCAACACTAATATGAATGAAAAACAGTCTAGAATGCCTAGGGCCTCCCCCCCCTCTTTTTTTTAAAAAAAGGTTTATCTTATGTCAAAAAAATACATAAACTTGGCATTAGGAAAGCTTTGTTGGTGAAGGTTTTCTGCACTTGAGCTATCTAAGCCAAGCCATGTGCTGATCTATGCTCAGTCATGAAATGATCACAAGCAGTCTAACATGGCTGAGCAGAAGAAAGGTCATTCACAGAATTATTAATTGACAAGATGCAGGGGGCTGTGCTCCACTGAAAAGTCATAAGTTGTTGATCATTCATGTTGTATGAAAGATACTTTCCTTTCAGTTGTCTCAACTAATAATAATAATAATTATTATTATTATTATTATTATTATTTATACCTCTCCCCTCTGCTAAAAACAATTGGGGAGGCTTACAACAATTAAAACTCTACAATACCAACTAAAAACACCACCCACCCCCACCCTCCCCCATAAAAAGACATTAAACAATATAAAATTAAAAGCATCTAGCTAAAATCACATTAAAAACAAATATACACAAGACTAAAAAGACCAGGAGACGCAGCTCCTGAGGCCGGGATCTAATCAGGAAAGGCCTGCTGAAAGAGATCCGTCTTTAGTGCTTTTTTGAAGCTACTTAAGCTCTTCATCTGACGGATCTCGTTGGGCGGGCCATTCCATAAATTGGGGGGCGATTACGAAAAAGGCCCTCTGGGAGGTTGCACAAACTATCCCAACACTCACTTCAAAGGCTTTACACATTTATTGTGGTTAAAAACTCTTGAAGGCCATTGGTAGCCCATTTTGTCAGGTATGTAATTATCTTTGATCATCAGAGAGAAAGAGAGGAGTGAAGATGTTATTTCAAATTGTATCAGTAAAGGCCAACAATGCAAGAAACCGGTGTTTACCACTTGAATGTAGACCATTAAACTCCTCTTCCTTGTTTATGCACATCTTACAAGATCAGCTTCAATTTTTCTCAGTCTTATAGATGGAGCCTAGCTCATTTCTGCTGGGTAAGTCTTTACTAAGGGCTCATCTACACTGGACAGGATATACCGGTTCCCAAGTGGCATATCCTGCCTGCAGATCAAGCCTGTTTGTCCCCCGTTACCTGAATGAAATGGGATGGAGTCCAGTTGTTGGCATGCTGGTCCATCCCTGTAGCCACAGCAACCACCATCCACATCCCACTCTCCGTAGCCAGGAAGCTGACTTGCAGCCCGTGAACCTGGATTAGGAAGAGGGAGGCAGCCAACAGCTACAGCAAAGTATGCCAGAATGGGATCTTGCACTGAGGCCAGATCTGTTTTTCCCCAGCTAGATTGCATTTAACCAGGTATTTTTTAAAATGTTTTATCAGGCCCTATCCCATCTTCCCCCAATCTTTGCCCCAGAGGTGGTGAGGATGACCTGGGGGCAAAATGGGGCAAAACCCATGTGTTTTCAGGACTGCAGGATTCCAAGATGGAGACAAGATGGTGTAAATTGCCCATGTAGACAAGCCCTGTGTGAATGCATAATTATTTTTAGGCTGCTCTTAACATAAAACAACACCTCTGTAATGTGGAAGGATATTTTGTTCCCCTGTTCCATCCGAGGTGACAGGCACCATTCCCTTACCCCAGTATATGACGTTGATGCAAATATTTTATATATTAGCAGATTAAATTATTTATTATAGCTGCCAACTGACAAGGGGGAAATTGAAAAGGAATTCTAAATGAAATGTTATCTTTCCATGTAGCTGTGATTTGATATTACAGATTCAGTTGCTTATAAAGTGGCAAGTTGGTTTTGAATATGTCAAAACCAGTGTGCAATGTTACATCACAGGGCATTCAAATAAAAGATATGGACATTCTATCTCCCTCCCTTTCTCCCTCTCTCTGTGCGTGTGTGTGTGTGGAGGCCATTCTTCTCAGTCTAAAATCAGACCTTTGCCCTCTAGTTCTGGGTTCAAATTGCTGGTGGTTTGGGATTTGAGCCAGGTTTTGTCTTGTTATGAATCTGCTTTGAGGTTAAGATCTTTAAGAGAAAGCTTCTGGAGAAACTAATCATCGGTGGAGTTTTGGTTGATGGTGATACAGGAAAGGGTGTTTTCCTGCATTGTTCCCACTCTATAGAATGCACCCCCCAAAGGTCCACAAGATCATTGATTTACAGAATCGTAAGGGATTACAGAGGCCACCAAGTCCAATCCTCAATGAAGGTAGGATTCTACCACTGAACAACCCCTGAGGAGTGGCCATCCAACCTCTGTTTTAAAGTCTCCAATGAAGGAGAGTCTCCTGCCTTCTTGAGGTAGCCCATTTTACTGTCAAACAGTCCATACCATTGGAAAGTATACCTTCATATTTAGTGAGACTCTCCATTCTTGTAATCTGTGTCACAGTAGCTCATTGGTACCTCTAAGCATATCAAGAGGACCAGGCAGCAAAAGTTGTTGTAGCAGAGTTGCAATCATCAGGCAAAGAAATGAACAGAGACACAGACATGTGTCTAAACTACATCTCTTTACTACAGCATGTTTGAGAGTCCAAGACTCCTAGCATACAGACTAAATAGCATACAGACTTCATAACACAGCATAAGGTGTACATGTCTTTGGCCAAATCCACACTACACAAATAATCCCATTTGAAACTGGATTATTTATCATGGCTCCTTCTTATGGAATCCTGGGATGTGTAGTTGTACAAAGTCAATAGCCTTCTGTGCCAAACTACAAATCCCAGGATGCCATAGGAAGGAGCCATGGCAAATAATCCTGTTTCAAACTAGATTATGTGTGCAGTGCAAGTGGCAACAACAAATCACTTAATCCTTGCCAATTGTAGCAAGCTGCTGCTCCTCTTACCCAGAGATAAGCCCACGATAACTGGAGAATTTGCACCCTTGTCTCCTGGCTGGAGATGACCCATGAACGATGGAGACTCAGGGCCAAGCCCTCAGATCTGGCAATCCTATTCTCAATGTTTCAACTGGGAACAATTTGGGCTTAAAGCAAACTGAAGGTGGGAGAAATTGAACCTGACAGGTGTGTCCACCTCCCCAAAAAAACAGCCTGCATGCAAAGCAGAAAAAGGTGAAGGTGTTGGAGGGAGAGGAAGGTGATGTCAGGTTTGTGCATAAACATACAAGTTTCTGTTTTAAGGAGCTCTGAATGCTGTTTAGTCTGTTGCATCAAATGAGGGCTTTACAGTATTTGCAAAAACAAAAAAACCCAAGCAAAACACAATAAAAAACAGGTGTGTGTGTGTGTTTCTATATGTGGGGGGGGGGAGAGAGAGAAAGCGAAAGAGAGAAGCAAGCTGTCAGTATACTGTAGCTTTGTGGGTGAGTAAATGAGTTTAGAGATGCATTTAAAAATGAAGCTGTTTGTCTAGCTTTTCCACCACACATTCCCCTTTGTGAATTTGTAATGAGCAGTGTCTTTATTCTCCAAATTTATGTCTGAATGTGTATCTTGCAGTGCCCCCTGAATCATGGGCCCAGTGAAATCTGTAATTATGAATTTCCTTTCCTTTGTTGTTTAAAGTCTCTGCCATAAGTTTCCATGAAAGCACACAGGAGGCAGAGAAGCTAAACTTATGGTACCCAAAGCAAACATAAACTGAATTGACAGCATGAGTTTCAACTTGTAAATTCTGGCATGTAGAAAGTGATATAGAAAGTCAAAGATTCATAAATGGACCAAATGTACAGTTGTCACAGGAACCATAACTCCTCAGACTTCTACATGCTGCAAATGCAAAAATGCATCATTTCTGGTGATTTTATGTTCTGTGTAATATTGTGTGCCAGGTATTGTGTTGCCAAGTGTAAGGTGTACCTAGGTTTGACTCTACTGGATCTCTGCATCTGCTGATCCTAGCTCAAAATTTGAGTCAGGTTTTAAATTTGTGATTATGCTGCACAGTATTTCCACTGTTGGAACATAGTATCACTGAGCACATGGAAGCACTACTATGAGGAAGAGACAAAACTATTTGTTTCACTTTCAATAATGTTTGTGTTTCAAGTATCCTATTTGCACATGAAGGTGCACGTTATTTTTTAAGTTCTGCGTGAAATTTCATATTTCCATGCACATTTTGTATGCCTGAAATTTTTTATGAATCTATGAATTCTTATGAATTTTCATATGTCGTTTGTAGCGGCCGGCTGAGGACCATATTAGCATTATGCATATGCCCATGAAGTTTTCCTTAATATACACATTTTGCAATTACTTTCCCCTGATAGACACTTTGTGTATGTAATTTTAACTAACCAATATATTTGTGTACATAATTTGCCCCTAATATACATATTTTTGTATACATTTTTTTCTGTAAGAGACCCCTAGTGAAGTGTTTTCAAAAAAGGATAGTTGTTGAAACAGAAAGGAAAGAGAATAGGGAGGGTGCCAATCTAAGCACTCTGGGAAGGGTCTATGGTAGGTGTGCTGATTTGTGTCCTATGGATAATTGAATCAGTGGATAATGAATCAGTGGATACAGGGGTCCTACTGTATTTTTACTGTTTAGACAACCTCTCTGTGATGGCTGCCTTTAGAAGTGCTGTCCATCGAGTGCAACATTTGGTTCTAAGACCCAGATAAGATTACCAGAAGCCTTGATGGTATGAAAAGGGAGGTTTGGGTTGTTGTTGCCCCCCCACCGCTTTATTTTGGTTATCTGGTGAAGGACTGTGGACTGTAGGTAGGCCACTGCTTGGTTTGTAGGTGAGCATTGCCAAGACATACTGTAAGAAAATGATGGGTTGTAGTGTGGAGAGCTTATTAAGAGAAATTTTGCAGGAAAAAAACCCACAGTGCTATACATAAATCATATATTTGTCATAGAATGCAAACAGGCAGTGAGACAATTAATGCTAGCTTGGGACAAATGTATTAATAACAATGATAACTTTTTCAGCACTTTGCATCTTAAAAGGAGGGGGAAAAAGAGGGCTTGAATAAATCTAATGTCAGCAAACAGATTCCAATGGAAAATAATTCATACTGCCCTAGGAAAACATTTGAGATATAAGTTTTCCTTTAGATGGTTCAAAATCTTACCACTAATCTGCTCTCCTTAAAAGGAAATCAACACACACACACACACACCCATCACGGAGGACTCTGGCTATTAGGCCTGTTCCAACTTTATCTTTACAATTTCACAACAACAACAAAAAACACACACTTGTTTTATAAATCATATGCTACATATTACACAGGGCTGGTGGATTCTTCATTTAAGTCTTGTGCCATTTGTGAGTGCTCCATTTTAATTTAATTTTGGAAGTCATTCTTTCAAGTTACAATGGACACCATTAATTTAGTGTTCCATACCTGTCAATAACTCAGTGAAACAATGCGCATTCCACCCTAATTACCTGTTAATAACTTGTTTTGAATGTACCAGCAGAGGTCAGTGTGTTCTTGCAATTTTGCTTTCTAAAAACTCAGGCAAGGAAAATTATTATGAAGGGTGGAGTTTTCAGTGGGAAAACTGAGAAGTTTGTTTTCATGGAGGAACTATTTTAATGCAATGTTTATTATTAGGGATCATAGCATAAAGCAATGGCATTCGTACAGGTGATGCTGTCTTAAATATTATTTGATGCCAAGCATGAGCAGTCCACAAAATCTGTTTCTACTACTTGAGCTGACAGGTATGCATAAGGCAGTTCTAGCCTGGCTGTTTCATTTCTGTGTTAGATTTTTAAGTGACAAGGATCTGCAAAGAGTTGTTTTGTACAGAAAACAGCATCTTCTGCACAGGAAACCATTTTTGTTTGTTTGTTTGTTTGCAGAAAATAATATTTCTCTATGTAACTGCTTGGTCTAACATATACAACCATGTTAGAGAATTGTGATAATGCACAATGGGGAACCATGCAAGATCATAGCATCATAGAGTTGGAAGAGACCCCAAGGGCCATCCAGTCCAACCCCCTGTCATGTAGGAATACACATTCAAAGCACTCCCAACAGATGGCCACCCAGCCCTTTCTTTTAAAAACCTCCAAAGAAGGAGACTCCACTACACTCTGAGGCAGTGCATTCCACTATTGAACAGCCCTTACCATCAGGAAGTTCTTCCTAACGTTTAGGTGGAATCTCTTTTCCTGTAGTTTGAGTCCATCGCTCCATGTCCTTGTGTCTGGAGCAGCAGAAAACAAGCTTGCTCCCTCTTCAATCTGACACCCAAGGCGTTATATTGTGCAATAGGGCTCCTACCCTACAACAAGCCACCAGAGAAGGTGGCTTTTTCTCCCCACCTGGGCACTGGGCACCCATAACTTTTAACTGCCTTCTCTGTTCTGGATCACCAGTGCCCTATGGCTCTGTGGTGGGCTGTCGCTTTTCTCCTTGGGCTGTCGTTGCACAAGGGAAGCCTATGCCAAAAAATGACATTCTCTCGTGGACCATGACCACTGCGTGGTTGCTATGCTACTTGCTCGGCCTGTGCAATGTTCCTGATGGTGCAGCTACAACAACTCTCCCCTCTTGGGAATACAGCTTCGGGGCAACACTTTGGTTCTAAACAGCACAGCCATGAGTTGGTATGTGATGTCATAAATTCCCAGCAGGGATGCAAACTTATATCTTCACTGCAAAATTTGTGATAATGGTCTGTGGGCTATGCAGTCCACTACATAGTTCTTCTTAGAAGAAACAAAAAATCCTGAACAGAAATTATAGTTTTTAAATCGTCTTTTCAATTTACCTCTATTTCTTCCCCACAGTCTCTCAGGTTCTTTTAAAAGAGTACTTTTCTTTTAAAAAAGTGCTTCTTGTTATGAACTGTTTCTTGGCTCTTCTTGTCTCAAGCAGTTTGCATGATTTTCTGATAAAACTAGTATTGAGCTGTGCAAGCGGAGTATGAAAGATATTTATTGTATTGGAATAAAGGATCATGTGACAGTCTGTGAATAGCCTTCTTTTGGCTAGCTGATATTGTATTGATATTTTTAGCTTATTGTCAGTTCTAGCTGCAGATGTATTAATAGATGCCCAAATGTCACATTTATCCTAAAATTTGTTCTCTTCCAAATCTGAATATCAGGGTACTTTTCAAGGATTGCCTGAAAAGTAGGTTCTAGAGTGATAAGCAGATACTACAGTGAACATGACCTTCTCAAACATAGCTTATTTCCAACTCCTGTTAGTGACATGATTGAATAAATATCTCTGTGGCTCAATAGCAAAGAGGCTCTGATTCTCAGATGAATATTTCTTATACATTTTTTTTTTACCATTCTCATTACATTTGTGTGAGACCTCTTCAAAGTCCTGAATTTCAGCATGTCCACTACCTGGTGTTCCCATCAATGGATCGAACACAAACATACAATGTGCCCCCATGGCATCATTCTGTCCCCGTGAGTCCAGTCTGATGGGGTGGTAATGTGATCTTCACTTGGCCAAGTTATAAAACTCATTTTCTGGTTGGTCCATGTGGAGATGGAGGATCATTATTGGCACTACCCTGTAGCTAAGAGAGTCATAGTTACTCCCATTGTTTACCTGCACTTCATGGATAAATGGGCCTTCCAATATGTATATATTTCCAAATATGGTGTGTCCCATATTTCTGTCTATATATGTGAAAGGTGTATATAATTATTTCATTGCCTAATGGTTTGTTGACTGTATAATAAAGACTTGAGTTGAACGTTAGGAATCTGTAACATTGCAGAAATGCAACAAAACCCTGTCAGTGTATTGAGAAGATACATGCATGCCTGGGCACTAGCAAGAATGCTCCATTCTGCTTTTGGCACTTCTGATGCACATTGGGTGCTTCCATTGGGCCTCAGGCACTCCTGTTGTGCACTGAGCATTCCCGTTGTATTCCGACACTTCCTAGTCAGTGTCCAGATATGCATTGGGGAGCATGCATCAGTGTCCATTGAACATTGGAGTTGTGGTGCATCAGTTAGCACTTCACTGGCTAACATTCTGCAGTGGATGTCTGCAAATTGTAATATCATAGCAGCCGCTAGGTGGATATGAGAAACTACCCTGTTCAGGTTTGCACACACCTAAGGCCATTTGTGAAGACGCAAGTCCCATGCAGCATGCCTTTTATTCTGCAGTCATGTCTCCTATGGTCAGCACTTTCCCCATCCAGGGAAAGATGTCATGAGGTAACTCCTCCTGTGAGCCTTTATAAGTTCAGGAGGTGTGCTGGAGAAGCTGCAGAGCAATACAAATATGCGTAATAGAAAGAAAAACTCACAAAGCATCCTCAGACAGCTGATGATGCAGTAAACTGAAAAGCGGAAGGAAGAAGTATTCACAAATGGACCAAGAATGAGAGAGGGAAAGCAGAAGACCCTTGGATTGGGGGAGCAGATGTGCAGGAAATTTGAAAGACCAATTTTGGCACAGCATTAGCCATGGTTATATTTTTATAACTCTATCAGGGAGAGAAAATGTCCCCCTTTCTGTTATTTTCTTCTGTTTCTACAAATAGGGCTATACACAGCCCTATTTTGCAATCATGTGGCTGGAGTTGTAAGGATATGGCCTTGCAAAGAATAGAAGGGAAAACAGAGGACACATTATTGTGTGCGGAATGATTAGGTGACAAAGTAATGAGCCTTGAGGGGCAGGGAAATTGACTACAAAAGCAATTAAATAGGCACCAGACATTTTGAATGCAATAGTCTTCTGTAAACATTAAATACCACTGGGATTTGTTCATTAGAAGTGCCATTAAATATTAGAAGACAATACATAAAGGTCTACTTTAGATGCCAAGGTTTGTGATGTTATAATGCCATCTCTTTACCTTGTGGCTGACCTTACAGAGTTGCACAGCAGGAATTTTCAAAGAGGCTGTAAGATACAAGGAACTGAGAAGATTAAAATACTGTTCAGTGGCCTAGGGTTCCATATAAACTTATCACATCATATAAGGTGGTGGTAGTAGTGGGGAGGGGGGGCTTCTGAGCAGCTTTGTGACACCACTGTCATTTGAATAGCTCTCCACGTGGGCATCTCATGCCTGGGTCCTGAGATCTTCAGGAGAGGTTCTTATCCTAGGGTTTATCTGTGCTGGCCAAAATACGCCAGCTTCCCTACATCATATCCTGGCTCTGGATTTGGCCCATTCTGCACCTGTTACCTGGAGAAAAGGGGCTGGAATCCAGACAGAACACCGGCCAGTCACTGCAGCCACCAGGATGCAAAAGCCAGCAAGATGACCTGTGACATGTAACTGAAGACCCCCTGCATGTGACCACCCTTGGTCACATGCTTAGGGACCCTAACCTGGCTTCCAGGAGAGCCAGGGAACTGGTGGCAGCAGCAAGGGATCATGTGCTAGGCTGGGTTCCCATGGATATGCAGGTCCCAATCTGGTGGTACTGTATTAAACTGGGTTTAATTAGTTTAGGATGGGTTTATCAGGCCGTATCCCGGTTTGCCCCCATTCCAACCCCATATCTGCCCTGGAGGTAGTGAGGACTGCCTGGGGGCAGATCGAGGTAAATGCCCTGTGTCATCTGGACTACAAGGCTCTGGAACAGGGGCAAGCCTGGGTATTTAGCCAATATAGATAAGCCCTTAGTCCCACCTGTGTCACAGACACAGTTAGCGGGGATGCCAGTAGGGCTTTCTCAGTGGCTCCTGTTAGGATCTGTAATTACCTTCTTCCTGTTTACAGGCAAATACTTTTTTAAAAAAAATTCTGAAATGCTTTTGAGAACAGAAGGTTTTAAAGAAAGGGCTTTCATGAAGCTGCGGTAGTGTAGTAGTAGTATTCTAGTGCCTTCCCCTAAGACTGGGGGCTTATGTACACTAAGGAAATAAACCAAACTTACCCCGGACCCAGTGGAATATGTCTAGACAACACACACAGCCAATCTGCTTTATTAGGCTGTTAATCTGGTTTAAGAGAAACTGTAGGAAACTCCAGCATTTCAAAAAACCTCTGGAGAGCCTCTGGTTCTTTTGCTGTCTGGATAGCTGAACTGAACTTGATTCAGCCCCATCCCATTGTCCACATGCAAACATGGTGCCAACTCCCTTATCCTGCAGTGAGCAGCTCAGGGAAGGGAGATGGCTCCTCTTCAGAGACACCATCACCTTTCCTTGCCAGTCAAGCAGCTCTGCTGAGGTCAAAACAGGGCACCCATGCAGTCAATGAGAAGGGGGAAGAGCAGACCCCTCCTTGTTGTTCATTCTGACTTCCGCAGAAACACCAGTGCCATCGAGGCTCTTGTAGGGAGCTGCTTGAATTGGTCTTTCCTCCGACCAGGAAAAGTTTAATCATCAGAATTGCTGTACTAAGTATGCAAGATACAAAAGCAGAGAGAACATACAAGACCATCTGGATGCACACTTTTCTCCTCATCCTGTTTTTTCTAACAGAAGATTATAATATGCAATCTCAGGTGCCCTGATCAGATTCCAGTGTTTAGATTAGTGCCTCTTTGTGTAAACAGAGTGGCGAATTCTATACACAGGTCTGGGCAACAATCCAGTAAGCTCACCTTCTGAAGAGGTAGTGAGCTTAACACTGGCACAAGAATATTGCTTTTGTGTAGAAAATGCATTTCTACACCCTACAGAAAATATTTTCTATGTGGAAAAGTCAACAACATTTTTGTGCAAGTGGATTTTCTAGAACAGTCTAGAAGTAAAAATAACACTGGAAGATTGCCCAGAAACCCTTGGATTCTTGCAAAATTGGTCAAAAATTGCAGAAATTATTTTGTTCTTTCATGCTAGAACAAATAAGCAAAAATTTACACCCCTTATCAGGAGCAGACTGAGATTCCCTCTCTACCCGACTCAATTTGATATCTTTGCTCCTGCCTAGCTAGATTTGTCTGCCTGATTGGAACCTACTTGCCTCAAGGCTATGGTCCCAAATGGGGAACGAAGCCTCTTTCCCCATCTTCTTGATGCTGAGAAATGACTTATACAAGACAGAGTTAAGAAGACTGGACCCATCCCAAACATTGAACCATATCCCTCTGCTCTAAAAGAATCTACAAATAATTGAGCAATCTTATTTGCTCCATTATTTTGCCTGAGGCAAACATGCAAGTTGCTTCTTCAAGAGACATTAACTGTCATTCCCTTGCTCCTGCAAAGCATGTGGATGCAGTTAAGACAATCAAAGGCATCAGATGCTTCTGTTAAGTTGTATATTCAGATGCACCTATAAAAGGAAATAACTGTTCTTATCAGAGGCAATAGGTGACATCAGCTCAGCAAAACAGGAATTTATTACACTCTGGTTGTTAAAGAGACCATTCTGCTTTTGAAGTGTTTATCTTTGCAGCCACTGAATTGTGTACATAAACATAGCACTTGCTGTTAACTGTTGCACAAGTTGTTAGGACCTGGATTTCACCTCTGCTTTTCTTTTAAAGTTTTCAATCTTAAATCAGGATGAAATATTGGTTCTGCCTCACTTTGGGCCATGCATGTCTGCACTGCAGGTTTAAACTAATTTCAAAGGCAGACTCTCTCTGAGGAGGTTGGGGAACTTCCTAGCAAAAGGAGACATTTAAAGGGGAACTGGACAAATTTAAGTCGTCTTGGAGGCATCTGGAGAGCAAGTGAGGTGTAGAGGCTAGAATGTTGGGCTAGCCTCACTTTATCATGTAGTTCCTTGGGCTGACTTTGGTTTATAGACCTGCCTTCTGTGTTTATGTTTAGATCAAGAATGAACTGAAATACTCCCTTATACCACCATGGAAGGTCCATTATTACGGTGCCTGTAACAAAAGCTGTGCTGCTTGGCATACATGAAGGTTTTGGGTTCATGCCTTGCTGTGTTTAGCAGATAGGTAATTAAATCAGTAGTCCAGAGCATATGCGTTGAATACAGAATGTTCCAGATTTGATTCCTTGCATCAGAAGTGAAAATAATTACTGATATACTACATTGGCTAGTTAATTACATATGTGTAACTAAGTTAACATCTCCTGGCCTGACGTCCCCGCAAACGCACCTTAACAACCCGCAGCCACATCATTGTATAGATCTTGTTCATTTCATTTGAAATTGAAATTTTAAATAAAAATATGGCGGGGGGGAGGAAAGGAGGTCTGTGTAGCTGCCAATCAGCTTGCAAGGAGGAGGATGTTCCCAGCATGCTCCCACCAGCACCAAGGATGCAACAATGAGAAACAAGACCCCTATTGCAACTCCTCATTGAAGCCTCACTTGCTGGTAGTAGGGGGCTGAAAATCTCCTCCTCCTTGCACCCCAAATGGCAGCTGAACAGACCTCCTTCGTCTGTTGCATCTGTCGCTGATCAGCTGGGCTTAGATGTAATTCTTCACTCAGTTTCTTCTACAAAGTAGAAGAATACCAGCAATTATCTTCCCACTGTGAGGAAGTCATTTTTGAAGTCTATTCACAATTGGGACTTATTCTACAGAAAATTTGCTTGTTATTATTTTGCATAGAAAACAGACTTTTCCATGTGTAAACTAGCATTTCAATGCAGAAATATTAATTCCTGTGCAGAAAATGCTGTTTTCTGTGCAGGAAATGTTTTGCATGCAAATCAACCACCTGCGAATTTTATGCAGAACAAATCCTGAATTACAGGGTTTTTTTTTCCTATGCAGAAAACATGCTTTTGTGTAGCAATTAATATTTTTGTCTTAAAATATATTATTTTCCATGCAAAAAAAATGCTGTTTCCTGCACAGAAAATGCTGTTTTCTCTGCAAAACAACCACATACAAATTTTGTGCAGAGTGAGTCCCAAACTCCAAAGATTCTTGTCAGCCCAAAATTCTTCTTGTAATGGTTTCTTGATGCTCAAAGAACATTTTTGAATATTTTTGAGCATCCTTTCCATCCCTAGCTTGGGCGGGGGGAAGGGCATTTGAATAGTTTTACAGTAAGACTATATATTCTTACCGAATACAGAAGAGTTATGGATCCATAACTCTAGGTTACAAATCTGTAACTGCAATACAAAATGCCAGCCAATATGTGTTGCTGGGTAATAGAAAAGGACTCTGTCTGGTGTTCTGGGGAGCACTCGCCAGTCACAGCACACAATACCTGACTAGGTGGACAAACCATCACACTTGGGATAAGGTAGCTTGAGTTCCCAAATACCATAAGCTCCTTAGGATAGGGACTTGTCTAATGTAATTCTGTAAAGCACCATGTATTTTGATGGTGCTACAATAATGCTAGAACTGTGATGAGCTTTTATTGAATGACCAATGGATTGCAGAGCTGAACGCTTTTCAGTAGCCCAGCTTTCCTGAAAGGGATTGTATTGATTACCTCTTGCAAAAAAACAGAGTGGCAGGTAATTTCAGGATCACTGCTGAAAGGTGTTGTCTAAACAGAGCATTAATTCATGTTCAGGATCTTTTCTGAATGGCTATAAAAATGTAAACAGCCAAGATGCAGTGACACAGAGAGAAATGCAGTTTTATCCTCTAAACCTTAAGAAATCTTACAAGACAACTTGGTGTGATGAAATGAGAAGTCAAAGGAAATAAGATGGTTGTGGTTGTGAGGAGGTGTTCCTCTTGGTGAATTGTAAGTAACTGTAGAGAGTGCAGCACATAGGTAATATCATTCTTGGAGCCGGAGGCGTAAATGATATTAGATTGTGATTGCTATTATAAATGTGCTATTTCAGAGTCCCTGTTTACAAGTCTTGCTAGTAATACACACCATAAAAAAAATCTAAATAAAATTCTCAGAGAAATACAATATTAAATCAAATCTCCCTGTTGTCCCACTGGTGGTTATGAGAAGTCAGGCAGGCTCTCGGTGATAAATTCATAATTCTCACTGTCTTCAGAGCTCTCGAAAGAGTGGGTGGGGAAGAAGAGGACCACTTTTTAATATTGTTTTTAGACTGAGCTGTGAAAAGAATGCAGCATTTCTTAAGAAGTGGGAAGGTGTCTATTTGTGGGGAAAGTATGCTTTTGTTGCATTTGAGTAGACCAGTAGGTGAGTGTAGTAAGACTCACATCTCCTAAAGAAAATGAACCATAACATGATTGAGTTTGCTGCAGAAAATGAGTGTGGGGTATGCTGCAGTTACAATGGATTGTTCTATCGTTCTGACTTGGTGCAGCTAGGGATTTCCTTTGTGGTGTGTGTGTATGTGTGTGTACACACTTTATCAGACAAGCCTCTACAATAATTCTTTTCCTGACATATTTTGTACCATTTTTATGCCACCAAAAGAAACCTTTCTTACCAGACCTACCTTTCTTCTCCATGAATAGGCAGCCCCAACATTGATGGGGAGTGAACGGAGCTCCGTCCGCTTCCGTGCTTGTGATCTCACAGATTTTCAAGGTTTCAAACACCGGCAACACTGGCACAAAAATGGGAGATCTATTGGCAGCTTGGCCCATCAATAAAATAGAATTGCTCATTTACATTATGTGATCATGAGAGACGATGTCATCTGATATGCGTGCCCTTTCGCATTCATTAGGTGTCATTATGATGTCATATTTGCTGAATCTGATTAAGTCCTACATGTGTGTATGAGTGTGTGTTCATAAATGTATCTTCACAGAGATCTTCTCTGCAGCCGTAGGGTAGCTAAGGAAAAGAGCATGTGAAAGCATGATTTTATACCCACTGATGTCTGTGTGTATACACATACTAGCGTGATGAACAAACAGAACCTTATAAATGAATTAGCAAAACATTTTGCCTTCTGTCTTCTTCAGTTGCTCAAAATGAAGGGGAGCTGTATGCATTATTTTGAGCAAGTGGAGTAGGCAGAAGCCAAATCATTTTGCTAATTCCTTTATAAAATTCTGTTTGTTCATCACTCTAATAAATATACATTTGAAGTGATTAAATGCATCCTTTCCAGATCCAAAACAAATTTGTCAGAAGTGCTGTTCATTTGTTTTTAAATCAGATGCACGAGCACTCATACACACATACCTTTGATTAGAGAGTGCTGTGTCTTCTCCACATCAATTTGCCCATAGAGTAAGGTGCCCAAAGTATCTAAAGTCAGTGGATGGATCTAAGGAACGAGACTTTTTTGGTTATGGCTTCTGATTATGGAACACTTTCCCAGAGGAGGCTTAACAAGATGGTCATGTTAATACCCCACATATTTTTGTATCCCACAGTTAGCTCTCCTTCTTTTTGAGCTTTAAACTATGGGCTTGTCTACACAGGGAATATACCCCATCTTGCCCCCATCTCAGAGCCCTGCAGTCCTGACAACACAGGGCATTTGCCCCATTCTGCCCCCAGGCAGTCATCACCACCCCTGGGGCAGATATGGGGCTGAGATGGGGAGGTAGGTGGAGTAAGACCCAATGCACCATTATAAGAAAATATCCATTTTACTCTGTTACCATTGACAAAAGAATGCATCAGGCCCTGTGAGTCTGCAGCAGCCCAACATGCGGGCCAGCCCTCGCTGCAGTTGTGGTCTCCCTGGCTCCCCCAGAAGGCAGAAAGGGGTCCTGCAGCATATGACCAAAGCTGGTTACATGTGGGGCCTCGGTCACATGTTGCGGGCTACCTTCCTGCCTTCTGAGACAGTGAGGAAAATGGCAGTGGCGGTGGCTGCAGCAATGGATCAGCATGCCAGTCAGCATTTCCTCCCATTTGTGGAGGGAATAGGGGAAATAATAGGCGTTTCTGTAGCCAGGATATGCCAGTGGGGATCTGGTGTATCCTGGCTTGTGTAGCTGAGCCCTTACTCTTAGTTGCTATAAACCAGCCCAGAAATCTTGGACTGAATTGGTGACATGGACATGGTTTAAAAGTATATAAAATCTGCTTAGAGATGTCTCAATCAGAGCACC
The DNA here is from genome assembly GCA_030847615.1 of Gambelia wislizenii. NCBI lineage: Eukaryota > Metazoa > Chordata > Lepidosauria > Squamata > Crotaphytidae > Gambelia > Gambelia wislizenii. The sequence continues at coordinate 27,430,173 of JAUMIR010000012.1, read as the reverse complement.
TCCCATTTTAGCAGAACTGATTTCAGAACTGGGGGTGCATCCACACTACACAATTAATCTAGTTTAAAACTGGATTAATTGCCATGGTTCCTTCCTATGGAATGCTGGGATTTGTGGTTTGGTGAGGCACCAGCACTCTTTGGGGGAGAAGGCTAAAAACCTTGTACAACTACAGATCCTAGGATTCCATAGGAAGGAGCCATGGCAAATAATCCAGTTTCAAACTGGATTGTTTTTGTAGTGCGGCTGACCCCCTGGTTGGAGCTCTGCTGTTAGAACTGGGTGGATGAGCAGGGAGTTGTTATGAATGGGGGAGGCAAGTGAATCTTGTTGGTTTAATTGAAAGCAACTTGGATAGAACATTTGTGTGTTTGCCCTATGTGACAATAATTGAATTGCTTCCCATGTGTTCATTTTTGAATGCTTCCAGTACATAACCTATATCATTGTTGGGTCTGTATTGCTGCCATCTGGCACAATAGGTTCCCAGCCAAAAATCATTCTCCAGATTACATATTTTGTAAATTAACTTAAAGATCTCTTTCTGTCACCTACAGGGCATTTAATCACGGATTTAGGAAGTTTCCCGAGAGGCCTAAACAGCTGTAGAAATGGAGTAAAAGCTTTATTTCTAATATGACAGCAGGCAGAAAATGTTATTGATGTCCACTACCTGTACTCACTGAAGGAAGGTTGTTCTTCCCTCTAGGAGGCCCAGGGGACCAATCCATTCATGTACTCAGGCCTGATATTGCTCCTTCATTTTTATATGAAAAAATAATCTTGTCACAGGAATTGGGAGGAAGAGGGTCTCATCACTTCTGGTGGAAGCTGCAAGAACCAGAAGAAGTGTCCCATTGGATCATGTCCCAGGTTAAAAAGCACTTTCTGGCAATGGTTTCCATAATTCATTACTTCTGCATGCAACATTTCTTTTTTTCTAGAAGTGAAGAGTTGTATACATTTTTGGGCTTTCAATACTGTGCTTTGGAAAAAGGAGGACCTAAAGCTAAGAACACATATTTCCTTTGTCCAAAGTTCCAGTTGCAATGCCACAAGGACAAGAAAGATCTTTGCCTTAGAGGGATGCTGATAATCAGAATAAGTAGAATAAAGAAGCTTCCTGTGCTCTTATAAAAGAATGTGTGTAGCTCTATGCCACCCGATCTCTCTTTAAAGGCCTCCCATGAAAGAAGAAAGCAAGAGAGTCCACCAGTTTCTTCAAGAGTCTGTTCAACTGTAGAACGGTTCTTACTTTTGGGGGTGGTTTCTTCTCAAAGTATATTCAGAATCTCAGGCTTTGGGCCCTGTCTTCTGGAGCATGAGAAAACCAAGCTTGCTCCATCTTCTACGTAACAGCCTTTCAGACATGTAAAGATGGCAATCATGTCACTTCTCAGGCTGGAATCCTGTTGATTAGTCCTAACTAGAGAAGACCTATTGGTGAATCATGAGTCAAAACATAGGTAAATCCAACTGATTCAAGGACTCTTCTGTAATTAGGAGTAACAATGGGATTAAGGCCCGTGTGGAATGGTTTGATCTGTGTTACTCAGTTTATGCAACTATGAATTGAGTAGGTCTGTTGCATGGCACCCAAATTATTACAACTGTGTGTGGAAGGCAACATACAGGTGCAGATGACAGTCACAGGATTTCTGTTCTCATCATACTAAAACCGGGCTGGTCTCATGAAGTCCACCTGACCATGGGAGATAATATCCAGGTAGGAGGATCATCGCCTACCAAAAATAGTACCCTACGGTGAACTCGCCACAGGTCAGTATAAGAGGGGCGCTGCAAAAAAGTGATACAAGGACTCCCTGAAGCAACATCTCAGGCTCGGCCAAATGGATCACCAACAATGGTCCACCCTGGCCTCACATCGGGAGGCATGGAAACACACCATCCACAATGCTGCAGCCTTATTTGAGAACTCACGCCGAATAAGTCTTGAAGAGAAATGACAACGCAGAAAGAATCACAACCCGGAAACATCACCCAAGGAGACCTTCTGCAGTGCTTTCTGCAACCAGACTTGTTTATCTCGGATTGGCCTTTTTAGTCATCAGCACACTTGCAGAAAGCACGGGATGAGTCCTTCCTGAATCTTCATTTGTGAAGAAAAGCCAGAGAGAGAGAGAGAGACATTGAAGACAAGGCTTGTTGTTGCTACATCCTAACCACTATTAATGTAGAAATAAAGTACCTGGGGAGCAAAATGGACCACCTGTGATCTATCTTATATTTCTTGAGCCGTTTCATATTCTCCTCATCCGTTTCCTCTTTATCCTTTGTTAAAAAAATATTGATGAAACAAAAGGTTAAAGACAATCCTTTTTCTAGATCATCCTCAAGGGTGAGAGATTTCATCCAGGGGTAGGGTTTGCTCCTCAAAGGTCAGGGCTTTGAAAGGGACAGAAACATACTTCTTTTAGGGCAGTGGAATCATACTCCCAAAGGTTTCCTGAACAACCAAAGCAGTTTTTTAGGGTGTTCTGGGGGGAAAGGTGATCACCAATTCTGGAGGAAGCAGCAAGAACTAGTGGAAGTAAACCTGGTTCAAGTTTGCAGGTCTCCCCCTGCATTTGTGGGGGATATGTGTATAAATGAAACCACAGATAATAGCAAAGTCTATTAAAATGAAGAACTTCCAGTACAAACATACCATAGAGTTGAACTGGAGGACCTAGCAATTCCTAGAGAGGACCTCTCTAGGCATTTTCCAGTGCATCTCTATGGTATGTGTCCCCTATTTTGTGTCCCTTGGATAACTAAAACCATGGATATTGGTTCTGTAGATACGGGATGCTGCCTGTACAATCCTACAGTATTAATAGACTACTTCTGAATGTGTTTATATTTTTAATTTTGAGGTTTTCTTAAAGCTTTGTCTCTAGGCTTAACACTTCTTTCTGTGTTCATTTTCTGGGTAAGAAGTAGATTAAAAAAATCTGTACAACAATGCTTGATAATGTTTGAAAGAGAAGCTTCAAATCCCTTTTATTGCCTGAAAGTTCTGTTTTAGCATCCAACTGTTGGCTGGAAATACTGAGGAAAAAATAGAGAGTGGGGTGGTTTTTTAAAATTGCTATTTCTATATTGCAACCAATATTTAGGGTTTCAATTTCAAAGTGGTTGGTATTTAGCAAACTGGTTGGTGTTTAGGGAACAAAATCCTTAACTTCTTTCTTTTAAAAAAATATATAATTCAGAAGTATAGAGAAAATTGCTATTATGTCTATGACTCTAAGCCAGAAATTGCACCTGCTATATTGTGTAAACAGAGAAGCTGTGTTTTTGATTTAGTTGCATAATATCAAGAATGAATTCTGTTGAACATTCAGGAAATAATGAAACCAAGGAATTATTTTTCTTTCTACAGTGGGTATACTGTAATCAACCTCAAACCTATTTTAATTGTTATGTAAGTGAATGGGATATTTTGTTTTTGTAAAAAAAAAATCAAAATGCATGATTTGCACTGAAGAAAACAAGGATGGGGAAAAGTAGTTGGGATTAAGGGAAACTCAGGGCATGTCTAGATGACAAGATATAATGCAGATTGTTGTGCATTATTGCAAATCCTCATCAGCACTCTTTTATCTCCACGGTCTTTTGGAAAAATCTTTTGTATGCAAAACTATCAGTGTTTGAAGTGCGCACATTCTTAAGCCATGCCTAAGAATCAAGATTGTGGCCATGAGTAAGGGCCAACAAACTAAATGGCACGTGTCTATTTGAAAGGTTAATGCAATACTGGGAATTAACAATTACACTATTAATTTTTTTCAATACAAGTATGTTCACTTCTTGTGCTAATATATAATTTGCTATATCCAAAGTATATAATATTTTACACAACCAAAATAGCTATAGTCATCAACATACAATGCTTCTTCATGAGTAATTGATTCATGAAAAAACTCCATATTTAGTGCTTAACAAAACAGCTATTGCTGCCTTAAGCTGTATGTTGATGACTGTAGCTATTTTGGTTGTGTAAAATATTATATACTTTGGATTTAGCAAATTATATATTAGCACAAGAAGTGGACATATTTATAATTGAAATAAATTCATGGTTTCTGTAAAAATTATAAAATTATATCATATGTAATTGTTAACTCCCAGTATTGCATCAACTGGCCTTGACTAAGGCACATTATTATTCTCCACACATGTTGTTGCCGCTGCACAGTATTTTATTTTTTTACTTGTAAATCAAGTGCAACCTTCCACTTATAAAACGGATCCCACGCCGCCCAGCTACGGAGAAGAGATCAGCCTGTGCGTCACTGGCAAGCGCCAGCGATGCATGGAGAATGGGGGGGCAAGATCACCTCAGCATAGCAAAAAAGTGCACATTTGATAACACAAAACACAAAAATGGCACTTCCAGCTGCTTCCTTTCTGGTGAGCCCACCCAGCCCCCAGCTGCAAGTCCGACCAATCGAGTGTCCACTTCTGCCCTTGCTGAGAATGCACAGCGTCCCAAATTGGATGTCCAAATGAGTGATAATTCGTATTTCCATGCATTATTTTAAAAACTGTGAAAATCCACAAAAATCCCCACAGTAGATGGAGGTTTGGGGCCCCCTCCTTCCAGATACCACAAATCTCAATTGCAGTGTGTTGGAACAAAAGATATTCTAGTCACATTCTATGAGGAGTATTTTCATTGTCTAAGACAACCCCTCAGAAAAAAATACAGCTAAAAGATATTCACATACGTAGCATAGTCACTTAGTGCTGTTATTTGTTGAACAGTACCATAGACATCATATACTACTGCTGTTATGAAGCTGCCTTATTACAGCCAATATCTAAGTGGGCTAATTTCAAGGGTCTAATTTCTTTTATTCTAATAAATGGGTGTCTTACCACCCACTGTCACTGGTGCCATTTTCAAAGTAGATGAGGAACAAGTGATTGCATCAAGTGGCACTTTCCACTAGAGAATATCTTTCGGGAAATGGGCAGATTGGCAAGTATCACTGATGATGCTAGACCTTGACAAGGAATAAATGGATTTCATTTCTCATTGCTGTCAACCTGACACCACTCTTTCTCCACCCTTCACCTCTTTAATCATATTTCCTCAATGAGAATATTTGTTTGGCAAAAATAATTAGTGCAATAGTTTTGAACTTATTCTGAATGGGCAAACATACCTTACATAGAACACATCTCACAGCCATCAGTCTGGATGAATTCTTGAGTCATTTGATTATTTTGAATGCTTTGTCCATGTGTATCAAATGTGGGAAATGTGAAACCAGCCCCCCCAATGCTAGCCCAGAATTAGCACTGGAGAACCAAAAGGACAATATTTTCCACAGCAATGTTTGCAGAGGAAAGAGAGCCTTTCAGATAAGTTAACATCTCTGCTATTTTCAAAAGCTGTTTTGGAGTCTAAGAGTTCAACATGGAAATCAGAATTCTAATAAGAATAGTGTTTGCGGGTATGCAGCAGGTGGATTGTGCTTGAAATGCTTTGAGGGCAGCTTATTTAAAGCATAAGTGGGAAGAACATACCTGGAAAACTCACAGTGAATGCCAATTCAGTCATAGAAATAGCACTTTCACTTATATGGCCACAAATGTTTCTTGTGCCTTAGGATGAGAGTTCTTGTATTAATGTCAACTCTATAGATTCATAGAACAAACAAGCTTCCTTTTATGACTCAGTAACAACACAGTCTTTTAAGGAAAGCCACAAGAGGAGATCCAATCATCAAAGTCCCTCAAAAACAGTATGGGATAGGCAAAAACTCAGCTAAATGAAAGTTCCTACCAACCCTGAAGTGACCAGTATAATCACACTGCACTAAGGAAGGAGGGTGGGCCATGCTGCAATGATCCAAAGATCCAAAGAGGCATGTAACAGGGTGGCCAGGTCTTAAAGAGCATATGACCCTACCCCATCACCCTGCACCACACACAAAGCCCCCTGTTCCCTGACCATGGAGACCATCAAAAGAGTACCCTTCATCAACATGTCCAGAGGAGGGTAACCAAAATGGTGGGAGGTCTGGAAGCCATGCTCTATGAGGAGCAGCTTAGGGAGCTGGGCATGTTTAGCCTGGGGTAGAGAAGGTTGAGAGGGGACATGATAGCCATGTTTAAATATTTGAAGGGATGTCATACTGAGGATAGAGCAAGCTTGTTTTCTGCTGCTCCAGACTAGGATATGGAGGAATGGACTTAAACTACAGGAAAACAGATTCCATCTAAACATTAAGAAGAACCTCCTGAAAGTAAGAGCTGTTTGGCAGTGGAATGCATTGCCGGGGAGTGTGGTGGAGTCTCATTCTTTGGGGCTTTTTAAACAGAGGCTGGTCGGCCATCTGTCAGGAGTGCTTTGATTGGGTATCCCTGCATGGTAGAGGGTTTGGACTAGATGGCCCTTGCAGTCTCTTCCAATTCTATGATTCTATATTTCTATGATCACAGTGTCTTTTGCCACACTGGTCCAGGTACATATTTGTACAGAAAACAGCATTTTCTGTATAGGAAACAACACATGCTGTTTCTTGTGCAGAAAATGCTCTTTTGTGCACAAGACAACCATGCTTTTGTAGACTAAGGGCTTGTCCAGATGGACTATTTACCTCATCTTGTCCCTGACTTAGAGATGTTGTGGAATTCCATTCATTGTTCTCATGGAAATCTTTTTTTCTTCTGGTAACATAATTGTATGAAACATAATTCTTCTGTTATATTGATAAGGTAGTTCTCCTTATTTACATAAGCAACCTTGGTTCCTTATTGTGTTGGGAGCCATTCATGTGGAGTGATTCTGTGATACATGCACAGGATAGGGTATCTTTTTGTGCTCATAGCCTGAATTGACTAGGGCTCCATGTTACACAAACAGTTTCATCCATGAGTTACTTATTCTTCAGCATCCCAGCCATCCCAAATGGATATTGTAAGAACAGACCCTTACATATGATCAGATATTTGGTTATACTTATGCAAGGAATTTTGTGTGTGTGCACTTATTTCCAATCCACCCTTTTCATTAAACTCTGTGTTTCATATTTCATATGTGTTTCTGCAGTGCATCTAGATCTGTATAGTGGTTGCCAGTAGACAATTCTATGTCCTCTCCTTTTCTTTGTTGGCAATTGGATTCATAATCCAAACTGCCCCTTTTCTTAATCCTAATGCAATTAAAGCTTTCAAAACCCAACTGTGTTACAATGGGTGTTAAGCCACCCTTGTAATGATTTTGATGCCATTTCAATAACTCAATTGAAATTTATTCTTCAGCAGAGTGCTTGAAGTACCATTCCCATTTATTTCATTTGCCGAATCACTAGTCTAGCAGCCTTCTTGCTTGTAGAGCAGGAATGGAACCAAAATACAATCTACTTTTGTTCTGGACCCTAGTCTGTTGGCAGATCTCCTGAAACACTGAGATAGATGTGTGCCTACTTTTGCTATTTGGCTTTAAGTGAGATCGCCTTGAAAATGTGTATACTGTGGAATCACTTCAAAATGTGCTTAAATTAGACAGATTGGTTTAAGAAGTTTATGATTTGTCCATAGGAGGTTCAAACACACACACACACACATTAAGTTGGGTTTTGGGATCTCATCTGTAATAAAAAAAAATGTGAAGAATTGTCTTTTCTCACTGCTCCTAAGCACCTGGTTATCAGAAGTATGCTCAAGGGGGGCAACTATGGGATGTAAAATGAGGGCATTTCTCCCAGTAAGAATTTCCCCCCCTTCAATTAATGTTTTCTTTGGTCCTCATATTTCTAGCATTGCAGTAAGTTTATGCAGTTTAGGCATCCAAAGAAAAGGGCCAGACAAAGTGACCAAGGGATTGTGAACACAGCAAATAGAATAGATCTAGGTGTGAATGGTTTTCTGTGGCCTTGTCTAGCTGGGCAATTTACGGCATCTTCCCCTTGTCTTAGAGCTCTGCAGTCCTAACAACACAGGGCTGTTGTCCCATTTTGACCCCTGGTCAGTCCTCACAACCCCCAGGGCAAAGACAGGAGAAGATAGGATAAGGTCCAATAAAACATTTTAGGAAAACACCTGGTAAAATCAGCTTCAGTGGACAAAGAAATGATTGGGCCCATTGTGGCATGCTGGCCCACCTCTGCAGCTGCTGTCTGCCTAGCTCTTCTGCAGGAGTCCTCCAGCATGTGACCAAGGCTGGTCACATGCAGGGGGTCTTGCTCTTGGCTACAGAGAATGGGATGCGGACAGCTGGCTTGGTGGTCTGGACTCCATCCTGTTCCATGAAGGTAACAGGGGAGCTACGGGTCAGATCTGCAGGCAGAATACACTGATGGGGAGCTGGCGGATTCCGCCTGAGTAGATGAGCCCAGTGTCTCAGTCTCTGCAATGCTAGAAATTTGGAGACTGAATGCAAATTTCACGGGAGAGGCAGAATTCTTACTGGGGGTCAGTTTTGCTCCCTTCTTGTAGCTATACCAGTGGGTATACTGCCTTGGAATATGGAGACTGCACTTTACCATTGAAGGATATATCCTACATCAGTTTATCAAATCCTACATAGGAATAGTGTGATCTCATTCTGGGGTTGTGAATCAAGTAGCCAAAATGGCACTATGACTTGTGTAGAAGAAGAGGTGTCGACTGGCCTGGGAAAGTCTGTAAGTTTTCTGGAATGCAAAGAGATATGCAGGAAGTGTATGTTTTTCAAAGAGTTTATACTTTAATTTGTTTTTAATGTAAACTCTTTCTATGTTTTCAAATGTAATCTTTTAAATATGTAAGCTGCCTTAAATCCCAGTCTACTACAACAACAGCAACAGTAGCAGCAGCAATAACAACAACAACTTGATATTGTTTTAGATTCTATATTGGGACTATTTTTTTTTGAACTTAAACTTTTAAACTATGGCGGGCCCTTCCCATCCACAGGGGTTTGGTTCTGGGGGCCCCACGGATACAAAAAATGGAAGACCTCAAGCCCCATATTCATCCATGACAGCACATGCATGAAGCTGCACACTGATGGACCTGTGTAAATTCACCACCATTGACAAACATGGCATGTAGCAATCTGCTAGAGCTGTAGTAAACAAGCTCTACATGTGCAAAACCTGATTTCAGATCATTGTATTTGCACCATACTGTAGTAAGCGAGGAACAAATGAAGCTCAGCAGCAACACTTAGATTTATTCTATTTTATTTCAAATGTTTCTTTTGTGCACTGCCATTCTCCTTGTGTGTGACCCAAGGTGGCTTACAACAAACCTAGAAAGAAGGAAAAACTAAACGAACACAAAACCCTGAGAATAAGGAAAAAGTTAAAAGACAAACATTTTATCGTATTAAAACGCCATTAATTTCTTAAAGTTTAAAATCATTTAAAAACAATGCAATAAAGTTATACATACAGTAACATTCCCTCCCCTCCCCCAATAAAATTGACTTCCTAGATTAACCCCATCAGAGGAAATGGGTAATGTAATGGACACATCCTTTATTTTTATTATGTTCCTCCCCACCTTCATCACCATATATTTCTGTTGCTACGGTAACAGCTCATGAGTTGTTCCTAGTGAGTGACCTTGTTGTAGCTTTTTATATATGCCTTGAGTTATTGTGCAGAGGTTATTTATAGGATTAAAGAGGTGGCAGTGAGTCTTTGAAGACTTCTTGTTGCTGAGTTCTGAAATATATTTGCTGTAAAGTGAGAGGTTGAAAAGCCTAAGGAGGAAAACATTATCACTCTGTCTGCATGACAGCCCAGCATGTTTTTCAGGCAGATTTGGGTGGTTGTGGTCTGTGATGGAGAATATCAGAAGGCTTAATTCCAAGAGATTCTGCCTTTTTGAAGTCAACTGGAATTACTTCCATGTAAACATGCTTTGGACTAAAATGTCAGGTAGCTGTATTGTTCCATTAGAAAAATCCCTAAAGGTTTAGGTTTAGATTTTTATTAGGGCCAAGTAGACATTTATAAAGAGGAGAAGAAGCTCATGTCTGTCAAAACTCTTAATTGAGCCAGTGGCAGGAAGATGTTTCTGATGTGCTCTTGAGTTATTTATTTATTTATTTATATCCCGCTCTTCAGCCACAAGGCTATCAGAGCGGCTTACAAATTGTTTTAAGCAATAGCCATTTACACATCTACACTGCATTAAGCAGTTTCCAATGTGTGTTTGCTAATTGCCCCCACAAGCCAGGTCCTCATTTTACCAACCTACGAAAGGACGGAAGGCTGAGTGAACCTTGGAGCCCTCTGGAATCGAACTTGCAACGTGGTGACTTGCAGTACTGGCTCCCTGGTGCAAATATAAAGTCAACAATTCTTCTGGATGCTCCAATACAACAACACTTTGGGGTTGTCTTAATGGTGAAAACACTCTTCACAAAATATGAGGAGAATCCTGCCTGTCTTAATGGGGTCCCATGTCATTTCATCATATTGGGAAGGAGCCCCTGCCAAAAAAAGTCAAAAACTCTGTGGAGAAAGCCTTTGCAGCTTTTTGGGGGGAGTTTTTTAAAAACAGTGAGGGGGTATGCATTCCTGCTCATTGGGACAAACAATTTGCTTTGAATCACTTTCCCATAGGAGAGAAAGGACAAAGCTGATTGGTCAGATGAGCATGGGGGATTGAGCTTGTTAAAAGGGTAAGCACCCAGTGCAAGCCATGTTGGATTTTTGCCTTAGCAAGTGATTGTTAAAGTGATCAAACAGGGTGCTGGGTTTTTTTCTTTTTTTTATACAGGCCAAATATCACTCAAGTTCACAATGGAAAATAGTTTTTTTAAAAAAGTTCGGTGGCAGCAAACAAGGCAGATAAAAATGCAAGTAAATCACTTATGGCCGCCATATTGACCAGAGGGCATGCAAAGGTTTTTTTTGGGGGGGGGGGAGGCACAACACTGTTAAGACGATTACTGCAGAGCACCCTGGGATTTATTAAATATATATATATATATATTGCCTTGTATAGATGGAGCCTGAGTGATCCTTAATATTTTTTTTTTTTTGCATCTTGGCCCCTGAACTGAATTTATTCCTCATACCCTCCACCTGTCCCAATTTAGCAGAGAAACCCTCAATAAATCCTCTGCCACCCCATTTTTTTCAGCTGCTTTTAAAATGTCCCACTTTTTTCTCTCCCTTTCCCACCCCCCCCTTAACCTCAGTTTACTTCAACTGCTGAAAACTGAGTTTAAAATGCAAAAGTAGTTTGCACTCAGTTTGTCGAGGGGGGAGCCCTTCCCAGTAAGCTTAGGCAAAATCAAAGAGCTGCACCCTCTCCTAGCTCGTGCATTCCTCCTCATTAATAACTGTTGCCATTTTAACCACACTCTGATATTATTTGCCACAGGTGTCCTGATTTTTATCCGTGAAATGCTGGAGGATATGCTATAACAAGCACTGTTGGGTGTATGTTGATCTCATTTCATGGTTTCAAATCTTTTCAGAAACATGGATGTTCTGCTAGCTTGTGAGTTAAGTCACTTCCACATGGCTGGCATTAAAATGCACACAGAACCTGAGATACTATCAGCATTGGAAGGCATTTAAAGAAAGAGTTGTGTTAACCTGTTAGTCCACTGGATGACACTGCAGTTCCACATTGGTGAAGGGTCCCCCCCCCTTTTTTTGGATTATCAACCCCCTATCTCTCGCTCTTTTGAGGAGAAAGGTAAGACTCATTTTGTTTTCTTTTAGGACATTCATCAGATTTGGAAGTAGATGCAGGATACTGCACAGGAAAAGACTATGAGTTGCCAAGTGCACCTAAACCCATGGGCATTACAAAGCTTAACTTTGTGTAGAATGGAGCTTGGGAAAATTTATAAAACAGATTGCTGATTGCTTCTGAGTAGATATGTATAGGATTGCATTGTAAAGCTGATATACTGCCCAATCCTATGCATAGTTACATGAAAGTAAGCCCTACCAAATCTGAAGGGGCTTATTACTTTGCAGATGTGGCTGTGTGGCAAACTCTCAGTTTGGATTTACAGGTTGTCCACCCCCATATCTGTGGGATACATTCTGGGACTTCACATTTATAAGTGACACTGCAGATAATAGCAAACCCTATTAAAATAAAGGACTTGCAATACAAGCATACCACAGTTGTGTTGGAGGACCTAGTGATTCCTAGATAGGATACCTCTCTAGCATTTTACAATGCCACTATGTGGTATGTGCCCTTATTTTTTCATCCGTGGATAACTGAAACCACGGATATTGGTTCCACAGATACGGTGGCTTATTTCTCTGAGTTCCACCTGCTTTCCTTCCCCACCCTTTGATTTACTTAACTTGTTTTTCCTTCTTGAAGTGCAATTTGTATGCATTTCCCTTACAGATTTTCTGTCATGTACCCATTCATTTAGACACTTTTCCTAAACTGTACATCCAGTACTGATATTCTCCACTGGCTAAAGCATGTTTGCCCGTAGTTTTCAATCCTGTGAATCTTGAGCTGTTCAGATTTTGAAAATATCCACATGATTTCATAGAATCCTTACAAAAGTGCAAGTTTTTGAGAAAAAATTGCACTTTAGTCCCATAGCCAGGAGGTAAGAAAAGGGTAATTTGGGAGAGAATTGCAAAACCACAAAAATTATTCTCACTCCCTAGATTGCAGTCCAAGACTGTGGGTCAAGACATGCTAGAAAGCCTGCAAAAATGAATATTTTCCTGAGTGCTGGACATGCAAGCCAGTAGTATTCATGCTTATGTGTTAAATAAAATGTTAAAAGCATATCTTCAATTTTAATCTCTCTGTGGAACAAATATGGATATATACACAATATTTCTTATTGCAGTTGAACCTGCATAATACATCTTCTATCTAATGTGTGCAAGAGAGAGGGAGGGGGGAGAGATTGCAATAGTGTCACTTTTGGAACATTTCTTCTCCAAATACAAACTGATAAAACAAAGCCTTTCCTTCTGTACAACATCATTTATATCTGTCACTAACCTGAGAAATTATGCCCAAACTGTAGTGGGACGTGAACACTTCAGAAAATGCCTCCGCATATATAAGCTCCAATGTATAATTGGCAGACCTTAGAAGCAGCACATTACAAATAATGGCACTATTTGCAATGAAGCAATAACTTGGGAGAAGTATATCCTGGGTTTAACATCGCTTATTTCATTGTGTAATACAATGACTGCCAAAGTTGTTGATACTGCAATGCAATGACTAATGCTTGTTTACATCAACTTGTTATTTTAGAGGCAGAAAAAATATTGCTGCTTCCCTTAATGATATGAGTGTTTGGAGGAGATTCACCTCCACTTTTTCTTTTGCTTTGGTCTACACACTTACTACAGAGATGTGAAGGTGATTGCATGTACAAAATCTGCAAAATACTAGGAGCTTATTAGTTGACTATGTAGAGAGCCTGTGGTTGGACTGATGGACCGAGTTAAGCAAAGTGGAATACAAATGCCTTTAGATAAAAGGAGGAGATAATGTTTTCTGCTATGAAGGAGGGTGAAAGGAGGTAAATGGACATGTGCAAGATCTAATTAGCCTTGGAGAGAAAAAGAGTATGCAAATGCTTGCTTGCATAGGGGCTCTATAATTAGAGTAGCAGGGCAGAGTTCAGCAGAAGGGAAGCAAGAATTAATAAGGAGAAAAGGGATGAAATACAGATATTATCTCTTCTAATGTGGAGGATTTGGTATGATGCAGAAGTTCATCCAGTAAACTGGGACAACAGAGTTATGGTTGGAAGTCCTCACGATGTGTTGCTAAGCACCCGAACTTTCAAAATACAGTACACTTTGGCTGCATCTGCACTGCAGAAATAATCTAGTTTGATATTGCTTAAACTGCTATAGCTCAATGCTATGGAATTCTGGGAATTCTGAAAGTTATAAAAACTGGAGGAACAAAAGACATATGACCTGATTAATTTTGTTAGTCTGAAATAGAGTAGACCCACTGAATTAAAAGAGTTACCAACATGCCGTCTCACTATTCGACAAGTGAGTGAATAGGTCTACTCTATTTGGGATTAACCGTTATTGCTGAAGCCATACTTTCACATCCCCAAACATGGTGGTTCATAGCAAAATGTGTGGCTTTGGATTTGTTTCTTTTTCTTGCAAATGCAAATGGACCCTGATGCTACTTCCCTTCTCATACAGTAAGCGTAGAGTTAGACTTTTGGTCCATTAAGTCCAGTTGTTCCTCCACTGTTTGCTGGCTAGTGTGGGCCTCCAAGGCTTTCCCCGGCACTTCAGTTTGAGATCTGGTCTAGCAGAGATGCCAGGAACGAAATCCAGGATTTCCTACAAGCAAAAAGCATGCGTTCTACCATCTGTGTTATTCTCATCTTTCAGTCACAGTGAAATATCAGACCAGTGATAAGTAAGGCAGTAAGGATTTCTGAAATGTGCGTACAAATGGCCTGTGTAGTCTTTTTGGGTTTTGACTGATAAACCTTTATAGTTCTGATCTCTGATAGAAGCCCAGATGAATTTTGCATTATGGTGTCCTTCTATTATATACTGACTGCTTGTCAGAGCCATTTTTTTTCCTCTTCCTGTTCTGAGAAAAGGAAACGTTCATGTAGCCTCGGGGTTTGCTAGAAGGATATTTCCACACTGCTGAAACACACTTTGGTTAATTGATGGTGGCTTCTAGTTATTTCTTGAAGATCTTCCTTTCTAGTTTTCAGAAATTGATTCCCTTTGCATCAGCTTTTCATTCCACTGGTCTATTCCATTTATTTAATACTTCCCCAGAAGAGAACAGCACTTTCTGGTTATAACCTCTCTAAGGGTAGCAGATAGAAAAGAATTCTGCATAGATGAGCTAGTGCCTCATTTTATCCTTTTGGGTATCCAAATACTTTGAGTTTTTTTGTTTGAACTTATACTGAGTTGGTGGTCCATATACAGTGGGTCTTCCATATCTGTGGGAGTTTGGTTCTGAACCTCCCACCACCACACCATGGATAGCAAAAAAAACACCACCCCACAGATGGTAGAGTCCCATATTAATCAATGGGAGTGGCCATTTTAAATATGGGCACCACCATTTTAGGTATGCAATAGCACCAGTTTCGGTATGTTTATGTGTTTGTATATCAGAAGAAAAGGTAGGAGATACCTAATTATAGCAAATATTAACCAGAGAGCCAGTGTGGTGTAGTGGTCTGAGCACTGGACTATGATTCTGGAGACCAAAGTTCAAATCCACACTCAGCCATGGAAACACACTGGTTGATCTCGGTCAAGTCACACACTCTCAGCCTCAGAGGAAGGTAATGGCAAAATCGCTTCTGAACAAATATTGTTCAGAACAAGCAAGTTGGAAATAACTTGAAGGCACACAACAACAAAAACAAAAAAGAGATCCCACCTAAACATTAGGAAGAACTGCCTGACAGTAAGAGGTGTTCGGAATACATGCTGCTTCGGAGTGTGGTGGATTCTCCTTCTTTGGAGGATTTTAAACAGAGAGTGGGTGGCCATCTGTCGGGAATGATTTGATTATATATTCCTGCATGGCAAGGGGTTGGACTAGATGTCCCTTTTGGTCTCTTCCAACTCTATAATTCTATGATTCTATGAATTGCCCCCACAAGCCAGGTATTCATTTCACTGACCTACGGAAGGATGGAAGTCTGAGTCAACCTTGGAGCCCTGCAGGATAGAACTTGCAATGTTGTGGCTACATTATTGGCATTTAACCACTACACCACCAATTATGCACTTATAAATGCTAAATCTACTTTCATCAAATATTTTTAAGGTTGTGATCTAAAACCCAAGTGGTACGATGTCTAACAAAGTAAGTGCCTTTATCACTGTGTGTAAAAATCTGCACAATGAATTGGGGTAGGGGAAGCCTTTTTAATCTTAACTGACTCTCTCCTTTTCCATTAAAGTCTTTGATGAAGTCTTTTAAAGCCTATTAAGAGTACGAATGTTCCTAACTGAAATAGTTTTATTGAATGAGCATTAGCTTAAGTAGGCAATTCTCTACTTCTGATGAAATAGGCAATTGCCTGTGAAAGCATATTGTTTTTTTTAAAAAGATGCAACTATACCCGTTTAGTATAAATTTTTAAATAAAGACTAACCCAGCTACATTCATGCAACTACTTAAAACCAAATCTCCAGTATTTCAAGAGGAAGATATATGCTTAAAATAGGTTTTTGCCGCTGAAATAGATACTGATTTATCAAGCATCTGGAGAGAGACTTTTGCTTCAGCTTCAAATTTTGTTAGCATGAGTTGGAACTATTTTCTAGGAAGATGTTCTCATTTCTAAGAACTGGATCAAAACTCACCTCCCCTGCCACAATATCATTGAGAAGAAAATGGTAGACTTGGGTAAGAAATGTATTTAATTCACATTTCACTGTGAGCTTAAGGAATTCACACTTGCTGTATCTGTATATGAAACAGAACACAGATGTAATACATATTCCTGAAGACTACAATCCAACTTTCAACATCCACCCACCAAAAAAAAGTTTACGTTGAAAGAAATATAGAAAAATGTATCCCTTTGAACAAAAAAAATATGAATATTTGGGAGGAAAAAACAAGGACACTTTATTAAGTAAAAAAAAAATCTCTCTAATACAGCATTGTATACATTTGTGTTTAAATTGAAAAGAGTGCAGTGTGTTACAAAAGTGTGTATTTCTTTTACAAAAATGTACATGAATCTACTTGGGAAATTTTGTGAGAACCTAAAAACCTAAATGACTGAGTGTGAAAAATGTGATTAAGAAATGGTTGTTGTTTGAACCAATCACAGGGTTTTCATGGCAAGATTTATTAAGTGGTAGTTTGCCATTGCCTTCCTTTGTGGCTGAGAGAATGTGACCTGCCCAAGGTCACCCAATACGGGTCCTGGTCTCTAGAGTCCTAGTCCAACATTGAAACCACCACACCACGTTGACTAAAATAAAAATAAAAATGGACACCTCACTTTTCTAGATGTTTGTGGTCTCCTGTTGTGTGAAAAATGTTCTGTGCATCACATTCACTTCTCCCTAAGAGTCTCTTTTTCCATCTCAGCATCCATATGACGGAGCTTTATAAAATATGAGAAAAAGAATGAGAGAATAATGAAATGGATACAGCACTGAACTTAAAACAGCCAAGAGACCAGAATACAGATTCTTGCTCTGCTATAAGTTCACTAATTGAAGTTGTCCTCACACCCTCAAAGGCCCTATGATGAGACAATAAGAATGTCAGTAAAATATATTTAATATACAGGTTGCCCACTGTATCTGTGGGAGATATGTTCCCAGACTTATTGCAGATATGCAAAACTGCATATAATAGTGAACCGCCATAAAATACCATAGAATTGCTCTGGAGGACCTAGAAAATGCCTAGAGAGAGTGCCTCTCTAGGCATCTGACATGACTCTATGGTCAACTTCCATTAGAAGTAGACCATACAGTCATGCTGGAGGACTTCCCAATGCCTAGAGGGACCACCTCCATCATGACTTTATGTTTCTGTAGATGCCTAGACAGACTTTTCCCCCAACTGTGGGTAAGTGGAACAACAGGTACTGATTCTGTGTAAATGGGGGTGATCTGTACATATTTAGATATATGCAGAGATTCCATATAAAACTCTGGATAGCAGCAGGCAGCCACATGTTTCTGTGAATTTAAAGTTTTTAAAAAAAAGAAATTGGAGAAAGTTCTTACTGTTAACATGTTTGAGTGCCTATCAGATTTGTTGTCGACAGCTGTGGAAAGAAAATTACAATACATTTCAACTAATTGCTGAAAATGAATCCAAGTGCAATCTACTAGGGTATGATTAATTGTTGACACTTTTTGTACTAGAGCTCAAGAAATTGCCAAGCCATCGTTTCTTCATTATCAATGGCTGCGGATGGATGATATAAAATATAACCAACATTTATCTCCTGAGGGCACCTCATTACAAAAGCTAATTGTGACAGCCCTGATGTTGCTTGCCTGCTACCAGCTGAAACAGAGGAAATGTTCAGTGAAGCACTTTGAAGTATATCCTGGCTTCCTTGCATGATTAAAAGTTTCACCTTCAATTCTTGTTTCTTCCTGTTGCGTTTCTGTGATTCGTACTCTGCCAGCTTATGAGCTCTTCTTAGAGCACAGCTTATGATGTGATAAATCCTCTATTTCTTTATTTCCACTCAGTGTTTCAGGGGAAAATGCTTAAGAGTTTGTTTTGCATGCTTATAGTTTAATGCATGTACACACAATTAAATAGAAAAGATAATTAGGTTTGAGGGGGGAAATGTAAGCCCTTTTTAAGAACAGGAAAGGAATGGTTGAAGCAATCATAAAACGTCAGTGTGTCTTATGCTTCTAGAAGTTTTTTTTTTTAAATAAGAAAAATAAAAGAACACTTCTTTTATATTTTTTTGTTAATATTGGGAGAGGCTTGCAGAAATGCAAGCCATGTTTCTATTTATTGTAAATAATAAAAACCAAGAAACATTCACTAAATATTCAAGACTCTTTTTAGGAATGTGGAAGAATCTCACTGCTACCAATATTTTTTTCCCTTGAATCTGTCCATCTTTGTATAATGAGACTGCACTCTGTGCATTCAAGAGAAGCCTTGAATGTTCTCACCTCTAGCCTAACACTGAGATGCAAAAGATTTTTGTGTGTGTTCTTTCTACTAATTTGTGCAAATCACTAATGTTTGCAGAAATTGTAAAGATAATATGCACAAGGTACAGCCAAGGCACAGAAAAGTCTTTTCGATACCTCCATTAACTACTTTGAAAATTATGTAAGTAATCTGTCATTATTTTTGTTTTTTTAAATGTCAACTGTAACCCTACTTTTCCACTTTCTTCCTTGGCTTAGGTAGATACCGGGAATATAGGAACTAGTTATGAATCTGACCAATTATGAGTAAGAGATTAGCATCATGGAGGGAAAGAAACCATTTTTCTCTTTCACCCTTTTCGTTTAGAGGCTTTTGCATTCTGGCCAGGTAGGAATTTTGATAGAATTGTTGGTGGCATGCTGTGATAGGTTGCAAGACATTTTGAGGGCAAAATCACTCACATTCATCAAACCTCTTAA
Organism: Gambelia wislizenii; assembly: GCA_030847615.1. Taxonomy (NCBI): domain Eukaryota; kingdom Metazoa; phylum Chordata; class Lepidosauria; order Squamata; family Crotaphytidae; genus Gambelia; species Gambelia wislizenii. Next base: position 27,411,112 of record JAUMIR010000012.1, on the reverse strand, counting down.
GACTTCAAAGTTCAGGTATTTCTCTTGCTGGAGGTCTTCAGGGTTCTGTCTGTTCAGAAATTGTTGGATGACTTTCAGTTTTAGGGCTCAAGGATGTGTGGGAGGTAAAGATGGAAATAAATTTCAGTGAACTATGCATGCTTGATGATTTTTGTATCTCTCTTGAATTTGTGAGACTTAAAGAGTGTTGTGATAATGGGCTCTCCCATTATCTGGGCAGCATAGCCAACCAGGTAAACAAAAGGTTCTGGATCTATCAGGTTAAGTTACAGTTGGGGGTCAGACAGAAATAGCTGACCAATGAGATGACCACTTGGAGGAAGCTTCCAGATGCTTCTGTGAAGAGGTGATATATACTGCCCACAGGAGCCACAAGGCAGAGAGAAGAACAAAGACAGACCTGAAGTCAGGGGGACTCTTGTCCCACCTAAGGGGGAGGCACTTGGTAGAGGCTGGGCCAAAAGTCCTAGACTCCCAACCGCCATGAACATCCAGTTCATCTGGACTTCACTCCTCATGAATAGAAGCTTCACAGGCATTTATTTACTTATAAAAATATTTATATCCCACCCTTCATTGTGGCATCTTAGGGCAACATATAAGGACCATCGCCTCCCAAAAAAAGTACTGTATGATGAACTCGCCACAGGTCAGCGTAAGAGGGGCGCTCCAAAAAAACAATACAAGGACTCCCTGAAACAACATCTCAGGCTCAGCCAAATTGATCACCAACAGTGGTCCGCCCTGGCCTCACATCAGGAGGCATGGAGACGCACTATCCACAATGCTGCCGCCTTATTTGAAAGCTCATGCCAAACAAGTCTTGAAGAGAAACGACAACACAGAAAGAACCACAACTCGGAAACATCACCCAAGAAGACCTCCTGCTGTGCTTTCTGCAACCGGACTTGTTTATCTCGGATTGGCCTTTTTAGTCATCAGCGCGCTTGCAGAAAGCGCGGGATGAGTCCTTCCTGAATCTTTGTTTGCAAAGAAAAGCCAGAGAGAGAGAGAGAGAGAGAGAGAGAGAGAGAAATAAATAAATAAACAAATAAGTAAAACAATGACCGATTGAAACTATAAGTAGGGAGCCCTGGAGGCACAGTTGTTAAATGCTGGTACTGCAGCCACAATGTTGTGAGTTTGAACCTGCAGGGCTCTGAAGTTCACTCAGCATTCCATCCTTTCACAGGTTGGTACAATTAGTTAACACATTGCAAACCACTTAGAGAGTGCTATAACAAGTGTTATAAATCAGTATAGAAATGTAAGTGCTATTGATAAGCATTTGTAAGTTGCTCTGAGTGCCTTGGTGGCTGAAGAACAGGGTATAAATACTCTAATTAAATTATTAAATAAATAATAATTTAAACAAGATAAAAACTTATTAAACAAAACAGTTTATTAGACAAAACAGTTAAAACACCTTAAAATGCTACAAGCATTTAGAACTATGTTCATGTACATGTACAAGTAAAATAGCTCCCAAGGTCTTTGATCAAAAGCCATGGGTTGGCTTGGTGTTGGAAAAGAGTCAACGTTGGAGCCAAGGGAAGGGAATTCCACAATGGGAGCACAACAGCCATTTCATGTCCTCCAACATCACATTGCTCCCACTTCCTGTTCACTTTCTGTTTCAGAAAAGGTGTCTCCTGGGCCTCAATTGTCCTGGGGGGCTCCGAAAGTTGAATCTTAGAGGGTGACTGAGGAAGTCAACTTTGAATATATCTCTGATTTTTAAAAAAAAATCTGTTTAGGATTAGGCATGTTCTTTATTCAGAGACACATTCTAGCTTGTGGGTTGGAGGCTGGGTTCATTGCAAGGTCCTACTTATTGTAGCACTGTCTTGAACTCTTGAAGCCTTTTCAGAAAAGCATCCATGGCTATTTCTGCTCAAAGTTCTTGGGGTACAAATCTCTGAATATGCAAAGGCATCTGTCTTCTTTGTTAATTTTGAAACTTCATACATTATAGTAGGGGGAAAGAACACCCCCTGTACTTTGACAAAAGTCTCTTGATAACTTCACCAGTAACCAGAGAGGTGCCTGTTACCTGTTGTTTTCTGCAACTGGAAAAGAAGGTCAAATATTGTTGTTGTTTTAAATTGTCAAGCGAATTTTGCAAGAATGCAGTGGGTCCTTGTTCCCTTCCATCCCCTGCCCTATGTCTTCCTCCCCTATTCTCTCCACGTTTTTACTTAACTATTGTTCCCATTATTTCTCTTCTCCTTTCCCCCTCCCCATTCAGAGCGTTCACCTTCCTATCTCCTTTCCTGTACACTTTTTCTTTGCATTCCATCTCCGCTCTCCATCTGTCTCTTATCTTTAAAAGGTGTATAGAATGATTTGAAAACCTATCTCCGTGCGTTGGCTGCTTGCGATGCCTTTCCTGCAGCCCTCGATGTGTTCTGTTCTGCTGACTTGCAAGGATTATCACATCCCTCTTACTGATTGACTGACAGGGCTCCTTCAACTTGTGCGAATTCAGCATTGTCGGTAGGGCTTTGGGATGCTCCTTGCATTGTGATCCACAGAGCTTGGGGGCCAGTGTACCTGGCAGTGATGTTTCAAAAATGTATCCTGCTGTTTATTTTAGCATTCATAAACAGGTTTATAGAAAAGAAATGGTTTCTTTAAAAAAAAAAAGTCTAAAGAGAAGTAACATTATTTGAAACTGCTACTGGAAATATAGGGATTTGGTGTTTACCTTACTGTTGGGTGTGTGTTATCACCTTAGGCCCATTCACATTACCAAATTATAGCACTACTGGTTGTACCCAGCGTAACATAAGCTATTAAAAAAGCTCTTCAAAAAGCTCCCATTAGACCTCCATGACAACCCCGTAAGGTAGGTTGGTGATTTTTTAAATTCCTCCTTCTCAGTGATCCGCACTTTTTCTGGAATTTCTGAGGGTAACTCACTCTGTTGCTCTGCCGCCACCACCACCAGTTGACTGTATGGGTCTCATTGCAGCTGCACCCCACCACCACCACTGCCACCAGTTGACTGTCTGGGTCCCAATCTGGGCCACAGACTGACTGTCAGGAGTGGATTGTGAGGTGGAGAGGGAATGTGAACGTGAGTGGTGATTGGTTGGGTGTGTTTCCTTAACAGCCAATCAGCACACTGGGAAAGGAAACATACCATATATATATATATATATATATATATATATATATATATATATCTGCTTTAACTGCCATGGTTCCACCCTATGGAATTCTGCGATTGGCAGTTTATGAAGGGGTACTTACACTTCTCAGCCAGAGGGCTTTAAGGCCTTTTAAAAAAATGACAAAGGATTGTTGTTGCCTGCCTTCAAGTTGTTTCTGACTTATGGCAAACCTATTGCAGGGTTTTCTTGGCAAGATTTTTTTAAGGGGGGGATTGGCTTTCATTGAGGCTCAACGACTGTGACTTTTTCAAGTCAGGATTGAGCACTGCACCACACTGGGGGTGGAAACCATGTCTCATATTCTACTATCCTATGTTCTTCATTCTCAGAGTCATAAATGACTGATTTTTTCCTTTGTTAAGCCATCTATCTGACCATCCGGAGATGTTCTACGTCAAATTCTTATTAGAGGAGAGGTATCCTAATGTTACCTTTTCAGTTGCTAAGTTCTTATCTGTGGTCATTAAAACCAGTGAGAGGAAAGTTAACAGGTAAAAAGCTGGACTAAGTTCCAAAAAGTCTACCAATAAGTATCCTAATTTTATTAATTTTTGTGTATATGGATGCCAACCTGGTTTTATGTAATAATGAATAACTTGTCCGATGTTTGATGTATGAATGAACATGTACTTCTACAAGAGTGAGGAGATGAGAATAAAACCATCTCCATAAAATGACGCACCACACTAGCTTGGTTTTCCATCACAAGATTTATTCAGAGGAGATTTGCCATTGCCTTTCTCTGAGGCTGAGAGAGTGGGACTTGGTCAAAGACCCTCAGTGGGTTTTCATGGCTGAACAGGGATTTCAACCTTGGTTCCCCTGCATCCTTGTCCAATCCTTAGACCACTATATAACACTGACTTTGCAAATGTATAACAACAACAACAATAAAGGTGCAACCTGGTTTCCTGTCCTTTCTACATCGTCTTCCCCATTTAAAGGGATGAAATCCCTGCTGTCTTATTCGGTATCACAAGCAAATTACAGTACTAGTGTTCTAACCTTATACTAGCAGATTTTGTAGACATTTTAAGGGAGGAAGTAAAAGTTTCTTCCTTTTCTTCCAGGACCATCATTTTTAATCATTTGCTTAGCAAAACAGTTTATTAAGCAGTGAAGGATAGTGAGCCATAAAGTTTAATTTGCTTTTTTTAATTGAGTTGTTAATTAGCGCCCCACCACAGTTGGTAACTCCCAACTTGCTTCTGTTTTTGCTTCAGCATCTGAGACATTTTAAGGAATCCAATCTATCTTGGCTTCCTCTGCCCAGGCACCTCCATGAATCAAATCAATAGGTGATTATGTTCTTACTGTGCTGGGTCTTCAATGAGTGCATATTAATTATGTCAGTGTTTAATGATCAGACAAGAAGTATGGGAATCCTACAAAGGATGATTTAACAACAACAACAAAAAGGCAGAAATATTGCTTGGCACTTTATGCATTCTAAAGTAAAAAAGAACTTTTGTGTGTTTAAGTTTGCAGTACTACTGCTCCAATATGAGCTGATAATGGCCAAGGGAGTGATATTATAAACCCAGGAATTCCAAATGAGATGTCTTATCAACTATGGATGGTTCAGAATTTTCAGTTGGCGAATTCTGGTACAAACTGACCAGATCCCAGGGGTGGGAATCATTTCTTATTCCAGTTACTGTTTGGCTGCAATGCCCAGCATTCCTCATCACTGGCTAGGGACATTGGGAATGGCAATCCGACAACTTATTGAGTGGGCTGTATGCCCATCCCGGTCTAGAATTATCTGCCAACTGGGATAAGCTTCTCCATCAGTTTTTAGAGCTCAGTGAAAGTTCAAATATACTTTTCAGCTTAAAAACCCTCTCAAATGCATTTTAGAATTTAAATGTTTGTACAGATATTTCTCTCTTTTAAAAAAACTTGCATATAATGTTGGTGTTAATGATGATCTTTATACCCCACTCCTCCACCAAAAAATAAAAAGCAGGACTCAAGATGTAGGTTAACATCGACACTGGATAGCATGGATGTATCTGTGAACAAGAGAGATGAAAATGGCAGGGGCTAGAAATACAAATAGCTCTAAAATATTTATTTGGAAATAGTATCCTAGAAGTTGGGCCTAAGTACCCTAACGGCACCAGATCCTATTTGATGTTGGATGCTAAGCAGGTTCACCCCTGGTTACTATTTGGATGGGAGACTACCAACAAATAACAAGTGCTGTAGGCTCTATTTCAGAGGAAGGGACTGGAAAAAACACATCTGAGTATTCCTTGCCTAAGAAAACCCTATGAAAGTTGTGGTATCACCATAAGTTGACTGGTGACTTGAAGGTACACACACAACAAAGTATTCATAGACTATAACCATGTGCTTGACTAAAGTAGAAAGCTCTCCTGAGCACTGAATGATGGACAAATGCTTGCCTTTCCAACATTAAGAGTGTTTCTGATGGTGTAGTTTTGGCTGTAAATAGGATAATTCAACTGTGGAAGTGGTACAGTCCAGACACAGCTTTGCCCCTTCAATAAGAACTAGGATATAATAAATTATTTGATATGTTAAATAATTGAATCCATTGCTTCCAAAGGAAAATTATGCAGTATAATAATCATCACGCAGAAGAACACAAAACCAACTTGGAGTCCTGTTTCATGCTGAATTTAGTGGAGCACCTAACTATAGTTCTCGTACCTGGCTTGAATGTAGAGGTATGCCATATAATTTCCCCCGAATAATGCTTTAATAGGAAATAACCAGTAAGCCTATTAAAAGCATAATGAGAGCCTCATTCAGTTTCCTGTCAGTCTTCAGAGCTGTAAGTGGTTTCTAATTTGCACAAGATTGGAATAGCATTGAAAAATTACTGTAACTAAGCGAAACACTCGTAGGATTTTCAATTTTTTGATAGCATCCCTTGTAATGCATCATATTGCAGTTGTGCTGAAGTACTGTGGCATATGCCATGCCTCATTTTAAGACTGTCATCTCCATCCATGAGTGGCATGATCTAGTATAATTTCATGAGTACAGGGAGATGGGGAAAAAGAAAGAAAATCTTGCCATTGTCTTGATTTTGGCCAAGAAAGGATTCTCCAACCCTGGGAGAATTACCCTGTCTGGTGTGAGATGAGGCAACAAATGCCCACCTATGGCTTATCCAGATTGAGTATGAATGATAATTCACTTCACTCCTTTTAATGTCAACATGGACTTCTTCCCATTTCTGCAGCCGCACACTCTCTTAAATAAAACACAATAAAATGCATAGTCTCTTCATCCTACTGTATTGAATGAGATCACTTATGCATGATTCATTAGAATTCATATGCAAGACGCATGATGGATAAGGAGAATATGTAGACCTCCAAATATTGTTGGTCTCCATCGTCCATAAAACTAATGGTCAGAATATATAGGAGCTGTGGTTTAGTGATATCTAGTGGGCCATAGCTTCCCATCTCTGATATGCTGCTTCTTTTAAACACACGTGCATGTGTGCACACACACACACACATTTAGCATTTACATAGAGTTGGAAGAGACCACAAGGGCCATCCAGTCCAACCCCTTGCCATGCAGGGATACACAAAAAAGCATGCCCGACAGATGGACATCCAGCCTCTGTTTAAAAACTTCCAAAGAAGGAGACTCTACCACACTACGAGGCAGTGTATTCCACTTCTGAAAAGCTCTTACTGTCAGGAAGTTCTTCCTAATGTTTAGGTGGAATCTCTTTTCCTAGAGTTTGAGTCCATTGCTTTATGTCTAGTCTCTCAGCAGAAAACAAGCTTGCTCCATCCTCAATATGACATCCCTTCAAATATTTAAACACGGCTATCATGTCAACCTTCACAGCCTCCTCTTCTCAAGGCTAAACATACCCAGCTCCCTATTCTGCTCTTCATAAGGCATGGCTTCTAGACCTCCTACATTTGGTCACCTTCCTCTGGACATGTTCCACATATCAGCATTACTGGTCATGACTTCACAATTTCATGGGTTCACCCAACTGGGCTTTGTGCTCCAAATTTTTTAAGCTGTATAAAAAGAATGTACCTGTTTATCCAGGCAATTACCCTTATAATCAGTGTGGATAGTGTTTTCCAAAATAAGCAAATAGCACAGCTTATTAATCAGGATAATTTTCTTTTAGTTTTTGTTTTCCCAAGAGTGGGCTTTTAGAGGGGAATACTTCCAGCTTTACTCCTTTATTCGTTAATGCCCTTTTTTTCACTGCAAAGGTCACCGATAATTTCATGTTAATAGGAAATCTTTATCTAAACTAATGGCAAAATAATTTAAAATGTATATTAAACACTCTCAGTTCACCATTAATATGTGCATTATGCAAATTCAGAATATTATGCAGAGTATTTTCTAAATAGCTATTATTCATCTGTTGCTCCTTTTACTCTCTTTAATATATCATAAATAATTAAAAGGATGTCTAGGGTTCATTTGTTTCTGCCAATGTTTCTGAAGAGCATTCATTTGGAAAGCAGGATCTAACTTACTTTGCTTCTCGTGTTCTCCTGGGAGTGATTGCTATGAATTATCAAGGAGAAGGTTAGGACACCAATAGTCCAGGGGTTGTGAGAGTGTGGGCCACAAGCTGCGTGCATCTCCAACCACCTTTTAGTGATTTTTGACCCCCCAGTTCTCCATTTGGGGTAGTCATGGTTGTGAAAAATCACCTCCCCATAGCAGCCAAAAACAGCCAATCATAGAATCATTGAGTTGGAAGAGACCATGAGGGCCATCTAGTCCAACCCTCTGCCTTGCAGGAATACACACTACTGACAGATGGCCATCTAGCTTTTGTTTAAAACCCTCTAAAGAAGGAGACTCTACCACACTCCCAGGCAGTGCAGTCCATTGCCGAACAGCTGTTATTGTCAGGACTTTCTTCCAAATGTTTTGGTGGAATCTCTTTTCCTGTAGTTTGAGTCCATTGCCCTGTGTCCTAGTCTCTGGAGCAGCAGAAAACCAGGAGATGACATGTACTTTAATATTTGGCCTACCTCTCTTAACCACAGATAAAACATAGTGAATGGAATGGTTGCATGGGCCTTTTTTGGATGGAGAAAATTTTCAGGGGGATTTATAACTACAGTAACCTTTCTTCCTCTTTTATTTTGTTAAGACAATGTAAAGGTATCACCTTTTCTTAGAAAAGTTTACTTTCCCAAACTCCACCACCCCTGCTTTTTCTGAGTGTCTGTTGCAGTTGTTTGAAATGTGATGATATAATCAGTTTCCTTCTAGTATTGCCAGTTCCACACAGCCCTTTCTTATTAAACCAAATGAAAGCTAATGAAACTGATAATATACGGCACCCAAGATACCTCTCCAGAACAATCTATTTACCTCATAATCGCTGCGAGCTTCCTCCAGTCCCCACCTACCATGTAGATCATTTAAATGGACTGCCTGGAATTTTAAATCATGTATTGTGTTAAGGAATCAATGAAACATAAGCAAATATTTAGTTGAAATATGGGGGCATAATTCATTAGAGCAATGATAACTGTAGCTCCTATTTTCATAATTTCCCGGTAATTTGTGTGAAGTGGGAGTGGAGGAAATGAAAGAAGATTAGTGAGATTGCAAGAATTCCTTTCAACTATAGAAGGCAATCAAGCCTTTGGAAACCGAGGTGAGTGGTCGTATGAACAAAATGTGCAAATATTCTTTGAGGATCAGCATGTGTCCACCAGTCACCCCATTAATGCATCTTTGAGCCCGCTTAGGGAACTACTATATTGATATATATTTAAAGGCTACTTTGTATTTGATAGCAACAGCAGGGTAGCTTTTGGGTGAAAAATTGCTTTGGCATGACATTGGCTCCATGAAGGTTCATGGAGAACTGAACAACAGAGACAAAGTTACATATGTGAATCAATCACAGGAACTTAAAATCATGCAACCCACAAAATTCAGGTAGTGTATTTTTTTTTCTGGGAGTCATTGGAGATTATCAGACAGGAACGAAAAAAGTGTTCCTGTCCCACAATCTCCACTCAGGGCCAGTTTAAGGCACCAGCGGCGTCAGCATCCACAGAGGGCCACATCATTGTGGGGGCCCCTGTAGTAACCCTCCTCCTGCAAAAACATTATTAGTAATAATCTAAATATCCTGTACTGTGAATACCTTAGTTTGAGTTAAGTTACATTGATCTGAGATAAACATATGGCCCCCCCAAAATAAAGCATTGCAGGGCCCCCCAAAATGTATTAAACCAGTCCTGTCTCCACTCCCGCCTCTGTCCCGTCCCTGACCTGCCACAATCATCCTCCCCACCACACTTACCTTCTCTAACATAGTTCTGGCAGCCCAGGAGTGAACGGAGCTCTAACGGAGCTCTCTTCACTTCCTGGATTGGAATCCAATGGATTTTCATGAGAAGACGTGAGCGCAGGAAATTCAAAAATAAAATTAACCAAAAAAAAAGTGACAGCAAGCACAGAAACATACTTTAGAATATTAAAGTAACCTGGGCAGGGTCATAAAAGTGTGTCACTTACCTGGATGTCCCAATCTCATCTGGAAGTTTTCTGGCAGGGACCTCCCATTGACGCTGGGATCTTGCCAGCGAAATGGAATTCCATTTCGCACACATGGAAATCTGTGACAGAAACAGGATGGTGTGATCTATTGACAGCTTCTCCCATCAATAAAAAGCAGAGCTGGATAAGGGAGCCCTTTTGTGATCTGGATAAGGGAGCCCTTTTTTGATCTCCTGTAACACCACTTTAAACGCCTCTGATAAATAGTAACTTTTTCAAGCTCTATCCAGAAACCCTGTGGCTATTACCCTTTAGATAAAGGTTACCATTATCTAGACCAGATTCTGTCTGGCACAATGCCAAATAACTGTGGTTGATAACACTTGGAGAGAGAAACTAAGACTATATAAGGGCTTATGTCCATCCAACCATTCACTCATTCATTGAAGTTCCTTAGATGAGCAGGCTGATTCAAGAAAATATTGGGTTTTTTTGCAAGGGTGGGCTGCTCACATTTTGCATGAAGTTTGGCTACCTTCTCAGTCTGTCAGCAAAGATGTTATTTTAGATGGCTTTTTGTGGCCAATTTATTTCTGTGCCTTTATTGACCGTATTTTTATTTCTATGGTTTGGTGCCTGGAACATTTTGGTCTTGCTTGCAAGTTTGTCTCTCTCACACACATACACACACTGCCATGTTTCTGTCATGTTTTCGTACCACTTTGAGTACTTTCTTGGAGACAATGAGACTGATAAATCCATAAACCAACAATAAAAATTCATCAGTTCATCTTCTCGACCCAGGCTCTTTTCTCTGTTTGTTAGCTTCACTGTCTTTCATCAAAGTAAATATTTTTCCCCTTTCCTTTTTTATTTGACTCACTAGAAGCATACTGAAGATTTCCACTGCACTTGTTTTGGCAACAAAGTGGGTGCGTTGAAAGAGAAACCATTTAGCAACAATAATGAAAGCCTTTAATAGCTTTGACTACTCATGAAATCATAATAAATGACTATTGTGAAACTATATGTGTATACTTTCATACACATACTTGTGTGTGTGTGTGTGCTTGTACACATCCTTCACATTGCTCCCGAAATTAACCTTACTTCAAGGCCTTATTTAAATTCTCAGTAATTTTTATGTGTTTTCATTTATTAGACAGTGTAGACAAAGATTTCACCCTGAAGCATTTAGTTTCCATCAAAGCTGATTGTGAATAAACCCAAAATGTCTATCAAAATGTGAATTATCAAGTAACATGGTTGTAAGCTAGATAACAGAACAATAATAATTAATAGAGTTTGTGATAATTAATCAAAAATGATGGCTAGATGAAGGCAAATTATTTCAGCTTTGCCTAGCCACAGGTTTTATGTGTGAATATGAATATATACACAGAAGCCTTTTAACTGCCCACTGAATTTCTCTGAAGCTTGTTTGCTTCAAGGTGAAAAAAAAGGAGGGGGAATGTTACCATAATTCACATGGCAGCTTCTAGCATAAGATGAAAGTCAGATCAGCTCAACTTCAGTTCAAAATTTAGAGCCCCCTCTGGAATGTTTATGCTAGTATGGTAGTCCAGATAAGTTACTGGAAGAAATTGCTCCCCATGGCAGGTCATGAATCTAATTACCCTAGAAACATTGCAACATGAATTTGATTGAAAATTACTTAGTTTAATGTATGCTATTCATGCCTTCTCCTTTTCAAATAGCGAGAAATATATGGAGAGATGAGCAAGAATGAGCTTAAGCGCCCCTATAACTCACTAAAACCATTCCCCCCAATAGAAAGTGGGCTCCAGAGAGCATCTACTACAAAGCAACTGGCCAAGAGAGAGGTGTAGTTAAAAGCCATGAATTGGGCAGCAGAAGTATGTTTGAGGTGGTGGTTGGGGGAGGGAAGAACACCCTGTGTTATGACAGTAAAGCAAGCAAAAATGAAAGATTTCCCAAGAGAACATGCATGTTGCAGAGTCTTTCCTTTATAAGGCAGGGATGATAAATCCATCACTCCCCAGATGTCCTTGGACTGCAATGCCCTTCATCTCTCTCTCTTTTGGTAATGCTGGTTGCAGCTGATGGATAGGGTTCTTGCATCAGAGGGTTTGGGCCAACTTTTTCAGTCCTTAGAGTGATGGGGAGAAATCTCAGGACAAAAGAACTGCCCTGAAAGGTGTTGTGTGTGTGTGTGTGTGTGTGTGTGTATGTGTATTCCTCAGTTTAGACTTAGGCCCCATCTATACAAGGGGGGGAAATGGAATACCTCACAGTAATGGTATTTTGCAGCAGCAGCAACTTGTCTTAATGGTGTTTTTGCCCCTGTAAGCTTTGCATGCTAAATGGAGGCTGCAAGTGATTTACTTGCATTTGTACTTTGCTACTACTGATTTTTTTTTTAAAAGATGTCCAAGGTATGCTAGAGGGGTAGAGCACTAGAGCAATTTTTCAATTAAATAGGACAACAAAACAAGAAAAAAAACCCCACCCCATTTTATCACCTTAGTGATCGCTCGCTAAGGCGAAAATCCAACATGATGGCAGTGGACGCTTGCCCTGTGAGCAAGCCACACCCCTGCACTCACCCAGCCAATCAGCTTTGTGTTTCCTTTCCTATGGGAAAGCCATTCAAAGCGAATGCACACACCCCTCGCTGTTTTTTTCTTCTTTTTTTAGTGATAGGAAAAGATGCAAAGGGTTTTCCTGCATTGTTTTTGACATTTTGGGCCCCCCTCCTTCCAAATACAGTGGATTGATGTGGGATCCCATTAAGACAGGTTGTATTTCCAGCAAATTCCATGGGGGTTATTTTCACCTTTTATACAACCCTTTAGTGTTTTTATTTGAATGGCATACTCTGTGCAACTGTGGTTCAGGCCTTATGTATACTGATTAACGATATCACAAAGGCACACCCCCTGTGACATCCCAAAGGGGTCCTTTCTAAATCTCAGGTTTTGGCACTGAAATGTGAAGGACTGGAATAGTCCTGACCTAGTAACCTTGTGGATGGGTGTTGCAGTCCAACAATATCTGTCGTGCTACATGTCCCTCATTCCATTTATAAACTTATTAGAATGCTGAGCTTAGGAAAAATTGTGGTGTTTCTCCCTCTAATTTCTGTTAGTATGCTAATTTTCCCCATTCCTTTATGTTCTAGCCTCACATAAGCTTTCACAGGCTCACTGATGTGAGCAACAAAAGTCTTTCTGCCAATACCTCGAAAAGGTGCTGCTGGATTCCTTTATGCCTTTTTATTTTATTATTATTATTTTTAAGTGTAACTTACCCGCTGTGCAAAATGGTGGTCTGACTGTTGTCTAAGAGGAAAACAATCTGAATTTTGAGGAAGCAAAAACGTTGCCTAGAGGCGCCTCAGACTCATCACAAATACCATTTAAGCGAGCTGCCTCCCTACCTACCTGGAAAGAATTTGTTTGCCTCCAGCCAGTAACGACTGCTTTGTAGAAGCAGCTGGTAAGGAGCGCAATGCCTTTGCAAAAGCAGCCTGCCTCAAGCCAGAAATGACTGTTTACTTTTTAGAAACTTTTGCTGCCATTACAAAGGATACAGAACAGCTGCAGTACCTGTTCAGAAACAGACTGCTTGAGCTTGCCTGTATGTGCTGCTGTTACTGCGGCTGCTGCTACTTACACACACACACTGACACACTGATGCACAGACACACACAGAGAGTGGCATCTATATGAGGGGGGAGAAATGTGAATTGATGCATACTCACACAAATTTGAAACAAGATCACCTTGTCTTAAGGGTGTTCAGCAAAATCACAGGCAGGCTAGGCATGCCTGCAATTCAAGATGGTTGCGTTTTATTTTTGCCAGTCGCTGCCGCCAAAGTTTTTTTTTTTAAAGGCACGTTGAAGGTATGGATGTGCAATAGTGTGATATTCTGCCTAAATACATTTCAAAAACAAAAGGAAAAGGCTGTTTCATTGCATGATCTCTCCCCCGCTAAACTGAAAATCCAAGATGGTGGTTCTGGGATGCTTGCTCGTGAAATGGCTCTTATAAAAATGTCATTTGCTTTGGCACCAGTGGGGAACAGATTTTTTTTGCAGGAATGCAACAAGGAGAAAGGTTGGATTCTGACTTTCTGCCTGTTGTGTTCCTGATAATGATCTCCCCCCAACAGCTATTATTTGCATTTTGAAAGGTATGCACATAAACAATGTTAAACCTTGAATTCCCATCTTCTGCAATGCCAATAACTTCCACCCTCACATCTAGCTTGGCCCTGAAGCAAACAATTTCCATAGGAAAAAATAATAATTCCCACAACAGCTTTTTGGTGATTGTGTCTAGCAAAGCCTCTAAATGCAACACTTCTCTGCAGAAAGCACTGTATCCTGCCTGTAGGTATATCTTCTTGTCTACTTCTTCTCTGTATTCTCTGTATTTTGACTCTGGAGTAAGCAAGGAGTAATCCTATCAGATTTTTTTTAAAAAAAAACACACAACAGGGCTGATTTTTTTTCTTTTTTTCTTTTTTTTTTAGCAACACTGTTATTTTAATGTGAAGTTGAAGGCTTTCGTGGCTAGCATCCATAGATTTCCCTTGGGTTTTTCCCGGGCCATGAGGCTGTGTTCTGGAATAGTTACTTTCTGATGTTTTGCCTGCATCTGTGGCTGGCATCTTCAGAGAATGGTTGGGTAGGAGTGTATGTAGAGTTTATATATTGTGAACCCCTGTTGGGGAGTATATGTAAATTTGTGTAATTGAATGGTTAGTTTCTGGGTATAGAAATGCAAGGGTGATTAGTGTCTGTTTGGCTGATGGTTGGTTGATGGACAATTATCTGCTGGAAATCCCACTGTCCCTGGATGGAATTCCTTTGTAAATGTTGAGTTTTGATTCTATTGTTTTTCAAAACTGGGAGCCAGATTTTGTTTTACTTTTAGGGTTTCTTCTTTCCTGTTGTTTGTGGATTTCTAGCTTCTCTGTGCATTCTGACATGATAGTTGTTGGCCTGGTCCAGCAGAAAATCTATTGTTATTTTATTTTACTATTCACTGTATATAGCCTTCCACTTCCAGGACAATTTCTTATCATCTCAAGATCAACACCTGAGTGTTTCTGAACTGCTGGAAGCTCCATAGTCCTTCCTTCCTGAAATCTTGAGTTTGTTGTGTGCTGGATTTCTGCACCAATGAAATGATCACTTTTTCATTGGGAAATGATGGACACCTTTACATGTATTGTATGTGGCACCGCCTTCATTTCTCATCTTAGTGTTGCCTGCCTATTTCCTATATTAACCACAATCCTCTTTAGCCACACTTTCTCTCTGCCCTATCTCTCTCTTGTACCCATTTTTTTGTTCCCTTCCCATTTCTTCTATACTCTTTCCATCTTTATGGCCTCTTAAGTATTTCTGCTTGCTTACCATAGGAACCTCATGCCTCTCATCTTTTCTGCCACAGGAAAGGCTAGGGTCAAGAGAAGTGCCAACTGGATTGGTATTTCATGGCTGATACTTTCAGAAAACAATGCATTTTAAAATGTTTATTCATGGAGCAGAAAGATCATACAGATAACAAACAATACCAAGGAAACCAGTTGATTAAATTGTGAATTGCTTGCTTTGGCATTCAAGTCAAAGGATATTGAAATGAGATAAGAGGAAGAGATGTATATCACCAGCCAAAGGCTATGCCTCTTTGGTTAAGGTGTTCAATGAATGAGGCAAGCGTAATACAATTCCTGCTGATTCAGATGGACAGATGCATCAATTCAAGCTTCCCTAGTGGACCAGTAGTCTATAGACCACTGCAATCCACCTCTAAATCCTGGCTCCAGCAAAAATGAAGGACACATGGACACAGAGTTCAACAACTGGTCTGGGGGAAACAGATAATTGGTTATGTCGGTTTTAATGTCTGGCCACCCAGTGGTAGGCAATGACTCCTTGTTTTTAATGAATTAGTCTACCAAAAATGTATTTTACTCCAGAGGTCTCTGTTGCTCCAGAAGTACTGAGAACTGGGAAATGCTCATTTGGAACATCTCTCATTTCCTCAGTGAGGGGGTGATGGGGAAAATGATGAGAGAGAAGACAACCTCTTTCCCTTACAACTTTTTAACCCCCCACCACACCATTTGATTAAAAAGAACATTGAAAGAGCTAATAGAAAGAAACTCTTCCAAAGTTGGTAGTTCCAATAAAGACATTGATCAATCATGCACACAAACTGGAGGAAGGAGCCAAAGAGGGAGGAGTGTGTGTGCATTTTCTCAAGGTTTTGTAAATTTAGTTGTCCTGATGTTCCCAGACCAGCTTTGAACACAACAGTTTACTTATTTAAATTACTCATATAAGGATATTTCTCTATGACTTTTAAGGTTAAAATTTTCACAGATGTTCGCAAAAAAAAAAAAAGATACAATGGAAAACAGTAGTTAAAAGGGTAAAATAAACAAAACTGTAAAAAAACAGTAAAATCCATTTTAAAAACTCATTACAATCCATGGGCAAATAAAAATGTTAATGGTTAGCAAAGTAATCAGAAAAATACCTGGGTGAACAACACCCAACACTTGGAGGCCACCTAAATCCAATGAGGGAAACAATCTATGTACATGGTGGTTGTCACAACTTCTGCATCTTAACCAAACAAGTTCACTAAGCCACAGTAAGGTAAGCGGATACCTCCTTCACAAAGCAAAAAGACCATTGCAGACCATGTAGAAGAAGCCAGTCTCCTAAATAACCAGGGGGTCAGCTAGACGGTAAATTAAGAGGGGATATTTGTGCATTAACTCTCCATTGCAGCAGCGTTCATTTCTCGTCATTTTTTCTCAAGATCGCTGGCATGGGAAGCTATCCATGTTTGAAGTTCACATGGAGCATGCCTACAAATAAAGATGGTGACTGCAAGTGAATTATTCACATTATTATTCTCCAAAAGCTCCTGCTATGGCACATCCCCCTCTTCTTTAAATCCAAGATGCAGAAGAGCAATCTTCTGCATATAGATAGATAGATAGATAGATAGATAGATAGAGATAGATAGATAGATATCTGCACTTTACAGCTCAAAAGCCATGCATAATCACTTCCATGAAAATCAACAATGGTGGCTCCAGCCACTTTATCGCTGGCAAGCCCACACCTGCACAAGTCTGACCAATCATGTTTTGACTTCCAGAATGTGCTCCTGATTCGAATTGGTTGTTCAAATGGGTGGGAATGCACATTTCTACACACACATACACACACACACATTCACAACAGGGTCTGTTTTTCATGTAATGGCAACAGCTGTTCCTTGGTAACAACAACAGAGAATATAAGGGTAAGCCAAAACCAACTCCTGATTTTTATTTTTATTTTTGAAAAAGAGTTTAGGACTTGCTAAGCCATTTGGTTCTTTTTGGCCAGTGCACTTTCATGTTTCACCTTGCAGTGTGCCTTATTTCAAATCCTCAAATTAATTTTATCTTCTTTTCTTTTCTTTCTTTTTCTTTTTTTTATGCATTCATATCATCCTAGCTTGAAGACATTAAAGCATTGACATTTACGACTGTTTCATTTTGAGCACAGCACACAGAAAAGTTACAATTGTGCCCTCTGCTGGATTTTGGTTCTGCAGAACTGTTATATTTTGGTTGAATGTATAAACTTGAAGTTTAGAATAAACTTTCTTTAAAGTTCTCCCTTCTGTACACTCTTTCCACGTGCCTTGCTCAACTTTTCTTTCCCCAGGGGTGCGGGGAGATGGAACTCTGTAGAGTCAGAGTGATAAACACATTTTGAACCCAATAACTTCCCACTGGGTTACATGGAAAGGGTTAAATTTAATGAGTGGTGGTGGTGAGAAGAGATTTTAAATTCAGTTTGAATGTGCATGCACAGAAGAGACCTCCAGAGCATCTCATGGTGGCAGCAGTTTTTTGGACCTGCCTGCGCTTCTAGAGAAAGGGAAGACTGCCTGTGGTTTCCCTCTAACCTCTCTGTCATTTCATTCCTATTTCTGGGGCAAATTTAGGAAGGTGTGGACAAAGGGGAAGGGAGAATTCATCTGTCTAAGGAGACTTCTGCTCAAACAATTGGGCATTAGCCTTAAGTTTCCCTCCCTCCCTTCCCCCTTTAATTAGAGCTCTAGTTAGTCCTGTGAAGTCTATTCTTCTCATTTGTTATCTGCATTTTAACTTTATTTCAAAATAGTATTGTGTGTATATGAATCTGCCATGCACAGGCCAAGTTTTAGTGTTGCATAGCGCACAATAACCTCCTGGGAAGGTAGAGTGGGGGAATGTAGGCATTGTAATTGAAACTAGAAATGCTTTGTAAGACCCCTGTAGTGAAATCATGGCTCAATCTTTTAACTCAGTGGGGACACTCAGTAGTTTCTCCCAGCCATAAACACTTCACGGTATATTGCATCCCACATGCGAGGCTAGGGTCTTAAAGCCACACCTGCTTCTCCTAAATACAAAACAGAAACCCAGGATATTGGCACATAGTATGGCAAACATGACAGTGAGGAGGGACATGCTTCATTGTACAGATAGACGTGGGCAGTAGGCTCATGCACATCCATCTATAATTTTCTTCTCCTAGTGTGAAAATCACACATTTTGGGTGGATAAAGTGCCCTGAACATAGTCCATTTGGGAATAGCTGGATCCACTGCAGTGTGGGTGGAAGGAACAATAACATTCATAGAATCATAGAATTGTAGAGTTGGAAGAGACCACGAGGGCCATCCAGTCCAACCCCCTGCCGTGCAGGAATGCACAATCAAAGCATCCCTGACAGATGGCCATCCAGCCTCTGTTTAAAGACCTCCAAGGAAAGAGACCCCACCACGCTCCAAGGGAGTGCGTTTCACTACCGAACAGCTCTTACTGTCAAAAAGTTCCTCCTAATGTTGAGGTGGAATCTCTGTTCCTGGAGCTTGCATCCATTGCTCCTTGTTCGAGTCTCTGGAGCAGCAGAACACAAGCCTGTTCCATCCTCAACGTGACATCCCTTCAAATACTTAAACAGGGCTATCATATCACCTCTTAACCATCTTTTTTCCAGTTAAACATACCCAGCTCCCTAAGTCTCTCCTCATAAGTCATGGTTTCCAGACCTTTCACCATTTTAGTCATGCTTTTCTGGACACGCTCCAATTTGTCAATATCCTTTTTGAATTGTGGTGCCCAGAACTGGACACAGTATTCCAGGTGAGGTCTGACCAAGGCAGAATAGAGTGGCACTATCACTTCCCTTGATCTAGATGCTAGACTCCTATTGATGCAGCCCAAAATTGCATTGGTCTTTTTAGCTGCCAGTGACATGTTTTGCATGCAGGAGGTCTCAAATGCAGTCCCCAGTGTCTCCATTTTTTTAAAAAAAGGTTCTGGAAGCAGGCTAACTTGAAAGACTACAGCATGAGATTCTGTAGAGGTAGTGCTGGTCAGAGGATTGATGACTGACCCATGAAATAACAGGACCACAGATAATTTGGTTGAATTATGGGCCACTTTATTTAATCTATTACCCATTTAGATCTATTCCCTGGGCTGTGCAAGAAGGGGGAAGACACCTAGTGTAGGAGCAGCCATGCTGGAGTACCCATTCAAAAGTATTCCTGACAGATGGCCATCCAGCCTCTGTTTAAAAACTTCTGAAGAAAGAGACTCCACCACACTTGGAGGCAGCACGTTCCACTGCCAAACAGGTCTTACTGTCATGAAGTTCTTCCTAATGTTTAGGTGGAATCTCTTTTCCTATAGTTTGGTATTGAATTCTTAAATCTCAATACAAAGAACTTTCCAGGGGGAAAATGGCATAAATCTTCCATCTTTCTACAGCCATATGGATGTTGTCTATTTGTATTGGATATGCCATCATATCACACTTGGACTTTCATTAGATGTGATGTATTCAGTCTGCGCTTAGTTCATCGGGTCTTAAGGGCATATGGGCAAGCTGAAGCTAAATAAGGGGCCAATTTTCCAGGATGAAGACTATAATTCTTATATAATATAACAGAGTAGTAGTTAAACAGCAGTGCAGCATTTTCCTGGAGATGAATATCAGCTAAACACCGTAGAACTTCCAGTCAGGCACTGCTATAATCTTTTTCAACTGGTTGGCCACTATGTGAATATATTATTGGGTTAAGTAGGCGATTGCCTGTAAATTTGTCATAAAGATAGCACTATGGGAAAGCCATTCCAGTGCAACGCTGTGATGGGTACCTTTGACAGATGTTTCTACAGGCAGGTAGCCAAGCTGGGCAGACTTTTTTCAAGTGATTTCCAAGAATTCATAGTGTTGTTGTGTGCTTTCAAGTTGTTTCTGACTTACGACAACCCTAAGGTGAACCTATCATGGGGTTTTCTTGAAAAGATTTGTTCAGAGAGGGGTTGCCTTTGCCTTCCTTTGAGGCTGAGAGAGTGTGACTTGTCCAAAGGCACCCTGTGGATTTCCATGGCTTAGTAGGGATTCAAAGCCCGGTTTCCAGAGTCATAGTCCAATGCTCAAACCACTACACTGCATAAATAACTCAGTGGTATATGTGTAAATAGACAAAATGTCTTACCAGCAGCGTGGAATTTTATTTGTATGGATAGCAAACCAAATGAGCCAATACAATTTTGTTTAAGATGTTCTTCTAGACCCTCTAGATTAAATATGGAAATGGAAATGGGGTAAAATGTATCCTTAAAGTAATGATGTTATTACTTAGGCAGTTCTGTGAAGAGAGCGCTGGAACAAAGGGTATTTCCATTTAAATGTTTTTGCAATCAGAAGCTATATCTTAATAGCCCAGTGGAGTTTATCCATCCACAGTGATTTCCATTATTATTAGATTTCTGCCATGATTGGGACAAAGGTTTGTTTAGCTATATTTACCCAAAGATACAGCAGAATTAGGTGGGGGCAGAGAAAAGAATACAGTACAAAAACAATCATGTTTGTACTTGTCTATTCAAATCATTTCATGAAGAAGCAACAGACCTAATCTATAAATACTTTTTCACATGTATTGCATGATGTACATTACTTGTACAACTATGTTTTTGTCTTCTTTTGGTTTTGGGGACACTCAGCCTTTATTCTCTGAAGCCATTTTTTAAAAATGGGTTTAGACATAATCCTAAACCTTGGTTTCTTTAGCACAATTCTGCTCTATTTGTACATCCAAAAACTCTCCAGAGGCAGCCAACACATTGTGGATTGTTTATGACAAAAAAAGCAGATACTAAAGAATGGTTTGAAGTTGGTTTGTGAACTTCAACTTGGGTTAACTGTGCTTGATCATTAATCTAAAGCAGGTGTTGTGTCATCCTAGAGATTATGGAGGTTTCTGTCACCATCAGTCTCCCCACTACTAGGCAATCAGTGATGCAAATTTATCTTTTAATTCTTCCCACCCCTGAAAGGGAGGGGATGATATTGCTCTTTTGTTCGAAGTGCTATGAGTCCCATGACTGTTTTAGGGAAATGATACAAGATCCACTAATAAACAATCAATAGACATTTGGGTTTCAACCTGGTTGTCAATCTGAATTATAGTAGACCATTGGATTGATGCAATTGACGTATGCGTGGATTTACTACATTTCCATCATGTCAGAGGATCTTAACTCTAGTTGGCCTAAAAAGAGGATTTAGACCTTGTAGTGTAGACAAGAGAGCCAGTGTTGTGTAGTGGTTTGTGTGTTGTGTTGGACTACAATTCTAGAGACCAGGGTTTGAATCTCATGTCCCTCTCGGACATGAAAACCCACTGAGTAACCTTGGAGAAGCCACACTCTCTCAGCCTCAGAGGAAGGCAAAGGCAAACCTCTTCTGAACAAATCTTGCCAAGAAAACCCAGTGATTGGTTCATCTTAGGGTCACCATAAGTCAGAAACAACTTGAAGGCACACAACAACAACAACAACTACAACAACAATGTAGACATCTTCCCTTGCCTCTCTGCTTTCTTGTTTTCTCTCTCTGTTTCCATCTGTTTTGATGCCACCTTTGTGACTCACCTTAGATGAGGACATGAACCATTTTTGGGTTCTTACCAACTAGCTGCAGAACCTTAAAAGAAATGGTGATGGCCTTTTCTTACTCTATTTCCACTGTGTTTTGCAAAATATGTCCTTTCTCTCCCCCTTCCTCCCTGGAAAAGATAAACACCATACTCTTTTTCTGTTGGAAGGGAAGCCCACATTAAGGCTTAATGACTATCCAAAGTTTAAGAGCACAAGAGTCTAAGAGTGAGATATATAGTGCAGTATAGTGCAGTTTCTCATTTTACATCCATAGTCTGCCAATTGTAGCTAAAGATCACAGATGGTACAGTATATCAAAGTAAGGTCAGTCAATTAGTTTGCTCCTGATTGGAAGTTAATGCTCCTCTTGGATTGTTTCTTCGATTTAGTGCTTTTTCGGTGATGATCTGCTTCCATCTTAACTTTCTTTCTTTCTCTTTTTTTAATGAATCAGAATCTTCTGTCCTCCATTCTTGAAATAAGTTTAACTCACCAGTTCCTTTGAACCACTCACATGGCATTCCTTTTTGCATCCCGCTTGGTGATTAGTTAAGTTGATTGCCTTTCCATGGAGACATGCAAAAACGCGCCATCAATGTGGAAACTAATGTATCAAGATTTGGAATACAAAATAAATTTGCCATAACCAGGATCATATTTTTGTTGTTGCTTGTTTACAATTTCACCCCATTGGTAGTTTGTGAGATTGTTAAAGAAATCATACATGTATATTTAGGTTTGTCAGGAGTGGGGGAAACTATATGATATTCTTTTCCCCCCTTTCTCCAGAACTGGGCCTTTGCTATAAGGGAAATGGGTTTTAGAGTCCTTGTGAGTATCATGGCAAGATGTTAGCTGCTGTCCAGTGGTGTGAGAGGGTTATATTGTATGAGTGACCTTCATGTTTACCGCACTGGAGGAGTGAATTTTTCTCTGTTGCCAACCTGCTTATATAGTTGCCATAGTTATTAGGCAGATCATGCTTGTGCACTTTGATTCCTGTTTGTTTCCTTCTGCACTATATAACCCATGTGAGGCCATCTTCCATTGGTCTCACCTGGCAGGGGATGCACCCCAGGCCAAGGGGTCTTCATATCTGTAGCAATGGGGATTTGACTGCCAGCCATGGAATAAGTCTGGGTTCCAATTATTTCATTGAAGAGTGGATCCCATCACTGAAAGGGCTGAAATGTTGCTCTGCTGTGTACCATCTGTTTTATCATTTGCCACCAGTAAAACTTAGACTAGAAATAGCAGTAATGTATATCACCATTGGAGAGGGCTGGGACTACAACCAGTTCTGGAGTGAGAAATCCCTATCCAAATTGTGCCCAACTAATACCCGAAAGGCACCAGATCCTGTTTGATCTTGGAAGCTAAGCAGAGTCAGCCCTGCTTAGTATTTGGATGGGAGGCCACCAACAAATGCCAGGTGCTGTAGGCTATATTTCAGGGGAAGGAAGTGACAAAACCACCTCTGAGTATTCCTTACTTAAGAAAACCCTATGAAATTCATGCAGTTGTCATAAGTCTACAGGTAACTTGAAGGCACTTATACACAAAAAAGTGAATATATATTAAAAATGTGTATAAGCATTCTTTAGTTGTTGAAATGCATGAACTGCATGAAATACATAAAAATGGAATATACAAAATAATTGTATTTTAAGAAATATTTTATGACCAAAGTTTGCCCTCTTAAAAACTGTTTTGAAAACTTCTATAAGGACAGTCTTATTTTGCACATGCCAACTGGAGGGAGGGAATACACCATCACAGTGTTGGTAAATAAGATGTCAACGTCTCACCTCTCTCTGTTTAGATTAGGTTATTGCTTCTGCCTGTCTCTACCTTGGAATGCATCATGAATTTTGACAGTAACTGACACAATATTTTCCCTATTTTAGAAGAGCAAAGTGAGGGCTGCTTCCTGCTTATTAAGAAGGGAAGCTACAAAACTCACCTGTCAGCACAATTGCAAGTGTGTGGGTTGGGAAGGCAGGTCAAGTTTAAAATGCAACAACAAGCCCACAATTAATTCTAGCCTTGCTAAGTTGCTTTAAAGAGAAATACTGCAGGAGAAAGAGAGGCAGAGAAAATGAGAGAGAGATGCATCCCTGCCTCCACCTCTGTTTCAGGCAATGGGGAAAAGATGTGAATGAGATGCATGGGTCGGAGTGAAGGCAAGGACAAAGAGAGAAACAACAGGCATGGTCTAGAATTGAAAGAACTGGGACTCAGCAAGAAAACAAGGGAATGAGAAAATGAAATAGACTGAAAGAAGCAGAATCCAAAGACATAGCTGTGTCAGTCTGTAATAACAGTAAGTGAGGGGATCTTGTAGCACCTTTGAGACTAACAGAAAGAAATTGTAGTATAAGCTTTTGTAGACTTGGTCTACTCCCTCAAATGCATGGAGTGAACTGGTACCTAGGAACAGACCTTAGAAGCAGACTGCTGAACACCCATAGAAATGCAAAAGAAATGCAAAACTAGTGGGTGTGGTGGTGAGGTAACAAGTTCAGTTTAGCAACCATTTAAATGGAACTTGTCACCTCCTTACCATACCCACTATTTAACAGTCTGCTTATAAGGTCTGTTCCTAGGCACCAGTTCACTCCATGCAGCTGAGGAAGCAGACCAAGAACTTTTTCAAACGTCGTAAAAAACAAAACAAAACCCTGAGGAGGTGCTGTCACGCTTACAAAGCCCCATTTCAGACAGTTCCGTCCTCCTCCCAATCTTCTCCTGTCCTTCCTCTGTGCTGCCGGTATGAGAAATATGCTGCTTTTATTAACGGAAATTCCCCATCAATAAAAGGCAGTGCCGTCGGCATGGCGGAAGGACAGGAGAAGGTTGGGAGGAGGGCTGTGTTGTCTGAAACGGGGTTCTGTAAGTGCGACAGCCCCATTCTTTTCCTGACCTCCTCAGGGATTTTTTTTTATCCCATTTGAAAAAATCCCTTGTCTACAAAAGCTTATGCTACTATTTCTTTCTCTGTTAGTCTCAAAGGTGCTACAAGATCCCCTTGCTTATGGAAAGAAGTAGAAAATGAGGAAGCTGTCTTTTTGAGGGGCACATGAGCATGCTCAGGGCTGGTTTAAGGCACTGGCGATGTCAGGATCCACAGGGGGCCCCATCATTGTGGGGCCCCCGTAGTAACCCTCCTCTTGCAAAAACATTATTAGTGATAATCTGAATATCCTGTACTGTGAATACCTTATGATGAGTTAGGTTACATTGACCTGAGATAAACATATGGGCCCCCCAAAATAAAGCATTGCAGGGGGTCCCAAAATTCCTTAAACCAGTTCTGAGCATGCTTCCACCATGCTTGACAAGAAGGGAAGGCTTTCAACCACTGTTTTCACCCTCTGCTCACATAGGATATTCACTGGAGCCATGATTTCCTATGCAAGCAGGGAACAGAGTCTGGGGGATAAAAGTGGGAGATGGGATGAACACGTATGCCAGTCCTCCTTCTTTCAGCTTCTGGCTTGTCCTTCCATGTTTTGTGCACATGTGTATGTGTTTGCCTATTCCATGCAAACATACTGAGCTGCAAGTCTTTTCTAAGCACCCTTAAGCACATGCTGTGCTCTGCTGTCTATTATGTTCGTGGTTGTTTCGTAATTTTGTTTTAATTACTTCATTATGTTCATTGCGAGCTGACATAAGAGAATTGAAAGGGGAGATATAACTTTTCAAAAATAGACAAATCACATCATTATCATATCATGGCTATCAGTAGCTTGTAAAAGCTCATCAGTGTTTAGTAAGGTGATATGTGAGTATACCCATAGTTCAGAATTAAAACAGCAGGGGAAAGTATTTTTGACTTAAAGCTTAGGAAGAAACTCATTTGTTACTAATCTTGCCATCAAGAGTAATGGTGGGAAAGTTAAGAAAAGTTTATAACTTGGTTGAAGAAGTAATACTTTTTCTTGCTTACTCCTTGTTAGATGCTTTGACACCAACCCTTAGTAATACATGAAAACATCTTGAAAGTGTAATTTGATGCTAATTTCTGTCTCAATGTCTACTGGAACAAGCAGGAAACAGATATAGAAAATGGCATTATTGTTATTGTGGCTTCCCTTTCCGCATTGTCTTGTGTGGGGTTAACATCTCCCTTATGTAGCTGTGTCAGTATACCATGTACTCAGATTTGAAAACCTAATAGATTTTGGCTTTAGTAGTAGGAAAGACATTTAAATAGTTGTCAACAAAAGCAAGAAGCTGTACCATGTTGCAAATTGCATGATATAATGGATGTTTCTTTGCTTAAGTTATGGGTATGAAGCTATAGACATAACCACATTTTAATTACCGGTACATGTGGTTGATATTGATTCCTCCCCTGACCAAAAATAAAACTAAGGAGAGAAGAACAAAATAAATGTATCTCATTTATACTTTGATGATTAAACAATCAGTAATTTATTAAGGCCTTTGATATAGCAATAAAAAAGATTTATCAATTGCAATAAATAAAACTAGAGATCTCTTGCTAGACAAATTCATTCAGGCTAAGGCCTATCAATAGCTATCGGGCCTGGTAGCTAAATGGAGCCTCTAAATTCCCAAGTAGTGTGCTTTAGAATATCTGGAGACAGATGAGAAGGAAAAGCTGTCACAGCATCTGCCTGACAAGAAACACATTTTTCGCCTTGATGGATTTTTGGTCTAGACCAGTCGCTCAGTTCTTAATAAGTTTGACATTTTTAACATTAATGCTGCTTCCCACCCCTCACTTCTGATTTCTGTGTGGAATCAAATGGTTGTAACTAAAAAGAATTTAGAACGCCTGCCTATCCAGTGGGTGCGAGGGAGAATGAAATGTCTGTCCAGCATCCCAGACCATCAGATTTCAGAGAGTCGTCCAGTTGCCTTGACTTGGAGAAACCCATCTTCTCCAGGTACCCTAGGAGGAAAGCCAAGTCTCTCTCTCTCTGGCTTTTCTTCCAAATGACGATTCAGGAAGGACTCATCCCACACTTTCTGCAAGAACACTGATGATTAAAAAGGCCAATCAGAGATAAACAAGTCCGGTTGCAGAAAGCACAGCAGAAGGTCTCCTTGGGTCATGTTTCTGGGTTGTGATTCTTTCTGCGTTGTCGTTTCTCTTCAAGACTTGTTTGGCATGAGTTCTCAAATAAGGCTGCAGCATTGTGGATAGAGCATCTCCATGCCTCCCGATGTGAGGCCAGGGTGGACCATTGTGGGTGACCAATTTGGCCAAGCCCGAGATGTTGTTTCAGGGAGTCCTTGTATCACTTTTTTGGAGCACCCCTATTACGCTGACCCATGGTGAGTTCACCGTAGAGTACTATTTTTAGGAGATGATGGTCCTCCATCCTAGAAATGTGCCCTGCCCAATGCAGCTGTGTTCTCAATATCATGGCCTCAATGCTGGTGACCCTGCTTGCTCAAGGACAGCAACATTCGTCACATAGTCAGTCCAAAGAAAGCCAAGTAGTGCAAGAAGAATAAAGAAATCTGTTTAGGGCTGGCACAGAAGAAAGAGAAACATTTGGCCTGTTGAACAATAGCACGGTCCCCTTCCTCTGCCTAGAAGGAAGAAAATCAGAGAGGTAGAAGAAAGGAGGGGAACCTCACTCCCCAAGAAGTAAGAGATGTAGACAGAAGCTTTCCCCAAAAAATGTTGAATTTATTTCCCATATTAGAAATAGCTCATTGAGGAAATAAAATAGATTTCTCACACACAAGCTAAGAGCAATGAATCATTTCTCTATGTGGATTCAACTGCTTTAACCATACACATACTATTTGGAAATATGTCTAACCCCATTAAGTGGAATTGGATCTGGAGCAATATCTATCTTCCAATAAAGCACATAAACCCTCCCTCCTACACACACAGCTCAGACTGTGATAATAGGGCTTATAACCATGTCAAGTCAAATACCTGTTTATATCTGACTAATGACTAGGGTGGAGAGAGTTGTAATTCTTTTCCCCCTTTCCTTCTCCAAGAGAAACTGTTGATAAGATTATCAGCAACGTCCTTCAATCTGGCTGCTTTGCCCTTCAGCTCTCTCAACAGTCCCTAGCCAGTCCCAGTAATTAAGACGAGACCATTAAACATGTTCTTATCCTTATGGTTAAAGGTGGGGGCAAGTGTCTGATAATGGAATCATTTGGGGATGGAGGGGTGTGTGTGGGAGAGAAGGAGAAAATCTTCCCACATTTTGTGATGCAGCTGTTCTCTAGGATGGTTTAAATTAGGTTGACATGCTATAACCCAAGCACAGAGTTTTTATAGCTGGCTTTGATAAGCGATGGGGAGAATAACATCAAACACATTATAGGGCGGTAAAATAGAGAATTTAGAGTCTTGGAGTAATGACTTTTGAAGAGGGGTGTGTTTAAATGGAAAACCTTTCCATCACTTTTTCAACACAACACCCAACTCTCTGTCTCCTTTTGTTGTTGTTGTTAAATATATATATATCCTTGATCAGAATGATTACAGCTATGGGAAGGATAATAATCCCTTTCTATTCCTCCCACATTCAGGCCTCAAGTTCTGCCTGCCCCAAATGTGATAACATTTATAAATTTTTGATAAACTCTTTAAAAAATAGATCACAATTCTGCCCCATTTGCACCAGACAACCTCCATTGCCAGCAGAGGGTGGTTCTTTTAAAATGCAGAGAGAATAAGCACACCAATGGGTGAAAAAGGAAGAACTGAGTTCTTAGATAACAAGCAAAAATTTCAGATATTAAAGAAAGTCAAGTTTTTACCCTAATAGTAAGCCTCGTAGAACAGCTCACATTACCAATCAGCTATTGGGAGTCCAGAGAAGCAACACAAGAGATATTCCAGGCCAACGATGCTCAACAGCTTTCAGGCCCTCCTGGTCTATGATGAGCCCCTCTAGGCCAATTTTGCAAGGTATTTATGGGCAAAATCCTCTCTGGACTATGAAACCTTCTGCACTCCCATCAATCACACCTGATCGCTGCTGGCCAAGTATTGCTGAGTTATAACACCAGCATTTAATCTATTAATCTTAAAGAACTAATTAATAATGTGTATTCTGAAACTAGATAGCTGTGACTGCTGACACATTGCAGTTTGACAATGCTTTAACTATTATGGCTCCATCCTATGGAATCCTGGGATTTGTAGTTTGTTGTGGCACCAGAGCTCTCCAACAGAGAAGGTTAAAAAAAAATCTTAAAAAATGACAAATCCCAGAATTTCATTGGATTGAGCCATGGCAGTTAAAGCAGTGTCAAACTGGATTATTTCTGCAGTGTAGATGCAGCCTATATTGATGCCTAATGGGTTGGGGATGCACCTCGAGCAGGTGGCTTGTACAAGTTCCTCCCCATGTTTCTCCTTGAATCCCAAATTTGGGAGGAAGGTGGGATGATGATGATGATGATGATGATGAGTTCCAAGTCTATGGCAAGCATAGACTAATTATAGTCATAGCCAGATGCCAAGATTATGCAGGTATCACATCTGCAAAAACCAAAACTTTGCATCAGTTGAAGCTGCAAAGATTTCTGGGACACCTAAACCAAGAAAGTTAACAGAACAGGCCAGGAAGGTTAGCATAATGGGACGATTAGCACATGTCATCCCACTCTTCCTTGTACAACACTCTTCCTGTTTCCACTACACAATCTCAGAAGGCGTAGCTTTTCCTAGCATCAAGAAGTTGAGAAGCCTCTTGGGGTGGGGTGTCAAAATGTGGCAACCTTATTTCAGTATTGTCATAGTTGAATACACTGAGTCAGCATGATGTAGCAGTTGTAGTGTTGGATTAGGACTCCAGGAAACCAGGCATTGAATCCCCATCCAGCTTTGGAAGCCCGTTGGGTGGATGACCTTGGTGAAGTCACATTCAACCTCACAGGATGGCAATGGCAAATGTTCTCTGAAGAAATCTAGCCCAGAAAACCCCATGGAAGGGGTAAGTCAGAGGTCGACTTGAAGGCATATGACAATGGTTGAATACACAGACATTCAAACTGTCGGGGATGCTTTGATCAAGATTTCCTGCGTGGCAGGGGGGTTGGACTGGATGGCCCTCATGGTCTCTTCCAACTCTGCAATTCTATGATTCAAACTCAAGAGTTTTAAAAAATCAAGCACACAAATCTATGGGCTTGGATGGAAGAATCTTGTTTGAGTTCTCCCATGTTCAGTTTAAAAAGTCAAATTCTTTCCACCCAGTATTTGAAGGAAATAGAACAGTCTGGGAGTTTAGTAAGTTTTAATTTCTTTCTCTTGGAGTCTCACAGAGCATCTTTGAAATTTTCCTGTCTCTCTCCAACATGGCAAGCAGGTCAAGTTTAGCCTTGTTCTCAACAAACTGTAACTTGTGCATCCCCGCTGTTCAATTTGGCAAACTTCTTGTAAAGCTGTGAATAGTTTCAGTATCCGATTACAATACAGGGAACACTACACCACATTTCTTATTCTTCTCTGCATGATAACCCTGGATGATGTGTGATTCTCAGTGTTTGTCAAGAGTTGTTGGGTATAGTTGAAAAAATAATTTGCAGTGGATGTGCTTGTAATAGCAAATTTATTGCAAACAGGATAGTATTCTTGTTGTAGCTGCTACAGAACAGAGGCAAAAGTTAATGTATTTCTGTACACATATGTGTGCATATAGGTACAATGTGACATTGTGATTTTTATATACCCAATTGTGGAATGGCTTATACATTTTGACTCTATACCAAATACTGGCTTATCAAGCTGTCCACCCATGGTACCACTGCTACCTTGTGAACTGCTTTTATCATTTCTAAAACAATGTGTGGCACAGCATAGGAAGACAGGAAGGTAGGAATGGCATTGAAATAATGCAAGTCACTTGTGTAAACCTGAGCACCCTCCTTGGAGTCTTCCCCTTTGAGTGCATTCATCTATTCATGTGTTCATCTCCATGCTTTTTGTTGGACTATGCAAGAAACTATTAGTCTTTAAGGTGACTAAGGGCTTGTCTAGAAGGGGTACTCACTCTGTCTCTCCTCCCATTAGAACCCTGCAATCCTGGCAACTCGGGCTTTTGCCCTGTTTTGCCCCTGCCCAAGTCCTCATGATCCCTGGGGCAAAGATGGAGCTAAGACAGGGTAAAGCCCAATAAAACATTTGAAAAAAAAACACACACACTAAAGGCTGGCCACATGCAGGGGGCCTTGGTCACGTGTTGCATGCCAGCTTCCTGACTACGGAGAGTGGGATGTGGCAGGGTAGTGGTGGCTGCAGAGACTGGTCAGTTTGTCAGTCTGGACTTTGTCCTGTTTTGTTCAGGTAATGGGGAAGCAATGGGCCTGATCCGCAGGCAGAATATTCTGGCAGGGAGCTGGTGTAGTCTGTTCCATGTAGAAGAGCCCTAATACAGCTTCCGGGAGGAGGCCATCTCACTAGTAGCACTCTGTTACTGTCTTCTCAGAGAGGTTGACCTGGTACCCCCATCTTTGTGGTCTTTTCAAGTATTATGTGTTTATCTCAGTTCTTTAAATGAACAAAGATCATTCAGGTCAATCCAAGCGTGCATCTTGTTAGCAAGTTGCCATGGCAGTAAGTCAAGCCAACACCATTACACAACTCACTTTTTTGGTAAATAATTGTTGTATTTGGAATTCTGTTCTGGCCATGCAACAACCAAATGCCCCTGAACCCACCTTGTAAGCAGCACAGCCCAACATGGCAGTTTTTGTGTTGTCAGAGAATAGGGGGATCAATGGAGATGCATCTAGCTATTTTCCTGTAGTTGGACACACTGCAAGGACATCACTTGTGGAGACCTCCCAGTGATCCCCAGAAGTCCCTGCGTAGGCCTGCTGGGTGCATCTTTGCTGATCTCCCTGTTCTCTGACAAATGGAAATGGCTATGTTGGGGGTGGGGGTCTGCACTGCATACAAAATGGGGTTTTGGGTGGCTGGGGCAGCATTGGGAGATTTAGCTACAGAGAGGTGGCTACATGTTACACATTATGTCTCCCTTGGCAGATCTCAGCCTTGAAGTTTGTCAGGAGGTTTGTTTTCTGTTGTTGTGTTCCTCCTGTTCTTGATTTTTATGGTTCCATATTTTATTTTGGATATAAATTGGTTTTATGCTTGTTTATTGTAAGCCTTCAAACTTTTATGTTATGGGGAGGCATACAAATGTCATAAATTGATTCTTACTAGATTAGAAGTAACCTGGGAGTTGCGGAGGAGGTTGGGGTAGTGAAAATGATAGATCATTCCTAACGTTTAACTCTAATCTTACATGCATACAACTTTCTCTTGCTTATGCCCAATGCGCAAAGTGAAAACATCCTGCTCTGATCAGTGCAGCTGTATTTGTGACAGTGACTTAGATTGGCGAATTGAAATCCTATTAAATCATGCAATAGTACACGTAGATGATATAAGTCATATGTCATAAGACCTGCTTTTGTGATGTAAACTCTACAGGTTCAGAAAGTGGAAAAGAAGGAAGGGAAACAGACTCAGTCCTAGCCGCTGAATAAATGGTTGTGGAAACAGGTAGAAATAGTGTATAATACCAGTAATGTCAACACTATTATTTCCACTTTTCTGACATGTCAGCATGTAATTTGCAACATCCCTCAGAATAATAGAATTTATTCAGTCAATTTATCCTTAATGTGTGTGGTATAAATGGGCTTATGCAGTGCTTATATATCATGGTAATAATACTTGATGCATGCTTTCTTTACAAATTGGAAACATTGATTTTTTTCCCCCCTAGTCTTTCCTCCATATTGCATTGGGGCCATTCAGTGCTCATTTTTGCTTCTATACTCTGTAAATGAGCAGGTTTTTCATAGGTCTTGCTTCATCCTGCAAATGGTCCCACAAGTGCCTTTTCACACTATAACTGTATTGTGTCCCTCTCAAGGCTAGAAGGGTGAAGTGGGGTTAATTTCACAAACTTGATCCATGTAGCTTTGGGGCCTGCTCTTCATGAAGCAAAGATTTTGAAGAGTAAGTATGTCCAAGGGTAGGAGAGTGCCTCTGTAATTCCTATTTTCCAAATAATTATTTCACATGGCATTTCCTATCCCTCACACTGTTCCAAAGAATGTTCACATATTTTGGAAAGCTGGTGGCTGAAAATGTTGATAAAGTCAATGAAGAGGATAAGAAGAACCAGTTCTCCAAGCCAACATTAGCTGATAAAATAAATTGAGTGGTTAATCCTCCCTGCAAAATTCATAGGGAAATGTATTTGAGGAGATTCTCATGTCACAAATGATACCTAGATTGAAACATGTATATTTTTTGCCCTCCAAGCATCTGAATTCCCCCATCTTCCCCCATAAATACTCTTCGGAAATGTATGCTTGAATATTACACCTTCCCTCCACATATGTATAGTTAAACTTTGCAGTTTCTAGATGGTGAAAAAACTCTTCATAGTATTTGAAGAGAATACATTTTGTACCAAAGAGATCCTGCAGTGATTTGCCATATTCAAAAGAGGGGGGGGCTCCAAAAGCTATGCAGGAAAAGCCTTAGTGGCTTTTCTCAAGTTTTTTTTTAAATACACAGAAAAGCTCATTATCACTCATTTGGACAACCAATTCACATCACTGCATAGGGTGGAAGTGGGAAATAAATGGTCAGACGTGCATGGGGAGCAGGCTTGCTGGCCATGAAATGGCTGGGCATACCATTTTGGAGTTTCATATTAGCGATAGTGCTCTTTTTCGCTGTGCTGAGGTGACCAAATAGCTTTTTTAAAGCCACAGGTCGCACTTGTGTACCTTACATTTTTTAAAAAAAAAAACACTGTGCAGCGACAACATGTGGGAATAATAATGCAAGCAATTCACTCCTGGCCACCATCTTGATTTGCAGGCATGGCTGTGTGTGAACTTCAAACAACGGATATAAACGGATAGCTTCTCATACCAGTGATTTTGCCAATGGACTGTGGAGACAAAAGAGCACTGCTGCAATTTTGTGTGAATGTGCAGGAATTTGCATTACTGTATATCCTCTCATCCAGACAAGCCCTTGGAGATCAATAGGAATGGTTCTAGGGAGGGGTTACTTTATATCAACATGATCCAAATTTAAATTTAAGGTCCTACTAAGATCTAAGCATGTGTTTACATTTCTTTTGCTCAAATCATCAGGACTTAGAAATGTTTGTATCTGGCCTACAGCTTTTTTGACACTGAAAATGTTAACACACACACACCCTGATATTTTCAGCTTTGCTGCAATCAATAGTCTGGAGACAAAGATACCTTATACCAAATTGTCCTTGACACAAAACTGCAGTTGTTTGCTTATTTCACTACACTAGACTAGGCAGTGTTGGGAGTGTGGTTAATTGAACTTTGTATCTGTAGATTAGTATGATTTTCATTATCTTTTGAAGGGAAAATTTTAACACTGCTCTTACAGAGTGTTAACAGAGTAGAATTTACAGAGTAGAATGAATATGCTGATAGCAGTACGATTAGCATCAGGTAGGTATTATGTAGATAATGCAAACATTTTTAAGTTAGCTACACACTATTTTAATATGTAAAGTAATACATAATACTTCAGATGCCTCAGATACTTTTTGATGAGCTTCACACCAGTCCAATATATCCAGGTTTGGAATGCTTTTTAAAAATCTTCTGGAATTAGACATTTTGGTGGAATAAACCAGCACTGTCTCCAAGTGGTTCACAGCAGAGAGACACAATTTAAAAACTTGGACATTATGGGTCGAACTTTTTATTAAGTTTTGGGAGGCTATAGTCACAGCTCATTTGATCTTCATGAACTAGAAAATGTGATGCTACTTACAATGGCATCTTATTAGAGGAAATCATGCATCTGACCATGTAGCAAAATACGGTGGCCAATTTATATGGCCATGCACTCATCTTACCATGTGCGTGATCTGCTGAGTGTAAATTATTAACAATGCATGCACTGGCTTGTCTTAAAGGTTATTTGCTTTTCAAATATGTATGCAAGATAAATGTTAGTAGATGAAAAAGTGTCCATTGTCAAAAGGGGAAATATATCTCACCAGTATAGAATGAAGACCAAAAGTATGTTGAGAGAAAAGCAAGCACAGGGTTCTTGACCTGACCTCTGCCTTAACTGGAAGCTTACCCACCATAAAACATTCCTACTCTACCCAGAAACAAGTTCCATGGAAGTCAGTGCATCTAACGTTTAGGTCACTGGGTTTAGGATGGCAGCCTAGTCATTTTTTTAAAAAATAAACCTGTTTGCATCTCCACATCTCATATGTCCTGAATTTGCTCTTCTTGTACATGCCAGCCATCTCGATATTCTGCAATAGGCTTGAGGTCTGTTTACAATTGTGCCGTGAGTCAGTTCATTACATTAATAAGTTCTGAATTGCCAGAGACTAGCTTGGCATTTATTCCTGGCTGGAAATCTGACCGATATGCAAATTTGTCAATTTTATGATAAACATTAGTCCTGTAGGAGGAGGCGGTTTTACAGGAGAAATGAGAATCATCACCAGAAGACTGTTATGTGGATCCTTAAATTACTTCATGGGTAATTCTACCACAAGGCACAATAAAATGTGTGGTGATTATCAAGTGTATTTGGGAAAGTATGTTATGAATTTCTTTTATGTCCAAGATATTTGGATGGGTTTACACGTTTGTTGAGTCTGTCCTTCTTGATGGCCATTTCAGTGCTTAATGACACAGCTTCAAGATATTTGTTTTGTCTTTCAAATGGCTCATATCTTGCAGTATTTATTTTAGAGGTATATTTACATCTGTTAATTAAACAAATTAAGGGTAAATCATCATTTTTAGTGCCCTCTTCGAGCAAATCAAATTCATTTTCCAATCTATTTCCAAATATTTATTTATGGTTCCTCCTTTAATTAATCCTTTGTGTTCACTTGGAATAACTGGTTTTCATATA
This sequence comes from Gambelia wislizenii, assembly GCA_030847615.1. NCBI lineage: Eukaryota > Metazoa > Chordata > Lepidosauria > Squamata > Crotaphytidae > Gambelia > Gambelia wislizenii. The sequence continues at coordinate 27,375,502 of JAUMIR010000012.1, read as the reverse complement.
ATATATACATACAATCTTGGATTAGGTGTTGTATATAACTGTGAACAAATAATGCACTCAAGACAATGATACTTTTAAACCAGTATTGAATGCTACTAGATTGTTTCTGTTCCAGATGTTCCTCAGTTCTTTGCTTCAAATGGGGCATAATGGAAGAACTTGGGACAGAGAATAATAATAGAGTCCATTATTTTTGGATTCCATTATTAAAAAATGTTTCCAAGTTCCCTTTGGAAACAAAATAGCTCCTGATTCAGGCAGGGCTGAGATCAGTCCTACTGGTTTTACCTTTCAAAAGATTGGTTTCTGTCTTCTGTACTAGAAGCAGCTTCTCAACAGTCTTCAAGGGCAGCCCCATATGCAGCAAGTTGCAGTAGCCCAGCTTAAAAAACTATAAGAGCATAGATCACTACAACCAAGACTTGGCTATTTAAATTGTGACCCGCTGTTAAAATTTGGATTATGTATCAAACAGGCATAACGGTTGCATAATCATCAGGTTTTTATAACCATCAGAACTTTACCATGAGTTTATTCTCATATCTACATATCTACAATCCATGTTTCAGCCTAATGAGGAAATTGTTAGGAAACATTCTTCTTTACTTCATTCTTTGTTCCTTGTTCTTATTCTTTTCCATCTGGAAAATAAGCTAGGATCCCATAACAGTTGAATCCCTAATTGCTAGTTAAATAAATATATGGTGTTGCGTTAATTAGGCATTGTTTTGATGCCATTTTTGCCTGGTCTGATAAAGTCCAAATACTGTGGATCTTCATCTATCTAAGAGTCTTCTAGCCAAATCCATCTTAATCTCTTCTTAACTATATTGATCCTCTTGCTTTTATATATTTCATTTCTACAACACTGGATGGATTTGTATGTCTATAGATTCCTATTACTATTTCCATTCCTGCTGCAGTGTGAATGCAATAAAATCCCCTCTCTTTGTTGTCCATTTGTTAAATTGCTGTGTGTCCAAAGAGTCAACTTCAGGTAGCTACTGAAGGATTCACTTCAACCAACCCAAAGACCTTCTTTGGGGACCCATCACAAGCCCTTCTCATATATAAGAATGTCCCCATGAAGGATAGAGTATAGAATCATAGAATCATAGAATCATAGAATTGCAGAGTTGAAAGAGACCACGAGGGCCATCCGGTCCAACCCCCTGACATGCAGGAAATCTTGATCAAAGCATCCCCGACAAATGGCCATCCAGCCTCTGTTTAAAGACCTCCAAGGAAGGAGACCCCACCACGCTCCGAGGGAGTGTGTTCCACTGCCGAACAGCTCTGACTGTCAGAAAGTTCCTCCTCATGTTGAGGTGGAATCTCTGTTCCTGGAGCTTGCATCCATTGCTCCGTGTTCCAGTCTCTGGAGCAGCAGAAAACAAGCTTGCTCCATCCTCAACGTGACACCCCTTCAAACACTTGAACAGGGCTATCATATCGCCCCTTAACCATCTTTTTTCCAGGTTTATGTAACTCTGCTTCAATAGAAGATTTAATTCATCTTCTGCTTGAATGCCCTGTTTACAACAATCTCAGTAATAAGTATATTTTCCCCCTACTGAAGTTTGTTAAGGGAAATTCTTCCTCTGAGAAGGTGTGTTTTCTGTTGTCCGATACCGAGAAATATGCGTCTCTTAGAACATCCAGATTTCTTGTTGGGGCCTTACATTTACGTGTTACAAAGATTAAGGGGGTGTATGGAAAGTGATGTATCAATTGTTGATTACTGTTGATCATCTACTGTATGCAAATTGGCTTGATTGTTTTTATTTCTTTCTCTGGTTTTTGTGCAATGGCTGGATGCTATGATGTAATAAAATTTTCTGGTTCTGGTTCTCATATGAATGGAGGCAACATTGCAGTAGCACCCACTGTGTGACCTCATATATGATCTTGAAGTCTTCCTAGAGCATATTTCTTCTGCCCATGGGTTATATCTCTAAATAAATTCTGTATGCAATACTGATATTTAAAAAAAATAATTGGGGGGGAAATTAAACTTTGTCCCACCCAGCGTGCTGCAGTTAAGAAGTCACAATGTTGTCTTAGATGGTTCTGAAGTCTGCTCCGTGGAAAAGAATGCAATGGGTGATCAGGGATGTTATTTTGTATTCTGGTACAATTAAAGTGGGTTGGAATGTATGTGTGGATGAGGAGGATGGGGGGAGAAGAATTGCCCTGTCATAAGCACATTTAAATATCTGCTATGAAAGAGAGACTTAACAAGAGGAGAGATGAAAGAAGAGAAACAAATAAAATATATAATAATGCATAATTGAATTTTGACCTGATAAATTTTGCTAACCTTCAAAGCCAACACTGCAGCAGCACAATATTATTAGCAATAAAAAGAATTTGCTTTGCCCTTTTTAAATTACCATAAACCGATTGACTGAAGCAGAATGATGTTAATATTTAAGAAGTAGGACACTAGATTCTATTATCTCAGAAGCTCTGTCACCAGCCACACTCTGTAGTCCTCTTATCTAATTATTGTGCTTAAATTGTATTAGCACTCCAGCAATTTGTCCACTGTTGGAAAAGTAATTGACATTTGGGTTACTGCTTTACCGCTTCATATTTCCTTCATATTTGGAAGACTCACTTGGTAGTTCCAAAGAGTGCTATTCTATCAAAATAGATTAGCTTAATTTTACTTAGAGGAGGGAGGGGGACCCTAGGATAATTCTTTGCTACCTAAATTATGATCTGGTGTTAAAATTTGGATTATGTACTAAAACTGATCAGAGATAGAAGTAGATGAAAATAAGTGCAAGGCTGCAGTGGTTAAGTTAATTTAGGAGAGTTTTGACTTTCAGGTGACTTTTAGGTAGCACACAAGTAAACTTTATTTTAATCTATACTCTTTTAAAACAAAACCTGCATAGATCACTGACAGAGTACATGCCTTGCATACAGAAAGTTGCAGATTTGGCACATGGAGCTGGGGGAAGAAACTTATCTCAAACCCTGGAGAGCTGCTTCCAGACAATGTAGACCCATGGTTCACAACCTTTGATCCTCCAGATGTTTTGAATTTCAGTCCCCAGGATCTCTGACCAATTGGCCATGCTGACCAGGACTTCTGGATGTGGAAGTCCAGCAACATCAGCAGACCCAAAGACCTGTGTGGGCAACACTGAGCTAGAGGGAACAATGCTCCGATTCACTATAAACAAAACTTCCTTTTGTATGCTGAAGAGGAAGGAGACATTAATGTGGGTTCACTTAAGACTAATTTAGTAAAATGCTTGCATTTCTTTAGATTTATGTGCCTTGGACTGAGGGACTTTCCTCTAGAAAAACAAGCTGATATATCTAAGGTTGCATCCAGCTTCTTTTGTCTTCCCTGACATGTAAGGACTTCAAGGCCTTCTGTTAGCAAGGAGTCTGGAAGGAGCAAATGGAAGGCCAGTTTTGACCCCTAGCCTGAGAAGAGGATCTAAACATCTGGTTAGGATTGTTAGTTCCATGGAAAGTTACCCCAACACAGCTTGCATAATAGAGGGCACTGCTGAGCTCAGGGATCCCATTCTGTTCCATTTCTGGTCTGACAGAGTGTGGGACACAAATGCATTGCTTTCAATAAAGCTGTATCCTTGATTCACCAGCATGGCCTTCTAATGTCTCCTGGAGTTACTAGAAAGACAACTTCCCTTCATTTCCACCGTTAGGATCACATGAATTTGAAATCCTCACAGTTTAATGACCAGCACATGAAATAATGAGACAGACACCATAGCTGGGTTAAAACATGGGCCACTCTATTGCATCTCTAATCTATTTAGTTATTTGTTTCTTGAGATATGCAAACCAGGGGGAGACCCAATGCAGGAAAAACTGGAGCTGATGGCTTCCCCAGACTCCCAGCTTCCCTGGGTGAAACACCTGAGTCCTGGGGGGGGGGGCTCCCTGTAAGCTGGGAGGCCCCCCCCCCAGGAATAAGGTTTTAGGTCAGGTTCTTACAACTTGTTCCCTTACAATCAATTGACAAATAGTCATGCTATAATTGTGGGTAATTTTGTCAGTATGGTGTAGTGGTTTGAGTGTTGGACTAGAAGTGTGAGAGACTAGGGTTTGAACCCTACTCAGCCATGGAAACCCATTGGGTAACCTTGGTAAGTTATACTCTCTCAATCTTAGAGAAAGGCAAGGGCAATCCTCTACTGAATAGATCTTGCCAAGAAAACACCAGGAGAAGGTTGCCGTAAGTTGGGATCAGCTTGAAGGCACATAACAACAAGAATACATTTTGTCATATATCTGGCTTTTCAACTGAGCCTTGCAGTTCTTGTTTGGGGACTGTCTCTAATGGTGACCTTGAGGTTACCAAGAGCAGAGTTGAGACTGCCATCATAGAACCAGCATTAGTATTGCTTGCACTGTATCTCTTCAGACAATGACTTAGGGTATGAAGTTCTCCTATAGCAGGAAGGAGGGATGGAGAGAAAGGAAAGAGGAGGAAGGAGAGGAGAGTATGTGTGAATGCTCATGGTGTATTCAAGTAGCATAACTGGGTTCCACACTGGGAAAATGGTGGGTAATAATAATAATAATAATAATAATAATTTTGAATATACTAATATAATAAATAAATAATAAATATAAATTAAAGGGAAGAGGGAGGGAGAGATTGGGGGGGAAGCATTTTGATCCCATTTTAACTGTTATGTCTCTGTGCTGTAGACTCCTGGGATTGCTAGTTTGGTGAGGTATTTGGAATTCTCTATGACACTTCTCTGAACTGTCTGGTGGGCATTTCTAAGTATTTAGCCAAACTACACATCCCAGGATTCCATATTCCAATTGAACCCCCCCCCAGTAATTATTGTGCGGTCAAACTGCTATAACTATGCCATGTGGATTCAACTACAGTGAAAGTGCCTGATGTGTTTACTTCAATGATCTCCCTTATACAACTACATGTATAAGGAGAGTTTAGAACCGTAGGGCTGGAAGGGGCCTCATGGTCCACTGACTCCAATTCCTGCTCATTGCTGGATCTCCACCTAAAGCCTCCCCAACACCTAGCTGCCCAACCTCTTTTTGAAGATGTTCAGAGAAGGAGACCACACCACCTCTCTAAGCAATTGGTTCCATTGCAAAACCATTCTCACTGTCTTGGAGTTCCTTCTAGTGTTCATTTGAGATTTACCTTCTTGTAACTTCAGACCATCAGACCTGGTCCTAATCTCTGAGGCAGCAGAGAACAGGCCTGTCGCCTCCTTCCTGTGACAGCCCTTGAAGTATTTAAAGGGTACAATTATGTCACTTCTCCATCTTCTCCTCACCAGGCTGAACATGCTCAGATCTTTCAACCCTTCCTCATCTGTTTTGTTCTCCATACCTTTTCTAAACCAGCTCCAGTTTGTCTATGTCCTTCTCAAAAAACGAGGTGCCCAGAACTGATCACAGTACTCCAAATTAGGCCTGACCAGTGCAAAAATATAATGTTGTGCTGAGGTGTCCAGATGCACATAAAATCTCATCATGGTACAATTTTCTTTTCACATCCGTACAATGAATTAGGTCTGAAGGAATGTCAAAAAATTACTTTCTTCATTAATTTTAATGCACATTACAGCACAATAATGATAAATGATAAGTAATACTTTGGACCAGTGCAGAGAAAAATAAGTTTTTTTCATCAGAAATGACTGCACAATACAGAATTAATTCAGAGACCATGCATGATGTTCTCACTTGGTTTTCCCAACAGAGATATCTGGCTTTTGATCGGTGCTAAGGTAACTGCTGCCAATGTACCTTCAAAACACTTTGTCTGTTTCTGACAGTAATGCGAATTGACTCTGCCCTTGATGGATTATTTAATATTGTCATCTTATTTCTCTTGCCTTGTAATTTTGTTAGTGTCTTCACCAACCCACATTATTCCGCTGGGTATTTTGCATGTAAGCCACAGTCTGTGCTCTTCATTTTCTAATAAAACGATTGCTATTCAAATGTATTGAAAACTTTTTTTAAAATGAACCTGTTCTTTTAAACAGCTCTCTCTCACACACACACTCACACACACACACTGCGAGCCCAAAGGTTGTTGCATCCATTTATCTTACCATAATTTTGGAGATGGCTTTCAAGAACAGAAGAAAGAAACCATCATTCTATCCCCAGCAAAATACAACTTGTTGATTAGTTTCCCCCCAAAACCGTTTATATATTTAATCAGACCATATACTGCCTTCTCTACCTAAAAGGGTATCCAAAGCATCAATCCTATTTATATTCACTGACACATTCATTAAGTCCCAATATACTCAGTAAAGCTTACTTCTAATAAAGTTAATTTCTAACTTCAGTAAAGATAACTAATATTATCTATATCAGGAGGATGGATATTTGAATACCAATCGACATCTGTATCCATGGATTCAGTATCCACAGTTTCACTTATCCATGTCCAAAATTATATGTTCTCTCTAGGCATTTCTAGGTCCTCCAATGTGATTCTATGGGCAACTTCTGGCATTGATCTCACTGAAAATAATTGGGTTTCTTATTATCCAAGGTTTCAGGTATCCACGAGAGGTCTTGGAATGTACCCCCATGGATATAGGGGTTGACCTATATAAAGCGTTTGTGCTGTAGGATTCATGCCAATGACTCTCCCTCTTGCTTCATCATCAATTTGAGGAAACAGTTGTTGTTTTGTGTGTCTAAAAGAGATTTACACACTCGCCACCCCTTGTAAAGTTTATGAATTGCCATGTCTTTGGGAGGTAAGATATAATGTAATTAGAATTAGAACAAGTGTTCTCATGTGTCAGTTTTTCATTGTCTCCTTGCTACGCCACCTGAGGTGTTTTGTTCATTCAAATTACTGTGACTGCACTCTTCACTTCAACACCTGTCAAACAATATGGATTGCAAAGCCTGTTTTAAATAAGTGATCTGCATGCATCTAAGTAACAGGAGCTGCTAATTTCAGAGTTCTCTGATCAAGTAATGAATTTGCCTTGCCATTTCCATCCTTAATTACTGGACCTTAAAACATGCTGTTGAGGGAAACTGGCCATTTTTAATAGAAAGTTTATACTTTTCATCAAGGTATTTTAAAACGCTGTCAGACCAAATGGTTCCACCTCCCCCAGCAACACTCCAACTGGAGCATAATTTCTACTTTTTAGAGACATTACTAAGTAACTTGCACTGCTGTGCTGAATGTTCCCCATTTTTCACTTTCAAGTAAAGTGTAGCAATGTTGGCAAGGTTAAAAATAAAACACTATTCACCTGTGCAAACATTTGCAACTCTTTTGGTCAAGTTTCACTGAGAGAGAAAGAACACCATAGATAATTGTGAAGTTTGCAGATTTTAGGCAAGATATAGTCATCCAGAAAAGCAGTGTGGTGTAGTGGATTGAACAATGGGCTGGGACTCTAAGAGACCAGGTTTCAAATCTCTTCTCACCCATGGAAACTCACCTGGGTCAAGTCCCTCAGAGATAGGAAATGACAAATTTCCTCTCTATAAACCTTACCCAAAAATCCCAGGAGAAGGTTGGTATAAATTGGGACAAACATGAAGGCACATAACAACAACTTTTTATTTATCACCTGAAATGTTGAAGACTTATGTTGATTTTTCAAACACTGGTTTAGCACACCTCCACCCCAATTGACAGAAGGATGGGATGGTAGGACATTTAAATCAAATTATTTTACAGTCCATAGACCCAACATAAGGTAGGACATTTCAGACAAAAGAAGCTTTCATGTCTATTACAGATCAAAGGAAAAGCTGCTTCTGTGAGCTGACATCTTGTGTATCAAGCAATTATGCTTTCAAACTACATAAATATTGTATGATAATTCCACTTTACCTGCCATAGCTGGATCCTGTGGAATCCTGCAGTTTGTAGTTTGATGAGACAGTAGAGAGCTCTGGCTGAGCCTTCCAAATACACTTTGCAAACTACGAATCCCAAAATTAACATAGGATGGAATTGTGGTAGTTAAAGGGGAATCACAGCACTATAATGTTATAGCGTGAAATGGCCCAGAGAAAAAGAGAGAGATTGCTAGGGTACAGGTGTGCATTTTTTAAACTAGTTTAAATATTTTGAGTCTACTTTGCAGTGTAAAAGTCCTCAAAGGTCAGCTTAAAAAGTGGGGAAAGGCTGATGAACATACCCTTCTACTTTATATGCTTTATACAGTATTTCTTTGTTGGAGTTGGAATATAATTATTTTTAGCTATTTTAGAATGTGACCTTGGTTGAGAAGTGGATTAAAAACAGGGTTCTACAGTATATAGTATAACAGGCTTTGCTAGCCAAGACAGGATGTTGTAGTTGTCAGTATTCTCCCTTGTCTCTGCCAGCTCGATGGATGCTTCCCAGCATCGGCGAAGGATCACCCTCACTTCCCTGCCCAACATAGAGACTGTCAGAGCTTACAGCTCCACTATCAAGCAGCATCTAGAGAAGACCACCCCACAATCTTATACTCTGGGATGGGAACAATGGGAGGGGGGGGGAACGGTTAGGATGTGGTCCAGATCGTCCATGACTGTGGCCAGATCCAGACTACACAAATCATCCAGTTTCAAACTGGATTATTTGCCATGGCTCCTTCTTATGAAATCCTGGGATTTGTAGTTTGGTGAGGCATCAGCACTCTTTGGCAAAGAAGGCTTGCAAAACTATAAATCCCAGGATTCCATAGGAAGGAGCTGTGGCAAATAATCCAGTTTCAAACTGGATAATTTGAGTAGTGTGGACTTGGCCTAAGCCAAATTTGTAAAACTAAACCATCTTGCAGTCCTTCAAGACTGAGGATTGGGGAGAGGACGAGCCAGCTGCTGAGATAGTTTCTGCCTATGACTGCTTCTCAGAAGGCTTGAGAGGAGGCCACGATCGTCATACTCAGAACAAAGTAGTGTTGTATTCATAGCTGCAAGTATACATGTCAGGGCCTTACTATAAATTGTTGTTGTTGTTATCTGCTGTCAAGCCAACTTCAACTTACAACGCACAATACCCTTATGAGCGAGAGGCCTTCAAGCTCATGCCCTGCAAACTCAGGGTTGTGGTTTCCTTGAATGAACCAATCCACATGTAGGGCAGTCTCCCACTTTTTCTACAGCCTGCCACTTTACAGAGCATTATCATTTTGTTTCCAGTGAGTCATGGTGTCACGTGATGTGTCCAAAGTATGGCAGCCTTTGTTTAGTTATCGTCACTTTGAGTAGAACACATAAATATACTGACTCTGGCAAGGTGGCTGCCAGGCTCGGTGTGTGGCTGGTTTGCGGCCCAGCTGACTCCTGGAGCCCGGGCAGCCTCCTCCGGCCCCACACGACTGCGAGGTGGTTGCCACTGGGGGCCGCCAAGTTGCACTCCTTCTTCCCGGCCTGCCTTTCAGTTCAAGAAGAGCGCACAAAAAGGAGAGCCAATCAAGGCAGGGCTCCCCTGCCCTGATTGGCTAGTGCAGCATGGAGGGCAGGGTCTTCTTGCCGTTGCAGCCGGATGACTCTGCCAGGCTCGGCGGATGGCTGGTTTGCAGTCTGGCCAGCTTCCGGAGCATGGACAGCCTTCTCCGGCCTCACACGGCCGCGTGGTGGTCATCATGGGGGCTGCCATGTTGCACTCCTTCTTCCTGGCTTGCCTTTTGGGCCAGGAAGAGGGCACAAAAAGGAGAGCCTCTTGCCGTTGCGGTTGGATGACGCTGCCTTTTGCGATGCTGGAGCCGGTATATAAGCCGGCCCCAGTGTCGTCATCCACAGTGGCAGATGGTGGGCACTTTGACAACACGCTCACATCTATGATCTGATAAGTTGTTTGGTTCTACCTGTGTCAGAGAGATTTTCGTTAAAGGATGGACCAAGAAGAAGTTTGAGTGCCGCCAAGTTCTAGCGTCTAATTTTCATTTGGCGTTCTACTAGCATCAAGCAACAAAATAGCATTATTATTTTTTTAAAAAAAAATTCTGACAATCTGTCCTATAAAAAGAGATGGAGAACTATAATGCACATAATGTATTTAAATACATAATAGATCAAGTAAGTGGCAAGGAAATGAAATGGCTTGGAATTAATTCTGGGCATGCAGCGTAAGGGAAAAATGAAATTATACAGTTGCACAGCAGGTGCCTTTCCCTCTGGAGAAATTATACTCTTAAAAGTGCAGTTGGACTATTTAATGATTGGCAGGTTTATGGAATATTCTCTTAAGCACCCAGGCATTTCCGTTATTGGTAAGACAAAGCACTGCATAAATCATAACATGGTGCCACTATAGTTAACTCTTCTCGTCTGTTTGTTCAAGAATGGGTTTGCTAATGTACGTCTATTGCTACTTCTAACCCAACAGACCCGTTATCATAGAATGTAAGGTTTAATGAGTGTTAGCCAGGGTTTTTCCACTGTTTCTCCTGTGGCTTGTGTGTTGTCTCACCTCTAGGAAAAGCATAGCAGATGATAAGGTTTGGCAGCCACTCGTTAGGTTTTTCTGGCTTTACTTCTGTGCCCTTGTCCCCAAACACACCAAAAGCCTCCAAAACATGTGGAAATACCTCACCCCTACAGACATGCCAGAAATTCATGATACCCCCAAATATCTGTTTTCTTCTTCAGTTCATCTCAAAATGGCGACAGTAAGTGACACCACTTCCTACTGCCATTTTGAGAGGGACTTCAGAGGACAACAGAGGCATTTGGACATGTTGTAGTGGGTATGGTCTATGGGGGACAATCTTGGGGGGAAATTGGTCTCCGGTTCCCATGCACTTTCAACCCTGCGTGTAGATGATATTGAGTGAGTTCAGCCATAGGTCCTACTTGAAATAAGACAATTTTCTTTGTTCCTGAGATAATGGGCTGGAGAAAGTACAAAACAGGGTCACCCAAATAAACCAGGGCTCATAACAGGGGGGGAAAAAAGTCCAGGGAGAGGGAGCAATTGGCTTGATGCTATTCTCAGTGCTGGTTTTGACCTATGAAGCTCTATAAGGCTCAGGTCCAGGTTATTTGAAGGACCACATTCTCCCTTAAGAACCTGCCCATGTTTATATATACGTATACAGTTGTCCCTTCACATTCGCTGGGGATTGGTTCCAGGACCCCCTGTGAATATCCAAATCCGTGAATATTCAAGTCCCATTATATGCAATGGCATAGCAAAATGGTGTCCCTTATATAAGATGGCAAAACAAGGTTTGCTTTTTGGATTCTTATTTTTTAAAGAATATTTTCAAGCCGTGAATACTCAAATCTGTGAATGTCAAATCTGTGAATGTGGAGGGACAACTGTATATATATATTTATTACGTTAAAAAGAGTTTCTTTTTTAAAAAATTACAGTTGTGGTCTTTTCCTTTCCTCATTTTTTTTACAATTTCACATCACAATCAGCTCATAGTTAGATCTACTTACTGTATCTTCTTACATTGTCTTCCTTATGTTTATCCATAAAACAAGGCATACATTCTTAAATTTTTGATCACGTGACCTTCTGATAAAACCCAGATGTCCCACCAGTTTGCTCCACCATTTGTAATTCATTTTTTCAGCAGAACTTTAATTGAAGCCCATTACAAACCAATTACAAAATGGTTGGTCATCACTTATTAACTACTGGAAAAAAACCCTGGAAAATCCAAGAAATAACCTTTTAGAACCAATATTAGATATTAGGATTACAGACTTAAACGTGACCGTGTTTTGAGATCTTCAGGGGAGGCCCATATTTTTGTCCCACCGTCCTCATAGGTATATCTGGTGTGAATACAGGAGAGGGCCTTCTTGGTGGCTGCTCCAGACTCTGAAATTCCCTTCCCAGAGAGGTTAAAATGGCACCCTCCCTACTCTCTTTTCATAAATAGGTGAAGACCATTCTGTTCTGACAAGACTTTGAAGACTGATCATAGAAGGCCCATTCCACCTAAACAATGTACTGGATTTTCTATTTGTTATCTTTCTTGTGTTTTTTTTTAAAGATATATATTTTAACTTTTGAATTTTGTGATTTTTTTGTGATTTTTTGAGTATTTTTTAAGAAATAATCTGTTCTAAACCTCCTTGAGTGCCAAACTGGGAAAACCACGGGATATAAATATATTCACAATCCTCATTATATTAAATTTGCTTATATGTGCAAGACTAGGATGAATTTTTTGGAACAGTTAGCCGTGTTTAGTCTGTTTCAGTGCAGAAAGGGGACAGGGAAGGAGTTTTATAGGATTTTGTAAGACATAACAAATCTATTTTAGCCTGCATTTTTATGAATTGCAATTCACAAAACAATTCCATCATGTAGCTAAGTCAGTGGATTTTAGTACACAAAAGCTCATGCTAAAATAATTCCATGTCTCTTTTAAAATGTCACATACCACTCTGTCTTCCACCTTTTTATATTAGCATGTAAAGCTCTGCAACTGATGTTTATGGGATTGTGTTGTACACTTTGTAGCTGATGGTTTTTGGGTTGTTGTTTTTTAAGACACTGATTGCCTGGAACAACATGTGGACAAATATTTTTCTTGCATTTTCATCATGATGTTTAACTCAGATCTGGAGGTAATTTTAATCTTGTTGTCATTTTGTTAAGACAGCAAAGAAAATCCTCTCAAATCAAATGTAAATGCCTTTTAATATAATGTTGTATGCTCTAAGTGCAAGTCTTTCAAAGATGCTTTGGAAAAGACATCCCATTAATCATGTATAATGCCCCTGCTAACATCTATCTAGATCCATGATCTTAAAAAATTGAGCATGCCAGTTCTCACAGTATGTAACAAGAAATGCTTTTCCACTAAGCATCTGTCGTGTGTGAGTTACTTTATATATTCATGAATTCCCAAGACCAAACTGACAGCAAGTTTGAGCATTAGCCAAACTAGACAGAAATGCCCCTATCATTGCATGAAAATTCAGGTATAAATGTCCATTGAGTGCTATTATCAGAATAAAAAAATTGGAATGACCTAGTCTATTGTAATCTTAGCCAGCTCGTGGGAGTCTTTGGTTTGTGACAGAGTGGAATTTGTGACTGTTTGGAAATAAATGTGATCTTTTTTCCTAGAGTCAGCCTATATTTGATGTGTAAATCAATTTTCAGGGTTTTTTTTCCAAATGTTCTGGGACCTACACTTGCATGAATTTCATACTAATAAGGCCCTTTCCCTGTTAAGAGACTGGACCTGAATCTAAATAACCCCCTAAATTTTATAGAGCAATTTGCAGACAGCTGGGTTATTTCCCTTCATATTTTGGCTGGATTTATCCTATTTTCAGAGAGTGTCTATAGAATGCAATTTGCCCCTTTCATCTTTTCCCCATTCCCTTATATCTAGTAGGGAGGTGAACTTGCCACGGGTCAGCGTAAGAGGGGCGCTCCAAAAAAGCGATACAAGGACTCCCTGAAACAACATCTCAGGCTCAGCCAAATTGATCACCAACAGTGGTCCGCCCTGGCCTCACATTGGGAGGCATGGAGACGCACCATCCACAATGCTGCAGCCTTATTTGAGAACTCACGCCGAACAAGTCTTGAAGAGAAATGACAACGCAGAAAGAATCACAACCTGGAAACATCACCCAAGGAAACCTTCTGCTGTGCTTTTTGCAACCGGACTTGTTTATCTCAGATTGGCCTTTTTAGTCATCAGTGCGATGAGTCCTTCCTGAATCTTCGTTTGCGAAGAAAAGCCAGAGAGTAGGGAGGTGTGCTGCTGACAGTAAGGAAAGCCCATGGGACAAGGTAGATGGAGCAGCAGCATTTTGGACAACTGCAAGGACCTCTTTACTCTAAGAGCAATTCAACAGTGGAATAAACTATCTCGGAAGGTGGTGGACTAGATGGCCCTTGCGGTCTCTTCCAGTACTATGGTTCCATGGTTCTAAGACATCAGCTTTCTCCAGCAAAAGCCAGAGGTCGATTTCCAGTCTGCCCCAGCCTGATGCCATCTGTCAATATTCAAAGACATTGCTGAGGGAGTTTCAAAAACAAACATCTAAAGGACAATTTGATAGGTAATAATAAAACAAATTACAGCTGGTTTCCTATATCTGCAGAATCAAAACCTGTGGTTTCAGTTCTCTTCAGCTGAAAAAACAGGGACACAAACCATAGAGCTGTGCTGGAAAATGCCTAGAAGTGTGTCCTGTCTAGGCATCTTCTAGGTCCTCCAATACAACTCCATGGTATGTTTGTACCAGAATTCCTTTGTTTTAACAGGGTTTGCAATTATCCGTGGTTTCTGGTATCCAGTAGGTCTGGGAACCGAACCCCTGTGGATAAATTATTTCAGGTATTATTGTGAGTAGCAACAAATTACTCTCTCATTGACTAATGTTTAATAATATCAAATTAATTTTCAATCCAAGCATCTCCAGCTCTGTTAGGTTGTTTCATTGTTGACAAGAAGAATATTCATGTGCATAAATTAGTCTTGAAGAGAAACGACAACGCAGAAAGAATCACAACCCAAAAACATCACCCAAGGAGACCTTCTGCTGTGCTTTCTGCAACCGGACTTGTTTATCTCGGATTGGCCTTTTTAGTCATCAGCGTGCTTGCAGAAAGCGCGGGATGAGTCCTTCCTGAATCTTCGTTTGCGAAGAAAAGCCAGAGAGAGAGAGAAAAAACAACAACAACTACAAACCAACCACGTTGGGGTATTCATATGGTTGGTTTGTAAACTCAGGTTTGTGGCTCATCTTTATTCTAAACTAATCCAAGTGGGGTTTTTTTTGTGTGTGTTTTTTAAATGAGGTGGTGTCCCTTTTTCTGGGCTCTGTTTTCTGTAAATCCTTTTAATGTGCTTATTCTATGATGCATGTTTAGGGTAAAGTTCAGTTTTAGTTCCATTTTTTTCAACGGGATATTTTTTTAACAAGAGCTCTGTTCTTCCTTCTTTTAAATCTTGCTGTCTGAATATCCCATGCTAGCACTGAGGTCATCATAGTCAAATATTCAGAATCTTTGTGCAAGATTTTAGATGGAGATGTGGAAGTGAAGGATATTTGAAAGGAAAGAAGGGCGGGGGGGGGGAACCCTTTGCTAAATGAAAGCTGCTCTGGGTTCTCAAAGTCGTTAAAGAAAAGCAGTGGAAAACTAATGGGGTGATAGAAGGACTTTTCATTCAAAGCAAAAACATAGGTCTTTTGCTCTGCCCAGAATTCTTCCCATCAGTATCATTTTAATCAATGCTGGTAAAATTTACCACCTTGTTAAACAGCCTCAGCATACACACAGATGATCAAATAAAAGTTTGTACGTCTTTTGTGATGCCTTCATTTAACTGTGTTCACAGGAAGTCCTCTGAAACGTTTATGGCAACCAGCTAAATAATGAGTTTCCAGTACGTTCATTAATCACCTTACTTTCCATAGTGAAAATAACTTGGCTTTCTCTGAGGAGAAGAAGAAGGAAGAATAAGGGAACAAGTGCATGTGAAGGCAAGGACCTCACAAGGAGAGCCCAGTCTTCTTGCTGGAGAGAGCTAGAAGAAAGAATGGTCCAGTTAGTGGTTTCCAATACCCCTTTTCATCAAGTTGCTGCTGAGTCCCATTTCTGATACTTTGGAGAGATTTGAAACTGGAAAGACTGTGATGATTATTTTTTCATCAAGCACAATATTGTATAGCAAACGGCAACAGTTAAAACTACAATATGAAGCAACTCACAGTCTAAGTAACTTCTCGAGAAAGAATGGACTTACTAATGAACACACGGGAAAGCCTGGCATGGATGAGAAATAGATCGAACTGTCTGTTGTTGTTATTAGCTGCCGGCAAGTCAATTTTGACTTATGATGAGCCTATTAATGAGACACCTCCAGCCCAACCTATCCTCAACAGCTCTGCTCAGGTCTTGTGGACTCAGGACCATGGTCTCCTGGATTGAGTCCATCCATCTGGAATGAAATCTTCTCCTACTGCTTTCTACTGTACCAAGCACCATTGTGTTTTCTAGTGAGTCCTGTCTCCCATGATACAGCCAAAGTATATCAGTCTCAGTTTAGTCATCTTAGCTTCTAGGGACAGGCTTGATTTCCTCTAGGACCCATTCATTTGTCTTTTTAGCAGTCCATGGTAGCTGTAAAACTCTTCTCCAGCCACACATCTCCAAAGAGTTTATTTTCTTCCGATCAACTTTCTTTACAGCTTTCACAACCATATATAGAAACTGGAAATATGATAGTATAAACAATCCTAACCTTGGTATTCAATAATTTATCTTTACACCTGAGGATCTTGTCTAATTCCTTCATAGCTGCCTTTCCAAGTCCTAGTCGTCTTCTGATTTCTTGGCTGCAGTCTCCTGATGAGGAGAAACGTGGGCTGTTGAGAATCTTTACAATTTGGGAATTTTGAAGAATTCTTTTGGTGCAGAAAACATTTTCTTTGCAGAAAACAGCTTTTTTCTGTGCAGAAAATAGTATTCCTGCACAGATTTTTTGGGTGAAAATTGCTGTTTCCTATGAGGGGGAAAAAAAGCTGTTTTCTGCACAGGAATAACATGTGCAAATTTTGTGCAGAATATGTCCTGAACTGCAAATATTGTGCAGTTTTTGAAGACTTTCTTGCAGTGGGAAGAAAATTGCTAAAACTACTCATTGCTTTCTTCAAGAACAATATTAGTGATGAATTAAATTCCCAGAGTGCAGCTGGTAAGTTGTTAAATGCTGCTGAATTATTACAGGTTGAATAGCAGGTCACTCATTTGCTCTTTGCCTCATTCACCTGTACTCTGAAAGTATTATATGCATTTTGCATTTATAAGTTCTATGTGTATCATACTGCTGCAGTTCATATTGAGAAGGAAGATATGGTGAAATAGCTGCCAAATCAAATAGTGTCTATCTGTTTTTAAAAAGGCTGGATTCAGAAACTAAAGTAAACTGGTTACAGTTATAATTTATTATTAAAATTAATGGGCTCCCTGATATAACAAGTGCATTGTTAGCTCTGTAGCTTGTATCCCAACCCAATTCTTAACAATTTATTAAGGACCCAGGTATTCATTTAGCAGAGAGCAGATGAATAATTTGAAGCTCTGGAGGAAGAGGGAAAAAAAGTTGCAGACAAATCATTATTTCTTCAGAAACTGGGATTGCTCTGTGGATTGTGTAAAATGTTCCTCTAGGGACGTCTTATGCCAGGCCAGAAGGCCAGCTAGAAGATTTTTAAGAGCTTATTTGTGGAATTACGTTTCTGAAATGAAATATGCCTCTGTAAAGAATCTGTACCCTTTCTTTGTTCTAACAGGCTTTTACATTCACTCTCCCCCACACCTTCTTTTCGAATTATGGCTCTGGATGTGTATTGAATATTTTCAAGTTTTGATCAAACAAAAGTGATTCTCTGGGGAATCTTTGTGCTCACTCTGTATGTGTGAGTATGTGGGCATGCTATCCATGTGGTTTTCTTGAAAACATTCACCAGCATTGGGGCAGAAACTTTAAAATGAATATTTGTGTTAGATGTCGGTTTTGTTTTTGAGGAAGAAGAAAGCATATTGATAAATCTATATAGCTAAAAGGCTAAGGCTGCATCCCTGTACACTATTATCTGGGAGCAAGTCCCATTGAACTGGGTAGGGAAATATTTCAGATCACCCTGTCCCTGTGGTTAATCATTACCAGCTCTTAACAAGTGTTCCTTTTCACTGTTAGAGCCAAATAAGAACAGAGCTCAAGCGTTCTGAGAATGACGGGAAGTTTTCAGGAGTAACTAACTTTCTGAAACCATTCCTGGTATGAAAGGGTTGTTCATTCCTGCTTTCCTTTGAGAAAGCAAAGTCTGGCTTCCTTAGCATCCCATGTTCCAAGCTGCCCCAACGTTACCTGTATCTGTAAAACTATTAAGTGAATTGCATTTTTGAAACAGTTAAAATAATAGAGTAGGGAGGTAAAGAATGCACATAATTTTTCACGTCCTCAGTGAGAAAAGGGGTCTCAACACACAGCCATAACCTGTTGAAAAATGGTCAATTGCTATAATATTTTTCACATTTTGGTACATTTTGAAAAATGTATTTTATTTTTTTTTTTTTGCACAAAGAATATTGGTTTGGATGGGTGTGTGTTTGAAAAAACAAAACAAAAACAAAAACTCAGTGTGAACCTGGGGTTCCTCAGCTTCCTACAAAGATGTAGACTTCTATTCCTTTTGCTCTCATGATCCGAGCAGGCAAACCCTCCCTCCAGCTAAACAAAGCCTTCCTTATTTAGTGAACAACAGTCAAAAACATATCCATTAAATTCTAGAATTGGCCATCAGTGCCCACTCACCAAGTACATCTTTTTGTCAATCTCTTGAGTTGAGGCAATCACATCTGTGTGGAAATATTTCTCCAAATATGTCACGAGACAAAGTCAAAAGTGTATTGCATTGTTTAGTGTGAACAGAGAGGAAGAGAAATTTGAACTGAAATGAACATACTGATTGGGCTCCAAGGAACCTAGGGCCACTTCACACTAGGCAGTTGTAGCACTATGAATCCACTGTAACTGCCATGGTTCCATCTTGTGGAATCCTGGGGTTTGTAGTTTAGGAAGGGACATTTAGACTTCTTAGTCAAAGTGCTCTACGGGCTCAACAAACTACAAACCCAAAGATTCCATGGGACAGGACCATGGCATTTAAAGTGAAATCATAGCACTATAATTCCTTAGTGTAAATCTCTCTCTCTCTCACTCTGGCTTTTCTTCGCAAACGAAGATTCAGGTAAATCAGGCTTTTCTTCCCAAACGAAGATTAGTGTAAATAGGCCCTGGGTAAATTACATGTCGACCCCTTTATCCACAGATTTGGTATCCATGGTTTCACTTATCCATGGCACCTCCTTCTTTGGAGGTTTTTAAACAGAGGCTGGATGGCCATCTGTTGGGAATGCTTTGATTGGGAATTCCTGCATGGCAAGGGGTTGGACTAGATGGCCCTTGGGGGGGTCTCTTCCAACTACATGATTCTATGAGAAGCAAGGCTGTCTGAAGTTTGGGTGGGAATTTTACTATAATACCAGGATATCCCTGAGTTGGAAAGAAAACAAGGATATGGATTAAATAAATAATGCTCTGGATCTTAGGGAGCTGGGTATTTTTAGCCTGGAGAAGAGAAGGTTAAGAGGTGACATAATAGCCACGTTTAAATATTTGAAGGGATGCCATATTGAGGATGGAGCAAGCTTGTTTTCTGCTGCTCCAGAGACCAGCAGACTGAGCAATGAGCTGTGGAATGCACTGCCTGGGAGTGTGGTGGAGTCTCCTTCTTTGGAGGTGTTTAAACAGAGGCTGGATGGCCATCTATCGGGAGTGCTTTGATTGTGTATTCCTGCATAGCATGGGGTTGGACTGGATGGCCCTCATGGTCTCTTCCAAATCTATGATTCTATGAAAAAAAAATGTTCTCTCTAGACATTTCTAGATCCTCCAATGTGGTTCTATGGTCAACTTCTGGTCTTCACTTCATTGACAATAATAGGATTCCTTATTAGCCACAGTTTCAGGTATCCACGGGGGCTCTTGGAACATATCCCCCACGGATACAGGAGTTGAGTTGTAGTCATGTATTGTCACAGGTGGGTTTGTATTCTTGGTTATGTGTTGTCTTCTCCCAACAAACAGTTTTGAAATAGTAAGTACCGAGAGACTCTGTGTGTGTCTGTTCTTCAAAAACTAGAATGAGAGAAATCTATTGATTTACCTAGCTAATCTCTTGGGATTCCTCGCATCCTTGCTTCTTGTGGAGAAAGAGGACTTAGATAAGTAGCCCTATGAAGGTGAGATTTCAACAGAGAGTGAGGATAGCCAGTGAAAAAAATTGGGGAGGTGGTACTCTGCACATGCAAGACTTAAATGGCATGATTCATTATACTTAAGGTAGTACTATTGATTTTACTGTTGCCCTAAATATTTTAAGTGACAAAAAGTAACAGTTCCTATTATGGATCATAAAACATAAATCACAGAGCCGGGGATCTTCTCCCCCTCCCCGAGATAATTATGTTTAGAAGTGGTTGCTATGATTAATCAACAGTGTCAGGCTATAAAAAAAGTAAACTGCTGATTGTGCTGCTTGAAACTACGTTGCAGAGGAAAGACATGTAGATTCAAAGCCTGCGATCTGAAGAGATGTGGCAATTTCTGGTGTAACGGCAATAACTCATAATGTAAACAATTGGCACTAGTCAAACAACTGGAATCTGTCATAGCATTTAAAATGAATTAAATGAACATTTCAGTTCATGGTAGATGCCTGCATTTGCTCAGCTCTTTTTATCTGTTTGTCATCTGCAAAATGTAGTTGTCAAACGAAAACACAGCCAATGGCCTTAAGAAGGGTGACATCTTATCTTTAGGAGAAAGGGAATCCCAACTCACATTTTAATTTGGATGTGAAGACCCCAAATTCAGGGTACTTATTGCACTACACTGTTATAGCACTATTATTCCACTTTAACTGCTATGGCTGCCTCTTCCTGGAGAATTCTGGGGCTTGTAGTTTAGTGAAGCCCAAGAACTCCCTGGCTGAGAATGCTACATGTCCCTCCCTAAACTGCAAATCCCAGGATTCCACAGGAGGCAGCCAGAGCAGTTAAAGTGGAATGATCGTGCTATAACAGTGTAGTGCAATAAGGCCCTCAGTCCCTGCTTAAAGGATCTCTGATGGAAAGGCTGGAAAAGACCATCCTCCAAAATTTGGGAAAAGACTGTGGATCACCAGGTGGATCTCCTAGGGCCATATCTGAAGAGTGTTGCTAAGCCTTCACTTGGCAGTGGAGTGGTAAGAAGGTCAAATGAAGAGAACAAAGGCTGTGGCAGTAAGACTTGGTGGCCAGTCACTTGGAAGGTAGAAAGGAGGAGGCTTAGCCCACTGTCTATAAGCAACTTAGCTCCTTGAGCTCTGCTTCGGATATGGCTTTCAAATAAGATATCCCAACTAGAATTCAAGGAATGATTTTCTTGGTATGTTTTCCATCCTGTGCACATGTGAGCTTTGTGAGATGACTTTTCCTGCTGCTGCTTCATATCTCACCTTTTCTCCAGTTTGGAACTCAAGGCATCTTGCAACAGTTCCAGTCTGGATCCTGAATCCAAATTGAAATTCAGGAATCCAGATCACCATTCTCCCCATTTGACTTGCTTTGGGGTTGGGTGCGGGGAAGGCTTTTTTAAAAAAAAAAAAAAATCACAAATCCACATAAAATTTTGAGAGAAGCCCTAAAGAAAGGATTAAGTCAACCGGATTTTACAAGAAGCTCTAGGCTGTTGTTTTTCCTGCTAGACACATGTAAAAATTACTACATTCAAATAATCAAACCAGTTTTGAAGCTGTTAGTGGCTATGCAGTTGTAGCAGTTCATGCCATTTTCTGTTGGCACTGTAGCCCTAGAACACCAGCTGGCCAAAGTTTAACACAGGCCTTGTCTTGCCCTATTCCTGCACCTGGCTGTCCAGACAACACAGGATTTGGGCCCTGTTTCTAGTTCAAACTGTCCAGAGGATGTCTGTGCATTTCCAATGAGAGTCCAGGGCAAATACCCCTTAAAATGGAGCACAAATTTGCTGTGGCTCTTCCAGAGAAAACTGTGAGTTCCATTATCGCAACAGGGAGAGGTATCCACACATGCAGCCCTCACGGTGGCTGGTCCAGACATCATGTCTGCTGAGGTCATCGCAAGGCACCCAGCCATGTAACCATAGCTGGGTACCTTGTCACTCGGAAGATGCAACCGGTGTGAGGAAGAGAAGCACAGGTTCATGCACAGGCCATAGGTGTGCGGACACCCCCCATTGCCACAACAGAAGGGCTGGTAATGGGCTGGAATATGCTGGCCAGAATGTGGAGTATTCTGGCCAGTGTAGACAAGCCAACAGAAACAAAGGGTCTTGCTTTCCATGAGAGGAATTACCAGAGTCTCATATTAGGGCAAAGGCAAGAGAGAATATAAATACTGTAAAATAAAATAAACAAATAGCAGAAAGAGAGGACATTGAATCCTGTATTGTTATGTACTGCACAGCATACACACATCTCTAGTCCAAAGACTTGGGGAAAATATAATTGGTATACACATACTAATGCAACTTTAATGCCACTATACTAAGTAAAAGAAGAGTAAAGCATTAATCCCAATTGTTCTGAGTTGTGGCTTTTCTTGCTTTTGGAATAAATGAGGTACTGCACAACAATTTGAAGGAAGAAGTGTTATGGGACTTCCTTTTTCTATTAGCAGTTACACTCTGCTTTTTGTTTGCTCAGAGAGATTATAGTTGATGCTAGAGATAATCTGGCACTTTTGAAAAAGTCATTTTGAACAATTTTGTCAGCTCTTCATACACATTAAGCTGAGTGATATGCATTTTGCTGTGGATAAAGGAGAAAATAATGTGCATGTACTTATTTGATTGGGAATTTCCTTGGGGAAAATTCTCTGCAGTGGGTGCTCTTCCCAGACCAGAAGCTGTACCAATACATAAGTACATTGCTATGTTTATTTTCTAGGTCTGCAATATCTAACCCAGTGATTGGTTCAGCCCAGCCCCATGTCTCTAAAGTCACTTATAGTTCAGAGTTTCAGCACCATCTTAGCCTTTGGACAATCAATTCCATTGAAGGTTGTCATCTTTGTGGGCCATGCAGTGTGCTATAAAATTTAGTGCCTCTGACTGTGAGTTCTCATTGCTGCCCCCTCATCATCCCACCTCTGAACACATCTGTGGTTATGGGCTACCACTATCTGGGCAACACAGCTGAGAGATGTGATCTCACTTCCAGCAAATCAAAAGAGTTAGGTTACATTTTTGGGCCAGCATCCCATAGATCCAGCAGAGATCATGAGAGACAGTCACCCAGTGAAGATGACCACTTGTGAGAAGTGTGAAAGCTTCCAGATACTTTGAGGTGAGAGAAAGACCCTTGAGAGACTCTTGGGGAATGTGGGGAACATTTGGCCTTCTAGATGTTTTGAACTTCAACTCCCACAAGTCATACCTAGCATAGCCATTCTTGTGGAATTATGGCAATTGATATCCAAAACATATAGAAGGCCAAAGGTTCCCCACACCTGTTCTTGGGACTGGCAGACAGGTAGAAGAGGTGCTGCCTGGCTCACTGTCTCTAGAAAACTCTGGTTGTAGGCTGCACAAGGTGTCCAGACTCCCAGCTTCCCATGAACACCCCTAAAGACCCCATAATTGTTAAAAGAATAGAAATGGTTTAACTGGTGGCATTAGAGCTTCTATTTTCTTTCTAACCTCAGATGAATATGAATTAAGATGTTCAACGACTCCCAAGTAATGCCTGAATGAAGTTGTCTTCATCTACAAAATATCCTTTGCTAGTGCAAGAATGCTTGCTTAGAGGAAAATCTTGCCTTAAAAGACCTCCTCCTGTCCACCCTCTGACCATAGGTATTTGCTTGGTGTGGGCATGGATGTGTGCATAGGATCCCTGCAAAGGCTTTTCTTTGTTTGGCTCTGAGTTTTTGGCATTTTGGTTCCCCCCCTCCTTCCAAATATGGTGTAAAGACATGGGTTTCCATTAAGACAGGTAGGCTTCTCATCAAATTCAAATGAGGAGTATTTTCACTGTTTAGATGGCCCTCCAGTGGGTTTCCATGGCTGAGCAAAAATGTGAACCCTGGTCTCCAGAGTGATAGTCCAATGTTCAAACCAAGACACCACGCTGGCTTTCTTGGCCTGTCTAGGCTTAAAAAGGATCAAGTAGAAGGTGTTGAGGCTCCTCAAGCTAGTAAAGTTCTGACTTAGAATTAAACAGCTCCAAGCGTTGAAGTGGGAAAAGTAAAATTTAGGTAGCACACAAATATGGTAGTCAATAAACAATCACTTTCCTATCTGAACAATGTGGTGGTGCTGGTAAGTCATGCCTAAATCTATGACTGGTATCCTATTGGAAGTCCCAGCTTGAATAGAAACATTGAATCAATTATTGACTGGTGTATCATCATATAGGCAAATCTTGCTGATTCAATGGGTCTACTCTAGTTGAGACTAACAGTAGGTTTTAGAGCTACAGTCTTGCTGTCCCAGTCTTGCTGGATGGTTTGGTCCTTACTCAAAGAACCAAAACAACCCTCCTCACCGGCAGCATGCTGTCAGGCTGAGGCTTTTCATTTATCTGGAAGATCTGTTGTCTTGTTGAGGCTGGCTGTTAAATTGTTTGCATCATGGCTTTGGTGAATTGGTGGCTGACAAGCGTTGTCAGCAAGCACCCAGTCTTCAAGACTCTCAGCATGTTTGGCAAGGTGATGACCTCCCTGTCATCATGAGAGGGAATATCAGCTTGTCCGGTGAGGGTGGCTAATTGGAATGAAGCACAGAGGGTTCATGAGGACACACATGAGCAACTGTACTACCTTGTTTTGAGTATTTCCTTTATTGTTACTCAGCCAGATAGGAGTTCACAAGGCTTCAATGCATTGCTAATTAAAGAGTTAATTGATTAATTGTCACTGTACCCATTTTAATAGGCTAGGCTATTTAATAGGAATGATATCTATCTATCTATCTATCTATCTATCTATCTATCTATCCTAAGTCTCTCATTTATTTAATATGTATTTATATTCCATTTTCCTATAAATTCTAAGTGAAATGCTACAAGAATTAACTACAGTTGATCAAAATGCAGCAATGCAATAATCTGCAGAATCTCTGTAGAAAAACAAAGCAGAGAAAATCAAAGCCAAATTAAAAGCCGCCGATCAAAATACAAAAGCAACGGTAAGAAATGTTGCAATGCAGTAAAGCAAAACACATGAAAATTAAACAAATACAGCACAGCCATCAGCAAAGATTACAAACCTGCTGGCCATGTGTGCAGTCTGAGTTGCACGCCATTACATGAATGGAGAAGAAACCTGTCAGATATTCCACCATTTTCCACATCCCACCCTTGAGGTGCCACTCTGGAAGACTCCTTCCTTCCTTTGTTACCCACCATGTCTTCCTGGTTAAGTGACTGGTGGAGCTCTGGATGCCTGTTTATTTTTAAGCTATTTTGTCTACAGTTGTGTCCTGCAGAAGGGAGAAAACATGACTCATGGCCTTCCTTTCTAACAATGGATGGCCACTCTTGCTAAATGTTAACTTCTCTGTTATTCCATTTGGTATCTCAAAAAGACAGCTTCTGTCAGGTGGTGGTCATGAACTGGAAACATTTCTCTGCATGGTGATTCCTAAACTCTATTTCTAAATGCTCCACTGAAATTTTAAGTTACATCCATGCTAGACATTTGGAGACTAGAACAAAAGTTCATGAAGAACAGAATTTTTATTTGGCGGCCAGTACCAAATGGATGGGTCCAAGAACAAACAAAGCCTGAACTCCAAGATGACTAAGCTGAGACTGCTGTACTTTGGATCTATCATGAGAAGACAGGACTCACTAGAAAAGACAATAATGCTTGGTAAGGTTGAAGGCAGTAGGAAAAGGGGAAGATCAGAAGACAGATGGATAGACTCAATCAATAAAACCAGAACCCTGAGTTTACAAGACTTGGGCAGGGCTGTTGAGAACGGTGACTTGGAGATATATCATTCATAGGGTTATCATAAGTCAAAGTTATCATGATGGCATTTAACAACAACAAACCCTCATTTCTTCCCTCCCCCATAAATACAACCTGGATGCTACTCATGATCAGCCCTCTGGATCATGAGTGTTTGAATGTTGGACCATTGACTTTGGAGACCAGGGTTAAAATTCTCACTCATCCATAGAAACCTATGGTGAGCTTGAGTAAGCTCGTGTACTGGGTTTCTATGGTTAAGTGGGGATTTGAACTCTGTTCTCCCAAAGTGCTAGTTTTGAACACTCACACCCCTACATCATACTGGTTTGTCCAAAGAGGATTTGTTAAAAGAGAGTTTACCATGCCCTTCCTCTGAGGCTGAGAGAGTGTGGCTTGTCCAAGGTCACCCTTTGGCTTTCCATGGCCTTCCAGAGTCCCAGGACAACACTCAGACCACTATGCCATGCTAGTTTCATTTATCATAATCGTAATTGTCTTCAGCATCACCATCCTCACGACTGACGGAAGCAGATGAGCAAGAGTTAATGGCTCCTAGAAGAATCTTGCTCAAATGGAAAGTTGTGTCTTTTGTTCAGTGACATTGATGTTACTGTCAGCTGGCAGGGAGCTTTCTAGTAAATATCTTGAAGTAACAAAGGACTGCAATTTGAAGGCTGTCATTAAAGAGGTGCCTCTGTTTTGTAAGAGCACTATATCCTTTATTCCTTTCAGAATAGAAAACCTTGTGCTTGTAAGTTGTGCTTGGCCCTGCATCTAATAAACCAGGTTAAACTAGCTGTGTGTGTGTATGCACACACTTCAAAATTACAGGTGTAGAATACATAATGTGGTCATAATTAGATGTTTCCTATAGATAGCTTGAGGAATAATCCTTTTTAGCATGCACATGCACATTTTTGGATCCCAAGAGGGCTCAGTGGAGCCCAATCTCACCCCTCCCTCCTCTTTCAGCACATACCAGCATATCCAATATCCCCTCAGTCTATGACTTGATCTACGCGCCAGTGTTCAGCAATGCTGCCAGTTTAGTTTGCAAAGGACATTATCAGACATGGCAAAAATTGTGGGATTACATCAAGGTAATGCGAATGGGCCCTGCTATTGCATGATGTTGTCATCATCACATTATTAACCGGTGCTCTAGCCATGAAAAAGGCATTCTTTGTTTATCCACAGTTGAACAGATCGTCAATAGCAAATATAGTTTTTTGCCCCCCTCCTGCCAAATTCTGCAGATCTCCTGTGGATCCTGTTGGGACAAAAGATATTCTCTTTGAATTCTATGAGAAGCATTTTCACTGTTTAGACAACCCCTGTGGGTGGCACATGACCAAGCATTCCATGTATGGTCCTTGTGTTCTACGATATGAAGATTTAGGATCGTTCCTCACATACACCTAGATAGCATATGGCAGACATTCATGGGTGCTTCATACCTGGAAAAGCTACCTGCTGTGCTAAGGAAGAGGACAGACGAGTGAGGAAGAAAATCAAATTATTCCTAAGAATTTCGGTCTACATCGCAGGAAGGGACAGAAGAGATAAGCAAGAGGGGAACCTCCAGATGACCATAACTATCAGCTTCCACCACTACTGCCCCCCATAGGCTTTCTTGATTCTTTGTGCAAAGCACTACCAGACAATTCCTCACTTCTACCAGCCTGTATGGTCAAGCTTAATAAAACATATCTCAGGCTTTTATTGTCTTCTTTTGCTAAGAAGACTTAATGAAATTGGTTTTGATAACATGATCAGTGTGACAAGATGGGAATGTCAAGCTTACCTTAATGTGCATAAACACCAGCATGGAAAGAAGGCTGTATCCTGGTATAAAACTGATGAAGATTTCTACACAAATGTCAGCTTTGTTTTACTATTCATGTATTCATGCTGCATTTGGCCCGAGGGCTCTCACCATTGACATGGTCCCAGCCATCTCTTCTCTTTCTCTCTGAATCTTCCATCTGCT
Source organism: Gambelia wislizenii (assembly GCA_030847615.1). NCBI lineage: Eukaryota > Metazoa > Chordata > Lepidosauria > Squamata > Crotaphytidae > Gambelia > Gambelia wislizenii. The sequence continues at coordinate 27,347,993 of JAUMIR010000012.1, read as the reverse complement.
TTAAGTGCTCTGTGCTATCTTTCTGCATGTCTATTTCCCTTGAACAACTTCCATGTTCTGTAGGTCAATGCTGAAAATGTAATTTAATTTACTATTGTTCAGGTTTCAAGATGAATGCATGTGTATGAATTTCCTTCAGGCATTAAAAAAAACCCCTCTGCCCTTCTGTTTTAGGAAACAGCTGGTGTGTGTGTGTGTGTGTGTGTGTGTAGACATTGTAATATATTCCTTCCCCCTTGGCATGCCAAGATTTTGCAGTGTGGAGAGTTAGCCTCAATATATTATTACATTATCCTTAAGACTATCAACCAATTCAACAATTTTCGTTGATCAGTCACCTACCTTTTAACAGATGAATAGTTTATGCTTAAATAAAATTAAATATTACCAATAAATCAGTATGTAAATTGTCTTCAGGAATGCATGAGAGTGTAATTTCCAGTATAAATATCCCAGTCCTTTCTAGAGGACAATATCTTTTAGGGTCTCCTCCGCCCTTTCTTTCCTGTTACAGCAACACACCAGAATCAAAATAACCTAAGCATGTGGGCCCATTTGGTTGTTCTCTGCTGGCAAGTAGCTTAATCTCCTTCAGTTGATTAATCTGCTGATTAAATTGATTAAACCTTCCATCTCTCTCAGCAATACAAAATGATGCTTAAGCATGTTCTGGTCAAAGTAAGGCCTTTTTAAATCTCATTGATTTCAGTGGGAGTGTTTTAAAGTATGCACTTCACTCTCCTGTCAAAAATCAGTGTAACTTATAGGTGCTTAGCTTTCGCTAGATTATTCTTACTAAGCAAACAGTGTGACTGGCATTGTAAAAAGTTTAATGTGGGATGGTGACAGACAGACAGCATCTAGGAAATGGAGTTAATAAATAGGATGACTATATTATCATGCTGGGATTGCATGATCATGCAATCTGAATATTGCACAGCAGATGTGGGTAATTGTGGCCATTGGATTGCAACTCCCAGTATCCCTTACTTCTATCAAATAGCAGCATAGCACTGCCTCAACTGTGGAATTCCCTATCCAAAGAAGTTAGGCTGGTCCCCATCTCTTTTAAGCTTCTGAAAGATAGCCAAAATGATACTGTTCTGCATGGCATATAATATTTGAAATTGCTGTTTCATTCAAAACTGGATTCTAGGATTGTTTTTAGACTGCTTTAAGGAGTTTTTAAAGAGGATTTAAAAATAATAATAATAATAGTATGACTTTAATCTTTGTATTGTTTTAAATGGTTTTTATTTGTTCATCACCTCAGAAGCCCTTGTAGGCTGGGAGGCAATACAGAAATACTTTGAATAAATAACAGAGAAATAAACATATAACTATTTAAGAAATAACAAAATTGTGCTGCAAAAAACGTGCAGGTACAAATTTAGATTTGTACCTTCTTTGCAAAGCAGTTTGTAGTTATTAACCTTCATTCCTCAAAACAGAAGGATTCTGTGACTTTGTTCTTAAACTCTCATAAAGAGTCCATTAATATTAAAATTGCTTCTGTCTTAGACTTAAAGTCTTAACAGCCTTGTGCTGTGTCAACAGAGACTCCTGGTAAATCCAGGTGCTTAAAATGCATGGAATGAAGTGAGTCAACTCAAATGCGCTGCCATCAGTTTCTTTCTTTCTTTCTTTTTTTTAACTAGATGAATGTACACATTCGGTTTATATTTCTTTTACCATAACACAACTATTTCCATTTCATGAGAATAATCAAGGTATTGCTCTAATATAGATTTTGGAATTTTCCTGTTTTATTCATCTTTTAAAGTATGTGTGGCAAATGACAATTTGTTGCTATCTCAATATGAAGTTCACTCACATTTTAATGAAAATATTCAGGGCAATCTTTAAAGGAAATATCTAAGGTCCTGAAACCACTACCCTCAATTAGATTCAGAACCTTGGATAGCTCCGTTAAAGTTCATTGAGTGGATTCACTACCCCAGTGACGTGGAAGCCATCAGTCTTCACATCACAATACAGACATATCGCAGTTAACAAAGCCTCTAACAAAAAAGCCTCTTTTTTAACAAAACCTTTTCCTGAACACCTAGACTCTCCTTTCTCCTTCTTCTCTGTCTAGTTAGTTTTTTTTTTTTAACAGCATTGGAATTAGGAGGAAGATGAAGACGTGGGGTGGAGACTTTCAGTTGTTGGGTTGCAACAGCATGTCTTCAGTAAACAGCATGATAAAGATTGAGTTGGGAAAGAATTGGACACTCCTCAGCCAATACTACTCTAGCTGCTTGTGTATACCTACAACAGGCAAAGTAATAGCAGCTGCCTCTAGAATCTCTTACTGAGCATGTATGAAGAACCAGAGAAAAAAGGAAAAAAGCTGGTGAAGGGGTGATATAATAGCCCTGTTTAAGTATTTGAAGGGGTATCACATTGAGGATGGAGCAAGTTTGTTTTCTGCTGCTCCAGAGACTAGAACACGGAGCAATGATGCAAGCTCCAGGAACAGAGATTCCACCTCAACATTAGGAGGAACTTTCTAACAGTGAGAGCTGTTGGGCAGTGGAACGCACTCCCTCGAAGCGTGGTGGGGTCTCCTTCCTTGGAGGTCTTTAAACAGAGGCTGGATGGCCATCTGTCAGGGATGCTTTGATTGTGATTCCTGCGTGGCAGAATGGGGTTGGACTGGATGGCCCTCGTGGTCTCTTCCGACTCTACAATTCTATGATTCTATGACTAAGGATTTTATCATGCTACACTGTTATAGTGGTATTATTCTAACTGCTCTGGCTGTCTCCTGTGGATTTCTGTGGTTTGTAGTTTAGTGATGCCTAAGAGCATTCTGGCTGAGTATGCTAAATGTCCCTCCCTAAATGGCCAATTGCACTGGAGGCAGCAGAACATTTAAAGTGGAATACTAGCACTATAAGATTGTAGTGTGATAAAGTCCTTAGTCTACCTCACCACCTACCCCCAGTATGTTTTTTAAAGCTTTCTGAAGTCCATCCTATAGGTATCCATTTGTGCTCTCTCTCATTTCAGTGTCAGGTAATGAAGTTCTGTTTAGGACCTCAGTGAGGATAAAACAGCCATTTCCTTAGCAATGTGCCAGATACCAAGATTGATAACAAGACTGATCATAATATAATTCTCTTACTAATGCCTGGGAGCTATTCAAGTGGCTTAATGCATCAAGATTTAAATGTTTTATAATGCCCATAAACACTCCCAGAATCTAACATAGTTAATACTATGAAGAGTAAAACAAGTGAAAGGTGTTGTAAAAATCAATTTCTTTCCCCAGCCAATGATTTATTTTCACTGGTGAACAAATTAATTTCACAGTAAGAAAAGGATAAGGCTGTTTCAGAGTCGCTGTATATTATACTAAAGTTTAATACAATCTTGCTTTTGTCCAGCGCCATGGGTATGATGCAGACAAATTTAAGCATCTCAAAGTCCAAGCAATAATAGAGTTTATTCCTGCAGCACAGAACTGGGATGCAGTATCAGAGACATATTCAAGAGATGGGCTATAGGTTCTAAAGTGGAGGTGCAGTGCAAACCAAGAACCATGCAGCCTTCCAGACATCAAGAGATGGCAAGCCAGCACAGCCTTGGTCAGGAATTCTGAGAGTTGCAGTCCAACATCAGCTGGAGGGTGGCATGAATACTATATTTAAATTATAGTATAGATCTACAGGTAACATCTTCTGAAAACTCCCAGAGTCCAGTTAAGCAAACCCAACTTTTAAAACCATCAAGTTTTTGGGTTTTTTAAATCCAGAATCTGGTGTTTGAGCAAATCTAGCAGTCTTTTGTATTTTCCCAAAGGCCTGCTACTCTAAAAGGAGAGCAGAAACTTTCTGGTTTCCTAAGAGAGGAAATAACTTATAGAACTTCATAACATTCTAATTATCTGTTTCACAAGCTGTATAATACTTAATGTTCCATTCACAGACAAGCTTATAAAGATAGGTTATATTCATGTAGGTACCAGAGAATATTCTCTTCTTCTTTTTTTCAAGCAATAGAGCAGCAAATGAATCCCACAGGTTGGTTCTCTGGAATCTTAGCATTATTCAGTGGGAAATGCTTTCTGTCTTTAGGGGATAGGATGCTATTCCTTTGCACAAAGCAGACTGAATCTAAATACTTCTCTGCTATATACTGATTAAGAAACCAAAGAATGGCAAAGAAATAAAATAAAATGAATGAAACAGAGCTGGTGAAATACTCTATCTCATCTGTCAAACTCTTGCCCCTCATCTATTGAGCTGATATGAGCATCTTTCATCTCAAAATCTCTGTATATAAACTAGTGTGTTCACAGACAAATTGAGGAGGGTTGTATATCTGTGTTAGAGATGAATGTATTCCCTAACTTTGTTATTTAAGGAAGGAACAAGTTCTTTTAGCAATGTTCCTCCTGATGCAAGCAAGTCCTTGAAAATTGTACAGTTTTTGGAAACAGTTTTTAAAATACATTTGATTCTTTTTTCCTTTATTATTTTTTAAGATGTGCCTTCTCACAGCTCAGCTACATCATACATCTTTTTTGTTTTGTTTTGTTTTAAACAAGGATTTGTAGTCTTTGCTGGTCAGCTCTTAAAATCTTAAGCAGAAAACAAAATTCATCTGCCACAATATTCTTCCATGCCAAATGGCATTTTTTTATAAAATAGCTTGTATTAATCTTACAGTATGATCTGGAGTCATTCCACACTACTCAGTTATAGCAGTATGATTCCACTTTAATCACCTTGGTTACAACCTATGGCCACAACCTATGGAAACCTGGCATTTATAGTCTTAAAGTAGACGATGAAGAGTTTGAAAAAGTTCAAGATTTTCCATACCTTGAAATTTGTGATTTTTATTGAATTTTTCCTGGTTGGCAGATTTGCACAGTGTATGTTATTTACCCATTTTTGTCACCTTTATTCAAAGTTTAACACATTCCCCACCCACTTCCCAAATAAACATTCCTCCAAATACACACAGTTTAGCCATTCACATTCAAAAACAGATTTTTGGGGGTAGTTTTGTTGTTCGTGCACTGATGCACTTTGTTTCGTTGACCATTCTGTAAGCCTTTCAGATCTGTGACTGCTTTAGGCGAGGTGTACATTTTCTTACAACTCTTGGGAGGTGTGAAAACACCCATGTCGTTGAGACTGTCTAGTCCCAACAACATTCTTTTCTTTACCTGTCCTTCCCCCTCAGCTAGCTTTTATTAGCTGCAAGGGGGGTGTTGAGAAGACATGTAGTTGGACAGATTGCTTCAAGCACCTCGTCTGGTTCTTCAAGATGTAACAGCTAAGATTATTGCCGGCAAGAACAGGCAGGCAGAGGTGTCAGACATCTCAAATGGATCTGCTACGACAACTGTCAAGAGGACCAATTTCATCCTCAAAGTACTTCACAAAAAGATCACAGTGGGTCCTTGAAGGGTTAAGGGCTTCTTTTAAAGAACAAGGTGTTAGCCCACAGACTACTCCGAATAACTCCCCCAGGCAGCTACTTGAGGATGCAATGGAGACAGAAAAACAACCTGTCTTTGCTGCACACACTGTCACGCATTAGAGCATGGTTAAGCACTCCATATCATGCATCCAGTCATCTTTGCTACAAGCCTTTAGCCATTTCTGCTCTAGCTGTTGGCCATCTTAGTTCATCCTCCAAAGAGTGGGTTCAACTTTACAGCATCAGAAGGGACACTCAGGTGCATTCATTTATTTATTAGATTTATATCCTGCCTTTCTCCCAAAATGGGGTCCAAGGCAGCTGACAATCATTTAAAAAGTACAGCTAAAAACAGCAAAAGTACAAAAGGTAAAAAAAAAGAGAAAGCATTAAATTAAATTACCATTGTTAAAATATAATTAAAACACATAAATTAAAAGCATAAAATTATAAAAATGCAACAATAAAAGCAGCACACCAATTAAAATTTACATTTCAGATGCTTGCCTAAATAAAAATGTCTTCAACTGCTGACAAAAAGAAAGCAGGGAGGAGACCAACCAGACCTCCAGTGGAAGGGAGTTCCACAGTCTGGGACAGCCACAGAGAAGGCTCTCTCCCAAGTCCTCACCAACCACACCTGTGAAGGTAGTGGAACTGAGAGAAAGCCCTCCCCTGCCGATCTTAACCCTCGGGCCAGCCTGTATCGGGAGATACGGTCCTTCAGATAGTCTGGACCCAAGCTGTTTAGGGCTTTAAAGATCAAAACCAGCACTTTGAATTCTGCCCAGAATTGGACTAGAAGCCAATGCAGCTGTTTCAATGGGGGGGGGTCACATGATCCCTGTTGCATCAGTTGCAATCTGCATCTCTCTATTCCACATCAAGAGCAGGTTTCAACAGGGTCACTTGCTCTCTGTGTTTTTGTCTGCATGGGCCAAAACCTCCATACTCATCCCAGATCCCATGCTGGTAGGCCGGACGATGTACGGCTACTCTCAGGGGAAGATCTGCACATTCTGGTCCTTTGCCAGAATTTGCCCTGCACTGTGCAAAGTCGGAGAAAAGTCCAGTGTTTGCAGGAAACGTCAGAGTGGCTCCGGAGTCTGTTGGTGTGTGGACAGTTGGATCAGGCCAGAGCTGGAGCGACCCAGATGTTAGCACAGCCATCTACCCAGCCCATTGACCCCAGTGGCTCTTCACCCTTGGTCCCACAGCCACTGCTACTATGTCACCTGAGAGCCGGGCATCTCCCATCATTGCTAGTGAGGTAAGCAGAGGATGAAGCACCACATTCTCGACAAGGAGGGAGTCATGCCCCCTCCTCATCAATTGCACAGACGGGCAATGCAGTGGCAATGGCAGTGGGACAGAGGGCGATGGGCCAGGAGGGCTAATGTGGTGTTGGCATGCTGGCCCATGCAAACAACAACATGCTCTCACACTGGTGTGTGTGGCACCATCATAGTCCACCCAGGGTCAGTCCAGGGCATTATGCTCTGGACTGGCCCCGGACTAAGCAGCTGTTGCAAACATGGCCTGTGATTTTTAGAAAAGGGGGTAGTATTTAGGAATCACTTGAATGCCATCAGTTTCCTGGGCTGCATCCTTCAAATAAGTCCACCACCCATATCTTAATAAATCAGGGCCTCCTCTGTCTGGAACTCCTTTCCTAAGGGGACTAGAATGGCCCTCTTCTTGCTGTCCTTCCATCAGCAGCCAAAAATCTTTTGGTTCTAATGGGCTTTTAGAACTGAAGATTTTTAATGACAGGGCTCTTAGGGCAGTGCTGTTTTGCTTTAGGCTGTACTGTTTGATGAGTTTTTAATCCTTTTTAGTGTATGTTTTAAAATGTTTTGGTATTGTTCATAGTTTAATTCTGTTTCAACATTGAATTCTTCTATATTTTTTATTATATAGCAATCCTTTTTAATTTGCAAGCTGCCATGTGTCCTAATCTTGGGAAGAAGCCATGGCATGAATAAAGCCAGTGTGATGTAGCAGTTTGAATGTTGGACTAGGACTCTGCAGACCAGGGTGCAAATCCCCACTCAGACATGGAAACCCACTGGGTGACCTTGAGCAAGGCACAGTCTCTCAGCCTCAGAGGAAGATAAAGGCAACCCTTCTCTGAACAAAACTTTCTTAGATTCACCTTAGGTTTGCAATAAGTCAGAAATGATTTGAAGGCATACAACAACAACAACAACAACAACAACAACAATGAATAAAGATAATGATGATGATGACCAAGTCTGGAAGCAACCTCCTCACAATACTTAACCTAAACATTAGGAAGAACGTCCTAACAATAAGAGCTGTTCAACAGGGGAATCCGCTGCTGCCTTGGAGTGTGGAGTCTTCTTTGGAGGTTTTTAAGCAGAGGCTGGATGGCCATCTGTCAGGAGTGCTTTGATTGGGTATTCCCGCAGGGCAGAATGGGGTTGGACTAGATGGCCCTTGGAGGTCCCTTCCAACTCCACCATTCTGATTCTGTATTGGAGTGTGTTGGAGTCTCTTCTTTGGAGGTTTTTAAACAGAGGCTGGATGGCCATCTGTCAGGAGTGCTTTGATTGGGTATTCCTGCAGGGCAGAATGGGGTTGGACTGGATGGCCCTTGTGGTCTATTCCAACTCTATGATTCTATAAACACCATCGTAAGGGACAGAATATCCCATTTTTTGCCTTCAAAGACTCATGCAGAACATCAACAGCTCCTTGGTGGCTGTTGAGTGAAAAGGAAAATTAGAGCTGAATGTCACCCACACAAGAAGGGCTCTGAACTCCCTTTCCCCTCTTACATCCCTTCCATCAGCTAGCAAAGACTTTTTTTTTTAATTATCATTCTCACAGGAGATGACCTATGAAAAGTGGCGACTCAAGGCCAGGCTTTGAGAGCTGAGAACCCTAGACCTGACTAGACCTTATAGACCACAAATTGAGAACCTTAGGTTTTATTTATTAGAAATTTCTTGAGGCACAAAATTGGAGAATCACTAAAATAAGAATGCCCCAATGGTTCTTAGATTCTACTTTTTACTTTGGACTCATAATTGAACTGCACAAAATCCCAGACAGGCTTTCCTGCCTGTGTGACTGTCTCATACTTCCATTAAAATTAATTCCAGCTTTGAAATGATCTGTAGCCCTCCATAGATGAAGCAGTGGTGGTGTGACACTGTTTATCTTTTACATTCAGTTTCTCTTCTATTCCTTTTAATGAGCTTCCTTCATTGCTCAACTGTGATTAGTAAGGCTAAACCCTCAGGATCACAGCTGCAGTGAAGGTGTGATTATTCACACTACAGCTGGTGAAAGATACTAATTCTTTCCTTAGGTCTTATTATAAATTGCTGTGACTCTTGCTGGGTGAGGTTTGACTTCAGAAGCTCTTGGATTTTTCCCCCAGCTCAGGTCAGTTAATGCCAAAGTTGATTGTTTTTATCCTCTTTTTTACTTACAGACATTGAGGGCTAAATAAACCAGCAGAATTTGGAAGGCTAAGAATATTTGCCTCTGTGTGCATGTAGTTACTCCTTGTGGTTAGGTTAAACAGATTGGAGAGGAGTTTGATTTTAAAATGGAACTAATATTAAATGACCCTTTGCTATCAGTCAGGGCATTGGGGAGCATTCTGAAATCAATTACTATGTCTTTTACACCAGTGCCAAAAAGAAAACATCAATAATGCAAACTTTAAGACTGCCAGTTTTCATGGCAAAGAGGCTGTTTGAATGAACTAGCACTGACTATATACAGTCTTTGTGTGTGTGTTTTAAGAGCAGTCTTCCTCACTAGAGGTGAACCTTTTCTTTTTTCACCATCCTTAGTTCATTTTTAATTTCATCTACCTTCAGAAAATCTCCTTTCTATCTGGTCCATTTTCTCTTATGTTAAATCAAGTGTTTATTAATTTACTGAGTTTGCAATATTGTTCCCTCTTAATGGAAATGCAGGATGCTTTACAATAAATTAAGCACTTGTCATTTTGACACTTATTCTTACATCAGTGTTTGTATGAGCTAAAAATGGAAATCTTCCTACATGAAACCTAGGGCCTTAAGTAACTCTTCTAGAATCTCTCCTCAAGCCTGAGTGATATCCTGTTTTTTCTTTTAAATTAACACCGATTGAAAATAAAATCTAACAAGACAACAGTGAAATTAATGTTTCACAGTACTTATGATACATCTACACAGTGGTCTGCATGCTTGGCACCCACTACTTAGGTGTAACATTATAAAAGCTGGAGGGAGTTAACATACCCTCCAACATTTCACACATAAACATTGGGAGATGTATGGCCAAGCAATATCACAGTGGGTTCAAGATTGCAAAAAGTTTTATATGAGGAAGCATAGACCAGCTAGGAGAGGATGCAGCAGTTTTCTTTAGCCTAAGTCTACTGGGAAAGGGGAAAAATCCCTCCCCTTCTTTTCCTCTCCCCCTTGCTGAATCTCCTCTGGCTTTTCTTTGCAAACAAAGATTCAGGAAGGACTCATCCCGTGCTTTCTGCAAGAGCACTGATGATTAAAAAGGCCAATCAGAGATAAACAAGTCCGGTTGCAGAAAGCACAGCAGAAGGTCTCCTTGGGTCATGTTTCTGGGTTGTGATTCTTTCTGCATTGTCGTTTCTCTTCAAGACATGTTCGGCATGAGTTCCAAATAAGGCTTCAGCATTGTGGATAGTGCATCTCCATGCCTCCCAATGTGAGGCCAGAGTGGACCATTGTTGGTGATCTTTTTGGCCGAGCCTGAGATGTTGCTTCAGGGAGTCCTTGTATCGCTTTTTTTGGAGAGCCCCTCTTACGCTGACCCATGGCGAGTTCACTATAGAGTACTATTTTTGTGAGGCAATGGTCCTCCATTCTAGAAACATGCCCTGCCCAGCGCAGCTGTGTTCTCAATATCATGGCCTCCATGCTGGTTATCCCTGCTTGCTCAAGGACAGCAACATTCGTCACATAGTCAGTCCAGTGTATATTTAGGATTGTGCGTATACAGCGCTGATGAAAATGTCCAAACTACTTTCCCACTTTGGCCTCAGTTTGCAGTACTGAGGACACAGAAGGAATTGGGAGGATAAAAGCAAAAACAGGATATTCTGAAAGCAGCTGACAAAGTAGGACTACAGAGGATTAATTGGGTCTTTACCTGCCAAGTCAGGACAGTTGGAACGTATGAGTCAGTAGATAAAATAAGTTAAAAATGATGTGTTCTGGTTAATTGATTAGAGTTGTGAGGTTTTTATAGGGCACATATTTGTAAATTTGTATAGAGCCAGCTTGCTATAATAACCTGAGTATTGGGCTATGGGCAAATCCACATTGCACCAATAATCCATTTGCCACAGTTCCTTCTTATGAAATCCTGGGATTTGTAGTTTTACTAGGCCTTTAGCTTTCTCTGCCAAAGAGTGCTGGTGCTGCACCGAACTACAAATCCCAGGATTCCATAGGAAGGAGCCATGGAAAATAATTCAGTTTCATTCTGGATTATTTGTGTAGTGCAGTTTTGGCCTATGACCCTGGAGACCAGGGTTTGAATCCCTGTTTGGCCATGAAAATATACTGGGTGACCTTGGGCAAGTCATACACACTCATAAAATGCCATGATAGTTGCAAACTTGAAGGCACACAACAACAGTGGCAACATCTTTACTTGTCCCTACCTGCAATTGTTAGTTCCAGGTACTGCAGAACCATTGATTTAATGGGATCTACATAACTGTTGATTTATCATTCATTAATTGATTAAATACTGTAGGTGTACACTAGTTGAGTCTAGCAATCGGAGCTACGACTGTATATTTGGTTAAAATGGGCTTCGAAATTTGTCCAATACAACACAAGTAATAACATTCTTTATTATAGTCTGGGAAGAATGGATAACCATCCACGTTTTCTGCACAAATAAACATAGCAGAGATAGAGGAGAGAGAGAGAGCTCTCTCATGGAATCCTGAAAGGCTGTTGTTTTGATTCTCCAGGAATACAAGCAATACATTTCCCTTGCAATAAAAATGCTAGCTTGATTAAAAACAGCCATTTCCACCAAGGAACAACTAATTACATTGATAGCATATTAGCAGACTATGTAAAATAAGCAGAGATGCACCGATAAATCAAGCAAAGTAATTATATAAATTGAAGCATTTTGTCTAAAAGTGGGATAAAAGTTGTCAGAAAAGTGTTATTTATTTCATACCAAGCTAATATTAGAAGAGCAAACATCCGAGCAGGTGAAGTGTATCAAAATATTAATTATATGGGCTCATCTTCCTGCTTATAATAAATGTTCTGTCCCTGCCTTGCTTCAAAGGAATTGCTCAAATAAGTTACTGCAGAGCTGTTTGAATTATTCAGAGGTATCTGGCTCACTGCATGTGGAGCTTTCTGAAAATCAAGAAATATTTTGACAGATGAACAGGGCAAAAGTAAAATTTATTATCATTATTATTATTTGAAAAATAAGAAATTTCCATAATTCAGTTTGTGTTTTCATAGGCTATAAGTTTGGGCTCCTGACTATAGAATTCAACACTTGATAGTGTGCAAACTGTCACAACAATTGGTGTGTCACTATTATTTATTTATTTATTTATTTGCTAATTTAGTTTCACTTACAGTGCACGGAAATCCCCGTTTATAAATTCACTAGGCTTATTAGAATTCCTCTTGGCATCCAGTATTCCAATGTCTCAGAAACTCAAGAGTGGTCCTTGCATGCAGCCATGAGTTGACATGGTGATCCACAGATGCTCCAATCCATGAATGGCTAGTCCACAGATATGGAGGCCTCACTGTAAATTGTCTTGGATTATTAGAATCATAGAGGTGGAAGAGACCACAAGGGCCATCTAGTCCAACCCCCTGCCATGCAGGAATACTCAATCAAAGCACTCCTTGACAGATGGCCTCTAGCCTCTGTTGAAAAACCTCCAAAGAAGGAGACTCAACCACACTACGAGGCAGTGTGTTTCATGATTGAACAACTCTTACTGTCAAGAAGTTCTTCCTCATGTTTAGGTGGAATCTCTTCTGTAGTTTGAATCCATTGATCTGTGTCCTAATCTCTGGAGCTACAGAAAACAAGCTTGCTCCATCCTCAGTATGACATCCCTTCAAATATTTAAACATGGCCGTCAGGTCACCTTTCAACCTTCTTTTCTACAGGCTAAACATACCCAGCTCCCTAAGCCACTCTTCATAGGACATGGCTTCCAGACCTCCCACCATTTTAGTCACCCTCCTCTGGACATGTCCCAGCTTCTCAATATCCTTCTTGAATTGTGGTGCCCCAAACTGGACGGAGTATTCTATGTGAGGTCTGACCAAAGGAGAACAGAGTGGAACTTTTGTTTCCCTTGATCTAGACACTAGACTCCTGTTGATGCAGCCTAGAATCTCATCGACTGTTACTTGGTTTTAATTTGTTCTCTTTCCCCATTGCTGTTTTCTGTGCCCTGCCCTGAGAACTTTTGAAACAGGGCAAGATAATATTTTGGTAACTAAATAAACAATCTAAGTTGTGGTTAGATATAAATATTTCTGTGTTATCCTCTATTAAGCACTAACAATTGTGCTTATGTTTTTTTTCTCCCCATCCATACTGACCTACTCATTTTGGCTAGGTGAGAATTCATGTATTGTACCACTGTGATATTCAGTATCTGAACGCTATGAATGTGCTTATCACTTTCATGTTACCTGAATTGCCATTTTGTGGGAGCTAGCAATTTGAGAATGCAACCTAAGGGTCCCATCTGCCTCCCAGATCTGATTTTTGCATGGCAAAGAGGGGAGTGTGTAGATATACATTGTAATGCTTGATATGAAGCAATAGCTCTCAAATGTTATAACTTACTAGCAGCATGTAGTCCAAAAGTACAGAAAGGAAGGCTGCAGCTGTTTATTTCTTCTCTCCTTCCTAAGGGTGTTCTTGAAGTAGCTGTAATTTTAGTACTGAAGGTTTCATGGGAACTTCAGATAAAGATCAGCAGAGAGAGCAGTTTTTGAAAAGAATGTGCTTTTGGAATTGTTTTAAGAAGTTTGTCCTGAATTTTGAGCTCTATTTTCCAGTTACTTTCTCTCCCCTCCCACTCCTATATATATGAGTAGAGGAAGTTATTGATCAGTTGTTTGTCAGTAAATCTGATCTTCTAAAGCTTTCTGAGAAGCAATTTGGAAACATTTTTTTTTTTATTTACCAATGTAAAAAAGGTATTTTTAAATTGGTTGCCATTTTTTTCCTTTTTTTAAAAAAAAGATGACTATGGATTGTAATTAAGGCTAGTGAAGGAAGCACTTTATTAACCATGTATCTTAGAATCAAAGAGTTGGAAGAGACCACAAGGACCATCCAGTCCAACCCCCTGCCACACAGGAATACACAATCAAAGCACACTGGACAGATGGTACCAGCCTCTGTTTAAAAACCTCCAAAGAAGGAGACTCCACCACACTCCCAGGCAGTGCAGTCCACTGTTGAACAGCTCTTATTGTCAGGAAATCCTTTCTAATGTTTAGGTGGAATCTCTTTTCCTATGGTTTGAATCCATTGCTCCGTGTCCTAGTCTTTGGAGCAGCAGAAAACAAGTTTGCTCCATCCTCAATATGACATCCCTTCAAATATTTAAACATGGCTATCATGTCCCCTCTTTACCTCCTTTTCTCTGGGAACAATCTGAATAAGGAATGCTGCTATGGAAAGGATGAGGACAATGTCCCTAAACATGAATTCAACCCACCTTGACATTTCCCCTTAGTCCTTAAATTTCTAGCACTACAATAACTAAAACCTTCAGATGAATGGATTAGAAATGCAGTTTTGGTATCCAAGGAAAAGGGGGTAGGCAAAGTGACCATTCCTCTCAACTGACCAGGAGCACCTCTGTCTTGTCAGCACTAAGCCTCATCCAGTCCATTACTGTGTCAACAGGCACCGGCTTAGTACTGGGATAGCTTTCTTGGAATTAGAGGTAAAGGAGAGATGTCTACCCCCTACTCGAAATGACTGAGGTCCTGGGAGTTTAGGGGAAACTTCTTTACCTATCAGACACATTGTCCTCCTAAGAGCTGAGTGAACAGCCAGTCTCTGTGCCTCAAACATGGTAGCGGGTTGGTTGATGCAGGCAAAGTGTAGGAACTTGTGTCCTGGTTCCAGGCAGAAAATACCAGGCCAGGTCAACTATTTTTCCAATAAAATAACCTGAAGATAAAGGCTCAGGGTCCATTACTATCCACAACACATTTCAATAGTCTGGGTGCTTTGGTATTGAAGCTTTTATGGTGACAGGCAGACTCACACCTTTTTATTACAAGAGCATAGCAATGATGGTATATGCAGTGAGCCCTTGCTATCCACTGGGAGAGTTTGGTTCCTGGGCCCTCCATGGACATCAAAATCCATGGATGCTCAAGTTCCAATATATACAATGTAGGAAAAAGGGTTCCCTTATATAAAATGGCAAAAGCAAGCTTTTCTTTTTGGAAAATATAATTCTGGAATAATTTCAAGCCATGGATGGTTGAATCTGTGGATGCTGTATCTGTGGATATGAAAAGCCAACTGTATATACAGTGGGCTCTTAGGATCTGCTGGGGTTTGCTTCCAGGACCCCCAGTGGATACCAAAATCCATGGATGCTCAAGTCCCATTATATAGAATGATGTATTAAAATGATGTCCCTAATATAAAATAACAAAATCAAGGTTTGCTTTTTAGATTATCTTTTTTTTTTTTTAAAAAAAAAATATTTATAAGCCGTGGCTGGTGGAATCCATGGATATGGAGGGCCAACTGTAGATATTTGTATTTAACATATAGATATAGATAGATATAATTTTAATTCTAATTTGTATTTATAGATCATGGGCCAAGGTCCAGTGGGGTCTGTGTACATGGGCCAAGGTCCATTTGGGTCAGTGTGTGTTTACACGACTCATACTTGTGCAAACGGTTACACTTTTTCAAAGCTGAAACAAGGAGGCACCTGATAGAGGGACACGGCCATCTTGTTCTCCATGACAACTGAGGAAAGCCTTGCCTTCCCCATCCATGAGCCAAGATGGCCACCCATTGACCCAGTGATGGGAGCTCCCAACAGGCTTTTGAAGAAGCCATATCAACTTGAGTCATTCTGGCTGATGCTGGATTATTCTTCCTCTCCCATGAGCCTAGGCTCCAGTGTTAAGTACACTTGCAAGGCTTTTCATTTCATGAGTGTTATATTGGCTCTCAGCCATAATTTTTAAGTGTGAGCTTGGAATTGTTTTACAATAGAGTGCAGTTTAGCATGCAATGGTTAAACAGAAAGGGTGATTTGCTTTAATGTTCCTTTATGGGAGAAGTGCCTGAATTATGAAGCAGAAAAAAATAGAATGTTCTCAGCAGTGTAAATAAAACAGTAATCAAAGGAAGTAAATTATAGTCTTTTCTCCTCTCACCACCTCCTCCCTTCCCCCATCCAGTTTACGCTTTTGTGCATTGTTGGGTTATTAATCTTGATAATAGAAATGGGGAAGAAATGTTGCACTGAAAAATTGGAGTTGATATAAAACGCTGATGAATGAACAAAACAATTGTGACTGCCTAATGCTTATCTTTGCCATATTTTGACATGTAATAGTACTAAATTGAAAGCTTGTTGGAAAGTAACAGTTCTATTCTTTAAAGCATTTTTTTTTGTTGCAATGTTATATATGCAGGCACAAAACTGCCAGGTGATTGTAATAATAAGAATTAAAATTTCAGGACCAGAAAAAAATGGAACCTCGTAACTGTTTGAGTAATTTAATCACATTATTGACCACAGTCAGGTTTGTTGAATGGAGAACAAGTTGGCCACACATTGTTCCACTCATTTTTATTCCACTTGAACAGTGGTGAATGATGGCGTCCATGTCACTGGGATGGTAAATCTGATTCATGTTTTCTTCTGAATGTAAATGAGAGCTGAAACCCTTTTGGGGGTAGGGTTCACAGCCTTGTATTTATTTATTTGTCAGTGTTACACATCTACTACTTAGTTTTGTATGTATAACTAAGGGGTGGTCCAGATCATAGAATCATAGAATTGCAGAGTTGGAAGAGACCATGAGGGCCATCCAGTCCAACCCCCTGCCACGCAGGAATCACGATCAAAGCATCCATGACAGATGGCAATCCAGCCTCTGTTTAAAGACCTCCAAGGAAGGAGACCCCACCACGCTCCGAGGGAGTGCGTTCCACTGCCGAACAGCTCTGACTGTCAAAAAGTTCCTCCTCATGTTGAGGTGGAATCTCTGTTCCTGGAGCTTGCACCCATTGCTCCGTGTTCCAGTCTCTGGAGCAGCAGAAAACAAGCTTGCTCCATCCTCAACGTGACACCCCTTCAAATACTTAAACAGGGCTATCATATCGCCCCTTAACTGTCTTTTTTCCAGGCTAAACATACCCAGCTCCCTCAGTCTCTCCTCATAAGGCATGGTTTCCAAACCTTTCCAGACGATCACTGCTGGTGTATCCTGCCTGTGAAGCTGCTTGGAGTCCAAACAGGAGAAAATGTTACTTGGAGAAAATGGGCTGGAGTCCAAACAGGATGCTGGTCGCATCAGTGAAGCTGCTGCCACCTTTTCCCCCACAATGTGGGGTCTTGCAACATGTGACTGCAAGCCTCCTGCATGTGTCCAGCCTCTCCCGGAAACCTGGGTCCCCTGCCAGGTTTCTGGGAGAGCCACGGAGCTGGTGGTGGCAGAAAAGTGTGACATGCCTGATGGGCTCCTGCAGACCCAATCTGTTTTTTGCTGGATAAACCAGGGTAAACCGGGTATTATATCAGACAGTTTATCAGGCCCTATCCTGACCTTCCCCCATTCCAGCCCCGTATCTGCCCTGGGGGTCATTTAGACTGCCCGGGGGCAGATTGGGGTAAATGCCCAGTGTTATTTGGTCTGCAGGACTCTGGAACAGGGGCAAGCCAGGGGCAATCATCCATGTAGATCAGCCCTAGGTGATGAATCCACAAGTTCAATACATGAATCCTGCCATTATTTTTATTATTAGTCTTATTGTTAGTATTAGTATCTTTATTTATATTCCATCTTTCACCCCAAACTGGCAGTCCAGCTGGTGTAATTGCTTTAAAGTTCAGACTAAATCCCTGATTGGATTCCCAACCCCACACCACAGATATGGAGGCTTCCACCACCTTGGAGCGGCCAGGGAAGTTTCAGGCTAAGATGACTGGGTAAATTTTCTTGTGAAGAGAATGCTTTGGTGTACTGTTAGATTGCTTTTGTTCTAATGTGCCCATTCATTTTCAAATACACACGTAAATAGGCAGAGAAACGTAATAGCTGTGAAGTACTACCATCAGTGCTGAAAAACATGTTGTCTTTATGGGCTCATTTCTCCTGGGGGAATGATCCCTACAGAATTTCAAATTGATAGGAAAAAATGAATGTTGTGAGATAAAGGGGGGGGGGAATACATGTTTCTCCATTTGTTGTGCATTGATACAAATGTAAAATGAACGAGAGTATATTTGTTTAACTCCTAATCCAAATGGTTCATAACTCACCATTGAGTTATTCCAGGAAAAGAAGGGTCAGCCCTCTTCAAACCCTGTAGAGAGTTCTCAAAAAACCCAAAAAACCTTCATATGCCTTGAAATAAATAATGAAATGAATAGAGATCCTAGACTTGAGCTTACATTGCTATTTTCCCCCCTAAATTATCATAATTTAGTCATCTCCACCTGCCTCCTAACCAAATGGTAATTAGAATTCCTAACATCTCCATTTCAAGTCCTAATCGTGTAGAAGAAAGCAGGTAGGGACATATGTAAGTAGGTAGTTCTCAGTGTACACTGGACTGACTATGTGACAAATGTTGCTGTCCTTGAACAAGCAGGGATCACCAGTATTGAGGCCATGATATTGAGAACACAGCTGCGCTGGGCAGGGCACGTTTCTAGGATGGAGGACCATCGCCTCCCAAAAATACTACTCTACGGTGAACTCGCCACGGGTCAGCGTAAGAGGGGCGCTCCAAAAAAGCGATACAAAGACTCCCTGAAACAACATCTCAGGCTCAGCCAAATTGATCACCAACAGTGGTCCGCCCTGGCCTCACATCGGGAGGCATGGAGACGCACTATCCACAATGCTGCAGCCTTATTTGAGAACTCACGACGAACAAGTCTTGAAGAGAAACGACAACGCAGAAAGAATCACAACCCAAAAACAGCACCCAAGGAGACCTTCTGCTGTGCTTTTTG
The DNA here is from genome assembly GCA_030847615.1 of Gambelia wislizenii. NCBI lineage: Eukaryota > Metazoa > Chordata > Lepidosauria > Squamata > Crotaphytidae > Gambelia > Gambelia wislizenii. The sequence goes on along the minus strand of JAUMIR010000012.1, from coordinate 27,329,293 downwards.
CAACCGGACTTGTTTATCTCGGATTGGCCTTTTTAGTCATCAGCGCGCTTGCAGAAAGCGTGGGATGAGTCCTTCCTGAATCTTCGTTTGCGAAGAAAAGCCAGAGAGAGATTCAATGTGATGTGGCTATCTAACAGAACTCACTTCTTTCTCTCTCTCTCTTGGGTAGGGTTGCCATAATTCTCTGCCACAACACTGGGACAAAAGTATACAAGGCTGGATTGTGTAGATTATTGACAAAAAAAAAAGTCACCCCCCCCCCACATTTTGACAGGGGAGGGGAAGGATAGCTCTCCCTACTGTGGAAGCCTTCCCATTGCTGCCACTGGGACTGGTGTGGAGGGGAGAAATGGAGGATGGCTCTCTCTCCGCCCATGGAAGCCTTTCTACTACCGCTACTGCTGGGACCAGGGAGGGGAGGATGGCTCTCTCCTCCTCTTTGGAGGATTTGCATGCATGCAACTGAGGCAGCTGGTTTGATTCTGCTGCAGCGGATTAGGGGAGTGGAGACTCGCCACGCAACCCTCCACTGATGGCCTTCTTTCCTTCACTCTCCTGCATTCTCTCTGTACTCTCCCACCCTCTGGATTCTGGGTCCAGCATGTCTGTGCAATACAATACCACATGATCCAGAGCTTGCTGTCTTCAGTATCAGTCTTCTCACATGGTTTTGCTGATGGATGCTGCCTTCAGCAGGGGAAGCTGGATGAATCTGGAATCTGCTGCTTCAAGCAGCTCAGCCAGGTGGGAGAATTTTCATCCTCTTCAATCTGGGATTTTCCCAATTTTCTGGGACTAATGGCAAGACTACTTTTGGGGAATACTGTGTGAAACAACCGGCATAGAGTTTCCAAATCTTGAAATAAACAACAGTAGCAAAGACGACAACAGTAGAGTCCAGGGTCAGATAGTATTTGCTACCACCATTAGATATGGAGCCCGGCTGAAAAACTATTTGTAGTAGACCTGTGCCTGTATGGATGTAAGAGAGTTGTTGAGTGGAAGAGAGAGGTTGAGGTGGGTTTAGTCTTCTTAAGTTACCTGAAGGCATGCTGAAAGGTGCAAGTCAATATGCAATGGTTGGTTCACACGATGCTCTAGTGTTGCAAGATGGGTACATTATGTGCCACAAGCTTTTTCCCAATATTTCTTGATGCTGGCTGGATTGCCTTTGCTGCTGCTTTTTATCATTTGGCTTGCCTGTAGAGTTTGAAAAGGAAACCAAAAATGAGACATAAGACCTTGTGCTTGAGTTTTATTTTATTTTTGTGCAATTTAGGCATTGAACTCTTAGAATGAAAACATGCTTTAATGAGAAAACGAAAGTGGGGAGAGAGAAAGAAAGGATTGCTTTAGAATGTATTAAAGGTTTTCCCTTCTGCCTACATAAGGAATTGGAATTATAATGAAACATGCCGAGACACTCTTTAAGTATCCTTGTATCTATGACACATTTAAATATAAGCTCAGATATATATATTTTTGCTACATCTTTTCCCCCTTGCATTTCACATCTCCCACCCCAGCCCAACATAGACTTTTCCCCCTGCTCGTTTGACCTGCTGCTTCTGAGGATTTCCTTTCAGTACAGAGGAGAGCATCTCCTTTTGACAGACAGTGCAAATTAAGAGAGATGGGTAAGGCTCAGGAAGCTGCCTGCCTGAATATGTCCCTTGGGTTTTCATTTACAACTAGGGGCTGCTATAGACACAATTACCACTGACAGAAACTCAGAGGTTAGTGGAAGGAGCACGTGGCTGCCTTGGCTGGTGTTGAGCTGTAATTGCAAAGATTATTTTTAATCAGGAGTTATTCTATAGCCCAAACATTAGAAATCTCTTGTAGGGGCTGACAGGAAATTAAACCAGGACCAAACAACCACAGAAACAACAACAACAACAACAACAACAAAGCAAGCCTCAAAATAGAGGTGATATTCCAAGTTGTCTAATCATTTTGTTGTTTTGCTTTCCTATGTAAGGAGACAATAATCTGGCATTCAGCTGCTGATAATATTGTCTAATTTTGCTTGGGGACTGGAATTTTAAAGGACCGGCCATACTCTGAGTCTATTTATAAATGGACTACTTTTGAAAACAGGCAGATTAAATGTGTGTGAAAGGCAGAGCTCATTTTGCATCTTATTTTTGACATATACAGATTTTTTTGTGGGTTTTCTTTTTTTGACATAAAATTAGTATTAGTCTTTCATGTATACAATCATAAATTGGTTGCTACCATGACTCTCCCCCACCCTGTTTTTCAAGCTTCACGCACAACGAAGGGGTAAGATGTATTCCACTGCCCCAAGTTAGAGACCAAAGTAGAAGGAAACCACAGTAAATCTAGGGGTTTAATCTGTACTACGGTAACTGGTAAAAAATGGTACTCTTGCATTATAAATAAATACAATAAATAAAAATAAATAAATAGTTAACATTGGTTAAGAATTGGTTAAGAATTCTTAACCAATTGGTTAGCATTGGTTGAGAAATAAAGAGAAGAAAAACACAGACTTTGAAATTATACACCAGCATTTCCTCTATGATGGGTCCAATCCACTGGGAAGTGATTAAGATGGATGCTGTATTATGCTCTCAGGGAAGAGGTGAGGTGCCTCTTTATATGATATATATAAATAGATCATAGAATCATAGAGTTGGAAGAGACCACAAGGGTCATCTAGTTCAACCCCCTGGCATGTAGGAATACTCAATCAAAGCATTCTGGACAGGTGGCCATCCAGCCTCTGTTTAAAAACCTACAAAGAAGGAGACTCCACCACAATCCCAGGCAGCAGCACATTTCCACAGCCAAACAGCTCTTACTGTCAGGATGTTCCTCCTAATGTTAAGGTGGAATCTCTTTTCCTGTCTATATGTATGTGTTTATAGACACTAGATGTGTGTGTATGTGTATAAAGACACTTGCATTTAGATACTTCTTTAAATATGCATTTTGTACATGTTAATCCTAAAATGCAGTTTTTTGTACAGTTTTGAGCCATGATCTATTTATTCTTTAATAGCAGAATTTAGAGACATGTGTATTACAATATTTCAATTCTTGTATTACATCAGGAAGTATAAAACCAAGTTGCTTCGCTTAACAAATTCCAAAGGTGCAACTATATTCAACATGAAGATACTGTCATATACAGTTGGCCAGCCGTGCACAGATTGGTGTGTCTGCAGATCGCCATGCCCCATCTTGTTCAATTGTAGTGCATGGACACAAGCACATCTGTGCACGGCTGCCTTCATGTGTCATCATTGATTAATGTGGGGCTTCAGTGTCTACATTTTTCTCATCCATGGGGGGGGGGCGAACCAAACCCCCATGGATGGGAAGGGCCCACTGTATTGGTTAAAGGTGAAGACCCGCTTAGGAAAAAAAAAATATGGCAACTTCAATGCAGCATTTGTGTCACTGAAGATACAGTAGACCCCCTGAACCCGTGGGCTCTGGATCAGCAGATTTGATTGACTGTGGATCATCATGCCCCATACCTACAATGGTGGTGATGTGCATGCAGATACACTGTAGGGTCCATGTGCATGTCACTGCCATTTAATATGGGTGGTGACCAGCCATGGTTTTTGATATCCATGAGGGGTTCTGGAACCAAAGTCCTGTGGATCTGGAGGGCTCAATGTCCAGTGACTGAAACTGAGACTTTTATCAGTTAAGAACACAACGCTCCTGGCTTGGATGGACAATTCTGGGAGTTTCCATATATGCACATTTTTAATATAATTTCAAATTCTTTCCAAATTGTGTAAATGTTAGTAAACTCTTATAAAAATAATAACATAATGTATTTTCTCTCTCTTTTTATCTTAAGGAAACTACACAGAAGCTCCATGTAAGTGGAACCTACAGTTTTCTGGAAAGGAGCATTAATTGTGTAAGTTCCTATTTTGGTTGTCTTCTCCACTACTCCACTTTTCTCCTTTCTGTCTTGGTACATGTCATTCTCAAGACCTCTTCTACCTAGATTTGTATCTTTAGCTCCATGAAATGAATGGATTATAATGAAACATGAGTTGTGATGAAGAAAATTCTGTGTTATTTAATGGCTTGATTGTACATTTCTCAGTGGTTGTACTTATGTCTGCTTGTCTGTTGAATACAGGGGAAAGCGTTCCCTCCCTACCCCTACAAAAAGCCAATCTCCACAGTAGACCAAATCTTTTAGACTGATATAATGAGATACTGTACTGGCATTCTGGGCTGTCATTGAGTACTCCTTAAGTATTATGTGGTGTTTTTAGATGTATCATGATCCTTTTTGGATTAAGCTGGCTATTACCCTTACTTTGCCATAAATTGCATCATTTCACTGGTAAAACTGCAAGTTGATGATGAACAGTATAGCAGATGTTTACTCCCCCCGCTCCGATTCAGCAGAATGGATTATTATTGCGAAAGTTTGACTATGAATAGTTTCCATCCATGAACAATTTTCTAAAAACACAGTTGTACTTATGTTTTGTTGTTGGGTCATAACTCCTTCAGTTATGAATATGACATACCTGTACTTTGGTGTGTTCTGTGAAGCACTTATTGTGTTAGATATGGATGGATCACAACTCATAGAAGGAACATAGCATGGTAGAAGAGGTCATACTTTATATTCTAAAGGTCCTGTGCTCAGTGCTTAGGACCTACATAGATGGCTAATGAAACTCATCTGTAAAACACTGGACATACTTTGCTGGTAAATGTAAATAATGTGAGGTAGATGGAACAATGGTAGGCTTTGGTAGATGATGGCTTCCAGTGATCTTAGATCCAAAATGACACAAGCAGACACAAGCTCATGAAATGATCAGAGCATGGTGTATTTTTCTGCATTTTGGTTGGCCTATAAAAATATAAGCACTCTTTGTAGATTTTGTTGTATTTTGCTGCATGTCCAACATGGCTATTGCTGAATATGTTTTCTGAGCAGAGTAGCAGTATCCATTTCTCCATTGGCTGGTAGCAGACATTGTAGCCTGTGTTTCACTCCATCCCATCAGTTCCATTGATCTTCAGGACTGATTTGTAGTGTGGCCATGAAGGCCTGCAATGAATGGAAAAGGAAAATTTGGTTATGCACATAACCGGTAGTTTTTTGTAGCCAAGATTGAGTTAGTGGCTCCTGTTAAGTTTGAAGATGAACATATTCATGTATAGTAGGGCTGTGCAACCTATGGCCCTAAGGCCCATGTCTAATTTCATATAAAGGATCATTTCAAAACCTTCATTGCATTCTAGTCATTACTGTTTTGCCTCTTTCAATTGATGGGAGAACCCTGACAATATCACTATTTATTGTTCCACTGCTGCCCCTGGTGCAATAGGTCCCTTCACTTCAGTTCTGGGATGACCAGAGTTGTTGCTCTCAAGCCTAGTGGGAAGAGATGGGAAAGGAAGGGATTGTTAGAAATAAGGGAGAATCAGAAAGTAAAAGAAAAGAGTGGTTTCAGCTCAGCATGGCTTTTACCCAGTGCTGGTTTTGATCCACTCACGACTAGCATGGAGACCCTGACAATTTATCCCTGGAGCACTTCTATTCTGAACAGGAAAAATGCTCTCCATCCTTGACTTAGAGGAAACATTATTATTAGTATAAGTTTTTAAAAGCCCTCGGCTTATCAAAAATAGTAATTTTTTTTTTTACTTATTTAAAAGTGGCTTCTAAAAAATGCAATCCTAAAATTTTATAGCTGTGGTGGGGTTTTATTAGCATAAAAAGGCAGACAGGTAGCACCTTTGAGACTAAGGAGATTATCAGATGTTTTTGTATTTATTTTTATTTTTGAATTTTCTGCACTTGTGTCTTCTCACGAGAATAGGCAGGATTTCAATCCAGAAAGTGAACGGAGCTCCATCAGAGCTCCGTTCATTCCTGGACTGCCTTTGGATGGAAGATAAGGTAAGTTTGATGGGTATGGTTATTGTGCGGGGAGAGGGACGGGATTGGAGATTATGGGACAGGAACATTTTTTGCATTCCTGTCTGATAATCTCCTAACTGGTTCATTCTGTCATAAGCTTCCATGGGCTCCAGTCCACATACACTTATGCTAGACTATGCTAGACTAAAGCAAGTGCTACTGGATTCCTTAATGCTTTTTAATGCAAGGCTAAAATCATGAAATACAATAACACATCCATCCATAGAAATGAGAGGTATAGTACACTGACTTACCAACTTATCAGCCACCTTCAGCAGTACAAAGATGTTGTCTCAGCCCAGAAGAAGAACAATCATATTCCTGATTTGCAAACACTGTCAGAGAGGCATTTCTACATCCTTTCTCTTTTTAGGAAGAACTCAAGTGCATTTCCACACACAGAATGTCTAGAAAGGGCAGAGCATTTTAGGGAATAGCTTGTAATGCACAGAGTTTTCATGATAGGCTGCTTGGTCTCTGAGTATAGGTTTAAAATGTCCTTCCAAATGCTTCTATTGCTTCCCTGTGGCTGCACATTGAAGGGGAAGGTTTCTCATGAAGAACAATTATCTCTTATCACCACTGCTTGGAAAGTCACTTTTAAGAAATAATGTATTATGCAGTTCATTGCAAAGGACACTTTCCACAAAGTGACTTTTAATGTTTCCACTGAGATTTTTTAAAAAGTAAATAAAACAAGGCACAGCTCATAACTTTTTGTTTCTTCCTATTCCCCCCTTTTTTGCAGGGGCGAGGACTAAAAAAGGAAAGAACATGGCCTAAACTGGAAAAGAAACTCCTTGAAATGACACTCCCCAGTCATTTTAGTGCCTTCCATCTATAAAGCTTAAAAAAATAAACTTTGCTTGTTGCATGGAAAAGAAGCAAGTCACAAGGGGTTGCCTTTTTTGGGAGGGGGGGCATGACTACACCTTTGTTGCCCTGAAAAGCAATGTGCAACAGGTAATGTTGTTGCATGCTATAGTTTCCTTCTCAGCTCTAGTGGTGACCAAGTTTGCTGAGGCCTGGGGCCCACTCAAACTGAACAATTATGACACTGTTATTCCATTTTAACTGTCTTAGCTGCATCCGGTGGAATCCTGGTGTCTGCAGTTTGGTGAGGTACTAGAGCTCCCTAGCTGCAGATTCATAGTTCCCTTTCCTAAATGGTCTTTCCCAGGATTCCATAAGATGGAGTAATGACAGTTAAAAGACTTTATCATACAAGGCTGCTAAAGAGGCAATCCAGTAATGAATGTGGCCAGTACTTATCAGACAACATCATGCCTATCCTGTTGGTGCTTTGCATTCTAGTTGGTACTGTTTTGCCCCTTTCAATTGATGCAAAAACCCTACCAATATCACTATTTATTGTTCTGCTGCTGCCTCTTGTGTGATAGGTCTGCTTCAGTCCCGGGATGCCTGCAGTCACATAGCATGAGGGGTCCTGATCCTCCTCCTCTCCCCCTCTCCCCCCTTCCTCTTGCTATTCCAAAGCAGGCTGACCCTGTACTTCTTAGGAAGGAGAGATGGGGAGAGGAGGAAAATCAAGTCCCCTCATGCCGCATGACTCTAGTCATCCCAGAACTGAAGCGAAGGGAGCTATTGCACCAGATGGTTGCCAAAGGGCCATAATCATGTGAATGAAGAGAGGTGTGATAGTAAATGTTCTGTATGCATGTTCCTGTTTCCTTTAATAACGTGATTGCCATGCAACACAAGACTCTTGTGATAATGTCCAAAGTGGAATCTCTGGCTTTTCTTTGCAAACGAAGATTCAGGAAGGACTCATCCTGCGCTTTCTGCAAGCACGCTGATGACTAAAGAGGCCAATCCGAGATAAACAAGTCCGGTTGCAGAAAGCACAGCAGAAGGTCTCCTTGGGTGATGTTTCCGGGTTGTGATTCTTTCTGCGTTGTCATTTCTCTTCAAGACTTGTTCGGCGTGAGTTCTCAAATAAGGCTGCAACATTGTGGATAGTGCGTCTCCATCCCTCCCAATGTGAGGCCAGGGCAGACCATTGTTGGTGATCGATTTGGCCAAGCCTGAGATGTTGTTTCAGGGAATCCTTGTATCACTTTTTTGGAGTGCCCCTCTTAAGCTGACCCGTGGCGTGCTTTAAATCTGTATTGTGAATATGCCCTGGGTAAGTTTCTCAGAAAACTCCAGGATTCAATGGAAAACATTCTGAAAAACTGTTGAGGCACAAAAATCTCATTTATTAGAAGAGGTGTGCTCTGTTAAACTCTCTTCTGTGCTGCATGAAAAATGCATGTTGCGTTTCGGGGGAAGGGGGAAGTTGTTTTGGGTATGCTACGGAGTAATGGTTATTTGTCTTGAGAACACCTTACATTTTTTCCCCTTTTCCTTGCCAAACATGGCTGTTACTTTTTAGTCTTTGCTCTCTGCCACAGGCAGTCCCATCTGTCATAGAGCAGCCTTGTGGCAGTTAGCAGTATTTGACACAGTTGACAGAAAGAAGGAAAAATGGCAAGAGAGGAATTCTGCCATCAAGCAAGGCGAAGGTGGTAGAGAGGTTTCCAACTTAGGGGACAGAACGGTCCCTGAGCTCATTAGTCAGCCATTGTGAGGAAGCCAACAGTTTATCTATGATTAATATATTTCAATAATTTCACATGCAACCAAGGGTGAGGGAGGGATAATCAGGCATCTTTAAATGAACTTATATATTTGGATTATGCAAAAGAAAGAAGGAACACCAATGTTGGTCTCAGATGTCTGAGGGAATTTGAATGATTGTGTGGGTGGCACACCCCAGAACTCACCTCAAGGCACTGACTATCAAAAACAACCAAACTAGGGCTAATATGTTATCAGCCACCAGATAACGTAACAGTTGAGTATAGGAAGTATATACTGGAATTATAATAATTGCTATACAGTTGGACCTCCATATCTGCAGTTTCATTTGTCCACAGGACACAAAAAGAGGAATGCATACCGTAGAGATCTCCTAGAAAATGCCTAGAGAGGCATCCTCTATAGACATTTTCTAGGTCATCCAAGGCAACTCTATGATATTTTAAACCAGAAGCCGCATTATTTTCAATGGTTTTTGTTGTTATCCATGGTTTCTGGTATCCATGGTAAGTCTGGGAACTGAATCCGTGAGGATATGGGAGTTGGATTGTACTGCCATGTAAATCATATACAGGTCTTGTCTGTACGATCAAAATACTACAAGCAAGATGTGAAACATCGGTGATCAGTCAAAATGGCCATGCACACAAATGCATGTCATTCAGAAAGGGGTCAGCAAAATCCACCAGAAAGTCCGTGTGCAGGGCTTCGTACGGATTTTCCAAAAAGCTCTGTACAACTTCCAAATGTGTGATTGTCTGAACACTCATGTTCGCACAGATAGGACCAAGCAGTGCAATCTGATTTGCTGGATGAGGATGGAGGGCAGAGCTAGCAAAGAGGGAAAGTTTCTGTGGTTGCCATGTTGGATTTTCTGCTAAGCAAGGGTCCAGTAAGTTGATCAAGTGGTGATCCTATACTCTTTTTTCTTTCCTTTCTTGTAAATACAAAGTGTCGCTTGTGCACACCCTGGGAATTTTTTTTTAAATTGGCAGTGGCAGATTTAAAATCTGTAAATCACTTGTGGCTACCATCTGGCTACGGGGTCATCTGGAGTTTAGGGGGGCTATTTTGACCATGTAGACAGGTTGCATCATTGTGAATGCCCACCTTTCCGAATGTTTTCATTTCCTCCCCTTGTATAGACAAGGCCACAGTCAAAGATAAATCCAAATGCAAACAGTCTCAAATGAATCTCCAAATTAAAGATCCTTCCTGTGTTATAAATTTATGCAAAATGTATATGGATTAGAACTTGTTATTGAAATTCCTTATATCAGACCAGTATGTTTACATCGAAGGAGTTTGAATGATGCCAGATCTCTCTGTGCCTCGTTGGTGCCCAAATTTCCTCTTGTGATGGTAACTTGGAGAGCATGGTGATTATCAATATTTTTTGGTCAGGGCTCAGGGGCCCTTAATATTAACTGAGCTGAGATTGAAGTCCAGCATATTGCTTGGTAACAGGGCATGGAGATGAACTGACTCCTAGTCCCCCAAATAGCTGGGCATTTTGTCCTATTCACCTTGTGTCATGACTTACACATGTAAGACATTACAGATTTATAGGATGTTTTGTCATAATTTTCTACTTAAAACTATTTTTTTCCAAAGAGTTTTGGGCAGGCAGTCTATCGAGGATACAGATAAAATGCTGCTTCCTTGGGTCAAATTTGAGAGTTCAATAATTTAAAAGAGTTGGTGTTTTAGAAATGTATGCACTCAAGTTAACTTTGTAACCAAAGTGGTACTCTTCTATAGTTAGAAGTTGAGAAAAGTGTCTGCAAATACATCCCAAAGTTGTCAAGCCTAACTCAAAGGTTATGAAATTGGGGTTGCATGTGTGGAATAAGGAATAAACATGAGCTGTGTCTTCCTGAGAATAACCCCCCTGTTTTTTAAAAAATTTGGAGTCCTGTCTCAGCTTACTTGACAATAAGTCTCATCGTGTGTGGTGATATAGGATGAAACATGTATATGATAATGCTGCAAATCTGTTTTCTTAAATAGGTGGAAAAGCCTATATGTTTGAATTAAGGGGTTAAGAGTTCCTTGTATAAATTAGTAACAAGAACAATTCTACTTGCAGAGTTGAACTTCTACTTTATTTCAAGAAGTGTCTATATTTGCTGAAGTGTACCAAACTTCAAGGAGAAGTACAGTTGTCCCTTCATATTCACGGATTTGGCATTCACGGATTTAAGTATTCACAGCTTGAAAATATTATTTAAAAAATAATAATCCAAAAAGCAAACCTTGATTTTGCCATCTTATATAGGGAACACCGTTTTGCTATCCCATTGCATATAATGGGACTTGAGTATTCACGGATTTGGGTATTCACGGGGGGTCCTGGAACCAAACCCCAGCGAATATGAAGGGACAACTGTATATTTCATACAAAGAGGCTAGGTTAGGCTGAGAGGTATGAGATTGGGCCCGAGTCATCCATTGCAATAAACAGTTTGAAACCAGAGCCCCCTTCTGCTGGAGTCAACTGCTCTATCCACTGCATCACACTAGATTTCATATCTCTTGACCTTCCCAAGGGTGGCGGCTCCCCTAGAAAAGCCAAGCAGTGCTGATATTATACATGAGATGCCTTAAAATCCAGCAACCATACATTTCTCCTTTGCCAGTTGTCTGAGCTTAGAGACATCAATCAACTCCCTCCTCCCTCTCCTGGTGGCAAACATTCTTTTACATCCTCCATTTATTTGTTTTTTTGATGGTTCAAAGGTATTTCCCCCCAATGCACCCTAACCCTTACCTCTTTCAATGGGATCGCTGTGCTCTCTTTTACTGCTGCCTAATGCCCTAATAAAGAAGATGTCCGTGGCCATGACCTACCTGAATCATTACGCGCTAATCATATCAAGCAATTGCAAGCAGATTGATTAAATGCCACTGATCTCCCTTGAGGACAGACAAGACCACAGTCCTCAGCTTGCCACCCCTTAACAGATGGCACACAAATGTCTTTTTGCAGCACACTCAAGGAGCAGGTGGCCAGGGGCCATTAGGGGAAGGCTATTTCTGAGACCAGCCGACTAGAGCTCAACCCAGCTGAGGACCTGCTCTGTGTGTGTGTGTGTGTGTGTGTATTTTTAACCTTTGGATGCATCCCCTTTAAAAATAAATAAATAAGTAAGTCTGAACACTAGAATAAAAGGGCCCATTCCTTTCTTCCCCGCGCAACCTATCTGCCTGCTGCGTTCCCCTTCCTTAACTTTCCTGGTTAAAAGATGTTCCTCTGCTTCACCCAGATCTCAGAGGATCAAAGCTTTCCTGCACACATCAGAAGAACAGGAAGAAGCCAGTCTGGTGGAAATATTTGATTTTCACTGCATCGCAAGGGTCACCTCACATGGCTAAATGACCTGGTGGAAAATGAAATGAAATAAAATGTTGTGTGTGTGACAGAGAGTGAGTGAGAGAAAGTTGGCTTTGTGCTGTTAAGAAAAAAGGATGGCTTTGACATTCTTCTCAAATCATGCTCTGATCAGGAACAAATGGCTTGGAGCTATCGATTTCCAATCCTTATGGTCTACCTAATTCTGCAGAACCGGTTTCCCCTACAAGAGATTAAATATATTTTGCTCTCTGTTTTATGGGTCAGACTACGGGGAGATGTGGGAGAGCAGGGTGCAGGTCAACACATATATAATCTTGTTCTTTCCCCTCCTTATATCCCGATGGGAAAGTTCCATCTAGTGACCTTACTTCCCCCCCTTTTATGCTTTCTAGTTTCTTGGAAGCATGAATCTGAGAAGGGAAAGGATTTCTTTTTGCCCCAATCTCTGGTTTGTTTTTATGAAACATCTCTCCCTTAACAGCCTTGCCTTCTGTAATACCAAAGGTGCTTGAAAATAATGAAATCAATTCCACAGGTGAGGAAGGTTGTAATAAGTTGCTATGTAAGTTTTTTCCTGTATTTAATTATTGCATGTATGAAATGGCTGTTGGCTTCTGGGAATTTCTGCTAAGAGTCCTATGGGTGAAACACGCAAGCTAGCAAAATAGGAGAGGGCTAAGGCATTCTTGCATAGATTCATGAGGGGAGAAAACAGAAGACTCTCTGTGGAACTGTGTTAAGTTTCATGAGGTAAGAAGTGTGGGAGCAGGAAAACAAAGAGGTTGTCTAAATGGTGAAAATAACCCTCATGGAATTTGTGGGGAATATCTCTCTGGCTTTTCTTCACAAACGAAGATTCAGGAAGGACTCGTTCTGCGCTTTCTGCAAGCGTGCTGATGACTAAAAAGGCCAATCTGAGATAAACAAGTCTGGTTGCAGAAAGCACAGCAGAAGGTCTCCTTGGGTGATGTTCCCGGGTTGTGATTCTTTCTGCGTTGTCGTTTCTCTTCAAGACTTGTTCGACATGATTTCTCAAATAAGGCTGCAGCATTGTGGATAGTGTGTCTCCATGCCTCCCGATGTGAGGCCAGGGCGGACCATTGTTGGTGATCCATTTGGCCGAGCCTGAGATGTTGTTTCAGGGAGTCCTTGTATCGCTTTTTTGGAGCGCCCCTCTTACGCTGACCCATGGCGAGTTCACCGAATACAACCTGTCTAAATGGGATCCCACATCAATCCACAGTATTCTGAAGTAGGGGGCCCCAAAATGTCAAAAACCACAGCAGAAAAAGCCTTTGTGGCTTTTTCTGTAGTTTAAAAAAAAAAACAGATAGGGGAATGTGCATTTCTGCTCAATCAATTTGATATGAATCACTTTCGCACAGGAGAGGAAGCACAAAGCTGATTGGGTGGGCAAGCCTGGGGGCAGGGCTTGCTAAGAAGGTAAATGCTATCTACCACCATCTTGGATTTTCACCTCAGTGAGCAATCGCTAAGGTGAGAAAACAGGGTGTTGTTTTTCTTTGCTTCCCTGTTAAATAAAAAAAATCACTCTAGTGCACCTTAGACATTAAAAAAAGTTCAACAGTGACAAATTGAGGTAAATACAAATGCGAATAAATCATCTGCGGCTGCCATCTCACATGCAAAGCTTATGGGGGCTTATGGGGGCAAAAAGACTGTTAAGACAATTCGCTGCTGCAAAATGCCATTACTGCAAGGCAGTCTGGGTTTTTTTTGCTTGTATAGATGGGCTCATAGAGTCCTGGAGATTATTCCTTTCAGCAACACATAATATGCCTCAGGTAATTTCTTTATAAACAGGACCGAAAGAACGTGAGCTTGAAAATAAAATGAATGTGTGGAAAGTTGGAAGGGGGGAGAGATGGATTAATTCACACTGTTTCGATATCTACTGTGCACAGGTAAAGCATGGAAAATGTCCCTCCGAAACATAAATTCAGTAGGCAAATAAAGAGCTAGAATGGAATGTGTAACCAGTATTGTTTCTTCCATGGAGAAGAAAATCACCTTTTTTTAAAAAAAGGGGTTTTTTTTGCTTCTTTACATCAGGCGTGGTAAAATTATTTGGTAGACTTTCAATAAGCTTGAGAAGGTATTCTTGGGCTTGAGGAAGGGACTGTTTGAAAACTAGGTTTTCTGTTTAGCAGATTTCTCTGTCTGAAGTTTGCTACATATCCTTAGATTCTTCTTTATAAACTCATTGCTTTTTAAAAGCTTCTGTGGTAGAAATATAGTTTATAAAATATAGATAAGTATAAAACTGGGAAAACTAGTTATGCAATTTGATGCCATTAATATTCATTGGCTTGCTAATTTCTCTTTTGATATTATAAACTTAAATGAACAATTTCAAACTTTAAAAAAGAAAATGCATGGTGTTTGTTGAGGCACTCCAACATATACAGTATTGATACACTGCAAAGTTCATCCAGCTTTGTGCCTTTGTGCATTTTTAAAATGCAGATGGTGCAGGTGTGTGTTTTAATATAAATGTACTGAACTGCAAAATTCTGGCTAGACGTCATTTAAAATGCCATTGAAAGCACCTTCTTTGTTACTTGTATTTGTTGACAAGGAGGGTAAAAATATAGATGTTGCATGAGAATAAACTGCAGCAAACTTTCATAATTCAGTATTAACTGTTAAAGTAAAAAAAAAGGTTCACTTTTTTTTTTTTAAGAAGATGCTTGAAACCAAACCAGTTAGAAGGAAGGAAACTGAAATGAACTGTTTAGGTAGTTGAGAAGTTGGCAAATCATAGTTCTCAGACTCCAATAGCATGACTTGAACTGACATCTGACAATTGGCAGTGCAACACCATGGTCTGAAAATACTGCCTGAAGCTGGCTTGCAAACCACAGTTTGAATAAATAGCAGGACCCTATTGAGGTGTCCATAAGTGCATTCATTCAATGTGCAAGATGATTAGAGTCATAGAGTTGGAAGAGACCTCAAGGGCCATCCAGTCCAACCCCCTGCCATGTAGGAATACACAATCAAGTTGTACTAGCCTTGCTACCTCCTTTGTAACAGTCTTCATATTTAAGCATCCTTGAATGGTAATGGATGGGGAAAGGAATTTGCCCTCCAATGCAAATACCTCCAGGGAGGGAAAATTAATAACAAACTCTCCATTAGTGTTGAGCCCCCATGCATTAAAAACAGTTCTGGGATCCTGAGCCAGAAGTCTTATAATAAATAAATGCCATAGATTGCTTGTATGCCTGGAACACAAGTCATGGTTTGGAGTCTAAACAATAGATAACACAACACACTGTGTGCTCTGGAGTTGATGAAAAATGTATTCATTTTATTTATTTATATCCAACCTTCCTCCAATATAGGGACTCAAGGTAGCTAACAATGAATTTAAAACAATACAAATGGAAAGCAATACAAAAGATTCCTAAGATATTCTTTATCTGAATTCTTAGGATCTTGGGTGGCTAGACCCATGTTGCTTATGGGCTGGCATTGCCTGCCAACTGTTCTTTGTGCTTCCTGCTCGCTTAATCTATCTATCTGTTAATGAAACATCCCTACTTCAGTGAAACACACAGGGAAATAAATCTCCAGGAGTACTCCCGCTTAAGTAAGCAGATCTGAAACTACCCTAAAACTTGTATCTCTTGGGAGAAGCTGGAGACACAAAGCTCTGCGTAGAAAGGATAACACTTCTGTAGTTATTTGTATACAAACACAATTATACTAAGTCTTGGTTTGCTCAATGCTACATGAGTGTCTACCATAATGAAGGTGCAGGGTAATCAATGCCATATATTGGGTCTTAGACATATGTGGCTGGAAATGTGTAAATCTGTCTACTTTATAGGCATGCAAGTGTTCCATTCTCGCTTCCTTGATCTCAGATATTTACAGAAACCTAATTTTAATTTGCTTGACTTTCAGAGCTGCGGGCATAAATCTCTTGCATATTGAAGTCTAGATGCTGTTCATTTCTTTCAGAGGCATGCAGCGCCTGTGCTTAATGGTTTCTCTGGCCGATGTCCTTTATCTCACCACCCACGTCCCTCTGTCTCAACTAAATGTGCATTTGATAGCAGTGGGGAAGACATTTGTGTTTGGGAATCCTCAACTATTTCATTGCCAGATGTGAGGATGAAAAATTACAGTCGTTTTCTCCCTGTTGCAGGAGAAAACAAGTACTGCTCCACAGTATTCTTCCTGTACTGAATGTACCCAAAATACTTCATAAGGAGGATTTTTTTCCCCTGTGGAGAGAAAATGGATGGGGCTTTTTTGTGTGCACAAAAGTCCTGTTTTCTGCACAGGAAAAAAAAAAAAAGCTGTCCTATGCAGGAAACAATTGATTTTCACACTGACTCTGGAATCAAGAGCTGAGACGTAGGCGATAGGTTTAAACTGGGCCAACCAACATTAAAAGAATCTTTAAAACATAATAAAATAATGTAAACAAAGTTCCATTACAGAAGTCTGAACTGCAACAGCTGAGCA
Source organism: Gambelia wislizenii (assembly GCA_030847615.1). Lineage (NCBI taxonomy): Eukaryota > Metazoa > Chordata > Lepidosauria > Squamata > Crotaphytidae > Gambelia > Gambelia wislizenii. The sequence goes on along the minus strand of JAUMIR010000012.1, from coordinate 27,312,893 downwards.
GTCTTGAAGGTCTCTCATTCATAGGGTTAGCAAGTCAAAGCTGACTTCATGGCACACAACAACTACTACAACAACAACGCTAAGTTCTGCAAGTGCAGCTGTTGCATGTACAGTTGTGCATTCTGAGAGGGTGCATAACGACTAATCAGGCATTCTTTCTGTCTTTATTATTTGTTTATTTATTTATATATTTATACCCCGCTCTTCAGCCACAAGGCTATCAGAGCGGCTTGCAAACTGTTTTAAGCAATAGCAATTTACACATCTACACTGCATTAAGCAGTTTCCAATGTGTGTGTCATTGTCATAATTAATTCAGCAAACAGTTCTTGAAATCTGGCAGCTCTTTTCTGCAAAACATGACTAATGAAGCTTTCTATGAAATGAGCAGGGACATTATTCTCTGGCTATGTCCCCCTTTCAGAAAGAGAGCAAAATATTTATAAAGCCCACATATTACAGGTGTAGCAACTCCCTTCTTTTTCAGTATGCCAAAACAGAAATCTTCCAGAGACAGTTGGGCTGCTTAAGCCAACCAACCATACCTGTAAACTTTTCAGAGAGTGGCATTTATAAGGGATGGCTCTTTCTCAGCAGCTGGAAACTGTCTGTGCATAATAGAGATGCTCATTAGATCTTGTCAGTCATTTCTGCCGGTGGTTAAATGGGAGATGGAAAAAAATTGGAGCTGTCCTGGCAGATTTGCAATCAATGACTATCATGAAAAGTGGCTTAGTAAACTTCCCTAAGCTTCATTTCTTTGTTTGGGATTATATATTAGGGTAATTGACAGCAGTGGGTGACCAGTGTGATCACAGACCAACTTCGATCAAGCACACTTATACTAATCTGTATGGGATCTGAATCAGATGAGATCATGCCAGAGATCAGCTTGAAGCAATGTGGACTGATTTAGTTATTTTTCTAGCACTATAAAACCACTGTTAAAGACAGCCAGGCAGCGAGTCTCTCCAAATCTTTGCAAATTAATAGTAAATATTACATCAGGATGATTCTCAGAAACATACTTCCAATGCTTGGAAGAAGGGTTGGCAAAACGTTTGAATCCATCTGTGTGTAAACACACACACACACACACACACACACACACTTACTTACAATTCAGTATCCATACCTTCCTCAAGTTCTTCTGCAAGAAATGTGGTACTGGTGTTCACACACTTTGTGCTGTTTTCACTTCCAGCACCTGTCTAAAGAACTTCATTAAAGGGATTCTATAGTGTATCGATTCTCAGCTACACAGTATTGCCACAACACTATTCTGAATCTGCTAATTTTGTTGTTGCTATTATAGTGCTCATTTTATCATTGCATTAACCAAAGCAGAACTAAATATACCTTCTAGGTAGTCCCATTTATCACTTCTGCAAGCTTGGAATGTGTGTCTCATACTTCAAAGTTTTCCCCTAGCCTCCAAAATCTTTTCCTATGATTTGCCCATTTATAGCCACTCTCTGTGGACTGCATTATGTGTTTGCCAAGAATACAGAGAGTGCATCACAAGAAACAAAAACTTATAGCAATTCTATCATACAGAAGCCATGTTGAAGCATGCGTTGCTTTGATTTACACTTGTGCTGTGCAATGGTTTCAGACAAACTTAATGCAAATTGGGCCAGTTCAGACCAAATGAGACTGGAAGAGTTGGGGAGAGGTAGTATAAATGGAGAAATCATCAGTTCCATGTGTTCAATCAGTTCCATTCCATCCAATTTCTGTACTTATTTCCAGTGTAAAACTCTCTCACACAAAGAATTCACATGTATAGATTTCCCTACCCATCCCATTTTTTTCAATACAACTTCCAATGAAATGCACATTTTGTGTGTGCCATTTTTGGGCCAAATTTGGAGAAGAGTGCAAAGCAAAGGATAACTGTCGACTGCATATTATTCCAGGGAGTATAAGTCACATCATTTTGCTTAAAAAATACTTACCAAACAAAAATGCTCCATCATCTCTAGGTGGTAGGCAGACTGTCCACTTCCTTCTACCCATCAGTTACTGATTTCCTCTAATAGAGTCTTCTTATAGCCTATAAAATCTTCTCAGTGATTTTGATGGCTGTTAACCTATTGCAAATGACTTTGTTAGTGGCTTACAGTTCTCATTATTACTGATCAATAGGCATACTAAAAATGATTTGAGGCTCTTTGGCCTGCTTGGACTTTGACCGGTAATGCTTTTCTATTTTCCTGTATTAGAGAATTTCATCATGTTTCTCCACTGATATCACCTAACCATAACATTGACGGCAGGTTTTTAATGATTTCTGTAAAAGATTACTCTCCCCACTTTGAAAATGATTCTTTCTCCTGTTCTCTCAATTCACTTTTCTTTGTCTTTGTAATGGTCACATAGGTATTCAAAATATATACACGGCATTCTCATCATGTGCATTAAGGATCTGTATTAATGTGTTGGTTACTTAAACAATAGCCTTTGTAGTCTGTATATTGGACCTTGAAAGACATCACAATATGCAACCTTCTAGCCACAAGCAATCCTAAGACCATTTTTATACATAAACACACACACTGCCGCAGTAATCTCTTGTTCCAGCAGCACTTGAAACAAGGAGGAAATGCTCATTTTATGGTTTGATGTTTACTGCTGCAGTTTGGTTGGCACAGCAGGAGGAATGGGAAGATATAGGAAGATGGTTTTTAGTGCCTGGCAAGTCTCCACCTGTTCCAGATAGCCTATTCCTTTACATGCACTATATAACTTTTTGGAAGGAAAAGTATATGCTTGGATTCTTTTTTAAACTTTATGTGCAGGGCACAGGGTTGCTTTTTATGAAATAGTTCTCCAGGGGTTAGCCTCTGTATCAGCTTTCAGTGAAAGAGCTTAAACTTGAAGAGAGTTTAAGGAGAGAATAGATAAAAATTCCATAATGAGGAGAGAACAGATAAAAATTCCACAGAGTTGATACAGACTAGTTCTTTCTTATCTACCACATATCTACAGAGAGTTTATCCCTCTCAGGAACTGAGGACAAAGGCTTCAAGATCAGGGTAACTCATGGGTCATGTTTTGGTACATGGTGGTGGTGTGTTGGTAACACAGTCCCCCACGTTTCTGGGACAAAACAGTTGGAAGCAGGCTCAGCATTTTGAACCAGGTTTGGAGGGGATAGGACATCAAGGAACTTCAGAGTTAATGCAACTATTTCTAGTATAGGAGCAGGCACTTGACTGGAACTGTGATCCATTCAATTTAATAGATTATTCTTCCTACAAGAAGCTCAGCATGGCATGCATTTTTATTCAGGCTGACCTCTGAAATTTAATTACGGAGCAGCAGTGTGTATGTGTGTGTGAAGTACGAGTGTGTTGACTTTTCTATCTTTTTACTGGTGATTATCGGCAATATACACAGGCAATATACCCTGTCTTGCCCCCATCATAGAGCACTGCATTCCTGAAAATGCAGAGTTTTTTGCCCTGTTCTGCTTCCAGCCAGGCTTCACATACCCTGGGACAAATATAGGGCTAAGATGGGGGAAGACAGGGTAGGGCCTGATAAACTGTTATAATAAAAGACTTGCTTTAATTCATTTCCACTGGGAAGGAATGGATCCGGCCCCGCATGGCTGTAGGAGCCCATCCTGGCAGACCAGCCCATTACTGCAGCTGCCGGTCTCCCTTGCAATCTCGGAAGCAGGACCACAGCATGTGACTAAGGCTGGTCACAGGTCTTGGTTGCATGTTGCAGGCTGGCTTTCTGCCTTCAGAGGGAATGAGGGAGACACCAGCGGTCATGGCTGCAGCAACGGGCTGACATGCCTGTCTGGATTGCCTCCCGTTTCCTTCTGGGGAGCTGCCATATCCTGGATCATGTAGACGAGCCCTCTTTTAGATGTTTTTAAAACAGTTTTTAACCATGTTTTACATTCATACTGTGATTTAATTCTTAACATTTGTAAATGAATATTCTACCACAGTGGCTCTTAACCTTTCCTTTTCCAGGGACCCCCTTTAAATATCTTTTTTTGCCATGGACCCCCAAGACTTACCTCAAGATATAAACCCTAGTAATAATAATAATAATACCTGATGATGATGATGTTGGTACAATTACACCATCCATAAAACCTTCCCTCAGAGGCAGTGGAGGGGGAGGGAAGACTTTACTCCTGCTTCTTTCTTCAAGTTTGTGGTTGGAGAAGATTTCATAGAATCATAGAGTTGGAAGTGACCACAAGGGCCATTCAGTCCAACCCCATTCTGCCATGCAGGAATACACAATCAAGTCATTCCCAACAGATGGCCATCCAGCCTCTCTTTAAAAACCTCCAAAGAAGGAGACTCCACCACACTCTGAGGCATATAACTGCAATGTGCAGGCCAAGCCAACCAGCCTTTGCCTTGGCTCCTATCACATGGATTGGGCAAGCCTTCGCGGACCCTCTGTGAGGACATTGCAGCCCCCTTGGGGTCCACAGACCATAGGTTAAGAACCACTGATCTAGCTTGTGCTTCTAAAAATTATTGTAAGCTACCTTAAATCCCACCTCAGGAGAAAGGTGGGATGTGAACTCCATCATGAATGAATGAATGAATGAATATGTGGGTTGACCACACATTATCCTTGAAACAAATACCAGGGTTTGTTTAGAGCACCTCAGGCTATCTTAAGCCAAACACCCACCCACCCAACCAGACACTGTGGGTTGCCTTTTTCTGGAGTGTGAGTGTGAGTGTGTGTGTGTGGGGACTCTCAACCTTAAGAAACTTTGGAAGTCTGAACTTTCCACTCCCTTACCATGGGAGGAATGCAATAAGGAAATGACTGAGAGGGAATGAGAAGCAGAATGGTAGTAATGATTGAAATAGCACATCCCTTTTCTTCTACATGAGCAAGTATAATTACATATTCCTACCATGTGCAAATGCAGTCACACCATTAATTTATCCGCTTTTCATCCTTGAAAAGTAAGGTGTTTTCAAACACCTGTCTAAACTCTGACAAGGCCATGTGAAACAAATGTCTCTTCTCTGTACTGTATTTGATGCAATTTTCAATCTTGCAGAGAGTTTAATTTCTGAAGGAAATAAAGCATCTTCAAACTGTCTGTAAAAATAATAATGAGAGGGAGGGGATTTGTTCCAGTAGACTGTAGCTTCCAAGCATTTATTGGTGGAGGAAACCAATTACTTTGCAGAATTTGTACCTTCTTGCTCCTGGTCTATGTGATTTCAGTGATAGGTTTGTAACACACCTTCTGTGTTTAAACATCAAGCATGCATGGATTATGTACCGTTGATGCTACTTGTTTATTATTTTCCCCACATGAGAGTTGAACTAGAGGCTTATTTTATACCAGACTCTCAAAAGTTTATTATAAATCTACTCCTAGTGGCTATCTTTAATGAACGTCTACAGGTTCTTCTAACAAATTGGTGGACAGGGTATTAACAGGGCTTTATTTTGTGCGTTGTGGAGAACAGCAGAGGGCAAATCTGTTAGTTTCAATTTCTTCCAAAGTTAAACTTTTTAACACTTCAAAATTCTTTCAGCCCGCAATAGGAAATCAGCAAATGTTAGTAAGAAGAAATAACATTCTAATCCATTTTCACTGTCTGAATTTGATAAGTTATTCCCAGCATGGAAAGAACTACATTGTACCTTTGTGATTCTCAGAAAGTGGTAGCAATTATAATTTAGTGTTTCATGCGAATACAAGCAATTCCAAAGCAGAATTTCAAGAGTTAAACATGCAAACACTTGGGCCTGGGTAAGGATGTACCATTTCTGGTTTCTCCCATTTTTTTTAAAAAATCTCATTTTTACCCATATTAACTATGAAGAACTTTATTATTTTTTTAATGCAACACAAATAAAAAGAAAATTATCACCCTATCAAGTGGAGATGCCTATTTAGGGTTGTAACCCTGAAGGAGTTTATGCTCACTCAGTGAAAGACATCATGAAAGGAAACAATTTCACTACATAGAATTACAGAATAATTGAATTTTGAGAGTTAGATGATACCACAAGAGCCATCCAGTCCAACCCCCCACCATGCAGGGGTACACAGCTAAAGTGGCCCTGAAAGATGCCTATCCAACCTCTCTTTAAGGACATGCAAAGATGGAGAGTCCTGCACCACCCTCCAAAGTAGTCTTTTCTACTCTTTGACAGTTCTTATAGTAAAGAAGTTCTTCCTAATATTTAAAAGATGGCATCTTTTTTCCTTGTAATTTGACTCCCTTGGTTCGTACTAGACCAAAATGGATAGATGTTATCATTGTTGCTCCTCTGTGGCCCCTGGCAGCCCCGGCATGTCCTCACAGGATTACATGGAAAGACATTTGTTGAGTTTCACCTTTGAAAACCTGTTGCAAGAAAATATGCACCTCACCTCAGGCATTCACACAATTGTGAAGCCCGCAAGGTATTTCCAAGAAATAAAGTGCAAGGGAATCAATGCACCTATTTTAAAATGTGAATGGATAAACTTCACACACTTGGAGAGAGAGCACAACCATGCTTTAGTCGAGGAGGAAAGACCGCCTGTATTAGGTAAACTGTGCAAATAATTTAACACATTAGGAAAATGTGTAGGAAATGATTGCGAAATTCATTACACGAAGAAAACACCATGGCTTTCAACCCGACACAAAACAAGGATGAGGTGTAAATACAGGTGAGATTCAGAGAAACTCTGTGAGATCTAAACTGAGAAATTTTCATCTCCCTGCTAAACAGTAATGAAAACAGCCAAATCTCTAGGTTGGAAAACAGCCAATACCCACACTGATATAATCTCAGCAGGAGTCATTCACTTCAAACCCGTGTAATTATTTTATGATGTTTTACACTGCTAAGTATGAAAAGTTTGAAAACACAACTCAGAGTTAGCCAAGGTGTCCTACAGGAGTTACTATTTCAACTTTTCATTTCGAAAGTCTTAGCTCAGCTGAATAAATCCGAAAGGACAAATACAACAGATCTGGAGACAATAATGAACTTCAAGGAACAGGAAAGTAGATCAGGATTTAAGAAAAATGACCTTATTTTCCAGGACAAATGTTTTATATAGAGTGTGTGTGGTAGTGAGGGAGTCCTTCCAAGGACATATGTAAGTTCTAGAATCATGTTTATAGTTATTTATCAGTTGGAAAATCTTGCTATCAGTTTGAGTGCCACAAATGGCTTCATACTATCACTGAGATTCTTTATTGCCCAGTGTAGCAAAAGATTTCTATAGGTGAAACTGCCCTATGGCTCCACTATGGCTTGCTAGGGTTCCCTCTCCCCGTGACTCTTGGTTTTAGCATAATAGCAAATGACTGGAACAGTCATTCCATGGATGGTGGAGAACGCTGAGGAAGGGGGAATCAGAGAAGTGTCTGGTTATTTCCTATAACCAGCTGCTGAGCATAAAATCATAGGGTTAGCAGAGACCACAAGGGCCATGTAGGAATACGCCCCCATCAAAGAACCCCCAACAGATGACCATCCAGCCTCTGTTTAAAAATCTCCAAAGAAGGAGACTCCACCACACTCCCAGGCAATGTATTCCACTACCGAACAGCTCTTACTGTCAAGAAGTTCTTCCTAATGTTTAGGTGGAATCTCTTTTCCTGGAGTTTGAGTCCATTCCTTTGTGTCCTAGTCTCTGGATTCACAGAAAACAAGCTTGCTCCATCCTCAGTATGACATCACTTCAAATATTTCAACATGGCTATCAGGTCACCTTTTAACCTTCTCTTCTCCAGGATAAACATACTCAACTCCCTAAGCTGCTCCTTATAGAGCATGGCTTTCAGACCTCCCACCATTTTGGTTGTCCTCCTCTGGACACATTCCAGCTTGTCAAAATCCTTTGGGAATTGTGGTGCCCAAAAGAGGACACAGGATTCCAGGTGAGGTCTGACCAAAGCAGAATAGAGTGGCACTATGACTTCCCTTGAGCTAGACACTAGATTCTTATTGATGCAGCCTAGAATTGCATTGTCTTTGTTAGCTGCTGCATTGGTTTTTACTCACAAAAGTTTATCGTGATTAAAAACCAACAAAATATGATGCTCAAATCTCCCCGCGGTACCACAACAGTACCGGTAGGGGAGAGCGTCATCCAAAACTGATGCTCTGCAGCGCAGCAGCCTCGCAACGCGACGAGGCTGCTTGCATTATTTTTGATGCGTCCAAAAAAGTCCATAGAATCATTGAATCATGGAGTTGGAAGAGACCACGAGGGCCATCCAGTCCAACCCCCTGCAATGCTAGAATACACAATTAAATCATAGTGGGACATTTCAAGAGGAGGGGCTGAAACTGCTTCATAACCCAGTGATGGTGAAAACAGGCATAAGGGGAATGTTTTAAGGAAGTGGGAATAAATAACAACACTTTAAGAAGAAAATTAGCTTTATTTTATTTCATTTTATATATGCCCCACCTTTTCTCCTAGCATGGGACACAAGGTGGCTTATAATAAAAGATTCAAACAAAATGCAATTCTAACAATGTATTGTACAAATAATATGTGCTGTGGGTGTACATCTATTCAGACAGTTTTCTTAAAAAGAAAAAAGTAGATTTAATTATGAGTTACATAGAAAGTGCCTTACTATGTGTTCTCTCTCTCTTTCTCTCTGTATGTGGGGGGAGTCTTTAAAAAAAGTAAAACTATGGCTTGTTGCTGAAGTTTCCCAGAGGCGATGATGGAAAAGCTAATTCCAATTAATCTGAACAACTTCACAGGGACAGCCTTTGCTACAGACACGCTATTCCACTTATTTTAACTGAATAACACCAAGCAGATTCAACTTACAACACCAGAAGTAATAAACATAAGAAGTATCTTGGGGTGAGAGGCAATAAAGTAAAATTAAATCAATTGCAAAATGAAAATGGGAGAGAAAACAGTTTTCAGCTGATATTTTCACAAAGCCCATATTCTGGTTATTTGATGCATGTACAGGGGGTGAGGCGGGATTCCTGCATCCAGTGAGGAGAGATCTTGGGCTACCAACCATTTCTTTATGTAGCTTTACCCACACAAAGTAAAGCCAGGAAACCCTGCGCATTTCTTCTTCAACTGCTTGGAATGAAACTTAACCGACAAACAATATATTAAAAGCATATTCCAATCTACAAAATCTGACAGGCTATACAACCATTGGCTCCCCATCACCCCTTTTCTCTCTTCATACTGTACCAGTGTTCATTTTTGCAGAGATGAAGTCCAGCTTCAATGCTTATAAGCCCATTCCCGACATTGGCCATATACTCCCTTCTACCGTTAGGCTACACACTCAGTAACAAGCACAGAGAAATGCGAACACAATTACCTGCAAGGTTATGCAGCAAAACTGAACTTGGCAGGAGAGGACGTGTCCAGGACCAATCCTGACACCACCTTCACTGATGTTGTATGGGAGGAAGCCAGCAAAGATGATGTCATGGTACAAGGCACCATGATGTGGACATGGATTATGGAACCAGAGATAATATAAGCCCAGACCATCCTGGTGAGGTTCTCTTCAATTGTCAACATTTGACCCATGCACCCACCCACTTCTGCTTCAGTGTAAGCTTCAGTTGGCCACCTTCGATGGTGTAGAAATTTTCCTTGGCTTTCCCTCCCCCCCACCTAGCCTACACTCTGTCTGGGGGACTTGGACAATTTGACTTGGGGTGATGCCATTAAATGTCTTATTTCAGTTTCCATTGGCCACGTGGGCTGGGATGATGGGAACTGTGGTCAAAATCATCTGGAAGGCATCAGGTTGAGGGCATTTGGATAATAGTGTAAAGACGATTTCTCATCAGCTTATTTTCTTAACCATTCCACCATTGTTTTTGCTGTGAGGGGGGTTTAATTATCCTGAACAGAACAGCTGCCGCTTCCACCAGTGGGAACAAACGTCTTCAAAAACAGAGACAAGATGGTAGAATGCGGAGAAATTTTGTATTGGAAAAATGGCTAACGATGACACGGTGGAAGGGCAGGAGTGAAAAATCAATGTTGTTTTGAAACTTCAGCAGTGTTGGGTTGTGCCATTTCATGTCAGTATCTGATGACAGAACAACCCACCCCCCTTGCCTCCCCACCTCCCTGTATTCACAAAGCTTTAAAGTGTCAGGCAATGGACTTGTACTTTTTTAGCATCATCTCTAAACGGTAGAGGATGCCGCTGATCAATACCAACCATGTTCACTTCCTTCTTATAATCCTGTGAATCTCGAAATCCTTTCAAAGTCACAAGCAACCATGACAGGTTTTTTTTTTTACCCTTCCGTGGTTCAGGTACTTGTTCCAGAAGGAAACACATTTGTCCCAAAGAATTGATTTCTTCTCTCTGGATAGAAATGTTCTGGTCTGAGATTTGGCTAATACCTGAATGCTTAATTCTCTGAACCATAGTAGAAGACAGGCCTATAGGAGTGCTTCATAAATGCTCCTTAAAGCCATGGGACTCCTCTAAAAATAAAGAACTGCTCAAACTGCAATAAGGGCCAAAAAGTTCAGAAATTGATCCATAATGGGGAACGTAAATGTTCAGTCCCAAGAACAGCAATGTTTTGTCCTACTTTTAATTCTTCTCCATCACCATCACCATCATTGTCTCCACGAACTTGTTAGCACTGTTCATGTTTATTTATATATTCCCTATTTTTTATATCAAGCTGCATTTCATTAATTATATATTCATCAAATTTATGTCCCCTTCCATATGGGACCCAAAGTAACACACAGGTTTTCATAAATACAGAAGCCAGACTCTTAGTGATGTGGTGTGCTAGTGGTCTTAGATTTTTCTGGGGTTGCAAAGCAGTAGCAAACTATCTAATGCCTGATTTCTTTCATGGCCAATGCATGCCTTCTATTGTCTCCACCTATGCCTTATATCCTCTATCCCCTCATGGGTGCACTTTTTAATCAGCACTACTGGTGTAAGTCATTCTGGAGTCCTCTTAAGGAGAAAGACAGGGCATGTGCAACAGAATAAATATACACTTTGCATGCATGCGTATGTATTTAATGCCCGATCTGCCTGTTTCAGACAGATTGAAAAGCAGTTTTGTTTTGTTTTTCTCAGTGAAGCATCATTAGCATAGCTGTGACCCATAACTTCAGTGAACTAAAATGTGCCAAGAACTATTCATGGAGAAGTGAAACAGTTTTTATACACTGACATTGAAGGAATTACTCCCCCCCCCCCAATATAGAATTTATAGATCATAAAATGTGTCATTGCTAAGGATAAAAAAAAATACCTTTACAACAAACAAGGAACTTGGATAATGTAGTGCATTGTTCATCACCCTGGTGCCAGTGTGTTATCCTCTGTGCTTGGGGGGGTCTTAAGGACCCTCAAAATATCAATATTAAACCAGACTTGTTTATCTCAGATTGGCCTTTTTAGTCATCAGCGCGCTTGCAGAAAGCGCGGGATGAGTCCTTCCTGAATCTTCGTTTGCGAAGAAAAGCCAGAGAGAGAATTTGGGGAATTAATGTACTCAGCTTGGCTATGTGAGAGGGGGGCAACAGAGCAGAATCTTTTGACCTATATTTACTGGTACTAAGGAGGAGACATTAAGCTAGATAGTAGAATAATTTATCTTTATTTGAGAAACACAATAGCAACATTCGCGCTCACATTCAGGCTTCAATCATTCACACAAGCTTAGTGAATAAAGTGGGAAGAATAGGGATAGATGAAGAGAAAAAGGAGCTGCCTGTGGGAGATACAATTGTCCTGTAGAGATGAAGTTGCAGAAGAACCCTGGTGCGATAGGTCCCTTTGCTTCATTTTTGGGGTGACTGTAGCCATGTGGCATGAGGGGGGCCTGAATCTCCACCTGTCTCCTTTTCTCCCCTTCCTGCTATTCCAAAGCAGGCTGACACTGTGCTATTTCGGAATAGTGAGGACAGAGAGGAGGAGAGTGCTAGAAATTGCAGAAGATCAATCTTTCTCTGGCTTTTCTTCGCAAACGAAGATTCAGGAAGGACTCATCCCGTGCTTTCTGCAAGCGCGCTGATGACTAAAAAGGCCAATCCGAGATAAACAAGTCCGGTTGCAAAAAGCACAGCAGAAGGTCTCCTTGGGTGATGTTTTTGGGTTGTGATTCTTTCTGCTTTGTCGTTTCTCTTCAAGACTTGTTCAGCGTGAGTTCTCAAATAAGGCTGCAGCATTGTGGATAGTGCGTCTCCATGCCTCCCGATGTGAGGCCAGGGCGGACCATTGTTGGTGATCAATTTGGCCGAACCTGAGATGTTGTTTCAGGGAGTCATTGTATCATTTTTTTGGAGCTCCCCTCTTACACTGACCCATGGCAAGTTCACCGTAGAGTACTATTTTTGGGCGGTGATGATAGATATAACAAAATATCTGCTGTTTTGGACTCACCCTGAAAGTGTTGCTAAAGAGAATGTCCTGGTAAGGGCTTGTATGTAAAATAAAATAAAAGTACTGCTACACCATTATCTGGTACCCCTCAGGTGTGTTAGATCACAACTCCCATAATCTCAAAGTAATATGACCATCACCCATAATGGCTGTGGATAATAAAAGTTGCAGTGCACCACATTAGAAGAAAGGTGGTCATACTAGGATAGCACCCTGGGTGTATTTCCTTTTGGATCTCAGCTCCTCTGGCCATATAAAAGTTTCACGAGATTTTCCTCTCCCTGCCCCAATAAAGAAATATATGAATAAATAAACTAGATAAAGCTGCCACATGTATTGACTTGCATTTCAGAGAGATTAAGTACTAAGTGGCAGCGAGCAAGTGCTCAAAAACAAGTATTGATGCTAAGGAGTTATTGCTAGCAATTAAAAAGGGAGGGTGGGATGGATTCCCACAAACATGTGGTTCCTGATCCATCCTATTCTGGCAGAAACCAAATAAACTGGGTAGTATTTTAAAATATGGTAAAGAGCCCTATACCAGCTTGCCCCTGTCTCACCCCCATATCTTCCCTGGGGATGGTGAGGACTGCCTGGGGGAAGAATGGGGGAAATGTCCTGTGTTGTTTGGATTGCAAGGCTCTGACATGGGGGCAAACTGGGGTATTTGGTCAGTGTAGACAAGCCCATAGAAGCTGTCATCCGCCACTGGTCAGGCCACATAAATTAAGTGGCCTTGTCTCCTTGAGAGTGATTCCGATCATGTCTCTAAAACAGAGGTGGGTAAAGTACGACCCCCCAAAAAAGGGCAATTTTGGTGGACACCTGTTACCACCACCCCCCAAGGTAAAAATGTCCAAAATTCTCTCTAGGGAGGTATAAGTGGGGATTTCCACCACATTGTGGGGTCCCCTTGGCCAATTTATGTCTAGAAGACACCTTCTTTGAAACAGGAAATGGACAGGAAGTGACTTATGTTCACTTCCTGTTCTGAAAAATGCCCTCTCTTGGGCCTAAAATAGGCCAGAAAGGCCCCAAAACATGGTGAGATGGACCCCCTACACCCCACAGAGGGTGTTTCGGGGCATTTGGAGGTGGTGGTGGTGGTTACTGCTGCAGTAATGGGTGCAAGGGCTGCTAGAGGACTAATGCAACTCCCTTGCCTTCCATAGTTGCTCAGCTTGCTTTAAAAGATGATTTTGCAATGTTCCAAACAACTGCTCTAAGTGTCAGACTGCTTTCAGTGAGGGTCCTACACTTGCTGTGAATAGAAGGGCCGAGAAAGAAAGCAAGCTTCCATATTATCCCAACATTATTTAGAAGTACTTGTTCATCCTCAGTTTCCCCTCCACCAGCGCCACCACATTTTCCTTTTTAATGGTTGCTACTGTGGAATCCATTAAGTTTGGAACTTTTTTGGGGGGGAGCAAGGGCTGACTTGCCTCTTCAGTGGAACATGTCGGACCCCATACCAACAGCAGACTGGGAAAGATGGAGAAAATAAATATTGTGTGTTTGTGTGCACACACACACTTATGTACATGCAGAAGCACAAAGAATGCCAGCGATTACAGGACGAAAGAAAGATTTGGATTTTCAAATCAAGCTTTGGACTGGGACCCAAGTCGGATCAGATGGGATCCAAATTGGGGTGTGCCAAGTCAGGCCCTTTCTTGAAGGCTGCGACTGGGACCTTAAGAGAACCTGGTGGCTGTTGTGAAACTCTGACATATAGCATTCACCTTAAATTATTGTGTTGCTGATGTTCTAGGAGTATCAAACCCAATTAGTTGCTCTTTGCTGCTCATCCACCTTTTTTGCCCTCTAGCTGGCACACTAGTCTTGAGGGCAGAGGAGAGAAATATAGAAAATAATCCCTTTTCCTCGGCAGTCTTCCCTTGCTGTGCTAATCACCCATTTCAGAAAAATACATCTTCAGAATTGTTTTATTGTGACAGGTCAGCAGATAAAAGTGCAGTACCAGGGGGTAAATCGTACCTTATTAGCTGGCATTCTCTCTCCAGCCTAAGCGATCTCCCACTGGAGAGCTGGATCATCACCGGTGTCAAGCTTGAAAATATTATAGGACAATTAAGTCCTGTTCTTTGCTGCATTAGGCAAGGCTACCACCTTATATCCCCATTTTATGCCCTGCTCCTCCTTCTCTGTCTCTGCTAATTTATGTGATAATTACCACTGCAGTTGAGTGACCAAAATCTTTAATAATAAAGTTCTAGGCGCCAAAGCACTGTGGTGAAGCCAGGCTATTAGTGTCTCTGTGTGTCTATAAAAGATGGAGAAAACACTTTACCCCCCTAGAATCTCATTTTTGTCTTTGTCACCCCTGCAGATATGCAGCTTAAACTGCATACAGTGCTCCAACCCAAGAAGCAAACTTGAGTATGGGGGAACTCTCTAGGAAAAGGTAACCTAGCTCAACTGGAAACTTTTGTTTTCTTTGACATCTTTCCCCACACTTCCTCCTTTTTGGGTGATGCATGTAGTTATTCATACTTATCCTCACAACAACCCTGAGAGATCTAGCAGGTAGGTGGAGGAAGCAAAGAGCAGATACTAAGAAGTCGCTTGCTCGGGGTTTCTTGAAGACTTTTGTGGCTGGGCAGAGACTTGGTTCCCAATGGAAACCCAACTTCTATTCTCTGGATCACACCCCTTGAGTTCATAGAATCATAGAATTGCAGAGTTGGAAGAGACCATGAGGTCCATCCAGATGTAGAAGATTCCATTATGAGAACCAAACTAGATTTGAAAAATAAATGAGACTTGACAACAAATGCACCTTTGCAGAGTGCTAAATGTACAGTTGAATTTAATGTGATTATTTTAAATGCACATAATATCATCTGGAGTGCTGATAATTGCTGGGATCATTGGTGACTTAAAGGGGGTAGTTTCTTTCTTTCTTGGATGTGGCCCTGAAAGAAATTCTTCCTCTGAGGCTGCTATTTGAAAATCTCCCATTGGTTCAAAAGTTCTTTTCCCCATTTGTCCCCACTCAAAACCCCGGATTGCAAAGAAACAATTTGTTTTGAAAAGGTCCAAACTGTATGGATAAGTATCTGGGATAGAAAGGTTCCTAACAGGAAAAAGACATACATTGGGTTGCCACTTGCTCATGCCAACAGGGCTCCTTTGCCACAGAAGGTGACTCTAAAGACTTTTATGTAGAAGATGTACTTCCGTTCATGGCACTAGAATATTTCCTCCCAGTTTTTTTTTCCTTTCATAATTCTGATCTTTTCCCACATCAGCTTGCAACTTTTAAAAAACCTGCATAAAAAATGCATACTTTCCAACACTTCACAGATGAAAACCAGGACGTGTGTGGCCAAGCAACATCAGAGGGTGGTCAAGATGGCAAAAGTTATGAATGAGGAAGAATACATAAGCTAGGAGAGGCTGCCACAATTTGATTCTCCCTGAAATTACTGGGAAGGGCAAGATCTGTCTCCTCCTCTCCACCCTCTTTCTCATGCTAAGTAAACTGAATGTGAACTACGGTACTTTCATGCTCCAAACTCAGTTTGCAGCAACTGAAGTAAGTTGGGGAACAAAGGGGGAAACTGGAAAGGGGAGAGAGAAACTGGGATGTTTTAAAAGTAGCTGGAAAAGTAGGGTGACAGACGCTTAATCGGGACTCTCCCTGCCCATTTGGGATAGTCTGAGGGTATGAAAATTGCAAGCACTTTCCTATGCAGATTTGCCTCATGTACACACTTCCGCAACCATTTTTGTCCCACAGGTCCTCCCCCTCTCCTTGTATCTGCAGAACCAATATCTGCAGTTCCAGTTATCCACGGGACACAAAATAGAGATACATATCATAGAGTCAAGCTGGAAGTTGCCCAGAGAGGCATCCTCTCTAGTCATCGTCTAGGTCCTCCAATGCAACTCTATGGTACATTTGTACAGGAAGCCCTTTCTTTTAATAGGGTGTGCTGTTGTGCACTGTTTCACTTATACAGGTAAGTCCAGGAATATATTCACTACAAATACATGTGTGTGTGTGACCTATATATAACATTATTTTGTTCATTTCCTCCAAAAATATGCACATTTTGCTGTGTATTCTTCCCAAGTATGTCCATCATGAAATTTCTTAGAAGTATGATAACTGCATTCTTGATTGTATATTGACTTTTGCACCAGGGATGGGGGACACATGTGGCATTTTTAAAAAATTGAAATGCAAACTGAACGAAATTCTTCCCCCTTCTGGAATATGATTGCATTGTACAAGGAATCATTAGATCATGCTATTTGTTTGGGGGGGGGGGGAAACACCATGTGTCTCTATTGATGATGCCTTTGTAAGCTGCCTCAAGTAATATGGAATGACAGAATTCTTGGAAGTTTTGAAGAAAACATTTTGGGTTGTTAAATACAACATTGGCATTGCTATTTGTGCTCAAGCTTCAACACCCCATTGGAAGGAAGATGCTTCTTCAGCTCCCCGTTCCCTTTCGGCTTCCATTTGACACTTCATTGATACTTGTTCTCATATTATTCTGCAACATATTACTTGCACAAGGCCAATTCCCTTGAAGGACTTAAAAAAAGCTTATATATCTTTGTGTGTTAAGTACAAAATAAATCTTTGAATGTGAGTGCCTGTCTTCAACAATAACCAGCCTTAAGAGTGTGGTCAATTATTTTCTCCAGCTATCTTGTGATTTCTCCTGAGTAGACACATGGTTTATAATAATGGGCTATTATGAAAATGCAGTTTTCTAGTACATTCAGTAGTGGGGGGGAAACCCAGAATGCATGTCTTGGAAGCAGCTGGTTAATAGGATTACTGAGGAGGTAGACATCTTTTATAGCAAAGGGTCATGGCCTCCTTGATTGAGTCTCTCCATCTGGAACGCGGTCTTCCTCTTCTCCTACACCCTTCTACCTTACCAGGCATTCTTGTCTTTTCTAGTGAGTCCTGCCTTCTCATGATATGTCCAAAGTGCAGCAGTCTCACTTTAGACATCTTGGTTTCTAGGGAGAGATCAGGCTTGATTTGCTCTAGGACCCATTTATTTGTCTTTTTAGCAGTCCAGGGTATCCACAGAACACTCTTCCTGCACCACATTTCAAATGAGTTGAAGCAGTTGCCTGCTCATGGTATGCTTTATTTAAAACTTCTAGCTAGGGCTAAGAGCCACCATTCTGAATTTCCACATTGCCCCCAATGTTAGCATTGCTTTGAAGCACTTTTGGAAATAGCAGTTCCAATTTGCTCCATGTTGACTGGAATCCCCCCACTCTGGCCACTGCTACCAGTTAAGCCCACCTCGGTTATAGGAAGCAATCCACAAGAAGGCAATTTGCGAAAGATGTTCTGAGATCTGGAGCTGTTCCTTGCTGCAACATCCTATTAAGTGTGTGCTAGTGAAGCAAACTAGAGGGTTTTTTGGGGGTGGGATGGGGGGGGGGCTGAATTATCTGTGAACAGTCCAGAAATAGACAATTTTATATTTTGGTCTACAACTCCCCTAATCAGCCCAGCCATGGATGAATGATAATGAGGGTTGTAGTCTAACAGCATTTGGTATACTACCATCCTTCTCAAAAGTCATTAACAATACTTGTTGACTAACTTACATTAATACATTTGCAAGACACGTAAAGAAATAGTAATACTGCCACTCCAGTCTGCCTTGGTCAGACCTCTCCTGGAATACTGTGTCCAGTTCTGGGCACCACAACCCAAGAAGGATATTGAGAAGCTGGAATGTGTCCAGAGGAGGGCAACCAAACTAGTGAAAGGTCTGGAAGCTATCCCCAATGAGGAGCAGCTTAGGGAGGTGGGTATTTTTAGAAGAGAAGGTTGAGAGGGGCATGGTACCCATGTTTAATATATTTGAAGGGATATCACATTGAGGATGGGGCAAGCTTGTTTTCTGCTGCTCCAGAGATTAGGACATGGAGCAATGGGTTCAATGTACAGGAAAAGAGATTCCACCTAAACATTAGGAAGAACTTCATGAGGATCAGAGCTGTTTGACAGTGGAATATGCTGCTGCCTTGGAGTGTGGTGGAGTCTCCTTCTTTGGAGGTTTTTAAACAGAGGCTGGATGGCCTGTCTCTCAAGAATGATTTGATTGGGTATTCCTTCATGGCAGGATGGAGTTGAACTTGATGGCCCTCATGGTCTCTTCCAATTCTATGATTTTATGAAATAGAGCTAATGGCATTGCCTTTTCTTGAAGACACCAGAGGTGGAAGGTGGGGAAAAGAGAGAGAGAGAATGCTCTAAAAACTGAAATTAGATTCTGATAGTGTGATTTCTGGAATTCAAAACAATCAACAAGGCAGCTCTAAAAGAAAAAGAAAAGAAAATTGGATTACAGTAGCTTGAGCCAGAGGTTCAAACGTTGAGAGGTTTCAGCGTTAAACCTGCCCCTCAAAATATGAAGTAGTTCTGGTAACAGTAACATACATACTGTCTATCCAGAAGCAAATCCCACCGAGTTTGACTCCAAGCCAGCGTTTTCTGCTCACAATTCAGTCCCCTTGTCCTTCTGTTTCCCACATCAACTCCACATCCCTAAACAGATGTTTTTTCAGCAATGGGACTGATTTAATTTATGATGTTTAATAGAAGAAAGTAGCTTGACTTTCTGCCTGTTCACTGTGCATCACATACAGGCATGGTGAAGTTTAAAAAAAAAAAAACACAGGGGGAAAAACCCTAAAGATTAGCTTCAAAGAGCCTTCTTTGATAGACAGATGCCCTTCCTAAGTCCTCAGCATTGTCCTCATTTTCTCTGTCTCTCACAGTCTTTTTTCCCCCTGTTCTCCTCCCTCCTCTTGATTAAGTGCTTTTTGTAGAAGAAAAGATAGGATGGTACAAAGACAAGTAGGAAAACAACTGTTTGGCACATCCACTGATGCTATTGAATTCAAGAAAAGCAGACTCTGCACATATCAATGGGGCTAACTCAGGGGTGTAGCTACAGTGAGAAAACAATGGCATTGCCTCCTTAAATAAAAATTCTGCCCCCCCCACACATTAAATGTTTATTCAGTCCCAAATTTCTAGCAGTGTAGTAACTTAAAAGTTTAGTTGAACATCTTTAGCCATCTACAGAAGAGGGGCAGGCAAATTGACCAAGGTAATGCAAACACAGGAAATACAAGCATTCTAGATGTGAATGGTGCTTAATGTCTCACTCTCTACAGTGCTAGAAATTTTGGAAGTTAAAGAAAATTTCACTGCAGGACAAAGAATTCTCACTTGGATGGGTCAATGTCCTCATTTTACCATGCATCCTTACCTGTGAGTGAGCCTTACTGAATGTAACATTGCATTTCTTGTCTTGTTATGTTTAAGAGTATGCAAGTAGGGGAGAGATCTGTGTTTGAAGAGCAGGTTGGAAGTCTGGGATGCAAGATTCCTCAGAAACTTGATGACTCCCCTCCCATGGAGTATTTCAAGTCAAATCTCCAGAGGCTCCTGTCAGAAAGGATTTAGCTAAAGGGTATACAGCCTAAGGGCAGAAAGTTGTACTAAATAACCTGTGAGGTCATTGAAAGTTTTGCTTCCAGGAGGCTATGATTCCTAAAGTCTATGCTCTTCTGCAGAAGCAGAAAAAGGGGGAGTTCCACCTGATACCTCAGGAGAGATATATGAAAAGTAAAAAGTAAAAACACAGTAGAACTGTATTTTTCTGCAATCAATGCAGACCAGATGTTTCCCCTTTGCTATATGTATGCTTGTTTCCCTGGTCTTTTCCATATACCCCTTCTCCTAAAACCTGGTTTACCTATGACAATTTCGAAAATTTAATGCTGGAGCAGATAGAGTTTGTGAAAAATATACAGCCCCTTCAAAATCTTTACTACCTGTGCTGCTTGGGTAGAAAATAATCAAATAACAATATGAATGCAATGTGCTTGCTTGCTTGCTTCCTTTCTTTCTCTTCCTTCCTTCCTTTGTTGTAACTCCTGAATAAGTACAGTATATGTAAGTGGATTATTAAAATTACTCATAAATACGGTTTATAATGTCTACACTTATATGTCTTGATTTGCACCTTAAATTGGGGTAGGGGAGGAGAGAGTGTAAATATCCCATGAAAGAAACCCATCTTTGCTGTCTTCCAGTCCATAGAGTATGAGCATTTGTAAGCAGAGTTGAGGTGTCCAAAGAAAAGGGGCATGCAACATGAACATATCCAGAGAGGGCAACCAAGATGGTGAAGAGAAGACAGAGAGGTGATATGAGAATAATCTTTTTAATGGTTGCAGTGATGTCATGTAGAAGATGGGACCCTCTTATTTTCTGCTACTCCTGAGACTAGAACACAAACCAATGGGCTCAGATTAGAAGGAAGGTGATTCCACCTAAACACTAGGATGAACTTCCAGATGGGAAGAGCTGGAGCAAACTCACTTAGAGCGTGGTAGACTCTTTCTTTGGAAGTCTTTAAAGAAAGGGTGGACAGCCATCATTGGGGAGTGATTGGGTTGGAGTAGATGGTCCTTATGGTATCTTCCGATTCATAGAATCATAGAGTTGGAAGAGACCATGAAGGCCATCCAGTCCAACCCCCTGTCATGCAAGAATATACAGTCAAAACACTCACAACAGATGGCCATCCAGCCTCTGTTTAAAACCCCCCAAAGAAAGAGTCTCCACCACACTCCAACATGTTCCACTGTCGAACAGCTCTTACCGTCTGGAAGTTCTTCCTAATATTATGTGGAATCTCTTTTCCTAATTCATAGCTTAGATGAAGGACAGGTACCAGAGGTTCCCCTCACCCCATATAAAGGAGTATGTGTTGGGGAGAACACACAAATGTTTGACAAAGCTCTCAATCTTATTGGTTAGGTTCATCTAGAGTGGACCCATTAAGTTAATTGTTGACAGGTGAATCAACACATAGGCAAATTCCATTCATATAATGGGTCTACTGTTGCTCAGAGTAATACCTGGATTTTGCTTGATGAGACATTCCATACCTTGCTAATTCCCCCCCTCTTCAAAAAAGTATTAACACCATTAGAAACAATAAGTGATAGGAATGCCCATGCTTTTATGTCCATGAAGATAGTTTGATTCATAAGGATATGAAGCTTTTGAAGAAGAAGAAAAAATAAACCAGTCTTGCCACAATATCTGGAACTTGTTATGCTGAACTGAGACTTAATTTTGCAATCTCTCACCTCTGCCATTCCCCCCACCCCCAGTGCCTCTTTGCTTAACTTGCATTCTGTGATAGTCTAATAATTTCATAGTCTAAGCTTTCTGTAATATAACCTCTACAGAAAAAGGCATAAATCAATACTGTGCAGGTATTAAGTCACAGGGCTTTCTATATCCTTCTCACAATTATCTTCAAATCCAGCAGTGGATTTTTCATAAGCACCTATTTGCTGTCTCTTGCCAGAGGGTTTCAAGTAGTTTGTCAGATGCATTTCATTAAATCCCACATAATTAAGCCTCAATTAAGCCTTTCTGAGGTGGCTGCTGTAATTATGCTTATCAGGCCCCGATGAAAGGACATGAAGCCTTGAGGCTGATCCATATTCTAAGGCCTTACTTGCGTCTACCCTGTAAACTCCGTTTTCTGTACTGCAGTAATTTGGAAGGAGGGGGAGAAAGGTAGATATGTGACTTTGCTTTGATACTAAGGAATCTAAGGATACTAAGGAATTTCTGCAATGAGATGTTTATGGTTTTCCTAATGGTCTGGCTACAAGCACAGCTGATGACTCTCTACCACTGATCAGGAAATTCTAGTTTCTAAGCCAAAACAGAATATTGTAGCATGTGAAAGATAAAATAAATTGCAATATGAATGTTCATGGGATACATCCTATTGCATCAAGCGCATGCACAGTACAATCCTATACAAACATACCTCCCAACTATCCCAAGTTGTCAGGGAAAGGCCCAATACAAAGCAAAATAAGAAACAAGCATCACATCAAACCATGCTTAGTGGAGATGAAACGTTGTTTACTCTGATGTTTCCATGTGAACTTT
Source organism: Gambelia wislizenii (assembly GCA_030847615.1). NCBI lineage: Eukaryota > Metazoa > Chordata > Lepidosauria > Squamata > Crotaphytidae > Gambelia > Gambelia wislizenii. The sequence continues at coordinate 27,290,498 of JAUMIR010000012.1, read as the reverse complement.
TATCTCTCCCCATACAGACTGTGAAATTGTATCTTACCTCTCAGGAGGACCTTTGATTCCACATTGGGCCTTTAGTGAAAGATTAGCTTGGCCAGCTATTGATGGTCATAAAAAGGACAGCCAAGTGATGGATGCAAACTGGAAAGATGTGCCAGAGTTGCTGGCCTTTTCTTTGGCATCCTGACAGTATTCTAGAGAGAGAAGAGATGAAGAGATCTGACTTTTCTGTGACAACTGCAACACCACTTATGTGACTCTTTTTACTCATAAGAGAAGAGTATTGGGATCAGCATTGAGGATGTAAGGCCTAGTGGGTGGGATAGTAAAGGGGGTGATGATGGTGATATGGGAGGGAGTGGTTGAGGACTATAGATGGGAAGAATATTTAAAAATGTTCAGAAAGTGACAGAAAGAAATGTTCAGAAAGTGTTTTTCAAGTGTCAAGAAATGCTGACAAGAACAATCCTGAAGTGATGGAAATTTTTGCAGTTGGTGACATATTTTACACAAAATTTGCACATGGTGGTTTTGTGTAGAAAACAGCAGTTTGTGCACAGAAAACAATATTTTTAATGCAGAAATATTCTGTGTACAATGTTAAGGTTTGCATGCAATCTTAAATCCCACTGCCAAGTTAGTGCTCCATTAATTTTATATGAGAAGAGAAATAGCAAATAAGTGTTGTGATTGCTTCCAATACCAGTATCATCATCTAACATTTAAACAAAAACAAACAAACAAAAAGCTTCCAGAAGCCGAAGGAAAGTGAAAGTGAAGGATTATTATCCAAAACGGAAAAGAGAAATAAGTTCAGTGAATCAAAAATATTTCCATGTATAGAATTTGCTGAATTTCAAAATTTGGCTTTGTCAATTGTCAGTGTTCATTACAAATACTTTATAGTGCCAGACAAAGGGGAATGAAGTTGTGAGGATGGATAGCTACACATTCACATCTTCAGCTGCACTTTAAAATGGAGAAAAAGTGGCTTTATGCAGCTTTATGTCAGTGGCCAGAAATAAAGTAATGGCAAGGAAAGTGACAGTATTGCAATAGTCTTTAGGGGATGGTAAATTGGTAAGCTTAAATATGTTATTACCTTCACAGTTTTTGGACATGTGAAATCTTTCAAGCTTATGTAAAGTTCCTCAGTAGCAGACTTATCACAGCAACAACTGTCCAGAGCTCGGTATGGTACTTTGGAAAATCATTACAATAACAAGGCTCAAAGAGTCTGTTGTTAGTGTTGTCTCTGTGTATGTGTGTACCAGCATCATCCTTTGAAATGTATGCTTAGATTTTGCAAATTCTGTAACTGCTATGAGATGCTGTTTATCACTTCCATTCTGAATGACATCAGTAAGAAAGACAGAAACTGGAATGCTTGGTACTTTTTATAAACGCCCGTTTTCAACGATTTTATTAAATTTAATCAAATCCATGTCAAATTTTATAATATTCTTCTGAGATTTAGTTACTGTCTGAAACAATGCTGTTAGTTGCTTTTATCAACTGTTTCATATATACATGTATGCATGTGTTTGTGTGCTTTGATATGTGAAAACCAACTCTGTATTTTCCCATTAATCAAAGGAACTAAAATACATACATTCTGTTATTTTTTAAGCCTTTCATCTTAAGTTCTCTGATAGAAAAGGCTAAATACCTCACAAAACTACAAATACCAAGATTGCAAAGGATAGAACTACAGTGGGTAAAGTGGTGTCAAACTGCTATATTTCTGCAGTGTGGACAGGTCCTTAGGTTTACACAACTATTCCCCAATGATGAAAGATAGCTTTTCTGAACATTTTTACTTCTTTCTAATTAGGCATATTTTCAAAACATGTACATTGTTTTGTGCATACTTTATTTCTTTGAAACAACCTGTGTAAACCTCACCAAAGTGCAGATTTTTCAGGTGTGGTGTCCATTTTCTTGTAGCAAGACTTATGAGGTACAAAAATACTACTGTAATTGTGCTGGTTGGATCCAGGGGGATTTCTTTCCATCCCTACTAAAACCTGACTTCTTTTTCCTTATAGTCCCTTCACTTGAGCTAGACATTGAAGCACCCATTCTGACTTTTTATTTGTTCCTGATTTATGATCTCCCTTCTTCTGCTACTTAACCAGGCCCTTTCCCCTCTCACTGTGTGCTGCTGAGTATTTAATATGTCTATTTAAATGCAAATTTTGACTTTTGGTCTGTAATCGTATGAAATGTTTGGCACTAAATTTTTTAATCAGAAATGTAATTTTTATATCAAACTGGTAATAGAGAGTTAGGCCAGAGATAATAGAAAGATGCATCACTGACCTGATTTTTCAGGGAAGGGACACATTGCATCTAATATCTGCTGGAACACCAAAACCAATTTTTTGAATGCAAGAAGCCCTTTGTAATAAATCCCCTACTAATCGCTGGGCTGGGTTCATATGTCAGCTGCTTAATGAGGTGCCACATGTTTAGGATCCTTTCTCTGCCCATACAAATTTCCAGAAGAGACAGGCAGCTCATTTTGTCTTCTGTCAACCATGTCCTAGGCATCCTTAAAACTTATACCACCACACCACCCTGAAAATACCTTATTTCACCAAATGTTGGAAGCTAATTAAGGTCAGATCTGGTTAGCCTTTGCATGGGAGACCACTCGTTATTAGATGTGGCCAAAATCATGGGGTCCCTTGAAGCAATATGGAATCTCTCCAATGATTCTTTTATTCTAACCAAATGTAAATTTATTATAGAAGAACAAGATAATATTATATTGTAACAAAATATTATAGAAGGATAACATGCAGCACTAAAGAGGGATCTCTTTCGGCACGCCTTTCCTGATTAGATCCTGGCCTCAGGAGCTGTGTCTCCTGGCCAATTTTAGCCTTGCTTGTATTTGTGTTTTTTTATGTGTTTTTAGTTAGGTGGTTTTTAATTTTATATTGCTTAATATCTTTTTATGGGGGAGGGTGGGGGTGGGTGGTACTTAGGGATTTCCACACATTGAAAACTGCCTAATGCAGTGTAGATGTGTAAATTGTTATGGTCAAAACAAATTGTAAGCCACTCTGATAGCCTTTGTGGCTGAAGAGCGGGGTATAAATAACTAATAAATAATAAAATAAATAAATAGTCAGCATTGTTGCATTTTAATTGTTGTAAGTCACCCCAATTGTTTTTAACAGAGGGGCGAGGTCAAAATAAATTTTATTATTATTATTATTATTATTATTATTATTAACACCAATGAAGTGGTTTTTTTCCCTTCTTGATATATATATAAAAAAGCCATATGAGGGAGTAGTGCTATCTTTAAGCATTGTTTTAAAAACTTTCAAAAGTAATGCTAGCTGAAGTGTAATGTTTCCCGCTCATTAGCTGCTCTCCTATTTATAGCTGATGTTTTCTTACCCCAGATACCACTTGGTTTTAGTAATGACACTGAAGTTTTGTCAGGGACTTTAGTGGCCAGCGGTTGGCCCTGCCAGTAGCCACGGAGCTCCATCTGCTACAGGAAGGGTCACAGCGGTCAGAATCACTTTTTTGTCATCTTGATCTGATTGATTCAAGGAGTATGCGGTGGCTGAGGTCTTGCCGAAACACCACCCAGAGCAACAGATGCAACAGCCATTGTCCAGGTGGAGTATTAAGGGACTGAATCACAGCTACCGGCGCATATGGTATCAGCAAGAGCATATGATACGTTTAAACTCTTCAACGTGACCAATTGTTCCTTTGTCGGCCCTGTGAATTGCTCGGGCAGTGATGTGCTAAGATTCAAATAGCTAATTATCCACAGTTGCAATAGCCAAAGGTCATAAGAAATACTCCTGTATTCTGAAGTTTGCGGAGAAGCTGGAAACGAGCCTCTTTGCTAGGAGCAGTTCTCAGGTGACATCTTTGCACTCTGGAAGAATTTCTCTTCAATGACATACACATTAGATAGATTGGCCCCATCCTTGCCATCCTCCTGTCATCAGGTGAAGGGACAGGTTTTTAAAATGCTTAGTTTTTAAGGAAAGGTCTGTAAGAGGGGAATATATTCCAGTGGTCCCTCTGTATCCATGGATTTGGTATCCATGGATTTAAGTATTTACGGCATGAAAATGTTCTTTAAAAAATAACAATCCAGAAAGCAAACCTTGATTTTGCCATTTTGCTATGCCACATAGGGAGGCATGGAGACACACTATCCACAATGCTGCAGCCTTATTTGAGAACTCACACCGAACAAGTCTTGAAGAGAAACGACAACGCAGAAAGAATCACAACCCGGAAACATCATCCAAGGAGACCTTCTGCTGTGCTTTCTGCAACCGGACTTGTTTATCTCGGATTGGCCTTTTTAGTCATCAGTGCACCAACAGTGGTCCGCCCTGGCCTCACATCGGGAGGCATGGAGACGCACTATCCACAATGCTGCAGCCTTATTTGAGAACTCACGACGAACAAGTCTTGAAGAGAAACGACAACGCAGAAAGAATCACAACCCAAAAACATCACCCAAGGAGACCTTCTGCTGTGCTTTTTGCAACCGGACTTGTTTATCTCGGATTGGCCTTTTTAGACATCAGCGCGCTTGCAGAAAGCGCGGGATGAGTCCTTCCTGAATCTTCGTTTGCGAAGAAAAGCCAGAGAGAGCACTTGCAGAAAACGCAGGATGAGTCCTTCCTGAATCTTCGTTTGCGAAGAAAAGCCAGAGAGTGAGCGAGCATATCATGGGACTTGGGTATTCATGGATTTTGGTATCCACAGGGGTTGAGGGTGGGGGTCCTGGAACCAAACCCCAGCGGATAAGAAGGGACAACTGTATTTAAACTGTAATTTTAAAATCTTCTACGGTGTATGTTTTTATCTTGTTTTAATACAGTTAATAGATTTATTTGATTTTAACGCTTTGTATATTTTAAATTATATTGTAACCATTTTAATTTGTAAGCTGCTTTGAGGCCTAGTTTTGGAGAAAGACAAGATTGGTGATGATGATGACGACAATGTCAACAACAACAAACCTGTTATCAATCTGCAGCATCACTTCCATGCCACAGTGAGAGGGGAAAATCAGAATCAATTTTGAACATGTCCAACTTAACTATTAATGTGTCTCATTATGATATTAATTAACAGTATGAAACACAGCTTTTGTAGAAATGGAAACAATTCTCCAAGGATATGTGTGTGTGTGTGTGTGTGTGTGTGAATCACACATCACTGGGAGCTAACAGTTCTCTCCAGTAGATAGTTTCTGTTCCAGTAGCTTTTTAAGAGCTTTGCAGTAGTTCTTTAGTGGTGCCTCTTTCTCCTTGACTGCGTCTTCCTTTCTTCTGATGAAATGTTTGTAAAGTTTGCTTACAAAGTTTTGTTTATTCATTGAAACTCAGGTCGAGGTCCTTGATGGATCATTAATCTGGCTATTCAAGGTTAACCAACCTGTTTATGTTGAAATTGCTTTTTATGGAACGGGTTTCAGGGCTTTGCAAATGTTGGCCATTACCTCACGTTTGACATTTCAGCTGTGAATCCTTTATGAAATATGAATTGAATCTAATCATCTTACTGGAATGAGATGAAATGGTTTGCACTTACATATTAACAGTAAAAGTGTCTCTCTTCTTTCCCTTTCACACGTGAATTTTCTGCAGTTGCTTTTAATAATAGCTAAGGTTTTGAGTTGCTACTATAAATTCAAGGATGTTTAGGCTGCCGTTCCCTACACCACTTCTTAACATCATCTTTATGTGTGTGTGTATATGTATATCTGTGTGTGTGTGTTAGTCAGTGTTAATATCTTTTCTTTTCCTAACAAAAAGAAAGCAGGAAAAAGAAAGATATATTGTAAAGGTTCACACTTGGCTCTGTCATAACACACCATAAAGATAAAGGTGCTGGTTCATATTCTCCTAAATCTTTCAACTGTCATATTTCTCTCTGTACTCCTGTTTTCCTTGTACGAAGAGCTTGGGAATATATATTTTTTTTTCTGAAACCTAGGTCAGTATCCTGTTAGTGATATTAATCACAGCTTTTCTAGTCCACCCTTTAATTGTGTATGTCTTTGTTGGTGCCATTGCTATTGTATGTCTTTTGTATGTTGTTGTTGTAGAGGTGGGTATTGTTTTCCACTCTTCACAATGACCAAAGTCCCCCATACTGACTCATAGTTTTGCTGCAGTAGTCCCCATGAATCTTCATTCCATGGCTGGTGTTCAGCACAGGAGATCGGAGAAGGCTATGTCATATAGACTGCTGACATCATCCACAGAGATCCCAGTGGATCTCCATTGAAGATACCAGTAGTCTGTCTCTGTCAATGGGGTGTAGCCAAGCAAGCTTCTGATTCCAACTCCCCAGTCTCCACCAGCTACTGAATGGCTGCTCAGGTGGCAATCACAGTGAAAACATGTGTGGTGAGTGGAGGAACCTATGAAACTCTTAAACTATACAATATACAACATAGAGTCTTGACCATACTGTGCTTCTAGAATCTCTCAGAATCCAAATTGCTCCAAGAAGGAGGAGGAGGAGAAATCATCTTCAGCAGTGTTCAAACTCAGTTCACATTAGAGGCATCCTGCTTCAATTCAGCTGTCTTCTAGACCTGTTCAAACCAGTCTCATTGGGTTCTGGATTTGCCAGAGTCTGAAACAAAACATATTCCTACTGCTTAGAAGTAAGCTTTATGAATTCAACCAGCTCAAATCTGTAGTGCAAATAAGGAGTTGAATGCCAGCAAAATCTTACAGTGCTGTGGTCACTGGGGAAATGTTATTGCTGTTCATAGAATCATAAAACCATAAAGTTGGAGGAGATCTCAAGGGCCATCCAGTCCAACACTATTCTGCCATGCAGGAATACAGAATCAAAGCACTCCCGACAGATGTGCATCCAGCCTCTGTTTAAAAATCTCCAAAGAAGGAGACTCCACCACACTCCGAGGCAACAATTCCACTGTTGAACAGTTCTAAATTTTCTTCTTAATGTTTAGGTAGAATCTCTTTTCCTGTCATCAGAGTCCATTGCTCCATGTCCTAGTCTTTGGAGCAGTAGAAAACAAGCTTGCTCTTTCTTCAATATGACATCCTTTCATATATTTAAACATGGCTATCATGTCACCTCTTCACCTTCTCTTCTTCAGGCTAAACATACCCAGCACCCTAAGCCACTACTCATAGTGCATGGCTTCCAGACCTTTGTTGCTGTTATTTCTGGGAACTGCATTTTCATAATGTCCATAATTAAGCTTTTGAGAAATTTCTGGAATGGAACTCACCTAATGGTAAAAAGGCATATAATTATTTTAGGAGAAAGTTTCATCACTGAATAAATGGACTGCATTCACAGAAACATCAAGGTGTGGTTGTTTTCTTCATTAGCAATATTAATGTGTTGCATAATTTTAGCAAATTACAAAAACGAATTTGTCGCTTAATTGCATTAAATGATCAAGCACTAGTCTGAAGGTGTTTTAAGTGGAAGTTAACTGCAAATTGTCATGTTATTATTCAGATAGTGGAGGGACTGAATTAATTTCCAAATGAATTTCATTATCACCTATTTTAGACTTTTCAAAAAAGTGTTTGGTGACTCGATGGGGAAGTTAGGATTTTAGAATTCCAGTGAGTCCCTTTCTAAAATCATAGAATCATAGAGTTGGAAGAGAACACATCTAGTCCAACTCCCCTGCCTTGCTGGAATTCACAATGAAAGCATTCTTGACAGATGGCCATCCAGCCTCTGTTTGAAAACCTCCAAAGACGACACTCCACCACACTCCCAGGCAGCACCATAGTCCACGGTTGAACAGCTCTTACCATCAGGAAGGTCTTCCTCATGTTTAGGTGGAATCTCTTTTCCTGTAGTTTGACCTACATATTAACATTTCTCCATGTCCTAGTCTCTGGAGCAGCAGAAAACAAGCTCCTTCTTCAATGTGGCATCCTTTCAAGTATTTAAACATGGCTATCATGTCCCCTCTTCACCTTCTTTTCTCCAGGCTAAACCTACCCAGATCCCTAAGCCACACCTGTGTTTGAGATTTGGTTAGCATTCAGATGGAATGGGGCATCCAAATGAGACCATGTTTGGTTTCATTAGCCGATGCATCACTAAAGTCTTGGATTTCATAAACATCAGCATAAATGGTCCTTCTTAGCCACCATGGTGAAATTTAGCACACCATTGAGATGAACAATCACTCATAGAAGCAGCAAATCAAAATATGCAGTGCCCAGAACCATCTTGGCTTGACTTTGTCAGAGGTGAGCAAAAGCTCCTGCTTCTTAGACCTTCATTTATCTCTTTCTTTCCTCCCACCAGACTTTGCTTTGTGAAATGGTCTTTTAAATCCAGATGCAAGTGACCATAATGTGCTGCTAAAACTGAACTTTAGAACTGAGAATCTACTTTGTAAATTGTATTTACAGTACTCAGTCCTCTCCCAGCCTTCAGTATTATCAAAAGATATTCTGTACATGTATCTGTTGATCCTGTGTTCTCAAAGAAAAACTATGTTTTTGTTCCTTTCAACTCAGTACTTATTTATGTTAAGGCAATATATGTACCACAAAAAACATTTGTTATAACTCTTGCAAAAGGAAGCAAGTTGTTACAGGGCCAGTGTCCTTAATCTGAAATTGAAAAATAATAGTGTACAATAACAGTACTTTTTTGGGGGGGGGGAAATAAGTAGAGTTTATTCCAGGGCAATTTATGTTTTCCTGGCTCAAGCTGGGTTGTTACAATAATCATTAAAGTTTTTGCACCTCTCAGCTTGCTATAGATTGGTGGAAGGATGTTTTTGCTTACTGTGGAAACATCCATCCTAGATATCAGAAAATCTGATTAACAAAGCAATATTTATTGTAAAAAAAAGCTATTCACACTAACTTTAGCAATAAAAGTAATAAAATACATCAGTTTGTGTTAAGTGTAGTCATTTAGGTTATCTCCAGGATACTGGAGTTGTTAACAGGAATGGCCTAACAACAATAGCACACAGAGATATGCAGTTTATTCAGTCTGCCCATTAACTACTGTATTGCAACAAATAGTAGAATAAATGTGTGTTTATTGTGTTACACTTCAGCCTACATTTTCACCAAAGAAATATCACTTGTTGGGGCAAGAATATAATGACAAATATCAGACAATATAACCATTTTGGCGATCACTGAAGTACAAGTTCAACAATAAAAAAAACATTAAAATCAGGAATTGCATCACAAGTAAGGGAGAATAACTATAACCCAAATTAGAATAAACCCTGTGAGATTTTGAAAAGAAAATAGGTTGTATCAGAAGAATTATTTGAAAACTCCCCATTACTGTTTTAAATTGGTTCAAGTGGATGAGGAAGAAGATGCAAGAAAGTAAATGAGAAACAAGACATGGGGAAGAGAATGAGAAAAAAATTGATTGTCATCTAGGGATATGAAAGAATCATGCAGGTGCCAATGTTTTCCATAGATCTCATTATCTTGGCATGATGCACTGCAAGTATTCATCAACCCACTTTGAGATATCTTACATCTGGCACAAGATCATCATGGCAAAGTTTGGGATTTTGTTCTTGCTCTGTTTAATTAGCACCCACTGCTTACTTTCCTGATTGCTCAAAGTAGGCATAGGTTGCTTTCTTTGACTTTTCTTGTGTCTAACTCATGGTGACCCTAAAGCAAAACTATCATGGTCAAGATTTTTTTTTCAAAAGTGGGGGGTAATGTTGCTATCTCTGAGGTTGAAAGAGTGAGATTTGCCCAAGGTCATCCAATAGGTTTTCATGGCTGAGTGGGGATTTGGCTATAAACTCTGGTCTCTTGGAGTCCTAGGCCATCACTGAATATGTGTGTGTGTGTGTGTGAATGATTGATAGGTTGGTAGATAGGAACACACACACACACACACACACACACACATATATATATATATATAGTTTCCCCCCCCTATAGGACAGTCCCATAATTCAGAATGTGCAGAATACTCCAAAGCTACGTAGTTTGCACAAGCCAATAAGAAAATAATTAAAACATTCTTCAATACAGGTCACTCCCTGTATTCACAGGGAATACATTCCAAGACTCCCATGGATACCTGAAACTGTGGATAATAGGGAATTCTATTTTCAGTGGGATGCATTACTCTAAGTTGACAATAGAATCACATTGGAGGACCTAGAAATGACTAAAGAGAACTTTTATTTGGATGAGGGTAAATGAAAGTGTAGATACTGGATCTGTGGATACAAGAGTCAACCTGTACTGTGTGTTTTACTAACATTGTCAAAAACAGCTCATGAAATCCACAAAGTTTCTCAGAGGAAAACAAACATTGGCAGAACTTGCGTGAACACACTCACACACAATTTGCCTTGTGTGCTACTCAAGGATTAATGTAATCAGGATTTACATCTTTAGCATTAGCAGTAGGCAAGGAGTCAGAAAGATTTCATCCCAGATGAAAAGTTAGGAGTCCATCCAGATGTTAAGAGGTATAAACTAGGTACCAGGAAGATCAACAGCAGCTTTGTGAAACAATTCACTGGCAATCAATAGACATTGATTTCTGCAAAAGCCTTTCTGTTCAAATTGTTCAAAGTTAATACAAGTAGGAATTATATTTTGGATGCTCATTTAGAAACTACTGATGTATGTAACGGTTTGTTCATCACATAAATACTGGATGTCTTTGACTTATCCATTTGGTTAAATTTATAGTTGGAGTCATAGGCCATGATAGAGGATATATGGCACAGAAGTGCAACCCCATGTCCTTGCTCATCATTTCTGTATGAGAGTCTATCATGTTAAGTAGGATTTCAATCACAAGGGGAAACAAATGTTTGGCCTGCCATGATTATACTATGCCTTTCTCCACCCACACTATGTTCCACAAGCAGGAATAGGGAAATATTTATGTATTTATTTATTTAACTCATGTCCCACCTTTCTCCTTATACAGCATCCAAGGGCATTTCCAAATATTTTAAAAGAACAGTATAGTGTTTTTTTTTTTAATTGTGCAATCTGTAACTCTTGAAGTCATTTCCCATCAATTTCAATTACTCCATTATCTCTTGCTAAATCATTGGATCACATACATTTTCTGGGACTGGAACACTGTCATTCTTCTGTTTAACAAAATCCTGGCATATTTTGAGTTAACAATATGTCTCCACAGCAACTCCTCAGGTGCAGTGTTGCAATGACACAGCCTGGCTGTTTAACATCTATTGTTGGTCTAATTGCTTTCAACAGGATACCTCTCCCAGACAAAACAAATCCAGTTTCCCATAACAAATCAATCTCTTTCCTTAAAGTCTCTTTCCTTAGTCCATTTTACTTGCAAAAGATTTACAAAAACAACCAATCTTCCAATTTTTTTCTTTTTAAATAAAAATCTTGTCAAACTTTCTGATTTCAGACTGTAGTCTTAACGACTCTTTAAAATAGTCCATAAGGTCTCTCATATTATATGGAGAGCAGAAAACTCACCTAGGTAATGTTGTCACCACTGAGTTGAAGATTTCTTTTTATCAGGCAAATTCAGCGGTTTTTAAGAAGTAATTAAAAAGTAAGTGCTGAGTTAATGTCCTTCAGAGGCTTACATACAGAGGGATCAGCTTGATGGAATAATCTGACAATTCTTCCCCTTCTCTCACAATCAAATACTATGGTCCCCACGAGCTTGGTGAGGTTCTTGGATTCGTGTGGGCAATCTCAATGCTCTGCCCTTCTCTGGGGAGAAAATCAGCATATGGGACTTGCCTCCAAACCAGTGATCATCACCACTGCAGTTTTCCCATTGATGGAGCTCCATGAAGGGATGACAGATAGCCATTACCATAACCCAGAAGGCCCTCTTCTTTCTTCCCCTCTATTGGTACAGTTTCCATTTTTAATTAACTTTCTGCACTGACAGCAAACTACTTAATTTAGCTATGATTTGTTTTAAACATGCTAACTTCAAAGTGTGAGTTATGGAAGTGACTTGGTTTTGGAAAAAATAGTTAAAATGAAGCATAGTTTTTAAGAATATTTTCAAGCCATGAATACTTAAATCCGTGGATATCAAATCTGTGGATACGGAGGGACAACTGTATAAACAGGATGTATAAACAGGATTACTAAAAGTGTTTGTGTAAACAGAGGAGGGAGGGAATATGGGAGAGAGAGGAAAACTATAGACATTTTGTAAATACATGTTCTGAAAGTTGTGCAATATGTTTTATTATATTTATGAGCAATGGACAATGGATGTTGTATGTAATTATAGTAATAAAAATATTAAAAAAACAAAAAACCCACATTGTTATAATAAATAAATCAACTAAATTATTTTTGTTAACTGTTAAAAAAATCAAACATAGTTTGGGGGTTTCAATGTAAGGGTAAAATATAACAAATTGAACTCAGAAGTGGAAACTTCTGATTTCTTCCCAGATGCAAAAAAGGGAGTGGAAAAGCATAGACATCCAAGACTCAGTGCTTCTTGTTACTACAGTTGTCCCTTTGTATCCACGGATTTGGTATCCACGGATTTAAGTATTTATTCATGGCTTGAAAATATTCTTAAAAAAATAATTATCACAAAAGCAAATTTTGATTTTGCCATGTTGTATAAGGGACATCATTTTGCTCTGCCATTGCATATAATGGGACTTGAGTATTCATGGATTTTGGTATCCACAAAAGGCGGTCCTGGAACCAAACCCCAGCGAATATGAAGGGAGAACTGTATAACAACCCTGGCTTAATAAGGTGTCTGAACTGACCAAGAATTGCTCTGTCCAAACCACAGTGCTAGTCACTTTACTATAGACATGCTGATATATATTTGCTGTCTCTGTTTTAAGAGAGAGGGTGTCTATGGAACAGCACTAGGCATTGCTACTTGTGGAAAGTGCTTGGCAATCTAATATAAAGTTGTTATATATACCAAGAATGCATTTTATTGTCGCTATAGAATGCAGATAATGGATAGTGGAGTATGTAAAATAGATTGTGTATACATATAGAACTTCTGAATTTAAATGAAAACATGCCACTGTGGATTAATAATTCATCAGTTTGGAATTATAATGTGTTGTCATAGTGCCAATTAGTGATTTTCTTGTATTTATAATAAACCTAGATTTCATAAATATTAACATACTATTATTTATGTGATTCTGCTTTTCTGTGAGTACAGAAGTTTGGGAGATTGTCACCAGAGGTTTTAATTAAACATTAACTTGTATAAATAATTGATCATGGAACTCTCACAAACACAATTCTTCCCATTTTTTTTTAAAGAAAGACCGCATGGATCTGAATTTTCACAACTCTGAGTTGCAGCTCTTTAATTTATCATATGATTATCCATTTCTTCCCAATTCCTGTCTCTTTGTGGTCTGCGTGATGGGGCTTAATGGGGCTGGGGTGGAAACGATGTGTGCAGGATTAGGTGTTATGGTTGATGAACTTCCTGGTCCACACCAGATCTATGAATCTGCAGCTCTGAAACTTTGTATCAGAATGTATGGGACACTATGTAATCCAGGGGTGAACAACCATGACAGGGTTGGGGGCTGCTCCTACCATAATTCCTCCCCCTTGGGCCCCATCAAATCCCTGCAGATGAAACTGGGATGGTCACTTCAAGTTTTCATAAGCATTCTACTCGAGGCCTAAACAGTGTTAACTGGGTAACAAAAAAAATGCCTCTGGGGATATGATTTTCCTTCCTTCCTTCCTTCCTTCCTTCCTTTCTTTCTTCCTTCCTTCCCCATGAGGCTACATAGTTCTGATCCCTGGTTTTATCATTCCTCAGAGAAAAAACATAACTTTCCTGCTGGTACAGAATGTGAGTGCCAGCTCTTATGCAGGTATAAATTAAAATATCTTAAGCATAACACATCCAAACCTGAGGAGGAAAAAAAATATAACTGATAACAAATGACTGAAGATACACTTTGGCATTCTTAGCTATGGCAAGTGGCTTTTTCAAGCTGCGTTGTATGCCCAAATGTAGTTCTTTGCTGAGTGTGTCATCTCCTTCTTCTGCCCTGCCCAATAAGTGATGCACCAAACCAGACTCCCAGCTCAACTGTGTATAGCAGTTTGCTGGGTGCATTGCAGGAGTCCCTTCACCCATCCCAGGAGGGGCAGCTGGAGGATCTATTGATGCAGAGATGGTGAATCCATTCATGCTTCTACAACTGCTCTACCCATAGCTTCAGTAGAGCCATCCAGGTCTAGAGCCTATTCCCAACAGAGTTTTGGCAACCTGGAGCACCTGTTAAAAACCAAGAGCGGCAGCTCATGGCCACTGAACCACTGGCCTCCCCTTGCAACCTGTTGAAGCTTCTAGACTCATTCCCATCCCAGCGATTCTCCTCAACATTGTTGGGTAGGGAAGAGGTTAAATCTTTCTCTGCAAGTCCAAGGGTGCATATATGTGTGTCAAGACTCTCTCTTTACCTCCTCCCTTTGTTTATATTTATGTCCTTTTGTGTCATTTTAATCATGTGAGTGTATGCACACATGCATGAGCCCTACCCATCTATCAAATGTCTAATGTTTCAGTTGCAAAGGTTGCCCATCCTGAGAGCAAAGACTGACCAATGTAGGTGTTCCAATGAGAGGTGAGTTGAAGTCAATGTGGCATTGTGGTTTGGGTATTTTACGAAGGCTTTGGGAGACCAGAGCTCAAATCTCCACATATCCACGGAAACTCACTGGGTAGCCCTGTGATATCACACTTTTTTGCCTCAGAGGAATCATCATCATCATCATCATAGTTTCTCCTCTTTTTTATTTTTTTGCACAATTTGTAGGCATTGGGGTGTGTGAAATGTTGCAGGAAACATACCCTTCCCCCTCCCTCCAAAATGGTAAGAAATAGCAATTCTGTACAAAAATGTGTTTTATGCAAATAGTCTCTTCTCTCTCTCTCTCTCTTTTCTTTCTTTCTTTCTTACTTTTTTTTTTTTTTGCACAAATGAAATTCTTGCAAAAATGTCAGAAATGCAAACAAACAGACAAGCAATCAAATTGAAAAAGTGGGAAGGGGGGATTATAGTACTTCTCATTGCGGAAAACAAATGGTTTGAACATTATTTATATCCCCACTTCAAAGGTTTTAATGACTGACCAAGAAAGTGTTCTCAAAGTTAGGAGTTATACTACATATTGTGGTCAAAATGTCAAGCAATGCACACCTGCTGTTTAAAAAGGCAAATTCCATGTTGGACATAATAGACACAAGATATCTGTCATCATCCACCCTCTGTCTTATTGTAGCTCTGAATGTAACTGTTAACATTGCTGCTAATAATGGGCTGCACCACAGGGTTCATAAATGGCATTTCATCCCCAAGAGTTTAAGTGTGACTGTGATTGAAGAAGTAATGAGAGAATTCAGACAAGTATATTTCTCACTTATCAAAGTGCATCATTACTGACAACAGCTTTTTCTATGAACAGTTCATTATGCTCATCCACAACATTGTTATTATGTTCTTTTGATATTTGCAAAATTATCCTTGCTTGTGCCGTACAGGACTTAGAATCATACAATTGTAGAAGGGGTTGCAAAGGCTGTTTAGTCCAACTCCCTGCCAGACAGGAAGACACAATTACAGCATTCCAGCCTCTGTTCAAAGACCATCAAAGAAGGAGAATCTGCCACTTTTAGAGGCAGTCTATTCCACTGTTGAACAGTCCTTACAGTAAAGTTCTTCCTAACATTTAGCTGGAATCTCTTTTCTTATCATTTGAATCTACTAGTTTATATTCTAGATTCTGGAGCAGTCATAAACAGGTTCACTCTATCTTCTATGTGACATCCTTTCAGATATTTAAAGATGGCAATCATATCACCTCTTAGTCTTCTCTTCTCCAAGCTAAACATACCCAGTTCCCTAAGCTGTTCCTCATAAAACATGGTTTCCAGACCATGGATCATCTTGGTCCCTGCCTCTGAACACATTCCAGCTTATTGATATCCTTCTTGAACTGTGGTGCCCAGAACTGGACACAGTGTTCCAGGTACGGTCTAACTTATCCCTTTCTGCTTTAGACTTTTGGTCAATTCTTGCTTTTCAAAGGAGGGATTTTATATGGTATCTGATTTCAACTAAAGAATGTTTTAAAGAAATAATAATACAGTAGGCCCTCTGTATCCAGGGGTTCAATATCTGCAAATTTGACCATTCTTGGGTCATCATTGCATACCTGAAATGGCAGCACTCATACCTAAAATGGCACCACCGCATACCTGAAATGGTGGCACGGCACCCATACCTAAAATGGCACCACCGCATACTTAAAATGGTGGCACCCATATCTAAAATGGTGGCACCCATTGATTAATATGGGACTCAACTGACTGCAGTTTTTGCTATCTGTAGGGTCATTCCAGAACCAAACCCCCACAAATACAGAGGGTCCATTGTAATACAGAAGTTAAAAAGTGAGGAGAATGACTATACAGCAGCTGCTGTTAAGTCTGAACATTAACTAGTGTAGTGACCTAGTGAGGGTTATTTGTAAGTATCACAGGTGGGATCTGTACCTATTCTATGACCCTGCCCAGCTTTTTAAAAATCTTCAGGGGAAGGCTTTCTCTCTAATCTGCCCCCATCACAGGCAGTTTTGGTGAGGCCCCAGTTGTGGTATTCCCTCTCACAGGAAGCCACAAGTCTCTGCAATGCAGGGACTGATAGAAAATATCATGTAGGGAGGCAGAATTCTTATTCAGTTAGCAGTAGCCCCATTTTGCTCTCCATCCATCCTGTAGTTATATCCCTATTGAACTGGTATAGCAACCTAAAATGGCCTCATTGCAAAAGTCACTTGGGCCTCTATTAACAGCAATGAATCTAGGAGCAGCCCCAGCCTATCTATCTATGTGTGTGATTAAAAAGAAGACCAACAGAACTTCTTCCAAGTTCTTGGTTTCCAACATCTCTAGGGAGGACATTGCAACCCCTTAATCCTCAACCATTATCCATCCTGAAATAGCTGTTGAATCATACTGGGCACAAGCTCATACACTGTGGCACCTCAGAGCATAGCTACCTAGGTGTTAACAAACAGTCATACAATTTCTACTTCCTAGAACCATCTTTACTAGCTTTGGCATCACTAAGACTTGTCTTACTCATCCAGGTGTGGTTCTGCCTCTCTGCATGCTCCTAGCACCACCACTAGTAAGAGCAGAACTACGATTAAAATAGTGCACATGACTCCCAATGCATGGAGATGATTCAAAAATACATTGTGAACAATGGCTTCTAAATGTTCCAGGAGATCAAACAGGATCAGTGAAGCCACACTCTTCCTGTTTCTCTCCCACAGGAGGTCATCCATTGGTGTAACCATCTCTAATTCCATCTCTGATGGTCCATGGGGAAAGTTTTAAGTTGCATAATACTACAAGGATTTATTTGTTGAGTTTTAACTGTGTATCATTGCAAATGTATACATTTACAACAAACTTTAGGTTGATTCTGTCCCAAACCTGGGCCCTGACACAGACTGGGAAAGGTTGAAATAATTGGTGCCCTCCAAGAATGTCTGCAAAATTTCCTAACTACCTATCTCCCTTGCAAGGATTTCCCATGAGAGCTATATGACAATGGTAGTTTACAGCAAGGAATTGGGGAGGGGGGAATCACAATTATAAATCACAATTATGAGTAGAATACCTAGTTTGCTGTTGTTTTCGGCATTGTTGTTGTTTTGCTCCAGATGTGGTTGAGCAGGCAATTTGGCAGGAGGTGAGAGGTGTTGGTAGTTGTCTTCTCAATAGTTGACAAAAGTCCCAATTAGTCCGTAGAGAATCTGACCCTGCATTTTAAATCTGCTTTTGTGGATTGAAATGCAAATAACAGTAGGACCAGCCCTTCCAAGAAGTGCTTCCATTCTTTCACCTCTAGTACTTTAAGTACATGAAACTCCACCTGAAACTATCTTTTTTTTTTTAAAAAAAAAAACTTTTCTAGTTTCCAAGGTAACCTTCAGAAACACATAAACCTAGGGCATGGAAACTTGGTATAAGATGGGAATATTGGCCATTTGTAACGAGACCATGGTAATGATGTGGAACCATGAAGAACCAATGCAATAATCCTATTTTTATTATAATAATAATAAGCATGGCTGTAGAACAGTGTGAATATGAAGGGAAATGATATCCATTTGTCCACATTAGTTCCCAAAGATAAAATGAATAGAGGACTGATTTATGAGAATAAATAAGGCAGAATCTCTCTCTTGGTCACGAGGAGGACTCTTGTGTGCGTTCAGTTCACAGAATTTACCATTTTTCACATGATCATCAACTCTCCCATGATAAGTTTAGAGTAGGAAACCATACTAATGTGGGGAAATTAAAAGAAATAGATTTTGGTCATAAAAGGCTTAGAGCTTTGAGTGCCTAACTCTTAAAAGATAATGTTTGAATTCCTTATATTTAACCAGATTAGTGATGAATTGAGGTTGCCATCTCTTTCTATTGAGAGGCTCTTCCTCTTGAACACCTACATGATAAATGAATACAACATGATCCATTGGCTGAATTTGGCCAATTCAAATGGATAAGAATTCCATTTCAATTCAAGTAGAATTTGGTGGCGAGGAAAGGAAAATTCTTCATATTCTGGACAGGAAGATCCTATGACTCTATTTTTTATGAAACATAGGAGGAATCAAAACCAACAGATTCCTCCATCCAGAGTTTCCATAACCAATCCTAATAATCATT
Source organism: Gambelia wislizenii (assembly GCA_030847615.1). Taxonomy (NCBI): domain Eukaryota; kingdom Metazoa; phylum Chordata; class Lepidosauria; order Squamata; family Crotaphytidae; genus Gambelia; species Gambelia wislizenii. The sequence continues at coordinate 27,271,754 of JAUMIR010000012.1, read as the reverse complement.
TCTTGTGTTCCTTAATAAGGTACATATACAGTCAGTTACTTGAATATGAGATATATACATATATGTGTGTATGTGTGCACACACACACTGTATATGCAGTGGATACATTCCCAGACTACTGTTTATAAGTGAAACCACAGATAATAGCAAACCATATTAAAATAAAGGACTTCCAGTAGAAACATACCCGCAGAGTTGCATTGGAGGACACCTCTCTAGGCATTTTCCAGTGTGACTCTATGGTACATGTCCCTATTGTTTCAGCCGTGGGTAACTGAAACCACAGATATTGGTTCCATGGATACGGGGGTGGGAGGTGACCTGTACTTCAATTAAATGACATTAAAATATTCCAGAACTAAAAAAATGTGCTTCTGTGACTTATCTAAAGGAAGGAATGTGGTGAGAGTAAAAATGGTTTGTAGAACTGTGTCATAACATTTCAGAACATTTCCAAAAGTGGTTTAGCTCTACCATTCTATTTGTACTCTCAGCTCACTCTTTTTCTGTCTTTAGTGATACAAACCCTTGACGGGCTAATAACTTGCATGCGGTTTGCTACTTCAGTATTGTATGTTTAATTAGTAATGTGCTAATTGCTTAATAACAGGACAAATTCATTAAAGCCAAGGACGAAGACTCACTTACTGTTCACACCAAGCATCTCATTTGTATAAGAATCTTATAAATTTTAATAGTGGTGCCTCATCACCATCAGAAACCCACATGGAAAAGAATCAGTAGGATAAGACCTGTTCCTTAATTATAAAGCAGTCAGGAACATGACTTTGAAATGACAATGTTTTCTTTAATTATGAGGAATATTTTGCATTGGGTACTACTGTAAGTGAAAAAGCGCATCTGCTAATAAATGAAACATGAATCCAGTATGCCATACAGTGGTGATTATGGGCTCAAACCATTGCCGTGTTTAGAAGTCATGGGAAAAAATGTGGTTTTTTTAAAGTATCACAAGAACGAACCCTATGAGCATTGAGCATGGCTCTGATGAGGAATTATAGAACCACAGAATCATAGAGTTGGAAGAGACCACAAGGGCCATCTAGTCCAACCCCATTCTGTCATGCAGGAAGACACAATCAAAGCATTACCAATAGATGGCTATCCAGCCCCTGCTTAAAAACCTCCAAAGAAGGAGACTCCACCACACTACAAGGCAGCACATTCCACTGCCGAACAGCTTTTACCATCACAAAGTTTTTCATAATGTTTAAGTGGAATCTCTTTTCCTGTAGTTTCAGTCCATTGCTCCATGTCCTAGTCTCTGGAACAGCAGGAAACAAGCCTGCTCCATCCTCAGGATGACATCCTTTCAAACATTGAAACATGGCTATCATGTCACCTCTCCACTTTCTCTTCCCCAAGCTAAACATACCAAGCTACCTCTTACTGGTCAAGGACCGAATAAACTTTTACTACTACTACTACCAAGCTACCTAAGCTGTTCCTCACAGGGCATGGCTTCCAGACCTTTCAACCTTTTGGTGACCCTCCTCTGGAAATGTTCCAGCTTGTCAATATCCTTCTTGAATTGCGGAGCCCAGAAAAATGTGTAATTTTTGTGCAGAACAGTTCCTTGACAATCTTTGCAAAGGGCAAAGAATCTTACTGCTGTTACTGTTTATCTTGGTGTCTCAAACATTGGGAAATGTTCTTCTATAGGAAAATTAATAGTAACATCAATTTATTTTTTCATCACCAGCCGATTGAGAGGGCTGGTACTGCCAACCTTCCCCAGCCTGGTTGTTTCAGGTTACAACTCTCACCATCCTCAGCCATAATGACCCATGCTGGCAGGTGCCATGTTGGAGGGTGGGGGAAGCTTTAACCATGGCTCTGCCACCCATGGAGTATGCCTTAAATAGAGATAGACACCCAAAAATCCCTCCAGCAATGGCTTTAATCTCCCTTAGCCCCAATCTTTCACATTCACTTTGAGGAGGAATCACTTTCTCCTTCCATTCAAGGTGTTTCCTAGCCATTGGCTCCCAGGAAGTGGTATATCCCTAGCCATTCTGGACCATTAATTTTCCAAAAGAAAGATGCAGGCAGCACAGCTTGACTACTGTACATTAACGAACAGTAAGCAGCCTCATTAATACTTTTGAGTCCAAACACCAGACTTACTCATAGCAACACACTCTCTCTCTCTGGCTTTTCTTCACAAATGAAGATTCAGGAAGGACTCATCCCGCGCTTTCTACAAGTGCGCTGATGACTAAAAGGCCAATCCGGGATAAACAAGTCCGGTTGCAGAAAGCACAGCAAAAGGTCTCCTTGGGTGATGTTTCCAGGTTGTGATTCTTTCTGCGTTGTTGTTTCTCTTCAAGACTTGTTTGGTGTGAGTTCTCAAAGAAGGCTGCAGCATTGTGGATAGTGTGTCTCCATGCCTCCCAATGTGAGGCCAGGGTGGACCAATGTTGGTGATCAATTTGGCTGAGCCTGAGATGTTGTTTCAGGGAGTCTTTGTATCATTTTTTTGGAGTGCCCCTCTTACGCTGACCCGTGGCGAGTTCACCGTAGAGTAGTATTTTTGGGAGGCGATGGTCCTCCATCCTAGAAACGTGCCCTGCCCAGCGCAGCTGTGTTCTCAATATCATGGCCTCAATGCTGGCGATCCCTGCTTGCTTAAGGACAGCAACATTTGTCATATAGTCAGTCCAGTGTATATTTAGGATTGTGCGTATACAGTGCTGATGAAAGCGTTCAAGGAGTCGTACGTGGTGGCGATAGGTGACCCATGTTTCAGACCCATAAAGGAGAATAGACAGTACAATTGCTCTATACACATTGATTTTTGTGCTTCGCCTCATATAACAATGCAATCTAAAATCTGCAGTAAACCATGGAACTACCACCATGAACCATCTTGTGAGGCTTTCTCTAGACTCTCAGGTTGTTTCTTACCTTGGAAGCTGAAGAGGAATGATTTCGTTCATCTTTATGATTGCCCATCATTAGACTGACAGAATCTCTTTCCATTCCAACCCTATGCTACATCTGATGTTTAGACAGGCTTTTCACACACACATACACAAAGCTGAGGGCACTGAGAAATTATGCATTGCCAACAGAGCACTTTTTAAAAACCTACTTTTTCTTTTTCTCTCTCTCTTTTTTTGTGTGGGGGTGGGTTTAAACTTCTGAGCCAATAAAGCAGTCCCCTCCTCCCTCAGGCCATGTTAAAAAGGTCAGTCGCAAAGTGATTATTTTTAATTTACACAAAGAGGAATGTATATGAAAGGGAGCCGTGTGCTGCTGCTTTGCTAGAACACTGAGTGAGCGCTTATTCAAATCTGCTTTTAATGTCCTCTTTAACCATCTTTCTTTTGAGGCTTTTTTCCTCCTGTGACCTTATAAGTTAATTTTTAAAGTCATTGTTCATTCAGCTTGAAGTGCCTAAAAACCTTGAAACTACCACTTTCCTTGCCTCAGATGATCCACTGACAGTTCTTTGCTGTTTTTCTCTGGTTTTAATTTCTGATTATGTGCAAAAGTTAGCAGAAAGTACTCACTGGATCTTAGCGGAATACACAAGCATTGACTTATAGAATCATAGAATCATAGAGTTGGAAGAAGCCTCATGGGTCATAGAGTCCAGTCCCCTGGTCAGTGTAGGATCTCCAGCGAAAGCATGTCCATTAGGGAGCTGTCTTTTTGAAGATGTCAAAAGAAGTAGAGACCACCACCTCTGTACATTGCCAAGTCATTCTTACAGTCAACAAGTTCCTTCTAAGTTTCAATCAGAATCATTTACTTATTTATTAGATTGCTAACCTGCCTTTCTCCCAAGATGGGATCCAAGGCAGCTTACAATCATTAAAAAAATGCAGCTAAAATCATCACATGTACAAAAGTTAGAATTACATTATCATTGTTAAAATATAGTTAAAACACATGAATGAAAAGCATAAAATCATAAAAATACAACAATAAAGGCAACACACCAATTAAAATTTATGTTTCAAATTCCTGCGTAAATAAAAATGTCATCAACTGCCAACGAAAAGAGAGCAAGAAAATGGCCAATCAATTAAAATTTACATTTCAAATGCCTGCATAAATAAAAACGTCATCAGCTGCCAATGAAAAGAGCGCAAGAAGGTGGACAATCAATTAAAATGTACATTTCAAATGCCTGCCTAAATAAAAATGTCATCAACTGCCGAAGAAAAGAGAGCAAGAAGGTGGCTGACCAATAAAAATTTACATTTCAAATCCCTGCCTAAATAAAAAAATGTCTTCAAGTGCTGACAAAAAGAGAGCAGGGAGGGGACCAATTGGACCTCCTGTGGAAGGGAGTTCCACAGTCTGGGAGCAACCAGAGAAGGCTCTCTCCCAATTCCTCACCATCCATGCCTGTGAAGGTGGTGGGACTGAGAGAAAGCCCTCCCCTGCCGATCTGAACACTCGGGCCGGCTTGTATAGGGAGACACGGTCCTTCAGATAGTCTGGACCCAAGCCATTTAAGGCTTTCATGGTAAAAAAACCCAGCACTTTGAATTCTACTCTCCTGTAACCTAAAACTATTAGCCTGTTCCTACCCTCTGAGGCAGAAGAGAACAGGCCTGCCCCCTCCTCTCTGTGACAGCCATTGAGGTATTTAAAGAGTGTCATCATATCACCTCTCAGTTTTCTCTTCATCAAGCTGAACATGCCCAGCGCCTTCAATCTTTCATCAAAGGTTTTATTCACCATATCTCTTATCATTCTTGTTGCCTTTCTCTATCCCAACTTCCTTCCTAAAGTGAAGTGCCAAGAACTGAACATGGCACTCAGATGAGGCCTGATCAGCATAGAATATAATGGGACTGTTACTTCCCTCTGCTTGGAAACAGTCTTTCTATTAATACAGGCTAAGATAGCATTTGCTGTCTTTGCTGCAGCATCACACTGCTGGCTTAGCATTTAACAATTGATTGAGTGGGTCTGTTCCTGTTGGGACTAGCCATTCGAAGTAGTGTCTTACTCATTTACACAGACAGACACACAAGACAGTAGGATGCATACTAAATAAAATATTTGATAAACTCCTTCTCTTGGGTTGCTGCATGCGGATGGCTAATAGGGTGGTACTGAGTGCTGAAAATTTACTAATCACTTCAGCTTCCAGCTGTGATAACTATGGTTGTTGCCCTGACACTCTGACACCAGCTCTAGATCATTGTTTTTGTGTCTCAGTTCACTTAATAATTGAGTTTTGTGTCCCTGTGAAGATGATCTGTGGGTAGCTGTGCTGGTATAGATTAGCTGGGCCGATAATTGCAGTTTACAGAATTCAATAATGTTTAAAGGACAGTGTTGTTTTTTTAAAATGGAGAATTAGGGTGAGGAGCATAAGAATCTATGCATGATAATAACAACTTCCTAGTATTATCTGTCTTTGTGACAATCTTGAAAGGCCAAGGTTTGGTGTCACATTGAAAGAAGGGCAGTCCTGCCACATGGGTAGGGCAAGGCAATTCTCTCAGGAAGGAGATGCTAAGGAATGTGGAAAGGGAACAATAAATGAGATAGATGGAGATAACTCTCTCTGGCTTTTCTTCACAAACGAAGATTCAGGAAGGACTCATCCTGCGCTTTCTGCAAGCGCACTAATGACAAAAAAGGCCAATCCGAAATTAGCAAGTCCGGTTGCAGAAAGCACAGCAGAAGGTCTCCTTGGGTGATGTTTTTGGGTTGTGATTCTTTCTGCGTTGTTGTTTCTCTTCAAGACTTGTTCGGCGTGAGTTCTCAAATAAGGCTGCAGCTTTGTGGATAGTGCGTCTCCATGCCTCCCAATGTGAGGCCAGGGCAGACCATTGTTGGTGATCAATGGACAAAGCAGTATATGTGAAGTCAAAGTCTTTAATGGCTGGCATCCATAGGTTTTCCATGGTTTTTTTTCCCAGGCTGTGAGGTTGTGTTCTGGAAGAGTTTATTTCTGATGTTTCTCTGAAGATGCCAGCCACAGATGCATGCAAAACATCAGAAACTCTTCCAGAACACAAACACAGCCTCACAGCCCAGAAAAAAACCATGGAAAACCTAGAACAATATATGCCATGCAATCTTCTCTCATAAATAGGTTTTTTGTGGGGGGGGTTCTGGGTTGTGAGGCCGTGTTCTAGAAGAGCTTATTCCTGATGTTTTGCCTGCATCTGTGGCAAAATGTCAGGAATAAACTCTTTTACAACATGGCCTCACAACCCGAAAAACACACACACACACAAAACCTATGGATGCCAGCTGTGAAAGCCTTCGGCTTCACATTCTTTCATAAGCTTTTCTTGCTGCCCACGTATTCAGCAGAAGACACGAGAAGACACTGACTCACCATGATTTGAAGGTTTGGGGTGGAGAGGACAAGATTTGAACAGAGTCTGCTCCTTCCCTCTTCCTCTTTTTTAAAATTCAACCCACTCTCCTGCCTATGTCACAGTGTGAGTTTACTGGTTGCTTATGGGCCAGATAGGATTCCCCCCCTTTTACACAGGGTCCCCCCCATCCCACACGGTTATAGGAGACTTGGAGAATTGGCCTTAATGTGGTGTCATAAATAGGTGGTCACCTGGCAGGTTGTAGGGGAGATGGGGATTAGTTCAGTATACACCTATGGCATCCCTTTTGGGTGAAGGATGGCTCTATCAAACTACCCTTGCAACTGGAGGGTGAGGAGTAGACTATCCTTGAAGCCGGCCCGTGGGTTGAGCCCTCACCAGAAATCATGCAACTTGAGGTCTCTCATCCTGGGGTTTTGCTTTCCAGCAGATGGTGCCTGTGGGGGGGGGGTAGCCCATTTGATGGAAGACCCCCCCCCTCGGGGCTCAGGTGTTTCATCAAGGGAAGCTGAGAGGTAGGTCTGGGTGAGACCATTGGCTCCAGCTTTTCCCGCATTGGGTCTTCCCCCTAGTTTGCATATAGAATCATAGAGTTGGAAGAGGCCACAAGGACCATCTAGTCCAACCCCATTCTGCCATGCAGGAATACACAATCAAATCATTCCCAACAGATGGCCATCCAGCTTCTGCTTAAAAATCTCCAAAGAAGGAGACTCCACCACACTCCCAGGTAGCAGCGGATTCCACTGCCGAACAGCTCTTACTTTATTCCCGAGGAATAAAGATTAAATAGATGGTAGAATAAATAAAGTGGCCCCTGTTTTAACACAGGTTTTGTGTCTTGACTTATTATTTCATGTGCTGGTCATCAATGGGAAGAAGACTGTGTAATTATTCATCCTTGCATGTGAAGATGAAACAGTCACTCCAAATTTGCAGGTGAAGCATTCACGGATTTGATTATTAGCGGATTACTAAATATGTTTTATCTAGGCATTTTCTAGGTCCTCCATTGTGATTCTGTGGTATACCTCCACCCTAAGTTGACCATAGTGTGCTGGATGACCTACAAATGCCCAGAGAAGTGTTCTCTCTAGTAAAATAAAATAAAATAAAAATGGTTAGTCTATATTCACAGTTCTTCCACTTTTGAGAGGAGTCCTCTGCTCCTAACCTTCATGCAAGTTGAAGGCCAACTGTAGTAAAGGATTTACATCTCTACTATCTTATCACCAGTAATGAAATAATATTCAACTGCACTTGAAGTAGTGGGTAGCCCTCTTTCTCAACAAAGCTATGGTTGTAATGCTAGCCAAGTAAAATTGTCAAGTTTCCTCTGCAACTTGCCAGTGTTAGCTTGCTTGGAATAAACAAATTAGAAAACCCCCAGTCTCCCCAAAGCAGTTAAAATTCATTTTTTCACTAAGAATTGGAACATGGCTGAGGTAAGCACTCGGAGGGGGAAAAAATTCTAAAGGGGTGAGAGGATATCATTATGTTAAGAGATGGTTATTTTTCTCATACAACATTCAAGAGGGATTGTGTTGTTTTCTAAATTATAGCTCTTGGGATCCTCACCACACAGTTTTAGAATATGAGTCATTTTCCATCCTATTGATAGCACACTGATTTTCTTTATTGTGTTTGACAAGCAAAGCTTTTTCTCCTTTACACCACTTCCACGCAGCTCTGGGCCAGGCGGGAGTTGTGAAAAATGAGTAAAAAGGAATAAAACAGTTCACCTGTCAGCTCAGCACTTACTTTACTTAAGACATTCAGCTTGTCTCACACTCTGATCTGTTGCCGATCTTTGATAAATAGTAAAACAACACACTTAGGTTTCACGGGGGGAAAAAAGAGAGAAAGAGAGAGAGAGAGAGATTATGGGGCTGTTTAAATGGCGAAATTACCCCTCATAGAATTCATGGAGAATACCTGTTGTCCTAGTGAGCCGTGCAGGAGATTCACTGTATTTGGAAGGAAGCCCCCCCCCCCAAAAAAAAACCCTCCGACAAAGTTTTTAAAAAACTGCAAAGCATTTGGATGACTGATTCGCAGCACTGCACAGTCTGGGCCAGGAAGAAGTTGACATCTGATTGGTCTGTCATGCAAACAGGGGCGGGCTTTCCTCCAGCTGAGTCCGGAAGCACCAAAATAGGGTGACCTATTTTGCCGTGCTGGGGTTAATATTTTTTTTCATGCAGTAAGTCTCTGTTTTCCCTTTTAAACCAAAAGTTTAAAATCTTAAAAAAAAAAAAAAAGAGAGAGAGAGAGCAATGATAAAATTGTGGGGAGAATAAATGTCCCGTTCTCGTAACTGCCATGTTGATTCATGGGAAGGGGCTCCATGTGAACTTCAACATGCATCACTGTACAGACAACATTTTTGAGAAAAAAAATTATCTGGATAAAAGGGAGTTGCTGCAAAGGTGACTTAATTTGCATCCCCCTGCACATTTTCCTCCAATCTAGTCAGGAGTATAGTGTCTAGATCAAGGGAAATAAAAGTGCCACTCTATTCTGCTTTGGTCAGACCTCACCTGGAATACTGTGTCCAGTTTTGCTCAGTCTCCTGGTCTCTGGAGCAGCAGAAAACAAGCTGGTTCCACCCTCAGTATGACATCCCTTCAAATATTTAAGCATGGCTATCATGTCCCCTCTTAACCTTCTCTTCTCCAGGCTAAACATACCCAGCTCTCTCAGCCACTCCTCACAGGGCATAATGGCTTCCGGAACTCCCACCATTTTGGTCGCCCTCCTCTGGACACGCTCCAGCTTGTCCATATCCTTCTTCAATTGTGGTGCCCAGAACTGGACACAGGATTCTAGGTGAGGTCTGACCAAAGCAGAATAGAGCGGCACTATGACTTCCCTTGATCTAGACACTATACTCATGTTGATGCCATGCCCAGGGACACACCTGCTTCATTAACTGGGATGAACTTGTACTTGTCCCTACAATGGAAAACAAAGGATCAAAGATTTTACACTCTAGGATCCAGGATTCTGCTTAGTTCACAGGGCACTCCGCTCAGCATATCTCTCCTCCAACTCATTACAAGTTCACACTTTGCACATTGCAGAAAAAGGAAATACAGAGAGGGGGAAACCAAGAGACTCTCACATCCCTGCTCCCTCTCTAGTCTTCTTTGAACTTTTGAAATTGACTTGAGAAGATTAAGATCCTGCACTATAACACCAGTAGTGGTTTAAGGTCATGTTTACAGAGCAACAGGGTCAGCAGTAGGGTTCTTGCATTGGCCGTTGCTCCTGAACATCCTTTAAATCCAGAGAGGGCTTCCTCTCAAATTAAAGCAAGCCATCAGAACATGTGGGGTGAAAGCTATTATTTTCCCAGCAAGAAGGTAATTCCCTGCTGCACCTTTTCTTTCCCCCTGCAGAGCTAAAGACCTTCCATAAAGCCCTTACAGGTGAATGCATCAAAGCACTAATGGGTGTGTGAGTCAGCACTTACATCTCCAACCAGTAAAATCCTTTACCCTCTAAAGAAGATTTTAACCTTCAGACCTAGACGAAAGAGAGCCATCTTGATACAAATGGCACTTGAAAACACAAAATAGCTATGGACTAGTCAGGGTGGAGGAGAAGCAGTACATTTCTGACTTTATTTATTTAATTATTTGGAAGTTTGAATTGCAGTGTTGCTCATCAAGGCCCAAGGCAGCTCAGAACAAGTTTTTTTAAAAAGCATAATTAAAGATCTTGACAGTAAAGTTAATGGCCAAGTGAGAAAAAACTGCAGCTGCATTAAAACCATCCATTGAACTGTGGGGTCTACATGGGGACACATTTAATATGAGAAATCAGAGCTGTGCAACCAATTTGGCCACATCTCAAACAAGAAAGTAGATTTGCATGAACTGTGGAATGGAACCATATGGCCCAATTCAGTTCCAGAGCAGAATGACTGAAGTAGGGATGGGATACAATGGGAGTGCATGAATTCCTGACTGGGGTTGAATTTGGAGTTTCTGATTCCTTAGGAATCTTGGGCAGGAAGGAAAATAGTGCATTAAAAGTTCCTGAAAATTGTGGGAACTCGAAGCCACCTTGAATCCCATTTTGGGAGAAAGATGGGGTAAATAAATATAGTAGCACCCCCACATCCACTGATTCGCCCTCTGCTGATTCAGTTATCCAGTTCAATTATTCAGTTATTGCCTGCTATGACAAACATATATGCAGGTGATGAGTAATGCAATTACTTAACTCCGTTATTTCAAAGCTCTAAATATGTATTTAAGAAAGTTTGTGTTTCTGTTTGAGTGTGCATGCACATACACTCTTCCCCAACAACTTTTTGCAACTCATTGTGGAGAAGCATGTTGAGTAATGAGGGGTATTTTCATAACGTGTCCACATTGTAGTTCACCTACAAGCAGGCATCCCTTGAAAGGAAGGGAGGGAACATAAACCATCCAAAGTACTCCTAACTCCTATCTATTTGTAAAGGGGATCTCTTTATGAGCACTATTTTTTCCTTCATTTTAGTCAACGGGAACTTCTTAAATTTAGCTGAATTGTGCGTCTGTTTATTTACAAGCTCAAGTAAATTCTCAGCTATCTGGAGGTCACAGTCTCCCTGAAATATGGACTCTGCCCATTCCGCTTTGCTGCCCCTTATATCTGGAGCTGCTTTTCAGAACACAATTACTTGATGTTAACACAATTCTCAAGTCAATCCTTAATATCTAATTTTTTTGGCAAAGAGTTTTGGCTTAACTGTGTAGTGCTCTTGAAGCACCATTCATCTTTTCATATTGTATCAGTTCTCTTTATAATGAATTTGCTTCAGATAATTTTCAGTTGTATGGACAGTTTACCAACAACTTGTTCACAAAAAAGTTTTCACAACTATTTTTATGGATATCTTTGCATGTACTTTTATCTAAATGTCATTTATTTATTTATTTATTTAGAAGCTGCTTTGAGTCCTATTTTTAGGGGAAAGATGTGATATAAGATGAGCAAGGAGTTTTAAAAACCCTATGCCACTGTCAGTAACTTTTTTAAAAAAATCACATTTACTAGTTCTGTGAATGATCTTTTATCAAGCTTGGTACTGGCTAAGTACATTTGCTCAGGTCACTTTCCTGTCCTTGGGAATGATTGATAGTCTTTTCCTTTTTCCTCCATCTGAAAGATCCACAAAAATGCTAAGAACATGTTTTTGGCATACATCATGTACAGCTATCCTGCGTCCAACCCTCTCCCCCTGACACAGGTATACTGTGAAATACTTTGCTTTGTAAAAGAAAGAGAATTAAGAGTCTGATGCTGATATATATATATGGCTCGTCCTTCAAGAGGTTGTCTGCCAAGTTATAACTAGCAGGTTGGAGGAAGAAACACTTTCCTTTAGGATGCATTGTTTGATACTGCAGAGTTTCCTTCTGTATTTTGCTCTGAATGAACCCGCCTTTGGCCCTAGATGGTGATAGGGAAGCACATTTTGTCTTCAGCTAATAATATGAATACAAGAATATACTAGTGTGTCAGGATTGGTCTCCGGCGTGACCTGTTTCTGCCATTTTCAGTGCTCTCTTGCAACCTTGCTGTTAAGCGTGATTTTGCTTCTTTGTGTTTGATAACGAGTGTTCTGTGGCAACGGTGGAGGGGAGTATAATGCTTGCTATTGGGAATAGAGAGATAAGCCCGCAGGTGCAGAATCAGCTTGGGGAAAATGGGATAGATGTTACATGGAGTGAGGAAGTCAGGGAATGATGGATAACCAATAGTATTGAAGCCTGCTAGATTTCATAAATTGCAATGTGCTTTTAGTATACTGTTTGCCCTCTAATTTTTGATTCTGAGCAACAACCTTGTATTTTATGCTTTCTGGATTTCTGTGCCAATAAGGTTTTCTGATTAACTCTGAAACTGCTGGTCACTGCATTTGGGAAGGCAAGTACATGACACAGTGCTTCTTCCATTGCCAATAGTCAATGCTGTATGTGTCCAATATAACCATATGGATGCAGCTAGGTCATAATGTTTTGACCTGGGACAGTAAACTTAATTTTTGGGACACATTGCTAGAGTACAGATACAATCCAGACCAGGAGTCTGAGAGGGAGGCATGACAGTTGATCCCAACAAAGATAGACCCATTCATTCAATTGTTGAAGATGAGTCAACATATAGGTCAACACCATTGATTCAATGGGTCTACTTTGTTTAGGATTAACAGCAGAATTCGGGCTACTGTCTAGTTTCTTCTGAATGGTGTTTGAAATCTAAACTGGTGTGAATCACTTTGGATCAGGCTTCCAGTTGAACCAATCCAATCCAGGCATCCAATCCAGACTGGTCCCAATCAATTTGATTGATTGATTTGGGGATTCAGCATGCTTTTATTTGGCTTTCTGTGCTACTAGCTCATATGGCAGTTTCATAAATTTGAGGTAAATGTTTAGCTCTGCTGTATGTGACACATCAACCTTACCTACCCTGACATTCCAAGAAAACTCTGAAAGACAGAAAAAACTGGCTTATTCCAGCTTCTCAGGTATTCAAGGCATCTATAAAGCATGCATGCTAACCCTGTCACTATGTGCTGCAAGTCAGATTTTTTAAAAAATGAAAGGGGTTTGGTACTTTTGCTGACTGCCGTTAACAGGGGGAGAGAAAGCTTTTGGCACTGTGTCCTGTTCATTTCCTTTTGCTAAAAAAAGACACTGTCCTATGAAAGCTGATGCTGCAATGTGATTTTTTTTTAAGTCTTTAAAGTGCCATACAACAATGTCTTTATTTCATTTTTTAAGCAGTCTGCAACAACTTAGCATGGCTACCTTTGTGGAAGTCTTTCAGGTAGGCTTACCTTGGAGAGAGCCTCTGGTTAGATTGTGCCCCTGGTGCTTTGAAACCTCTGGCAATAAGCAGAATGCATTTGGAAATGTCATCATGCTCTCTTGTGGATAATTTAGTAATAAATATCTGTGAGATGGGTCAATACAACCCTGTTATATACCTTCCTTCTTAACGTAATTGAGTGCCACAAAGTTAGAAGAACTTGTAGGCTAGCAAAAGTGTTTATCGATTGGAAAGCTGGACTTCTTTATGATTATTTCTCTGTACAAGCCTTTAAAAGAATGTGTTAGATTGTACATTACTTGATTTTGATCACTTAGCCTATTTACTTGGGAGCTGTTGTGGGTGAGTAAAATCCCCCTAGGGGACTGTGCATCCACCTTCCTCCCACATAGTGAAATGTAACACAATGGATTGTAGTAGGGTTTCTCTGTAGGAAGTGGTTCAAGGACAGGAATGTCTTCCTTTAGGCCTTTGAAGATTGATCTACTTATTAATCTTTCTCCTTCTTGCTCCAAAATATGCAATTTTGAAGAGATGTTGGAGAACCAGCTATGAAATTTGCTCCATCCTTCAAAGATAATGAAAACCTTGTTTCTTTCAGTTTATTGGTGCTACAACCCTTTCTCAATCCTGCCAACCATAAATCACTTTTAGATCCACTGTCAAAGCAGGGATAAACTGCTCTTAATGTAGATTGCATTAACATGATTTCATGAGAATTTTGTTATGAAATGAAACCATCAGCTGCACCACCTTAGGCTGACTGTGAGCTACTATGAAGAGGGAAAGTTGAAAGGAGTTGGGCATGTTCAGTCTGGTGAAATGAAGACTGAGGGGTGACATAGAATCATAGAATCATAGAGTTGGAAGAGACCTCAAGGGCCATCCAGTCCAACCCCCTGCCATGCAGGAATACACAATGGAAGGAATTAGTCCTTGATTTTTGAGGGGGGGGGAATCCAAGCAATTTCTGGAATATACGTTTAAGACTGGAAAAGAGATATATTCCTTTTCTTGAAAGTCATATTGTTAAATCGGGATAGGAAAGCCATTTTAGGAAAATATGTAATGAGTATAACATCCCCACTTCTTTTTCTGATACTTGTATTGATTGTAATCAGGAACACTGTTGTGACATGGTTGGACTCTTTCTCATAAATATCTAAAGGATGGTCACAGAGAGAAGGGTGCAGGTTTCTTCTGATCTGCTGCCCCAGAGGATATGACAGGTCCAATGGACTTAAGTTACAGGAGGATAGATTTCAGTTAAATATTAGAAGGAACTTCTTAATTGGAAGAGCAGTTCAACAATGGAACCATGGAGAGGTGGTGGAAACTCTTTCTCTAGGTGTCTTCAAAGATAAGTTGGATAGCTACATACTGGGGAGGCTCTAGCTGAGTTCCTGCTTTGGGTAGGGGTGATGGCCTACGGGCCCCTTCCAACTCTATGATTCTATGATGGTAGTCTTCTATTTGAAGGTCATCTGTCTGTCTGTCTGTCTACCTACCTGGGGAAGAATTGTAGTATTCCATCTCTTTCTGTTTGCAAAATGAAAGAAATGGGAAATGCAAAATTTATCAGCTCTTTAGCTCTCTGATTTAATTAATTTCTAACCCAATTAATAACTTCACTCTGCAATCACATTAATGCTGACATTCCAATGTAAGTCACTCAAGTTAAGAAATAAATTTAAGTTGTCCCTTTATACTAAAAAAAAAAATAGTCCTATTAAATTGATCACTTAGTTAATTTTACCTAGTTTGTCCCTATCTCTGCTGGCAACCATCATGGAGGAATTTGGAATGTGATAGCAAGCACAAAGAGAGGCCACACCAATATTAATGGACACTAAACAATACCAATTTGAGACTTACATTTAATGGTCAGCCTATATGTATTCAATGTGGTGATAATCGGCTTTTCCATTATCTGAGCAACATAATTGAGAGGTACAGCCTCTCTTTCTAAGTAAACATATGTAAATATATGATGGTTTAGATTACATTTGTTGGGGTTCAGTATCACCAAGGAGCCACAGAGATAATTACCCAATGCAGATGAATAGTTCAGGGAGAAGTTTGGAAGCTTTGAGATGCTTCCAGGATGAGAGGTTATAGAAACACAGTAGAGACTAGAGAGACTTTGGGATTGATGGAGAGGTAGGGGAGGTACTTGGAGCTTGGTTGTAGGCTAGACAAAGAGGTCCAGACTCCCAGTTTCCCATGAATATCCAAAGAGCCAGAACACCCATCTTTATTGTTACCATGCCATACATTCCCGTCCCTATAATAATTCATAATTGGCAATATTGAGACACTTCGTGAGGTCCATTAGACTGGGGTGGACCATACGTGAGATCAGAGGGAGGTCACCAAAACCTAAAGAAGGTGTCATGGAAAACTACCAACAGATGCACCCAAAATAGGATTAACCGAAGTCCCTAGTAAACAATGCCATTATGGTGATATGTGCTAATCCCCTCTTGGCTCCCTGGGCGCTGAGTTATGTCACAAACAAATAAGTGACCAAAACAATCATTATCCCCAGGAAACATCCTCTTGCACCTTTCCTATCTTACAATATAGAGGTTGTCATAAACCCATCAATTCCAATATCTCAGCCCATCAATTCCAATATCTCAGCCATTAACAGCAATCAGCAGAGTTGCAGTTTCCTTTGTTTCATGGTGGGAAGCCTATCTACACTTGGTTCTAAGCTCAAAACACCCCTTCAGTTTGCAAAATATAGTATAAATATTAGCCTCAAACAATAACAAGGTGTGAACTGTGACTACAGCCGGACACTCTGTCGGTGCCCCCCCCCAACAGAATCCAATGCCACCCTCAGAATTTGGTCTGAGTCATCCACTTCTCTATCTTCAAAACTAGTAACTATAACCCCTACCTCCCAAAACTATTCCTCTATCCAACCTTTCCACCTTAACTCTTCATTAGCCTTGTATGGTTCTTGTGAGGATGTGTGAATGCTTCTGTGTTATTTTCCAATAAAAAACATTTTATTTCACTTTATTGGTGTTCTCTGCAGTGAGAAATAGTATACATAGGTGCAAAGATTCTGGAAGTTATCCAACCTCTTGCAGCCATCTATTTGAGCTATAATAAATCCCCAATTAATAACCGAGATTTGGCATCACAAGTGGGATCCCTATGGACCCCCTCTATTCAGCTAACAGTATAATGAATAGAGTAGGGATGTTCAACTAGCTGTGTTAGAGCTCACATTTCTTTCGGACTGAATATGCCTTAGACTGTTTTATAACTTTGTAACTACACTTAAGTAATGCCTGGAGGAAGGTGCCTTCATCTACAAGGTAACCTTTTGTGAATGTAGATTTGCTTGCTTAGAATAAGAACTTTCCTTAAAAAGATCTCTTACTTTCTACTCTATCTTCACATGCCTTTGCTCAGTGTGTGCACACATGTACTTATGTATGGGATTCTCATCTCCCACCGGAGAAGGAGGGGAAAGCTCTGAAAAATCAGTGGTGAGAAAAGTGCAAGTGGTGCAATATGAATTTGGGGGGAAGGTCCCCTCTCCAACGAGACGGGGTCACTGCCCATTACGAACAAATATATTGGTAAATGTAAACTTTACATAAGTAAATGAATTTCCTCTTCATTTTTAAAGTGAACATTCACCCCCAGATACAACCCTATTAACATGCTATTCAAACATATAGAAGGTTAATGGTGTGAGATGTTGTCTAAGATTCAAAACGTCCTTTCAAAAGTCTGAGTATTCTATTTGAAGAAGGGTTTTGCCCCTCCCCAACCTGGGTAAAAGATAATGCCAAAACATCTTCATGCCAACTGTGATTTTTAGTTAAATCTGTGCTCCTAGAGTTATATTTGTGATTCCCATTCCGTTCCAACCTGTCAGATTTGGATTAGTTTAAGATTTCTCATTAGTGCTGCCTCATAAAATCAAGAACCACCTGGTGGCTGCTTTGGAAATGAAATTGGTAGATTATCATACCCCAACCTGTTGGCAGGACACTCTTGCAATGTTTGTGAGGTAGCTGAGTACATACTGTGTTAATGCTGAAAGCAGATTCTTATCTGTCGTTGGAAACATGCCCAGCCAACACACAGAGAGAAGCCCAGAGAAATAAGATTAAGAAGACCTGCATAAACACAGTCTGTGTGTGTTTATGTCTGATGGTCTGTCTGGAATTGTGTTGTTTAGTCCCAATTAGAGTAAACTCATTGAATCAATTATTGAATGGTGAGGCAACTTGTCATGTTGAGGATGGGGCAAGCTTGTTTTCTGTGGCTCCAAAGACTAGGACATGGAACAATTGAGTCCAAACTACAGGAAAATAGATGCCACCTCACCATTAGGAAGAATTCCTGACAGTAAGAGCTGTTTGGCAGTGGAATACACTGCCTGGGAATGTGGTGCAATCTCCTTCTTTGGAGGTTTTTAAACAGAGGCTAGATGGCCATCTGTCGGGAGTGCTTTGATTGTGTATTCCTGCATGGCAGAATGGGGTTGGACTGGATGGCCCTTGAGATCTCCTCTAACTCTATGGTTCCATGAACATGAAGGTAAATCCAGTGGATTCAATGATTCTTGTTTAACGGAGACAAACAGTTGGATTTAGCCATGTCTGTCTGTCAAGGCCTCAACACCCTGAAGGCACCACCAGATCCTATCTGATCTCTGAAGCTAAGCAGGGTCAGTCCTATTCATTACTTGGATGGGATACCACCAAAGAATACCAGGAACTTTAGCCTACATTTTAGAGGAAGTCAATGACAAACCACTTCTGAGTATACCTTGCCTAAGAAAACCCTAAGAGATCATGAGGTTGTCATAATTCAACAGGCAACATGCTCAAAATTAGCATTGAGCAACATGGGGTGAGTGTGTGTTACAATAGCTAGCCTCCATCCCAAAGTTGCTTAGCAGAGCTCCATCACTGTTTTCCTTTAATGGGCCAGTTTCTCCACTGAATCAGACTTTAAAGTTTGGCCAGCCTTCAATTTAAATGTTAATGGTGTTCTCAAATTTCATGGCAAGGTATCCTTTCTGTTTTTGCAATTCTTGTTTTTGTTATGCATATATATATATATATATATATATATATATATATATATATTCTCATTGCCCTGTATGAAACCTGGGTGGCTATTAATTTTAAAGTGTTCCTGGGGTACTAGAAGGTTGGGGAGAGGCCAAACAACACCAGGGGACACAGTCAGAGGGAAGGGGGACATCAGCCTTAGTAACACCACAGTCCTGGGGTCTTATGCAGATTGATACAATACCCTGAAATTGAGAGAGCTTTGCACAGAAAGGAAGAAATCTCAGTGTGATGGGGAGCCAGCCATTTCCAAATGCAAATCATGCCTGCTCCAGTTTAATTTGTTTCTTTACCTGGATATGGCCAGCTGAAAGGTAGCTCTTTTTGAAGCTTGCATTCTAAAAATAGAACCATCATGTACACAGAAATATAAATATAATATCTTTTTTAAAAAAATATCTGGAAAGAAGCACACTCTGCCATGCAGATGTATAACTTTTTTATGGGTAATGATATGGATGTCTCAGCTGTGCTCTGCATCTCATTAAGCTTTGTTATGAACCGTTTTAGGTGTTGGTCATTAGAGTGTGTTGGTAGAATGCCAAAGGGAGAGTTTGTCCTTATACAGTAACTGAATCCATTGATACTGAAATTATATCAATATTTTCATGTAATTATAAAGAAGCCATTTGATGCAGTTAAATGAGATGAGCACTTTATGCCCTGCTGAGGCCTAAATGCCCTCATATTTCTACTGGTTTGTAAAATGTCAAATCCAACAGTGAAAACCCTCCTCCTTGGAAAAAAATGCCTCCCCTATATGGAAGATTAATAATTATTTTTCCCAAATCTCAAATAGTTACCCATTTAATCAGACAGATGCAATTATGCAGGTAAGCTGTATAATGAGGAAAACTAAACATTTGTCTTAATTGTGTACACACTAACAGGAAACAGCAAGATGTATCATGACCTCAATTCTGCAAACACTAATCTAACCTCAGAAGTTTTGAATAACTGCACATTTAGCTAATTTGTTTAAAGAATGCTTTATTCTCCCTCTCTCATACCCAAGAAGCCTTACTGATGAAAATGCAAACTATAATGAATGTCTAAGAAAACCAGACAAACAGAATTCACAGTCACCCAGACACATGCTAGAGGCAAATAAAGCATCATTGGCTAAGTGTCCATGTTTGTTTTGAAAAATCCTTTGAACTGACTTTTAAAAATTCTAATGCTGTAAACTAAAATTTATTTATTTGTGTATTTCCTACCTCTTTCTCAACCTTCAGAACCAGGTGGCTTACAAAACTTAAAATAGATACAAATAAGAGCTCACGTGACTAGAAACATACGTGTGTATGTGTATGAGTCAAGTCACCTGCTGACTTACGTTGACCCCATGAATTTCATCAGGTGTTCTTAGGCAAGGAATACTCCAAAATGGTTTTGCCAGTTCCTTCCTCTGAAACATAGCCTATGGCGCCTGGCATTCCTTGGCAGTCTCCTATCCAAGTCCTAACCAGAGCTGACCCTGCATAGCATCCAAGATCAGACAGGATCTGCTGCCTTGTATGCGTGTATGTGCCTTCAAGTTGCCTGTTGAATTATGGCAACCCCATGAATTTCATAAGGTTTTCTTAGGAAAGGAATATTTACAGATGGTTTTGCCAGTTCCTTCCTCTGAAATATAGCCTACATCACCTGGTATTCATTTGCGGTCTTTCATCCAAGTACTAACAAGGGCTGACCCTGCATAGTTTCCAACTGTGACCTTCCATGTATTGTTGGACTAAAACTTCCACCATCCCTGACTTGTTGAATGCCACCATCCCTGACCTGCTCCCATCCCTGCTGGAGGGGATCCTGCCATGCCTTGTCCTGGTGCCAAAAAGAAAGCAATGTTGTTGCCAGTCTGGCTTCTAGGAAAAAAGTGTTTCTCAAGTGGGGTGCCACAGCTGACAAGACCCTCTCCTGTGTCCTCTACCTTCATATTGCCCCCAATGATTGGACACAATGGAGGGTCCCTCTAGCAGATCTCAGGCACCTTTACTGGTCAAGCTGTTTTTCTGTTTTGCAATTGATTTCATTATTATTGCTTAACTTTAATCTAAAAACAGGGTGTCTTGGAAGTTTGTCATTCAGAGGGCAACCATAAATCAATGCCAACTTGAAGGCATTTAACAATTGCTTAATTTGTTTATACAGTCATCCATCCACATTTGTAGGTTAAGAATTTGTAGAGCTGATGATTTGCGGGTTACTAAGAGGTTGTCTAAACAGTGAAAATACTTCTTGTTGAATTCAAGGAGAACCCTATCTGTCTTAATGGAAATCTGTGTCAATACACTGTATTCAGAAGGCAGGGGGCCCAAAATGTCAAAAATTCTGAGGGAAAAGCCTTCTCAGCTTTTCCCGGAATTTTTGAAAAACAGCAAGGGGTGTGTGCATTCCCCGTTGTTAGGACAGCAATTTGATAGTCATTGCTGTCCGATAATACAAGAAGCATGGTCCTGATTGGCTGGACAAGCACAGGGGTGGAGCTTGCTAACAGGCCAAGCACCTCCAGCCGCCATTTTTTTCACCTTCAGGGATTGGCGAAGGGAGGAGGGCTCTCTCATCCTCTTCCCCCTTCCTCTGGTCCCCCCTGATGCCACCACCACTGCTGTGGGGATCGGAGAAGTGAGGATGGTGGATGTCATCTTGGATGCAAAGCTTACGGGGGCTTCTGAGGGCAAAAATATCATTAAAAAGTCACAGCTGCTGCCACTTGCTATTACCGTGGGGCACTACTTTTTGCGGGGGCTTGTGTAGAGCAGTCCTAAGAATATTCACTCTAGGAACAGGCAACTTGAAGATACGTACACACAGACAGGCATTTTCTAGGTCCTTCAGTGTGATTCTCCAGTGTGATTCATAGTCATATGAATGTTATAAATATATTGAACATATGTACAGTTGTCCCTCCACATTCACGGATTTGGCATTCACGGTTTTAAGTATTCACGGTTTGAAAATATTCTTAAAAAAATAATAATCCAAAAAGCAAACCTTGATTTTACCATCTTATATAAGGGACACCATTTTGCTATGCCATCACATATGATGGGACTTGAGTATTCATGGATTTGGGTATTCACGGGGGATCCTGGAACCAAACCCCAGTGAATGTGAAGGGACAACTGTATTAAATATTTCCCTTTTCATAGATTTCTGATGGCCCCTAGATTCCTATGTCTGTATCTGGCCTACTGGGTCACCATGAAGGCACTGCTGTTTTGTAGATTTGGGACTCTTTTTCCTGTGTATTAGACGTATACATACACTGATCAGCAATGCTTGGCTCTATGTTTTAATGCTTCCTTGACCCATTGCCTTTAATATGTAGTAAGTCTTTCCAGACGTAATTGCTCTCACTACACAATAACAAACCTTTCACATTTCCTAAACAATGAACAATCTTTACATGTGATTTATGGTATTATTATTGAGTGCAGGGAACATTGCTATCTAGATAGTTAAATGAAACTTCAGCATCAAGAATTTATAGCACTAAACTTACTGTGTCCATCTTCTAATTTATCTACCTCATTATTGACCCAGGTCTGATTCGTTCATGCCACATGGAGATTCTCCTTATTGCATACCTCTGAGGCAGCAAATCATAGCTAAAGTAACAAGAAAAGGATTGGTTCTTTGGTGTAATTTCATACCGGTGGAATATATACACATTAAGAGCTCCCATCTGATAACATTTGCAAAATTGCAGCCCAGCAAAGATTGGTCAGCGGGCTCATCTGTAGTTGAAGAATGTGTGAAGCCAGACAATCTAATGCAGTAGCAAACATCTGTGTTTAATACAACAATTGAAGTTCTGTTAAACTGTGGTATTAAGTATTGTTGTAGTGTAGGTTTAAGGATAACCTACAGTACAACAATACTTAATACCACAGTATTACTTACAATACTTTCCTCCTATTCCTAGGTAATATTTGAATCCATGTTTGAGCCAAAAAGGGTAAACCATGATTTGCCAAAACATAGGTTGGCTGCAATATGTCAAAAATATAGGTTCGCCATGAAAGTGGAAGCCAGAGAGGATAACAGACCATTCAAGGAGAAGGAGATGGCAGGAGAAAAATATGCACTGCTTCTGAACCAGAGAGGAGAACCAAGTGCTTCTCCAGATGTTGCCAAAATACAACTCTCACCATACCTCTCTGTTGGCTACGTTAGCTATGGCTTGTAGGGCGTAAAGTCCAACTACATTTGGAGGATCACATGGTCTTCACTGGTCTTCCAAAACAATGGTTTGGTATTATTTCTGAACTGTGCTTGAATTGTGACAAATAAAAGTGTTGTGCTTCTCGTCTTTCTTCTCTCTCTCTCTCTCCCTCTCATTCATCACAAACCAACAATATGAGCTGAGGAAAGCTGTTATTATTCACCTTATATTCAGTGTGAGTATAAGAATAATACTCCTGCTCTTAGTGGGGCCAATGTATGCAATATACTTTGAATAGTTATACTTCATTAAGAGTACTAGTTGTGGAAAGAGCAGTAGTACACAGCTATGCTTCAAAATACAACTAAATCCAAACTCCACAAGCAGAAGTGACAATGGCAATTGCTGAGATAACAGCAATACTATTTTTGTGGCTGGCACAGCTCCATCATGCCTGGACCCAGAAGCAGATGAAAGGCCCTCCTCCATCCCAGGTGCCACTGCTAAGGGAGGGAGAGAAGAAGAGGCCATATCTGGTGGACTTAATCATGTCCTATACTGTCCTCCCCCTTTCCTTTTGTGTCATGCCTTAATTAGATTTTAAGTCTGAGAGCAGGAAACTAACTTATTTTGGTTGGTCTTTTACTTGTAAAGTGCCACCTACAGTGATGGCAAATCTCTCTCTCTCTCTCTCTCTGGCTTTTCTTCGCAAATGAAGATTCAGGAAGGACTCATCCCGCACTTTCTGCAAGCACGCTGATGACTAAAAAGGCCAATCTGAGATAAACAAGTCTGGTTGCAGAAAACACAGCAGAAGGTCTCCTTCGGTGATGTTTCCGGGTTGTGATTCTTTCTGCGTTGTTGTTTCTCTTCAAGACTTATTCGGCGTGAATTCTCAAATAAGGCTGCAGCTTTGTGGATAGTGTGTCTCCATGCCTCCCGATGTGAGGCTGGGGCACACCATTGTTGGTGTTCAATTTAGCCGAGCCTGAGATGTTGTTTCAGGGAGTCCTTGTATCGCTTTTTGGGAGCACCCCTCTTACGCTGACCCGCGGCGAGTTCACTTTAATAATATGACCACCACTGATAGGCCACTGATGTGATCTAGCGGAATTCATCGTGTGTTCAATATTCCTTAGATGTTTTCTTTATTATACTTGTAACCCATCTTTTCTATATTGCAGTAGTCATGAGAGTGGTCATAGGCTGTCCAAATAGTATTCTCATATAGAGTACTGTTGTCTCCTAGGCTTCTTAGCTCCAGCAAAGTTGCTACTGTATGAGTCCTGCAGATTGGGCCTTGAGGTAAATCTGAAAGACAACAAACCAATCCTGAAATGTGCCAAGGACTGGAAAGAAATAGAATGGCTAATTTAATAAACAGACATACAAGGTCTGTTTATTGTGTCATCTGTTTGAAGTGATTTGGGCTAGAACCTTGCACTCACTTTCCTGGGAGTCAGTTCCATTGCTTTAATCATGATTTCTTGCATGGCAGGAGGTTGGACTGGATGGCCCTTGTGGTCTCTTCCAACTCTACAATTCTATGATTCTGTGAAATGAACTAGACATACTTTTCAGCAGGCGTGTGTATAGAGCTGTGATGTTAGTTTCAGTATCTAGGGACTGCAGCTATAACTCTATGTTTAGTTGCAACTGACATAAAAGCAGTCTAAACATTCAACATTGATTAGCATCTTAATTAGGTTTTGGTGCTTTGCTTGTTTGTTTGTTGTAAGAAGCAATAAGTCATTGTTTACAATGTGGATGTAAAGACTTCTGATTGTCTGGCAGTAATTGCATTTGCAGATGCAAACTTGGCTGTGAGTGTGTCATTAAATCAACCTCCCCCTCCCTGCCCCATTACTACTGAGCTTTTTAATTTTATTTTGTTTTGCAACGTCCACTTAAAAAAAACAAAAAAAAAACATTGATTCCACAATTGTTAAGAATCTCTTGTTCACTTAATTTTGCATTGATTTCAGTTTAGAGTATAATTAAGATGATAAGGGCAACTCCCCATCCACTTATAGTTTTAAACAAACAAACAAACACACAAGTAAAAATTGTATAGAACTTTAGAAAGTTTAGCCTAAATTGAGTTACAGTAGGACCCCCGTATCCACTGATTCATTATCTACTGATTCAATTATCCATGGGACACAAAACAGCACACCTACCATAGAGTCTTCCTAGAAAATGTATCCTCTCTAGCCATTTTCTAGGTCCTCCAAGGCGATTGTGTTGCAGAGGGGCGGGATAGAAATAAAATTTTATTATTATTATTATTATTATAATTCTATGGTATTTTAAACCGGAAGTCCCATTATTTTCAAAGGTGTTTGCTATTATCCACAGTTTTCAGTATCCACACACCCCAGAGGATATTGGGGTCCTACTGTAATCCCCACTAATTAGACCCAGTGATTCAGGGGTATACCAACATGTCCATTGATTCACTGTTTTTGTTGTGTGCCTTCACATCATTTCTGACTTAAGGCAATCCTAATGCAAACTTATCACAGGGTTTTCTTGGCAAGGTTTGTTCGAGGGTGGGGGAGGCTTGCCTTCTGAGGCTGAGACAGTATGACTTGCTCAAGGTCACCCAGTGGGATTCCATGGCTGAGAAGCGAATAAACCCTGGTCTCCAGAGTCATAGTCCAACGCTCAACCACTACACCACACTGCCTCCCTTGATTTATGTAACTTCCATCAATTCAGTGAGTTTACTTTAGTTAGAACCAGCAGCTCAGGCAGGGATGGCAACCCATGTGGCCCTCAAATGTTGTTGGACTGCAGATCACAGCACTAATAGTGAATCCACCCAATGGCAATGGATGCAGAGAGTTCCAATCCAACAACATCTGGAAGACCAATGTTTCCCATCCCCTAAATACGCCTTTGTCCTCACTAGCTCATATTCCATCACATACTGTACTTGTGGAATTCCAGTGTTGTGGAATGCCAAAATTACATTTCTAGCCTTTGTTTTTCCCCCCTGTGGACATTCATCACTCAGCTTCCTACATCACTTTTTGGAAGGGATGAGGAAATATAACAGATTCATTTTATCCTGCACTCATTTGTTTTAAACCACAAAGTCTTCCCACTCCATCTATGGCTGAATTTGTAAATGTGGGTAACTTCTTCTAAACGTAATAAAATTCAAATTCTCCTCTATCTGCATTGTAATTCAGCATAAGAAACATGATTGAATGCAAAAAGAACCCAAAGCCCTAGATCTGGACAAAAAAACCTATCAGTTTGGTGTTCCCAAAATTAGATTTTTTAAAAAACAAAATCTTCAAGTTCTTCCTAACTTAAATTTGGATATATTTCATTTTGATTAATTTATCTCCTCCCAAAAGTGAAATCAAGTCATCACCCATTTGTAATTTTCTGTTAGGATGTTTACAACATTTTTAGGAACTGTTTCCTGTTTTACTGAAACTATTTTAGCTTCCTTAAGTAACTTGGAGTGCGGGTGCAGATAAGATTTCATAGAGGACTCAGTGTATTGCAGTCACATCAACACTGTAGTTGCTGAGGAGGAGAGGAGAAGAAGAAGGTCTGATCTTCTGCTTTTGACAGCAGCCACATAGCAGTCATAACATGTAGTTCCATTTTCAGATAATCTCTTTATTTACAAGTGCCAAATGTCCATCACAGTGACTGATAGAAAGGACAGTGAGGAGGACTGTGTCCACGGATTGCTAAATAGCATGTCTGGGAGAGACAGAAAGAGGATTCAGATAGTTAAATGGGCTGTGTCAAGTGACAGTATCCCCCATGTGTTTTAATTTTGTCCCCCAGAACTTGTGTCTGTTCCAGCATCCATCCCCAAAATAGAGGTTGACCCCCATATATGTGGAGGGTACATCCCAAGCCACCCCCCTCCATGGATACCTGAAACAATGAATAATAGGGAACCCTATTATTTTCAATGAGAAGAACATCAGAAGTTGACCATAGAATCACATTGGAGGACCCAAAATGCCTAGAAAGAACATATATATTTTGGGCATGGATAAGTGAAAATGTGGATACCGAATCCATGGATATGTGGGTTGACTTGTACTATGAACTGGGACTCTTTGGGCTCATCTAGATGTGATGGTTTACTGCAAATGGGTACATGTTTTTGCCCATTCACAGCCAAGTTGATTTGTCTTCGCCATTTTGGCGCCTATTTGCATTCATTCACATTTATTCAAATTGAGCGGCACACACAGTCATAAATGGCAATTGAGCAAAAATGTGCAGCAACGCTATTTGGACAGCCACACAGCCAAAAATGCACATCTACACAACTTTTCCAGGAAGCTTCAGGGAAAACCGTGAATCCTTTTACTGAGTGGTTTATGGAGTTTTTAGCCCCACTCCCTCCGAATACTGTGAAACCCCGTTGGATCTCATTCGGACAGATCGTATTATCTGTGAATTCTATGAGGAGTATTTTCACAGTCTAGACAAGGCCTTTGCCCATCTTCAGACCGAGTCCACTACTGAGCGAATCCCTTTAGGTCAGTAGTTCTCAACCTGTGGGTTCTCAGATGTTTTTGGACTACAGTTCCCAGGAGCCCTCTGAGATCTTACCTTGACATCCAGATTGTCCTCCTAGTCATTAGTGAGGCTGTGAGTTCAATCCTACAGACTCACTAATGACTGGGAGAACCATCTGCCTGTCAATGTGAGACCTCAGAGGGCTCCTGGGAACTGTAGTCCAACAACATCTTGGGACCCACAGGTTGAGAACCATTGTTTTAGGTGGTTGTGATTCAAGGTAGTGGCCAATTGAGAGTTTTATTTCTTATTAAGGCTAATAGGCCATTCAAAGCACTATACTCAATGCTGATGGAATTTGAATTGCACTTCCACTTTCCGGTTGAATGTAACTGCTTTGTGTCCTTATTGCCTCACCAAGAGGAAGAGGTAACATGCATGAAATGGAGTGTGTGTGTGTGTGTGTAGGGAGAACAATGAAGTCTTGGAGCTTGATGCAAAATTAGAATGGGAGGGTAACACAGATGGAATTTGGGGAAGGAACACAAGAGCAAGAGATTTTTCACATTTCTATCCATCCATCACTCAAGCTGAGAATCTCTTATACTGCCCATCTCTGCTTGTCCATTTATTTGACCACCTGTTAGCCTCTGGACCAAAGCCTGGTACCATCTTGTAACTGTGTTATTTATTGATGGTCAATTATTTGATGCTACTTTTTAAAGAGTGCCACAGTTTAATAATATTTTCCATGTGGTTTCCAGAAAAAGAAAAGAAAGGAAACGTCTAAAATCAGAACAAACCAAACAATCAGAAATGGATACAAAAGAGCTGGCTTAAAAATCTCGTCTTCTCAAACACAGGTCTCCCGGAGTACTGAAGCACCCAAACAATGCCTGATTGATTTGCTTTGTCATAAGCCAGTCATCTCCTCCCGACCCACACACATCAACAGTAATCCATTTCAGAATAAGCCAGAGTGTGTTTGCCATAAATCACATGATAACATTTGCAAGGAAATATGCTTCATTAGGTTCACCTCCTATAATACTGTCGGATCATTAGGTGGAGTGTAGACAGAAATCACTTCACTCCTAATCCTTCAGGCGTAGGGAGCCCCCGTGTGTTTGTTTCTTAAATGTTTTCCTAATTGAAGTGCTCATTTTTGTTTTTTTTCCCCCCCTCAGCTGGAAGATGTTTTTCGTTTGGTTGTCCATATAATAAAAATAATTGCTAAGATTCCTGCTCGTTATTTCAGTTTCTGTTATGGGTATAGAAAACTGATAATTTGATCTGTCTTTGAACTTGTGAATTGAGCAGGTGTCTTACTACCCCAAACACCAGGTAGAAAAAAAAACCCTGAATATTTTGATTAGTGATTAGTTTATTTTATTTGGACTATTAACTATTAACTATAACTATTAAATATTAACGAACTATTAACTATTAACTATTAGCGAACACACATTGGAAACTGCTTAATGCAGTGTAGATGTATAAATTGCTATTGCTTAAAATAGTTTGTAAGCCACTCTGATAGCCTTGTGGCTGAAGAGCGGTGTATAAATAAATAAATAAATAAATAAATAAAAAATAACTAGTATTGCACAAGATCAGAATGGGGTGCCGTGTCAAGAAAGGGGTTGCTGTACCTCCTACACATTGAGCACCCCATTCTGACCTCACCAGCAGTGACGGTGGTGTCGGTGGCAGTGAGGGGGATGGACTAGTGGGCCAGATGCAGTCTTGGATCATTGACCTGCCTGGACTGCAGTACGGATCCAGAACAGATCCACAATGGTATGTGTAGCCAGCATCGTGTTGATCCAGGGCAACTCTGGAACATAATGCTTCGGACTGGCACTGGATTACCACACCAGTTTAGATACACTCTATGAAAAGGTGTGGGATGATGATGATGATGTTTATCTTGCAGTTTTTAAAATGTTGTTTCCGTATTTCAAGTCTTCATGAAACTATATCTTGGCAATGAGATTTTGTACAAATTTGGAATCCTGCATCGAGAGATGTGCATGTACCTTGGTCTCCACTCCCACAATTCATCTTTTAAGTGATACTGATCCCCTCCACTCTCCAAGAACATGGAAATGGCCATGTCAGGGGCCTGCATT
Organism: Gambelia wislizenii; assembly: GCA_030847615.1. Taxonomy (NCBI): domain Eukaryota; kingdom Metazoa; phylum Chordata; class Lepidosauria; order Squamata; family Crotaphytidae; genus Gambelia; species Gambelia wislizenii. The sequence goes on along the minus strand of JAUMIR010000012.1, from coordinate 27,242,668 downwards.
GCTTAATAATGAGTTTCAGAGGGTGGGAAGTTTGGTCACTGCATAGTTAGGAGATAATTCCCACCTCTGTGACAACAAGGACAACAAGAACAATAGTGGTTTACAGTAGTGTAAATTGGACTTACACTGTCTTAATTCACTAACAGGATGGAAGCCATGATTTTCTGCATACACAAGCATGCATACACACACATGCACACACACACACACAGACAGAGAAAGATTGCTCAGAATTCTGTTGGGTACTACAATAGTGTAAAAATAATTACAGAAATGGTTGCCAAAGTGGTTGGGTTTCAGAGGTTGTGTAAGTGTGATCCTTAGTGTGACCAATTGTTCCATAGTCTCACACACACAGTCCCCCACTCTTGCTTTGTGCTTTTGTGGATGAGGAGCAAAAACAGCTGTGTGTATGTTGTACAAAAGAGTGAACAACAGTGCAATCCAGGATAACAATATGATTTAAATTTACACTGGGCGACATATGTTTAAGATTTTGGACATTGCATTTTGTGTCAAATATATATTTCTTTTTTAGCAAAACCCATTGCATTTTGCTCATAAAGGTACTTTGTCTTTTATGGATTTTTTTTCTACTGCTACTGAAAATTGTATTTGGCCAGTGCAGAGGGTAGAGAAATTGATTTCAGTGATTTTTCAAATTTACCAAATGCACAAATGGTTTCACATTCAGAATGGGACAAATCTGAGGATCAATCTTTCTTTCTTTTGTTTTGAAGTGAATATTGGGGAAGGTGAAACTGACTGTTTTTCCAGCTCCTAATTCCCACATAGCTCTGAATAACCTGCAGGTACCAGATCCCATCTGATCTTGGAAGCTAAGCAGAGTCCAACCTGGTTTGAACTTTGATGGGGGACCACCAAAGAATACCAGGTACTGTGGGCTCTGTTTTAGAAACAGGCAATGTCAAACTTCCTCATAGTATGAAATTCAATAGGCGGCTTGAAGTTATGTACACACACACATATTCCACAATTCCAACATCTAAAGAAGGGGAAATATAACTGTGCAGGAAATGGTACTATAAGATTATGCCCTGTTAAGCAAAAAAGAAAAGAAAAGAAAGAAAGAGGTCTACTTCGCTTTGGGTACTCATTTATTTATTTGATACTTATTCATCTTTCTCCCAGTATGGTACCCAAGATGACTCACAACATAGTTTAAGATAAAGACACTATTGATAGTTTAAACAACAACAACATTAAATAGCCTATCCTATGAAAAACATTGCTTGTTTAGAACAATTTGAAAGAATTTAAAAGTTAAAAATGTGGATAAAAGTACAACATCCCCATTAAAAGAGCCTTCCACTGTAACCAGTTAATTTGCAAAGACCTGTCTAAATAGGAGAAGGAGCCAAGCTAGCATCTCATGGGAGAGAGTTCCACAGCCTGGGACCAGCCATTGAGAAGGTCCTCTTACATGTCCTCCCCAGTCATACCTGTGGCATTTGTGGCAACGGAAAGCTTTCCCCTGAAGATCTTAGACGTTAGGCAGGGTCCTAAGAGGATGAATGCAAACCCATTTGCTCCCCCTTCTCTTGTCTTGCTCTTCTGTCCAAACAACCAGAAGTGTTAATCTCCCAAGAGTTGGGAAAAGATCAGTGCCAGTCCAGCAGTGTGTGTGTCAGGATCTGCCTCTCCTCGCAGGACTAGGCCCTTGGCTGCAGCAAAGCCAGCACTGTCTCTTTGCAGACTCTGGCCCTGGCTGTGGGAGTCTTGGAAGAACCAGGGCCCAGCTATCAGACACAGTTGGCCGCAATCATGCAGCACACCTGAAGCAGCCAGGGGAACTGCTATTTAAGAGCAGTATTCTCCCCTGCCTTTGTAATAACAACATGGTGTTCTGTGCTGTATGTGCATGCTCCTTGTGTTTGGAGCCTTGCTGTTTGTGTTTGGACCTTCTGTATGGATATCTGGTACACAGTCTGACCTTGGACTGTTTTTGGTTTGCTTGATCTCTGATTCTTGTGTCCCTCACCTGGCACTCCCTTTGTGGACCTTGCCTTGCCTCTGGCTCTCTGGACTCCTAAGAACATGCTCTGACCCTGGGCTGTTCTTGACTTTAGCATATCTTTGACCCTACCTGGACTTTTGTCTCTTGTGTTTCTGACCTGGTGCTGGTGTCTGTCCTTGTAGACCCTTCTACCCACATCCCAGACCTTGACAGTGGGGCCCACACTCCTGCAACCTAGCAAAAGTTCCCTGGTTACCTTTTTTTCTGGCTCTTTGCAGCTTATGGACCAGGCAAGGAGTTCCTTGATGAAGGAGTCATTTTCCCAGGACATGGAAATTTAGGGTTACCAGGAGAGGCACTGAAAAGTGCAGGTGTTAAGGTTTTGAGTGCAAGGGATGGAAGGTGCAGTCTATGCTTGCTCCATGGAGACTGAAAGCCAAACTAATTGTGGTGTTAGTTGCATTTTGTCATTTGATATGCATGCTGTCTGTGTTTTTAAAAACCTTGAAATATTTGCATAGTGAAGGAGAGATCAAATAGATAACTCAGGGGGTGTTTAGATGATGAAAAAGTCAAAGAATGTAGGCAGAATACCTTTTGCCTAGACAAGCTCCTGCTCACCATATTAGGAAGGAGTGGGGGTCTGAAAACTCCAAGTAGTTTGCAATAACAGCTGTGGTTGTTTCTCACAATCTTTTTTAAAAAGTATGCAAAAACCCACATAACTGGCCATCTGTATGACCAATTTGAATAGGGGCACATCCAGGAAGTCAAAACATGATTGGTAGGATGTACATAGGGGTGGGCTTGCTAGCGATGAAGTGGTCAGAGTGCAGTTGTTATTTTTGGGGATGTGATGGAGTGCGATTTTCAAGCCACAGAGCAAAAAGAAATGTTTGTGAGCAGAAGATCACTCTTCCACACTTGCCATTTAACAGCAAAAAAAGGGGGGGAATGGAGGGAGCATTTTCAGAGATAAGACAGGTAATTTACTTGCAGCCACCATCTTTTCCTGTGGGCATGCTCTGTGTGAACTGAAAACTCTGTTAGCTTTCCGTGGCAGTGATCTTGCAAATGATTTGTGGGGACAAATGAGTACTGTTTTTTTGTTTTTGTTTTTGTTTTGTTTTGTTTTTGCAATTAATTTTCCCATCTAACTGAGCCCTCAAATAACTAGCTAATATTGTTTCAGAATGGGAAAATAGTAAGCTCAAGTTGATTTGTTAAGTCTGGGTTAGACTCTGATTCCAAGCAGCATCAGGGATTGGGGCCAAACAATTTGAGTTTCAAGATTTGCTAGGAGAAAGAGGCTTCCTGAAGATGTTGAGGGTGTGTTTCAAGTTCTTTACCTTAAACACATATACCAGAGCAAGAAATACTGGATAAGTGGAGGGAGCTGACGATGAACAGAGAGTGTAACCCTGGGGAAAAATAGGTGGGAAGTAAGGAGTGCTGTGGTTCTAGTTGGAAGAGTGAAGGAAGGACAAATTAGTGTCCTATGAGCCAGAACTGGGACTTGGAAAAAAAACCCACACATAATAAAATAATGAGATTCTCTAGCTAAATCCTGGGTCTCAGAGATTAAATGTGAAAGAGTGAGAATGATTTCTGGTAAGCTTAGAAGAGGGTAGACAGAGCCTATCTGGAGGATCCAGCATTGTTCCAGCAAGGGATCTCCAAGACCAGTAAGCAAGAAGGTTATTCTAGGAATCAGATCTCAAAGATGAAAGCAGCAAACAGAATGCTAACCCAGAAGGAAATTAGCTCTGGATTTTAGAATGAGGAAGGAACTCCTAAGCTTTGCTTGCTGTCCTCAAGCTTACACGTTTTGAAATTTTGCACTGCCTCATTGACTTGCATCAGTTTGCTAATGGGTAGCCAGAATGCAAAAGAGCAGAAGAACGACTAGGACTTACCTGGTTGGATTGGGGAAAGTTATAGCCAGGAAAAAAAAATCTGTGCAAAACAAGAAAATCTGAATTTTACACAGAATAAGTCCCAAATTGTGAATACAGGTCACACGCACCCATATCTGTAGGGAATACATTTCCGTGGATATGTGAAACTGTGGATAATAGTGAACCCTATTGAAATGAATGACTCCTGGCCCAATGTCCAGTGGAAGCATACCATAGAATTACACTAGGGAACCTAAAACTACCTAGGTAGGACATTTTTTTTCAGATGTGAAACCTCAGATACTGGTCCCATGGATATGTTGGTTGACTTGTCATCTTCAAAAAACTGCACAGTTTTTAAAGACTTTCTTGCAATAGGAAGAAAATTGCTAAATTACTCATTGCTTCCTTTGAGAAGAAAGTTAGTGAAGAATTCCATTCCTAGAGCAGATTAAGTGGGACATTTAAGCAAAGTACCTTTCCTGAAAGCTGCTGAGAAAAGGATCTTGTGCAAGTGTCTTCTAAAGTTGTCTTTTTCTCAGGTTCATTGATGCAATTGTTCCTGATGCTTCGGAGGGCCCTGTGTTGAAGAACATGCCAGAGACAGTGCAATGGCTTTGCAACTGGATTCTAAGATCTAGCAGGTTCCTCTTCCCGAAACCTGGGCTGCATCTACACTGTAGAAATCATTCAGTTTGACACCACTTTAAATGATGTAGCTCCATCCTAGGGAACCCTAGAATTTGTAGTTTTACCAGGTCTTTAGCCTTCTCTGCCAAAGTGTCTTGGTGCCTCACAAAACTACCAGTCCCAGGATTCTGTAGGATGGAACCATGGCAGTTAAAATGGTATCAAACTGCATTATTTCTACAATATAGATGCAACCCTGGACTCCCTGTCTGGTTCTTCTTGGCTTTGGCTCTCTATAGGGACGGTCTTTTACAGCTGAGATTCCAGCATCCACATTGGGCTGTGATAGTTATGCATTGTGAATTGTTCCCACCTTTGAAGAAAGTCCATCTAAGTTAGGCTTGGCATGCTGGCTGCTGAACACACATAGAAATTTTTCCTACTCCTCTCTAACATTCAGTGCAAGTGATGATCAATTTCTTTGCCACTTTTCTACAAAAGTGCTGTCAGTGATTTCCAAGATACTCAAGGCAATATTAGAAAAGCAGTATGTAACAAATATGTTACCATATGAAAATATGAATATGAAAAGCATATTCATTAATGGAACTGAATAGAACTGAACAGGATCTGGCATTTCACAATTATATGGGCTGCTCCATACCTGATATAAAATCTGAGCAAACCAACAATTTATACTTGCAGGTACTTTACCATTTAAATAATTTGAATGCCTGTAGGTAACTTCATTGCAGCATTAAACAGCTGGAAAACAGTGTCCTCTATGTCTTTTCTTGGAGTTTTTGTCCACATTACCCTGCAGTGCATAGCTGTGTCTTTTCCTTCTTTTTAAAATAGAAAACTCTCTAATTGATAGATACGGATGCTAAGTGTGTGCATGGCAGCTTCCTTGCTGAAAATGGCTATTATGTTATGAAAATTATAAGGCTTCTGACTGCACTAATAAGGCAATTGCAGCTAGCCACTTAGTCTTGAGAATGCTTACTAAAATCCCACCCAAGTTATGTTGTTACTGCCCTGTTAGGTATTGAACTGTAAATGTCACAGTGAGAATGCTTTCTCCAGCAGTTCAAATTAGGCATTACAATTTGTCATTTTCTGTTGTGTAGCTTTCTGTGCAGAAAATGTTTTCTTCCACTTCAGGGGGAAAGGGGAGAAGAAGATGATCCTGTTAGTGGAGGGGAAACCTGTCCCACAAATCCTGCTTTTCAGCATTAAGCAGAGATTTTTTTTAAAAAAAGCATTTCCTTCCTTCCCTCCTTCCTAAAGCAGGGGTGATGTGGACTTCTCAATGTTGTTGGATGGAAACTCCCAGCAGCCTTAGCTAGCAGAGGCAATACTGAGGAAGTATAAGGCATTGTAGTCCAAATACATCTGAGGGTGGGGCTAAAAAGACAATATAATTGTTCACAGCTCAAAACAAATATGTCCCAAAGATGAGTTTTCTGTATAAAGTGCACAGGAAAAAAAGGTTACACACATGCACAGCACTTCCTCTTCAAATGGAACTGCATTATGCCACCCTTTAGTATGGGACCACACACACACACTGTTGTTGTGTGCCTTCAAGTTGTTTCCAATATATGGCGCCCCTAAGTCGACTGTATCTCAGGGTTTTCTTGGCAAGATTTGTTCAGGCTGATGTGTATATCTGTGCATATGTGCCTTTGCCTTCCTCTGAGGCTGAGAGAGTGTGTCTTGCCCAAAGTCACCCAGTGAGTTGCCATAGCTGAGCAGGGACTCAAATCCTAGTCTCCAGAGCCATAGTGCAATGTTCAAATCACTACACTGGCTCTCACCACACACTTATCAAATAAAGTGATAGTATAACATAAACGTTTATGTGGACACACAGTGTGGATGAAGGCTTAGAGGTACTTGAGTAGGAGACCCACTGAAATGAATGCGACTTAGGTTAGTCATGATGAATGCAAGCACCATTGATTTCCAACCCATTATATGCAAAGCACATGCTATAAATGAACTCCAAAACCATATGCCGTACATTTTTATCCAAGGCACACAACTAATTATGCAATGTAAAGACTTTCTTGGTTAGAATTCCTGATTCAGTTCTTCCCATCCTGCTATGTATTCAGATCGTACTATGCTTAGCCTTAGCTACAAATCAGACATGAGTGACACACTCAGATTCCCTGCTGCTCAAGGTAAATAAATAATGCCACATGTGCATTGATTGGACACACATGCACACACGGAGGACAAGGAGCAGCAGCACTGACTGTGCCCCCCTTTTGTGTATCAGTATGAGAGAAAGTGTAAATATAGATATATCCACACTCGGATAATCTACGATACAGGTTAGTATAACGGGAGTGACACAGGCTGTCCCATAAACGTACTGAGTAATGCAGACGTGGCGTAAATAATTGCAAGTGCTTACATCCTGCCTTCAGATATTTCATTGCTCGTGAGTTAGAATTGGTTGTCAAGTGCAAGGCACGGGCGGGCTGTGCAAGGTGCCCTACTCTGTCATGTGGTACATATTTAATGCTCGAAAGAACAAGGAAGGGACATGTGCGTGAGAGGCACAGAGAGAGAGAGAAAGAGAATGGAACCCAAGATAGAGCTGCATATCACTAAGGGAAAAGAAACAAAAAAGGTCTAATCTTTGGGTGTAAAATTATTTTGCGTATTTAGTACTTGATTGAGGTGGGGGGGGGAGGCAGAGAGCAACCAACCCCAAGCACACAGCCTCTTGCTTGGGCCTTGTGTCTCTGGCCCTTTTGTTTCACTGCATGTGTGTTTTCACCTCTTCCTTCTCTTTGTTTTACTTATTGCTCGGAGTCTTGTTTTTTCTCCCTTCCTTCCTCTTGGAGCCTCTCAGCCGGAGAGAGGTGCATCCACCACTAACACCTGATGCGAGCATTGTGAAGACAAGCAGAAGGGGGGGAAAGCAAGAACACAGCCAGCAAGCGTGCAGTCAGCTCGACAGATGTCTGTATTCATTTATATGGCCAGCACGTGGGGGCCCTTTGCTGGTTTCCCTTACTTCTCTTGTGCTCTCCCGATGAGGGAAGAAGAGGCAGTTTGCAGCCGACAATGAAATCTTGGCAGTTAATTGCAGTCGTGGGAGATGCCCTTCAGGTAAGGAGGAAAGAAGGGTTTTAAACAATTTACAGAAAAGAGCAAGGGATTGGGGAAGCAGGGAAAGAGAGGGATCAAAGCATCCCTTGCAAATGATGCTGAGTGCAGGCATGAAACTCACTACCAGGGTTGCAGAGGGGTTGGTGGAGATGTCTGTGGCAGTGTGTGTGTGTGTCAGGAAGCACAAACTGACATGTTTAGCTGCTGCTGTTATGTAGCTGCCTTCAGTGGTGTGCCAACATTAATGCAGAGAAGGTTTGTGTCTGCATTTGGCTTCTAGCTGTGTGATTTGAATAGAGATTGGAACACATCCTATGGGATAAACCAACACGGGTGCAATCCAGGAAGTGTGCCGATGGATTTTTCATCTTATGGGGGGAAATCCAGGTATTATTGAAAGTGTGTAAACTCTTCACAAGGGTTGTGCTTCTGTTTAGCCATGCAGGTGTTTTGCAGAATGTGGTTCGGCAAGGAATGGCTTTTCATTCATGCATCCAAATCAGGGTGGCAGTAAATTGTCCTTTGCTGGCTGCAACTGAAGTTTCCTTGAACTTTATTTTAAGATGATGTTTGGTTTTCTTCTGAATGGACCTCATAAGCCATAGTAGGTGTTTCTCTTTAAATGTCATTTCTTCTTCTTTTTTCTATGAAAAAAAAATCCTCATTTTTGAATTATGTATTTTCAGGAGCACTGTCTTAGATTAGAGGTTGGGGGGGGGAAGGGTTAGGGGGGAAAAGTTAATGGTTAGTGGTAAACTTTGCCAGGTTGGCAAAAAAACATCGTTTGCAAATAGCTTTTGTTATCCTGGTGTTTTAAAGGAGAGAGAAATCTTTGTAATTTCAGCATTGGATAATTTGTTATTACTTTAGTGATTTGATACATATAAATGAAAAGGAAACACAACAACCAAAATAGGTTGGTTGTACATAAGAATGATGCAGAACAGAGTGTATGTTTTACAGTTCATGCATTATTGTATGTCTCTATGCTGTTTGATGCAGTTTTGGTATATACTGTGTGTATGCGCGCATGCATGCATGTGTGTGTAATATCCAACTACTTTAAACCTTTCTCTCCACCCATACCCTTCCCTAGACAATCAACAACATCCAATACAAATGTTTTGTGAGTCTGCAATGCTTTTTTTCATTTCTTTGTCACAGAGTCAACAAACATGAACAAACAGAAAGGGAAACAGCATTTCGAATACCTGAAGTAATTGGATATGAAGTAAATTACCTAAATTATACTCAAAATCTCTCTCTCCCCCCATTCCAGTGTATTAACGATTCTGTATTTTTAAAAGTGAAACATCATTCTTTGGGAATTACCCTCTATATATTGTTAGAGATAATGGGATGTTGTTAAGTGAGTAATCTGAAACTTCTCTGTATGCAAAATACAATATTCATAGCAATGCCCCCCCCGTGTTTTTTTTTTAATTGTTAAAATGAAGTGCTGAAAAGTAGAAACTACTTTCCATCATGTTAACTATGTTAATCCTTTCTGCTTGGTCCAGTTCGCTTCATACAACCACAAAATAAGTGCCACCATGCATTTAAATTAGCAACATTTGTGTGTGTGTGTGTGTGTGTGTGTGATTGTTTTTACAAAAAGCGGTGAGATCTTCAGTGGATGGGCAAGTGGAACATCTTTCCCCCCTTAAATGTCACTCCAAGGAGACATTACCAGCTTTGTTGGGTTCTAAATGAAACCAATAGGCAGAGTCCCTAAACATGCCTTATGAGGAGAGACTTAGGGAGCTGGGTATGTTTAGCCTGGGAAAAAGACAGTTAAGAGGCGATATGATAGCCCTGTTTAAGTATTTGAAGGGGTGTCACATTGAGGATGGAGCAAGCTTGTTTTCTGCTGCTCAAGAGACTGGAACACGGAGCAATGGATGCAAGCTCCAGGAACAGAGATTCCACCTCAACATTAAGAGGAACACACACCCTCGGAGCATGGTGGGGTCTCCTTCCTTGGAGGTCTTTAAACATAGGCTGGATGGCCGTCTGTCGGGGATGCTTTGATCAAGATTTCCTGCATGGCAGGGGGTTGGCTGGTTGGCCCGCGTGGTCTCTTCCAACTCTACAATTCTATGATTCTATGATTTTCCCCCAGTTTCTGTATTCCTTTATTTATTACTGATACCTTCATCAAGACAGGCTAATTGTGCTAGTCAGCTATTTACCGCCATAAATGTAACACGGTAATCATGCCATGTGGTCCCATTGCATGTACTTTTTGGCGGTTTTTCATACCATTCTCACCTGCAGTCTCAAAAGCAAAGAGGCATATGAGAGGGGTAAAATTACACTTTGGGCCATGGTGATGATAGTAGCATTGCTACTGTTGGTTGCTAATAGGTATAATAGCAAATTAGTATCTAATTCATAGCTTTTTCTTTTCTTTTTTGATTGCAGCTCCCATTACCTACTATCCAGTGTGGCCAGTGATAATTGTGGCTTGGGAAATCTGGGAGTTATAGTCCAAGAAAGCAGCTTTTTCAATCCTTGTTAAAATGTGTATCTTTTAAGGTGTGCTTTCAATTAATGGATATTAGATATCCTGGAATAAGCAAAACATATTGAAAGCCACTGTTAATTGTTTCTGCTTATGGATGGAGACTTCCACAAAGAAAAGTAGAGCAGTAGGATATACAGGTCAGAAAGCTGGACTTGTGGAGGCACGTTAGATCTGTGAGTGGAACTTGTGGGAGAAGGATGGAGCCAAACCTTCATCCATCCATGAAGCTTGTTGATAGAACTTTGCCCCACTCAATATTTGTCAACCCAGCTTTCCTTACTAGATTGTTATAAAAGTAGAACTAGATATCCCCAGGCCCTGGATATCCCCAAATGTGGTAGACCCTCTGAGACAAATCAAAATTACATACATGGTGACTAACAAGTCCTATTCAACGAGTCTATTCTAGTTGGGAATAAAAGAAAATTTGCCCCCTTGCATCCCTGACATCATCATAGGAATAATGAGATCTCACCAAAATAGCAAAAAACACCAACAAAAATCCTACATTTAAAAGATCAGATCATTTTTCATTGTAACATCCCTGAACCGCTGACAAACAATCTCATTTCATGCTACCCCATGTTGTTGTCTCTATTAGCCTAGGGCATATTCAATGTGCTTCATAATTTTTGGTGGCTGGGATGGGGGTATCTCCATATTATTTTATGCACCCTCCATCTCTCCAGGTCAACATAGATGCCAACTAAGAGCACAAATTGTACGAGTTAGAAGAAGCAGCTGTACCAGTTGAGCGTCCCAGGATTACACTAGCTTTAGAAAGCTGCATATTCCTAGAGACATGTAAGGCCAAGTTCCCACAAATTATTAGGAGCAATGTTTATTCCATTGTTGCTGTGAATGTTGACCAAATAGTCTCCCAGACAGAAATGGCAAATGTGTGAAATTATAATAAAAAGTTATCATCATATTGATCACCTATATACCATGAGCTCTTTGGGGGCATGAGGTTGCTAGGAATTAGTATCTCTGACAAATGCAATAGTTGGCCTTGTACTGGGGAAGTCCTTATGGAAAGTCTGAATTCATGTTACCCGCAGGAGATTCAGAAACACAGATCAGCACCAGGAGCCTGTGGGTTCAAAGAAGGAGCATCTACTGGCCTCTGAGGTGGACTATTCCACTGTCAAATAGTTTTTACCATCAAGTAGTTCTTAACAATGAGGGAATAGCAATAGCACTTCCGTTTCTATACTGCTTATCAGTGCCAAAGCACTTTCTAAGTGGTTTACAATGTATTAGCTAGCTGCCCACAATAAGCTGGGTACTCTGCTTGTTGGGGAATCTCTTTTCTTGTATTTGGAGGAATCTCTTTTCTTGTATTTTGAAATGTATCACTGTAGTTGTTGGCAGAGGAATTAAAGGAAAGAATTGATCAGATTTCTCTGGTTAGATAAGAAGTTCTCAGAAAGGTGATCAAAGATGAAGTTTAACATTAGCTATAGCAGTGCCAAATTACAAATTGAACCCCATAGCCACAGATTCAGTATCCATGGTTTCACTTATCCACGTCCAAAAATGTCCTCTCTTGGCATTTCTAGGTCCTCCAATGTGATTCTATGGTCAAATTCTGGCATTCATCTCATTGATAATGATAGGGTTCCCTATTATTCATGGTTTCAGGTATCCATGCGGGGGGGTCTTGGAATGTATCTACCACGGATATGGAGGTCGACCTGTATTATTGTTTCTCCCTACAGCTGTTTGCTTGTTTCTTGCTCTTATATGTAGAGAAATAAGAAACTGTTGGCCCCTGTTTTACATTTTCCACAGTGAACCAGAGTCAATGTCAGTCATTATAAGAGGCATTGTGTGGAAGAAAGGATTCTGTCACACACACACACACACACACACACACACAATGGTGGAGGAGTCTCAGGGCTTATTCTGTGGTGCTGCCTTCTTTCTCTGTGTGGTGTGGAGGGACTGAGATAAAGAAAAATCTTAAATGAAATTATCATACATAAAAAATCTTCTAAGATGTTTCGGTTCAAATTGGAGAAGTTCAATTCAGCTCAACAGAATATACTCCCAAGCAAATGTTTTCTTTGGAATTATAATACTATTAGAAGTGGCATCCATAAAACCTGTTAAATCTCCTATGTTTTAAAATGGTAACATTATAAATATGACAACTAGCTTTTGAAGAGAGTGGTAGTTGAGAACCCTTTCTATTTGTCTCTGGGCAAGCCTGGGTATAGGCGTAATGGATCAGGTCAAAATTTGAGTCACATTGTTGTTTTTGTTAACTTCCGTCAAGTTGATTCATGAATGAAAGATCTCCAAGTCATCCTATCTTCAACATCCCTGCTCAAGTTTTTCTGATTCAGGGCCATGGCTTCCTTGATGGAGTCTCTCCACCTGTAATGCATTCTTCCTCCTTTCCTCCCACTTTGTACCTCGCCAAGCATCATTGTTTTTTCTAGTGAGCCCTGTCTTCTTATGATATGGCCAAAGTATGACAGTCTCAGTTTAGTCATCTTGGCTTCTAGGGAGAGTACAGGCTTGGTTTGCTCTAGGACCCATTGATTTGTCCTTTTAGCAGTCCACAGTGTATCTACATACCTCTTCTCCAGCACTGCATTTCAGTTATGAGTCAAAATAATAGGCAACAAACATGCAGATGAGTCAAAATATAGGAAATGGAAACCACCACCACCATCTATAATAACAATATCATCCTCATCATCCCAACTGTTTCCCTGTCCAGGACACACAACATCTTTACAAAGGTTAAAAACAGATACTGTACATCTAAAAAATCCACATCATGCAAAAGTCAAAAGTATATTTAAACTAACAACAGCATAATACACATTTAAAATCATGACCATTAGAGAGAGAATCTACAAATATAAACAATACAGGACTTTCTCAAAAGCCCCTTTTGGCCTGAGCAATGTGCTTTCAAAGCCCTGCCAAGACAAAAAGGTCTTGACCTTCCTATGCGAGGATAACAAGGGGCAGCTACCAAGCAAGTCTTCTCACATTTTCCTCTTTTGGTATATTCTACCAATTAGAGAAGAGGCTCATCTACACCGGCATATCCTGGCTGCAGAGCTGGCCTGCCCCCCGCCGCCCCCAGTTACCTGGAGACAATTGTCTGAAGTCTAAACCGGATGCCAACCTGTCACTGAAACTGCTGCCACCGCCATTTTCCCTGCTAATGTGGAAGCCAGTTGGGGGTTCTGCAACAGGTGACTGGCTTCTAGGAGAGCCAGGGAGTTGGCAGTGGCAACAAGGAATGGCATGTAAGATGGACTTCTGTGGACATGTGTGGCATAATCTGTTTCTTTTTCTTGAGTAAACTGGGGCAAATCAGGTATTATATTAGAGTGGTTTATTAGACCCTATCCTGGCTTGTCCCCGTTCCAGCCCCATATCTGCCCCAGAGGTCCTTTGGACTGCCTGGGGGCAACTTGGGGTAAATGCCCTGCATCATTTGGACTACAGGGCTCTGGAACAAGGGCAAGCTGTAGTAAATTGCCCATGTAGATTTAGACTGTATACTGGTCCACAGAAATACCGAAGTATTTTGAATTTGTCTGGTTCTTCACGGGACAACATGGACAAAGGAAATGAGAGACACCTAGAGATCGGAATGGTCAAAATTTCTAACAGGAACTATTCCACCTATCAGCAATGTTTTTCCTGCTTCATTTTGCAGGGGATGCTGGGAATCTGGAGCCTAACAAAGCACGGATACTTTCTCTGAAGAGCAATTCTGGAAATCCTCTTCACCTCCTATGAATGCATTCCATGGGCAATTCATCTTAGTCTGAGATAGTTCACATGGGAAATATATTTTAAAGGGAGTCATCTAGTTAAAAGAAAATAAATGCCAGCACACTGTACTTATTATAATTATCCAACACAAAGAAATGTAGTATAAGAATTCTCTTCTTTTTTAAAAAAAAAATCTAGTAAAAATTGTGGGTCAGTCGCTTGACAGAAGTTGTGTGTTTTGTGATGCATACTTGGTTTATTAGGTCTATGGTTTTCAAAATGACATTTTTCATAAATTGAATAGGTGTTGAGAGAACACATTTTAGTTCACCTTTCTGGTCATAAATGGTCTCTTGCTTATGTTGGGAAACCATCCATGCTTATTTTGCCTGGATGGTTGAATGTGACTGCATTGCCTGAAGTTCAATGTCATTTTTAAAATATTGTGTGTTAAACCCCCTTGCAAGAAACACATCAAGGTGTCCTTCAGTCTTGTTTTAAAAACCATATCCCTTCTCAAAAATGAAAGTGCAAAACAGAGGTGCATTCCCTTCTCAGGCATGCATGTGGAGAGGAGACATTGTGTTACCTGAACAGACAGTGGAGTCCCGACTCAGAAATGTGTTGTCTATAGTTGGTTAGGATTAGGCAGAAGTCTGTTCTGCTGTCAGAAAAGCCTGTCAGTGCAGGGCCAAGGCCTGACAGAATTTCACAGGACAGAATATGTCCACTATGATTATTGGAAAGCTGTTATGATGCAAAAGTTACTGCATTGTGACAGACAAGGACTGCCATCACTACATCACATAGGATACACCCAGCATGCCTGATGCAGGAAGATGACACAGCATGGGTGATGCAACCATAATATGGACTATGTATATAAGTGGGTGTAGCCTATGTCCTTTGTTGGAAGTTATTGTTGGGGTTGCAGCCAGAGCTTCTGCCAGATTGTTCTGTGTACAGACAGCTATTAGTTTGTATATACTCTGTAAGTAAAGTTCTGTAAATAGAGCTTTGAGGCTCAGAGTGATTTTTGGGCACCTTGCACATTGCAAGGAGGGTAGCGCTCAAGAGAACACAGCTGAGAGAGACCATGGGAGTGCACGTGCTGACGAAGTCTTTCTTCTAGAGGAACCATTTTCTGCTGGCTGATCCCAGAGGTCTGCCCACAGAGTGCTCGGCTGGCTGAGATCTCCTGGCAGAAGAACCAAAAAAGCACAGAGCGAGTGAGGGGCTGAGTTACTCCAGATCTCTTCCAGCCAAGGGAGATAATCACAATGCTGACATCATGTTAGACCAGACTGAGGCTAGCCCTAAGTAATTTCTGACATTCCTCAGTGAGAGGCATTGGATATAGCAGAGTATAGTTGGGCTAATATCGGTGCAGATGAACTTTGGCTAGCTTGGCTGGTTAGATTTAATTTCAGTTGGAGCCTTGATAGTATGACATAGAGCAAGAGTTAAAACAAACAAACCAACCAACCTTGGTCTTCCAGAGGTATTGGCCTCCCGCTCCCATCAGTAGAACTTGCATGTTGAATAGAAGGGTTGTAGATGGCAATATCATGAAGGTTCAAAGATTCCCCATCCAAAACTTAATGGACAGGTCAATGATAGCAATGAACTGGAGCCTGGAAGGGTAGAAGGTAGGTTAGGATTGATTGGCCCATCTGTGGGTGATTTGCAGAAAACCATCTGGAGATCTAGCAGCATCTATAAAGTGGTAGGGTTCCCCCCCCCTCCTAAACTAGGCTGCTGAAATGAAGAATTATTAGGTGTAAATCAAAAGTGTACTGCTGTGTGGAAGGAATACAGGCTCAGTTCAAGTACTAAAAGGAATGTCTGGGCTAAACTGAGCACCCTTGGAAACCTCCTATCCCGTATTTCTAGGTGAATGCTTTTTTATTCATCTCCCCATTTTGTAAGCCATTCTTTTTTTTCTTTGTATGTCAAGAAGACTTGCTTACAGGCTAAAATGGGGTTATTTTATCTGAGTTAAGGAAATCCTTGAATTCTGAATTCCTTAACAGTTTGGTTTTGCTGAAAATTAGCTGGAGCATTATTTTGTTTCATTTTGGTTGTCTTCAAAGAGCCGATCACTCTTCTTTTATTTTCCAATTAACTACAAATTTCATGCACAGGAATTTTGTGTCCATAGAGGAGTAATTTTTTTGATAGTTGAAAAATTGAGAACGAGGCATCATTTCTGAGTAAAAAAAAAAAGAGGACAATTTGCCATGCAGTAGTATTTGTGGACCTGGGAGGAGGGGAGGACTTATTTTGTGAAAGTACTTACACACACACACACACACACATATATATACCTGGAGAAAATTGCTTGATTCAGCACTTAAAACCTGTTTCTTTATACAGAAGAACTTGGTTATGAATTCAAGCAATTAAGAATCACAAAAGCCTTAGTTTTATGATCTGAAGTTTATGCACTTCTTCTCTCTCTCCCCACTCCCCATTCCATGAAATATTCAAAGTGTTGTGTCTGGGTAGGTGGGTCAGGGAAAGAGAAAGGAGAGAGTGGAATTTGAATGTTGTTTTTAATTTTCTGCAGTGCTTTTACAGTTCTGTTAAAGTGCCTGAAGGCTGAGACAGAGAAAAATATTAGCATTAATGCACCTACCATTTGTTTATGATGACTTCTTATATTTTCAGTGCTTGATTGTGGACTAGCATAAGTTAAACAATTCTATTTGGATTATGATGATGGTGATGGTGGTGGTTATGATGATGATGATGATGATATCAAAGAAGTATGTAGTGGTGATGAAAGAGGAGAAGGAGGAGGAAGAGGAGAGGAAGAAGGGAGAAAGCAAATTTGCTTAAACTAAATGATGTGTCCACAGAACATACAATATTTACTTGTGGGATCCCTCCGACAGGTTTCATTGGAAACAACCTACATAGATTTCAATAGAACTTATGTCCAATAAAGACCCATAAAGATTCTTTAGCAAATGGTGTAGAGGAGCCAGGGCTCATTGGGTCAGACTGC
Source organism: Gambelia wislizenii (assembly GCA_030847615.1). Taxonomy (NCBI): domain Eukaryota; kingdom Metazoa; phylum Chordata; class Lepidosauria; order Squamata; family Crotaphytidae; genus Gambelia; species Gambelia wislizenii. Next base: position 27,225,749 of record JAUMIR010000012.1, on the reverse strand, counting down.
AAGGACTTTTAGATTTCTTAGGGTAATAATATCTTCTACCCCTCTCTGTTGGGAATCTCCTCTTCCCTCTGGAGTCCTCAGAATAGCTCTGTAGGTGGTGTTTGCTTGTTTGTTTTGCCCAGCAGCAATAGATTGTGTGAGGTGTCACCACTGCTATAAAAAATATTAGTGGGTGATTTGGTGTTGAGTGGCCAGCTAAGAGCTGTTGGTTTTGCAAAAGCCATGTTGCTGGTGGAGATGAAAATAGTTAAAAGTGGTTGGATCTTCATAGCTGGATTCTTTACTTTCCCTCCCTCCCCTTTTTTTGGGTTCTCCTTAGAGTCATTACTATGAAAACCCTTATGATGATGGCCTGGACTTCAACATTTTCCTCTCCCAAATATAGAAGAAGGAAACATTGAACACTTTACTCATTTCTTTTGCTGAGCAGTTTATACTCTTCTTGGGTACCACACAGTGTGGCTCGTGAGCCTTTATATGACAATATGAGCTAAAATAATGCTGCAGACTTGTTCTTTTTTTATTTTTCTGCAGAATCAGACCTCACTACACCTTGACAATATTTTCTCTCAGAATAGGTGAACGTATCCATGTAACGTAGGGTAACGGTACATATGTAGCAGTGAAATGTCCAGATTTGTCAGTACAGCATTCACTTGATAATGCTGACAGTCCCAGATGTCTTGTGAATCCCTTAAAATAGGTATGTTTTCTCACTTTTGAGACATGTACAAATGAATGTTGACAATCAAGTGTAGGTCGACATGGGTTGATGCAGTTCTTGAGCTGCTAGTTGATCTACATAAAGTTTATCAGGGATTGCCTTCATTTGCATGCCACTACTAGCATGCCCTTCAATGTTGGACACATGAAAACTGAGGCACATGTGGCCAAGTGACATCAAAGTGTGTACAAGATAGCCAAAAATATGAATGAGGAAAAACAGACAATCTAGGAAAGACTGCAACAGTGTGCTTTTGCCCGTGGCTACTAGGAAGGATAAAGTTCTGCTCCCTCTTTTCCTCTCCCCCTCCTGCTGAATTAATTGCATGCAAATACTTCAGCACTTTAAACTCAGTTTGCAGCAGTTGAAGCAAGCAGAGAATGAAGGGAGAGAAACCAGGACATTTTAAAAGCAGCTGAAAAAGTAGGAGAGCAGAGGATTAATCTGGACTGTTCCTACCAAAGTGGTTGTTTAATTCTATCTATTCACTACAAATGGATGAATATTGTTTCCTGTCTTTTTTGTCAGTGTTTTTACACTTCCTTTCAGTCACAGTATGAGATGGGGACTCTTTGGTAGTTACCTGCTTCACCTTAGACTGAGGGGCCACCAGCAGAAGACCTTATTCTGAAGTTCTGCACATTTAAAGGTTTTTTTCCCCGTCCAAAGCGGGATTTTCAGCACTCTGAGAACATTGTTTCTTGAGCTGTTAGAATGGCCATGGACAACATGCATAACTAGCTCAGGTCAACTGGTTATTGTCAGGAATTTTACCAGTACAACCTCAATGCAATACATTGTCCAGGTCTCTACCTAAGCACCAAAAAGGGGGGGGGGGTTAAGAGTTTTATGAGGCCTCAGGTTTTTACACTCCCACCTTTGTTCAATCCAAGGAATCTTGCCAGCAATATGGGGGGGGGGAGAGAGAGAGAGAGAGATGTCCCATTTTCATACCCTTTAAAAACCCCAGGAATCCTACCTGCGCTGCTATAGACTTTTCCTGGCTTATCTCCCCCCCCCCCTGCTTGGGAGTCTTAGCAATCTTCCATGACACTTGATCTTATTGGAGATGTCAAGAATGATGGAAGCTACTTTTCCCAGGGACATTGTCATCTGGGATTTTACCATGTATGGTTCTGACTGCATTTCAGGTTTCATACTATGCCATTAAAGCACTATGATTCCACTTTAAGTGCTGTGGCTGAATCCTGCAGATTCCCAGGCCTTGTAGTATGGTGAGGCACTAGAGCTCTCCAGCAGAGAATTCTATGTACTCCTCCATAAACTGCAGATTGCAGGATTCCCTAGGACAGAACCATGGCAGTTAAAGTGGAATCATAGAGCTATAATGGCTAAGTGGTTCCCGTGAGCTCTTTAAAGTGGCATTTTCAGAGAAGAGCCATTGGGTGTATGTGTGTCTTTTTGGGTGGTGGTGGTATCTGGCTGCTATTGGAGCAAAGCTTTAAGAGCTAAGGAATGAGTTATTTCTGTGTTACTTCTAGAGCCACTACGTAGTGCAGCGTTCCTCAACCTGGTGGCCTTCAGATGTATTGGACCCTTTCTCCTTTCCTCCTAATCAAATTGGATATTGGCCATGCTGTTTGGGGATGATGGGGATTGGCCCTGCATGTTTGGAGGGTGCCATGTTAGGGAAGCCTGTCCTAGTTAGTTTGCTGAGAAATGAGTAAGGATTGCAAGAAGGAATGTATTGGAGCCTCCCTTAAGCAATCAGAGTAAGGCATGTTGGAAGCCCCTTGACCTATGAGTCCAGAGGGAATTCTGAGTGAGCTCAGTTTGGAATGGGATTAGAGGATGTGAATTGCACATCTGCATTCTGAAATGTATGGTCTCCACTAGCTCGAACTTATTCTGCCTAGAGATGAAGTTGGAAAATATGTAGCATGTGACAGCAAAACAGCTCAGCTTCTCTAGCGGTTTTTAGAACAGAACTTGGTGTATCAGGTGTCCTGTGTGCTGTGAACTTATTAATATCTTTAGAAGTCTTCATACAGTATGCTTGAAGATGACGAACTTGGCGATTTGTTTTTGTTGCTCTTACACAGTTGATTAAATCCCTGCTTTGTGAAGTTGAAGCTTTATTTGCATATCAGAGGTGGATGAAAAGAAGCAGCACTGATGATAGCAATTAATGAAGAAGCAAAATGGTTGCATTCAAAATAAGATATCTCCTGGTCTTTAATGTCTGTCTAAGGGCTTGTCTACAATTTCCACATATACCGGCTTGCCGCTGTTCTGGAGCCTTGTAGTCCAAATGACACAGAGTATTTACCCCAATCTGCCCCTGGGCAGTCTGCACCATCCCCAGGGCAGATATGGGGTTGGACAAGGGCAAGCCAGAGTAGGGCCTGATAAAGCATTACAAGAAAATACCCAGTATAATTTGTTCTCACTGGATCAGGCCCCATGCATCCATGGGAGACCATCCCAGAATACCACTCCTCACTGCCACCATGAGCTGCCTGGCTCTCCTGGAAGCCAGACAGGGGTTCTGCAGCATGTGACCAAGGTTGGTCACATGCAGGGTCCCTTGGCCACATGTTGCATGACTCCTGTCTGGCTTCCATGTTAGCAAAGGAAATTGTAACGGTGGTGGTGGTGGTGAGGTCTTTGGCAATGGCCCCACATTTGGTTTGGATTGTGGTCTGTTTTCTCCAGGTAACCAGCCGGTGGGGGGACTGGCCAGCTCTGGAGGCAAGATATGCCCATAGGGAGCTGGTGTATCCTGCCTGGTGTAGATGAGCCCTAAGGCACTGCTTGCATCAAAAGTTTCATCTATCTCTTTCTGTTGAGGAATCAGTCAAAATATGTCTCTGTCTCTGTCTCTGTGGGTGGGTGGTAGGCATTTGTTTACTGTCAGATTGGGCCATACTGGAACACCCATTTGCTTGTTTGACTCATATTAAGACTGTTCCGATATTCTATAATCCACCCAATATGTAACTCCCATTTATGGAGCTACTGTTCAAATGCTACTTGATGAGTTCTTTTTCATTAGTCCCTTTAAAAACAACCAACCAGACAACCTTTGTGGAAAATAGATTCCCACTTACATTTAAATTAGGAAGAACTTCATGCCAACTAAAATGTTTGTGCATTGTTGCAATTAGATTTGAAAAGAAAAGATGTGTTTCCTATCCACACCATTTGTCAAACTGGATCCTCAAGCAATTTGTTTTTGCTTTTCTTAAGCTGCTGATATTTGCACCCGGCAAATGCAAAGTTTCTTTAAGGAAAATGAGCTAACACCTCGGTTGTCAGGAGACAAGAAAGGGGAGATATGCAGGGGCAACAAGAAAGCTTAATTAGTCCAAACACATTTGGAAATAAAATTTTCTTTAGGGAAAACTGCAGGGACATAAACAAATATGTGAACAAAAACTTAATGGTGGTACTTTACATCAACAACAAGCTGAAAAATGACCACCAAAGTGTTTAAGTTTTAGAAACCAATTCCTAAAATGTGAATAGGGTTTTTTTGGTTTTTTTTTAAGAAGGAGAAGATGCAAACCTAACCAAGGTGAGTTACCAAATAAATGCCAATACAGCCAGAGCCAAATTGTGGCATTTGATATTGTAATTGAATGTAGGACTAGAAGACCAGGGTTCAAATCCCCTCTCAGCCATGAAAACCCATGTGGTGACCTCAGGCAAGTCACACTCAGTCTGAGAGGACTGGCAATAACAATCCTTTTTAATAATTCTGACAGAGAAAATCCTATTTTTACAATCAATGTGGTACAGTGGTTTGAGGGTTCGACTTGGATCTGGGTTCAGTTCCCCTCTCAGCTATGGAAAATGAGTGGGGAACCTTTGGCAAATCAGTCTCCCAGACACAGAGGAAGGTAATGGTTTCTCTCAGCCCCCTCTGGATAAATCTTTCCAAGAAAATCCCAGAAGAGGGTTGCTGTAAGTCAGAGTCCCTTTGAAATCATATGATTTCCACCAGAGGAACTTCAGAAACCTTATATAAAAATGCTTATTCTATAGCCTAAAATCACTGTCTTCAAAAAAAAAAAAAAGTAATGTGTTGCAACTGTTAGGGAGTCAGCATGGTGTAGTGATGTGAGTGTTGAACTACGACTCTGGAGACTAGGTTTTGAATCCCTGATTGGCCATGGAAACCCACAAGAGAAGGTAAAGGCAAATCCCCCTATGAAGAAATCTTACCACGAACCCCCTGTGATAGTTTGGCTTTAGGATTGCCATAATTTGGAAATATTTTTAAGGCATACAACATGATCAACTGCAATTATTAAACTACTTAGTTCTTGTTCTAGGATTAGATTGTCACAATGACAGTGCCATTATGCAATGTATGTACAACCCATACTTAATCTCTGTTAAGCAGACACCTTTTCAGGCACAGTGTTGAGATACTAAAAGAGGGGGAGGTAAATTTCATCCTGCCTCTTCTGTATGTAGGATGAGTGAAGAGGACAACATCTGCTATCTATGGAGACTTTTTCATACAGTTCTGAATCCTCTGAATTTTCCAGCAATTCACATTAGAAGAAAACTTCCACTTCTGCTGGAATCACTCTCCTTGTAGATAGGATGTGGTAGAACCAAAATGCAGAGCATGGGGTTACTCAATCCCCTTCTTCATATGCTTGCTATTTCAACATTGATTTTCCTGGGTTTTTTTGGGGGGGGGGCTGTAAGGGCCATGTTCTGGAATAGATTCTTTCTGACATTTCTCCTGCATCTTTCTCTGAAGATGCCAGCCACAGATGCAGGCGAAATGTCAGAAATAAACTATTCTAGGACACGGCTTCACAGCCCGGGAAAAAAACAAACAAGGAAAATCTATGGATTCTAGCCATGAAAGCCTTCAACTATTTTGACATTGTTGATCATTGGGGATTGCTGGCCTCTTGGAGCAGTGCTACTCAAGCTGGCAGTGTGTGGATTTCTGTTGGCTTGCAAGCCACCAGCTATTAGTCTGCAGTGAGTTTCCAAGAGTAAAAGAAGCACTTAGTAATGGCCTGGCACAAATTTGGTAATGATCCCTGGCACACTAGGAAAATGCTGCCCCCCCCCCATGAGAGAGCTTGAGAAACACTGTCTTGGATGACTATAAAGAATAGGAGTCCTAAAATGGGATGTGTGTTGGAATGGTTCCTAGCAGAGCATTTCCTCATCACATACAAACCACCTTGAAGGATCTCAGCTCTAGAGTAAGACTGAGACATGAAAGCTTCATGAATCCATCAACTTCCATCCATGAAAAGCAGAGTGGGTTTTTTTTGTCCCTCCAGCACAGAGGAAGAGGGGGAGGAGGATCCAGTGTGCGGTACGACCACTGGAAGCGGGATAGTGGTGCCCTCCTCCTAACCTCCCCAGGTTTTTTTAAAAAGAGCATCTGATAAAGTCCTAGGTCTGCCACTTCATCAGCTATGCTACATTTGCTGTTGGAATAAGGATGCAATTCTTTGCTAATTTTGTTCACAAAGGAAGCAACAAGAAATCTGAGCAACTTCCTTCTAGCTGTTTTCTATGCAAAATTCTCCTGTGGCATTTTTGCAGAGAACATTTTTTGACACAGAAAACAACATTTTCTGAACAGGAAATAATATTTCTACCCAAAAATATCATTTCCTATACAGAAAATATTTTTCCCCTGCACAGAAAATGCTGTTTCCTGCAGAGAAATGTCACATGTGAATTTTGTGCAGAATAAGTCCTGAATTGTGAAAATTTTCTTCAATCCAAGATGCTGTTTCTCAGAGTTTTCCAAGAAACACATCTTTGAATAATTTTGAATACTCTTTCTGTCCCTATATTGGAGTAGCAAAGTATGCAGTCACTCCTTCCCTTTAAGATCATCTTCTGTTGGAAGAGTTTGTGAACTTTAGTTTTTAATGGACACAAACTATCGCATGACTACATCTGATTTTTTTCATGACCTTCATGTCGTGTACTATGGAGATAAGTTAATGCTGAACTGGGGAGAGAAAACAACCCTCTGTCCTGGCCACTGCACGTTATACATCTATGGTATAGATTTGTTTAATAGCTTTAATTGAGGCTTCATGTGTGAAAACACACAACAGAAAACCAACAGTTTTAGAACAAGGCTAGTTGCTTCCACTCTGATCAATTAAAGGATATGCTGTCATGATTAAACTTAGTGAACAACAGTAGGGGTTCATCTCACTTATCTGACATTGTTCACCTTGCAAGAATTGCGTCCTTGATTTCTGACAATGTTTGCAGTGTTAAGGGGGTCAAGATGTATTCTGGAGTCCCTAAACACTGCATACTTTGTCAGATGACCCTTGTGGTCTCTTCCAAGTCTATGATTCTATGACAGTGTGGTGGAGTCTCGTTCTTTGGAGTTTTTTCAACTGAGGTTGGATGACCATCTCTTGGGAGTTCTTTGATTGGGTATTCCTGCATGGCAGACCAGAGGTGGACTGGATGGTCCTTGGGGTCTCTTCCAACTTTATGGTTTTATGATTCCTGTTTTGGAATATTTGGGGAGTAGAATTCAGCACCTTGGATAGATAGGCTAAAGGTTAAGACTAAAGCCCTGACATGGGAGCCTCCTGCTGCCAGGGTTTAAGCCTAGTCTTCCCCACCCCACCTGGATATACTGTTCTACCTTTCCCCACACACATCCATGGGGGATGCGGAGAGATGCAAATCCCTTCCACCTTTGAACTAAAAAAAGAGAGATAACATCCAGTAACAGGGGCTTGATTTAATTCAGATGATAGGCTGCAAATCTTGGTAAATTTTGTTCTTCCAGGCAAGATCATCTACTTTTATGATTCCCCTCACAGACACACACACACATCACTGAGAAAAGCCATCAGAAACTGCAGTTTTCCAAGACAATTAGCTGTTTGAGAAAGATTCTTTGAAAAAAAAATACAAAACAAAACCACCAAACAGGTTTTAGTGAAGAAATCTGCATTTTCTGCAATGAAAACATGGGCTTTTTGGCACAGAACACACAATTTCCTGTGCAGAAATATTTTCTGGCATGAGATAACATGCATTTCATGCAGAATAAACCCCAAACTGCTAAGATTCCTGCCCATTTAGGCTTTCTGTCACCAAGGTTTCCTGATATTTGAGAACCCCCCCCCTTTTTTTAGTACCTTTGAAATATTCTTTCCATTCCTAGCTGAATGATATTATCACATATAGACATACAGAAAAAAGATAGGAAGCAATGCATAACTTGATCAGTGTCTAGGAAAATTGCTTTAACGTGCCAATGTAATATCCCAGTGACATTAAAAAAAAGTTCCCCAGCAGGGTGCAGTTATTTCAACATTACCTTCACAATGCATTTGAGGCTCCTGATAGACCTTCACATTTCCTTTTATTGTTAGTGCAAGGTTTGACTCTATGAAACTGAATGAGGGATATTGTACATGGTTAATATCCAAGCAAGTCAATGGGACTTAAATGTGTGAGGCTGTGTCATTGACTGATGGAAAGAACTTGAATAAATATAAGAAGTCAGATAATATGGTGTTTTCTGAGTGTGTTTGCAGCAACAGTGACATCTTGTGGTTATTTTTCCCAGCCCCACCCGTGGCTTCTAGAGTAAAACTCCTGTACATTCATAGAATAAATACCACTGCAAAACAAAGAAGAGGAACATTGTTATCAAGTGAATCTTGCTAGTTATCTTTGGAAATGCACTTTGTTAAAAGAATTCTTTTAACAAGATTCTTAAAAGAAACTATAGGTAGAGCTTAATTCTCCTTAATTAGAATGCGCAAGCTCAGGCTTTTTGCAATACAACTTAGACTCATACATCTTTTTTTCCAGCATGCTTTACTACATTAGGTTTATATGCTCCTATCTTGGAAATATTTTGGTCTTTCTGCTGATCATGATTTATATTTTCCTTTTCTCCGTAAGGCATTTTCTGTGTCCATGTAAAGTAAAAAATGGAACAAAAATTAGGAAATTACATATGTTTATCATGATTCTGATTTTAACTGTTACTATTGATGTGCACACTGGGTCATGTTTTGCACACATTTCCTTTTAACATGCAGTTTTAAACTCATAATACAGACTTTCTTTCCCACTTACATATAGTAATGATGTACTCTTTCCCTTTTTTTTCCACTGGATCCATTAGTTGTGCATTACCTAAAGGGAGATGGGGGAGAAAATTAAACAGCAAACAGCTACCTTGTTGTCATGATATTTTACAGTGTTGTTCTTAAACTGTTGATGCAACACAACCTTCTGTTTGTTTTGGATTATGTTTTGGTGCAAGGAGGATGAAATAAACATATTAACATACTGGGGGAAATGCTTCCTAGCGAATCAACTGCAGATATTTAATTATGTAAGAAAATATGCTCCTAACATTAATTATGTCTAACATACCAATGCTGCATAGTTTTAAAAATGAAATGAAGAAACATTCAAATGTGGCATATTCAATTGCTTCTTTGAACATTTGAGAGCCGCTGTGAGGTAGTGGTTGAGTGTTAGACCAGGACTCTGGGAGACAAGGGTTCGAATCCCTACTCAGCCATGCAAACCCACTAAGTGGGCAGGTCACACTCTCTCAGCCTCAAATTAAAGGCAACAGGTGAATCTCCTCTGAATCAGTGTTGCCAAGAAAACCCTATGAATCACAGGGCTTCTGTAAGTTGGGTTTGACTTGAAGGGGAGAGCCTGCACAGAGTTGGGTTTTGCGTGTTGGATTAGGACTCTGGCAGACCAGAGGCTCAACTAGACAGGAGAATTAATAGCAAAAACTAGTGCCTTACCTCCCTATTGCTGCAGTGTTTATTTGTGCCCATGACTCATTTGCAAGTTAACTGTCATGGAAAATTAGCGAGTTCACAGTTCACACGGAGCATGCCCCCAAGAAAAGATGGTGGCTTGCCACAGCTGAATTTCCTGCCCCATGAATGAGAGACCTCCAAGTCACCCTGTCATCAACAGCTCTGCTTGGGTCTTCCAGACTCAGGGCAACTGTGGCTTCCTTGTTTGAGCCAATCTATCTGTAATGGGGTCTTCTACTTTTCCTACTGCCTTTCCCTTACTAAGCATCACTGTTTTTTCTAGTGAGTCATGTCTTCTCATGATATGGCCAAAGCACAACAGTCTCAGTTTAGTCATCTTGGCTTCTAGGGAGAGTTAAGTCCTTTGCTAAAAGGACTCATTTATTTGTCCTTTTAGCAGTCCATGGTATCTGTAGAACACTTCTCCAGCACCACATTTCAATAGAGATTGAAAAAGAAGAGAGAGATAAAAATGCCCACTTATTCTTCCCCCTCTTCCTCACCTGTGAGGCAGCAAGATAATTTTCTGTCAGTCTCAAGAACATTTTCTAATTTGTGCAAAATATTTTGCTTCTGATTGCATGTATCTTGCAAATTGTTTGGCTGTTCTAAAATGGTGGCTGCCCTGTTGCACAGACTTAAAATTTTTTAGTAACATTGGGTGGGTAGGTTGCATATCATTTGACCAATCCATCTGCATTTCATCTTTCTGTGTTTCTGAGAAGGGGAAAATATACTTTTGTTCAAAAACCTTATTGTGGAAATTGCAAAAATCCTTGACAAAAATGGGTGCTTTTAGTCTGATGCTTGCAATGGAGGGAAAAAATCTCTTAGGGGGTTAATGAACTCTTGACAGGCTGCCTCAATGTGTCATGGCAACTTGTCTCATTGAGAACATATCATTTAGCAAGATTTTCTCACATCTAGCCAGATGTGACAAAGTTACACCAACTGGAAAAAAAAAAAAAAAGGATTGCATTGACTTCCTAATTACTTCTGATCCCAGTTTAAGTTTCTGGAGCTTCTCTGCCAAAGCCTTAAATTTCTTCATATTAAAAATGAACTTGGAGTTTAAACATTTCCTATGTGAGATAAACGAAAACACATTTGTCCATCTATGGCCATGATGTCAGCAGCTTACTTCCTAAAAATCTGGTTTGAAATCACTGGGAATTCAGTAGGATGTATGGTAATGTTTGTTTTTATGTGCATTTACAAGTCACCTGTCAGTTTATGGCAGTCCCAAGAATTTCATAGGGTTTTATTTGGTAAGGAATACTCAGAGGTGAAATATAGCCTACATCACCTGGTATTTGTTGGTGGTCTCCCATCCAATACTAACCAAGGTTGAACCTCCTTACTTACTGGAGCCTTTAGGTTACTTAAGCTGCTGGAGGTAATACTAGCTTATTTTGTCGTCTTCCACAAGAAAGAGTGCCTTGACACACTGAGACAAGAAAATGATTAACTGCTCTGAAATTGTTCACATTTTCCTGAAATAATTGCCTCCCCTGATTATACTGTTGTTGTTGTTGTTTTTGTTTTTAGTGTTGTTATTGCTCATGGTTGTTGTATGTACCATCAAGCTAGTTTTCAGCTATGACTCCCAGAGTCCCTGGCATTAACAGTGCTGCCCTGTTCTTGAAAACGTAAGGCTTTGGTGTGAAGTCAAAGGCTGGCATCCATAGATTTTCCTTGTTTTTTTTCCAGGTTGTGAGACCGTGTTCTGGAATAGTTTCTTTCTGATGTTTCACCTGCATCTGTGGCTGGCATCTTCAGAGAGGGAAGATGCCAGCCACAGATGCAGATGAAACGTCAGAAAGAAATTATTCCACAACACAGTCTCACAGCCCAGAAAAAAACCAAGGAAAATCTAAGTAATGCTTTGGCTTGCTTGGTTGAGACAATCTGAAATACGATTGCAACCTGCAAAGGTCTGGAGGCCATGCCCTATGAAGAGTGGCTTATGGAGCTGGTCTACATTTAGTCTAGAGAAGAGAAGGTGAAGAGGGGACATGATAGCCATGTTTTACTATTTGAAAGGATGTCATACTGAGGATGGAGCAAGCTTGTTTCCTGCTGTTCCAAAGACAGTAGGACATGGAGTGATGGGTTGAAACTACAGGAAAAGAGATTCCACCTAAACATGAGGAAGGACTTCTTAACAGTAAGAGCTGTTTGGAAATGGAATACTTTGCTGCCTCATAGTATGGTGGAGTCTCCTCCTTTGAAGATTTTTAAACAGAGGCTGGATGGCCATCTGTCAGGAATACTTTGATTGTTGATTCCTGCATGGCAGGGGGTTGGACTAGATGATCCTTGTGCTCTCTTCGAACTCTATGAGTCTATGATTCTATGTTCATCCTCTCTTCCTACATCCTTCTACTTTCCCAATAGTTATTATCTTTTTCAGTGAGTCATGCCATGCCATAATATGTCCAAAGTATGATAGCCTCTTTTCCCCATCCCCTTTTCTCTGTTTTCATTCTGGGTTCTTGTGAGTGTTCATGCTTAATTTGTTCTTGGGCCCATTTCTTTGTCATTTTGCCAGTTCATGGTATCCTCAGAACTCTCCTTCAGTACCACATTTAAAATAAGTTGTTTTTTCTTTCTTTCTGCTGGTCATCTTCATTATACAGATTTCACACCCATTGATCATAATCAGAAATGCTGATTGCTCCAGTATGGATGACCCAGGCTTTGACAATCAATGATGTATCTTTGCAGTTGAGGATTTTATCTAGTTCCTTCATATCTGCTTTCCAAGTCTTAACCTTTTTTTCTGATTTCTTTACTCAAGTCTCACTTTTGATTACTTGCTGATTAATTAGTGACTGATTGATAACTTTATTCATTATAGTTTCATTTCTTGTTGTGGTGTTCTGTATTTTTTTAAATAATAGGGAAACTGCAGGATTGGTACAAGGGATGGTGCATGGTCTAGTCAGTGGAAATGTCATACCACACAATTGTGAGATGAGGCACAATCTCCTGCTCAGACCATATGCTTAATCATGCACAAGTGAAAGACATAACACTTGGAAAAGTTCCTGTTCGAATGTGTCTAAATATGCCTTGGAGTGCTGTCAGAAGTAACCTTCAAAAATAACTATCAAGGAATTACACCAACAACATAATTTCCTTTCAGTTCAACAGAATACTTTTCATCTGCAGCCTTTAGATTACCTCTTTATCCAGAAAAAAAAAATTACAGGAAACTAGAGTGTGGTGGAGAGATTTCAGTGTTGGACTAGGTCTCTAGTAGAACAGGGTTCAAATCCCCATTAATCTGCGGAAACCCACTGGGTAACCTTGGCTGACTCACACTCTCTCAGCCTCAGAGGAAGGCAAAGGCAAAAGCCCCCTCTGAACACATCTTGCCAAGAAAACCCTGTGATAGGATCTTTTTATTTATTTATTTATTTATACCCCACTCTTCAGCCACAAGGCTATCAAAGCGGCTTACAAATTGTTTTAAGCAATAGCAATTTACACATCTACACTGCATTAAACAGTTTGCAATGTGTGTTAGCTCATTGCCCCCACGAGCTGGGTACTCATTTTACCGACCTACGAAAGGATGGAAGGCTGAGTGAACCTTGGAGCCCGCTGGAATCGAACTTGCAACGTGGTGACTTTGCCGTACTGGCATTAAAGCACTGCGCCACCAGGGCTCCTTTTTCCAGGGTTCACTTTAGGGTTGCCATAAAACAAAAATGTCTTGAAGGCACATAACCACCACCTACATTACTAGCAACATGTTAATTCCAAGATCTGAGAACAGTGCTGCAATAAGAACAGCAGTGGCAATCAATTTATTTTTTCAAGAAAACTTGCCTATTGTTACTGTTTTTGTCCTGTGAGAAAACTGTAAGTAGTAAAACTTAAAGGTATCCTAGTGAACAGTTTGAAAAACCCTGTTCTTGAAGAGCGGAACAATGTGCTGGTAGGAAATAAAGACATGGATCTTTATGAGATATAAATTTTAGTTTAGAAGACTACAAAGAAGTTTGTTATTATTGACAGACATGTGGGTATATTTTTCTCCTATGTGGTTCATGATCCAGTGCACAGCCTTGCATATCTCCTACCATGGGAATGATTCAGGTAAAATAAAAAAAAAGGTGGGGGATCAATATGGCATGAGGTATTTCAAGTTCTAATTACTGTAATGTGTCGGTATCAATCAGTGACCCCAGAGCCCAAAGTTGGCTGATTTGTTCACTGACTTATTGTGCCATTTTATAGAGCAGACTATAATTTCACTGGGAACAGAAAACTCTATGTTTACAGTTCTGTGCCCCACTTGCTATCCATTAGGGCATTCAGAAGCAATCAATACTTTGTGCTTGTTACTAGCAGCTGAATGAAGTTGTCAAGCACTTAAATTACAAAGGATACAGACAAAAGAATATGGAATCTCAGGGTTGGAAAGGAAATCTTGCCATTCAGAGACACAGTTTGCTACCACCTAAATGATATGTGCTCAGCAATAGTCAGCTTTTCATAGTAAGCAAGAATGGAATTTATTCTACAACTTAGCTGGTAACCTGTTGCCTGGTTCAATTGCAATTGCAGGTGAAAAAAAAAATTCCATTTCCCCAAGTTTTTATCTGAGTCTGAATCTATAGCAAAGATCATACTGCAGGATGATGGAGTGGAAATTCCCACTGGCATAATAGTGCAGGATAGGAGTATAAGTCTTCACAAATTTAATTTTCTCAGGCAAGAATGAATAATTTTACTCTTGTCCTATTTGCTGCAAGAAAGTTATCAAAAATGAGATTTTGTGAAGACTGTTCACAGTTTAGGACTTATTATGTGTTTTAAAAAATGCATGTGTTTTTTTGCATGGAAAACAAGTTCACTGCCCAGAAAACATAATTTTTGGTACAGAAAAAACTTCATTGTTTCTGCTCAGAATACCAGTTCCCCAATGGAAAAAAGCAGACTCCTAGTCAGGCAGGAATCTTAACAGTTTGAGACTTTCCATTGAGTTTGGAAATGCACAAGAGACTTTCTGCTCAGAAAGCAGTCTGCAATGCACAAAAAAAAATGTGTATGATGCATATGTGCATGATTGAAATACACGTGATTTAAATGGCTGCATGTAAATACTGTGCAGAGACACACTCCAGTCAGTGGGCAACTGGGTATGAAGAGAAGGATGCATCTGAAAAATCCATGGCAAAAAGAATTTAAAAAATTCCACGATGCATCCATTTTGTAAAAAAAAAAAAGGGGTGGGATATGTAGAAATTTCCATCTGAGGAGGACAAACTTACAGTTGAATATAAAGCTAAGGGAGAATGAGAATGCAGACTTAAGGGACTTAAAGCTTTGACATGGGAACTGGAAAAACTCAGTAAGATTGCATTTGGCAGATGTGCCAGTGATAAACTACTGCACAGTTGCATCTCCGTATCTGCAGTTTTAGTTATCCATGGGACACAAAATACGGACACATACCATATAGGCATGCTGGAAAATGGCTAGAGAGACATTCTCTCTAGGTATCTTCTAGGTCCTCCAGTGCAGCTCTGTAATATGCTTTTTACTGGAAGTCCTTTATTTTAATAGGGTTCACTGTTATCCACAGTTTCTGGTATCTATGGTAAGTCCAGGAACCAAGACCTCATGTAGAAAGGGGGTCAGACTGTTGCTTGTTTCTCACAAATGCATCATATTGCTAACTTAAATATGCATTCCATTCCATTCTAATTATTCCATTATTTGATTTTATTCTGAAGTTGTATTTACATGTTTAGTCACCAGATTAACCTCCTTTGCTTTCAAATAAAGTCTTGAATCTCCCCTCCCCTGTTTTTTCCCCCCATCTGGAAGGAAACAAGTCAAGCTTCCAAGACCAGATGGGCTGCTGCAACTCCTCCCGCAGCACATTACATCTCTGATGGATCCATGTTTATGCCTACTTGCCAATTTCCTAATCATCACCTATTTTCCTTGGAGTTTTAACCATCATGTTTGTACAGTATTTTTTTTAAGCCTGAGCTAAAAGAGGCAAGCATTTGTATAAATAAATCTTATGCCAAGGCTGCAACTGGGGGGGGGAGGTTTTTTCCCCCCTTCCTGAATATTCCAGGCTCTTTCCTTGATTTTTCAGTGTTCATTTTTAAAAAAGTATTCTGGGTTGCATAAGTGAGATTCCCCCTACCCCAAGGCTTCATATAAAAGATATCATCTTTGAACTGGAGATGCTGAGAACTGATCTGGGACTTGTTTGCATGCACTGCATTCTTTATTCATTCATTTTTAAGGCAGGAAAATATTGTAGAAGAAAAGGCTTTAAAAAAAAACATGATGTTTCACTAGTGAACTACAGAAGACTAAATGTTTTGTGGATGTTGACTGTTAAGGTCTAGAAAGTGAGGGTGGTTTAGATCAGTGGTTCTTAAACTTTGGACTGTGGACCCCCAGGGGGCCACAATGTCTTCACACGGGGTCCGCGAAGGTCCACGTGACAAGAGCCAAGGCAAAGGCTGGCTGGCTCAGCCTGCGCATTACTCTTCAATCCACTCCAACAACAAATTTGCAGGAAGAAGCAAAAGAAAAGGCTTTCCTCCCCTCCAGTCCGAGGGAAGGGTTAATGGATGGTGTAATTGTATTATTATAATAGCACCCCTGCAGCCACGGGAGATTGGTTCTGGGCCTTCCTGCTGATGGTGAATTCAGCGAATAACAGCGAATGCCATCCTGGGGACCATCCCACGCAAAGGGGGGGCAGATCTCTCTCTTCACCCTCACATTGTCATTTCAGTCCCGGGAGCAAACCTGGCGGCAAAGGGAGTAGGGAGGGAGATGTCTCCTCCTCTCCCTTCACCCCTGTGTCACCATTTTGACCAGCATTGCTGTATCTCTCATCCCCCATCCACCCCCTGCTGTCGCCATCCACGGATAAGGCAAATCAGTGGATATGGGGGTACTATTGTAACAAATATTGTTATTTTTATGGTTTTAAATCTTGATTTAATTCTTGGGGGTTCATGGCAACAAAAGATATTTAAAGGGGGTCTCTGGTAAAGGAGGGGTTAAGACCAATTGGCTTAGATCATATTCAACTGCATTGGCATATAAAGGTCCACTAATTGTTAATGTGGGGGTGCTTTCATAACTCACAATTATAACAGCATGATTCAACTTATAACTGCCATAGCTGCATCCTATGGAATCCTAGGGTTTGTAGTTTTGTAAAGGATGAGAGCTCTCTGTCAGAGAATTCTAAGCACACCTCCCTAAACTACAAATCATAGGGTAGGATGTTGACATGACGGTTAAAGTAGAATTGTAGCGCTTTAACTTTGTCATCTAAGAGGGCTCCTGGTGACTATTCTGGGATGTGAGGATTTAAGCCAGGCTGTTATGCACCAGGAAAATGGGAAGGGACTTGCATAAGAGAATATTGGATACTTTCTTGTACAAATGGGTTAAAATTACAGCCACTGGTATAATCGAGAGATATTGTGATGCAGTACCTTAACAGGAATCTAGCATCTTCTCTGAAGATGCCAGCCACAGATGCAGCTGAAACATCAGGAATAAACTCTTCCAGAACACAGTCTCAAAGACCAGAAAAAAACAACAGACAACCTATGGATGCCGGCCGTGAAAGCCTTCGACTTCACATCAGCTGGGTTGCTTCCCAGTCAGTCTGCATCTGGAAGGCCAACCCAAACATCCCTCCCCCAAGTCACAGGACTTAAAGAGAGGGTTTATCCCTCAGGCCAGCCCCAAAGGAGATCTTTTTCCCTGCCCCCCAGCTCTCAGGACCTAAAGGGGCAGTTCCAGATTCCCCTTTCAACTCCAAAAGGAAGAGGTGCCAAGGTGTTCACTGATCTACCAAATCTCCCCCCTTTCCCTGCCAAGTGACTGCCTATTTAAGACACCACCATAAGCCAATTGTCAAGTCTGCATCCACAGTGTGGGGTAGGCAAAAAGACCCCAGGTAAAAGGGCAAAAATTCCTACCTGGCCCCAAAGTGACCAAGTATATCACACTGATTCAATGGCGGGTGGGTTGAGTGACAAAGAAGGGGAGAACTGGGGCGGCGATGTCCTAAATAGGCTCCAACTCCTTCCCCAGCTCTCCGCGCTGAGGTGCATGCACCCCAGCCAGAACCTCCATCTCTTCCGCAGTCCACATCAAAAGCGGCCCCCCAAAGCAAAGCTGTGCTGGTTATGTAGACCTGTAATATATTTGCTAATAAATGTTGCACAACAATTTGTCATGCTTTCACCCCCCCACCTGTCAGTCAAAAGGCAAAATGGGACTTATTTATATATGTGTTAGTTTATTTGTGGCTTCTCGCTTGGCATTGTTACATAGAAACAGTTTCAGTCTGAATTGAAGACTCTGCTGGTGGGGAGAAGAGCCTATAGGGACAGATTGCATTCATAGCAAGTTCTGAAACCAGGAGGCTCAAAGCAAACAGCCATGGACCCTTTCCTTTCTGTTCCTGTCACAGTGAATTCCTGGCATGCAAGTTCTTTAGGTCCCGAACAGCTCCTTCCCTGCTGCTGAAGTTACTTAAAACCCCTCCCCCTTTGCATACTCTTTCAAAGGATCTTATATTCAGCCTAGAGTGGTCACTGACTTTTGCCATAAATGAGTTCAAAGTAATTGATTAAATTTAGATGAAAGGAGGAAGAGCTTCAAAAACCTGGATGTGCATTCTCAAGGATTCATTGCCCTCCCTGGGGCAACAGAAGACAATCATGCAGAGAAAGGTACTCCAAATATCACTTCCCAATTCACAGCATAGTAGCAGTTAGTTAATGCCAGTCCTGATTACTATATAATTCTCCCTTTCTCATCCTTACTACTTACCTGTCATATACTCATAGAATCATACAGTTAGAAGAGACCTCCAGGGCCATGCAGGAATACACAATCAAATCATTCCTAAGAGATGGCCATCCAGCCTCTGTTGAAAAACCTCCAAAGAAGGAGACCCCGCCACACTACGAGGCAACGTATTCCACTTCCGAACAGCTCTTACTGTCAGGAAGTTCTTCGTAATGGTTAGGTGGAATCTCTTAGATGGGAGTGAATGTCAGCTCCTGGAGGCTCTATTTCAGAGGAAGGAACTGGCAAAACAAACTCTGAGTGTCCCTTACCTAAAAAAAAACCTTGTGAAATTCATGGGGTCCCCATAAGCTGACAGGAGACTTTGAGGCATGCATGTGTACACATATGTATACACACACAATCATCTTCCCGGGGCAGCAGAGATCATACAAACATTGGGAACAGGCAAAACAAAACAAAACCTGGTGAACTTTAATATTAATTATGGGATATGGTTGTTGGAAGTGGGGATAAAAGTTAGCTGATCATTTTGGATATTAAAAAGAAACAATAATCCTTGAACCAGCATGGGCAAAGTATACTCTTGGGGCTGCATGCACATTCCTCTTCCTCAAAGGCTATTTTTTATCTTTTGTGTCCTGTCCCAAGATGAATCCAAACCACCACCTTTTCTGGTACAAAAACAGGGTTGGTAAATTGCTTATCTTGATGTGACAATTCATATTTCAAATAGGTTGCAAGAGGTTTGCACAGTTAACATAAAAAAAAGTCTGGTTTTTTTCCCAAAGAAAACATCTGGTCATTTATGGTTCACCTACAACTCTAGGAATCTGTGACCATCTTTTGAGCTCCTTGAAAGTCCCAGCAGCAGAAGATTGGCTCACAGAGCAGCCAAAGTTGGCTGTCCATATCTGAAACATGAGAGTGAGCAGTTGTTTGTTGTCCTTTGCATTTACTACCCATTTAGCTACCATATACAAATGGCTGACTTGTTTAGAAATTCAGGTCTTTCATGTGTAGCATGCACCAGATGCTCCGGCATGCTTTTAGGCATGTTTCAGATGGCAGCCCAGAAAACGAAAGATGATGATGAACTTTCATATTAACAGCAGCAATGATTGAAAACTTGGCAGTGGGAACAGTGTGCTATGAAGAAGACAAATGTTGTGCAACCTATTAAAGCACAGCAATCAGAAAGTGAAGTGGCAAGGGTGGGATGAGGATGAAAGTTAATAACCTCTGTCTGAAAACACATGGGAGGAAATCTCAAAGGAGACGTTAGCTTCAATAACGTTCAGCATCGGGAAGGAACTGTTAATAGTTCATCTTATAACCAGCCAAATTACTTGGCTCATATGTTCCAAATCTGTTGAAGCTCTTCATCAGTTGGTGGATCTGCTGAAAAGATTAAAAGAGTGTGTAAATATTTAAGAAATGCTTTGCCAAACATAGAGTAGCTGAAAAGCCAAGGAGGTGGCTCACTTCTTCGTTTTTCCTTGCCTCTTCCAGAAAATAATTTTTAATTTAATAAGGGAAATGCTTTCTGATTCTTCATCTAGAAAGAAAGAGAGAAAGAAAGAATGTGACTTGTACGATTGTCATAAACTTTCTTTCCTTATTGCTTTCTCTCGTTCTCTCTCTTTCTCTCCTTCCTTCCTTTCTTCCTTCCGAGAGCTTGGAAAAGTTACCATGCTGGCTCAGAGCTGAAGAAATTGCTTTTAAAATGCAATTTCTTCCCATTGTTCTTTGTGGTCTTCTGGAAGTAGTTGTTTGCTTTATGAAGTGGCTCATTGTACAATATGTTGCTTTTCTACTAAAAAGAAAGAAAGAAATATATTACAGACATCTTAGGACTGATAATAGAATTGCATACGAATGATGTGTGGAGAGGCTAGCAATTCTAATTAATGACCAAAGACATCAATAACTAAAGAAACATTAAAGACAGAAAATCACTCTTAAGTGTGTGAGACACTGAACTAAGCTAGTTTCATATTTAGTAGAAGCGAGAGGGAAAGAGGGCAGAAAGAGAAGAGGTGGAAAGGACCTTTCTGTGACCCAATGTCTCATCACCTCTTATTTACCTGTCCCAGCCTCTTCTATCAGTTTACATCTCAGAGTTGTAAGGATCGCTGGATAAGTGGTAAGGAGACCTTGGGTGTCATGTACCAGGATTTGGACTTGGGACTTCATCAGATGAGGTAAGTAGTATGAGCAAACTGTATCATTTAGGATGTGACGATAACACAAAGGGCGAAATTATCAGATGTCCTCGTCGTTCAGCCGTTCTGGCATGGATGAGGTCTCGCTTTTTTTATTGATGGGCTGAGCCATCAATAAAAAGTGATGCCTTATTCATGCCTACACTACAGCCCCAGAATGATTGAACAATGGCGTCATCTGATAATCTTGCCTTTTTGTTATTGTGGCATCCTTATGACACCGGTTTTGCTGCATGTGAAAAAGGCCTTGGATTTCAAGTCTGAAGAGACCCGTGCAGCAACCTCATCCCAGGGAGGAACAAAGCCAGGACCCTCCTGTAGCCAACTTGGCAGAGGATGCATTGACCTGGTGTGCAGAGCAGAGCAGATATGCTCAATGAAGTTCCTTGCCAAGCAGCAGGGGAGGGGCTCCTGATTAGAGCCAGCTGGCAGCAGCCCATTTGTGAGCCGACTGGCTGGTGCCAGTTGCTGGAAGCAACTTGTCTGCTTTCTAGTTGGCATTCTTGTTTCGTGACTTCTATGACTCTGACCCTGGAGTGTCTGATGACCCTTGCTGGATTCCTAGACCCTGGACTGCCTGATGATGCTTCTTGTTTCCCTGAACCTGGACCAGCCTTGACTATGCTTTTGCCAAACAGACTCCCGCAGGCAAAGATGCTTTCTGAGCCCTGTTGATATACATTAGGCCCTTGGTATCCACTGGGGTTTGGTTCCAGGACCGCCTGTGGATACCAAACCCCATGGATGCCCAAATCCCATTATATACAATGGCATAGTAAAATGGTGTCCCTTATATAAAAAGGCAAAATCAAGGTTTGCTTCTTGAAATTTAATTCTCTCTCTGGCTTTTCTTCGCAAACGAAGATTCAGGAAGGACTCATCCCGCGCTTTCTGCAAGCGCGCTGATGACTAAAAAGGCCAATCCGAGATAAACAAGTCCGGTTGCAAAAAGCACAGCAGAAGGTCTCCTTGGGTGATGTTTTTGGGTTGTGATTCTTTCTGCGTTGTCGTTTCTCTTCAAGACTTGTTCGGCGTGAGTTCTCAAATAAGGCTGCAGCATTGTGGATAGTGCGTCTCCATGCCTCCCGATGTGAGGCCAGGGCGGACCACTGTTGGTGATCAATTTGGCCAAGCCTGAGATGTTGTTTCAGGGAGTCTTTGTATCGCTTTTTTGGAGCGCCCCTCTTACGCTGACCCGTGGCGAGTTCACCGTAGAGTAGTATTTTTGGGAGGCGATGGTCCTCCATCCTAGAAACGTGCCCTGCCCAGCGCAGCTGTGTTCTCAATATCATGGCCTCAATGCTGGTGATCCCTGCTTGCTCAAGGACAGCAACATTCGTCACATAGTCAGTCCAGTGTATATTTAGGATTGTGCGTAGACAGCGCTGATGAAAGCGCTCAAGGAGTCGTAGGTGGTGGCGATAGGTGACCCATGTTTCAGATCCATAAAGGAGGATAGACAGTACGATGGCTCTATACACACTGATTTTTGTGCTTTGTCTCAGGTTTTTATTGCTCCAGACTCTTTTGTGAAGTCTTCCAAATGCACTATATGCCTTTGCTAATCTGTGATCGATCTCTTTGTCAATCTTGGCATCTGAGGAGATGATGCTTCCCAGGTAGGTGAACTGATGAACGGACTTGAGCACTGATTTGCCGACGGCAATGTGGGGATGGTGGTGTTCGTCCTGTGGTGCAGGCTGGTAAAGAACTTCTGTTTTCTTCAGGTTGACTTCTAGCCCAAACAGCTCTGCAGCTGTTGCAAAGCAGGATGTTAGGCGCTGCAGAGCTCCTTCTGTGTGGGCAACAAGGGCAGCATCATCGGCGAAGAGCAGCTCACGGACTAGATAGTTTAGAGTCTTAGTGTGAGCCCTCAGACGGCTTAAGTTAAACAAGCTACCATCAGTACGGTAGCGTATATAGATGCCGTCGTCTTCTTCAAGCTCTGCCATAGCCCTTTGGAGCATCATGCTAAAGAAGATTGTAAATAAAGTTGGTGCAAGAACACAACCTTGCTTCACTCCATTAGTTATTAGAAAGGGCTCTGAAAGAGCATCGCCATATCTGACTTGACCACGCTGTCCCTCGTGTAGCAAGATAATCATTTTAAGGAATTTGGGGGGGCATCCTAGTCTTTCCAGGATCTGCCACAGACCTTTTCTACTTACAGTGTCAAAGGCTTTGGTGAGGTCGACAAATGTTACATAGAGACCCTTGTTCTGCTCCCTACATTTTTCTTGCAGTTGCCTAAGGGCAAATACCATGTCTGTAGTACTCCTATTGGCTCTGAAGCCACATTGGCTTTCAGGGAGAAGTTCTTCTGCAATAGCAGGAACTAACCTGTTCAGGAGTATCCTTGCAAGGATTTTTCCAGCAATAGAGAGCAGTGTTATGCCTCGATAGTTTGAGCAGTCGGATTTTGCTCCTTTTTTCTTGTACAGGGTGATGATGACTGCATCTCGGAGGTCTGATGGCAGTTCCCCTTTTTCCCAGCAATTCACAAGGAATTCGTGGAATTTTTCGTGGAGTGCATGACCTCCGTGTTTCCAAACTTCAGGTGGGATTCCATCAATCCCAGCTGCCTTGCCGTTTTTCATCTGCTGTATGGCCTTAAAGGTCTCTTCCAAAGTGGGAGCTATGTCCAATTCATTTTTCATTGGTTTTTGTATCATATCTTGGATAGCTGAGGTTTGGACTACTCGGTTGGCGCTAAAGAGACTTTGAAAATGTTCAGCCCAACGATTTAGGATGGAGGCTTTATCAGTAATTAATGTTTGACCATCTGTACTGTATAAGGAGCTTTGGACCTGATAAGTAGGTCCAAACACTGCTTTAAGAGCTTCATAAAATCCTCTATGATCACCCAGATCTGCACAGCGTTGTGTCTTTTCTGCTATACTGATCCACCACTTGTTCTGCATGTCTCGGAGTTTTTGTTGTAGTTTGCTACATGTGAGGCGGAAAGCTGCTTTTCTTACATGACAGGTTGGCTGGGCGAGGTATGCCTGGTGAGCAGCTCTCTTCCTTGCCAACAGTTCCTGGATCTCTTGGTTGTTTTCATCAAACCAGTCTTGATTTTTCTTGTGGGAGAAGCCAAGGGATTCTTCTACAGACTGGAGGATACTGTTTTTGATATGTTGCCAAAGCACTGTAGGAGAAGGATCTGTAGGGTGGTCTTCAAGTTTCGTTTGTAGATTTGCCTGGAAGTTGTCTCTCTTGGTAGCTTGTTGAAGATTGTTGACTTGGAGTCTCTTCTTTAAGATGCCACCCCTCTTAGGTTTGAACTTAAGATGAAGATTTAGTTTACATCTGACAAGGCGATGATCTGTTTGGCATTTGGAATATATCTGTTTGGCATATATATTCAAGTTGTGGATGGAAGAATCTGCAGATACCAAATCCATAGATAAAGAGGGCTGGCTGTACTGCCCTTGCAGAGCTATCTGAGAACTCTGTGCTAATCGCTTCCTCCCTTGCTCAGTCTGTGAGTATGTGCCAGCTAAGCCAGGGCAGGGGTTATTGGAAACTCTTTAACCCATCACACTTCTCTCTCTAAGACTGATTAAAAAGACCAGAAGGTCCCAGATTTTCTTTCTATTCTTTCTGATTTTATTTTGGAGATCCATACATATATCCTAGAATATTTTCTGCCACCCTCTGGTACAATCAGAGACTTTTTATACCAGGTAGGTTCATGGTAACTCAGTATTAATTAAGAGGAGTCAAAAACATAAACCACACTGGTGTTATTAGACACATGCTTAAGTACCTGAGATCTCACATGGATGTGCAGGTGTGCAAACACAAAGAGACATTTTCCTCCCCTGTATCTCTAGCACTCTACTCTCTAAAGGTGGAGGACCTAGAAAATGCCTAGAGAGAATGTGAACTTCTGGTGGACATTGACCATAGAGTCTCACGGGAGGACCTCATGATGCCTAGAGAGACCACTTCCATAATGACTCTATGGTCCTTTAGGTGCCTAGAAAGACCTTCCCCCCACCTGCCCATGGGTAAGTGAAACTGCAAGTACCGATCCCACAACCTGTACTTTCATTTAATTGATGCAAGATGCTCTTGCTGTTGCTGCGGTTCTTGTTATTTGCTTTGCTTGTGCAAATTGGCCTTTTGCTGCACCCCTTTCTCCCCACCCCCCACAAAAACACATCTTAGCCTTGGGACAATTAGAAAAGCATCCACTCATTAAGAACTGATCACAATCAATTTGTCATCTATACCGCCGTAATCAGATAAATTAGCTGTAATTGCACAGTATTTCAAACCAACCTTTAAAAAGAGAGAGAAAGAGAGTTAGAGGGGATGACAGCAGACAAGCTTAGCACAGCAGTGTCTTTGCTAGCTAGAAAGAAAAGGAGGTAGAAAGAGAAACATTATTCAGTGTCATATTTCCAAAAATATCTGGGATCAGAGAGGTTTCTAATATAACAGCCTGCTCTCCTGGAAGATGGAGTGGGGGGGGGATGCCAGATGAAATAAGCTTCCTGTCTCATTATCTTTTTTTAAGAATTGGGGGTCCTGACTGGTCACAGCTGATGTCCTTCATCAGGATTAACATTGCTTATTTTTTTCTTTTTAAAAAAAAAAAAATCAAAAGGTGGCCTTAAAACATGACTTCTTTTTCTTAGGTCACAGAGGAAGTGGCATTTAATTCACAGATCTGGCACAGCGAGGATTGTGATTAATCCTCCAAACTGTTACATTTCCTGCTAGCTCGTGTCAAACCCTGAAAGAGATGTGAAGGTTCCACATGAGTAGAAGAGGGAAAAGCAAGATCGCTTTTTTCAATGTTAGCTTTTGCTTCCACGAACAAGGCATATTTGAAAAAAAGAGGAGAAGGGGAAAAAAAGAGAAGGCTTATTCAACATTCCTTATTTCTGGTTCTTGCAAGTTCCTTTCATTGGAAGGTTTTGCTCTGAGCCTTAATGGACTAAGGGGAGATGCCATGTATAATGAATTTTGGCATTCATTAGTGGGTTAATTAATTGATTTTGAAGATTGCAGGACACCCTTCAATCTAAACATACATACTATAACTTTTAGAATCGTAGAAATGGAAGAGACCCCAAGGGCCATCTAGTCCAACCCCCTGCCATGCAGGAATGCCCAATCAAAGCATTCCTGACAGATAGCCATCCAGCCTCTGTTTAAAAACCTCCAAGGAAAGAGATTCCATCACACTCCAAGACAGCTTTTGCTGTTAGGAAGTTCTTCCTAATGTTTAGGTGGAATTTCTTTGTATCCATTGCTCCGTGTTCTAGTCTGTTCCATCCTCAGTGTGAAATTCCTTTGAATATTTAAACATGGTTATCATTTTGCAATCATACAAGAGCAACCTATCCCTCCACAAAAAATGCAGCACAGACTTTATCCCCTTGACTTATCAATAGAGCCACAATATACCTCAACTTTAGGATGAACTTTTTGACAGTCAGAGCTATTTGGCAGTGGAACACACTCCCTCGGAGCGTGGTGGGGTCTCCTTCCTTGGAGGTCTTTAAACAGAGGCTGGATGGCCATCTGTCAGGGATGCTTTGATCGTGATTTCCTGTGTGGCAGGGGATTGGACTGGATGGCCCTCGTGGTCTCTTCCAACTCTGCAATTCTATGATTCTATGATTCTATACAGAATTTAAACTCTGCAGACTCAAGGCAACAGCTAGTTGGAAGAACTGGGGGTCAAACTAGACAAAATGTTTATCGAGAGAGATAATCAAGTGATGGAAGAACTCTGCTTGTAATGGTATGTTTTTTCCCCCTCACCTACATATGTTGCCTTTAGTTTGCTCTGTTGTTTGATCAGTCCTTAGATGCTGGACAATTGTCAGGATCAGTCTTGGATCTGACCTTTTTCCTGCCAATGTCAGTGTTGCCGTGTAATCTTGCGGTTAATTGTGTCTACATTTCTCTATGCTTGTTAACACGTGTGTATCCTAACAGTGGGACTGTAATGGTCAATGGCAAGAGGGGTCTGATAAGAGTTGCAGCTGAATTTCACCTCTTAGAAAAAGGACCGAATGTTGGTAGTGTGAAGAAAGAGAAAGGGTAGCCAACGATTGTGTAGCCCACCAGGTTTTGTAGGTTGGAGTATGCTTTTACTATACTGTTTGTCAGATAATTTTCATTCTGAGCAATGGCCCTGTAATCCAACACTTGCTGGATTACTGTGCCAATAAAGTTTTCTGTTTTTTAACTCTGAAACTGCTGGTCATTGTGTCTAGGAATGCCAGAACATGGCAAAAATATGCGATGAGCATATACCTCTAATGGACTTACATTATAAGAAAGGGAATGTTACCCTAAATAACCCAAATAGCAATATTCTGGTTTACCTCCTGGCCGGGGAGGAAGCCACCTTTGCGGGAAGGGGGTGGAGGAGGCCAGAGGGCAGTGACGTCAGGGCACGTACGCCATGATGGCTGAGGGAGGGGCAGGGCAAGAGGCTATTTAAGGCCATGCCATCCCGTGCCTCGACCTCTTTCGAATCGACACTGGAGAGAAGAACTTTGCCACAGCCTTGCGAAGATAGCCAATGGTGAGGAACAATGGGAGCAGAAGTCAAATAATATCTGGTTGGGACACTTTATGACCTAGAAGAATTTTGGAGGAAAGGAAAATGCTGCTGGATGCAGTTGCTTCACATGGTGGTTTTCCTCAGAGAATGGGGCCAACCTTCACAGTCTGCCTTTCAGTCTCCTGGTAGGGCAGAGCTTAGGAGAGTTAGATTTTGGTCCACCTTTGCCAGTGGGTGAGCTGACTGGACTTGCCCTTCAATACAGGAAGCCCCTGCTTATCCGACTGTTTAGGGACTGCAGCAGCATCAGAAACCGGAACGGGTAGAAAAGCAGAACCCATGTAAGGAACAGGGGGGAATTGCAGTGGCTCAATTTGGACTGCCTGTGTTCACCCATGGGTGCCTACACCCACCTGTGCACTCCTTCCAAAGTATCTCTTTTGGTTCAATGACTCCCCTCCTTCCCATCAGCTTGCTATGCAAGCAGCGCACATATGTGTGGTCAGACCCAAGGTATGAAGTGTCAAAAGAATGAATTTCTACCAAAATATGCATATTACTTGACTTCCTATAAGTTGGCACTATTGAAGCAAATAATTTATCTAAATTGTTTGTAAATTGACTTCTTTTCTTCCTTCCTTATCTGAACATACTCTGCAAATTATCCTTTATTATCTTTAGTGTCAATCTTATTGTTTATCAGTCCCTAAACTATCCCATTAATCTCATATTCTCCTTGTCATAATATATTCCTTTCGTTTCCCATACTTCAGTATTGGTTTCCATTTTTTCCAATGATTTTTCCTTTGGTAAATTATTAATCTTAGATGTCAATATATCTAATTCCAGCATTTCTTGAGATTTCATAATCCAATCTTCTAGCGTGGGTGCATTTGGTGTCTTCCATTTTTGCGCTATTGTTATTCTTGCAGCCGAAATCAAATATAGTATAATTCTCCAATTTTTTAATTTCTATTTCTTTTTTTATTCCTTCCATTATATTTAGCAAGAATAACTCAGGTTTTGCTTCAACTTTTGTTTGTAGCATTTCTTCCAAAACTCTATTAATCTTCCCCCAAAATTTCTTTACCACCTTCTTTACCACCATTTAGTTGAATGTATGTTGCATGTAATTAATGTATGCATTATTGTTTTCCTTGTGATGATAAAAGATTGAATTGAATGAGAGCAATGATTATATGAATAAAGTATTTTTTTTTAAAAAAAGAATGAATTTCTCACCACGTGAATAGAACTTGTCCTTAATTTGCAAGCGACAAAAGAGCAAGTCATCAGATATCTCTCTCTGGCTTTTCTTCGCAAACGAAGATTCAGGAAGGACTCATCCCTCGCTTTCTGCAAGCGCGCTGATGACTAAAAAGGCCAATCCGAGATAAACAAGTCCGGTTGCAGAAAGTACAGCAGAAGGTCTCCTTGGGTGATGTTTTTGGGTTGTGATTCTTTCTGCGTTGTCGTTTCTCTTCAAGACTTGTTCTGTGTGAGTTCTCAAATAAGGCTGCAGCATCGTGGATAGTGCGTCTCCATGCCTCCTGATGTGAGGCCAAGGCAGACCCAAGCTGTCAAAAGGCAGGAGCTTCCTGTAATAATTTTTTTGGGGGTGGCAAATGATCTGCAGTAATCTCACTGTGAGATTAGCCACCAGTGGAAGCTGAGGGGAGACGGTTCATCCAGGCAACATTTTCCCCCAAACCTTGACTGTGTCCTTGAGTTCTTCTGCATGTGTGTTTGCAGATTATGGATTTGTCCCTGTCCTGCTTTTAAAAACAGACACATCCTATTGTTTCAGCCCATCCCTCTGAGCCCTGAAAATTAAAATACTGCTCTGAACTTTTAATGTGTGCTTTTTTAAAAAAACATGCAACCTGCCAAGAGTGATGGAGACAGATTCCATATTTTAAGGGCACACTTGCAAACTAACCCTTTGGAACCTGGTGTAGGTGAAAGTGATGAAAAGATGACTTTTTAAAAAAATGAAATAATAATAATAATAAAAAACCCACTAGACTTTGTTCTTTGCAGCCCTGTTCAGTGTGCTTCAAAGTAAGCAGCATTGATGGGTCCCTTGCTGATGAGCTGTGTGCTTAATATATGCTGGCAAAAATCTATTATTAAGCCAGAAAAGGTTTCCTTCTAATACCCTTTAAAAATGTGTTTGAAATTATATTAGATCAAACAGATTACAATAAAGAAGAGGTGGATGGAACTGGGCATTGAAAGGCTAATGCGAAAAGGCCTTTTCATCTCTCCTTAAAGACACAAGAATTTATTTTCATCTAATGAAGAATGTCATGCCTTTTAAAATGAGCCTGTGTTGAGATAGTTTGGAAAACTTTGAAGAGCCGTTTCCTTAAAGGATAGTCCCCACTCCAGCCTTGCTCTGTTTCACCTTAGATTTGCCATTGCTGGAAAAGATGGCCCCTTCTGCTCTCTTTTCTGCTTTTATGAACATCTGGGTCATTGGGAGCAACTTTAAAGAGAAAATGTAACAAAGTACCAAGCTCAGTAGAAGGAATGCTGGTGAAGGGAGGAGGTTTTGGACAGATGGTGGTGATTTCAAGATTTTTTTTGGTTAGAGACACCATTGAAAGCATCTACAAGGTCCACCCCCCCCTCAAAAATGTATTTACAGGTTGACCCCCATATCCACAGATTTGGTATCTATGGTCTCACTTATCCACATCTGGAAAAAAGTTCTCTCTAGGCATTTCTAGGTCCTCCAATGTGATTCTGTGGTCAACTTCTGGCATTTGTTTCATTGAAAATAATAGGTTTCCCTATTATCCACGGCGGGCCTTGGAATATATCCCCCACAGTTATGGGGATCGATCTGTATACAGAAAGTCTCCTTCCTGTACAGAAGCATCTTCCACTTTCTTTGTACCTTGTACTCATTTGTGGGTGAACATCCAGACACACACATATGGTAATTAGAATGTGTGTGGGGTTTTTTGGGGGGGAGTTGTTGCTGCTTTTGATAAGCATGTCCCCAAATTTTCAGACTTCATACATCTGATAGAAAGAACTTGATATTTTTTTAAAAAATGGGAGAAAGCAATACTGAGAGATTTCTTCATCCCTAGCTATATAGTATGATGCTCTAGCTCATGCTTTTTCAATAGAATATGCCTCCCTCCACTGTAGTGAATTAAGATTTGTACAACCTTTAAATCATTAATTTTCAATCATTATATCAAAGGGGTCCTCTGATCTCAGCTTTGCCGGTGGTCTGATTCCTTCTTCAACACACACGAGAATCTGTGTGGTCCATTGATCTATTGGTCTTGTGTGCCTCCTAGTCATTTGTAGTAGAGGTTGAGTATGCCTTATCCAAAATGCTTCGGAGCAGAAGTGTTCCTTATTTCAGATTTTGGAATACTTGCATGAGACATCTGGGAAATGGGACCCAAGTCTAAACCAACATTCATTTATGTTTCATAAACAGCTTATACACATAGCCTGAAGGTAATTTTATACACAATATTTTTTAATAATTTTGTGCAGGAAGCAAGTTTGTGAATATTGAATCATCAGAAAACAAAGGTGTCACTATCTCAGCCACCCATGTGGACAATTTTGGAATTCCGGTTAAGGGATACTCAACCTGTAATGGCAACCATAGGGTGAAACTATTATGGGTTTTTCTCGGCTAGATTTGTTCAGAGGGAGTTTACCATTGCCTTCCCCAAAGGCTGAGAGTACTTGACTTGCCCAAGGTCACCCAGTGGGTTTCTATGGCTGAACAGGGATTCAAACCTTTGTCTCCCAAAATCCTAGTCCAATACTTAAACCACTCTACCATGTGCATTGGAAACTGCTCAATGCAGTGTAGATGTGTAAATAGCTATTGCTTAAAACAATTTGTAAGCCACTCTGATAGCCTTGAGGCTGAAGAGCGGGGTATAAATAAATAAATAAATAAAAAATATGAAGCAAGAAGGGTGACATTATCTGTCAGTGCTCCAGGATGATTGACAGGTCAATTAGGTGACAATGAGGCTTTCAAGTTTTACAGAAGAAATATGGAAGAAGATGGAAAAAATGAGGTCAATAACCAGATAGAGAGTGGATGTGTCTGCCTTTTTCCTTGATGGGTCTCTGTACTACAAACTAGCTTTTCAGATGCTATAGTTGTAGACAGGAAGGCTACATGTTTGGTTTTAAAAGCCAAGATGGCATTTCATTTGCAGAAGATCTTTTGTTTAAATTCTATGTGTTTTCCAATCTGCATCTCCACCATCAAAAGTAAGCTTAGTTGAATTCAGTAGAGCTTACTCCTACATTAAAAAGTGTAGCGTTACAGTCATGCCTTGAAATTGTAATTGAGAGATGCTATCAATTGCTTGTTCTTTTGTTCATTTGATTGATGATGGGGTTTTGGGTATGTTCTGTTTAGTTTTTAACAGTGTTAGCTCCTCTGAATAGAGAAATCAAGGATCTCCCTTTCTGATCTCTTTCTTACTTGTTTTTGCATCAAAATGTGTACCTCTTGCAATTTATTTCAATATAGGTGCTTTCTGCTTTGGCTGTATATTCTGCTTGAGGACATGACTTTTGGCACACACAGACTAGTAGCACACACAACTCTATTCTCCAAGACTGGGAGATAGAGGCAGTTTAGGAAGAATAACCAGTGGATTCCTTCTTCTCCTGCCATCCACTTCCATTTCCAATATCCTTCTCATTATTGTATACGTTGGCATCATTGTATACAGGTCGACCCCTATTTCTGGGGGGGGGGATACGTTCTAAGCTCCCCCCACCCACGGATACCTGATACCTGAAACTGTGGATAATAAGGAGCCCTATTAGTTTTAATGAGATGAATGCTGGAGGTTGACCATAGAATCACACTGGAGGACCTAGAAATGCCTAGAGAGAACATATTTTTTCTAACATGGATAAATACAACCATGGATACTGAATCTGTGGATACAGGGGTCAACCTGTGCATCCAGCCCAAGTATTCAACAAATTTCAAGATATTTGATGAAAGCAAACATAATGTTTTACCAAATGGTTTAACAGCATTCTCATTCAACCTAACAATATTGAGAATTAAATTGTGTTTGATGTAATCACTTATGTCTTCAATTATAAGAAGTAAAGTGCATTTTAGCTCTTAAACGTAGCAAGAGAAGAGTGTTGTTAAATAGCCCCTTTCTTTCATGATTTTGTGTAGCAATTATTGTCCTTTGTTTGAAGTACTATATTTTTTATCACTACCCTCCCCCATATCCATCTATATTTCACAAATTCTTGATTTGTCCAAAGGAGAATTGTTGCCATTCAGAAAAAAAATGTTATTAACAGTATTTTCAAATGACAGGTATGCTTCAGAACTGCCAAATGCTATTTGTACTGAGTCGTGGTTCTTTTCCACTCTGTGATGAAGGCAAATGGTGTAGAATAAAATTCAATATTCCATCTTCATACAATACTCCATATTTTATCTGGTATCGCAGATCAAATGAACATGGCATAAAATGAAAAGGCATTGTGGTCTAATTGATTAATAGAAATTCAACAATGTGCTTTTGAAAAAGGTTTCTCTGATAGGAAAGGCAAGGATGGCATTCCTGAGATGTCATCCCATGGGGACAAATGAAATGATACTGATTTGATTTTAGGTTATCATACAAGACAAATAGTTGGCTGGAAGAATATTCTCTATTATGCATGTCCTGGTTGGAAAATGGGTTTCCTGAACACCTGGAAAGCCATGTTGGAAGAATATTAGAGCAGCAAGACTTTAGCACAGTTTTATCCCAATAGTTGAACATTCTGGAGTTTTCTGGAGGATTTTCCTGTGCAAAAAAACAGATTGCTTTGTGGGGGCAAACAAACCACATTTTTGACACAGAAAATGGTTTTCCTGTACAGGTTACAGTGTTTGAGGCTTTTTTCATGCAAAAAGATCTTGTAGCACCTTTGAGACTAAGGATTTTGTAAGACTAACCTCCATAAATGTTCTTTTGCCAGCATATTTTGCTGTGTTTTTCTGCCAGCAAAAGAACCCTTTTTACCAGACCTACCTGGAGCAGCATGAAAAGGCAGCCCCAGCATAAACTGAGCTGATTTCTTGAGAATCATCCTCAGCATATGCTGTTTCCATGGTACATATGCAAGACTTCCATGGGATGAACATAGATTTCAAAATCATTGTTGACGCTGGGAAATTTGTGGAAAGAAACCACTGAACACTAACAGAAGAATATTTTGGATTCACCTTTCTCCATTCACCGAGCATTTTGAAGCAGGGCTCGGAGGTATCTTGTGTCCTCTGTTTTCTTTCCTGCTCTTTTTAAGCCAACAGTTTTATGAAGCATGGAGTCTTCCTGCACAGATGTGGCAGCCAAATTGCAATGAGCAATGGTGGTGATGGCCATGAAGGAACTGCTGTTGTCTATCAATTTAATGAACCATATGTAGAGGGAAAGGTTTACACAATGGGCCAGAGTTGTTACACTTGGCTTGGTAGCTGATAAAAGTTTTCAGAATTAGTATGCATACCTTCCAAAACACATGTTTACCTGGGAGGTTGAAACCACTCAGAAGAAAGAAACAGTTACAGTCTGCCAAGTATTGAAATGAGGTTGTGCACCAAATATGCATTTGACGCATAGACTGTAACAGCTCTCAAAGGGCATCCGTAAGCTGTTTGTCTTATTCCATTGACTTGTCACATCTTCCATTACCTTCCTTTAAAATAGTAATATCAGATGCAGACCAACAAAAATGTAGAAGGAAAAGAAATATGTATGATTGGGAAAAAAAACCTTTGCTGTTAAGTCAAAACAGAGCCTCTTCCATTCTGAGCCTCATGGTGATGAATTCATCCACACTACAGTCTAACATAGGTCTGTTTGGTGTGCCCACCCACCCCCTTCTTTGATGGGCTGTCATTTTCAATAGTAAAACTGTAGGAGAAAAGTTGTTCCTACAAATATCATGACTGTACAGTGCCCAGCAGTCAAGACACTTTATAAATGAGATATATTGTGCTGGGTCCAAAGAAACTATGAGCAGTAGAAATATTTCCACCAGCACCGTTTGGTGAATACTGACAGGTTTATGTAGAATTTAAATAAACTTATAACAGTTCTCATGCTTCTGCTAGAAAGCCAATGTGGTGCCGTGGTTAGATTATTGGATGTATGTGTGTGTGTGTTTGTGTGCATACACATGGGGCCCAAATATATCATTGTTCTTTATAAAAGCAACACTTCTTGCTGAATTGCTGTCATTTTACATGGCCTACTGCCTCAGCCTGTCTTCTCTGCCATGGATGGACCTGCCTGGACATCCCTGCTCTCACATCTAGGTTCGGCATGACAGAGGGGGGCGGGTTGCCTTTGCCTTCCTCTGTGGACCCAAGGAGTATGGCTTGCCAAAGGGGACCCAAGGAGTTTCTATGGCTGAGCGGGGATTTGAACCCTGGTCTCCAGAGTTTTCCATTGCTCAAACAACTACATCCCACTGGCTCCCTAATATGGCTGCTTCTTTGAAAACATGGGGCAAGAACCTCTACAGTGCTCTCCAATCCCAGTGCTTATGGGGAAGGCTCATTCCAAGCCAGTGAATCTACATAGTCACTTCCTTCCTGCCTCCCTTTGTTTATTTGCTAGATAAAACTGTTAGTAGCTGTGGTGAAGGTTTTGGTAGTATTGCCATTTAAGTTTGGGTATTTTCATAAGTGGGTTTTGCAAATGTATGTAAAATGAAACCATTGCTGCCTTCTCGTAAAAGCTGACTGGGTTGGGTAGTCCATCAACTGTACCATTATAATTGCTTAATTCAAGGTCTGACCCCTCTGTGTTGGATTCCTCCAATAACAAAGGATGACCTTTTTTGGTGGGGGCAGTAGAAAATAACTAAGGAATGCCTTTTCATTATCCAAAATAAGATATTGTAGGACAGCCACATGCTACATGCAAATACTAGAAATTCTTCCCTATTTTGACATAACTAGCCCTGAGCAGCCTGGACTAAGGGCTTATTACCTGGGCTAACTACCATGACTTGCCCCTGTTTCAGAGCCCTACGGTCTAGATGATGCAGGAGATTAACCCAATCTACACCTGGGCAGACCTCATCAATGGCAGATATGGGGCTGGCTCAGGGGCGAGCTGGGATAGGGGCTGATAAGCCATTCTAAGAAAACATCCAATTTAATCCAGATCATCTCTCATGTGTCTGCAGGAATCTGTCCCAACAAACCATTTCTTGCTGCTGCTGTCTGGTTCTCCTGGAAGCCAGGCAGGGTCCCTCAGCATGTGACCAAGGCTGATCATGTACAGGGGATTTCAGTAACTTTTGCAGGGCCCCTTTGTGGCTTCTGTGGCAGCAGGGGAAATGGCTGCAGCAATGGTCTGATGTTCTGTTTGGACACTGGGCCGTTTTCTCCAGGTAACGGGTAGAACAGGCCAGATCCAGAGCTAAGCTATGCCGGCATATCCTGGCGAGTGTAGAGAAGCCCTAAAACAAGGAAAGGTCAACATATCTGTTGGACTACCAGCACAAAAACATGGATGCTGGATAAAGGCTCTAGAGGATGCCCCCCATCATGGTCAGCCCTGAGCCAGCCCTCCCGATGTTAAACTGCCAGATAATTTCAGCCCATAACAACAGTTAAAGCTGATTGCTTCTATCTAATGGGGAAGAAGAGGAAACTAGGCTCCAAAATTCTTTCAAAACTGCTTAGAGAAGTGGTTCCAGGGATTTGTGTTGTTCAAGGGAAATTACAATCTATTAATGAAGCCAAGAGGCACTGAAATGTAACAAACCTCTGGACTGCCAAAGAAGCTGGCACATCTGCACACTGAGTAAAGCTAGGGAAGAGTGGAGGAGGGGTAATGAATTGGAGATTTGGGAGAACAGGGGGCAAAATGGTTTAAAATTCTCTGTGCACTATAAAATGTTTAATTGTGATTGCCGTAAGGCATACAGTGGGAAGGGAAAGAACTTGGGTAATCATGTTGAAATAAACAAAAGTCTGCATGGAATTAATCCCCCCCCCCCCAGTAAAATGGCTAAGTAACATATGTCTCCACCTGGCTACGCTCCTAATTTGCTAGGAAGATACTTTAATTATATGATTGATTGGGAGGAGTTCATCGCTGAGCCTGGAATCCACAAATGCTGCAAGGTCATGAGCATTACCTGAAGGGCGAAAGAGAATTGACTGAAATAACAGCCCAGTGTAGGTGATAGCAAACCAACTTTTTTAAAACACACACACACATATAAACACAATTCTTTCTGCAGTGAAGAACCAATCAGTAGATTACTACACTCCATTCTATTTAATATTACCTTTAAAAAAAACCTCTAGGGAGCTCAGAGTTTGGCTACTTTTAAGACAATTTTGCAAAATATCCAGCTGTTTCACAGTACCATTGAGCTGGAGGAAGGGATATAAGATTGCAGAGGTTGACTTTTCTTTATCCATGTATTGGGAGAATATAAAAAAGGGGTGGACAACAGATGTGGGTCTGAGGACCACTTTTAAGGTTAGCCAAGTGCTTGAGATCCACCCTTTTGTGTTTCAGACTTCTTAAACCTTTGCAAGAGAACTAACATCAGAAGTATTCTCACTTTTAAAAGTGGAGGAATGGTAGAAAGAGTTTGGTATCTTTGGACTAGAGAAAATAATATTAAGGAGTTATACAAAAACTGTCATCTCATTCTGAAGCTGTTTCCTCCCTGCATAATTGTAGCTGTGTTATCTTTTGATCAATGGGTGAAATGTAAAAGAAATAGGTTTTGGCTAATGTTAGGAGAAGCTTCCAAATACCAAGAGCTGTTCAATGGTGGAGCTGATAGCTTTAGGATCTCATGCTTCCAAGTCCTAGTCTTCTGATTTTGTGACTGAATTAATACTGAAGGGTGGGCCAACTCGTAGGTAAATCCCATCGATGTAATGGGTCAACCCTAGTTGCAACTAACAACAGGGTTCAGACTATGATGTTTGGACCCTGACAGTAAGTTATATCTTAAGATCTCAAGAGCATCAGTGTGGTATAGTGGTTGGAGTCTTGAACTTGGACTTGAGAGATTGAGGTTCAAGTCCTCACTGAGTCATGAATGTTAGACTAGGATGATTCTGATTCATGTCTACACTAGGATAGCTCTTGGGATGACCTTGGGTTCCCCCCCTCTCTGCCTGGCCAATCAAACAGGATTGTTGTGAGGTTAAAATTATGGTTGGAGAAAACCACCCATGTCACTTTGAGATCATTGGTGGAAAGGTGGGGTACAACTAAACCATATATAAATAAGATGTTCAAGCGTTTCAATGGCAGAGAGTCTGCAGTGTCATCCCACCTAAATTTCCACAATTCTTTCTTCCTTGGCAGCTGCCTAGCTCTGGGGTGTTTTGCTATTAAACAGCTGTAGAGAAGGAGCGGGAGATGACTTAGAAGCAGGGATTACCTTCTGTCCCTGCTGCAATTCTTGAGACAGAGAGAGAAGAGGAACAAGGTGGTTGTTTGCTAGAAAACTGCAGCGGGGATGGAAGGCAGTCCCCAATGATTGGGGTCCTTCTTCTCCTCTCCTTCCCCCTTATTCCTTTTCCAAAATCACACACACATACACGTGCGTGCACACACACACATGCACACATTTACCCTTGAGTTTTCCATGTATACAGTCACTAACAGTATTCTAATTACTGATTGCTTAGTTGGAAGTATAGCAGTATATCTGATCAAGTTTTATATTCATCTATTTGAAGATGATTTCTTATACCCCATGATACATTGTGTGTGTATTCCCCTAATTTCTTGGAAGTATTACAGCTATGTTTAGTAGTTTGAAAATATCTCTACTTTCTAAGCCCATTAGTGAGACCTCCATTGATTTAATAGATTAAACAGGGCTTGGTGAAATATGAGCAAAATTCATTTAAAGTTTAAAATTAAAAACACTGCTACTTTCAGACTAAATGGCCCAGAAGTATCCTTTGGTCTAATTGAATTACAATACAGTTTATTTGCTATTGATGTGTGGACAGATTTTCTAATCAAACAATCACTCTAATTAGAGTCTTATATTTGATGGCACAGTCTGGGCTCCATTCAATTATCCACCGAATAAGCTCTATTCATAAAATACTTGTATAGAAGTCAGGTACTCAAATCAGTGCAGCATGTTTTAGAGGAACTAGTGTAATTAGAATAATGTAATTACAGTAGATAAACAGAATTTGACTGTGATGAAGGGAAAGCAGTGTGTTAAGTCTGCCTTTGGTTGATGATTTGCAATTATATCATCCCATAGTAGGTGCTGCTACTGTGATAAGTTTTGCTGTTTGCTTGCTTTATTTTTGAATTTATTTTGTTTTATTTTTGCTTTGCTTTGTTTTGCAGATCATAAATTGCCCCTGCTGTAAATCACAGACCACAGCTCCTTTTACATAATGGAGCCATATTAAAATTAACTGTGTTTGGAAAATAGCCATTGGAACCTTGATATAAAATATATGTGCTGTTGCAGTGATGTAAAAATAGTTCTAAGGACAGTAACCATACACATGTGACTGTGCTCTAAATGGGCAGGGGATTTTAGTTTTTGAAAACTGTGCACCAGGACTTTGATGTTTATATATTTAACTTGCTTTAAAATGCTTCAAATTTAATCTTTAATAGTGTGGTCTGTTTAACCTTTTTAAATGTTTGTATTACATATTGTTTTAGCTGAACCTTGTTTCTAACTCTGAGACATAGCCTGGAATATCAGTATGCAAAAGGATCTTGTAGTACCTTTGAGACTGAGAGGAAGAAGCTGCAGTATGAGTGTTAGTAGGCTTAGTCTGCATCCACATTGCAGAAATAATCTGTCTTGACACTGCTTTCACTGCCATGGCTCAGTGCTGTGGGATTCTGGGATTTGTAGTTCTGTGAGATATTTTACCATCTTTGTCAGAGCGCTCTGGTCCCACAACAAACTATGAATCCCAGGATTCCATAGCATTGAGCCATGGCAGGTAAAGCAGTGTCGAACTGGATTTTTTCTGCAGTGCAGAGACAGCCTTAGTCTACTTTCTTGGATGCTTGGAGTGGAATAGCACCTAGGAAAAGACATTGTAAACAGGCTGTACGAATAGCCGTAGAAATGCAAAACCTGTGAGTATGATGATGAGGTGACAAGTTATGTTTTAACAATGGTCATTGGGGGACAAAGGCAGGAGAAAGGATGTTGCCTATGGCCAGGGTGGGTGGATGACCATATGAGTGGTGGAGGATATCTTGTAGAAGAGGTCCATTGTCCCTACTTTTTTGTGGTCCTCTTCGGTTTCTCTGCATTGACTATTATAGTAATTCTCCTTATCCCTGCACACAAGTCTCTGAACAGTTGTATTTGGGGGTTCTGACTCTATTGCTGTCCCCTTTTGCATCTCCTCGGTCCTCGACTGCTTGAAGAGTTTCATCAGTCATCCATTGAGTCTTCTCCTTTCTTTTTGGCTGCAGGTAGTGTCTTTTTGCATTCTTCCTTGCCAACATTACTGGCTTCAGCCCAGAGTTCTTCTGGCTCCTGGTCAATTGCCTGGGAATTAATCATTCTTACCTCAATGGGATTTGCTTCTGAGTAGATAAGTTTGAGAAGCAGGGTGGATTAGTGGTTCGAGTGTGGGACTAAACACTGTTCTGTTGTTCTTTTACTTGTAAAGTAGCATGCACAGTGGTGGCACTATATAAATCACACTATATAAAGTCACACTCGCCCAGTCCCAGAGGAAGGCAAGAGCAACCCTTCTGTGAACAAATCTTTCCAAGAAAACCCTGTGGCTGGTTCACTTTAGGGTTGCCATAAGTCAGAAATGACTTGAAGGTACACAATATCATGAAGATATGTGTAAGTGTATTCTAAGTGTGAGCTTCCAAATAACCGAGTTCTTCAAGCACAGAGCTTGAAGCTGAAAGATGTCAGATATTTTGTGACCAGAAGTTCTGTTTCCAATCTGATGGGTTTGGGATGCAAAGTTCTTTGAAGCAAAGTTGTCATCGTCACCATCAAAGAAAGCTGTGTGACCGTGGGATCTCAACAATGTGCTTATCTCTTCCCTCAGCCATAAAACCTGCATCACATATTAGGTTCCTTTGCACATATGAATCTGGTCATTTTGTCAGAAGGAATATGTGATGAGGAAGCTCATGTAAGTGGATGAGTGGG
This sequence comes from Gambelia wislizenii, assembly GCA_030847615.1. Taxonomy (NCBI): domain Eukaryota; kingdom Metazoa; phylum Chordata; class Lepidosauria; order Squamata; family Crotaphytidae; genus Gambelia; species Gambelia wislizenii. The sequence goes on along the minus strand of JAUMIR010000012.1, from coordinate 27,185,465 downwards.
GTATCTCTGTCACTGGAGCTCCAACAGCCATAAGTTATTTATTGGTCATGGTTCAAATGTCTCTCTCTCTCTCTGGCCTTTCTTCGCAAATGAAGTTTCAGGAAGGACTCATCCTGCGCTTTCCGCAATTGCGCTGATGACTGAAAAGGCCAATCCAAGATAAACATGTCCAGTTGCAGAAAGCACAGCAGATATTTGCATCCATATTATTTCCTCTGTTACTGGGGGAGGGGGATTTACATAACGGTGTGCTTTCTGCTTAATTGTGCATAAAGTAATGTTATGGCATTCACATTCCAGAACAGTTGGTAAGTTCTTTGTTTTCATAAGAATTGGGACATCTATCTGGCTTAAAAGTACTACTTGATCATCCCGGGGGGCTGTTAGGCTCTTTGCTTGGCAGGACTGCATATTTTGTTATTGGAATTTTGGAACTCTATTCATTGTTAGTTGCTTCTGCTTCCTCTCTTGGGAAGAGGGAGAAGAAATACTCTCATTAGAATGATGCAAACCACATCAATTTTGTCCTTTGTAATATTTCATGTGTTTCCATGTAATTTGTTTTGTTTCCCCATAAATATTCAGTGGAAGTGAAAGGATGGTCTAAACATCTGTGACAACACTCTTGCCAACGATGCAAAATCTTACCAACTGTTAAGTTACTGTCTGAATGCAGCAATTTTGTTGAGGCCTTATTGCTCTGGGTATGGTCTGTACCTGTATGGAATCCTGAGCATGAATGATTATCTGTATCTATGCTTATGTCAACTATAGGCATATCTGTATCTACAGTTAGGCATGCCAGTCTTTGCAAATTTCAGGCAAGAACAAATAGTTGTACCATTTTTTTCTCCTTCTTGCAATAAAAGTCATTGAAAACTATGCAATTTTTACAGAATAATAGAATCATAGAGTTGGAAGAGACCACAAGGGTCATCTAGTCCAACCTCCTGCCCTGCAGGAATACATAAGCGAAGCAGTCCTGACAGATGGCTATCCAGATTCTGTTTAAAAGCCTCCAAAGAAGAAGACACCACTGCATTCCCAGGCACTGCATTCCATTGCCAAACAGCTCTTACTATCAGGAAGTTCTTCCTAATGTTTAGGTGGAATCTCTTTTCCTGTAGTTTGAGCCCATTGCTCTGTATCCTGGTCTTTGGAGTAGCAGCAGAAAACAAGCTTGCTCCCTCCTCAATATGACATTCCTTCAAATATTTAAACATGGCTATCATGTCACCTCAGCTATTTGAAGTGTGGGACATTCAGATTTTTCATTCAATACGCGGATGTGGTGAATCTGCTATTGGTTTTAATATGAATTTTAAAGAAGCGATTGAAGGGCAGAACCTATTTTGCAGGGTGCAGTTCAGCACCTTGGATAGCTCTTTTCAAGTTTGCCTTGACTGTTTTTGTTATAAGCCAGTTCTTCCCAAGAGTGGTTTTCATGTTGAGACAGCAACAAGTTCTAATTTACCATGCACATTTGAAAGATGACTAAGTGCCAGAGTTGTGGGCACCCCCAGTCACCACTGAATTGTCTGTCCCTAACCTCCTTGCCTCCCCACTCCCTCCACATATCATCTCTGCTATCTGAAACCTGCACTTACTATTCAATTAATTCCCCAAAGAAGCATAATTTTCAGACCGACACAATATACTTTCTCTTCTGGTTTTAAATTTTATTTCTTAAAGCAATCATCCTTTCAATCAATTTTAATTTGCTAATGCATTTGGTTATAAGTACCTTGAAATCCAATTGTCCTTCAATAATAAAACGCATTGATGTAGATCTTTAACCACATTGTTATTTTATATTGTTTTATTTTAGTAACTCATCTTTTAGGGAAACTTTTCTTATCATCTTTAAAAGATGACCTTCAGTACTGATAATATTTTGTTGTGCCCCTATTCTTTTATAATTGGCACCACTGTTTAGACAGCAAATTAATTTATATCATTATAGTGTATGACCTTGCTATATTGCATTAAAAGATGGGAAGTCTACCAAGTGTTTTTCCAATAAAAAGTTCTTACTGTTTGCTGTCTCCTACAACATGTATCTGTTATTTATACATCTTACCTTCCTTTTCATGCAGTTGCCCCTAGTGGCATGACTTCCAAAGCATATCTCAGATATACTGAAGTATCAGTAAGTCATCCAGTATACACTGACTTCAGGGGGATGTGAACAGGACTGAAACCAAGCCACCAATACAAGGTGGGAAGCAAGATGTAGGAACATGTTTTATGTGAACATTGCTCCATGTTTTGTCATCTCTTCTCTGAAGGCATTGTGCAAGTCTTCAATCTGGTTTGGGAATCTATAGAAGATCCACACAAACCATGATGCAAATGTTTCTCCCCCTCTTTTTTTTTTTTTTTTTTTTTAAATTACCCCAGTGCTCTCAACCCGTTTCCCATGCTTTGGGTCATGGATCTCCTCACCACTATAGATATCTTTGATGTATAACCCCCAACCTCATCCTTTCCTATTTGATCTATTTCTTTGGAACAGGTTATACCTTTCCAAAGCACAAGTCATTATGTAGCATGCTTTTAATGAATAGCACATGAAAGAATGAGTCAAGACACAAAAGTTGGGTTGAAATATGGGCCACTTTATTTAATATCTGATTTATTTATTTATTTAGGTATGTGGACCAGGGGGGGAACCCAGTGTGGGGCAAGCTGGAGCTGATGGTCCCCTCAGACCCATCTCCCAGCTTCCCTGGTGAAACACCTGAGCCCAGAGGGGAGCCCAGGAACTGGGATGCCCCCCAAGCACCATGTACTTGGAAGACAAAGCCCCAGGATGTAATTCCTCAAGCTGCATTACTTCTATTCAGGGTTCCACCCTAGTGCTGGCCTCAAAGATAGCCCATCTCCCTGCACCCCAGCCACATGATCTGCAGGTACAATTTGATAAAGCTGTCCTTCAACCCACAAAGGGGGTGCCATAGGTCAACGCCAAAGTACCCTGTCTCCCCCACTCCCTGCCAAATGACCGCCTATTTATGACCTCACCCAAAGCCAATTATCAAAGTCCAAAGTGACAATATGGGGTAGGCCAAAAACAAACCCCCCCCCCCAGAAAAGCGGGTAAAATATGCCTACCCAGCCAACAAAGCAAGCAGAAAAATTCATACTGTGACACACACACTCACAGACCATTTACACCCAGCTGGGCAGCTCTCCACACTCGCACAGACACAACTCCACACATGCTGCCCAGCCAACTGCTTAGCTTTCCCATATGACTCAGTTGATCAACAGCAGTCCAAGTCTCCTAATCCACAGTGTTGTCGCAAGGAAGCATGAGGTGGCCAGGGGTGGCAGGACCTTAAATAAGGTAAGCTCTACCCTTGCCCCAAACCACAGTGTGGCATGCCATGGCCATTCATATGCTTGTCAACATGTATGTTCATTAAAACACCTCCCCTGATGCAACACTATGTGGTGCTCAGGGGGGAGGGTTGTTCTTACTTTGTTATTTGCTTTGCATGGTAATGGAAGAATTTGGCAGAGGATCATACCTCAATAGAGCCTTGTTTTGATGGTGTGTTTGTGTGTAGGGAGGAGGGGATTTAATTTGTACCCAGGTAGAGTCAGTATGGCATAGTGGTTTGAATATTGTAGTAGGACTCTGGAAGGACAGGGTCTGAATCCCTGCTCAACCATGGAAACCCACTGCATTTTAATTTGCTTGAGGGGCAGGGGGAAAAAATCCTCCTTTCACCCATTTGCTATGAGAGGGACTGACAACAAAGATGCTAACCAGAGTGGGTGCTTTGTAGAGATTTGGTTTCAACACTGGGAAATGTTGCATGAAAATCTTGAATGCCATGCATCCCCTGTACAGCTTGGCTTAGAAATGCTCATTATTGAGTAATGCACACTGAACTTCTGCAATAAATAGTGAAAGAATAATTAAAGTCTCTTTGGGCTTTGCTGTTCTGGGAAGAAGTGTGCAGTCTTAAAGTTTCTCCTCTGAGTCATGCTAGAGTATAATTAAATTATTAAGCCTTCATCCTGTATTTGAACCTTCACAGCTTTTTACACAATTATTACTAATAAGATTTGCACAAAGGTTTAAGAATCAATACCAAACAGTATTTTTGTGAATATATGCAGTATTTACAGATTAAGTTTAACTAAGGATGTATTTGCTACAGATTCTTTGTCTTGGCCTTAAGCAAAAGTACATTTCTCTACCTCCCATTCAAAATATGTGTATAAAGCAAGGATCATATAGAATCATGGCAAGGATTGATGAGGGGGGAGGAGAGACTTTCCATGTACTTTCCACTTAGCTTTTAATCCAGGGCACTGGTCTCATTCTTTGGTCTTCCCGATGTCTTCCAGTTTAGTTTCCAGACTCCATAAGCAGTGACTATATTGGGGAGCAGCAGAATCTGCTGGCTCATTTCTGGGATGGTGAATTCATGAAGAGATTATCAGACAGGAATAGAAAAAGCATTCCTGTCCCACAATCTCCACTCCCACCCCTCTCCCGCCACATCCACCCTCTCCACCACACTTACCTCCTCTCCCATCCATAGGGCAGCCCAGGAGTGAATGGAGTTTGAACGGAGCTCCGTTCACTTCTTGGAGTGAAATCCCACCCATTCTTGCGAGAAGACATAAGTGTGGGAAATTCAAAGTTAAAAAGAAAAAACAAAACAGAAAAAGTGATGGCAAGCACAAAAACACACTTTAAAATTAACAAGTAACCTGGGGAGGGTCATAAAAAGATGGTAGCTTACCTGGATGTCCTGATCTCACCTGGAAATGTTCTGGCAGGGACGCTGGGATCTTGCCAGCAACACGGGGGACATTGTTGCACACACAGAAACCTGGGACAGAAACAGAACAGGGGATCTATTGATGGCTTCTCCCATCATCAAAAAAACAGCACCTATGGAACAGGAGCAGAATGAGTGCATAACAACGTTGTCTGGTGAGGAAGCCCTTTTGCGACCTGGAATTGTTGTAATGCCACTTTTGACCCATCTGATAATCTCCTAAGAGTGGATGTCACTTTTAAATCAACTATCCATGGTGCTGAACCTATTGTGGTTAGCATTCAGCACCTTGGATAGCTCTGGAAGTACTGCTGGCCGAGGCCTCTGGGAGAGGATTTGAAGTTGACAACTAATATATGTTTAGGTATAGATAAAGATATAAATATATTAGTAGGCTTCTTTTATATGTTGATCCTAACACATGGACCTTAATTTCCAGGTGTGATCAGAAAAAACTCTAAGAGGGTGGGATGAAGTGTTGGATCATATGCCTTTTCTGAAGCCTGGTTAGTGTCTCAGATAGCCACAGCAGTATATTGCTCTTACCATCCCCTCCCCAGGTACAAAACATTTGAAGGGCCAAAAGTGTGGCCTGCTACTGAATGGGGGGATGGAACAGTTAGTGTCCAACCAGGACTGGGAAGACCTGGGTTTAAATCTCCACTCCCAGAACCAATGACTCCACGCTTGTCAATATATCTTAGCTTAATAGCCTCATTGGGTTGTCCTGGGCATAAAAAATTGCCAGAGGTAAGAGGGTGGGGGTGAAGTTGTGGAGGGGGAGATACATATCTTGCTTGTAACTCCTTGGAAGAAATGTGGTGCATAAATGCAACAAATGAATCAAGAAATGACTACAGTACTAGCTTCATGAAAACATGTGATTCTAATGTGAATAACTGTTATGATAACAGTAATTCTTGACACTGTGTTGGAAAGTCAACAAAGAGGGAATATGATGGACCTTCTAGGAAGGACTTCCAAAGGAGTAGTGTAGCAACTGACAAAGCCAAGCAAACATAATTCAGGTATTGATGAAATGCATAGAAGAGGCTCTTTAGCAGATCTTAATGAATGTGGAGGAGTGTATGTGTTATTATGTTCTGGAGTTGTTCAGGGTCTTAAATGTAAAAACAAAACAAAACACATCACCAGTTCAAACTGGGAAAAGAATCACATTAACAGCTAGTCAATCTGCTGTAATGAGAGACTCACACACTCCTGATAAACAGCTCCACTCAGCATCTTGACTGAAGTTTTCTAGGCAGCCAAACTTTGGAATACTCTTCAAATGTTACCACATTGCAATGGAGGAAATTGCAAAAGGGGAGTTGCAATGTACAAATAACAAAGGCATTGATTACTATGCCTGGATCTGAATTCTCTAGGCAGTTGTTTCAATGATGGATGTCTCTTTAAAACAAAAGTGATATGCCTTAAAATCATCCACAGAAAATATTAGCAAAAGCTGCATTTCAACAAATGGCACGTTAGGTACAAACAGTGCCATCTGCTAAAACTGTCTATTGAGTAGGACGTTGACAGGAATTGCATAATCAGCTGCAGATGACAGCTACGATTTGAATGTTCTAAATAAAATCCGGGATGTCTCTTTTTCCCCCTCAAAAAAAAAGTGTGGGTATGTAATTTAGAAGCAGATCCGTATCAAGAGATGTGCTCTGCTGGATTGCTCCCCCTCCTGTCTTCATGTGCGTGCAGCACATATCCGTACAATTGTACTGTTGACATTCCTCTCAGATTTTTTAATATGGGACCATTTCAGTTCCAGAGCCATAATAGTTTTCCTATTAAAACTGTCAGACAGATTAAGAAGTTAAAAATAAATAATAAAAGCAAAGCAATTTAGATATTCATGTTAATGTCTTTCTTCCATTCTTCTCTTCCACCTCCCATCAACATATATATCCATGGATGGTGAAGAAAAAAGTAGTTTCCACTCACAACTGTGTACATGCACACAGAACTTTCTCTCTCTCACACACAGCTTTGAAATGAAAGAGAAAAGTCAGAAAGTGATCATAACGCTTAAATGTGGTAGAGTCTTCTCAAAGAAAACAGTAGCTTAGATATAGGAAATGTAAGTTACCAGTGATGACAAGTTAAGTTAAACATGTGTAAAAGATTTTGATCCATGTTGCAAAGCATATTCAACCAACCAGTCTTTATTATGGTCTGTGACCAGCACTATGCAAGATTTTAAAAAAATTCAGCAAGATTAGTTAAAAGAAACAGACAAGGTGAAGAATAAAACAGGTTATACTACCAAATGCAGGAGGGTGCTGGCTTGTACACTGGTGTGTAGAATAATCCATGCAGCTGCACAAAATTTAGTGACTTGAAGCATTTTTTTTTTTTTTTTTTGTCAGAGAGGAGGGAAGAAATATAAAAAGAATCTGGACATCCTGGGAATTTCATGAAGGCAGATCCAATATGGTTTTTCATACTACCATGGTAAAAAGAGGCAGTAGAATAGAACATGGGTTACTGATTCAACTTCCTCTGAGCCACGAGAGAAGGGGATTTTCCAACGTCTTCCCTCCAGCAAAGCTAAGGGTAGAGAATCAAATTTTGCTGATGTGAAGGCCCTTCAATGCTTGTGGACTGAGAAAGATGAAATATAGTTTTCTGGGTTATATGCACAAGGTGTTCTCTTAAGCATATTATCAAGTTCTGCAGATATGATGATAAATAAAACATCTAAGTAAGATAGAATGAACAAGTGTGATGGATGTAGTTTGGAAATAATTTCTGCTCTTTATAGGTGGGTTTGCATGTATGTCATGGCCCATGGTTGATCACTTGCTACCACTCAATGTTTTTTTTTGGGGGGGGGGTAATTCTATATAAAGTTGGTTTAATTGCTTAGTCTGGGTGTAACCCCAGGGTACCAAGTCTGGGTACACCCAAAACTGTGTTCTTAAATAAACTTCTTGAGTTCAATTTGCTATCAGACTGCATTCATAAAGCTTAAAGGGTTTTTAAAAACCTCCTTCAGAGTGTTGGACAAGGACTCTGGTAGATCCAAGCTTGAGTTCCAGCTCAGCCATGGAAACTCACTGGGTGTGACCTTGGACAAGTCACTGTCTCTCAGCCTCAGAGGAAGGATAAGTCAAATTGATTCTGAACAAATCTTTCCAAGGAATTTATGGCGAGAGGAGTTGAAGTTGAGTTGGAGTACATAACAACAACAATTCACATATGTGTAGATATAGATACAGATATATCAATAGGCTTCTTTTATATGTTGATCCAAATATGTGGACCTTAATTTTCCAGATGTGGTCAGAAAAATTCTAAGAGGGTTGGAGGAAGTTTTGGATCGTACACCTCTTCTAAAGCCTAGTTAGTGTCACAGACAGCAACAGCAGTATATTTATTTTATCTCCCCCCCACTGTCCCTGGCTAGTTTCTTTGTTATTATTATTTTCCTTCCCATTGGTTTCAGTGGGGAAGAAATTACCTGCCACCACCATAGCCAACAGCTTTCCCTAGGTGTTTCGCAAATCTTTCCCTAGGTGTCTCGCAAAGGAGGGTTCCAGGATGACTTCCTCCAATTAATTGCTGTCTTATGAACTTCCTTTTAATTATTATTTTTGAGGAGGTGGGGTTACTGCTGATAGAACCACTGTTGGTGGAGGAGCAAAATTTGTGAAGGTTTGCATGGGTTAGGGATGCAAATTCTGGCTTGATTTGTAAGGGAGGCTCCCAGAACACTACTGTGAACCCATAATGAAAGTATGGAGATAAAAGTGGAAGAAAATTCATTCCACAAGTCTCTCTTTTTCCTTCTTGTACATTTCAGTGTTTCTGTGGAATTCAGCTTTGTTTCAGCGTTCAAACCATATGGATATGTTTCATGTAAAATTCAGCTTGTTTTCTACTTTTAGTTCAATTTCGAACCATATGGAAATGTTCTTCCTTAGAGGGCTGGCCATATGGGCACCATCCTACGCTTCTCCTTATCCATTTTTAGAAAGACACTTGGACTTATCTTATGCAGATTCAGTTAAAAGTTTGCATTGATGCCCCGTGTTATGCTCTAGCAGTAAAAGGTGTTAGAAGAACCGGGGAAAGGTGCTAGAAGAATGAAGGTATTAGAGTAGTATTTCTTACCTAGATCAAATGATGCCAGATGTCTCTGAAAGGAAGCAGAATATCTCTGTGAGTGTCTTTCTCTTTGCGTGCTTCTCCCGTAATGGCTCATATATGGAACAATGATTGTTCATTTCTCCAAGCTTCCACCTGAATGAGAAATCTGAGTGACCTTTGCTTCTAGGTGTCTTTCTGAAATTCTCCTCAACTGAACTTCACCCTGGATTTTAATGTCCTGAATTGTCTGGCCTTGCTGCCAAAGTGGAACAATAGGCCAGGGTCCAACAAGATGAGCAGAATTGGTGTTTTCTTTCCTTTCCCTTGCTGCTGCAGTGCCAAGAAACAAAATACAGAGGGTTTTCCAGCCCACACAAGCTGTTTTTTTGGGAAGAAGGGGGATATATTTGAAGCTGAAGGAAGGAGGAGAATCATCAGTTCCATGAAAGGAAGAGGGTTTTAGTGGGATTACACGTAGGATCCCTAGATCTCAGGGCCTCGGCCTGAAATTCAGGAACTGTTTCCTCTTCTCTGGTCCTCAGAGGGAGGGGAGGAATCTCAGGTTGTGTGAACTACTTTGAAAAGTGTGTGCATCTATTTCATTTTTTAGACTTAGTGTTTTTGTGTTTGAATGGCATACTCTGTCCCACTGTTGTTGATGCTGATGCTATCCTGCTCAATGCCATCAACCAGTGGCTGCCCAGTTGTAACACCCTTGTAACATCACCGGGGCCCACTCCTAGGACATCACAAGCGGTCATCCCTATGTCTCAGGTTTTGGTACTGAAATCACACAGCCTGGCACAGGCCTGACCTGGCGAACTTAAGTACACCTTTGGTGTGAACAGCACATCTACAATGGTTCTGAGTTTGTTTTCATTTCCAAACATACAGTGTGCAAGATATACTTCTCCCAGATCTTGCTGCTTCTATCAGAATCAGTGATCCTCTTCCCACCTGTACCCACTATCCTTTCCATTCTAATACTATGGAGGATTGGGGAACTCTTGGAAGAGATCATTTGGTGCCATGGAGGGCTACAGTGGCAGGAGAACCAACTTTCAACTCTTTTGATATTGGTCACCAAAGTACACTATTAGATTGTGACCCATGTTTGCACAGTATGTCATTCCATCTATCTGGTTTGGTTCATTTATGCTTTATTCCTACTGTTTTCTAAAGTAAAGGTCAATCAAATTTGATTTGATGCTGTAGTGGGACAAAATAAATAAGTGTGTGTGTGTGTTTGTGTGTATGCCTCGAATATGAGCCCACAAAAATTACAGAGCCACCTGCTCACAATGGTTTTCTGAAAGTTTTGGGTTAGGACTAGATAAGTTAATTCCCATTTAATTCAACAGAGCTTTAAATAAGAGAGACATTATGTGCTCCCGTGATTTCAGTGGGACAGAAGTCTGAGCTACAGTGCTAATCTAACTAGTGAAGATGGTCAAGGTCTACCTGAAGCTGGGTTGAATCCAAAATCCCAACCTAGGGATGTTGAAAATTACCTAGGGCTACTTTCTAACTGGCTTATCTTTCTACTAGCATTGTGACTATGTCCCTGGGCTAGAGAAGGGTTAGATCTAACATAACTCTTGCCTTGACTCTTCTTCACCCTTTTTTGGATTCGTCTGCCAGATTATCTTAGCCAGAAGTGCTCTTCAGCTGCCCAACTGCTCTATTACAAAGTTCTGAGATCAGCCAGTTTAAGAGGATTGCTGTGCCTAATGCTAACCCAGTTGTGCTGTCACATCTTTGAATTAGGATTGCATTGCCTGCCTTGATCCAATCCCTCCTATGCAATTTCAGCAACTTAAAAGAAAGAATCCACCTTGCTTCCTACAGAAGGTTCTTGTCAACATTGTGCAAGCGAGAATAGGAATGGCTTAATGATATGTGTTTCCCCAAACTGTATTTGAAGAGAGATGATGCCACATCTGACAATGAAGATGCAGCTGGTCTGGGCTCTGAGGAAAAGGAAAAGTTGACTCCATCCTGTGAGTGTGCCCTCATTTCTTTCTCCCTCCAAGCAGAGACCAGCCACATCTTCATCTGACTTGCCTGCCCCTTTCCTCCCCTCCCCACTCATAAGCAAATCTGGGGGGAGGTCTGCCTTGGAATCCCATGTACACAACCTGGAGTTGCACAGAAGAAAGAAAATGATAAAAGAAACAAAATGATTTATAACTTTAAACCCAGAAATAAATTATCTCTATATTCAACCTGTAACATTCCCATCGTAGTCTAATAAGACATTGTTGTCATGCACATCTAAATATATATTGCAAATATAATAAGGGACCAAAGGACTAATGCTATGGAAATGCAAATGTAATGCCTTCCTTAGTGAATAAGGCTACAGGTAACATATGGTGTATCCATAATGATGCTGTGACAGGACTCTTATTTTTCTATAAAGAAACCCAGGGCTGCTAATTTATTATGTTGGCCCACTGGATGTTTGGCATGGCTTCAGGGTGTTTTGCTGTTCCAAATAAAACAGTCTGTTCATTGATGGAGCTTCTCTTTTGTAGTTTCTGTTGAGTTAGCACATCAAAATGCTGCATCAGTATTTTTCAGTATTTGTAGGTGAGGTCTTTCAACTACCCTCTTGGTTTGCTGGTTGTTACCATCATTAAAATAACTTTTTTTGGGGGGGGGGAGGGAAGGACTCCTACTTCTTGCTGAGGGAGGTACAAACACATACAACCTATCACACACACATACAGTTTCAGAAATATTCTGTCAGTCTCTGTCTTGATTCATCTGACTCCAATATAACAAGTCTCCCAAAAAGAACCACACTGTATAATGAAGCAAAGTTTAAATATCTTGGGTGGCAGAAGACTTGCTAAAAATTATGTTTGTTTTTTTCCCCACAGTCCAACCCTGATGTTCAGCTGCTATCATTTACATGTCACTCAGAAACAGGTTTACCAGAACTGCAAGGCTTTAATTGTTTTGATGGATGGTTATTTTTGACGAAGGGTATTAAAAGGCGCAGTCTGTTCCCTTGATTTGCATATGGAGACCGAGTTCCTGCATCATGCAGTCAGGACATAATGCTCCACCCGCACAGCTCTGTGTCCTCCTCTAAATGCTCTCCCCTAAACTGCAAATACAGTTGTCCCTCCATATCCATGGATTTGGTATCCATGGATTTAAGTTTTTAAGTATTTACGGCTTGAAAATATTCTTTAAAAAATAATAATCCAAAAAGCAAACCTTGATTTTGCCATCTTATATAGGGGACACCATTTTGCTATGCCATTGCATCTAATGGGATTTGAGTATTCATGGATTTTGGTATCCACGGGGTTTCCTGGAACCAAAACCCAGTGAACAGGAAGGGAAAACTGTACCAGGATTCCATAGGATGGAACCATAACAGTGAAAGTGGAATCATGATGCTAGAATTTTGTAGTCTCAAAGGGCCCTAGGTCATCAGAATCCAGTTAATAGATGTTTAAGTTCTTTCTTTTCCACCAACTTTACAGGTATGCCTGGTGGGAGAGAGCCTTCTCTGTAATTGCTCTAAGTTTTGTTTTAACTGTAGATTTTCCTTCGTTTTTTTCTGGGCTGTGAGGCCGTGTTCCAGAACATGGACTGATAGCCCTGAAAAAAACCAAGAAAAATCTATGGATGCTGGCCGTGAAAGCCTTTGACTTCACATTTGTTATAACTTGCCTTGTATTTAGAACTGTGAAAAAGTTGGAATAATACTAACAGTAAATAATAATAATAATAATAATAATAATTGCAGCAATAGCAATAGCAGCAGGTTTGGAGCTGGGGTGGTTAGTGATTCAATTTATATTTTTGGATTAGTCTCCTTCTGACTCCTTCAAAACTCTCTTTGCCTCCTCTTATTTAGGTAGCTTTCTGTTTTAAAATTAGTATATGGCATTACTTAACACATCAGAAAAGTGGATGGAAATTTAAACTTTTTAATAGGTCAACAAGAGTGCTAGTTTTGGCTGGTTTCTGTGTATGATGAAGTGGAAGTATGATGAAATGGAAATTTAATCTATTCGGCCCGCTGCCAAAGTGTAATGTTCTTTCTCTACAACCTGTTTTATTTACAAGGGTTACAACCTTCCAGCAATCCTATTTGAAAATGTTAAAGGCTAATCAGCTCTATGTGAGTGTTTTTATAATACAAAGAATTACATGACTCGGGCTCTTGTATCTTCAAAATAAATACAGCAGAAGCAAACAAGAACACTGTGTATAAAAGTAAATGCTGTTTGCAAAATGAGACAGTACAGCAAAAAACCCAGATGTCTGTATATATCCAAAAGTTAAAAGAGATTTAGACTAAGTAAATACAAGTAGGGGTGATGATGCTCCATGTGATTGAGGTTCTTCAATAGGACATAACATCTTGGTTCTTGTTGGTGTCTTACGTGTATACAGGTTTCCCTGGACTTATTTGCCTGATGCAAAATGTCTGCATTCAGTTCAAGATTGCAGAAGTGGAGTTGCATGTGAAGTGTCATTGAACATAGTATGCATTGTGTAAGGGTGTGCATAGCACATTGGTCACACTGCACAAGGTTATGTGTTCAGTACGGCACATGGATACACTGGCAAATTTAGTTGTGCATTCAGTTCATAAAGCATAGAACCTTAGAGTTGGAAGGGACCACGAGGGCCATCTAGTCCAACTCCCAGCTAGGCAGGAATAAACCATCATATCCTCTTGAAAGGCGCCCATCCAACTCCTGCTTAAAGACCTCCAAAAAAGGAGAGACCATCACCCTCAGCCTATTCCACTGTTGAACAACACTTACAGTAAAGAAGTTCTTCCTAATGTTTAGGTGGACTCTCTTTTCTTGTGATTTGAATTGGTTGGTTCATGTTCTAGTCTCTGTAGTAGCAAAAAACAAGCTGTCCCCATCTCCCACATGGCATCCCTTCAGATATTTAAAGATAGCTATGTCACTTCTCAGTCTTTTCTTCTCTAAGCTAAACAAACCCAGCTCCCTCTCCATGAATCTGAGGAAGCAGACCCAGGACATTTTCAGACACATCTTACCATGCTACAAGGTTGCGGGAGAGTTTCGGCGCTGCTGCACGGCATGGACTCCATTTCGGATGACACCGTCCCTATGGTGAAAGTGTCCGTCTCACTTCCATGTAGGATTGGAGGCGGCTGCACCATATTTCACCAGATTTTATTCACGGAAGTTGTCCGTAAAAAAAATATGGTGCAGCCGCCTCCAATCCTACATGGAAGTGAGACGGACGATTTTGCCAGAGGGATGGCGTCATCCGCAGTGGAGTCCATGCTGCACGGCAGTCCTGAAGCTCTCCCACCAGCTTTTAGCGTAGTAAGACGTGTCTGAAAATGCCCCAAGTCTACGAAAGCTTATACTACAATTTCTTTCCCTTAGTTAGTCTACAAGATCCCTTTGTTTACTGATATTCCAGACTAACATGGCTATGTCTTTGAATTCCAGCTTCCTCTATTTTTCCTCATAAAACCTGGTTTCCAGTAAAACATTTGCTGTCTGAATGAATCTTTTCCAGGCTTCTTTCTCTACCCCACCTTCTCTCAGTATGTATATTGTGTTGTCATTACACCATAAGATGTAACTTGAAACTTCACCCACCCACACCTTTTTGGTGCAATACTATCAAAATACCTTCTTCTTCTTGGCATTGGCATTAAAAGCACAGTGTCAGGTTTTGCTGGCATTTCTTTTACTTTGGCACATTTCACCAAGCCCTTTCATCTCTGAATGAAAGTTAAAAGCACTGGGTTGTCAGGTTGGGAAGGAAACATTTCTAAGCACAAACATTTGTCTTCATCTTGACATTTTGCAGAGGTGGTTGTGCCAGTGGCTTTAGACTCACCTCTTGCTTCTGTCCCACAGTTAAATCCCTTTGATAAGGTCATGTGGAAAACCTTGTCCTTGTCATGATCTTCTTCTTCTTCTCAAAACTGGTTTAACTTCTCTTTGAGACTAACCCATTATAAAATCACCTAGGAAGTATCACAACACTGTATCCATACATTAAAATCTTTTTCTTCTTCTTCTTCTTTCCACCTCTCAGGGTACAGGGAATAAAGGGGCCTTGGATTAGACAGTCTATTTTAAATTTCATTTGCTAGTTGGAATGGAGAGAATCTCCAAAAAATATTCAGAACATGCTCATAAGCATGTTTTATGAGTGTCAGGAAATCCTGACTAGGAGAATCCCAGACTAACACAAATCTTTGCAATTTGGGACTTATTCTGCACAAAATTCACATATGGCTCCCCCATAGAAATATTTGGTGAGGCACCAGCATTCTTTGTCAGAGAAGGCTAAAGATCCTATAAAACTACAGATCCCAAGATTCCATAGGAAGGAGCCATGCAAATAATCCAGTTTCAAATTTGGATTATTTGTGTTGTGTGGATTCCTTCTAGGACATGGAGCAATGGACTCAAACTACAGGAAAAGACATTCCACCTAAACATGAGGAAGAACTTCCTGATAAGAGCTGTTGGACAGTGGAATAGGCTGATGCCTGGGATGTGGTGGAGTCTCCTTCTTTGGAGGTTTTTAAGCAGAGGCTGGATGGCCATCTGTCGGGAGTGCTTTGATTGTGTATTCCTGCAGGTCAAGGGGTTGGACTAGATGGCCCTTGTGGTCTCTTCCAGCTCTACTATTCTATGATTCCATTCCCATATCATATCCTTATCATACAAAGTTGTGGCTTACTATTATATTTGACACAGCTCACTTCAGTCCAATAGGCCAAAGAGTCATCTTAGATCTAACATGACTGCATTTATATGCAATTTTAAGATACAGGGATTTTGGAAAGAAACTGAATATGTGTTGCAAATATGCAATCAAAGATTATATTAAAGCACTAACACAGCTGGGAACGTTGAGCCACTCACAATCCAGCTAAAGTAAAGCACATTTAATTCACACTGGTTTTGATCAAATCTCCAGTTGAAGTAACTGGAACCTTAAGGTACTTAATTTTAGGAATTGATCTATGAAGGTTTTATTTTTATTTTTTTTAAAAAAATGCTATTGCAAGGTGTTTTAAGTCCCTTTAGACTAAATAAGTATTTGTATTGTCTTTTTAGATAGTGTCTATTCTCAGTTTTAAGGATACTAAAGACTGAAAAGTATGATAATCTCCCACTCTTGGCAATTAGGAGGTTGCAACGCTTCTTCTTCACAGACAAGCCCTTCAGAAAGTTTATTGAACAGCTGTCATAGGCCTTAGATGCCAGTTTTGCTTTCTTTGTTTCCATGTGGACTCAGTGCCGCCAGCTCTGTTTGTAAGGGGCACAGATAATTTATTCGGCTGTGTAGGTGTTGTAGAATTCTAGTGTTTTTGAAGAGAAGCCGTGCTGAATTTGATGTGTCTGGTTCAAAAGCACCCCCCCCTTTCTTTTGGCTATTTTCGCAACTAAATTCCACAACACCCTGGCATGCTGCCCCTTAAGTGAGGAGTTCTTCTAATGCATCGCTGACAAAGTATACCTGCGTGCTGACAAGAAAATCCAGCTTTTATTGGGATTACAGTTGAAGGAGGTCTGGATATTTTCTTGGCAGAAAACAAGTTTGCATGCTAAAGGTTCTGGCTTGATCTCTAACAACCCCTCCCATTAAACCAGGGGGATTGAACCTTGTCTCCATGGATGGAGGCAACCATGAACTGGGTACAAAAACTACTTTTTCCATCAATTTCATTCCTGTTATTTTGATTTTTTTCCCTGTTATAGTACATTTAAAAAATGTTTAACTATAGCCTTTTCACATGTTCATCCCACCCCTCATCCAGACTAGTCTCTATGGAGGAAATCACTTTCTAATGCAATATAATAAATTGTATGCATTGTGTGTATGTGTTTATGTGCATTTTTCAGTGGAGGAGGTCCATAGCTTTCATCTGATTCTCGAATAGGTCTGTCACCCCCAAAATGGTTAGGAACCACTGTGCTGAAGTTTCTCTGATGGTAGGGATGGAGAAAACATTGTCAGTCAGGGTAGACCGGGTCATAGCTCAGTGGTAGAGCCCATGTCTGGCATGTTGAAGATCTCACACCATCCATACCTTGTGCTCTGAGTTGCTGCAGTTGTGTGCCTTTAAGTCGCTTCTGACTTATGGCAATTCTAAGATGAACTTATCATGAGATTTTCTTGGCAACATTTGTTTGTTAAGGGGGGGGGTTGTCATTGTCTTCCTTTGAGGCTGAGAGAATATAGCTTGGCCAAGGTTTCCATGAGTGAGTGAGGATTTGAATCCTGGTCTCTTAGAGATCAACTCCAACACTCAAACTACTATACCAGACTGGCTCTCACTCTTGAAATGACCAAGGGCCCTATATGTGACCAGCCTTGGTCACATGCTGTGGGACTCTTTCCTGGCTTCTGAGACAGCGAGGCAGACCAGCAACAGCAGCAAGTGCTGGTCTGCTGGGACGAGCTCCTGCAGTCTCGCAGGGTGTGCATGATCTGTTTCCTCCTGGAAGAAAAGATTTAAACAGGTATTACTTTAAAATGTTGCATCAGGTCCTAACCCACCTTCCCCCCATCTGAGCTTTGTCTCTGCCCTTGTGGTGGTGAGGACTGCCTGAGGGCAGAATGGGGCAAATGCCTTTTATCATAGAATCCTAGAGTTGGAAGAGACCACAAGGGCCATCCAGTCCAACCCCATTCTGCAATGCGTTCCAAAGCATTCCCGACAGATGGCTGTCCAGCCTCTATTTAAAAATCTCCAAAGAAGGAGACTCCACCACACTCCCAGGCAGCAACGGATTCAACTGCCAAACAGCTCTTACCATCAGGAAGTTCTTTATGGCATCTCGCCTCTTAATGACTGTCTTAAAGCTGTAATGGGCTGGATGAGGAAAAACAGATTGAGATTAAATCCAGACAAAACGGAGGTGCTCAAGGTAGCGGCCCCGAAACCAGGAGTTGAGTTGCAACCTCCAGTCCTGGATGGGGTCACGCTCTCCGTTAAGGACTGTGTTCGCAGTCTGGGGGTGCTCCTTGATTCATCGCTTCAGATGACGAGTCAAGTGAATGCGACGGTCAGGAGCGCTTGTTATCAGCTTCGGCTGATACGCCAGCTGTGCCCTTTCCTGGAAGTAAGGGACCTTGAGACTGTGGTGCACGCACTGGTAACCTCTCGTCTAGATTTCTGCAATGCGCTCTACATGGGGCTACCCTCGTGCTTGGTCCGGAAACTTCAGTTGGTACAAAATATGGCAGCCAGAGTGGTCTCAGGAACATCTCGGAGAGATCATATAACTCCAATACTAAAATCTCTCCACTGGCTGCCTATCAGTTTCCGGGCCCAGTATAAGGTGTTGGTTATTACCTTTAAAGCCCTAAATGGCTTGGGTCCAACTTATCTCCGGAACCGCCTCCTCCCATACAATCCTCCCCGCACACTCCGGTCCTCTGGGAGGAATCTGCTTCAGCCACAAAAATCTAGGCTGTCTGCAACCTCCCAGATGGCCTTTTCAGTAATCGCCCCCAAATTGTGGAATGGCCTGCCAAATGAGATCCGTCAGCTGACGAGCTTGAGTAGCTTTAAAAAAGCACTAAAGACGGATCTCTTTCGGCAGGCCTTTCCTGATTAGATCCCGGCCTCAGGAACTCAGTCTCCTGGCTTTTTAAAAATTATGTATATATTTGTTTTTAATGTGTTTTTTAGCTAGTAGGTTTTAATCTTATTGTGTTTAATGTCTTTTTATGTGGGAGGGTGGGGGTGGGTGGTGTTTTTAGTCATTATTATAATGTTTTAATTGTTGGAAGCCGCCCCGATTGTTTTTAGCAGAGGGGCGGGGTATAAATAAATTTTATTATTATTATTATTATTATTATTATTATTATTAGGTGGAATCTCTTTTCCTGTAGTGTTGTATGGACTGTAGGGCTCTGAGACAGGGTGCAAGATGAGGCATATTGCCCATGTAGATAAGCCCTAAGTCAGTCCTAACCTGTCCAGGAAAGACTTAGCAATTCCCCATTTGCAACTATGACCAACTGTTCCCTATCAATGTAGACAACAGTGAGTGAGATGCACAATTGTTTTGACGCAACATAAGGCAGTTTCTTTTATTCAAACAAGATGTTCAGCTCTCCTATCAGCTTATGCCACCCACTCTAATACAAGGAGGCTCAATCTGCTAACGTTTCAGAACCTATGATTTAAATAATTTCAAAGACAAACACATTTGTGGGGACAATCACTTCTGCTTATTTAAGCAGGGTGGAAAATAGCCAACCCCCCCACAACATTATTATTTTTTCCCCCTCTATGTATTTATCAGCTCAGGTGTACCTGCTGGGCATTTGCAATTTTCATGTTTGCGCAAAATATGCAAACCAGACTATTTCAAATAATAATGCAAATGCAAATCTTGGATCACATTAGCGGCAATATCTGGCAGAGAGCAATGTAAAATGCTCCATTATGCTAAGTTGATAAGAAAAGAAAACAACCATTAATGATGAAAACAGAAGTACTTGTTGAAAACAATGTCAATAAGAAAAAAATATATAGCAGGATATTTTCAGTGTGTGTGTTTGCATTTATACAGATTTCAACTTTATTGAACTTTTCCAAATTATTTTTATTTTCTTTCACTGTTTTTATGTAAGAGCATTCTAACATCACTTTTGATTTGTAAAAATGATCTCATTAGGGTTCAACATAAGAACAAAATATGTATTTATTGAAATTATTGGACCACAATAGTTAAACAATACTCTTTTTTTAAACATCAATCCATAAACAGACACATGACACCTGACAATGTTGATAATCAGGATGGTAATGAGGAAAAAATACCTGAACAAAGAAATAGGTTTTTAGTTGATGGTGAGCTGATAAATACATAGAGGGGGAAAAATAATAATATTGTGGGTTTGGGGGGCTATTTCCCACCTTGCTTCAATAAGCAGAGGTGATTGTCCCCACCAATGTGTTTGTCTTTGAAATTAATTAAATCATAATTGATTTCCACCTTCCTCTTGGCTCTCAAACCTTGTCTCATTATGCTTGGGGTATCTCTGCATCCTTGTCTAGCTCACTGGCAATACATACTTGTACGATTCTAATCATTACCATCCCTGCATAAGAAAACATCCAGGGTGGCCAGGAGTTACACATGCCTTAGTTACATACCTTATGGATTACTCTAATAATCCACTCTATCTGGAGTTGCCCTTGAAGAATGCTTGGAAACTTCAGTTGGCTAGAAAGAATTGCTGACAGATTGAGGACCCTCCAACTGTTCTCACATGGCAGGAAAAGTCCTAATTAATCCTTTGTTGTCCCATTTTTTCACCTGCTTTTAAAATGTCCCAGTTTCTCTCTCCTCCACCCCTTTAATCTTGATCTTACTTCAGTTGTTGCAAACTGACTTCAAAAAAGTAATTTGAACTCAGCACAGCAACTGGGAGACAAGAGGAGGGAGCACAATCTTGCTCTTCCCAGTAGGCTCTGGCCAAAGCAATCTGCTGCAGCCTCTCCTAGCTTGTCTATCTTCCCTCATTAAGAATGTTTGCTATCTTGAACACACTCTGATGTTGCTTGGCCACACACGTCCTGGTTTTCATCTGTGAAATATTAGAAGGTTGGAGATTCTTACACTGCAGAATATGCCAGCTTCCTGATGGTGTATTCTGGCCCCAGATTGGGCCAGTTGCTTCCCCTCCCCATTATTGGCACAAAACAGGAGGAAGTCTGCATGGACATGCCAGCCCTGAACTGCAGCCACCTTGATCATGTGCTGTGGGCCTCCTTCCTAGCTTCAAAGGGAGTGACATGGATGGCAGCAGAGGTGGCTGCAGATACAGGCCAGCATGCCGGTGTGGACTTCGGCGCTTCCTGTGTATTTCTGCATTGTAGGGGGTTGGACTGGGTGGCCCTTGTGGTCTCTTCCAACTCTATGATTCTATGATTCATGGGCCATATGTGGTTTTTCTTAAAAGAGGTGGTTTTAATTTGGTGTTAAAATCTAGCAATTTAATGGGCTTTACCACATCTTCCGCCTGTCTTTGCCCTGGGCATCATTAGGACTGCCCAGGGGCAAAATGGGGTAAATGCCCTACATTGAATGGACTGCAGAGCTCCAAGATGGGGGAAAGATGGAATAAATAGATAGTTTAGAGAAGCCCAGAGGCTACATTTCCCTTGCCATGACAGCTCCACTGACTGCTGCTCTACTTCTGGGTACAAGTTAACATAAGGGCAGCCCTCTTCCCAGAGTTTAACAGATGCAAGCACAGTCTCTGAGACAGTGTGACTTACCCAAAGTCATCCAGTAGGTTTCCATGGCTGAGCAGGGATTTGAACCCCTATCTCCCAGTGTCCTAGTCCAACACCCAAAACACAACACCACAGTGGCTCTTGGTGAGCTGCAATGCTGTACATATATTCTTGGGAGTAATTCACTTGAGATCCAGAGCGGTATAGAGGTTTGAATATTGGCCTAGAACTTCAGGACACCAGGGTTCAAATCCTTGTTCAGCTCAAACTATAGCTAAACCTTTAGCTTTTGTCTGTGATCAGTCATCTTTATTTTTTTATATTTATTTACTTTTTAAAAAAGTTTGTGACAGTTGTCGCTCCCATGCCAGATGGGTGTGTGTGAATATCTCTGTGTTTTAGTCTGAATTTTAATGGGACAAGGTGCTGAGCCCTATTCCCCCAAATGTGTTCAACACCTTGGAGAGCTACTTGAACACTCAAACTAATACCTAGAGCAGATTCAAAACCCTCTTCTTGATATAGTAGCCACAGCCACCAGTTTCTTAGTATCCCCGAAATCCAGCTGATAGCCAGTGTGAGGTAATGGTTTTAATGCTGCACAAGGACTCAAGGAGGCCTGGGTTCAAATCTTTGCTCGACCATAAAAACCAACTGAATGCATGATGTTGGGTGAGTCATATTCTCTCAGCCTCAGAGGAAATGAATGGCAAAACCCCTTGGAGGACTGTCATATTGAAGAGGGAGCAAGCTTGTTTTCTGCTGCTCCAGAGACTAGGACATGGAGCAATGGACTCCAACGACAGGAAAAGAGATTCCACTTAAACATTAGGAAGACCTTCCTGACAGTAAGAGTTGTTTGGCAGTGGAATAAGCTGCTTGGGAGTGTGGTAGAGTCTCCTTTTTTGGAGGTTTTCAAACAGAGGCTGGATGGCCATCTGTCAGTAGTGTGTATTCCTGCGAGGCAGAGGGTTGGACTGGATGGCCCTTGTGGTCTCTTCCAATCTATGATTCCTCTGAATAAATCTTGCCAAGAAAGCACTGAGTCAGAGGGTGTCCATAACTCAGGGTCAACTGGAAGGTACCTAACAACAAAATGCAATTGGAATCAATTCGACTTACTTTTGAGTAGATAGAAAGATAGACAGATATAGATGGCAAGCAATAGCAATAGGGTTATGCTTTTTAAAAGGATAGTGGCAGGTTGGTAGAGTCAATATCTGGGGTTGCTTTCCTATATCTCTCCATCATGATTCGAGGTGGCCGTGTCTGTTCTCTCTGGGAAATGATCCCCAGTGAATTACAGAGCTTCCCCTTGTTTCAAGAGAGCATTAATTTCATTATTCCTAATGTCTCCTTAACTGCTAGGAGCTCCTATTCTAAATGGGCATTAATTATCTAGGAACATGTATTCTATTGTGCTCCCGTCATACCAGAGAGGAACACATGTACGCAAGAACCCAACAAAATGGCTGCAGCCATTAACTCTCCCCTTTTGTTATTTTACTTTTCCATTACATTTGAGATAAAGACTGAACTATGTTCCAGGCTAGTAGACTATAGCAGCGAGATGGGAATATGAGACTCTGGTGAAATATTGAACACATAATAGGGGAAAGTGAACAGAATGAAAATGAGAAGATAAGGCTGCTACATGGTGCTCTTGCAGAATAAAATCCATGACCAATGAGTTACTAGGGAGTGCTGTAGTGTTTAGGTGGAAAATTGTTCAGGCAGCCAAGGAGATACAGCAGAGCAGAACTCCCTCCCTCCCTTCTCCCAAGGACACATTCTTTGTTAGTATGACTTTCAAAGGATGACATATGCCAGATGCTTGGTTCACAATCTGTATGCTGGGCCTTCCAAACAGGAGATCACATTCATAACACAATAGTTAAGGATTGCAACATCAACCAAGGTTGCAACTAGCCATTCTGTTTGTCAAAATGTCTGGGTTCATTCTTCCTGAATGCATAACAAGGCATGACTTTGCACTAACTCACTTTAAAGTTGTAATTTAAGCAGAGATTGGTTGCAACTTGATTTCTATTTTCTGCACTAGAGATGAAAAGAGTATTCAGAATTATTTGTACCTGAGTCTTGCACCATCTCAATGGCTGAGAAGTTGTACAGTTGGACCCCCATATTGGCGGAACCAATATCCATGGTTTCAGTTCTCCGCAGGACCCATAACAGGCACACATATCATAGAGTATTTCTAGAAAATTCCTAGAGAGGCCTCCTCTCTAGGCATCTTCTAGGTCCTCCAAGGCAACTCTATGGTATTTTTTATTGGAAGTCCATAACTTTTAGTAGGGTTTGCTGATATCCATGATTTTCAGTATCTGTGGTAAGTCTGTGAACCAAGCCCCATGGATACAGGGATCCAACTGTACCTCACATGAGCCTTTATGGACTAATATTCCACTTCATCATGAAGCTGGTGGGGGGAGCTACACTGCGCATGCTTAACCCCCTAATGGATAAAGAACTATGCAGCAATTCAAAGGTGGTTCAAGAATTTGTAAGAACAATTTATCTCAGTTTATAAGGTTGGATATGTTACAGGGTGATCAAATTATGGTCATGGGGTTAGTTTAGCCTTTCTGAATGAATTTCTATAGCTTTTGATTTTCATATTGAAAGTTGGTCATTAAAATGACAGAGGGTCCATCTGTACGAGTGGGGGCAGAGTACCTCGTAGTAATGGCATTTTGCAGCAGCAGCGACATAACCTAATGGTGTTTTTGGCCTCAGACACCTCCATAAGCTTCACATGCCAGATGGCAGCCATGAGTAACTTACTCACATTCATTCTTTGCCACCACCAAACTTAAAAAAAAAATATCTAAGGTGTGCTGGAGCAATATAGAGATTTTTTGATTTAACAGGAAAGCAAAACAACCCCCCCCCTGTTTTATTGCTTTAGTGGTCACTCACCAAAGCGAATATCCAACATGGTGGCAGTGGGCGCTCACCCTGTTAGCAAGCCCCACCCCTCACACTCACCCAGCCAATCAGCTTTGCACTTCCTCTCAAATCACATGTCCTAATGAGCAGAAACGTGCACACACCCCTCGCTGTTTTTAAGGAACTATGGGAAAATCAATTTTTGCTGTTTTGGGCCTCCCCTCCTCCCGAGTAGTGTGGATTGGTGCAGGAGAGAAAGAAAGAGAGATGTTGATGTTAAAAAGAAAATGGGGAGGAGGGCTAATTTTTGGCTTGTATTTTTGGGAAAGTCATTTATCACAAAATCAGCAGTACCCAGCTTTTTAAAAGCTCTATTTTGCCACCCCACATCAGCATCCTTAGACATTCCACCACACTGCAAAATATGATCCTTTTACTTCTTCAGTTGGATTGTTGTTATGTGCCTCTAAGTTGACATCGATTTCTTCATAGGAGGTTTGGCAGTGCGTTCCTCTTAAGCCGAGAAAATGTGATGTGGCCAAGGTCACACAGGGGGTTTCCATGGTTGAGTGGAGATTTGAACCCCGGACTTCAGAAGTCCTAGTAGAACATTCAAAGCATACCTTGTGCTCTCTCCCACTTGTTATGTATCTTCGGGTTCACTCTGATTTAATGCAGCCCTGTTGTAGAGTGTTCTTGGCAACATTTATTCAGAAGAGGTTTGCTATTGGCTTCCTCTTATGCTGGGAGAGTATGGCTTGACCAAAGTCATTCAATGGGTTTCCATGGCTGAGCAGGGATTCAAGCCCAAGTCTCCTGGAATCCTAGCCCAGCACTCAAGCCACTATACCACACTACTATACCCTCTCTCAGCTTTTAGGGATATAGCTTCACCATGAGACTCACACTGAGACCTTAGGCTAGGAGCAAACCTCAGGAACTGTGGTTTTGAAGATCGAGCCCCCTGGTTGTGATTGTGGGCACATCTACTTATGAGCAGCCCTGGTGCTTCTCAAATCAGCAGCAATGAGTTTGGTATGTGACTGGGGATGCTCTGCATAATCCCTCTTGTATTAAGAGGAATAAATTCAAGTTTAGAATAGTTCTTGGGCACAATCAAGATAAACACGTTGGACCAAAAATGCCAGGGTATTTTAGCCTAAAGTTCTTATGTACTGCTAGGCAGTAAGCCTTAGGAGAGGCATTTTGATCTTCTAGAATTTGTAGGGTGTGGTTAATAAATAAGCTGATAAATCACCAAACAGTGGGGTAATAGCAAAGGGAGTGTTGTCCATGGCGGGTTAGACTAGGTCTGAATTCAGCCCCAAGACATGAGGATCCCACCACTCATATAGTGAACATTGGGTCATGTGTCTGAGGGGGTGTTGCCAAGCTAACTATGGGACTGGGTTCTTGTACCTTTAATAGGTTGCAGATCCTTGATCAGGAAGACATACTGTAAAGTTCCATCAGGTGGAACTGTTGGATGGGTCCTCCCCCAGTACCCCCCAAGCCACCTTATAGCTGATGACTTGCTCTTTACTGGCCAGTGGAAACTGGGAAGTGGAGAAAGTAATCAGCTCCATTCCGTTCCTTCAATATTACTCATGTAATATGAAACAGAAGCTACTGTATGTGGCAATGAATCTTCCCAAGAAATATCTACTCTAGGGTGGCCATAGGTTGGAGTCAACTTGAAGGTGTATAACAGTAATGATACTCCAAGTGTCTCAGGATCTGCTGACCATTAAAGCATCCACACTCTGTCCCCATATTCAGCCTGGCAACCTTAGTGAGAGGTGGGCCAGGTGGTGTTGAGTATTGACCATGTCTAACCAACTGATTGCAATACTGTATTCAGGATCTTCCTTCCTTCCTTCCTTCCTTCCTTCCTTCCTTCCTTCCTTCCTTCCTTCTACTAAATGCTCACAACCTCCTAAAACATATTATTTGTCATCAAGGTACATAGTACGCAGTCTCTCTTTTAATGGCTTCTAGAAATATAGTGTTTCACAAAATCCAAAGCAAGCTTTCTTATCAGTGTGTTTAGCAATTAATTTAATCTTGTTTCTGTTATTTCCCTGGTATTCTCCACCCTCACCCCCCATACTAGTGAACCTCATTACAATTGCAGGAGCATTAAATTAGAGTTTTGGGTAGAAGTAAGATGATTATCAGTTAATTTAATTATGGTTCTGCATTCGGACATTTAACAATATGTCTGCCATTGTTGCTGTATAGGTTTTTGCTCTCACACTCCCACCCACACCCACCTCACCAAAAGAAGTAATATGTAGAAAATAAAGTTTACATTAACTGATAACCATAGACAACTGACTGATGCTCAGTAGCTTTATTCATCTAAGGCCGGTGATTTGCTTTCATCAGACAGCAATAATAATTAGACCACCATCGTATTTCTTGCCTTTATGGGCATTATTACGTTTCTGTAGTTTCCTTCCATTGATTTAATTAAGAGATGCAATGCCACATTCCAATAATGAAGGAAACAATGATTGCTCTTTGGTCTTGACAGTTCCTGTACTTTTATTTGGATTTCAGTTAAACATATTGTTTTGATGTGACGAGGATGTGTCAAAAACTCTAATTCTGATGATTGTCTGGGTCTTACACTGATAATGTGAAACGTTTGATAATACACATATAGCAAAACTCCAAGTGCAGCTCTGAAATGAATTTTACTTAGCTGGAGATGCAAAAATCTCTCTGTCTCAATTTCCTTTGTGTTTCTCCAAATTTCACCTGCATTTTCTCCCCTTCTTAGCTTTGGAGGCAAAGGAGAAGGTGAATTTATGGACCTTTCTTTCCCTGTGTATTTATTTATGTATTGTACTTAATTTATGAATTTCCTCAATTTGCTGCTTTGGATCTCTGCATTTCCCCCACATTTGTGCACTATTTAAAATGGACACTTTTTAAATGTGCACTTTATTTCTCTGAAACACCACATCTTCACAAATGTGGAAATTCTCCTAGTGAGGTGTGTATCCCCTGTGGATATGGGGGTCAACCTGTACATACATTTCCTGAGGAATGAGGACAGAGGCAGCATCCGAGTACACATAACTTTGCTATGCCGCAAGTTGGAAAAGCATCTCCCAGACACAAATGACTTGGGGTTCTTGCTTAACCAAGCATCAAGATAAAGTGAGCGTTAATTAGCTACTTCTGAGTTTAATAAATGATGCCTGATTGCCTGACTCTGCAAACGATGCCAAAGGGAGAAGATGCAGATAATGTTACAACTTGGGATGGCAACACAGTGAATGAAATGTGCCTAATGAAAAGACTAAGAATAGTTTTGCTTGGACATTTTGACATATTGTTGCAGGAGGTATAGGGTGAATGAATCTGTCAATGTAGCTTCTCTTTTTTTCCCTCTCCTATATGAAGTGCCAAACCTTGGTCATTTTTGAAATCTTAGTCCCAAAGGTGCTACAAGATCCTTTTGCATATTGATATTCCAGACGAATACAGCTATATCTTTGAATTCAAACACTTCTTATTAACCAGTCCATAGCAATCTTAATTCTCTTTCCATTTGGTCATCGCGCTGAAAAGTTTTCATTTGCTCACCCTAGAAGGAGTAGAACAGCTCTGCATTTCTACTACACAGTGCATGAAGATGAAGGCAGGGAATACCTGGATTATTGAGGCAAGCACTTATTTAATTATCTGAGACAAAATTTGAAACTTGTTAAGGGATGTCCACACTAAATGGCAGAAAATTGTGAGGAGGATAATTTCCCTCTAGGTTCCTCAGAGAACCATAGAAGCATGTTGATGATTGACATCTTAAAAATTAAAAATGGAATTTGACCTTCAGGTGTGTGATATCTTGTCCCTTATCAATAATTGGTTCTGGGAAGCTTCTGTCATTGACCTTCCATCATATGAATTAATAAAAATTAAAATGCAAGGGGGGAAAGGTTGCAAAGGTTAACTCCTTTTTCTGTGCAATGACTACCAAGACTAATCATCTTGCTTCAGGGAGTTGGATCCATAGCTTAAAGGGCAAATTCATGGGCTGGGCCAAGAAGTTACTTCTTTGTTCAACCCCAAAACAATAAATGAACCAACCAACCTTCAAAGCCCTGCATGTTCAGCTTCCTGTCTCAGGTGAGTTCTGCGGTCTGTGGGAAAACCCTGAGTCAGTAGGGAAAGGTGTCACCAAAATCCCGTCTTTGATCAAAGAATTTCCACCCTGGTTCAAGAGAAGAACAGCCCAACTGCCTTGTCAGGAGTCAAGGAGAACAGTTGATTGATAAGGAGCAATAAATGTTTAAGTTCCTATAACAGTGACCCAATATTGATTGACAGCATATGTATGACTCACTTCTTGCTTTCCTATAATTGTCTTTACATGTGAAAAGTTACAAGTAAAAGTTCTGATTTGTAGCCAGCAGAGTCAGAATGGTGAGCAACAACATAATTTCATAATTCAGCTACCACCAAGAGAGAACAGTAGTTACTGGGAACATGTTAGCATCCTTCATTCTCAGCATCAGTAGATTTAATTCTTTCACTAAAGTAGATCAAGATCAGGCACTCTGGATAGGGAATAAAAGCCAGGCTACAACAAACATGGCTGGAGTTTGGTTCAGCTACATGGGGAGATGAAGAGGTTTCATTTTAATTCTAGGTAAGGCAAGTGGAGGAGCCGGCAGCTGTCCAGGGTGCTGAAGCCATGTAGTTTCTAATATGGACATAAAAAGGAAGCTCTCCATGGTCCTGAACTCTGGCACCCTTTCAACAGCACTAGATCATAGAGATAATCATAGACTCATAGAGTTGGAAGAGACCTCCAAGGGCCATCCAGTCCAACCCCATTCTGCTCTGCAGGAATAAATAATCAAAGCACTCCTGACAAATGGCCACTCAGCTTCTGTTGAAACACCTCCAAAGAAGGAAGAGACTGCACCACACTCTGAGGAAACACGTTCCCCTGGTTTGGGTTGCATGGCTCTGTGCCAATGCTTTTGCCCCAGGACAGAGGGGGGGGGAGAAAGGGAAGCAACCACTGCCACCCCCTCGCCCCTCCAAGGTCCTTTTCCCCTCACAGCTCCTCCTGCCTTGACCCTTCCCACCATCACCCCTTCGAGGCAGGCAGGCAGGCAGTATGGATGGACTTAACCTACAGTAATCCCTTTTCCTTGTCTCTCCTGTCTTCTTAGATTGTAAGCCTGAGGGCAGGGAACTGTCAAAATAATAATTGTAAATCACACATGTGAAGCAGCATGTACACTGACTGTTCTGTGTAAATGCATGCATACATACATATGTAAGGATAATACCATCATCCACTACAGAATGCTGGAAACAGAGGCGTCATCTATACAAGGGGGGGGGGAATGGATTGCTCCTCAGTAATGTCAAATCGCAGCAGCTGCAATTTGTCTTAAGGGGTCCCCCTCTCCAGCTTTGCATGCCTGCCAAACAAGATGGTGGCTATGAGTGATTCCTCCCTTTTTTACATACCATAATTTGCTGCTTTCGGAACTTTTTTTTTAAAAAAACACCCCTATTTCCTAAGTGTGCTGGAGTGATATATTGCTGTTGCAAAAAAAGGGGGGAGAAACCCACCCTATTTTCTCACCTTAGCACTAGTTTGCTGTGGCAAAAAAAACCCCTACATGGCTGGTCTGGGGGCTTGTCTTGTTAGCAAGACCCACTCCCTGCTCATCTGGCCAATCACGTTTGTGCTTCCTCTTGTATTGGAAGGGGATTCATATCGAATTGCTTGTCCCAACGAGCAGAAATGCACATTCCCCATGTTATTTTTTTTTAAAAAATCTCTGGGAAAAGCCATGAATTATTTTCTTGTGGATTTTTTGCCATTTTGGACACACACGCCCTTCCCAATATGGTGGAACGACGTGAATTGCCATTAGGACAGGTTGCATTTTCCTCGCGTTCTGTGAGGAGTATTTTTGCCATTAAGAGAACTCCAGAGTGTTCTAAACTGCTACCTTGTATGCATCTCAGTTTCATCTTTAGCAACTGAACAAGGAGGAAGCCCAAATGTTTTGCTTATGTTATATTTTTCAATCCTGTTTGTTAATCCCTTCAATTAGTATCCATATACTCAACATACAGATAGGTGTGCATGCAATATACACAGCCCAGCATCTCTGACCACTGGGAATCGGAGGGAGGAAACATTTTAGGATGGAACAGCAGTTTGTATCAGGATGGCTGGGGATGTGGAGCAGCTTATATCTTCATAATATGGGATAGTCATATCCTGGCAAACAAACTGAGAATAATCAAAGAGTGACTTTAATTGATTGGAGTAGTACAACTTCTTCAATTGATGTGAAGCTCTTATGCTTTTGTTTGTGCATGTGTGTGTACACAGAAGGGAATGATGGAAAAATTACTTTGCTAATGGATGCTTTGATCGTGATTTCCTGCATGGCAGGGGGTTGGATTGGATGGCCCTCGTGGTCTCTTCCAACTCTGCAATTCTATGATTCTATGATTCTATATGATTATGTCTGTTGGTTTAAAGGCCAAGACTTTTTAGTTGGACAGCTGCCGTAACAGTTTGTTTGGAATTCTGCCCCATTCCATTTTTTTTAAAAAAAATAGAGGTTCCTTGGCTGTAAAACTCCTTTTGAGGCAGGCTATTACTTGGTCAAGTATGCTCTCTCAGAGAGTACTTATGGAAGAGCAGGGGTTTGGGACTCTTTCTCCTCCTTATCACAGGGAGAATACAATGAATGGATCAGGCTGTTCCGGATTTATTTGAATGTGATATCTCTGAGCATTCAGATTCTCCTTGAATCAAGTTGGCACACAGCTAAGGTCATTGCTTCTTTTCTTCTTGGGATATGATCATGGGAAGCATGCTAAGCAATGCCAGGGAGATAAGAGTTCTCATTGGGTTGTAGTCTGAAAAGTAGCCGTCAGCATACAGCATCTTTTGGTCTCCAACTGCTAGAACTTCAACATAATTGAACCTTATATTTGTTTTTCTTCTCTTCTCTTTTACTCTCTTTTCCTGGAACTTCAGTCAGTGACTGGGTAGCTGAGTTTAGGAGCTGCCATTTTAAATCCCACTATGTCCTCATTGTTCACAATTAAAATTATGACTTTCAGCCACCCAGTGCTGATAGAAACAGAGAATCATAGAGTTGGAAGGGACCACAAAGACCATCTAGTCCAACCCCCTGCCATGCAGGAAAATCCAATCAAAGCATTTTCAACAGATGGCCATCCAGCCTCTGTTTAAAAACCTTCAAAGAAGGAGACTCCACCACATAAGGTGCTAAGGGACACTGGTACAAAAGGGGCACCAGAGGCCGTATGTGTCTTTTATGCTTTATATATTTATTTCTTTATTTTGCCAAGGGCCAGTTGAGATCTGGACTGGAGCCCTCTCTGGCCAGGTAAATTAAAAATGTACCTGATCTGGTCATCACTCACTGCAATTGAATCTTCCCCTGCACCACATTTCAAACAACTTGATTTTCTTCCTGAGAGTTTTCTTTACTTTCTAGCTTTCACACTCATACAGAGAGAGATTAGAAATACTATGGCCTGGATGAGTCTGACTTTGGCATTTAATGATATGCCATTACACTTTAGGAGCCTATCTGTTTTCTTTGTGGGTGCCTTTCCAAGTCCTAGTCTTCAGAGACACTATTGAGTGCCTTCAGTGTGTGCATCTCTGTGTTACTTGTATGTGTGCATTTGATTATGCACACACAATGTGTATGGGTGTATTCATACACACACACAGGCAAATATGTACATGCATGTGAGGGAAAGAAAGACAGAAATAATGTTCTGCTAAGTTGTCTGATAAAGCCTTAACATGGGGCAGTAACTCTTCCCAAAGCTAATTGTAAATAAAATTGTGATTTCCATAAGGAGTGGGGGAGAGAAGAATAGATGGATTTAAAGCAAATGTAGTACTTTTGGTGCCACAGGGGAAAAAAAAACCCTTATTATTTTAAATACTATGGCCATTATTGCTGCTGATTGTGTGACTTTCCCCATCCGTCTAATAACTCCTTCAATGGCTTTGACCTGTTATAACTTGGTAAGTTCTCCAATTCACAGTCTAACAGGTACCTTAGAACCCTCTGGCTGCAAATAAATAGGAGTACTCCAGAAGTTCTGTGAGATAAGAAGCAAATGTGATAGCTTATTCCTGCTTCGGGTCAATAAAGTTTGGATTTGCCGACCTCAGCTGTTCCCTTTTACTGTAGGGTTATCTGTCATGCAACCCAGTTAACACAAACTTTGTAAAGGTCAAACAATCCAAATATGCCCCCTTTTTTTCAGTGAAGCCACTGTTGGGCTTTGCTGAACTATATATAAAGCAAGACTGCATTCTTTCCAAGCAAAACAATCTTTATAAGAATGAAAGAGAAAACATATTCCATTTGAAATTAAGTAAAGCTATTCACTGGGGGTGATTAGGATAAATTATTTTACACCCATCTTTAAATGCAGTTTTCTTACTTTTGTACTCCAAATAGTCCCATAACAACAAATGTGACTTTTTGTCCCCATACTTCATCAAGGAAGGTGAACATAGCTTTGACCTTAACTGTCCTAGATCTCATAAACACACTTTTCTAGCCCAATATTGCTTTTGCAGAGACCCGCTCTCAACACACAGGTTCTGTGTTCATTTTAAATGATTGCTCAGTATTCAAATTACTAATGATTTATTGTGTATAGTAAGGATGGAAGACAAGTCATATGCATTGTGTGTGGATTTTCATGTGTGTAAATATTCAGATGCACTTCTGTGAAATTTTCCATACTATGCCAGTTCTGCCAGCATTTCCTGTACAAAGATTCACCTTCTGTGTGCATTTTTCTACACAGTTCTTTCTAATGTATTATGGCATGCAGTTTCTGACCAAAGAAGTGCATTGCAAAGTTCAGTGGATTCCCACCCCAATATGAGTCTGGGAAGTGTAAATTAGGTCAGTCCTTACTAAAAAAATGAAACAAAGATGTTTTATGCATCTTTTTTTAAAAGGGTAGGAGAACTATAAAGTTTAGGCATGATACAAGTATGATAATCTGATTAACTGATTCCCAGAAGGCTAACAAAATGACCCCAGATCATCTACTTGGGATGCAAGTACAAGATCCTTTGTACTGCTATCTGGTTGGCCATCTTTATTGTTTCCCTTTGGACTTTTGGTGGGATGTTATACTCTGCCAGCTGCAAGGAGGAGGAGGAGGAGGAGGAGGAATGGTAGTAGTAAGTAGCAGTTGTACCACTCTTGGTCAGACTTCACGTGGAATACTGTGTCCAATTCTGGGCACCACAATTCAAGAAGGATATGATCACATTGTTGTTCTGTACCTTCAAGTTGTTTCCAACTTATGGTAGTGACCTTAAGCCTATCATGCTTTTCTTGGCAAGATTTATTCAGAGGGGGGTTGCCATTGCTCACTTCTGAGGCCATGCTCACCCACATTCACCCATTGGGTTTCCATGGCCAAGAAGGATTTTGAAACCTGATCATTGAGTCCAACACTCCAGCCACTCACTACACTACACTGGTTGCCTATCTCCTATTTATTTTTATCTTGACTTCAGGATCCTATGTTCCAGATAGGTTGTATGTTTATATTTTAAATTTTCAATTAAGTTTTTCAGTGTGTATATGATGCTTTTCCTCTATATAACAAGTTCTAAGATATTCTTTTTGTTATAGTAGTTGCTGGCGATGCAGAAGGGCAACAGCTGTTCTTTCCTTCCAACTTCAGATCTCTAGCCAGATTCTGCCTAAGTGACTTCCACCCTCCCCTAGCCATGAAATGCCAGTGGCAGCATGTTCTGGAGGTGGGAGGCTGCCTTTTGCGGAGTTGGAGGAAACATCTAGAGAGCCAACATGGTGTAGAGGTTTAAGCGGTGGACTATGGACTTTTTCAGATGACTTAAAAGTCATCCTGATGAGCCACAGGAGGCACGAAGCTCTATTGTGGCAGGGGTCCTTTTTCAGACAACACCGTCTTCTTCCATTTCACCTCCGTGTTCCATGGAGGGAAAAGGCGCCACTTTTTTACTCATGAAAAACTTTCATGAGTAAAAAGTGCCACCTTTGAGTAAAAAGTGCCGCCTTTTCCCTCCATGGAACACAAAGGTGAAACGGAAGAAGATGGCATTCTCTGAAAAAGGACCCCTGCTGTGATACAGCTTCCTGCCTCTTGCAGCTCGTCAGGGCGACTTTTAAGTTGTCTGAAAAAGTCCCATGACTCTGGGAACTAGTGTTCAAATCCCTGCTCAGCCATGGAAACCCACTGGGTGACCTTGGGCAAGTCACACTCTCTCAGCCTCAGAGGAAGCCAAAGGCAAACTGTCTCTGTACAAATCTTGCCAAGGAGAACACTGTGATAGGTTCACCTTAGGGTCCCAAAAGTCAGAAATGACTTCAACGCAAGCAACAATAAGAGAAACAACAACAGGGAACATTTCATCAGGAAGCACTGAATATCTCCTTCCCCAATTTTCACACAAAAAAAGGACATACGCTGACAATATCACAAGATTTGCAGGGTTCCATCTCCGGCTTCCCTCTAGAACTTGGGGATATTAAACACCTGATAGATTGTATCAGATTATCAGATTGTATCAGATTGATAGATTATATTTTGGATTAGAATTCAAGTTTCTATGTTATGTTTTTCTGGTATATAAAAAGTGTTGATATATACATTTTGTTATTCTGGACATTGACACAGTTTGATGTTTAGCCAGTCTAACACACTCAGCCATTTGATACTTTAAGGAGCTGGGTTTGGAGCCTGAATTAGAACATATGGCAAGATTGTGTGGTCGTTTGCTTCCATCTGCTGATCATTTGTGATACTGCAGCATACAACATACAGGAGTAAAATATTGGCTAGAAAGCATAGATAATGCTACCAATGAAGACACCACCTCTGTTTCCAAATATATATATTCGACCAACTGGATAGCCAGTTTCAAACATATATCCAAGTCCCATTTCTATCATTTTGTGGTATTGTTTTTTAGAGCCCAGTGCTAGCCAGACTCATAGGGGATGCAGACAATACCTGCACAAACTGGCAAGCCAACATGAAACAGAAAATGCTCTTCCTGTGCAAAAAAAAAAAAAAAAACACATAAATTTTGTACGGAAGTCCAAATGCGAAGAGTCTCTTCATTCTGGAGTTCTTCTTGTCCTGGTTTCCCAACACTTCAGAAGTGTGTTTTTGTTTTGTTTTGTTTTGTTTTTTGACATTTTGAAGGTTTTTTTGGGGGGGGGGTATTTTCAATTTTTTCCCCATTCCTCGTTCCTATCAGGTATCTCTTTGAGGGTGTTGGGACAGAAAGAAGGGTCTGCCCAAAATATCTCTAAACACAATCAGGCTCATAAGGGAAAATACAGTCCTCTAAAAACACTGTGGTCCTTCAAATGACTTTTAATTAATCAATTACTGTGACAATTTTCCAAGTAATCTTTTACACACCCACTTCTGAAAGGTATTAATATGACATACTTGCTGCCCTGGAAACAATAAGCTCAAAATACAGAGGAGGCAGATCCCAATACCCCACTTAGAAATTTTTCCCATTCATAGGACTGTAGTGTCTTGATCAAGGGAACTCTTAGTACCATTCTATTTTGCTTTGGTCAGACCTCACCTGGATAGAATACTGTGTCTAGTTCTGGGCACCACAACTCAAGAGGGATATTGATGAACTGGAACGTGTCCAGAGGAGGGCAATCAAAATGGTGGTAGGTCTGGAAGCCATTACCTACGAGGAGAGGGTTAGGGAGCTGGGGAGGTTTAGCCTGGAGAAGAGAAGGTGAAGAGGGGGCATGATAGCCATGTTGAAATATTTGAAGGGATGTCATACTGAGGATGGAGCAAGCTTGTTTTCTGCTGCTCCAGAGACTAGGACATGGAGCAATGGGTTCAAACTCCAGGAAAAGAGATTCCACGTAAACATGAGGAAGAACTTCCCGACAGTAAGAGCTGTTTGGCAGTGGAATGTGCTGTTGCCTGGGAGTGTGGTGGAGTCTCCTTCTTTGGAGGTTTTTAAACAAAGGCTGGATGATATGTCAGGAATGCTTTGATTGTTTATTCCTGCATGGTAGGGGGTTGGACTAGATGGCCCTTTTGGTCTCTTCCAACTCTATGATTCTGATACCATGTCCCATTGATTCATTCTATGAAATGTTCTATCTCTTCCAAAGTCATTGCAAATTCCCTGGGGGGGTATGCCAAGGGTTGAAAAATTTCTATGAGCAGTAATTAGTTACAGTTGTGCTTTGTAGGCCTAGACGGGGATATTGAGAAGAATAAAAGTTTTTTTCCCCCTCAGTTTTCCTATTTATTTGGCAATGTCTGTATTGGGGTGTGCAGATTCTGTCTCCTGGTTTTACCTCTCTCTGGAGAGTGGTGGTTCCTTTCTGTCTCTGAAGGGAAAACCTGTCCCACCGAAGTGCTGTGTTTTGCTTGTGTTCCTACAGCTGGAGAACACAATCAGCTCCCTTAGGTGTCTAAAAAGTTCATCTATTTCTTTGTTTGAAAAGAGAATTAGAGAGAGAGAGCAGCATTGAATTTATTGTAAATTAACTATGACACAAACATATTGAATTAGGTCTCAAAAATGGCAGGTGTTTTCTGTTTGGTTGTTTTTTTGTTCAACAAACCAGATGGCTTTCTTTTTGTTCGGAGTGTCACTGACAGACGGAAATGAAGGGCTATTAGTATTCACTGATGTGCTCACCTTTCCGCTTGCTAGGGAGATAAATCTTCACAAATCTCATTCTCACATTTTTTTCCCTCCCTGCTGGAAGAAATTTCAAAGGCCAATTGCACTTGGGACTTTACCTGTGGTGAAAGAAAAAAAAAATGCACATTTCAGCACCGAAAAATTGAATTTTCTTTACAGAAAACAAGCTTTCTTCACAAAACTTAGTATTAGCGGTGCCAAAAACCTCGTTTCTACACAGTAAAGTTTTCTGCTCAGAATTTCTGTAAAATAGTGTTAATTTTTTTTTGGTGTAGATCATGTTTTCTTTTCCCTACAGATAACTTGTTTTGTACAAAAAAAGTGGCTTTTTCCCCACAGAAAAATGTTATTTTCTGTGTAAAACCTTGTATTTTTCATACAGAGAACTGTGAAGATTCTTAGACATCTAGGGTTCTTCTTCTTGGTTCTTCATTTAAAATTATATTTATTAACTTTTAAAACATGCAGAGAGGTCTGCTACACCCAAACAACATACATAAACTTACAAAGAAAAAAGCCCCAAGAGGAAAAGAAAGAAAAGCAAACATAATACCTAAATAACTTTAAAACTAAAAGTAAATTAACTACACAAAACTAAGTACAAAGTAATTTAAAGTAACTAAAACATAAAAATAACTCTGATCCTGCCCTTCCAAACTATAATGTGAAAGAAAGATAAAACCTTATTTATAAAAAATTATCTTATTCTTTCATTACAGACTTACTTATTTGGCTTGCTAGTGTTACTAAAAATGAAAAACCACAAATTGTTACATTGTTGGTTGTCTTATTGTTCAGAGTCCATAAGTGGTGTCCATTCTTTCAGAAAGTCTTCAATAATTTTGTCCTTTTAAAGTCCACATTAACTTTGCAGCTTAGGTGAAATCTGCAGTCTTGACCAACTAGTCAAGAGATAAGTTTTCCCCTTCTCTGACTTCTTTTTTATTCTTCTTATTAATTTGTTTCAGGATACTAAAGTGGAGTGCAACTCTTGTGTAGAAACAGAGGACAGAAAAGTAAGTCCTTGGTTTTTGGTATTGTCTTGTTTTTTTCTACTAGACATTAACATAAAAGTTTTAAAGAATGACCACTGCTTGTGTCCTGTCAAATGGTTCCTCATTGAATGTATACATTTCCACTGTATGTGTTTTTTACCTTCCTTCCTATGTGAAAAATATATAGATATATATTTGAAAGAGAATGGAGACCTTTTACTTTTCAAGTGAACATAATATTGGTGTGGATGTTGGATCTAATTTAAGATTAGTGTTGTAACTAAAGTGTGCTCTGTGGAAAGGGGGAAATGCAACTTGCTTTTTATTCTAACTTGAACCTTGTTGCTTTTCTCTCTGGCTTTTCTTCGCAAACGAAGATTCAGGAAGGACTCATCCCGCGCTTTCTGCAAGCGCACTGATGACTGAAAAGTCCAATCTGAGATAAACAAGTCCCATTGCAAAAAGCACAGCAGAAGGTCTCCTTGGGTGATGTTTCTGGGTTGTGATTCTTTCTGCATTGTCGTTTCTCTTCAAGACTTGTTCAGCGTGAGTTCTCAAATAAGGCTGCAGCATTGTGGATAGTGCATCTCCATGCCTCCCAATGTGAGGCCAGGGCAGATCATTGTTGGTGATCAATTTGGCCAAACCTGAGATGTTGTTTCAGGGAGTCCTTGTATCGCTTTTTTGGAGCGCCCCTCCCACGCTGACCCGTGACGAGTTCACCGTAGAGTACTGTTTTGGGGAGGCGATGGTCCTCCATCCTAGAAACGTGCCATGCCCAGCGCAGCTGTGTTCTCAATATCATGGCCTCAATGCTGGTGATCCCTGCTTGCTCAAGGACAGCAACATTCGTCACAGAGTCAGTCCAGTCTATATTTAGGATTGTGTGTAAACAGTGCTGATGAAAGCGTTCAAGGAGTCGTAAGTGGTGGCAATAGGTGACCCATGTTTCAGACCCGTAAAGGAGAATAGACAGTACAATGGCTCTATACACACTGATTTTTGAGATAAAATCACTGCACTGTTCTTCTATGGCCTGGTGAAATAATTTTGTCCTCATTCTTCTAACCATGATTCAACCATGAATGCTTTCCCCCCTGTTCTATTATTCTTGTATATATTGGTGCCTTGGCTCATATCCATTTTTCAAAAACTAATCACAGTACTGGTTTGCCAGAGCTCTATTTGCAACCTTCCCCAGTTGCCATTGCCATTTTGAGAGATCAGTATATGAATGAAAATCCAAGTGAGGAAGTCAGCACCTCCACACTCCTTCTGGTGTGAGCTGGACCCGACTCCTTCCACCCACTTCAGTTCATCTCTTTGAGCACCATGCTGCTTTCCAGCTAGCATAAAATGTGGCAAGGAGTAGGGCATTCTGTTCAGTCAAATGGACCTGAATACAAAGGACCAAACTACCATGCAGCATTTCACCGGCATTGACGTTAATGCTAACCATGGTTAGTTTCAAACTGACATCTAATTTTGTTTGAACTATCTGGCTGGCTTTAACCAGAAGTAAATTCAGGGTTATAGCTACAGTGATGGGGTTCAAAATAAAGACATTTTTCCCTCTCCAATAACAATTTTGCCTCCCAAATGAAATTTTGTTTTGTCCCTAAAGGTTTAGCATTGCAGAGAGAAAAACTGAAAATTGTTCAGACATAGAACTCTTGCAATTGCCGTTTCCTTTTCTTTGGATGCCTCAACTCTACTTCTGATTTATGTTACTGCAGGGCTAGAAGTGTGGGTACAGAAGAAAATTTCATTTTGAATTTGTATTTTATTTATTTATTTAGTTTGAGGTTGGGCAATGTCCTCGTTTTACCTCTCTTCTATTTAAGTTAATTGAACCTGAAAGTTACAGGAGGGTGGGAGCAACCTGATATGGGCCCAGAGGAGACCAGGTGTCTACCCGAGACAACTTCCTCAGCGTTTTCTTGGTTTCCTGAGCCCTAAGGGTAGTCCAATAGCTGGATGCTCCCTGGCTAGCCACTTACTGGAAGGTAAACCCAACGTACTCCCAACCAGGTTGCAAGACCTTGTAAGTAAGAGCAAAACCCCCAAGTCAGCCTCAGGGGTAGACTCCTTCCCCACTCCCCCAGGACATGTAGAGGCTGTTCCATAGCTCTGTCCTTCATCAAAAGGGTGCCAAGGTATAGACTGAAATCTTAACTTCTCCCTCTGCTGCCTGCCCAATGACAGCCTCTTCAAGATGCCACCCAGAACCAATCATTAAAGTCCTCAGATACAGTATGGCTAGGGGAAAAAAACCCAGATAAAGAGGAGAAAATTCCTACACAGCCCCAAAGGAAGCAGCAAGGTCACACTGCACAGAGGGAGGGAGGGTCGCTGCACTACAATGATTCAAAGAGGCATATGAGTGGTCAGCCATGCCTTAAGTAGCTTACACCTTGCCTCCATCACATGCTGTGTTCCGGTGACTGGCACCACATACAAATTCTCATTTTCTCTGGCCATGGAGGCCATCAAAAGCATACCTTCCCTGCAGCGTCTTGCCGCTTGGACCCAGGTATGTATTCTGAGTCATGTTCCAAAACATCTTGACATGTTCTAGTAACAACTAGAAATTTGGAATAGGATACAAAGAAGTTTGGCATCCAAAGTTTGGAAATAGTGTTTGCTCTTTCTTGGTGAGTTTGTTTGTATGCCATAACCTTTTGTTGCCCTGTGGCTGCCACTGCGTGTTTTCAAATTAATTAATGTCAAATTAATTGCCTGTATGGTGTGGATTCCTGGGTGTCCAAGGAAAAGGCTGCCTGACACTTTGTTCAATTTACTGTCTGATTGTGTCCACAAACTTTAAAGGGTTTTTAAAAACCACCTTCATTATTTTGGAGGTAAAGGTATCATTTCAGTATCAACATTTATTTTGGCTTTGATACATTGTGTGTGTGTTGTGGCTATTGAAAGCCAATTTGTCAAGTTTGACAACAGAATATATACACAGTTATGTTTTTTCCAATGCCAGCAAAGATTCTCAAGGTGGTGTTGGGTGCTATCATTTTTCTTCTGTTCTTCTCTCATAAATATTTGCTAAAACAAAATGGATTCTCTCTGTCCTTCCCTTGTCACAGTGTAAAGAATAGCAGTAAATATCTGATACAATCCAGATTTGCATTTTATAAAGCCTCTGATCAGCTCTCCTCTCTCTCTCAATCTCTCTCCCCACCCACCCAAAGTTAGGAGGGTAGTATCAGGAAACATAATTATTTTTTAATTCTCATTTATGTGATAATTAAGAAAGACATCTAGTACTTTCTTGATCACTTCTGTTTTACTTAAAAAATTGAGAATGTTTGTAAGAGGTAAGAATTTTTGAAGATGGATTCAATAGGTGTCATTCGTTTCATGTGAAATCGGCTGCTGAGTTTCTGAAATCCCGCTTGATGTGTTCGTAAGTCTTGGCCTTGCTAACTTGCACTGGTACCTATAGAAAGAACAACTTTTTTCCAGCTACACTGACCCTTGAAAAAGTTACTAACACCTTTAGGTTTAATAACAGCACACACGTAAGCTCAGTTCACTTTTCAGAGGGCCAAAATGTGCCAAAGTGTTTCATTGACTCTTTTTCCCCACCAAAATGGTTTCTGAAATTGCTTTCGATACTTTCTGTTGTACCCTTGATTGAAATTTTGATTAGATTTTGTGATGTCGTATGGGAGCAAAGGTCCCTCAGAGTTCACTCAGATAAAAGGAGCAATATCTTGCCCTTGAAATCATGGAGCACAATCTATCCAGCATTAAACATTTTTATCCCCTGCTCCCCAGTTTCCACCAAAAAGGTTTTAAGCGCTGATGTAATGCTGCTGCCAAAATAAAGAACAGTTAATAGTTAATTGGGGGGTGATATTGTGATAAGGACTGCTTTTAAAAAAAGCATGTTTTATGTCTCCCAATAGACAGATGAGTTGTTGACATGGCTCACTGATTATTTTGAATGGTATCCATTGCATTCTTCTCCTCATAAGTATCTGGCTTACAAGATTTCATCAGTTCAATTTTCATAATGGCTTTCTTCAAATAAACCACTCCATATAGAGCAAGGGGGTGTTTATGTAAAATCATGATGATGTTGGCTAGAAGCCAAGGATCATGTTGAAGAAGCATAAGGCAGTCTTGTTTGTATATTGATTAATTGATTGATTGCTTATTTTCCTGCTCCCATTCAAGAAGTTGATCTCAAGGGCTCTAGACTCCCTGGAACCATTATTCAAAAGGGAGAGGCCTTAGATATAGAGGGAATTTTCCATTTCATTTTGCATGAATATCCCAGTTATGAAACAAGAGCTCTTTGGTTTTGAAATAGCTTCACCTGGCACTATCTTTTCTACACAAGGAGAATAGATTTTTATTGACCCAGGTGTTTTTAATAATGTAGGTCTCATCAATGTACTCCAAATATCTTATTAATAAACATGAACAATGATGGAAAATTAAAAATGAATAGAAGGAAACTTTGCTGCTTTAGACCAAAGACTCTTCTAAGCTTATTTCACACTTTGGAAGTAACTAATTACAAATAACAAACTCATTGGAAGGAGCTAGTTAAAAATAATGAATTGGCTATTATTAATTGCCTTTTGCAATGAACCCAATGGCCTCCTTGCCCTGTACACACTTGGAACCCATGTGTGGAAAGGGTCAGAAGATGGCTAGGGATGCACTTGTTGTGTGACCAGCATGACTCCCTACCCCCCAGGCAACCTATCATCCTGGAAGCATCATGAACTGACCAAGCCAGATTTTTTGGGGGGAGTGATGGGTGGTGAAGGGTATTTTGTCCCCAGAGGATTCTGGGTTAAGTTCCCTTTCTGGTTCTCCCAGGGGCCATATAAATGGACTGACCATACCACGTTCTGCTGTTTTCTTCCATGCTGTCTTCCCTTCCCACACTCTCTCAGTTCAAATTGCCTTCACTTGCTATGGAGTTCAGGGAGCCAAGTAAGACTTTGACCCACCAGCTGATTGCCCTTGATGGATGGGGGTATTTTCCTCCTTCACCCTGAAATAGCTTTTTCAATTCAAGCTATCCAAAGTGCTAAGTAGGTTCAGCACCTTGGATAGCTTATTTAAAGATAGTCAAACTTGGCCCGGATTCACCACTCCACTGACATGCATCTGCCACTGGGAGAAAGCTTGAAATACATCCTCGGATGAGCAAAACCACAAAAGAAGTTGTGATCCCTTGGTGGTTGTTCCTTCATTTTCAGAAGAGAGCT
Source organism: Gambelia wislizenii (assembly GCA_030847615.1). Taxonomy (NCBI): domain Eukaryota; kingdom Metazoa; phylum Chordata; class Lepidosauria; order Squamata; family Crotaphytidae; genus Gambelia; species Gambelia wislizenii. The sequence continues at coordinate 27,142,398 of JAUMIR010000012.1, read as the reverse complement.
TTAAATGAGCTAAAGGATGTGCCTGAAACTTTCCCAGGGTGGGGAGAACTTTATGTGCTTTCTTCAGCAGAAAACTTTGGAGAACCCACTGCAGACTTAATAGTTTTAGTGCATTAGTTCTCCATGTGCCTTTGTAACTTGCCCGTTGTGTCTGAGGTTTCCTTTGCTTTGCTTTCTTACCCATGTCTTTGATTAAACCCACTTCTTCTTTGTCAAGTCAACCTAGCTGGGATCTGCATTGACATTCTTGGCACCATTCCCTGGAGGCAACCACAATGCTGACTGCTAACAAGCGGCTGAGTGGTGTTAGCTTTGTAGTTCAAGGTCATTCACAGTGCCGCATTCCGCTTCCTTGCTCTTGCAGCACAGGCAAAAAATAAAATAAAATATTTTAAAAAATGGTTTGCTGTGAGAATCCTTTTGAGGTGGATCTCGACAGAGAAAATTGCCACTTTCTGCATGCCAACACCACCATGGGGCCTCCAAGATCAAAAGGGCTTTGTGCTACAGAGTGGAGCCGATAATGTGATAGGCCAGCAAAGTTGGAAAATGTCCCCTTTGTGCTGCAACAGTTCATATCTCTGCAGGGTCTACTAGGGGATACAATAAGCACAGTTAAATGTTTGGCTCCTCTGCCTACGGTATGGCTTTTTATAGTGCCTTCTGTGAAAGGGCCTCACAGCACTTTCCAGAGATTAATTTAAAAAAAAAAAAAACCTTTGAGGAAATAAAATGCCATGTTTATAATGGCCAAGATTCAGGTCATGTTTATGTCCATGACAGACAATGAAGATCCACCCCCATTCCCATATAGATCTTGATTCCAGGTGGTTTTATATGTGTGTGTTTTCCCTCTCAATGCTGAACACAGGACTTCAACCAAAATATCTACTACTCTACTCTTCTAGGTCCTTCAGTATCTCAAGAGTCCTCCAGAATGCCTAATAATTCCAGTGAATGGCAGAGCTTTCTATTTCAAGATTTCATGGATTGTAATGTGTGTGTCTGTGTGTACAGAATAAGTCCCAAACTGTGAACATTTTTTGAAAACTCCTCACTTTTTGAAGATTTTCTTGTAGCAGGAAGATAATTGCTAAAAAATTTTTTGCTTCCTTCAGGAACAAAATTGAGAAATAATTACATCCCTAATCATGACAAGGCCTAGGGAACCAAAGTGGAATCTAGAAAAATAAGCTACTTCATGTCTAACATTGAGTGTGCTGTGTAGAAAACCCAAAGGGAGCTGGGAAGATAGACCTGAGTGGTATGAACCTGTCTATCCGTGTTTCAAGTCTACCATTACAAGCTTGTTTTCTAGCGAATGGGTGATATTCTGCAGTCTAGCCAAACAAAACTGAAAGAAGTCCCCATAGCTTTCTACCAGCTCTAATTCTAATAAAATTCTGAGCCATTCAACTGGGTGGAATTGTCTGTGTGTGTGTGCATGCGTGCATGCATGCACACTCAGAGCTTTGTGATAAATGTAGATTTTCATCCAGCTTGAGGTCCTAATGGGAAGCTTTGGTGGCATTTGAATGCAACTGCTATTGGATGTTACAGTTCCCCTGTTCTGCCTGTCACTGTGACATGCAATTATGGAATTTCAGGACAGAAAAGATGACAACTCTTCCCGTGTGTGTATTCCTGTCTCTCTACTTAATCCAACCACAACTAGCAATCAGTGATTTAATAAAGTGACAGGAGACGATGGAGGTGTCAGAGGATTCTGCTGACCCCCTCTGAAGTGTCAACACACAGGGCCATAAAACTTTTTATGTGTGCTGATTGTTTAAAATATGTATTGAAATGAGCTCGTTCTCCCCTGTGCTAGAATACCTGCTTTTAAAGATAGAGCAGGGAAGGAGGAAAAAAAGTAGTGGCAGAGGTGGGAATTGCATGATTTTGAAAAAAATATTAACACCATGACTGGTTTGAAACAATCATGCTGGGATGAATAATTAGTAAATGGAGAAAGGTTTGTTTTTTTTTTTGGATACCCTAAAATCTACAGAACAAAAATTTGTAGTATTATGATTGGGTTTTAAGACTGCATTATATGTCTATCTCCTCTCTGCTTTTCTTCGCAAACGAAGATTCAGGAAGGACTCATCCCGTGCTTTCTGCAAGTGCGCTGATGACTAAAAAGGCCAATCCGAGATAAACAGGTCCGGTTGCAGAAAGCACAGCAGAAGGTCTCCTTGGGTGATGTTTCCGGGTTGTGATTCTTTCTGCGTTGTTGTTTCTCTTCAAGACCTGTTCGGCGTGAGTTCTCAAATAAGGCTGCAGCACTGTGGATAGTGTGTCTCCATGCCTCCCGATGTGAGGCCAGGGCGGACCATTGTTGGTGATCAATTTGGCCAAGCCTGAGATGTTGTTTCAGGGGAGTCCTTTTATCGCTTTTTTTGGAGCGCCCCTCTTACGCTGACCCATGGCAAGTTCACCGTAGAGTACTATTTTAGGGAGGCAATGGTCCTTTATCCTAAACATGTGCCCTGCCTAGCATAGCTGTGTTCTCAATATGTACATTCAAAAGAATTGGCACTAAGAGTGGTAAAGATCTCTACTGAAAGTTCACATTTTCAACTTGCTTCCCACTGAACCACGGACTCCTCTTTAGCCCAAATGGTGACATTATTTCCTGCTAGCCCTCTACCATTTACCCCTTGGCTTGCCTTAACCCATATTTCAAACCCCAGTAGTGGTAAGTCAACCTTTTCAATAAGCTGTCTTTCTTGCATAGGTATCTTTGCAGTTCGATAAATATTCAGATGGATTGTTGTCATTAACTCTTGCCTTCCATCCAGAAATACTCCACGGCAGTATAGACGTTTGCATGGTGACAGATTCCTGAAAAGGGTACTTTTGGATGTATGCAACTCTCTGGCAGTGTAGTTGATAATGGGGCTAGTTCATAGCCTTCTTGAGATGTAAATAGTCAGAATGAGCAGCTATGTACTTGTAATTGTGCCGCTGACTTCTTCCCCTTTTCTGTTCACCAGATTTCATTCATAAAAGTGTTCCTTTTACTAATATTTGTAGCCACAAGTCTCAGCAAAAATTGCTCAAGTGATTTTTGAGTTATCCTCACCTTAGAAATCCTCAATTCCTCCTCTTCCAAAATCCCACTTCAAGCTAAGTTTGAGACTGAGATTCCTTAGAACTTCTGTTCCTTGGTAAATAAAATTCTTATCAGACCTCAGAGTTATCTGAAGAAGAAAGTTAGTTGGACAAGCCATTCATCTCTGAAATAAGCATTTTGACAGCTCCTGAGAGTTAGCCGAAGCAAAAGTATACCTTTTCTTAAGCGTCCGCACATTAGCAAGTTGTTCCCAAAAAAAGTGTATGCAGACATTTTAAAATATGAATGGTCCAAATTCATAACGTAGAGACATAAACACATTTTAGTCACTAGAAGGGATGGAAATTTAGTACATTGTGCAAACAAATGCGCAAATTAGGAAAATTGTATAAAAATTGTCCAATATGAAAAAACACCAGGGGACAATATGCAAGTCGAGGACTCAACAAAATTGAAAGATCTTTGTTCCAACTTCCCTACAGAGAACATTGCTTCATGCAATATGAGTTTTAACCTTGGTTTGAATTACTTAATTTCTTGCATGCAGAACTGGCCACTCAAAGCTTAGTAGGGTCAGCCCTGGTTGGAACTTGGATGGGAGACCGCCAACGCATACCAGGTGGTGAATGCTGCCTTTCAGAGGAAGGAACTGGCAAAACCACCTTTGAGGACCCTCAGAAAACCTTCTGAAATTCATAACTCAACAGGCGACTTGAAGACACACACACATACACAAAGTCCAATTTCTTGCTTTCCTCCCATTTCATCCCTCATACCATCATATCATGAGTAATAGGAAGAAAATTATTCTTTAAAAGTAACTTTTCTACAGTTATGAATGGAAAGAATATTAAAAATAGTTGAATTTACTTATTTACCATCACAAAATAATTACAGTTCCAAAATACATAATCCAGTCTGCATCCACACCTTCTCCCAAATATTTTTTTTTTTTAAAAGCAAGTATCCAAAACATGCCATTATTTTATAACTATTTCTGGAGCTAACATAATCATATTTTGCCTTTAAAAACCCCAACCCCTGTGAGTTAATGTACAAAAAGTATTCCACAAAAAACATCACAATCAAGTGAAGTTTAGGATTTATTATACGTTTTTACATCAGAAGGAGGAAAACACATATATATCAAAAGAAGAAGTGTGTGTGTGTGTGGGGGAATGAACTTAAATTATGAGTATTTTATCAAAAAACATCATGGCACTGAAATTAAATAAAAATTAAATAACATGCCTGCAAGGAGATTAATGATCCATCTGTTCATTACAGCCTTAGCTTCTATCTCATTAAAAGTATATCTTTGACTACAGAATGAGTTTCAACTGCATAAAAGTTGCATGACTTTGTTCTCATCCATTTAAATTGTGGTGGGGTGGTCTTTTCTGAGGACATGAGAGTGAGTTACTTATTTAAAGAACAATAATAAATTAGGTAAGTTTTCAGAATTAAGGGGAAGGTATATGAGCCAGCGTGGCTTAGTGGTTTGCGCGTTCGACTATGACTCTGGAGACCAGGGTTCGAATCCTTGTTCATCCATGAAAACCCACTGGGTGACCTTGGGTGGGTCACACACTCTCAGCCTCAGAAAACTCTGTAATTGGTTCACCTTAGGGACACCATAAGTCAGAAATGACTTCAAGGCACACAACCACGACAACAACAACAACAAGACAAGGTATTCATTGTTAATAACAGAAACTTCCTAGGATCTTAGCTATTGCATGAACAAAGTTGCCTCATCTGCTGATACTACTCCATCTCCTGTCTGCAACATAATTAACTTTAGAAACTTTTAATTTAAAAAAACATTTTCCACCTTTCCTCCTTTCTAATGCATCTTTGCAACAGGATTACTTTGTCTCATGTGTTCTTTTCATCTGGGGGGAACTTTTGCATTTAATAACTTCCCAGGTGCCCTTTGAACAAATACCTTCATTAGAAAATAGCAGTTTGGTGAGCCAAAATACATTATGGGACCATTAGAACCTCTGGAAGGTAAAGGCAGTATTTCTGATATGTGGTAAAAGCAAAGAATTTGGAGAGTCAGTTCATATCCAAAGGTAAGGTCCATTTGGTGACTGACCAACTGTCCTATCCTTGCTAATGCTAATGCGGCCATGTTGTCTCCCCAGGAAAACTCAGAGGATTTCACTCCCACAGACACCAAAATATTTTTGCCCCCAAATGTCCTCTAAGGACTGCAGGGGCATTTTCACATGAGCTGTTATATGCCCAAGAGAGGATATTTTAGGAGCAGGAAATGATTTCCTTACAACAAAGGAAATCTAAGGATATGGCAAAATTGTCTCCATATCCCTAGAGGACATTTGGGGGCAGTTATTTTTTAAAAGACCCCTGTGGGTCATGGATCCCCAAAACAGCCCTACAGGGGACCACATATCGGGGCTGCCTTATCCATTAGACCCTTTAGGCTCTGTGCCAAGGGCCTACGAAAAATTTAGGGCCTATGAAAACAGGATGAACAAAAAGTTTTTCAGCAATTGGGAAGGAAAACAAAATTGTATATTTTCATCCACCAAAAAAAGAGTGCCTAGGGCATACAAAAACCTTAAGGCGACCCTGCCACATATGGCCTATGGGCTGCACATTGCACACTCTTGCTGTACAGAACCCCATATCTCATAAATACTTCTGCAGGACCATTTGCTTGTCCTTGTCTGTATATAGTACGTGCTCATGACCTGTTAAGAGCTTTTGCAAGGGATCCTCTTATAAAAAAAAAAAATAATAATCCAAGACGTTGGTTCTACAGAGTTCACAATTTGGGCCTGAATGCAATAAAGGCACCAGATTCTGTCTGTTCTTGGAATGTAAGCAGGGTCAGCCCTGGCTAGTACTTGAATGGGAGACCGCCAATGAATCCCAGGTGCTGTAGGCTGTATTTCAGAGGAAGGAAGTGGCAAAACCACCTCTGAGGATTCCTGGCCTAAGAAAACCCTATGAAATTCATGGGGTCACTATAAGCTGACAGGTGCCTTGGAGGCATGTATATACACACACATACAGTTTTATTTTAGATTTGGCATGTTTTGTCTTCTGAAAAACTGAACTGTTTCAACTGAAGTTGCTAGTAATTCCATAATCTATATTAATTAGATGCCACTCAGCAATGTCCATTTCCTGTTGTACTCAAATTATTTTGTTTTGCCACATCTTTAATTGAGCAGTTAATGTTATTCTGTGGACTTCTTTCTTGTGCTTAAATATCCAGGAGAGGGCAGTGCAGGACAGAGAATCTATACTTTGGTACTTGACTGAGAGTTAATTAAAAGAGGTAAAACAGACATAGAATCTGATGGCTAGAAATTCTGGTATCACTCCAGTCATTAGAATAAATTTTAACAGATCAATGCAAGACTCTGTTAAAGAAAACAAACACACATCTCATTGCTTAATATTGTGCAATCTTTTGATAGCATTTTTTTCATCTTAGGGTATATGCTTGTGAACTTGACAAAAGCATTTTGCATAATTTTTTAAGGGAAATACCATCTAAAAATACAATAAATACCTTTATCTACCTATCTATGAACCTCTTTAGTCATTCCTCCCCACGTTTGCTTCTACGTGGACACAGGGAAGCACCATTTAAAACCTGCTAAAACTCACTTGAATGATATAACTATGAAACATGTACAGGCTGGAAAAAATCAGTTTGGCCCGAACACTTTAATAAAAAAGACAGGTTTTAACTTGGCACTGAAATGATGCTAATGTTGGTACCCATCAGGCTTCCAGAGAGATGAAATTCTCCAACTGGGGTGCCACTGTAGAAAAGACTCTTTCCCATGTCCCCCCCTCAATGTATTTTCCCTACTGATGGATAGATCTCAGTTCTTGGGCACTATAATTAAGAGACCAGGATTCAAATCCCCATGGAAACCCACTGGATGGCCTTGGGCCAAGTCACACTCTCTCAGCCTCAGAAGAAGGGAATGCCAAACCCCTCTGAACAAATCTTGCTGCGAAAACCCCATGATAGATTCAACTTAGGGTCGCAAAAGGGATAAACCCCGGAACCCACTTCAATAATAGTACTATAAGTAACAACTTGGACTAAAAACAACTGAATACCTAATTGTAATTGTATTATGATTTCTGTTATTATAGTTTTTTTTTTACAATGGCTCTATACAACAGTAATAAACCTTTCAGATTTTTGCCATACAATTAACACAGATTACTTAGGGTTGCCATAAATCATAAATGACTTGAAGGCACAACAATAACAACAATTCGTGAATATAGGCATGCAAAGGTTGCTGATTCTAATGTCTATGAAATCCAAACATGCTTTATTTGTGCTGGCTTAGTATGCTTTCACTTCACAAAGGATGAAAACACTAGTTTTGCATAGAAACATTTCTAAAAAGTGGAGAAATGTGACGACACCCCCCCCAAAAAAAAACATGCCCAGTGTAACTTTCTCACAATGGAAATGAGAAATTTCAGGAGGGGTTAGAAAATTATTGATGGGCTGTCTCACTGTGTCAAGATTGCCTTTCTTGCCAAGAATGGGACAATGAGCAAGATCTCTTCATATCCTCACTCAGACTTAAGTATCACTCCCAGGTGGGGGAGATATAAGATGGCAGAGACTCATCTCACAGTTTCCAAGCTGTCCTGAACTACAGAATAGGAAGGGTGAGAGAAGAGGTCTGTTAGCCTGGGCAATGTAACCATTTCCCTTTTGCTCCTCCTGGGTCCTACCTGGCATTTTAGAAGGCAAAGGTATTGTTTTTGGCATCTCTCCTGTTCTTACTTGGTTTATTTATTTTGGTATTCCTTTCGTGAGGGACTGGCTGCTTAGACCCACTTTAACACCCTTGAAATATTTATGGCAACCAAGAGTCCACAGTCTTATGTAACTGGACATTTTGATGTGCTTTAGAAGGCCAAGAGAAATGTATTTGCAGACAGGGCTACATTCATCCCGCACGACATTTCCATGTATAACTGGGCAGAGTTATTTTAGGAAGCTGGCACCTGGTGCTTTAGCAACATTGCCTGACTTTCCCCCCCCCCATCTTTCCCCACCTTCAGTGTCTCTTCTAGAGGCAACCTCTTGCAGCCCTGTGTAGAACATCCCCTTTATTGCAACTGCCCTCTTGTTTTTCCTGAAGCATAAATAATGCTAAACTGAGCTGAAGAACTGACTCTGATTTGAGTTAAGGTCGGCAAGCTGCCACCCTCCAACACTAATATCCTAAATAAAGGACATCCTAAGAAATGGCTCCTGAAAAATGCCAAGGTTGCCTGGAAATATCAACCAAGATCCAGCACTGGCAGAGATTCTGGAGTTATTGACCAGTTATTCTCCCAGTGCAACAACCCAACCCATGTCTTCAGTATGGCAGTCCTTCTTCAAAGTCATTTCTGTGTCGATGGAGAACAGTATGGATGCATCTGGCTATTTTCCTTTAGATGGATGCACTACAGCAGGCACCTGAAGATGACATTATGATTCCTACCCAGCCCTGATAGCAAACAGTGTAGCTCATACTGTGATGAGGGTGGGCAGGTAGGTCAAGCCCAAAAAAGCAAGAGGATGCATTGAGGGGCAGCAGAGTCTTAAATAAGCTTTGGCCCAGCCTGCTCAGCCATATTAAACACTTGGAGCCATACTCCAAGGTGCCTAACAGACAGGCCTCTTCCAAATAAGCCATCAAACTTCAACCCCCCCCCCAACTCAATAGCAGCTTTGCTGTGCATTGATGGGAGCACATTTTGTTTGGCAGCTATCTTTACTACATCAGAAACAGTAGAAACTCACAAGCCAAGTAACAAATACATTTAATTTAAGGAAGTACTTCGAGGAGGGGGATACAAAGCATTTGCCGATACTGGGAGTTCCGAAGAAATACTGTACTTCTGGATGAGGGAAACATCATATGGATCTCCCAAATAAAATCAGTTTGTACAAGAACAAAACCTGGGACTTCCAGAGACTTTTCCCCCATCTAGAGATGCCCAGAAAGAGCTTGAGTTATGAAATATCTGAATGCAAGAGGGGGAGAGGGTAGCTGACAGATTTCCCCTTCCCCAATTTAAAAGGGGTTCTTTTCTGATCAACATGAAAAATGTCCACCTTCTTCCTGCATACACAAAGCAAGAGGAGAAGAAAAGTGAGCTTCTTTCTTGTGTGGTTGGTTGGATGTATTCTTACAACAGTTTTCCTGCTATGTTTAAACTGGGCCTTAAATTATTACTATTCCTTACCTACCAAAGCAACAGAGTACAGGTCAACCCCCATATCCACAAATTTGGTAGCAACAGTTTCACTTATCCATGTCCAAAAAACAAATGTTCCCTCTAGGCATTTCTAGGTCCTCCGATGCACTTCTATGGTCAACCTCCGGCATTTGTCCCATTGAAAATAACAGGGTTCCATGGTTTCAGATATCCATGGAGGGTCTTGGATACAGGGACCAACCTGCAATGAAAAAAAGAAGAGACATTGTGTTGAATAGGGCAGATAGGAATTATAAAGAATCTTGATTTCTTACAGATAGAGATGGACAGATTGCTCTGTTTCCAATGTGTCTCAACTTTGAATGTGTTTGAGTGTTGGACTAGGACTCTAGAAGACCATGTTTTCAATCCCAGCCCAGTCATGGAAACCTACTGGGTAACCTTGGGCAAGTTATGCTCTTTCAGCCTTAAAAAAAAGAAGCCAATGACAAACTTCCTTTGAATAAATCTAGCCAAGAAAACCCTGTGACAGGATCAACATAAGTCTTAGTTGATTTGAAGGCACATAACAAGAACAACAATTCTTATAGTGCCCCATTTCCACACTGTGGATTTAAAACTGAAAATTGTGTGGATACATACATGTGTTTGAATGCATTTTCTCATAAACCATGCTTTGGTTCCCTAAATATATTTTATCCCAAAATACACATTTTTGTATTCAGCTTGGTACATTCCTTGAGCCTAGATTTGGAGAAGAACAAAATACAATGATACATTCTGATCCCCCACAATAGTCCAGGTGGATTTGCTATGAAATGTGGACCAAGCAAAATATTTGAACATCCCTACTTATAGGTATGATCAATAAATATTTTTTAAAAAAATTCAAATATGTCAGCATAACATCATGGCATCAGTTGGATATATAAGACCAATTACTCTAGTTCACATTTGTTTTCTTGTCTTAAGAAAACATTTATTTTTCTATGTTTCACTCCTGTTGTGTTTTGTTTCATGCTAACTTCCAGGCTAGCCCTCCAAATTGCTGAAAGGGTATCTTAACAGTTATGACTGGAGTTCAGTCTGATGCTAACTAACAAAGCAATAATCCACTCAGTTGGACTTGTGAGGGAACTGGGAGGAGCAAAAAAATCAATTTAACTTCTTATCGTCATGACCAATTTCTTCTGTAGAACAAGAATCACTTTGGGTGACATAGATTAATTACACAGATTGTATCAGTTGTCTTCATCGTGATCCCATAAGAATCAGAGAGAACGTCACAGCTGCTTTGCTTTTCCTTTTTAGTCACGTGCAGGATTAGTATTGATTCTTCAGTCCATATTTCAAATGTCAAGGAATAACCTAATTTCCCATGTCCACAATTCTCAGCGGCTAAGCTGGCCTTACTGTACTGACCAATGCAAGTTTTTTCCCCCTAATTTTAGTCTAATGTATCAGGATTCGCAGATGCATTTTCTCTCATTGTGTCAAATTGTTTTGGATTAACAGAAGCAAAAGCTAAAGCATATTTGGTTGAGCAACTTTTTAAAATAAAAATAGTTTTTATAACACAGAGGTATTAACATTACAGCAAGGAGCTATCAAACGTGGCATTACAATACAACTTAAAAAAGGAACAGAAATGAGCAAACCACTATGATCGACCTGAGTGGAGTTGTCAAGCAATGAGTTTTCTTCCCAAGAGAGAGTCAATATGTGGGCTAACCAGAATCATGGACCATGTCTTTCCATAGCAATCCATGATGCTGGGGAGGGTCACGGGTGCAAGTATCAGAGTTAATGAACTTTATGAGAGGTAGCCATCTTTCATTGAGTGGTATAGAGCCCTCTTGTATGGTTGATCGTCTAATGCTGTCAGCTAACTTTTCCATCAACCTTACTTCCCAGAATCTGGCCCACCATTTGGTTAGGAAAAGTTAACCTGTTTTCCAATTTTGGACAATTTCTATTCTAGTGATGGCAAATAAAATGAGATTAACTCGTTTTTTAAAAAAAACCCTGTAAATATTTCTTTCCTTTCCAACTGACCTTCATTGTCACTCTGTCATACTCCTCATGTTCTTTGAGTATAATTTCCATCAGCCCTAACCAGCAAAGCCAATGGTGACAAATCCTGGGAGTTGCAATCTACCACCCTTTGGAAGGCCATAGTTTTCTAGGGTTGTACTGTATATCTTTGCAAATATTCTCTTAAGCAAGAACAAATAATTTTACTTTATCTCTCCTTGCTGCTGTACAGTTTTTGAAGACTATTCACAGCTTAAGACTTTATCTATCAAACAATAACAGGGTGTTGTCGATCTTTTTGTCCAAAAATACTCTGAATAGTACAGACAAAAACAAATGCTTTCTATAAACACCTGTGATCATTTTTTTTTAAAAAATGCATGTTACTCTAGAAACAGAGTATAGCAAACTTTTATTGAATACATGTGGAACTGCAATGGAACAGATTTAAGCTGCTCTTTTTATCACTAATTCTAGTTAGCCCCAGTGTTATTCTAGTTAGCATGTGAAATTGGCATGGACTAGATTTAAACTGCTCCATCCATCAATAATTCACGTTAACCCTGGTGCATGATAAACATAGGAATGGATCAGAGTTGACATTCTGTATTGTGATTATGGATTCATAGCCTAGATTTATGGATCCATTACTGCTCTGTATGCAGTAAGACCATGTAGTATAACCCCCCCAAGTCCACCTTCAGAGCCAGCAGCCAGATCAGGCAAGAAGGTTTGTTCACCTTCTGATCAGGGTGAAAGTAGGATGATGTTTTCACCTTCTCCTATCTGTGAGTGAGGCTGTGACAACCAAAAGAAGGAGCTCTGGTACAAGGCCTTGTTGCAGGATTTGGAAATGTTGTCTTCCTTGCTTGCTGATCAGAAGCTGATCAGTGCCTCCTTTGGTCAATCCAGCTGTTGGCTATTAAGGTGGTCTTGGAGGGGAAAGTCCAGGAGATGTCACTAAGTGGTCAATGTAGAATATCAGTACCTGTCTTCTTCTGTAAACCTCTTAGCAGCTGGACTACATGCTGCTGCATTTCAAGACTGTCTTTGAGCACCAGCGAACAAGGGTGGAGACATTAAATTAAAACAGAAATCATTCTACTACTATTTGGCAGTGTTTTCTGAAAGGTAAACATAGTGGGAAGGGAGAGAGAGAAAATATATAAAACTCTACTCTTCTACTATTGGAGAAATGACTGCCAAACAAAAGAAGTCAACTTGTTTTTTTAAAAAAATACCCCAGCAAATAAAGCTTCTTTATTTCCCATTTTCACCCTTCTCACCCCTGCTTTGGGGTAATGAAACTTTTGTGTGCAAATGTCAAAACCATCATAAAGAATAAATCTCAGGGGCTGTTTAATGAAACTTTCCTACCCGATGGCAAGTAGCAAGACCCTTGCCTCCACATCAAGTGGCACTTGGTGCTTTGAGCTGTAATATCTCAAGAATTGTGCAGTGTGTTCCATCTGTGGTTTCCTAATTTACTTAAAGTCTCCTAGGTACCTGGCAGAAAAAAAGAAAGAAAAGGCAATGAAGCTATTATATGAAGCTGTTCCTTCCCCATTCAGCTTGTCTCCCTGCCCAGGGCATTTGGACACTCAGCAACTTTAGAAAGGCTCACAACACCTTCGTTTTCTCTAGCTACTATTGAGGCATGGAGCTGGCCCACCTATTTGCCAGAGGAGATTGGCAGCCCTGCCCTAGAAGCAGAAGCAGACCTTGAAGAGAAGGGCTTGAGCAACTTCATCTTTCAAAGTATCAAAATACCATAGACTGAAATGCAACAACAAAAGTGCAACCAAGAGTAAGGCCTTTCTCAAAAGGAAAACACTGGGATAATTAGGCCAGTAGTCCTGAATTATGACTTGTTATAAATTAGCACAGCCAAGGCCATTTCTCTGCTCCAAAAAAGAGCTCTACAATCTCTATTTCGCATTGTGTGACATCCCCTGCTCTCTTGTTTCCTGTACTTCAACTCTCTCCTTGGATTCTTCTGCTCAGTAACTCCCTGGCAGGCATTGGACACTGATCAGTCCTCTTTTCATGCTTAGACCATGGACTGTTTTCACCATGTTTCTGCTCTTATAGTCCTTCTGTATATGACCGGCTAGGTTTGTGCTCTTGAACTAGAAGTGCACTTACACCTGGGCATCTGGCATCCTGAAAGTAGGCAACCTGTTATAAGGCAGATCCCTTAGTTATTCATCTCTAGCAGAAGCTAGAGGGAATACATTAAGGGAAAACCTTGATAGGAAACACACTTGATTCTGATGCAAGGTTAGCCATCTGGATTATCATCACCTGCCCCCACCCCCCATAGCCTATCCACCTCAGGTTCCAGAGATTGCACACATTTTGTGTAAAGAAATTCAGGGACAAGAAAGAGTGTGAAGAAAATGTTTTCAACTTTTCAGAGCATTTGGGGCATGCATTTGGAGTTCTGGATGTGGTTGGTTTCACCTCGGGAAACAATGTTAAGGAAAATGCAACATGGGACATACAGTGAAAGAAATAAAATATGTATGTGAAAGTCACAATGACTAAGCAAGAGCAATTATGAAGCTACACAGGTGAAACTGCTAATGTAATCTAGAAGGCCTGAGAGCCAAGGACAGAGGTACTGAATGCAGATTGGAAACACCTGAGAATCATTAAGTGTACAAGGTGAAATGTTGAAATACATGGATTGGTCTTAAGCATGGGTGGAACTATGTGGACCAATCAGAATGGAAGTACACATCCACTGGGTGGAAACTAGCTAGTGGGTGGTGATAAACAATGGCTATAAAATTGCAATGTTTGCCAATGTATAGTGGTTGAGTAGATGTGGAGTAGAGTTGGAGTAGTTTGGAGATACTGTGGAGTAGTGTGTAGAGATTGTGATTTGTTGACCATATAGTATATTTATATAGAAGAATAAAGTAGGTTTTATATAAAACTACTGAGTTGCCTGAGTGAATCCTGGAGACGTTTTGGAGACACCTGGAGAAGAGTGAGAAGGCTTGGAGAGTTTGTCAGGATCTTCAGCCTATTCTCTGAAACTCTGCTGCTTTGGAGGAAAGCATTAACCACTGATCTAAGCTGGTTGGCTCTGCTGCATAACAAGGTGGTGAGTTTGAGCCAGAGGTGAAGAGCTACAACTCCCATCATCCCTGACAAGGGTTATGGGCCCAGATACTAGAGCACCCAGCATCCACAGAAGCTAAAAGTTCCAGAGAGTGCAAGAAAGCTTTGTGGACGACAGATCAGAGCAAGCTGTTTTTGCTACACTGATAAGCCTCGTGAGTAAATCATTTTGTGTTTTGCTTAAGCCCAGACGGGTCGGCTGTGCATACTCAGAAGGACTGTGTCAAATTGAGTCACTGCACAAATCAAGATGGAAATTCTAAAGTTTAGTAAATTAAATAGAAACAACTACTCTACCTGGAAGATTTATGCCCAATCTCTACTAGTAAAGGAAGGTCTGTGGTCAACAGTTGAAACAGGGCTGGCAGCTGATGCTGATGAAGCCACTAAAGAGAGAGATAATAAAGCAAAAGCCTGTCTTTATCTCATGCTTGAAGAAGACTTAATTAATGACGTCAGAGATAAAACGTCTGCCAAGGATGTGTGGGATACCTTACAGAGATTACACACTCCTTCAACTGCTTTTGCAAAAATGCTATGGTCTAAAAGAATATACAGGCAAAAGATGGCTAAAGGGCAGTGTGTGATAGAACATTTAAAAATAATGCAAGATTTGTTTGTGCAAGCTGAACTAAGGGGAGTGCAAATTAGCAAAGAGCAGCAATGCTACATTTTAATAGAATCGCTAGACTCTTCGTGGGACAACATAACGAACAGCTTGCAGAACTTGCCAGAAGCTGAGCTTAATAGAGACTTAATTGTGGCCAGAATACTGGAAGAGAACCAGAGAAGAATGTCTGAGCAGGGTGACTCAGCAAGCTTAAAGACTGTGCCAAAACAACAAACAATTCCTGACTGGCGAACGCAGGAGGAAGCAGCCTCTACAAGGGAGCAACGGAGGTGCTTTTATTGTAAGAAGATTGGTCATCTGCAGAGACATTGTAAACATTTTGCAGCTGAGAGACACAAGCAAGCAGAGAACAGATGGCAGCCGCGGCAGTATCAAAAACAGTCCAGACCTCCATTTTTGAGGGACAGTGGTAATAAAAAGGGGGTTGCAACCATGATTAAGGAAAAACAAAATGCACATTCTAAGTGGCTAGTTGATTCAGGAGCCACATCATTGATGTGTAATGATATAAATTTAATAAGTAATAGAAAATCAGCTAATGTAAATACTGTAGTTTTGGCTGACGGGAAAGAGCTAAGTACTGTAAATCAAATGGGTACTGTGTACATTCCAGGGCTAAAAGAGAATTTTAATGATGTCTTACATGTAAAGGAGTTAGAAAATAATTTGTTATCAGTAAGCAGATTAACAGAAAGAGACTACACAGTCATCTTTGAAAAGAACATGTGTAAGATAAAACTGAATGGGGAATTGCGTGGCATAGGTTTGAAAAAGGACAAACTTTATTATTTGGAGGACAATATTGATAGCTACAGGGTTGAAGAAGCTAATAACATAGAAAATATTCCAATCCACAAAGACTGCATACATGAGCTTCACAGAAAATTCGGCCATGCGAGCTTCAAATGTTTAAAGAACTTAATCAGTATGTGTCCAGATTTAAAAGTTACTGAATGCAAAAACCACTTAGATTGTACGGTATGTCACCAGGTAAAGGTTAGAGCTTTTCCAGTAGCTAAGAAAACAAAAAGAATTGCTCAAAGACCATTTCAGTATGTACATGCAGATGTTGCCCAAGCTAATTGCTTGTCCTTAGGGGGAAGCAAGTATTTCCTAGTAATTGTTGATAGGTATACAAGGTTTGCATTTGTGAGAATAATGAAAAACAAATCTGACGCTGGGCAAAGTTTAAAAGCATGGGTAAGAATGGTGGAAAGACAATTTGATAGCAGAGTAGGCACCATCATAACTGATAGAGGAGGAGAATTTTTAAATAATCAATTGTTTAACTGGTTTCAAAAGGTGGGAATAAGGCATGAAACTACAAACCCTGCTTGTCCTAGTGAGGATGGGTTAGCAGAGAAGAAAATACAAGATATAAAAAGAATTACTGCTTGTATGATGGCAGATGCAGGGGTGAAAGATAGTTTTTGGGCAGAAGCAACTTTGACTGCAATTCATATCAGTAACAGATTGTATCATTCAGAAATTGAAGACATTCCCTACAGGGTATTGTATGGGAGAATGCCAAATTACAAGTACTTAAGGGTTTTTGGACAATTTGCTCATGTTTACACACCTGCTTGTTTCAGGAGGAAAGGAGAACCCAAAAGCAAAAGGCTTAGGTTTTTGGGGTATTCTGGAAATAGCTACAAGTTTCATTTGGGAGGAAAACAAGTGCAGTATTCTAGGTCTGCAAATTTTGAGAGACATGCTGGTTGGGACAAACTGCATGCCAATAAAGAAGTGTTTTTGAGATTAGGGAGTTCAAATGAGCCAGAAGCACAAACTGAACCAACCTCAGGAAATGGAGGGGTTTCAGTTAAGCAGGAAGCATCACCTAGCAGCAGTGGTAGTTCTTCTGATGATGAGATAGCATCTAGGCCTACTACTACTCGAATGACTGAAGACAAGAGATTTAGTCATAGAACTACAACTCCCAGTAGAGAAAGTGAGGATGAAAGAGACAGAACAGCAGATTTTATTCCCAGGCGTAGTCATAGAGTTAGAAAGCCTCCAGATAGGTTTGTTGTGACAAAGGCAAGAGCTTGTTTAGCAGTAGAAGAGCCTGAAAGTTTTGAAGAATTGGAAAGTTATTCTAGCGAAGAACAGGAAAGATGGTTTGATGCAATGGATAATGAGTTTGGTTGCCTGGTAAATAAAGATGTTTTTGAAATTGTTGACAGACCCAAAGACAAGAAAGTAATTGGTTGTAAATGGGTATACAAAAGGAAAGAAATGCCAGATGGAAGTATCAAATATAAAGCTAGGTTAGTGGCTAAGGGTTTTGCACAACAGCAGTATGAGAACTATGATAAGACATATTCTCCAACTGCAAAGCCAGAAAGTCTAAGAATGGTTCTAGCTGTAGCAGTAAAAAGGAATTTAGTTGTAGAACATTTTGATTTTGAGACAGCTTACTTGAATGCGGTTCTGAATGAAGAAATATTTATGGAGCAGCCACAAGGTTTCGAAGAAAATGGTAGTCAGAGAGTATATAAATTAAAGAAAGCGTTGTATGGTTTAAAACAAAGTGCCAGAGCGTGGAATCTGTGCATCAATGATGAGCTAGTTAAGCTAGGTTACAAGAGGAGCATTGCAGATGCTTGTGTTTATACAAAAGGAGACATAGTATTAGTGATTTATGTAGATGATTTGTGCGTAGCAGCAAAGTCAAAACAGGAAATTGAGTCAGTAAAAAGAGAATTGTCTGAGAAGTTTGTTTTGAAGGACTTAGGTGTATTGAAGTCTTATTTAGGTATTTGTGTTGAATGGACAGAAGAAGGACATTGTTTATTAAGTCAGAGAAATAAAATTGAAAGATTGATTGAAAAGTGTGGATTACAGAATGCAAAAATAGTAAGAGCTCCAATGACAACTGGTTTTGTGTCTGAGAAAACAACTAGAGCATTTGAGGACAAGACTCTCTTCAGAAGTATAATAGGATCTTTACAATTCATATCTTGCCATACCAGACCAGACATTTCTTATGCTGTAAATGTATTGTCTAGAAGGGTTAATGATCCAAAAATTGAAGACTGGACAGCGGTAAAACATTTATTGAGATATTTGAAAGGAACCTTAGATAGGAAATTGATAATAAGAAACAATAGTTCAGATCTAGATTGTTATGTAGACAGTTCATTTGCATCAGAATTAGGAGACAAGAAGTCAGTTACAGGAATGATAATTAAATATAGTGAAAGTCCAATAGTTTGGAGAAGTAGAAAACAAACTAATGTAACGTTAAGCACAACGGAAGCAGAATTCGCTGCTTTGAATGAGATAGTAAATGAGGTACAGTGGATTAAGCAATTGCTAAATGATTTAAATGAAAGTTACAAGATACCAGTGGAAATTCTGGAAGATTCACAGTCATGCATAGCAATGGCTGAAACTGAAAGTTTGAAGAACAGAACAAAATATGTTGGTGTAAGATATCAAAATGTGCGAGACATGGTTCAGAAGGGTGAAATAGAATTGAGATATATAGAAACACAACACAACATAGCAGATTTGTTCACAAAAGCATTGACAGCAGAAAAACATGAAAGGCTGACACAAATGGTTGGAATGACATTGTAAGACACATACAATATTTTATTTCGGAGGGGATTGTTAAGGAAAATGCAACATGGGACATACAGTGAAAGAAATAAAATATGTATGTGAAAGTCACAATGACTAAGCAAGAGCAATTATGAAGCTACACAGGTGAAACTGCTAATGTAATCTAGAAGGCCTGAGAGCCAAGGACAGAGGTACTGAATGCAGATTGGAAACACCTGAGAATCATTAAGTGTACAAGGTGAAATGTTGAAATACATGGATTGGTCTTAAGCATGGGTGGAACTATGTGGACCAATCAGAATGGAAGTACACATCCACTGGGTGGAAACTAGCTAGTGGGTGGTGATAAACAATGGCTATAAAATTGCAATGTTTGCCAATGTATAGTGGTTGAGTAGATGTGGAGTAGAGTTGGAGTAGTTTGGAGATACTGTGGAGTAGTGTGTAGAGATTGTGATTTGTTGACCATATAGTATATTTATATAGAAGAATAAAGTAGGTTTTATATAAAACTACTGAGTTGCCTGAGTGAATCCTGGAGACGTTTTGGAGACACCTGGAGAAGAGTGAGAAGGCTTGGAGAGTTTGTCAGGATCTTCAGCCTATTCTCTGAAACTCTGCTGCTTTGGAGGAAAGCATTAACCACTGATCTAAGCTGGTTGGCTCTGCTGCATAACAAGGTGGTGAGTTTGAGCCAGAGGTGAAGAGCTACAACTCCCATCATCCCTGACAAACAATACTCCTCAATCTTCTTGACATCTCTAGGTATTAGACACAGCAGCTAAATGGATCCCTGCATCCCCTCCATTGTTCGTTCAGAGGTGATATATCTCGGAGGTTGTCTAGATGGTCAAAATACCCCTCATAGGATTCACAGAGAATACCTTTGTCCCAATGAGCTGTACAGGAGATTTGCTGTATTGGGAAGGAGTGGTGGCAATAAACACTATAAACTATGCACTAAGAGATTTTGTAGTTTTCCATGAAGTTTTGGATAAATTGCAGGGAGATGACCATTCCCAATCATGTGAATGACTGATTTACAGCACTGCACATTCTGGGCAAAGGCAGAAGTCAAAAGCTAATTGGTCTGCCGTGCAAGCAGGGGCGAGCTTTCCTGTTGCAGAGCCCGGAAGTGCCATTTTGGTGTTCTAAGAGACTGATAGTGCACTTTTTTGCCATGCTGATGCAAAAACAAACACTTCTTTAATAAGTGGAAGGTCTCCCTTCCACCTGTTTAAAGTTAGAAATGTGCAGAGAGGTTATCGTTGGGGGAATATTAGCACCCCATACTCATGGCTGCCATCTTGATTAGCAGAAGGGCTTCTGTGTGCACATCAACATGCATTGTTTTGCAGATAACTCCCCCCCCCAGAAATCATGGGGGGAGTTGCTGTGAATTTCAGGTAATGCCCCAATGTAGTATTTCCTCCCATCTAGCTGAGCCCTCGATGTACCTGATGATAGGTACAAATGCTAAGGGAAGACCATGATTATAGAGCCCAGCCTATAAACTTTCAGAGGCTAAAAGGTTGCTGCAGGGATGGATGACCTCTCAGTCTGATCCTGGCATCCTTGTGCTTTTATGATGAGCTGCATTAGATAAACAAGTCCAAGCCTAGAATGGCTGGTTTCTCATCATCTGTTTGATCTAGCAAGATGAAGCTGTACCGGTAAATACAGAGGTGAGCAATTTACAGTCAGCTTATACAACAAACAAGAGGCAATAATGAGAAAAAATTGTCCCATAGAACGCACGCTTCAGGACAGTCTTGTAATACACAGCCACAGCAGTTCCAAGGGATTAAAAAGAAAATATTTACCTTGAGAAAATAAGCACTCTTGATGCTCCAAAGCAAACATCTTTTGAAAAGCTTCAACATTAGTGAGATTATTGCAGCAGTGTTGAAAAAGTGGATACGAGGCTCAGTGCTTAGCTTGACATGGAATTTAGCCAATGTGTCTTTGGAACCTGGAGCTTTCCTCTCATACTGTTAGAGAGGCCCTCTCCCTGATATCAATTTCACAATAGTGGAAGAGGCAATCACCTCTCTGTGTTATGCCAGTATATCTGTCATGGCAGCACATAGCTGACATTCTGCAGGTGTAGGGTGGTCTTCTGCCAAGTCCTATAGCTCTTTGACTGGCACATCTTTGTAAGTTTGAGTGCTAGGAAATTTAATTGACAGAGGCATAGGAGCTTTGGAAGTTGTGTGACCCCCTTCTTTTTTTTTATCCCACCTTTTCTCCCAAAGCTGGGAATTGAGGTGGCTTATAAATTAAAACAAATGCAATAGAGACACAAGGTCAACACCAGAATGGAACTGAAGTGTTAATAACCTTTAAAACAATTGAAAACATAACATCTCTATATATAAAACACTTGGGTAGGTTGCCTTTCCCAGTGTGCTGATTGGCTGCTTAGGAAACACAGCCAACCAATCACCACCCATATGCAAATTCCCCCTCCACCTCCCAATCCACTCCTGCCACTCAGTCTACATCTACATCCCCAGCCTCACAAGGGCCCCTCCCTCCTCTCAATCCCTTAGCCAATCACCACCCACATGCAAATTCCCTCTCCCAATCCACTCCTGCCACTCAATCTGCATATACACCCCTAGCCTCACAAGGGCCCCTCCCTCCTCACCCTCCCTCAGCCAATCACCACCCACATGCAAATTCCCCCTCCACCTCCCAATCCACTCCTGCCACTCAGTCTACATCTACATCCCCAGCCTCACAAGGGCCCCTCCCTCCTCTCAATCCCTTAGCCAATCACCACCCACATGCAAATTCCCTCTCCCAATCCACTCCTGCCACTCAATCTGCATATACACCCCTAGCCTCACAAGGGCCCCTCCCTCCTCACCCTCCCTCAGCCAATCACCACCCACATGCAAATTCCCCCTCCACCTCCCAATCCACTCCTGCCACTCAGTCTGCATCTACACCCCCACTCACAAGGGCCCCTCCCTCCTCTCCCTCCCTCAGCCAATCACTACCCACATGCAAATTCCCCCTCCACCTCCCAGTCCACTCCTGCCACTCAGTCTGCATCTACACCCCCACTCACAAGGGCCACTCCCTCCCTCAGCCAATCACCACCCACATGCAAATTCCCCTCCACCTCCCAATCCACTCCTGCCACTCAGTCTGCATCTACACCCCCACTCACAAGGGCCCCTCCCTCCTTTCACTCCTTCAGCCAATCACCACCCACATGCAAATTCCCTCTCCACCTCCCAATCCACTCCTGCCACTCAATCTGCATCTACATCCCCAGACATACAAGGGCCCCTCCCTCCTCTCCCTCCCTCAGCCAATCAGCAGTCATGGGCTGTGATGGGACCCAGCCAGTCAAATGGTGGTGGCAGCAGTGGGGTGCTACTGACGCCAATGCAACAGGACCCGACGAGTCAACTGGTGGTGGTGGCGGGCCACCTGCAATGGGCCCCAGGCAGTCAACTGGTGGTGGCTGTGGCCACGGCAGGGCAACAGAGTGAGTCACCCTCAGCAATTCTGGGGAAAGTGTGGAACACTAAGAAGGGGGAGGAGGAATTTAAAAATCCACCAGCCTATCTTATTGGGTTGTTGTGACGTCTACCGGGCATTTTGGGAGGATTTTTTAAAACTGTTTATGTTACAGCAGGTACAACTAGATAAAAATAATACTAAAAGTTTCAAAGCAGTACAATTAAAAACACCCCAGCACTCTATAAAACCCAGTATCTTTAAAAAATATCATTTTATTTTCCAAAAATGCCTGGTGGGATAATAATACCCTTCATCTGCCAATGGGAAGGCAGCAAGGAAGGGACCCTTCTAGTCTCTCCAGGAAAAAGGTTCAGACCTTAGGGCCAGCCACAGAATTAAAGCATTGTGGGTCTGAAGGGAAGAGACTGTCAGGGAAAATAGATATTGTAATTAGAAGTGTGTTTTTTTCCCTTGGAAAATTTTGTTCACCAAGGCGTCAGCTTGTCTATCAAAGCTCATAAATCTGCCTCTTGAGGTTATTTTGTCCTTTGGGTTTGAGAGTGAGAAATGAAACTGGGAGTCCAGTTTTGAGTTTCGTTTCTTAGAAGGTTAAAGCATTTTAGAAGGGTATTTAACTTAGAGGGTTTTTTTTCAGAGCTTGTGTCTCTCCTGCATTTGGGGAGCTCCTTATCTTTCTCCTGAGCTCCTGAGGAACCTTGGAGCACACAGAAACATGGATGAATGTTTTCTTCTGTTTGTTTTACTTTTATTTGTTTACTGTTAATAAAAGCCATAAAGGAAATTTTGATATGGCCTTTTCTTTTGCACCAGAGGTGTACTTGTTTTGCTCAAAAGCCCACGCTATTTCACTGCAAGCATTTCTGTTCAGATGAGCAGAAAGTGAACACACTCTGAAGCATTTTATGACAGAAACTGGAGAGTGTACTCCATTTGTAAGTGCAGTCCCATTTCTTTCTCCTCCCAGCCTAGGCCAGCTGGTTTATCACCATCTGATCTGCCTCCCTGCTCACTCCCCTCCCCACTGGTAAGCAGAGCAGTAGTCCCTCCTGGAGCTTGAAAGTGGTGGGGAGGAGACTTTGGAATCATAGAATCATAGAATTGCAGAGTTGGAAGAGACCACGAGGGCCATCCAGTCCAACCCCCTGCCATGCAGGAAATCATGATCAAAGCATCCCTGACAGATGGCCATCCAGCCTCTGTTTAAAGACCTCCAAGGAAGGAGACCCCACCACGCTCCGAGGGAGTGCGTTCCACTGCCAAACAGCTCTTACTGTCAAAAAGTTCCTCCTCATGTTGAGGTGGAATCTCTGTTCCTGGAGCTTGCACCCATTGCTCCGTGTTCCAGTCTCTGGAGCAGCAGAAAACAAGCCTGCTCCATCCTCAATGTGACACCCCTTCAAATACTTAAACAGGGCTATCATATTGCCACTTAACCATCTTTTTTTCCAGGCTAAACATACCCAGCTCCCTAAGTCTCTCCTTATAAGGCATGGTTTCCAGACCTTTCACCATTTTAGTCACCCTCCTCTGGACACGCTCCAATTTGTCAATAACCTTTTTGAATTGTGGTGCCCAGAACTGGACACAGTATTCTAGGTGAGGTCTGACCAAGCCAGTATAGAGTGGCACTATTACTTCCCTTGATCTGGACACTATACTTCTATTAATGCAGCCCAAAATTGCATTGGCCTTTTTAGCTGCCTTTTTAGAATGGGGCAGAAAAGGCTAGAGGAAAGCCTCTTGCTCTTATTTCCCCCACCCCAAGAAGAAAGAAATTTGGACATGGAACTTGATGTAGGATCTCAAGCATTGTGTGAATAAAAATACAAAAGCTATGGAGAATTCTCTGGTTTAATCCAGGGGTAAAGCAACATTGTGTCTAGCTGAACTGTCCAAGGTGCCACAAAGATGTCATCACTAGAACAATTAAAAAATTCTCATTTTCCTACTGGTTTTGCTCAGGTGTAAAACTGGAGTGTTTTAACCTCCCTATGCTAGTGTCTTTTTCAAGCTGCTATCTGCTAGAAGATGGCATTTTTGTATGTTTCTTGCCATCTTTCAGTATGTCAGCCTTCCTTTGGAATGGGGAAAGCAGTGTGGATATGCTTTAAAATTTTCTCTCTCTCATTTACGGACAACTTACCCAGCCTCTGCAGATTCTTTGAGATAGAGGAATTATTCAATTTACCTTAAACCAACAGTTTTTGTTTGGCAGGGATAAGCATAGCCCTCTGTTGCCACTTATCTGGGCTTAGAAGAGAGCACTTAGGTCTGTTCAATGATGCTCATAAGTTACCACTTGTTTTTCAAGAGACTGTTGGCCCACTGTTTCATTATTTGGTAACATGTTGAAGTGGTGTCAATTCTTTGCAATGGGGCAGAAGCAACTATACGGAAAGTACTTCCATTTTATTGCTCACAAAGCCTGAATGAGTTCTCCTGCCTTTGTGCATTCAACCTGCACATACAACATTGCAGATTTCTCCTCTTCCTTCTCTAATGAGAGCAACAATGCTATGGATTGGCCAAATAGCAGTTGCCATTGTAAATAATGGTGGTGTTCTTGTTTTAAGCAATTGCTTTGGAGAACTTGTAAAGACATGTTACAGTATTGAATAGTTTGAGGTCTTCCAGAATAAGGAGTGGGGGGGGGATTTGAGTTAATTTTGTAACACATTTGTGGCCTCTCATCTCCTGGAGAAAGAAGGTCTTATGGGTTATGATGGAAGCTGACATCAATCCTTGCCCTGTTGCATGAAGCAAGTGATTTGACTTGTGTCTTCTCCTACAATTGTACCCATATGCACAGAAGGATTTTTATTAAACTGTTTGCAGAACTGGATTGCATCAAACCACTAAGGAATAAAGAGTAAGTAAAGATGGAAAGAATGTTTAAAAATATCCAAAATATTTCTAGGATCACAAAGCGTGCAACTTTCAAAATTGTTCGCACCTAGAACTCTTCTATTTGCGATGTTGTCGTTCCCTTGCCCTCTTCCCTTTCTTCAGATAACCAAGCTGCATTTCTAAACACTCAACAGAAGTTTTAAAATACTGCAATGCTGCACTCCATTCCCTACATTTCATGTTGAAAAGGTGGTTGCTTTGAGTCAGTGCACTCTTTTACTGTGCTGGGAGGGATCATAGTTGTGTATTGGAATACTGTTTTGTGTTGTGTTGGAAGTATTTGCTGAGTGGGAGAGGGTAGAAATGAGTGTCAGTGGGGGTTATAACATATGGGCAGATTTGACGGGCAAGACTAGGGGCCAAATTAGATGATACACTTATTTTTTTTTAAAAGTGCTCCTTCAAGTGGTAAAGGTGTCCACTTCTCAAAGCATGTGAATTTCCTTAACTCTGTATCTTGCATTTAATAGATTTCATTGTGACATTTGTTACTGGCAGGTAAACAAGGGATTATTTGGGGGGTCTGATGCTGATATCTCTGAGAAAACCAAGATGCTAGAGGAAAAGCAGGCTAATGGGAATAAACATATTCTCCTTAACTTCTAGTTTAACCTATAGAGTCTATAACCTATACAAAAGAACAGACATATAAATACCAACACCACCTACAACAACAGCAACGTCTAAACAGTTGGAAGAATGTGCCATAAAAATCTTGACGAACCCTTTGGTGGATGCATTGATTCTTTAAAGCTGGTGGGCATCTTGTGCTTCTGCAAAGGTTGGATTGCAACTCTCATCAGCCATTATCAGTGTGGCCAGTGCTGACTAGTAATGGGAACTGGAGTCCAATAATAGTCCAGATTGTCCACTTCTCACAATATCGAAAACTGGTTGATGCATGGGCAATCATTACCTAAAATCCACATCAGCAATTAATTATGTGTATGCATGAACCCACCCTAGATCAAATGCAACAAATGTTTTAAGTTGGACTCTGCTTTTACTCAAGAAGAGTAGTGTCATTTCCTTTTTGTATACATGAACCAGGCCATTGGCTTTGTTACATTAGTAAATTATCATGAACACAAAGGTCTAAGGTTATTTTTCACAAGAGATGTTAAGAATATATTTCCAGTCACCTCCTGACCTGACTGTGTACTTGTGAATTACTATAAGATCGGCTACTGAATACTTCCATGACCCACAGCAAGGACATCTTCATCTTGCACAGAATCATTCTTACCCTATCTAGTTCAATGCTGAGGCAGGAAAAATAGTATCTCATCTTTTACCCAGTCAACGACTTGAGGCAGCTTATAAAATTTAAATCAGATGCAACTCAAATAATTCCCATCATCGAAAAGTTAAACTATCAATAGAATTAAAAGTGTAAAATTAAAAGTAAGAGCTGTTCAGCAGTGGAAAACACTGCCTCCGAGTGTGGTAGAGTCTCCTTCTTTGAAGTGTTTTAAACAAAGGATGGATGGCCATCTGTTGGGAGTGCATTAATTAGGTATTCCTGCAGGGGGTTGGATTAGATGGCCCTTGTGGTCTCTTCCAACTCTATGATTCTAAGTCACACACTCTCAGCCCCCAAAGAAGGCAATGGCAAACCCTCTCTGAAAAATAATCTTGCCAAGAAAACCCTTTGATAGAGTTGCCTTATGCCCGTCATAGGTCAGAAATAATTTGATGGCACTCTACAACAGCAACAACAAAGAATTAAAAATGGTGGAAAACTAATAATTTTTAAAAAAGCAATAACAAAGAAAATGGAAGATCATCTCCCTCTCCCTGGTAATGCACTAGTTAAATGCTGCAGCTGCAACATTGTGAGTTCAATTCTGCAGGGCTCCAAGGTTGACACAGCCTTCCATCCTTTTGTAGGTTGGTAAAGTGAGTACCCAGCTTGTTGGGGGCAATGAGCTAACACATTGTAAACTGCTTAGGGAGTGCTTTGCTCTGATAAGTGATACAGAAATAAAATTGATATTTCTTTGCTATTGCTCTCCGCAGTCAGCTCTCAATTCCCTGCTGAAACAAAATGGTCTTTGCCTTCCTACGGAAGGCTTGCAGGGCAGGTCCCAGTCTAACGTCTCTAGGAGGGGACATCCCAAATCTTGGGGCAGCTGCTGAGAAGGCCCTCTCCTGTGTTCCCACCAGCTGTCCTTGTGAAGATGGTGAGGAGAGAGAAGGACCTCCACAAAAGAACTCAAATCATGAGCAAGTTCATATGGGGAAAATATAGTCCTTTAGATAACCTGCACCCAAACCATATATGAGGGCTTTCTGGGTCATAACAAGCACTTTGGATTTTGCCCAGAAACTGACCAGCAGCCTGCAGACCTGATACAACTAGGGAGTTGTGTGTTCTCTGTCCAAGTTAACAAACTGGGTACTCCTCTTTGGACTGGCTGAAGTTTCTGAACACTCTTTGAAGGCAACCTCATGTAGAGCCTGTTATAGTAATCCAAGCTATGGACCCAAAACTTTTTTTGTTGTTTGTTAAAGGGGGTTTTATTGCAGAGTTTCCCCTTGCATTTGGAAGTGTCAGCTACCTTGGGTGATTCTCTACAGATAAGTCTTTCCCATGATTTAAGACGCCCTTAATTGCTTTACTGAGGGGAAAGAGGAGCATACCTTTTAACCAAACAGCTGAGCGATTTGCTATGACAATTCTGCCACTGTGCGTTCACTTAATTTCCAATTAATCAAACATTCAATAAATCATTAGTATAATTACACCTGCTCCAATTTTCCTACCCACCCCTCCACTACCCACCACCCCTCTCAGCACATTAGCTATGCTCAGACAGGTCCTTGTTCCAGCAGCGTGGCTGGAGTCATTTGTCTGACCCAGTTGGTTGCACGTCCTCATGAGCCTTGAAAAAAAGATGGGGCAGGAGTTTTCATTATTTATAGTGCCACACGTTTACTTCTCTCCCTCCCTTCCCTTCCTCGCTCTTCTCACACACCAAGGCTCCTGCAGCAACTTAAAACAAACATCAGTGCAACAGTGACTGGTTAATTTCTCACGCTTTTTTAATCATTTTTATTCCCCCTACTCTGCCACTTTTCTAATTACACTATCTCCCCAGGTGTGCAATAATTCCCTCATCACCATATATCTCAAGTACAGATTATTAAAATAATATAGCTTGTGCCACATAAATGTAGCAGAAAGTATCTTTTAAAAAAAAAGACTTTATTGAAAGCCAGTAAATTGTTGCAACAGAATAATGTTTTAAGGGGAAAGTGAGAAAGAAGGGGAGAGAGAGAGAGAGAGACGTTGCACACAATCAGTTTTTCAGAATGACTGAGTTTCTTAGGAGAAATTTAGATGTATTTTCCTCCTTTCAAAGTAGCCTGTATAACCACCTGTAAAACAAAACACTGGATCTGTGCTCATAAATGGAGACCACCAGTACCTTACAAGATACTGGGGAAAGAAATGGGACTTGAATGAAGAACTGTTAAAATAAAGGAATCTAAAGAGGGGGAAAACAATAATAATAAAATAAATGAATGAATAAATAAATATAAATACAAATAGAAACAAGAGATAAATAACAAGTGTGGATAGTAAAACACATATAGACGTACATATACACACGAACATATAAAGGTAGAATATATCACTATATAGAAAGAGGAAAGAATAGATTAGTCCAAATTGTTCGAGCTACATTATGAAGAATAAGATGAAAAGGTAGGGGTACACTGCAAAATCAAAATTTACTGAAGGACAAAAGAAATGAAAATGAAGACAGAAAGGTCTAGTAGGTGGTACAATGGGAAGTCATAATGAATGGAAGATTCTGTAAAACATGGCAATGAAGCATGTTTATTTGGAAAGTGATATTCGGATTGAAATATACTGATAACATGTTTTTTAAACAACAACAACAAATACTTTTTGTTTTATATCATTTGGTGTATAATAAAAAAAAATATTTATTAAAAAAATGGAGACCACCAAGACTGTTTCACAAATACTTATTTTTTAAAAAATCTCTGGACTACAGTTTATGGTGACAAATGTGAAAGGCATTCGGTCAATGACACTTGGTTGCTTCCATGAAGTGGGGTGGTGAATCTTTGACAGGTATGCACAAAGCTTATATGAACTCTTCAAGGTGCTGAAACTCTTGGGGGGGGAGATATAAGGTTCAGTACCTTGGATAGATCACAGAATCATAGAATCATAGAGTTGGAAGATACCCCCAAGGGCCATCCAGTCCAACCCCATTCTGCCATGCAGGAAGACAAAATCAAATCATTCCCGACAGATGGCCTTCCAGTCTCTGTTTAAAAACCTCCAAAGAAGGAGACTCCACCACACTATGAGGCAGTGCCTTCCACTTCCAAACAGCTCTTACTTTAAAGCCTCTGTGAAAACCTGGATTTACCAACCAACTGACATGGGAGAGACCAAGTGCCTCCACTCTCACACATTTCAAATACTGCAAGTGTTGTTGTGGTCATCTCAGACCAGGGGAGTCAGGAACTCAGTTCAGAACCAAGCTCCACACTTTGTTCAGAATGAGTTCAACTGGTTGAATGTTTCACTGTACTCTTCAGTCTTCAGGGGCCAAGTCTTTCATTTAAAATAAGAAGTGTTCTCCCCCCACAACAACAAAAGTTAGAGAAAGTCTCAGAATGTAGTAAATGAGCACCTATCAGATTGTCCACTGTATGTACTCTGGTGTCTTCATCTGTTGATGATGAGAACCTTTAAAATAAGACAGTGGTGTTTAAACTAATTCAGAGAGAGGGCGACACTTCCTACCTTCCCCTGAATCCATGCAAAATCCATGTATTTCTACACATGGAATGAAAACACTCAAAGAGCATGTTTGGTCTTTTTCTCCAAGAGGCTTCATGCATTTTGAAATATTTGTTTAACTATTTATGTAAAATGCACACAATTGCAAATGTGGTTTCCATTGTTGCATAGGTGTGTGTGTGTTTGTGCATGATATGTGTGTGATTAGCTTCTTAATGGAAAAAAAAGACTCATTTTATGCACATTGCAGAAAGCTTGACACACACACAAAATGCTTGGGTGTCTCGTCTCATGATGAAAGCAAGATTTCTTATGGAGGACTGGAAAATCCTTGAAAAGATGACCAATTGTGACCAAAAACTGACCAACCAAGATCACTCATCCACCAGCAACGCATTTTGCAGCTGCTCTTTGAAAAAGGATGGTTGGCAGGTTTTGGTATTTTTCCAGCCAAGTGATACTACCTTTCTCGGTATGATGGACAGTTGGAAAGGCATTGGCATTGGCATCACCATCTTCACCAAATGTTAAAGGCCACAGTAGAGAGGGCCCCGTCTACTGCCACACATGCAAGGAAGTCTTTGTCCGCTTTCCTTTCTGCATTGCGGCATTGGCAAACTTTCCACTTTGCAGTTTTTACCTGGGAAGCAAGCTTTTGCTTTAACTGTTGATCATTTTAATTAGATAGTAAGCATCATGTAAAAGCAGAATGAAGACATGGCACTTTGCCTTCTAAATCAGGGAGCAGATTACTTTGGGCAATAACTTTGGAGACTAATAGATGCCTCCGCTCCCTCTCCGCAGCCCCCAAATTATTTAGAACAGTTAACTGTATCACATTTGGGTAATCTGCAATTAGGTGATTTGTCTGAGCAATCGAAAGGAAAGGGCACTTGCTCATCAGCACTCTGTGAATTGATGTGAGCATTGCTTCCCTTTCCTCTTGCTGTGCTCTTGTTTTAATTTCTTTTCTTTTCCTCCATCTCCAACAGTCCCCCCCTCCCACCCAGCAAACAGATGGATATGTTGGCTGAGGCATCAGTCAGCAAGATATCCATAAAGCACCGCAACATCTGTGCAAGGGCTGTGCTCCCTCCGAAGGAAGGGAATGTTGTTTAGCTGCAGTGCTTCATTTCACAGCAGTGACAAACGTGGTGGAAGTGGGAGGGAGGGCTGCTTCTGGACTCCAGTTTGACCTAGAAAACCTTCCCTATTTACCATCTTGTTTTGTTGAGGTGGAGGCAAAGTGGGAAAGTGGCAGGCTAGAATTCCTAAAAGCCAAGATGGCTAAACTGACACTGTCATACTTTGGCCTCATTACAGATGGATAGACACATAGAATCATAGAGTTGGAAGAGATCACAAGGGCCATCTAGTCCAACCTCATTCTGCCATGGAGGAATACACAGTCAAAGCATTCCAGACAGATAGCCATTCAGCCTCTGCTTAAAAACCTCCAAAGAAGGAGACTCCACCACACTATGAGGCAGAGCATTCCACTTCTGAACAGCTCCTACTGTCAGGAAGTTCTTCCTAACGTTTAGGTAGAACCTCTTTTCCTGTAGTTTGAGTCCATTGCTCCATGTCCTAGTCTCTGGAACAGCAGAAAACAAGCTTGTTCCATCCTCAGTATGACATCCCTTCAAATATTTAAACATGACTATCATGTTGCCTCTTAACCTTCTCTTCTCCAGGCTAAACATACCCAGCTCCTTAAGGCGCTCCTCATAGGGAATGGCTTACAGTCCTTTTACCATTTTGGTTGCCCTCCTCTGGACATTTTATGTGTAGTTCATAAGACCATGTAAACCCCTTTGCCATATAAAACTCATAGACATGAGAACCAAAGAAAGTATGTACTTAAAAAAAAAAAATTACAGTTTTCCAGAGAGTCCATTGGATAGAACAACATAAACAACCTTGTTGCTACATGTGAGGAGGAAAAATCAATTGTGACTATCTTGCTATATGTATCTCTCCCACAGAATTTTCTAGTTCAGTTAGGAGAAATGCCCCCCTCCACAAAATATAAACTTTGGTTTTGTATATTTTTTTTGAAAAAACCAGGAGGGGGCAGTAAATTTCTTTTTATGGTTATTAAAAATTTTGTAGAGTTATCCATATTAAAAAAAAACCAAGTGTGTGCACACTCACCTTTCCTTACAATAGACTGTTTGAAACTAGCAAGGGGGGTGGAAAGGTGATAGACCTTACGTTTATTGTCTTGAGAGTTTTAGGATGCAATCTTACCACTTTTAAATGTGTAGGAGGGACTTAAACAGGAAGGATACCTGGCCTTTTCTCTTTGTATTAAAGGTATTAAGACCATTTCTCATTTAAAGGTATTAAAAGATGGGCAAAATGAGCTTTCTCTCTATGTTTTTGTTAAAGGTTTTTATTAGCTTTTTGTACAACGTATACCATGCTTGAGGGAGGGAACCCTATAATCTTGTACATAAAAGTTTTGATTCAGCAGAGATATACTGAGCAACCAAGACAATGGGCCTGTCTACACTGCAGAAATACAGCCATTTGATACCACTTTATCCACCATAGTTTTATTCGGTGGAATCCAGGTATTTGTAGTTTGGTGAGGTATTTAGCCTGTTCTATCAGAGAATTCTGGAGCCTCAGCAAACTACAAATACTAAGATTCCATAGGATAGAATGATGGTGGATAAAGCAGTGTCAAAACTGCTGTATTTCTGCAGTGTAGACAGGCCCTGTATCCTTTCTGGGCCCTGAAAAATAAGCTGGAATATTGTTGATCAGTGATGGCATAGGAAATAAAAAGAGACTTAGGAAGGATCTATACTGCATAGTTATAGCTGTTTAACTTTCATGGCTTTATCCCATGGAATCCTAGGATTCACAGTTTGGTGAGGGGATTTAGAATTGCTAGAGAATTATAAGCAAGCCAAGCCAATCTACAAATCCCAGAAATCTTTGGGATAGAGACATGGCAGGTAAACTGGGATCACACAGCTGCAAGATGTGATGATGGTGATGATGATGATTATTTAACAACTACTACTGCTACTAAATATATACTCTGTCTTTTTACCCACACAATTTACACAATTCAGCCACATAAAATGCCATTTTATATACACAAGAATGTTGCATTTTGTGCAGAATAAGTCCCAAATTGTGTATAGAAATTGTGTATACACAATTTCCAAGGACTCTTTGGTAGTGGAGACCAAAATAGCAAACTTGTTCATTGTGTAGCATGTAGAAATGAAATATATGAAGATCAGTGTATCTTAGAATCATAGAATTGTAGAGTTGGAAGAGACCATAAAGGCCATCCAGTCCGACCCCCTGCCACACAGGAAATCACGATCAAAGCATCCCCGACAGGTGGCCATCCAGCCTCTGTTTAAAGACCTTCAAGGGAGGAGACCCTACCACGTTCCACTGTTATCATTCTGAAATTGGGGGGAAAGGGAAGAATAATTGTTTTGTGCATAGACAGTACTTTTGTGCAGATGGATTTTTAATGAAATGTAGAGAAAACATTACACACACAAAACCCTACTTAGTGCCTCATTCTTATGTGCAGAACTGGTTTACCCATGGTTTCAATTATCCATTGTCCAAAAAATATGGCCTCTCTAGGCATTTCCTGGAACCTCCAGCATGATTCTATGGTAACTTCTGGTAGAAGTTACCATAGAGTCAAAATGGAGCTGCCTAGAGAGGCATCCTATATCAGCATTTCCTAGATCCTCCAACATGACTCTATGATAACTTCTGGTAGAAGTTACCATAGAGTCATGCTGGAGGACCTAGGGAATGCCTAGAGAGGATGCCTCTTTTAGGCAGCTCCAGTGCAACTCTATGGCAACTTTATTAGGACCGACTAAAATAACTTTATTGGGACTGACTTAAATTCTCTAGGCACTTCTAGCATGGCCCTATGGTAATGTCTGGTGAAAGTTACCATAGAGTTGTCCTGGAGGTACCAAGAGCATTTCAGTTGGTCCTAATAAAATTATGGGCCACCTGTATA
Source organism: Gambelia wislizenii (assembly GCA_030847615.1). NCBI lineage: Eukaryota > Metazoa > Chordata > Lepidosauria > Squamata > Crotaphytidae > Gambelia > Gambelia wislizenii. The sequence goes on along the minus strand of JAUMIR010000012.1, from coordinate 27,108,515 downwards.
GTGGAAGACTATCTGTCTTTGAGTCTGCCTTCTGATCTAGAGATCAGGTTTGTTCGATATACTTCTCACTTCAGGATGCTCAGAATGGACAGACAAGCAAGCCTCAAAAGTGAGAAAGAAGAGTTCCAAATAGGTTATGGCTTTGTTGCTATTCAGCTAAGTTTATGGGCTTTCACAGATGCACTTGGTGGTGCAGCTCTCTGGAAACTTGTAAGATTTCTTCTCTTGGAAACATTAACGCCGTCTGCTACCCTTTATTCTTTCATTAGCTGGGGGACACTTGGAGAAACCAGGCACATGGATAGTTTTGCGAGCCCCAGAAGTCCCTTTTCCAAAGTTTTCCTTCAGAGCCCTACTTGCATACCATAGAAAGGTCCCTTTGGGGTCTTTCTGTCAGGGATGCCAGCTTGCGCTGGGTCAGAACATTGCTGAAGATACCCTGGGAAGCAAGCAGCCCTCCTCTATCTGGCGACAGAAACACCCAGCAGAAAAAAATGGTGTGTGTAAACTTGTGGAGGAACACATCGGCAATGTCTCCCAAGACAGCTTTCCTCCTTTTTCTTTAAAGGCCTGTAATATCTCCTTTTAAAATGTGTTTGGTTGTCAGTTTGTGATCCACAGTGTGCCATGCACAATAATGGCTTAGTTCATCTCGAGTACAAATTGCTCTTGCAAAATGCATAATGTGTGTTTGAGTACCATTATTTATTGTTTTTATTACCACTGCTATTATTGTTATTATTACTGCTTCTAGAGTGTGCTGTGCTAGAGGGAGAGAAGCCATCGGGATGTCTGGTTTATGGAAAAGGAACACGATGCACTGATCTGATTTTGTGGAGCTCTGGGAAGTTTTCAGGGAAAGCAGGAGGAGACTTTTAGAATAATAAACCAATGTCAAGAAACAGTATTTCCAGAGCCTGTATGGATAGGGGGGAGAAGGAGATATTGAAGCCCTGATTCAGTTTGCATTTAAATCTGTATCTGAAAAAATGCACGGAGCAAAGGAGAACATGAGGCTATGGCCAAATCCACACTGTAGAAATATTCCAGTTTGAAACTGGATTATTTGCTATGACTCCTTCCCGTTGAATCCTGGGATTTGTCATTTTACATGGTCTTTACCCTTCTCTGCCAAAGGGTGCTGGTACCTCACCAAACTACAAATCCCAGGAATTCCTAGGAAGGAGCCATAGCCAATAATCCCATTTCAAACTGGATTATTTGGGTAGTGTGGATCTGGCCTATAACTACATTTTCTTTCTGCATTTTCTTCGGCACACAGCTGTGATTCTCACTGTATACAAGCATACACAAGAGTTGGGAAACATTTGGTTGTACTCTTCTGGATGAAGTGAAAGCCAAATTGATCATAGGTCAAAGAAACTATTATAGAACATGGCTTCACAGCCCGGAAAAAACCCAAGGAAAATCTATGTATGCCTCTATGTTTGCCTGCCTGTGTTTTCAGATCTCCTGAGGAGGTCCTGCTCTTTGTCCATCACCCTTACAGGTTCATTTGGTGGAAACCTGGAAGAAGTCCTTCACCATGACTGTTTGCAGGCTCTGGAACTTCTTCCTTAGATGGGTTAGACTGGAAACCCTTCACCTTCCTACCTTTTTATAGGATGGCAAAGATCGTTTTGCTTCACCCACTCCTAGAGCTGATTGCTCAAGAAAAAAAAGGGCCTTGTGTGTCCTGTTGTTTGTATTTGTTGTTTTTTCCAGTCATTTGTGTTTATCTACCTTTTAATTTTATTAATAGTATTTTTTTAAAAAAAAGTTTTGCACAAAGATTTTTTTTTTAGCTCTTAATCTGCTTTAACCTTTCTAAATTGCCTTGAGTCCCAGACTGTGAAAAATGTAAGACATAAATAAGAGGAGGAGGAGGAAGGATGGATAGTTTGGTGCCAGAGATTAAATACTCTATAGATGAGACTGCACTTCCTAATAATACACTCTATTTGAGAGCATTATTAAAAAACTGTAATAGGCTTTAAATAAACCGAAGAAGTGGCAGCTGGTGTATCCAGTGTCAATGGGTGATAAATCCAACCTGGTTTTTTGTCTGAACTTTGAAGGAACTTTCCAAACACTAAACCTGTTTTGAAGATCGGGTTCAACACCTTGGGTATAAAAAAAGTAGGACCAAAACCGAGAGCATATTCACCACCCCACTGATACAAGAAGCCAAAAAACCCTGGACCTCCAAAGTTTGTAGTTTTTAGAAATGGAACCAAGGTGCGATACCTTCATAATTCCCCTGGAAACTGAACTAGAGGGTCAACTACCTGATTTTTTCTTTCCCCCCTGAAACTCTGATATTTATGAATGGACTTACATTACAAGACACAATGGGTCTTGTTATTTCTCCACACAGAAAGAAACTACGTGAGTGTGGGGTGGGGAAGATGTTGCTGTCACAGAGAATGCCACACGGACAAATTACATCATCATGTTCAAAACTGTGTAATTATTTATTGGGATGGAGTGGCATGGAGGGGTGAAGAAGGGTTTGTTTGTTTTTTTTAAGATGCCTCTGTCTTTTTAGAACTCCTCAGCTCCAGCTAATAGTGCCTGATATTGATTCTGAATAATTTAAATGGTGATTGAATTGGGTTTGCATGACAGTCAATCAAAGCATTTAATCTGTAATGTTCATTTAAAGGAACACTGTTCTGTTCTGTTCTTTTTTTTTTTAAAGAAAAACTTCTAAATTGCAAAGCCATTAAAGTAATTTGAATAGTTAGGAGAGTTAATCTAATTCAAGTACCATTCAACTAGTGGACAGTAGAACCCTCTTTAGTAGTGGTTGTTGTTGTTGTTGTTATTCCTTCTCCTCTTCCTCCTCTTCCTGAAAATTTAACATGCAGTTCTATTTTGCACATAATAGTGGTTTCTTTTTTCAGGAATAATTTTTGTGCAAAATACATTGTTTTGTACAGTACAAAAAATGTGAATACAAAAACAAAAAAAAAGACATTGTGGTCTCTTGCAGTTTTTTTGATGGGGTGCCTTAGAGAATCATGACACCCATTCTTGAAAGTTTGGGGAATATCCTTCACTTCCCCAGTTAGGAGTCAGATAGAAACAAATTAGTCACCAGGCAGAAAATTCGGCTCAAAGCAATGCCTGTATTCTGTGCACAGACCAAATACTATAGGAGCTGCAAGTAGCAACCAAAAACTTCCCAAAGGTTGGAAGTGTAAGGAAACAATCAATTATTTATGTTATTACATATTGTTGTATATGAAAAGCATTGCATCCTACCCTTCTGATGTTTACATACTGCTCAGGGTAGCTAATTGCCAGCAACTGCTGTTGCTGCAAATTAGAAGCAATCATAACATACACAACAATCACTAAACAGAAATAATATATTATGAAAAAAAGAAGAGAGGTACTATAAATAAAACATTAGATGTAGCATATAAAGCGAATGACTACCCACCCCACACACAGATCTTTGCAATATAGACTGTCAACCTAGCGAAGAACACTTTTGGTGTGGCCAATGGCCTTTTGTCTCTCATTTAAAGCCCCCTAAAAACACTCAGCATTTCAGTGCATATTTTGCTGAACAGATCAAATAGCATCACACTGAACAAGAGGACAAGTTCAACTAGCCACTCTTATGCTCTAGCTGGCTATTGTTATCCCAAGTCTAAGGCACGGGTGGGGAACTGTTGGGAGTTGTGGCCAAGCTGAATGCCTCCACCCCACAGGAACATGGAAGCCAAGTCCACTGTATCATGCCACCCTCCCACTTTTTTTTAACCCTTTATAGTACCCCAAAACCCATGCTCCTGGCACAGATGGAAAAAATTGTTTTGGCCCTGGAGCTGGTCTAGGTCATCAGGGGAAGGCTTTATCTCAGTCCTGCTACTATCACAGGCTCGCTTGGTGAGGACACAAGAGAGAGAGCCTTCTTCGTAGCTGCTCCCACCTTCTGGAACTCCCTTCCTTGGGATATTAATAATAGAATCATAAGTTGGAAGAGACCACGAGGGACATCTAGTCCAACCCCCTGCCATGCAGGAACATACAAATCAAAGCACTCCAGACAGATGGCCATCCAACCTCTGCTTAAAAATCTCCAAAGGAGGAGACTCCACCACACTCCCACTGTCCAACATCTCTTTCCATCAGGAAGTTCTTCCTAACGTTTAGCTGGAATCTCTTTTCCTGTAGTTTGAGCCAATTGCTCCATGTCCTGGTCTCTGGAGCAGCAGAAAACAAGCTTGCCCCATCCTCAGTATGACATCCCTTCAAATACTTAAACATGGCTATCATATCACCTCTTAACCTTCTCTTCTCCAGGCTAAACAATTAGGCTGGCTCCTTCCTTGCTTTGCTTTCACCAGCAAGCAAAGATCTTTTTATTCAAGCAGTCTTTTACCATCTAAGCAAGGGAGCTTTTTTAGGGGGATATTTTATCCATCTTTAAAAACCTGTGTCTGATTTTAAAAATGCTTTTATACTGTTTTATCTGGTTTTACTGTTTTTATTATTGTCTTTTTGAGCCACGTTGGGTTTCCTTCTGAGAGAAAGGCAGCATAGAAATGCAATAAACAAATAAATAAACAAATAAGTTTTCTTTCTATTAAAATCATTGGGTGGGCTTTTTTCTTTCCCCAGAAAGAGGGAAAGCATCAAGGAAAAAGGGAAGAAAAATGTCAAAAAGCCTCTCCCTACAGACATACTTTATTGTCATGGGTTTGTGCCCTACCACCATAGTATTTTTTTGCCCACTAGATGGACTCAGAAATAATTCAACATTCTTATTTTGGCCATTGGATAACATGAGAACATTTGAAAACCCTGAACTGTGATTAGTTTGTGGAGTAGCTTAGTTTAATTAATTTATTTTTTTGGTGCATTTGACATTTTCATTTCTATGCACAATGTACTGGTAGATCCCTGAAATGTAGGGTAATTAATTTCCAAAGAGATAATTTATCTTCATTTTGACATCACCTGGGGGGGGGGAGTGCAGAATGTTTCTCTCCCACCACTTCTTTCCCAACCCCTAATCTCCTACATATTCTGAAAGTAAAGGGATTTTTGCTGCCATCCTCTACAAATGTTTATGGAACATGCTACAGAAAATTCCTGCTCCCTAGGTGAATCTCCACTTCAGAGAAAGCACTTAGCTGTGTATGCTCCAATCCTATCTTTACTCAAGGCAGCACTTATGTGATGCTTACATTTAATCTTTGAATACCAAAGCTTTCCTGAGCTGGTGCTTAGAAGCATAATATGCTCCTTGAGATCAGCATTGACTCTGATGGAACAGAGGTTGGCTTGGGATTCTCCAAGAGCAGAGTTAGATGTGTATGTTTTTTCTCTTTCCCTTTTGCAATAGCTTGGATTTCTGTTTCATACACCAAGGCTAAGGTAGAATGCTATTTGATTTTTTTTAAAGCCATGGTGTTTACAGAGCATTAATCCTAACCATTTGCATAAAGTTTTTGGAGCAGAAGTGAAGCGAGTGCAGCCCTCCAGGTGATTTTTTTGGACTGCAGATCCAACAGGTACAATACTGAGGAATTATTAGAGCTGCATTTCCTCAACATCTGGAAGGCCATGTTTTGTCTACCTCCTATAAAGGAGCACTCAGAACATGTATGTTATCTTACTCTAATTCTTGCAACTATCCTGTAAGGCAGCCCTGCATTATAATCCATTGCAGTTTCAGAGTGGAAGAAATGCCATCCATGAGGTATATGGTACCAGCCCCTCCTTCCCAGTTGTAGACATAACTGGTGAGCAGGGAGGAAAAGAAATGTGAATATTCTTTGCATCTCTAAGGGCCACTGCCTCTGCTGCCAGAAAATGCATGGTATGGATTGCCAGGCCTGCTGTTATGTTGTAAACTACATAAATCTGCATTTAAGGCTACTTGGAGAACTCATGGTTGAAGCAAAATCGGCACTGGGGAATACCTTGATTATTGCACACACTTTTCAACAAGAAGCTAGGCCACTTATGAAAGCTCTCTTTCACAAAGTTGTTATGGACCACACTGACCAGATCACTTGACTGGAACTCCCCATGAGGGGTAAAGATGGCAACCTTAGTTGTACTCCCATAAAAATTAAGTTTGCTCTCATGCGTCAGAGCAGGAGTGGACAACTTTGATGGGCCTGGGAGCTAATTTCTTACCCCAAGGACATTGTGAAAGAAAAAGCAAATAGAAGTCGCATGAAGTCTATGCCTGGTTTTGAAAGATGGTGTGGAAAAGGAGGACTTACCAGTAGCACTGCCTGGTTTGTTCCCAGCTCCCTGGCCTTAGGAGGAAAGGAGGACTAGCTGCTGAACTCAATTAAAGCCTCTGCAGGGAAGGGTTGTGGCAAAGAGGCAAATAAAAGGACATTAAAAGAAAAGCAGAATAATAATAGAAGAGGGGCTATAAGAGGCACCTTGAGACCTGAGCACTGAGGGTGTGAAGAGCCCCAAGGAAAGTATGCCATGCTGAAGTCCTTCTACTTGGGAGAGGACTTGCTGAACTTACATGAAGTCTTTTTCTCCTACCTGAGAGGCACTTGGTGTGTTTAAGAGGTCATGCAGGTGGGGGTGTTTGATATACTTCTTCCCATGGAAGGTAAAGACCCTTTAACATTGGGTTAGATAGCTAGGAGACTACCTCCATCCTCTCTACCTGCCCAGCCAATCCTCAGATCACCTGCAGAGATCTTACTGGCTGCTCTACAACCAACAGTGTTCCTCCAGGTAGCATTTCAGTTAGGACCTTCAAAAACAACAGCCAAGAATCTCAGTTTAGGCACCTCATCCTGCATCCACTTAGGCCTATATCTGGAAGATGTTTACTGGGTCTTGTGCGCAGTCCTTTTAGGTGGTGGAAGGACTTGCTGAACTTAAATGAAGCCCTTTCCTCCTAACTGAGAGTCTCTAGGTGTGTTTAAGAGGTCATGCAGTTAGGGACATTGGATGTACCTCTTCCCAGGGAGGGTACAGACCCTGTGACCAATTGGTATATTTTTGGATGTGATTGATGCTTTGAGCATCAATCTGGGGACCCTAAAAATGTTGTTCCAGGAGCCTAGGAGGGTCAAGGATGACCAAAAAAGCCACAAGGGGCTACAGGGCTACACTTTACCCACTCCTAATTGAGAGCATTACCTAGCTGCTTTTGTACTTGGCACTTTTCCTGGAGTGTGGAGTGGGGCTTCAGATACTATTAGGGTCTCTACATCTCCTGCCATCAGCATCCAATGGCTTGTTTCGCCTTGTGGGTGTTGTTCACAGGGTAGTCCAACTTGAACAAAAGGCTAGATCTGGGACTTTTGAAGATGAGTTATTGAAAAACCTGGGACTCTTGAAATCAAGAACTGGGACTGTGATTCACAAGAAGGGGGTGGAGAAGGAGAAGAATTATACAGAAATGGTCCCACCAAGCAGCAGGAAGAAAAGGGTTTGAACAGGAATCCACAGGAGCTGTTCTCTTTAAGTTCAGGTGGATGGTGGATTGCCCCGTGACTAATTTCCTACCAACAGAAGTTCACTTTGTGAACATAATGAAATAGGCGCCTCTCAATGGCAGCTCATGCCTTGTAATAAATTAGTCTCTAAGATGTTACAAGAGGCTTCATCACATTGGTTTCAAAAGACAAATGCAGCTGTTCTTTTGCAAGCTGTGTAAGTAAATGTGCTTGCAAATCCTAGCTCCAGCCTCTTTTATATAACCACAGGATGTTAATTTATTAATGTTTATTATATTAAAGTTTTTTGGCTGTTTCCCCACCACCACTACCTGAATGGCTTCTGAAGCAGGACACATAATAACAATAAAAAAACCTATCAATGTAAAATATTATATCAAAATAATAATAAAATATATAAATCAATATGTGCACACAGTGATAATGAAAATCAGAGTGGGAAAAACTGGAGCAACATTTTGTTGTTGTTCTTATTTTCTTGAAATGAAAATTAGGAAGAACTTAATCTAGACAAAGAGGGCTAATGAAAAGGGGGGAAATAGTCTCTGATGTCAAAAGATAGATAGATAGATAGTTTAGAGATTGGAGTGCTACTACAGAAAAAGGCCAGGGTTATGGATATACAGTGGGCCCTTGGTATCCACTGGGGTTTGGTTCCAGGACCCCCTGTGGATACCAAAGTCCATGGATGTTCAAGTCTTATTACCCCTTACATAAAATGGCAAAATCAAGGTTTGCTTTTTTGGATTTTGGGCTGTTTTTTTTTTTCCCCAAGCCATGGATGATGGAATTCGTGAATGCAGAATTCATGGATATGAAGGGCTGACTGCAACAACAACAGCAACAAATGAGAAACAAGTAGCCCTCCTGATGTGTAGGTTTCACTACAGCACCCAACATTCTTCACCATAGGTTGGCTATGGCTGATGGGACTTGCAACCCAACCACATCTAGAAATGTGCAAGATTCCCATGCCGGAGAATAGGGAAAGTGTCTGCAAAAAGAGTCCATTTCTGATGAGCATGGACCCATTGTCCATGACTGAACATGAACCATTATCACATTGGTGCCTCGAGATATTATACTCACTTTTTTTCTTGAGAACGTATTTTACTTAAAAAGCAAGCAAGCACACACACTCCATTAAGAGAAAGGTAGAGCTTTTCATTGTTATTGCAGGTGTGTGTGTGTGTGTGTGTGTGTGTGTGCACGTGCACATATTTCCTACAGACTCCACCTTTTTTTTACTGCTAAGAATGCATTAGAATGGGAATGTATTAAAATTATTGATTTATCATTTATAATGCTAAAGTGATGTGCTGAAATAAAAATTGGATGTCATCCAGCTCTCTAGCAGCTCTGACATTATTGGATGATGCTGGCTGAACCCTTTCATTTAATGAGTGTGCCGGTATACCGTGAGAACCATGGAGATTACCAAGCAGAAAAGCCAGACATTCAGAATGGTCAGGTCGATATTACAAACTGCTGAGTGCTCCAACTATTCAAAAGGGATGTCAGTGTAGAGCTTGGATGTTTATTCAGAATTCATAGCTTTTTAAAAAAATATTTGTAATCTCTCCTCTGCACACTACTCTCCATGCACCTGATTGTTTAATATCTTCATAAATTTTTGCATTCTGTCCAAGATGTACCGACTGAAAGGTCTTAGGAATAGTTAGAAAAGTTTGAGACTTGCAAGGGAGGCTTTCTTCTGGCCCAGCCCTCTAGGCCATGCTAGCTGGGGGGTGGGTGGGTGGATTCTGGGAGTTGAAATTCAAAAACCTGCTTTTCCAAACTCTGGTGATTAGTTGCTTTTCCAAGTTTTATGCTGCCCACTTCATGCTAGCTGACACATCTTTGAGGCTGTAGTTGGAGGTCTGGGAAATCAATTTGTTTTCCTTGTTCTTGAGTAGCACAGACTGATCCTCATCTTGCAAGGTAGGAGGATCAGCCGGATAGTACACCCATTAATCTAGGTTTCAGGATGAATTACATGCATCCTGCAGTGCTAATGATGATAGTAATGACTGGTAAATCAAATGGCATTTTAAAATGATATCTCTGCAGTATTCTCATATCAAACCTGTCTTCCTTTTATTTTTAGCACATGCTCACTCAGGATCCCTTGGGAATGTGCAGAAGCTGGCAGGAGGCAGTTGAAAATCAAATAGTTTTAACAATATGCCCATTAAGATATGTGGTATTGATTTACTTTCAGCTGATGCCGATTATGTTTGATTGGGGGGAAGGAGGAACCAACCTATGCATGATCTACTTGTGTTAGCAGAGCTTCACAACTCTGGAAGAGGGAGACTCCTCTTTGGTGTTTGTTTCCATGAGGAGGGATAGTCTTGTAGGTTTCAACATTGCTCTGTTGAGACCAATCAATGTTTCACTGAAGTCAATGTTTCCCAAATTCTGGTCTTCAAGGTGTTTTGGTCTTCAGCCCCCAGGATTCCTGATCATTGGCCAATGTCACAGAGGCTTTTGGGATCTGATGACCAAAACATCTGGAGGACTAGAGTTTGGGAATAGCTGTCTTAAGTGAGGCCCCATCTACACGATTAAAAAAAATCCGTTTGGGGGGTAAAAAATCCAAAAGGGCAGCCATTTGTATGCATACGACCTGCCTACATGATTTTTTACCCCCCAAAACTCCATATGACCCCCTCTTGCCCAGCTGGCTGGAGTGAGCAATCCAATCAGCAGTTTTAAATCTCCTGTTGCTTTTTTATTATTATCTCAAAAGATGCCTGTTATGCGGATAGTCGGTTTTCCATGTTTACAATATAAAATAATAAAAAGGAATAAATGTAAAATTCATGGACTTACTAGACTCTTGCTTAGCCAGGAATCCAACATGGCAGCCACTCCCAATTACCCTCTTTTCTAGCCCCGCCCCCTGTGCTCAGCCAGCCAATCAGATTATACTGCCTGTTTGTATGTGTGCGAACGGGGTGTACAGACTATCAACAATATGAATGGCTGTATGGATTTTAGCTTGAGATTCGCTAATCCTCCCGAATGCTGAATCCATGTAGTTTATGGAGGATTCACTAGCTCCCCTTCCGAATGACACGTATGCATCTGAACAGCCATGTGTATGGATGATCAATCTTCCGAATTCTGTACGTATTTTTTTTACCATGTAGGCGGGCTCTGAACTACGGGGACTTTTAAAGAACTTTCTTTCTCCTGTTCCCCTTCTTCTATGACTCATATAGTGTTCCAGTCTAGCACATAGACCTAGGACTTTTTCAGACAAGGCTTACCATGCAGCAAACTTGCGCGAGAGGTATGGCACTATCATGTGGCAGGGGGTCTGTTTCGGACGATGCCATCCCTCTCTCGGGATCATCTGTGTCACTTCTGTGTACGATTGAAGGCAGTCGCGCCAAAAATTTACTCATGGAAGTTGAATAACCTATTGGTTAGTCCTATCTCAAGTAGATCCTTTGAACCAACTGTGACTAATTGAATAGGTCTACTCTACATGAGAGTAGCGATCAGAGTTAGACCTATGGACAGAATCCTGTTGGTCAGTTTCAACTTTTGTAGACCATTGAATCAATTGATTCAATGTTGACTGAACATATAAATGAATCTTGTTGATTGATTGTGTCTAATCGAAGCTAATAACAAGATGTAGGCCTACCTCTTAGATTATTCATTTTAGACTTCTGTAATATAGAGTGGACTTCATTATATCGCCATATGTTTGTACATTTCTTGCATGTGACTTGCATACATCGGTTCAAGTATGATTCATAGATATGTCTATTAAACTTCCCAAGTCTGCCTCCCTTTCTCTTTGTAGAAGTTAATGGAGGAAAACTGCCTGCCATGAGATTCAAATGGAATTGAGAGTGAGTGAACAATGCCATCACTGAAAGTTGCCGTCTTCCTATCTCACACTGATTGAGCTTCAGGGGCTTGTCGGTTTTTATTTTATTTTTATTTTTTTCAGGGCTCAGTTTTAATGGTTGATACATGTTTTGGCCGTTTGTCATCGAAATCATTCCAACCAAGCTGTTTACAGGTCTGCGTGCATGGTGCACGTTTGCATCCTCACAGAATGCTCATATAGGAATGTTAAAGAGTTGCTAATTCTCTCCTGTGTCTGCCCCCTTTGGTGAATATTACCTAAATACCTCTTTTAAATCCGAGGTTGTCTGCTCAAAATTCTTAATCATGCTGGGGAGAGCAGAGGGAGAAGACGGCTGTCTCTTGTGAAAGATATTTAGAGCAGAAGGTGTATTTTTGTCCCCTTTGCTTAAAGGTATATGTGCCATTTTTGAAAGTAACTCTTTCACAGCTACACAGAGAGTTTCTCAGAAGTTAGAGCCTTATTGCACTCCGAAGAAAAGCGGCAAAACAGCAGGGATATTTCATATTTCCTGCTGCCTTACCACACGGCGTTGGAATTCTTCTGGCATTCTTTTGTTCCGGTCCCATGGGGGACCAAGGTAAAACTGTGTTTTTTTGCAAATTGATTTTTCTAGTTAGCAAAAAGGCACCATTTTACCTTGGTCCTCCATGGGACCAGAACGAAAGAACGCCAGCATCATGTGTATCTTAAAAGGACTACTAGATCCTCTTCCCTTTTCTTTTTATGCCATAATAGACTAACAGGGCTATCTGTTTGAAAAAGGCAGAAATGGGTTATTTTAATCCCAAGGTAGATCTCCTTTTCAGTATAAACTTAAATCAGGAATAAGAATTATGTGGCCTTACAGATATTATCAGATTTTAGCTACTATCAACCTTGCCAGACTAACCAATGGTGGGGGATTATGGGAGCGACATTCCTGTCTGGACTCTGGATTAGGGAGAGAAAGAATTCTGGATTTTTTTAAGATGTCAAAATCATGTTTCTTAGGTGTCAGGAAACCCTGAAGTGAAGAATACTGGATTGATGAGAATCTTCACAGTTCGGGACTATTCTGGACAAAAATTGTGCATACTTTCTTTACATATGGAACTGCATTTTCAGCCAAGGAAATGCACATTTCTGTGCAGAAAATGATGCTTTTGGTTAAAAATACCCCACAACAATCAGCGAATTTTACACAGAGTAAATCCCTAATGAAAGTATTTTTCAGGGAAGGGATTTTTGTCTGTGTGTGTGTGCCTGCTGTTTTCTCCATAGAAAAATATGTTTTCTGTCCCAAAAAGCCACTTGCGAATTTTGGACAGAGTAAGTCTTGAACTGTGAATAGCCTTTGAAAAGTGGTGAGTTTTCAAAGACTTTGTGCAGTTTTAAAAAAACATTTCTTATAGCAGGAAAATGCTCATGGTTTCCTTCAAGGGCAAAATTATAGAAGAATTGCATCTCTGTTCTGGAGTACCACATGTTTACCATCAATGCTTTAAATTTTGACACCCATTCCATTGTTTAATTTATCTCTAAGCATTTTCTTGACTCAATATTTCATTGTGCCTCAGTGCTTCTCTTTTAAATTAACCTTAAAACAAGGGGAACTCTTTTTTTTTCCTTATTGGGAAGAACGTTTTCCTATAGGACAGAATAACTGTTTAAAACAATTGTGCTATTAAGTCTTTTTCTCTCCTACAAGTTTCCTTCTGTATTACTAAACACCAGTCCGTTAAAAAAAAATCTATCTTCCTTATTCTGAGCTATTACACTTAAAGTCATCTGGATTCCTTCGGGGCTGCCAAAAGGTGAAATTGACTTTTTTTGAGAATGTATTGAGAAAAACTGCAGGCTGTGCATTTTTCCCCCCTTCCCCATCTCCAAGTAGAAACATCCTGAGTGTTAAGACTGAAAGGGGAAAATTTACAGCCAGTTTCAAATTGTTAGCTGAAGTCAGGAATCGAAAGTCCAATAAGTGTCCACAATCTGCTATTGCATCAAACTTTGTTGAGGGGCCAACTCATAATAAGGTTCATAATAAAACTATTGTTTTCATCAGACATAAATGCAAGTGTTACCTTTAAAGAACAGTAGCCCTTAAAATACAACAAGAGCCTCAATATTCTATATTTAAACATGATGCATATCAGGTGGTAACTTAATCTGGGTCTTCACAGAGTAAAGCTGCTTGTGTTATGGTAAGGAAAAGGCCATTAGCAGGCAATTCAAAGTGTTTAGTTTTATGAGGGTTTAACCACTTGGAAGTGAGGAGAGTAAAAATGAGAGACATAACAGTCCTGAGATGTTCTCTGGCATATATAGCACAGAATCTTCATGCTCAGTAGTGCTTTTCAAAGCCACCGAAACCATCTTCAAAAGCTCAAAGATGGTAAGAAGTTGACATCATCATAGCTGAATGAAGGAAAGAGAAGATAGACATATCCCTAACTTTATGTACATTTTGGTATCTTCGGTCATTAGTAGCTAACTAGTGACTACTAGCTACTGGATTTTTGTAGGTTTATTGTAAAGTCATTAGGAGCCCATTCATTCCAGCTGTCAGGGACAGATATGGCAGAGAGAGTCCCCATTAATACTGACACTCCATTTTTTTTAGCTGCTTTTAAAATATCCCTGTTTCTCTCCATTTCCTCTCCCACATCCCTCAGCTTACTTTAGTGGCTGCAAAGTGAGGGCAAAGTGCAAAACTAATTTGAACTCCAATAACTCAGTAGAGGAAGAGGAAAGAAAGGGGCAGAATCTTACCATTCCCAGTAGGTTCAGGAAAAAGTAAATGGCTGCAGTTCTCCTAGCCTGTATGTTCTTTGCCATTAATAATTTTGGCCATCTTGACCACACCTTGATGCTCCTTGGCCACATGTGTTTTGATTTTTATCTGTGAAATGTCGGAGGGTATGGTAGCTGGTGTATAGAGCCAGTGTGGCATATAGGTTTGAGTGTTGGACTATGACTCGGGAGACCAGGGTCTGAACCTTCACATGGCCATGAAAACCCACTGGATAACCTTGGGCAAGTCACACACTCTCAGCCTCAGAAAACCCTGTGATAGGTTCACCTCAGGGTTGCCATAAACAAGTCATAAACACAACAACAATGCTAGGTACACAACAACAATGCTAGCTAGCTCACAGTATACCTGCCTCTAGGGAATTTTGTAGGTTTGCTTGGTAATGTACCTTCAGTCATAAAATGGTAGAATATCTGAGCTGGAAGGGATCACAAGGGTCATCTATTCCAACCCTTTGCCATACAGGGATACCTGGCTAAAGCATTCTTGAAAGATACTCTTTGAACCTCTTTTTAAAGATCTCCAAAGAAGGAGAGGCCAGCTCTCTCTGTGGCAGTCTATTTCACTGCCAAACAGTTCTTACTGTCAAGAAGTTATTTCTAATGTTTAGGTACAATCTCTTTTTGAGAGATATGTAAGAACGTCCGTGAATGTTGTAACTGCTGCACTGACATATGACAACAACAGAATACTGATAAACAGGGAAAGGAGAAATCGGGTGGTGCAAAGAGAATGCAGCAGTGACAGCCAGATGAATTGCTGGAAAACAGAATGGAGAGAAAAGCGCAGGTCATATGGCGGAAGAGAAGAGGATTTGTCTTGTCTTTTGGTTTGCTTTGTAGCACAACATACAATAATTTAGAATAAAAAGAGGAGGTGTTTAGATATTTTTTCTAAACATATCAAGGTTAATTTGAAATGTTGGTGTAAAAGACTTCTTATGTTTAATTGTAACTAATTTTATAACTCTTGGTGCTGCTATCAGCCTTTAGCTTACAGCGATCCTACATTAGGATTTGTTTGATGCAAGACTTATTCAAAGATTTGTCTTCCTCTTAGGCTGAGAGAGTGTGACAGACCCAAGATCTCCCAGTGGGTTATACCATGTTGGTTATTTTGTTCAAATACTGAGGTTAAGAATAAATAGCCATGCACAAGTCCACCAACCCATGACATCTGTAAGGTCATTTCTGATAAATTTCACAATAACTGGTTTTTGGAAGCAAATACTTCTTTGTGTGACAGGATATTCTGGCTTGTACTGATAATTTTATGGCTTAAGAAAAAGCAAGGAAGTGCCACCTCCCAGGCAGGAGGACTCAGGGTTGGTAGTCTTGGCACGTTAGGCCAAATAAATTGTTATCATAATTCAACTCAGGCTTTCCACAAGTTAACAAACACCACCAGCGTATACAGGCGGTACATTTTGCAGACCTTGCAAAATGCTTGAAATATATGCTATGTGAAAAACCATGGTGTCAGAAAATCTTGGGAGTTTAATTGCTTTTCTCTTCCCCCCCCCTTCAGCCACCATGAAAGGGGGCTTACCCTTGGCTCTCCTATCCCTATTCCACATTCACAGTTGTTGACATGGTGATTAAAATCTTGAGTGTTCACCAGACCACTTGTGAAAGATGCATGCATATTTCAAAGCAGCCATATCAACACTATATCACCATTGTGAAGTCAAAGGCTTTCATGGCCGGCATCCATAAATTTGCCTTGTGTGTGTGTTTTTTTTCCCCCCGGGCTGTGAGGCCGTGTTCCGGAAGAGTTTCTCTCTGATGTTTCACCTGCATCTGTGGCTGGCATCTTCAGAGAATGGTTGTGTAGGTGTGTGTGTGGAGTTTATATGCTTTGAACCCCTGTTGGGAAGTGTATGTAAATTTGTGTAATTGAATGGTTACTTTCTGGGTATAGAAATGCAAGGCTTGTTAGTGTCTGTTTGGCTAATGGTTGGTTGATGGGCCACTATCTGCTGGGAATCCCCCTGTCCCTGGGTGGAATTCCTTTGAAAGTGTTGAGTTTTGAGTCTATTGTTCTTCAAAACTTCATTAGCCCTTATACATGTAGTTGTACTTTATTGACCATGGCAGAACATCCATTCTGCTTTCACAATTTTGTAGGCATAGTTCTGCAAATGCAGTGGTTGCGGATGCAGTTATGCATTCTTGGATGTTGTATAGTTATCAGTGCCTTCAGTGTACACACTTGACTCATTGGGATTACAGACACAACAAACCCATTCACAGCATCAGCTGCACAGTACTGGTATCCAGCAGGAGGGTGGTGTAGTGGAACCGACACTTAACTACGTGAACCTAGATTTAAAGTTCACCAGCACAATGTAAGACCTCAGCTATTATGATCACACTATGACTATATATATATATATATATATATATATATATATGGTTATTAAAGGAAAGATCAACATGGAAGGCTACTGAGGATCAACATACATTCTTGTTGATGCCTAGGGTCTTTTCATATAACACAGTTACAGCACTATGCTTCCATTGTAACTGCCGTGACTGCATCCTGTGGGATTCTGGGAATTGTAGTTTGTTGGTGCTCTAGAGCTCTAAGGCTGAAAATACTAAATACCCCTCCCTAAACAGCAAACTCTAGGATTCCCTTCCATCCGAAGTAAGGTTCCTGTTATGAAAACTAGTCTTGGCAAGGTGAATATTGGGTTCCATTGGATGGAACCATGTCCTTTCAAGTGGAATAATAGTGCAACAATTATGTAGCATGAAAGGGTCCTCTGATGTTTTTCAAAGTAATAATGAAGACTTATTAGATGCTTAAAGCGTGTAGGCATTGTTGTTATGTGGGTCCTTCCCTCTCCAACACCACAGGCTAACTGTTCTTGCCTTCTTAAATATAATACAAAACCTGTGGTGGCTAGATACATTTAGACATAGACATTCTAACAAACCTGGCATGGACCAAATTGTGGATCCAACACAAACTTTACAGATGTATTCTGAGATTTCCCATCAGAGAGATGGAGTCTCTCTGTGAGGATCCCCCTCCCCCAAGGAAGTGTCCACTGTCCTCCTCACTGATGTCCAGAGGATGTGTTGATCGAACACTTTGAATGATTGTATCATAGATATTGGCTCTGTCTTGGCCTTTTGATCAGCTTGCTTGGGATTCCCTCACCAATAAACCTAGACTCTCCTCCCTTGGTTCTGGAACCTGCCCCATTCCATGTTCCATTCTTGGACTCTCCTCCCTCTATAAGCCAGCACTTTGCTATGTTGCCAAAATCTGAATTTTGCCTTTTCTATCATTTGCCAAAAGGCAGTGAAGCATAAGTGGAGGAGCAAAGGATGAACCATCTGGAAAACAGGCAGTCTCACAAACCTCTGAGTGATCTTTCACATGCCATGCATTAAACAGAGGAAGATATTCACCTTGCCAAGACTAGTTATCATAACGGGAACCTTACTTCAGATAGAAGGATTGAATTAGATAAGCCCTTACAAAACTTAGCACCCCGCTGATGGTGCAATTCTATAGTGCCTTCATTTCAATTAATGTTCTACTGTGGATAGCATTAAACTTTATAGCTTTGAAATTCACAATGAGATTATATATTGATTACTTGGGGCGGTTATTAAATTTCAGCCAAACACCCTCTGACAATGTTTTAACAAATATTAATCACAAGGACTTTGATCAAACTGTAAAAGATGTATCAGCATATCCTTTTTAGATGTGAAGAAGGCAAAATGTCCAATGCATTTAACATATATAGCTGCTGGGGAAGTAGTTTGAAATCTCAGCTGGTCTTGGCTGCATTTTGCTAATAAAAATTGAATATGCCTTTATAAAAACCTGTAGTCTGTTTAGCGGAGAAAGCTGGACCCCTGAGAACATACTCTATTCCATTTTACATATACTTTGAACCCTTCGCTGTGTTCTTATGAGCATCTGTGCTCCATTCTTAGAGCTGATGAATATCTCCATTATTGCCAACCCTGCCAGTTCTTCTTAGCTTAAATTTCTGTCTTTAACATGCCTTGCCAGGGATATGATTTCAAACCTGATTAAAATGGAGTTGGCTGTTGGGGTTTTTTCTGCTCAGGGTCAAGATGTTTCAGAAGGCTTGATGGGACTACCTTTAACTGTTAGTAAGCAGAAAGCAAACCTTGATTTTGCCATCTTATATCAGGGACACCATTTTGCTATGCCTTTGCATATAATGGGACTTGAGTATTCATGGATTTTGGTCATGAAACCAAACCCCAGTGAATACCAAGTGCCCACTGCAGATCATTTTGACCATAATATTAAGTATGTCCCAGTTTTCATCCAGAAAACAACAACTCCTAATACTGGTCAAGCTCAGTCTTTTGTGTCCTTTTCCCCCCAGAAAAAGTTCCTTGACTGCCAATCTGATGCAGTCCTTCTGAAACTACCCAGACTGTGTTCCCTGAAAAAGTCCCTCTGTAATTATTGTCATGAGAACAAAATGCTGGAGTGTTCATGCTTTGTGTATTTCATGCAAGATGATAATAAACTCTACGCCTTTGACCTTATTAATGCCCTGTAATTTGATTTGCTGGCAATTTGCATTCCCCTTTCCACCACCTCAGCCTACGGTAATCTGGAATAAAGAAGAGGTGGCACTGACAGTCAATCTTGCCACCGCCGAATACTGAAAAGGTCAGGAGTATCTGACATAATAATTCTGATACCTTGTTCTCTTGTCAAAGATTATAGCACAATGACACAACATTGAATCCATTGTAACAAGAAAATGTAGGGGAGAAAGAAGAGGGGGAGATCAGATTTTTATGCCTGGAAAAGTTTATATATATATATATATATATATATATATAGTCATAAATATGTTTTCTGCCTATGATTGCATCTGTCTCCCCTCTCTCTCTCTTTCTCTCTCTCTCTCACACACGTGCACATACACACACACAAACACACATCTCCCTTTGAGAATCAAAAAGTCCATCAGAGAATGTGTGGGGGAAAAATGTCTACAGTTTCATTTTTGGAAAAGATATTAAGTCCTGATTATTACTTCTCAAAATTGGTAGGGGATTTGGAACCAAGTCCCATCAGGGAAAGGTTCACCCCAGACTTCATAGCTTTCACAGATCCAATTGCCTATGGGCTGGATTACCACTTTGGTCTACGTCTGCTCTGGAAATTGCTTAATTTCCAACAGAAAGTGGTGTAGGTGCTCAACATTCTGCTGGAATACTGCACCCTCAGTTAAGAAAGCTTTGCCCCAGCCTTATCAGAGCCATGGTTGGGCAGCATTCACCAGCACATGGAATGTTACCTCGTTTTTTAAATAATTAATTTTGTTACAATTTTTTTGCAAGAAAAAGTAGCTATTTGCTGTTAACCCTTAAGCGTTTACATTTTGTAAGTACAGTTGAACCCCTTAAAGATGAAAGATGGATGGCTTGGTACATAGATAACCCAGGACTGTTGTCCAGATGAGTGAAGAAGGATCTGTTCAGAGCTAAAGTGTTTTCCCCAAGGTGCCTTTCTTGCTTGGCTTTGGGTCTCATAATCTTCCCTACTCCCAGTTGTAGTTATTAATTCTTTCAATATGCAAAAACTTTAATTTGCAATAATTTTAATATGCATATTAAAGTTATACTTTTAATTAAACATGGACTCGACTTGGACAATGTTACTTCTCCACATTTTCTTTTATCATAGAAACCTTGTTTTGGCTTCATATTTAATACACTGCAGCTGTGGATTGTGCGGGGAACAAATGTAGCCCTCGCAGTTTGGAATTTATTTGAACAGGTTCTGTACCTCTTAGGAAAACACATGAATAAATGCATGGGACTATTTTGGTGGTAACTCATGAGATCCTTCAAATGGAGAAAAAGAAAGAAAGAAAAAAGGGGAAGGGTTTTGCTTAACTGCCTTGTACTTTTATTGATGACTCTGCAACCCAAATAAAATGTGCTTTTAATTCATGTAGCCAAATGTACTTGAACAACATACAATTTCTGCCATAGAGTAATTCTTCAAAACACCTTTACAAGAAGAAACCCATTGCTAAGATTAAAATGATGCTGGCAGCCATTTGGAATAAGAGCCCAGGTTGTTTCCTCATAACTTTTACTTGGAAGCGGATTTTTTTTCTTAGAGGTTCCTCTTTACCTCCAAATGAAAAGTATCTGCCTCTATTCTCCACTCTTTTAAATCAACAGTTACGTGCTAAATAAGAAGCATTGCCTTTAAGGATCTTGTTAACTGAAGCCTGGGGTAAGTGTGAGCTCCAATACCTTGTTGGGTGTTTGAAGTTTGCCACAATTTTGTGTGTTTCCATTTTTTCCTTCCCTGCATGGATTTTCTCTTCCTTCTGTGATTATGTAGAATTGCACTGACATTATTTATGCTTTATGCCAATTAGGCTTGCTGGAAAAGAAGCAGTATTTAAAACAGGGTTTGAAGCAGATTTGAAAACTCAGGCTCTGATGGGTTTGTCTACATGAGGAAGAAAAAAACACACACACCTTCAGACCTGGTGTGATCAGTCCAGATGCCTCCTAGGACCCAAAGCCCATCCTTCTCACTGCTGTAATCCCATGAAAAATTAGTGGGAAACCTCATTGCCATATTTAAGCAGTAGTTGGGGGAACACCATTTCAAGCAACTATCAGTCATTTATACAGTAGACTTGGTATCTACTGGGGTTTGGTTCCATGACACTCCCCCCCCCAACCATGGATACCAAAATCCATAGATGTTCAAGTCCCATTATATGCAATGCTATAGCAAAATGATGTCCATTATATAAAATGGCAAAATCAAGGTTTGCTTTTTGGAATTTTCTTTTGGAAATTTTGGAATATTTTCAAGCAGTAGATGGTTTAATTCATGGATACAGAATCCGTGGACATGGAAGGCTGACTGTAACAAGCAAAATACTTGGTTTAAATGCCCCACCCCCACATTTATAGATTAAATTTAGTGGCACAATTTTCACAGCAGAATTTTCAATGGAACTAGAATGGAGTCTTTCGCCTGTTGTCTGTCTTTGGTTTCATAGAATCATAGAATCATAGAATTATAGAGTTGGAAGAGACCACAACGTCCATCCAGTCCAACCCCCTCCATGCAAGAAGTCATGATCAAAGCATCCCTGACCAAATCCCTGATGGCCAATCCCTGACAGATGACAGATTTAGTTCTTAACCTGGGGTCCATGGACACCCAGAGGTCCACAATGTCCACACAGGAGGTCCGTGAAGGTTTGATAGTTGCTTGGCCCAACTCCTCCCTGTAGTGGAGTGGACACATGACAGGAGACAAGGCAAAGGCTGGCTGGCTGGCTTGGCCTGCGCATTGCCATTCAATCTGCTCCAGCCACAAACTTGCAGGAAGAAGCAGGAGAAAAGTCTTCCTTCCCCCTCCAGTGCTGCTGAGGGAAAGTTCAATGGGTGGTGTAATTGTATTATTATTATTTTTATTATTATTTTAAATTTTGAGTTAAGTCTTGGAGGTCTGTGGTGACAAAATATATTAAAGGGGGTCCCTGGTAAAGAAAAGGTTAAGAACCACTGGTCTTCCACATGCCTAAACCATGTGGCAATTGTGTGATTCACACCTTCTTCCATATTAATGAAGAGAGATGCAAAAGAAAAGTTTATAAGTCAGAGGGGCTGGGTCTTGTGTATATGACAAGTTGTATGCAGCCCAGAAGCCTGTTCTACCTCCCACTAAATGCTTCAATTTTCTTTTGCAATGCCTTACAAAATGGCAACAGGTTAGGCTGCCATCTTCTGTTGCCATTTTGAGATGGAGTGCAAGGAGAAACAGGGGTATTTAGGCTTGCTAGGGGAGGTAGATTGGGGTGGGAGTGGGGAGAAAGAATGCCGGCCATTTGGACTGCATACAATTGCCCACCCCTCATATAAGTGATAGCGTCTATTCCTAAACCTGCATCAATGACATAGGCAAATTATATGCAAAACAACTTTGTAATTTCTCCTATTTTTTGTCCTTCCTCTTTCATTGGTGGGGAGGCAGTAAATGATTGTGTAGAGTGCTGGATTATCGGAGCCATAAACAACCTGCCTGATGGGACCTTTTGACACAGGGAGACAGAGATCACTATAAAGGATTTGCAGTGTGATTATCCTTTCTCACTGGGAAAGAGGTGTATATGGGAGAGGAGAAGGAATCCTGAGATATAGAAATAAATACACAACACCATGCGTAAAAGCATAATCTAGGGAAGTGAGAATCAGAGTGAAATACAACAGCAATAAACAGGAGTTTTACGCCCAAAGTCGGCACTATGGTAGAATGTGACTGAGATATACATTTGCTTGGCCGGTGCTCGTGGAAATACAAGTGCTCAGGGGGTCACTGCAGGTTAGCTGTGTGGATTTTTGGTGGAAGGTTTTCTGCTACTGTTAAATCAGTGCATACCTCAAAATAAATGTTAATGACTGTCATTTGCTTTGCTCCAAGCAAACACCTTCCCAATATTTGGTGCCCTAATTCTTCCTCTCTTCTGTCTTCTCTCTTTCACCATATAGATATGTGTCTGTGTGTGCGTGTGTGCGCATGGCTCATTTTGAAGGCATCTTTATGTGGAGCTATAAAGCAGCATTTTCCAGGCATTCTTTGGCAGTTAGAAGCACTGCTTTACACACTTTGGCCTTCATAGCTCCCCATACATCTCAGCTCTGCCTCATTTTATACCCAAATATACCTCTAACCCACACAGAGCAGCAGTTATCTCAATTTTATTGTTATACATAATTTACATCTGAAAGGCAGGATCCAGGAACTGAGGCTATAGAAAATGCTATATATGCTAAATAAGTTAACTCTTCTTTCAGTGTTGTACTCTGTGTAGCTGGTACTTTACATTTCTGGGCTTTAACAGATGGAGAGAAACACTCTTGGTCTTCATGTACACATGTGTGTGCCCACCAAACCATGGTGACTCATTAGTGTGTACTGATCGATGGTGGAGTCTAGATTTGTACCTTTTATTCTGCTCTAATACTTTGATAAACATATGTTCATGAAGGCCGAGATCCTACATCAGGGTTTGTAATATAAAGCTGTGCATATGGAGTAACACACTGATTCTGCTATGAAATATTTGTGTTGAATGGCAATGTTGCACAACAGAGCGCAACCCAATGCTCATCATCATGTGCAGTGCCATTGCATTCATAGCTATGTTTCTGCTACCTTAAACTGAATGAGGACTTTTGATATTGGACAAAACATCATGCCATTCCTTCCTTGGTGGACCTTACTTGTGAGTGTAAGAGACTCACATGATTCTGGCCAATGGCTGATACCTAACACCTGGGAATTTGTTGTAATGGTGAAATGTCGACATTTCAAAAGGGTGGCCCCTGAAGCATCCTTGATGGAGAAAAAGAGGAAGGGGAAAAAGAGGAGAAAACATAAAGTTGCTTTGCATACAATTTGTGTATAGCATTGATGCAGGTGTAGAAATAACTGCTATCACTTATATCAGGGGTGGGCATCTGCATGCAATTCCAAGGGGCATTTTTTCCTCCCAACCCCCCAATCTTTCTCCCCAGACAGTCAAGATATCTGCCCCATCCAGTCCCTCTCAAAATGACAACAGAAAGCTTATCCCAACCTGTTGCCATTTTGAGAAGGATTGTAGAGGAAAATTGAAGCATTTGGTGGTGGTGGAGAGGATAGAACAGGGTTCTGGGCTGCTTGTGTGTGTGTGGGGGTAGATATTATTGTTATATGTGTTTGCATTTGGGGGGTGGCTTTCTGTGTAATTTGGAGATTGTCCCAAAACTTTACCTTTTGTTTTAATTGGAGAGGGATTGGTGACATGGGGAGGGCTTCATGGGTCACAAAAGTGGGATCTAGGGGCTACCTGTGGAACGCATTTTCCCCATCCCAAATTATATAGAATTACAATCAGGACCGGTTTAAGGAATTTTGGCCCCCCCTGCAGTGCTTTATTTTTGGGGCCCCATACGTTTATCTCAGGCCAATGTAACCTAACTCAACCTAAGCTATTCACAGTACAGGATATTCAGATTATTACTAATAATGTTTTTGCAGGAGGAGGGTTACTATGGGGTCCCCACAATGATGGGTCCCCCTGCGGATGCTGATGCCACCAGTGCCTTAAACTGGCCCTGATTACAATGCACCTTATCATGTTAGAGAAGACTGACCAGCTGACGAATGGATCTGCTCCTCAGTCTGTGGTCCAGATCAAAAAGAGGAGAAGGGAATATCTACAGTCACACCCCACTGCTCCCGAAACCTGCCTAATAGATATCTGGGATGAGATTCCTGTTTAATGATGATGCAGTGTAGTGCTCCATAGGTGTACTTACATAGCAGCCTTGTTCTGGTAATGCTTCCCTTGGGTGGAACTGTGCCTATATGCTGGAGCAGACTTTAAGCCAGCCTATTGTTTTGTGACTGAATGGAGAACTACTTTCCTGAGGGAAGGGGGTTACTGGATGCCACCTTATGGCAGTATTTAAAAGCTACAACCATCGGTGTGATCTGGTAGTGCTTCTATGGGATTCTTGCTGTGCGCCTTCAAGTCATTTCTGACTTCTGGTGACCCTAAAGTGAACCTATCTTGGTGTTTTCTGAGGCTGAGAGTGTGGAATTTGCCCAAGGTTACCCAGTGGGTTTTCATGGCTAAGAGGATATTCAAACCCTGGTCTCCAGAGTTATAGATCAATACTCAAACCACTACACCATGCTGGCTCCTAATGGGATTCCAGCCCTCATTTTAATATTAAAGAGTACAATGGACCCTCCTTTGTTCTATGGAGTACAATGGAGGTGCATATGCATTTGTATTCTTCCTTCCTTTCACATCCTCTTTTCTTTCTAGCCACTTTTGGGAAGGTTACACTGAGCACCTACGTTTAATATTCTATTGCCCTCATATGCACCTACTGCATTTTGTTTCTCTCCTTACATCCCTCAAACTTTTGTACATACAAATAGGCATTGAACAAAAATGCTTAAGGCAAATGGTAAATATTTGCTATTTATTCTTGGTGCATAGAAGGTCGTGCGGACCTGTACAGAGAAAGAAGCCATAGGAGCAGAAGAAGGTAATAAGGAATATTAAATAATTTGGTTTTGCAATATTTTGCACACAGGGCACTGTTTCAAAGCTGATGCTTATCTCCTACATCCCTAATGATTCAACCTAATTTGACAACAAACACATTTAGATCAAGAGCCATCATTAGCTCAGAGAACCACCATTATCTCTTACAAGATGGTTAAAATGTTGCATAACCTTTTTTGAGTTTTGTATATGTCCATATGTGGTTCTTAATATTGTTGAGAGTTCTGAGAATCATAGAATCATAGAGTTGGAAGAGACTACAGGGGCTATCTAGTCCACCCCCTGCCATGCAAGAATACCCAATCAAAGCACTCCTCACAGATGGCCATCTAGCCTCTGTTGAAAAACCTTCAAAGAAGGAGATTCCACCACACTGCCAGACAGCCCATTCCACTGCAGAATGGATTTTGGAGCTTTTGCTAATGCACAAGGGGCGAAGTGAACAATTAGTATAGATACTGTTGAGTCTTTGTAATTGGAAATCTCCTGGGCATGCATTCTTTAAATAGTGTACAGAGAATATGTGAAACCTAATTGAATTAGGCTGTAAAGTAGAATATGCTGAGCAGGCTATGGAGATGTTCCTTTAATTGTCCAGGGAATAGTAAAAGAAGAAATTTAAACACCCCACACACATACACACACTACAAAGCAGCAAAAGCAAGGGCTTGCAAGGAAGTCAAAAGCCACCAGATCACCAGGGATATCAAGGTTGCAATTTCTCCCTGACAAAATATGCTTTAATGAGGAGTTACATTTAAACTTGTCCCCTGACAGGCAGCTAATATGAACCTATTAGAGGTCCAGGTGGCTGGTTTAAAACATGGTTATATGCTAGGAATTTTCCTGAAAGTCCTCCAACACTTCTGAGCATATTGTATTCTTGTATAAAACTTAAGCGGAGCCCTGCGTTGTTCTGTGGAGGTCTTTCTTGACCTCATGTTTGAACCTAGCTGGTCAATAGGCAAGGTTTTAATGGTTGGCAGGTAATGGCACATGATGCATGACCTTACATCCTACCTAAACATTTTAGGGGTAAATCAAATTGGATTTCCCAAGTATGAATACAAATCTTGGTTTGTTTGTTTCATCTTTGCAATGAACAGTGAATCATTCCTCATTGGATGAGGAGAAGATTTCTGCAAAATTCCCAATTACTGCTTTTCTTTGCAAAATATTAATCTGTGCAAAATCTTTTTTTCCCCTGTGTATACATTTTCTGCACAGAAATACACAGTATTTCTAATGGGTATTAGAGACTTTTTTTTGGTGAAACTACTATACTCTGATTTACTCAACTGGAGTGAAACAAAATCTGTATTCATTAGCAAGCCCTCAGCTTGCCTTTTAACTGATGCATGAACCTGTAAAGGTCTGTAGGCCTTGGGAAATGTATTGTTGTATTCCTGTGAAATTATGTAGACAGCAACAAGAATATAATGGCTGGAGCCTGTGTGTTGTTATTACTATTTTAAAAAAATGGTTTCTCAGCTGACAGTTTCTTCAAGCTTGTGGACCTTGATGTTTTTATCTCATGCATTGTGATAGCACTTGATATTCATAACTGGTGAGGTTTGATAAATTTTTAACAAGGGAGATGAAGATGATGCGAAACCACAAGAGAAGGGTTTCATTTCTCACCTTGTACTCTCGCCTTCAGGTTTAATTTTCACTTTTTGCACTAAGAGTATTCCTTAGAGGAAGACCAAGAATGATCAGATTGTACAAGCTGGCTGGCTGCCATCTTCCAGAAGGAGCAAAAGGATGACCTCTCCCTGCCCTCAACCAACACAAGTCCAGAAAGGTTGCTTCTTCAAATTGCAACTTCCATTGCTGCATTTTAAAATTAAAGCTTGGTCTTGGTTAGCCTTGTCCATACTGGGCTTGGAAATGCCTGTATCAATTGAACTTTGGTCTGTGTAGATTGGGGAGAGCCATCATGGTGTAGTGGTTTGAATGTTGGACTATGACTCTAGAGACCAGGGTTTGAATCCTCACTCGCCCATGGAAACCCACTGGGTGACCTGGGACAAGTCCCACTCTCTCAGCCTCAGAGAAAGGCAAAGGCAAAACCTCTCTGAACAAAACTTGCCAAGAAAACTCTGTAATAGGTTTGCCTTAGGGTTGCCATAAATTGAAAATGACTTGAAGGCACAAACAGCAACAGATGGATGAAAAGGGCTGTGTGTGCGCACGTGTGGGTGCGAGAGAGAGAATATGAATTTGAAAGAGAGATGAAGAGGAGTAATACACCTTCCAAAACATGAAAAATATGAGCAAGTGAACTGCACAAAACATGCCATAATAGATTTGCTTCTTCAAGGTGGGGAGCAACCTTCTCTAACTTCTTATGGATTCTTCCAGAGAGGGTAATTTAGCCCACAAAGAACATCATATCTGTCAGGCTTCATCTTTCCTTAGCAAATAACATACCTTCTTATGGCTTCTTTGTCCTTGCTCAGTTTCCTTGTGGATATCAAGGTAACCCTTTTCATCAGTGTTACCACCCAGGCTTCTTTCCAAAGGCCCATCTCCCCAGCATACTGAATCAGACATGCAAGGATAACAAGATGTTTTTCGCTCGTCCTTGTTGTCTTTGAATTATATTCCCATTGTTTACCTTG
The DNA here is from genome assembly GCA_030847615.1 of Gambelia wislizenii. Classification (NCBI taxonomy): domain Eukaryota; kingdom Metazoa; phylum Chordata; class Lepidosauria; order Squamata; family Crotaphytidae; genus Gambelia; species Gambelia wislizenii. Next base: position 27,080,623 of record JAUMIR010000012.1, on the reverse strand, counting down.
AACAAGTAATACTTTTTAATGTTAGTTCTGACTGATAAATCATCACCCAGAAGGCAGAGGAAATATGTGGATCTGACACAGAGATGCACACATCTATATGCACATCTATCTATGATCCAACCATGCTGGAGAGAAGAGGAGCCATGTGGATCTACAGCATTAATCCCTTGATGTCCTATGGCCTTAACATAGAGCACTCTTGTCTATAGGATGATCCTCTGAATCTCCATTCTTAGACCCTGGGAATTCTAGTATTCCACTAGAGTGCTGTTCTTCTCTCCCATTCCAATGGATATCATTGAGAAAGGCATATATATATATATATATATATATATATATGGTATATGGTATGTTGCCTTTTCCAGTCTACTGATTCGGTGCTCAGGAACCACACCCAACCAATAACCACTTACATGCAAATTCCTTCTCCACCTCACAATCTACTCCTGCCACTCAGTCTGTGGCCCAGACTGGAACCCAGACAACTGGCAGCAACAGCAGTGATGGCATGGCTGCGATGGGACCAAGGCAGTCAACTGGTGATGGTGGTGGCAGAACGCCGCTGCTGCCGCTGCAACAAAACCCAGACAGTCAACTGGCAGCAGCCATAGCAGCGGCAGAAGGGCAAGAAAGTGAGCTACCCTCAGCAATTCCGGGAAAAGTGTGAAATGCTGAGAAGGGGGAGGAGGAATTTAAAAACCCACTGGTCTACTTTACAGGGTTTTCGTGAGGTCTACTGGGAACGTTTGAGGATTTTTGTTAAAGGCATATGTATAGCTAGTATGCAGCATGTTGCTGTTGTTGTTGTTAATTGCCACCACATCAGCTTTGACTGATGGTGACCCAATGAGTGAGTGACCTCCAAGATCAACAGCTCTGCTCAGATCTTGCAAATTCAGGCCATGGCTTCCTTATAAAACACCTCTCTTTGGTATTTGTAATTAATTTTTATTCAATCAAGCTCATAAAAGGAAGGGCATAACATGATTTATACATTTATTTAAAACATGTTTGCTCCAACCATTAGCTAGAAAGTCTCTCACAACTGCTTATAACCATCATCAGTAGCAGCACAATCCCTGATCTCAGGCTTACAGTGTCAAGACAGGACACACAAGAAACCAGGCATTGGGGAGAGAAGAGGGATGGAAGCAAACTCACACATGATTTTTCAAATGACAAAAAAAGTTATTTTCCTTCCTAATTTGATGAAAGAAGGAATATCAGCTGGTACAGCTTTTCTGCTCTCTTCATGACCAGCTGTACCTACTAAAAGATACAGAATCCCTGTCCTTGCCTGCATCTGGTCATTCTGGAGAGAGGAGGAGAAAAATGGGCCATGCAGTATATTTTTTAAAATACACACACATACAAACACAAAATCAAAATAAAACTCTGTCTTAGATTGCAAATTGCAATTCAAGCTGGATCCTAGGTCTGACAACCATTCCCTTATATGCACAAGAACATAAAGGTTACAAACTATAGTTGCCAGATATTTTAATGCATTTAAACAAATGCAACATATTGTTATTTGGGGATTTCTCCCCACCTCCCCTTGACATTAGAGTTACTACTCAGTCAAAATATTTCCAATTTAAAATATTAATGGCACAACTCCATGTGTTTCAAGTCTGTGATAATTAGCTTGCTGCCATGCTGTTAGTTACTGGCTCTTTCTTTCTCTCAATCTCGCTTTCGTTCTTCCCCCCGCCCCACCTTTGATGGAATGGGAATGCGAAGGGAGTGAGAATTCACATCACCATTTAATATAATTATCCATAATGACCACATATGGCCATTGTATCATTTGCTAATTATTTTAAATGAGTAATGCATAAACATTTTGGTAGATTTATTCAATTATTAGCGGGGCTAACACTTTGTGTGGAGATACACAATGAAACTTTTAGTGCCGCCAGTTTAGTCAATGTAGGCAACTGGGTTGTAGGAGTGGATGCATATATTGCTGTTTGTTTTGTTAAAGCACTACTGTATGGAGAAAAATTAATATGATGTTGTGGGCTAAGGTTTTCGGAGCCAAGACTGGTCCTATGAAGCTTAGTGTATCACAGTTTGATAGAAAATGACAAAATATGCAGGTAGGATTTTTTTCCCATTCTCTGAGGATGCCAGCCACAGATGCAGGCAAAACGTCAGAAAGAAACTATTCCAGAACACGGCCTCAAAGCCCAGAAAAAAACCCAAGGAAAATCTATGGATGCTGGCCGTGAAAGCCTTCGACTTCACATATGCAGGTAAGCTTTGGAACAAGACATTGGAATCAAGACTGAGGGCTGGTCTAGATGTGGGAATAAAATGTGGATTGGTACAAACCTATACCAATTCGGAGCAGCTTTCATTTGTCTCAACAATCTTTTTGCAAGGTTGCTGGTGTGCAAAGCTATCCGTGTTTGCTGTTCACATGGAGGCATGCCAGCGATCAAGATGGCGGGAGCAAGTGAATTACTATTTGCTCCATACTCCCCAACTTGCACCTGCCAAACAGGTATTTTTTTTTTAACTACATCCAAGGTGCTCTCCTTCTTCTTCCTGGCAGGCTCATCTTCTGTGTCTTCTTTCAAAAGCCATTTATACACTTTTAAAATTGTATGTTTAGCCGGGGGAAGAGAAAGTGAAGAGGGGACATGATAGCCATGTTTAAATATTTGAAGGGATGTGATATTGAGGATGGAGCAGGCTTGTTTTCTCCTGATCCAGAGACTAGGGCAGGGAGCAATGGGTTCAAATTCCAGGAAAAGAGAGTCCACCTAAACATTAGGAAGAATTTCCTTACAGTAAGAGCTGTTCAGAAGTGGAATCCTCTGCTGCCCTGGGAATGTGGTGGAGTGTCCTCCTTTGGAGGTTTTTAAACAGAGGCCGGATGACCATTTGTTAGGGGTGCTTTGACTGTATTCCTACAAGGCAGGGGGTTGGACTGGATGGCTCTCATGGTCTCTTCCAACTCTCTGATTCTATAATTCTATAAGATAAGTTTGATCAAGCTTTTACTAGTATACGCCAGAATCCAATTGCACTGAATTCATAGAATTTATTCTTCTAGGTCCCCCCTCCACTTCCAACTGTGTTCCCAACTTGGGATCAAGCTCAGTTGCAACCAAACCTGTAAGAAATTGGTGGCTACTGGTTGCAACCTAGTACAAGCTTGGTTTCAGTAGGACTTGTTCATTGATCAGGATCCATATGTCTACTTAGTGGAGCTTATTAAAAATTCAGTCTCAGAATCCATTATCCAGCCTGGCCAATGCTCATCATTTTCTTCCCTCTGGATACACATGGGCTGTGCTATTCTTTTTAATGAAACTAGATGTGAATGGATAGTCAGGCAGCTTTTTTTTCTTTTTCTTTTTCTTTTTTTAAAAGCTAAATTGGGACCTCACCCAAAATAGCATCAAATTGCAGAATTGTACTCTCTGGAGATTTCTGGGAGAGGGTTTTAGTTTTGATGCTCTGTTTTGTAATAATGGCATGGAGGATAAACTGTTTTTTTTAAAAAAAAAAATCGTACTCTGATAGACACCCACCCATCCACAGAGAGAGTGGGGGGGATGATAATACTATTATAATACAGATAGCAGAACTGCATATGTGTATTTGCACACTTAAATTCTTGTTTGTCAAATAAAATTTTACAATTGATATTAACTCTGGACATGTTACACAGTGTTAAGTAGTATCTGGCATGCTATCCACTTGGCATGCCAGTTACAGTTTCCTTTTTCCTACATCCCCTTCTTTCCTTTTTCTGAAACTGAGCATGCAGAAAACCACAAAATGAACAGTCTTCTATGATTTGCTCCTTTGGGGTATTTTTCCCTCTATCCTAGGAATCTTGCTTTAGCATGCCAGACATCAACATAATCATGTTGTTGAGCCTGAATGTATCATCAGAGGACTTTCTACCAGGCCAAAGTTGTTGACCCTCCTTCCATTCTTTTTCTTTGCTCTTGGAGAGGGGTCTTCCATTCACGAGGCTCCTTGAATGCCCATTTGTCCCCCACCCTGGTATGCCTTGTACGCTCGGATCATTCCACGCTAGGGCACTTCCTTCTCATCCATATTGGCTCTGGGAGAACTTTCCTTTTTCACCCAGTCTGTTCAACATGCTTGTTCAGTCTAAGGGAAAGGATCTTCAGTTTTGGGTGTGATGCCTTCATATGTATGAGGGAGTTGGTCCCAGTGGTCAGTACATGAAGAGAGAACAAAAAGTAGTGCATAGCTGTTGGTGCCCAGAGGCACAAAGAAGGTGAAAGGCATTCCAGAGACTGGCAACTCAACTCGTTGGAAATAAGTTTTCTCTAGGCATTTCTAGGCCTTCCAGTGCAATTCTATGGTCAACTTCTGGTATTAGTCTCATTGAAAATAATAGGATTCCCTTTTATCCACAATTTCAGGTATCCACTGTGTGTGTGTGTCTTTGATCGTATCCCCTGCGGATACGGGGGTCAACCTGTACTAAAATCAAAGTAAGAACAGCATCAGCTCTGCAATTTATCACATCAAAAGTGCTATACCAAAGCACTTCTAGATTGATTTAAAGAAAAATGAGTTCTCATGATATAGGTCTTTAGTTTTTGTTGGGTTTTCTGGCTGTTGTTGCTTCCGTGTCCATTCATTAGTGTTGATTGGGATGGGGACTCTTTGTAATAACCTTTTGGATCTGCATTGGGGCTCCTCCAAAATAAAAATAACAATACAGTGTGTTTGCCTATGGTTTGAAGGGCAAATTTTATCCCTTCCTTCCATACAAAAAAATAGGTCATAGTGCAAAAATGACATTTCATTATCACTCCTTAAAAACAGAAAAAGAAATGAGGAAAAGGAAAGAGAACATACTGTTCAGATAAGTGTTGGAATTAAAATGAAAGCCACTTGAGGGTGGGAGTACAATGTTGCAGCTGGTGTCAGAAATTGCCAGAAAATAGCCTACAACAACCTTTTTCAGACATTAAAAGAAAAAAAGCCAGAAAGAGAGAGAGAGAAAATGAGAGAAAACCACAGCACGGAAAAGTCTGACACATTTCTCCATCTGGAAGATCCCACAAAAGTGGGAATCATGTGACCCTCCAGTTGGACTGTAGCTCCCAGCATGCCTCACCATTGGCTATGCTGACTAGGGCTGCTGGGACTTGCACTCCATCAACATCTGAAGGGCCTCAGCCTTCCCACCCTTCTATTAGGAAAAAAAACCCATAAAACATACAGCAACAGTATCTGTGAACAGCCACATTCAACAGCTACTTCCAGATGTGTACTTTTAAAGATAAAAAATTGGTCAAAATTAAAACCCAAGTCCAAGGGGATCTGAAAAGCAAATGAGTAACTCCTCCTTCTCCAGGGGTGTTGTGCTAATAACAGGACATCCTTCTCTTCACTGATGATGGACTCTAGGTTAACTAAAGTTGTATGAGCAAACTTTTTATCTACCCATAATGCTGGGAGGGAGAGAGAAAAACACCAGAGGAAACCTTTCGATCATGGTTTGCCTAGAGGGATGTCTTGATGCAGTTTGCCGTCGATGTGCGCTGATGCTTCAGGCTCCACAGGCGAGGGGATGTTCAATCTGGACCAAGAAGCCAGATCTCTTCCCTCGCGGGCAAAGCCTGGGGCACAATGATGCAAAGCCTTTGCTCACGGCTACCAGACAAACTTGAGTTTCATGCTGGTGAGTTTTTAGGTGCACAGATGGAGCCATCTTTTACTGCATGAGCCTAAGCTGTTCCCCAGCATGAATACCCAGCAAAAGGCAATTTGAGTAAGCAATCACCTTATCATTCAACTGGATCATAAGACATCATCCGAATAATAAGATGTTCAGGCTCTACATATGGCTTTGGGCATGCATGCTGGGGGGGGGGCTGCAGAAGTTCAGAGGAGTTTAGTAATGTTCACTTTTTGTTAAAGTAGGCTACCTCATGAGATAGTCCTGCAAGAAGGGGATTCGATAGAGGAGTAAAGATAATTACTTATCAGCTAGGTGGCAAAGTCCTATGTTGTGCAGTTATTTATTTATACTGTGCCATCAAAGCACATGGTCTTGCAAAGCTGCATGTTGTTGTTGTTAATTGCCCTTGAATCAGCTTCGATTAATGGTGACCCCATGGATGAAATACCTCCAAGATACCTTGTCCTCTACTGCCCTGCTCAGGTCTTGCAGGTTCAGGCCTGTGTCTTCCATGACTGAGTCTATTCACCTAGTGTGTGGTCTTCCTGTCTTTCTTTTACCCTCCACTTTTCCTAGCATTATTGGCTTTTCTAGTGAGCTGTTCCTTCTCATGATGCGTCCAAAGTACTACAGCCTCACTTGGGTCATCTTGGCTTCTAAGGGGAGTTCAGGCTTGATCTGTTCTAAGACCCATCTGTTGGTCTTTTTGGCCATTCACGGGATCTTCAGCACTCTTCGCCAGCACCACATCTCAAGTGAGTTGATTCTCTTTCTATCAGCTTTCTTCACTGTCTAGCTCACACATCCACACATGGTGATGGGAAATACAATGGTTTGAAGGATCATGATTTTAGTGCTCAGTTTTATATCTTTCTATTTTATAATCTTATCCAGTTCTTTCATAGCTACCCTTCACCTTGTTTAGACACGCCCCAAGATTCAGATCCATTTTCTTCCTGGTTCTGGAAGTGAAGGACCAGGAAAGATTTTACTCTTCAAACTGGACACCCAAGTTACCTTCATATGTTAGAAATTGGCCTTTAACTGGTTGGTCAGGTTGAACTGCTGGTGTGCTGTCCGATCTAAACTTGGTTCCAACAGTAGGTATATTCAGCTGCTCCTAGTTTGCATGCCTCTCTAACAGAGGAGTGGATAACTGTGTGGGAGGCAGAGGCCATGTCCTCCCTGAACTCTTGTGAGATGCATTTCCCCCAACAAGCCTAAATGCCTCTTCATGTTAACCAGACAGAAGCTTCTGGGTTTCCATCTTTGATAGGGCCAAAGGTCAGGACTTTAAAGTCACCAAGAGGAGGAGATAAGACAGCTAACTGTAGAAATTGCTCTAACATCTATCAAATGCATTGGTGCAATGTGAATTTTTGTAGAAAAACTGCACTGAAATTATATTGCCTCCTATCCCTTGCCAGGTGGGGTGTAGAATGGGGGTGAGGGATGTAGAAACACATTGAAAGATTCATCTAAGAGACTGGTTAATCATAGGAAAGTCAGAAAATACCAGCAGCTGGCTAACGGTAACTCTTCTGCTGATGTGGCTTCTGTCAAGTGTTAATGCAGGTTACATGAGAAGGATTTAGAGCTACATGCTTTTTGCATTAATCTGTAATATTAAATTAGCTGGCAAAGTGTTGCTGTCTTGGCAGCCATTCCGAAGGCTGCAAAAGAAAGAGAGAGAAAGAAAGAGGAGCAGGTCTCCAGTTGCAGAAGAGCTGCTGGTCAGAAGTGCCAAAAGGGGGAAAACTGTTTATAAGGGCATCTGAAGATAAAAGAACTGGGGAGTAGATTTACACACACACACACACACACACACACACACAGAATTTGGGAGAAGGGTTGCATGAAGACCCAGGGAACTCTGGATTGGAGAAATTACTCCCTCTTTCAGAATGACTTCCTGAATTGCCAAGTTAGCCATGAATGCCTAATTTATTCCTTGGGGGAAAAAAAATTCACATGGCATTATTATAGCATTATAATTCCACTTTAACTGTCATGGTTCCATCTTATGGACTTCCTAGGACTTGTGTTTTAGGGATGGGTATTTAGCCTTCTGCTACATTTAAGGGATGGGTATTTAGCATTCTTCCTAGGACTTGCGTTTTAGGGATGGGTATTTAGCATTCTTTGCCAGCGAAATCTAGTACCTCAGCAAAGTATCCAGCATTACATAGGATTCAGCCATGTTAAAATCAAATCATCATGATCAGTTGTTTAGTGTGAAAAGCCCCCTGGCCTTGGTTTCCTTTCCCGCTGTTTTGGAAGGATAACTTTAATCAGTTCTTGCCAAGATCTGCCAAACAAACTTATCAGTCTCCAAATTGGCCTCTGTGTAAGATCTGGAGTCACATTAGTAGTTTGTACCTAAGTACTAGTGCATTATCAGGACCCAGCTTGGGGGCTTCAGCTACTTCAAGGGCCTATTCACATGACACAGTTTTAGCAGAATGATTCCAGTTTAACTGCTATGGCTCCAACTTATGGTATCCTAGGGTATCTCATTTGGTAAAGCAATGGAGCACTCTGGTGGAGAATTCTATAAATGCCCCTCCCTAAATTGCCAATCCCGGGATTCCAGGAAAGGCTACTCCATTAGCAGCAATTGCACACTGAAAAGAGCCAGGCAGTTTGAATGGTGTCAAATGATCTTTCATCTTCCATTCAGACAGCTGCCTCTCCCAGCTATTGAGATGTGCCATGTGCTATAAAGGCCTTGCAGCCAAGGAAACACATTAGTGTAAGCAACATGTCTGATGTGTGAGGAGGAGGCTGACTGTTCTCTTTTTTCTTGCCCCCTGAACACTGTCTTGACTTGTGGCCCTGTCTGCTTTTGACCTTACATCTGCTTCTGCCCACTCTGTTCCCCTGTGGCTGCCTTGAACCTTGACTTTTGCCTAGCCCCTTGGCTTCTGTTTTTCTGGTCTGGTACTTTACCTCCTGCCTATCTGAGATGCTTTTGCTTGCAATTCTGTTGCTTCTCCTCCTGCGGCCAAAACTGATAATAATATCTTAGAGTCTAGCTTAACCCCCTTCCTCCAGGACCTCCACAGGAAGAGAGGCAGTCTATTCTGCTATCAAAATCCCCAGTTATATTCTTGCTCATAGCTAGCAGCAAGCCTGATAGAAAGTCAGTCCTTCATGTACTGTAGGCAGGGTTTCTGATATAGCAGGAAGTTTCAGAGCATCTCTGTCCAAGAGTTACATGTTGTAGACAAGCCATGTTCACTTTAGTTCATAGACATTAAACAAATCTGCATGCACCATTGATTCCAGACACTTATCTCAACAATAACTGTTGGTGTAGAGGAAAGATATATTCATTTTGAACAGGTTCACATTCAAGGATGTGTGCATACTTCTTTTTTTAAGCAAGAGACAAACTACTAAATGTTTTCTGGAAGACAAAAATTGGCATGACAAGCAAGGGGCATGAAAAGGTTTGAAATATTGCCAACATTTAATTAGCATATACTACATTTTATATATTAAGTGACCTCTCTCTTCACCCACTCTTTGTGTCTCTGATCCTCTCTTCCATGATATATAATTTGTTTCTGCATGTCTGGAATGCTAGTTTGATGGTCTCATAACTGGAAAGCCTTAAAAAAAACAAACAGATTGTGTAGCAGCAATGGGGAAAGTGGACTGGCTCCATGTATTCCCTAAACCAGTGAATATGTAGGGATTGTGAGAACAAATTATTGCAAGTGCATAACTCTAGGTTGCACATTTGTAACTGCCTTAGTGAATTCTGGCCCATGTTTTTTTGAACCATTTTTCAATATGTTTAAATATTCTTTCCATCCCTGGTATCAAAGAATGGCTCCAATTGGACACGACCCTTTATGTCTACATGTCTATTTTGGTGCCTCCCCCCAACAGACTCTATGGATGTACTGTACAGCCACCTAGGTTGCAAGTGTTTTACCAAACCTCCTTTCCACACAAGTTGGGATGGACGTTGCTGAACAGTTCCAAGCCAGTGTCTTAAAAACAAGGCTTACAAAATCTCCCTTCACCAATGATCAGAGTGTGCAAAGAAGTCTTAATCACTACTTTGGATACAATATTGTTATTTAAAGCTTGCAAAGCCTACAAAGAGGTATGATGGCAGGTGTGTGTGTGCAATTATTACATAAACGTATTTTTCTTTGATTTTTCTCAGAGATCAACTGCTAGGTTGTGGGATATATCCTCCAGAATGCAAAGATTTGAGGCCTTTGAGTATTCTAAAACATGCAGGTATATTGATTGTACCCTCAGGATCAGGTCTAGGATTTCTTTCCTTAGCAATTGTTTAACAAACTTGCCTCCTTGGGTGTACTTTGTTAACTTCATATTTTTCCCAACCCAATCAGTCTTCTGTCTTACACCTGGGAATTCTACACAATTTATTCTGGATGATTTTTTAAAATTACATGTTTTCCAGCTCTTCAACAGTCATTAATGTACTTAACTCCTCCTGTTATAAATCAACATGAAGAATTAACAGCTTTATAGAAAGCAAAATCAGAGTAGCATCTGATTACATGAGCCTCTGGAGAGAAATCAGATGAATTGTTTTGCTTTGGAGTAGTTGAAGTATCTATGGATACAAAGAAACTTCTGAATGCATGTGACAAAGTGGTTGTGGCATCTCCGGAGATGTAGAATAAATGACTTGTACAGTAACCATAGCGTAAACATTAGGAAGAACTTCCTGATGGTAAGAGCTGTTGGACAGTGGAATCCGCTGCTGCCTGGGAGTGTGGTAGATTCTCCTTCTTTGGAGTCTTTTAAACAGAGGCTGGATGGCCATCTGTCATGAATGCTTTGATTGGTTATTCCTGCAGGGCAGCGTGTTGGACTAGATGATCCTTGTGGTCTCTTCCGACTCTATAATTCAATGATTCTGCTTCAAACATGGCTGTGGCAACTGATGTATTTTTTTGAGTGTCAAGAAACTTTGACAAAAAGAATCCTGGACATTTGAAAATCTTCACAGCTTGAGGCGTGTTCTGTGCAAAATTCACAAGTAATTATTTTACCCAGGAAAGAGCATTTTTCTACATTTTCTGCATGGAAAATAATATCTCTATACAGGAATACTCATTTTCTGTGAAGAAAAAGTTGTTTTCTGCATAGGTAAAGCTGCAAAACAACCATGTGTGAATCTTGGTGCAGAATACATTCTGGATTATGGATTGGTTTTGAAAACTGCAGGGTCTCAAAGACTTTCTTGCAGTGGAAAGAAAATTACTCATTGCATCCTTTGAGGAAAAAAAAACGTGAATACTTACATCCATATGAAATAGCCTGTTTGCATGTCCTGGGATGTTCAGGGGAATACAAGGAATCTTCCCTCAGAAATATGTACATTTTCCAAATTTGGAAAGTGTGTTTGAGGTGGGAAAACATTCATGAAATTATTTCTTTCTTTAATTATTGGAATATTTATATCCTAAGATTAAATACATGTCCAGTTGTGAAAAACTACAGAAGTGCATTGAAATGTGGAGAGTAAATGCATACATGCAGTAAAAAACAGATACTAAAATGTGCACATTTTAAAAAGTAAGCATGTTTCTGAAAGTATGCAAAAAGTCTCACCATCTAACACAGGTTGAAGGAGGGAAGAAAAATACTAGGGAAGAATTAAGAACAAGACAGATAGATTTGTGCGTCCTCATCTAGGAAGATGGTCTAACCTGAAGCCCTGGCCACTGCCTATGGATCCATAAATTCTTGGCTATAGAACCAGCATCTTTTGTCAAAATCTGAGTCTAAGAGCTTGTTGATGTAGCCATTGACTCTACTTTGCTCAACGGACTTCTAAACACATGTTGATTTGCAATCTTGACATTTATTAAACCACTAGGACATTGATCCAAAATTTCCCAGGTAGCGATTGATGATTTTGCTTATGGTGGGAATAAAACAACAGCCTGAGCACTTGCAATCCTTGACATTTGTTTCACACCATGTTCCATCAAAACAGACCAAAAATATCATGTTCTCCACACAAAAGTCCAAGTTTTCTAACTAGTTCCAAACGTATGCAAAAATGTTCACTGTGTCAACCAAGAGATAAATATCAAGTTTGTTCTAAATCATACCATAAATGGGTATTCTAGAGCAACAAAATGAAACAATCCAAAGTGTGTGTCCAAGAGGGACCCAAAGTCATTGATGGATTGGGTACAAAACTTTACTGTGGTCTTCATTTTGGTCCCTCTTAGCAAACACACCAAGTTTGGTGTCTCTGTGATCAAGCGTGTGGATTTGTACAGCATAACAGATAGGCGAACACTTTATAATACAGATTTGCAAGGCCAAATTGCATAAAATGTAAGATTACTGGAAAGGAACAGGGAAACAGAACATTCTATTATATCCCCCCCTCCCAGTTTTTCCCATTATTTCCTTTTTTATAAAGCAATTTAACTTATGGCACTAGAAACAGCTCATGCAGCTGTGAACAATTCAGTTTTGCCCATAAATTAACATTTCTATTAAATGAAATAATACCAAAGGTTTTGTGTGTGAGTTGGTGTATATTGCATTATATATAATTTTACATTTAACTCCCCTCAGTGCTGAATTAAGTGCTTAGGAGCTTGCCGCCCTTAAGTCTGTAAGCAAACTATTAGTTGGAGCCATGGTTTAATAAGGTTAAGGGCCTCTGTGTTTTATCGTCTCAAATTATTTTAGTACGCCAACTTCCTCCTGCTCCTGCACCCTTGACTAAGATGCATGGTGCTATTGTCACTCCTAGCATAGTGGCTTTTCATCTTATGATTTATGAGCAAAGCAATTCATTATGCAATTTTAAAAGTGCAGAAACTTTGCAAAACAACTGAATGGCCCAAAGGGATTTTTGTTAGAATTGTTCAGAAGGAATCAGAGAGACGGAAGGGATGGGAGGGGCCACCTAGTCCAACCACCTGCCATGCATGACTACACAGCTAAAGAAGGAGAGCTGTGGTATCACTAAGGCTGGTGTCACCCCCTCCCCGTGATGGTGTCACCTGGTGCAGTCTTGCCTCTCCACACTCCACTAGTGCCACCACTGATGGAGAGTCCAACACCAAAACAAAGATTGCTTCCATTCCATTGGTCCGTAATCTTTGTTCTAAATATCCCAGGCCTTCCCCAAACTAGGACTTGATTAACAAGCTTGCCTCTGAAAAACCTTGCCTCATTGAGCTTCACCAGTTAAAGGGATTGCTGTACCCTAATTATTCAATAGGAGTATAGTGTCAAGATCAATGACAATAACAGTGCCAATCTATTCCGCTGTGGTCAAACCTCACCTGGAATACTGTGTCCAGTTCTGGGCACCACCGTTCAAGAAGGACATGGACAAGCTGGAACATGTTCAGAGGAAGGTGACCAAAATGGTTGGAGGTCTGGACGCCATGATGCTCTATGAGGAGTGGATTAGGGAGCTGGGTATATTTAGCCAGGAGCTGAAGGTTAAGTGATGACATGATAGCCATGCTTAAATATTTGAAGGGATATCATACTGAGGATGGAGCAAGCTTGTTTTCTGTGGCTCCAGAGACTAGGACATGGAACAATGGGTTCAATCTACAGGAAAAGAGGATCCATCTAAACATTTGGAATAACTTCCTGACAGTAAGGGGAGTTTGGCATTGGAATGTGCTGCCTGGGAGTGTGGTGGAGTCTCCTTCTTTGGAGGTTTTAAAGAGAGGCTGGGTGGCCATGTGTCTTGAATGCTTTGATTGGGTATTCCTGCATGGCAAGGGTTGGACTAGATGGCCCTTGTGGTATCTTCCAAATATATGATTCTATTATTCTATTCTGAATCCATATGGAATTTTTAAAAAGTTTTATTTTATACACACACACACACACACACACAATGATGCTAAATACTAAACAATATATACAATATCTACAAATATACAAAAAGAAAAAAACAGACAATTAAGACAAACAAACAATGTCAATACAAAAAAGAAAAAGAAAGTATAAAACTCCAGACCTAGGACATATAACTTAACTCATATAATGTCACATATACACTAAATATATAAGATAGTTCATATACAGTGAAAGCCTTAATCGTGAAAATATTCACTAATTTAATTAGCATAATTTAATTAACTAACATATTCTTAACCATTTTTTTTGAATCCATGATTTCCATCCTTCTTTAAAATACTCCATTACCTTGTTATTGGTGCTTCCTGTTTTATGCCCAATACTTTCCTCCTAAACATTGAACAACACAATACAACATAATACATAATACAACATATGGAGATTTTGACCAGTGATACTTGTCCAGTAAGGTGTCCCAGAAAGACCATGGAAGAAGCAACGTACATGTATGTTGCTTTTATTGATCTGTCAGATTTGAGTTCTGTCTTTCCTACAAGAAGTCAGAACTGATATACACCTTCTCCCTTGTCCTCCTTTGTGCATTTTTTTCATTTTCCCTATTTGCCTGGGGAAACCACTGTTTTCATTCAAACCTGTTCATACTTTTATTCATTGACTGTGAGTTTGCATGTTTGTAGGTTTCCTGTTTGGTAGGTTTTACTACACTTACTCTCTTCCTGCATCACTGTTATGTGAAGCTATTTATTGCTTCCCATTAGACCAAATAACTTGTAAATAAATCTGTTTTCTAAAGTTTTATGAAGAAAACTAAGCTGCTTTCTTTTCTGTGCTGGACCTTGCAGTAGAGTGGGCATGGGTCTGGTAGTTGTTCAGCTTCTTCTGCCTTGCTTGTTTGATCACTCAGTTTGAGAGATCCAATACTGTTTCACACATTCCCCACCATTGATCCAGAATGCTCTAGCTTAAGGGTGGTATTGGTAGAAGTTGTGATTAATTTTTCCTACTTCCAGAGGGAGAGCAAATTACTTTCCCCATGCATTATCAGTGTAACATCCGTAAATACAAAGTCTTCTTACAAGTATGAGTACATAGATGCCCCCTGCATCTGCCCAGTATAGCTTACTCCCGAGTAAGTGTTTGCAGGTTAGATTGCAGGTAGTTTTTATTATTCAAGGGAATGCTTGGTGCAATGGGCCTCTTAATATCTCTTAGTGTTTGACCGTTTCTGATTGATAATGCCTGATAATTTTGCCAGATTATTTCAGGGAGGCTCAGCAACCCCAGACTAGCCTTGGGAGGACTGGAGTCATCTCCCCTCTACATCCCAGAGTTCATGTTAATATTTAATCATATGGGATATTGTTTACTAGGTGCTCTGGAAATGTCAAGTGAGATGGTAATGTTACCTGTGGATCAGGCCATGGGTTAACGGTTTGCAAACAATTAAATCTCCTGAAAGGCCCAGCTCTTCCCAGTGAATTGAGCTTGATGAAAGGAATTCTATTTTGAACCTTTAAGTGAAATCCAATGCCATTGATTAGCTGACTAAGAAGTGCAGTGATGTTTATTTCATTGCATTCTTCTATAGATGGCTTTGTGCAGCTTCATTTGAATAATGCTCAAGCAAATGGAGCCTTGGGAATTAAGCTTGCTGAGGGAAATGTATTGTTCACCTCTATAGTTCTCTTCAGTTTTGGGTGTACCATTGAGTACAAGAGATTATTATTGAAGCTTATCAGTGGAAATAAGGATTTTTGTATGCAGGGAATGGCACCTTGGCTGTGCAAAGAAGGTGAGAAGGTCACATTCTTTGGTGAGATCTATACAGGGGCACAAAATGGTCATCAATATTGAGAACTCTCCCTCCCATTAGCCAGAGTGAGGTAGTTGCCTCAGACAAAATGGTGGGAGGTTGGAAGCCATGCCCTATGAGGAGTGGCTTAGGGACCTGGGGATGTTTAACTGGGAAAAGAGAAGGTGGTGACCTGATAGCCACATTTAACTATTTGAAGGGATATTCATATTGAGGATGGAACAAGCTTGTTTTCTGCTGCTCCAGAGACTAGGAGACTTGTTTTCTGCTGCTCCAGAGACAACCTACAGGAAAAGAGATACCACCTAAACATCAGTGAAAACTTCCTGATGGTAAGAGTTGTTCAGCAGTGCAGTGTGGTGGAGTCTCCTTCTTTGGAGGTTTTTAAACAGAGGCTGGATGGCCATCTGTCAGGCATGCTTTGATTGTGTGTTCCTGCATGGTGGGGCATTAGACTGGATGGCCCTTGTGGACTCTTCCAACTCTATGATTCTATGATCTTTCCCAAGGAACTGGATAGGAGCAGAGAGTAACCCAAAAGGATGCAGTGGAAACAAAGTTTAGAGCAAGGCCATTTTTTGAGAGGCAATTCTGTTAAATTCCTCTGGAAAAGAGCAATTACAAACATATGCCATCCGTCATTAGAGCAGAGAACAGGAGACAGAATTATTCATTATATGGTTTCAGAGTGCCTTAAATTGGAGAATAAGATTATCGGGAGTGCATGATTTCCCCAGATTGCTGCTTAATAGCGACTGGTGAGGTGGGAGGGGGCACATGACTCATATGTGCAAAGAAAACAATGCCAATGAACAACAGTGGTTCCCTTGCGAGGAAATGGGGAGCCCTCGGGGTGTTAGTTTCTGAGGCTGGCTAATTGTGTGTCTGTCACCTTAATATAAATATCTTGGCTCCATACTGTTGGGGTGCTGGCACTATTTGCAAATTGAACTTTTGTAGTTTTCAAGTTATCGGGTGATTTCTTTTACTTGTTGGTTTGCAATCTTTGCTAACAAATGGTCATAATTAGTATTTCCTTTTCTTCTGGGACAGCAGCAGGGGAATCTAATGTTGAATAGGCAGCCCAATAATACTGTTGTCTCTCCCTCCCCTTAACATAATATTTCATTTCTGATTAACTGGGAGCTGATTGACTTAGCCCCTTGGATAGTTCCTTTAACGTCCTGGAGTGGATTTGCTGCTCTTCTGGAAGCCATGGAGAATCAAATGGGTCATCATTTATTTATTTATTTATTTATTTGGTGTCATCACTGTGCACTTTATAAGTAAAAGAACAACAAAACAGTCCCCTGCCTTCAGGCTTCCAATCTAACTAAGTCATGACACAAAAGGAAAAGTGGATGGCGGTGTGGCCGGGGTGTGTGTGTGTTAAGTCCAGCAGATACTGCCTCTTCTTGTCTCCCTCTACAGCAAGGGCAGTAGCAGTTGTGATTGAGGGAGGGCCTTTCATCTCCTTCTGGGCCTGGGCATGATGCAGCTGTGTCTGTCTCTTCTTCTCTCCCTCTGAGGCCAGGGCAACGGCAGTTGGGATGGAGGGAGGACCTTTCATCTGCTTCTGGGCCCAGGCATGATGGAGCCATGCCTTCCTCTTCTCCTCTCCCTCTCCAAGGCCTGGGCAGTGGCACTTGGGATGGAGGCAGGGGCTTTCCTCTGCTTCTGGGACTAGACATGATGGAGCCATGCCTGCCTCTTCCCTTCCTCTGAGGCCAGGGCAGTGGCAGTTGAGATGTTAAGAGGGCCTTTCATCTGCTTCTGGGCCTAGGCTTGATGGAGCTCTGCTTGCCTCTTCTTCTCTGCCTTTACAGAAAGGACTGTGGAAGCTGAGATATAGGGAGAGTCTTTCATTTGTTTCTGGGCCCAGGTATGATGGAGCCATGCCTACCTCTACTTCTATCCCTCTCCAAGGCCACAGCAGAGGCATTTGGAATGGATGGTGGGCCTTACATTTGCTTCTGGGCCTAGGCTTGATGGAGTTGTGCCTGGCTGCTCTTCTCTCCCTCAAATGATGGAGCAATGGCAGTTGGAATATGGAGAGTGGGCTTCTCATGAGCTGCTGGGCCAAGACATGGTGGCTGCTGTTTTATCCTTCAGAGGCCAAAGCAGTGATGGTTGGTATGGAGTGAGGACCTTTCACAAGCTAGTGAGCCAAAGAATGGTGGAGTTGTTTCTGGCTGTTCTTCTCTGACTCAAAGGCCAGAGCAATGAGAGCTGGAACATGAAAGAAGGGCCTCTCAGCAGCTGCTGGGCCAAGACATATTTTTTAAAGAATGGACCAGAGTGAAGTCCTATGATGAGGCATAGAGACTGAGCATATACTTAAATTATATACAGCTGAGATCTATAAATATTGGATTGGGGAACATTGGACTAGCCATGGGGGAGGGTAGTTCTGTGATCCCCCTTCCCTCAGCAATAAAGATGCCAGTGACTGAACTTTATGCTCACACACACACCATAAAGCTGCAGCTCGAATATTTGTAGACTAGCATTGTGTTACTTTTGTATTTTGGGGAGTGATGTTATATAAGGATATAATAACTGAGAATTAACAACCTAAAGTATGGAATGCCTGTTTCCCCATCATTCTTCTGCCTTGGAGGTAAAATGGGCTCTGTCTAAAGGAAGGAAGTGGAAATATTTTGGCCCAAACTGCAAGCAATTCAATCAAAGGTTGAGTTTCTTCTGAAAATCAGTGTTCTTGTCCCATTCTATTAAATTCAGCATTGAGAAATGTATAGTATTAAAGTGAAAGATTATGCTTTGTAACCAAGGAGTTTGAATGTGAGTCTGGAGACCTGAGCTGAGAAAATGGAGGTACAACAAAATCCAGTATTTTATAGCATCCACATTGGTGTGTGTGTTTGTGTGTGTGTGTGTGTGTAGTCACTCAATGAAATTGTTTGATATTCCTTTAGGATGTCAGAAAGAAAATGTATCTTCTTGTTTTGTTTTCACACAACCTAAAATTGAGGTACAGAATTCATTGCAGGTGATTACCTTGTTTGACTAGATGGCCTTTGTGCTCTCTTCCAACTCTATGATTCTATGACGTTTGCCTTATTTGGATTTAATGGGAGACTTGTCAAATCCAGGAACATTAGTTCTCCCATTGGGTATGAACCTTGATGGCTTAATTAAATACTTGTACTTGGTTGCAGTATATCTCTGAATCTCAGATTTTGGAAGCAAAAAGGACAGGGTTTTTTTTGCTTTTTTGCTCCCCACTATCATTCACTGAACACACCTTTGGTCTTAGTTATAGGGCTAAAGTAGAATATTACTTTTGTGCATGCATGGATGACTCTCAGAGGCATATGGCATCCTGTCCTAGTTAGGATGAAGGCTGACCAGTCTCTGATTAGGGGGTTTTCTTCTGCTTAGAATGATCTCCGCCAACTCGGAGGTTCCTGAATCAAAATACTATGGCACCAAAGAGATGTGCTAGATTTATGTCAAGAACAGCAAGCAAGCAAATTTTGAGAAAGAGCAATGTTCCTTGGATAGGTTCTAGCCAACTGTGGCTCACCTGTGGCAAACAAAGTCAATACAAAGTAAGGGCAGTGATTCCTAAACAGATACAGACCTTCAGCCCCTTTACAGAAATCCTTTGGCAGTATCTGCTGCAGCACCTTTAGAAAACAATGAATAGTTGACCCTAAATAAAATCATTGCTGCTAAAACAACTTCAAAACAAAACAATACTTGACTTTGCAAGTCATTCAGTGCATACCTACCATTGGGAGAAATCACTCACTGTGTGCTTTATGCCTCTGTATCCTCCACAGCACAATTAGGACAATGTATTTACCCATCTCAGGTGTGTGGTGGTGATTAATCTGAAAAGGATTTTGAAAATACCTTATAATTAAATATCCCAACCCTCTGGAGAAAAAGCTGAGGGACTGAGCCTTTGTGGCCCTGGGGCAAGCCAAATCTTATACCATATGTTGCTCGCTCCTGTCCAAATGTTTCTTTCAGTTCCTCGAGTGATTACTTACTTTTCATCATTGCAGCAGCCATGCCTCCTAGCAGCTGCAGGGGTCTCTCTCCTGCAGAGCCTCTTTTTCACCATCCACCACTGCCTCGGCATGGATTGCCATCTTTGAGACACCAGTCTTCAGAGCTAATAAATCACACCTTCATTTCCCCAGTCAAGACACCAGACACAGGGGGATGCAGCATGCCAGATGCTGAAGCTGACTGTTGATATCTGTCTGGCTTAATACTGGTGACTCTGAAAACTGCCATGTCGCAATGGCTCACCTTGGAACTCTAGGCCAGTGTCTTTAGTTTCAAAGCACTCGGTCTATATCAATGCATCTTGCAGAAAGCCCCAACAAAGAATGGAAGATTATTCAAAAGAATATTTGAACAGTTGTTGAAAAACAAGCTTTGTTTTGCAAAGGGATCTTGTAGCATCTTTTAAACTAACTGAGAGAAAGAAGTAGCTGCGTAGGCTTAAACTTGGTCTACTTCCTCTGATGCATCTGAGTTGATCAGTGGGCTAGGAACCCAAGTCACTTTGATTGGTATAAAACAGTTTTCTAGAATCTACATAGGGAATGTATTTCATAACTAGGAGAGGAGTCTACCATGGAGGATCTTCAGATGCTGTCTCATCAGTATGTCCTTAAGGCTGCATCTACACTACATAAATAATCCAGTTTGACACCGCTTTAACTGCCATGGCGCAATGCTATGGAATGCTGGCATTTGTAGTTTTGTGAGACATTTATCCTTCTTTGTCAGAGAGCTCTGGTACCACAACAAACCCCACGGTTCCATAGCATTAAGACATCGCAGTTAAAGCGGTGTCAAACTAGATTATTTCGGCAGTACAGATGCAATGTAAGAAGGGCCTCTTGATTAGGATCTGAGTGCTTACACACACACACACATGGGAAGTATATGTGTGTTGCTGTGTGTGTGTGTGGTTCAGATCCTTTTGCAAAAGCAGTCCCAGGCATTTGGTCCATAGCTAATCTAATATTTGCAAGAAGGATATCCTTGCTATGGTAGGAGAAATAAAAGAGCCATAAAGCCTCAGTGATCCAATCTGAGACTCAGTAAAAGAGTAGTCATTTTTGACAGAATTTACACCATTGGACTTCTGAAAAGTATCCACATTTAAGGGGAAACAATCTGCTTCTTCTCATCAAGGAGCCACAGGGTTGTCCAGAACACAGCTAGAGAGCTGGTGCTCCAAACCTAAATACCATTCTGTTCACTTCATTTTCATTTTCTTTTCTTTTCTTTTTAAGAAAAAAAAAAGGATAGTATGGAGCAGAAAATGATACGGGAATGACTGGCATTTACTGAGGGTAAAAAAAAAAAGATGTCTAAGACAAGACATGATAGAGGTTTATAAAATTATAGGTGGTGGAGGGAGAAAGACAGGGAATGATGTAGGGGGAGAGAGAGATGTATTGTCCATGCTGTGAAACTGGTGGAGTGAAAGACAAAACACGGAAAAAAGGAAGCCTTTTCTTCCCACATTGTTTTGCATTCAGTGATGGAATTCATGTGGTGATGAACACCACCTTAGATTGTTGTTGTCATTTTTTTTTAAAAAAAAAAGATGCTGCTGCTTTCTGGCTTCCATTGAAAACAGAACAGGTGGCTTCCACCTTAACTGCCATGGCGACATCCTATGGAATCCTGTGGCTTGTAGTTTGGTGAGGCACTAGAGCTCTCTGGTTGAGGAGTCTAAGTATCCCTCCTTAAACTGCAAATCCCAGGATTCCATAAGATGTTACCAGAGCAGTTAAAGTAGAACCACAGCATTATAATTGTGTTGTATGAACGGGCCCTAAAGGAGGTGCATCCTTTGGTCCTATTCCACAGTCTTTAATCCCAGCAATCCCATTAAGTTGTTTCTCATGAAATCAGCAATAACTGCCTTAACGAATAAATGAGCGCAGCTGAACGTGACGTGAACAAGCCCCCTTTTTGGAAAGCCTTGTTTTCCTCTGGGAATTAATAAACCTGCCATGCCATACATTTAGGGCAGTTATGAACTAATTGCTTCATCGTTTAATTATTTCCACATTAACAGCCTCTCATGGCAGTTATGCAGAGGTTTGTATAGATGTTCTTACTCAGGTAGTGGGAAGGGAGTGCTGGGGAAAGCAATCTCATTTCCACCTCTCAGCACTTCTAATAATGACATCAACTTCATGGAGTTTTGCCAACTTTCAGACCCTTGTCTCTCTCATTGGCATTCCCCATTTCTGGTATTTATTGCCATTCATTGCAATGACAGAAACAAAGGCTGTAGCCACACTGCAGCATTAAAGCAGTTTGACGCCACTTTAACTGCCATGGCTCAATGCTGTGGAATTCTGGGATTTGTAGTTTTGTGAGATATTTAGCCTTCTTTCTGTCAGAGGTCTCTGGTGGCACAACAAATCCCAGGATTCTATAGAATGGAGCCATGACAGTTAAAGTGGTGTCAAACTGCTTTAATTCTGCAGTGTGGCAACAGCCAAAGAGTCAGGCATCAGCATCATCTTGAAGTGTGTGAATTCCACCCAGAATTAGGGATAGAAAGAATATACATATATTTTTTTAAAAAAAGAAATGATTAAAAAAACCCAGATTTCTTGAGTGCTGGAAAACCCAGACTTGAGTCTCTTCACAGTTCAGTTCAGGATTTATTCTGTGGGGGAAAAAGTAGTATGTTTGTGTGCAAAAAATTGCATTTTCTGTGAAGACAGGTTTCTTGCAAACAAACTTGCATTTTCATGCAGTTTTCATTTTCCCACAGAAAACAGAAGTTTTCTGCAGAGAATGCAGTGGTAAAGAAAGCTGATAGAAAGAAAATCAACACAGTTGAGATGTGTTGCTGCAGAAGAATTCTGTGGATACTGTTGACTGCTAAAAAGACAGACAAATGGGTCCTAGAAGAAATCTAGCCTGAACTCTCCCTAGAAGCCAAGATGACTGAATTGAGGTTGCTGTATTTCAGCAACATCATGAGAAGGCATGACTCACTAGAAAAGACAATCATGTTTGGAAAGGTAAAAGGCAGTAGGAAGGGAGGAAGGCCGCATGCCAGATGGATAGACTCGCCCCTAGTTCTGCAGGACCTGAGCAGAGCTGTTGAGGATAGGGTGTCTTGGAGATGTCCCATTCACAAGGTCACTATGAATCCAGGACTACTTGAGGACAGTTAACAACAATAACAAATATGTTAGTATTCTGAGAATGTAATTAAAACAAGCTTTTAGGGGAAAAAAAGCTTACAGTGAACATGGTCAAGAGTGTTTCCCAATGAATTGAAGTAGCTCAGGTACCCAAAGAAGACTCCTTCCCATATTAAATAAGTAAATAAATAAGAACCATGAAGCTTGGCATTTCAATATTTTTCAGAGAGCCTCTGTGCCTGTCTGATTAAAATTTCACGTGGCCTTCCTGTCCATATTAAAAGGAAGCTATTTGTGTCCACAGCTGTTCTGTAGACAGCAGCAGCATGTTACATTTCAGGGGGTTTATTGAGTCTGTCAATGTTTCAAGTACCAAAGTGTTTGAGAAGTGCAATTTCAGCCATCCTGCCTTGATGGAGTCCATGGGGTTAATGGTGACACTGGAAATAATCACTTGGCAATAACACAAGAGAAGCACAGAAGGGGTGGAAGTTTTCCAAACTGGTGGGTTGCATTGTGTACCTATGAAGTGGGGCATGTTGGTTTTCTTTAAAAGTGGTACTTCTCACCCCTGAGTGAGTGAGTGAGAAAGGAAGAAAGATGGTTTGGACCTTCTTATCATGGTGGTGTCTCCATAGGGCTGCCAGATTGGAACCTGGATATGGCTCCTGTACTTTTAATATTGCATGGAAGAGGGAATTTTGACAGATGTTGCTTGTCATGTAGCCAAGTAGCAATAAAACCTGCAGAAGTACCCTCTTTTGCACACCAAAGAACAGGAGCTGTCTCAATGAGGCAGCTGATAATTGAGATAGGAGTATAACCCTGAAAGAATTGTTCTCTTAATCCTCATTCCAGGTAGCTGGTCCAACAGAAGTAGATAGCATCAAATGTAACGGAAAGCTCCAGAAATCTCAGCAGGGTTGCACATCTCCTGCTTTCCTAGAAAAAGTCATTTAGCAGACCGTGCTGTTGCTAAACCTAGACATGAAGCCACAAATGAAATGGATGCAAATGATCAATGTCATCCAAGACTTTCTGGATTTACATAGGAGCTGCTCACTTCAGTACCTTGCCACAAAGTAGTGTATTTGCTAAAGTTGTTATCTGCCATCAAGTCGACTTTGATTCATGGCAATTCCATGAATGAGATATCACCAAGATGCCCTGTCCTCTATTGCCCTGCTCAGGTCTTGCAGAGTCAGGCCCGTGGCCTCTTTGGTTGAGTCTATCCATCTGGTGTGCTGGCTTTCTTCCTTTCTTTTCCCTCCACTTTTCCTAGCATTATTGACTTTTCCAGTGAGCCTTGTCTTCTCACAATGTGACCGAAGTACAATAGCCTCAATTTAGCCATCTTGACTTCTAGTGAGAGCGTTGGCTTGATCTGTTCTAAGATCCATTTGTTTGTCTTTTTGGCCATCCATGGGATCCTCAGCACTCCTCTCCAACACTACATCTCAAATGAGTTGATTTTTTTCCTATCAGCTTTTTTCACTGTCCAGCTCTCACATCTGTACATGGTGATGGGAAAGACAATGGCTTGAACAATCCTGTCTTTAGTGCTCAGTGTTATATCTTGTTTGCTAATATCCACTAGCAAATGGCATGATCTTCAGGGTTCATAGGATTCCTTAAGAATGGTCACTTGACTGATAACTTTGAAATCATTGAGATCATCCCTTCTTTCACAGGAGAGACAAAGTACTGACTGGATTTAGCTAGACTTTCTTCTGATAGTTGACATAAGCCAAGCTGGATATGAGTTTTCCTAGGAAGTGGTGGTTTGCACATCTACAAATGCCTTGACCATATTCTTGGGGATCACTGTGTGTGTGTGTGTGGGGGGGAATTTGACAGTACTTGATGTCAAATGCCCCCCCCAAAAAAACATTCACCATAGGCTGCAATGGAGGTGAAAGCACACACCCCCGCAAAAAAAAAAAATATGGAAAGTAGTACAAGAGTTTAACTGGAAGTGATCAGAAGTTTAACTGGAAGTGATCAGAAGTCCACTTCTGAGGTTCATTTTTGGCTGGTAGGGCTGGGCTTATGGGACCTCTACTTGATCTTCCTGAACACAAATTGACACTCCTTGGCTGGAATACTCTTGGTATCTTAAACCCGTGTAAATTCTCCTGAAGAAGTGATTAGACATCTCTCCTCCTGCCCCAATATGTAATGTCCAAACTGGATTTGCACATGGGAACCCATTGCACATGGATGTACACAGTTCATTTGGTTTATACATTCATAAATGCATTGGTGTCTCCTTTAAGTTGAGCAACTGGTGCCATTCAACACAAAGGCACAATTAATGTGTCACTCTACATGTGAAGAGGTACACTACACAACACTGATGTTAGATCTCACCATTGAAGGTCTTAGGGAGCAAAAGGGCATTAAAGATGTGTAATTTCAAAACCCACACTTGATTCACCACAAGTGACATGTTGTCCATCCATAGTTTGCAACAACAGAGAAGCTGAGCATTTCATAGCATACACCAGAGGACATCAGAGGTACAAACTCGATAGGTTATTTGAACTGTGACACATTAACAAAGCCACAGTTGTTGCTGACAATGTAACAAGAGAATGTGGGAGGGAATAGGCTCCAAAAAACAATCACATTACATTTTACTGCAACTGTAAATATAATTCAATAGTTTCCTAATTTTCTGCCGTAAAAATATGGGCATCTTTACAGGTCATAATTGAGAGATAGAGGCTGCCTCTGATTCTAAGCATCCAAATGAGTAATTTGGCAGCCGCTACTCCAGTGTATCATTTTCACAATTAAAATGGAAATGAATTCAGTGCCCCATAAAGTTACTAAACACAGTATATATTATTAACCAATCCTTTAATTGTAATCATTTTATGATTTCTTAGATTACTAAAGCATGAAATCTATTCTGAGCAATTTTGAACATGGGGAAAGAGAGAGGAAAACTTTTTTTTCCTTTTTTTTTCTTTTTCACAAATGAATTTTCATAATTACTTTGCTGTAGTAAATTATTCAGATTATCATTTTACTTATTAAATACAATTATATCCACATTCATTCCTTTTCTGAGAATTACAGAAATATTTAAATGGCACTGATTTGTTAAATGCCTCAGGTTGGCAGAGCTCCGAAATTTCATTCTGACACTCTCGTTAGCATTGGCAACTCCTTTTGGGGAAAGAAGAAATTAGCAGCAGCAAGAGTTATTTTTTTATATATAAAAAAAGAAATTATAGTTGTCCTTGCCTCCAACCTGTGCTTGTTCTGTGTGTGTGTGTGTCTGTGTGTGTTTGCGCACATATGACTTTTGTTGAAGACAGAAAATGAAACGAGGAAACATCTTCCCACTAACCATGGGAAGAGTGAGTGAAAAGTTCTCTAGTTTGGTCATTTCTCCCCATGCTTTGTATATGGTCTATATTAGGGATGCAAGTCTTTAAAAAATCATTTTTGTGGGCAAGAAGGAATGACTAAACCACTTTCTTGCTGCTTACAATTTTCAACGACTTTATTCACAGTTTGGAAGCCATCCTGTGAAAAATCCGCATGTGGGATGTATATTTTTTTAGCAGAAAACAGCCATTTCAGTACAGAAATGGCATTTTCTCTGCAGAAAACCATGGAAAGTTATGCCATGCAGAATACGTTATCATTGTGAAGATTCTTGTCTGGCTAGGATTCATTTTGTCTGAATTTCTGGAATGGCTGTGTGTGTGTAGTTTTTTGTGTGGAATAGATATATTATAGTGCAAGAATGAGTCCTGGATGGGTTTGGTGCATTGCTGATGGAATAAGAGAAAACCAGCCTCCATGCTTATCTATATCACTGACAGGATGCTGACCAGCATTTGGTTCGTTCTGCTTTCTCTTCTGATAGCATGGGCTGTTTTTAATCCCCTCTACTTGAAAGATTGTCTCCACATGTGTCCATTGGAAGTCTAATTCTTTGTTGATGGAAAATATTTCCTCCACTATGGGGAAAGTATCATGGCTACATTTGCTCAACATAAACTTTGAGCAACTGTGATTGAGTTGACAAATGGATGTTGTGAATGTGGACTAGCAAAGAATCTTGTGGCACCCTGAAGATAAGTAAAATGGTTACATGTGTTAGTCTTTAAGTACCACTTTGCTGTTTTCACTGTAACGGTAACAGTTACCCTTTTTGAAAGTGTTTCAATCTGTAATGAATTTGCAATTTGTACTCTTATGGCACAATTTTGATCAGTGACAAATGGCACTTAATTGTCTTAATTTTCTCTTAAGTCCTCTCCCTCCTCTCTTGTTTACCACTCTTGCACAGACAATTTTTTTAAAAAAGCTATGGATTTTACAAAAATACTTAACATCATTTTCTTCTGGTGGCATGAATATTGTACATAGTGGCTTCTTGTCTATTGTGTTCTTTAAACCTAATGAGAGCTGGTGAGAAACACTGATTTGATCACAAAATTGTGGCACTGTTACAGTAATTCAAGAGAAATGGCTTTCTGAAATGACTTACCCCTACTCTTTCCTGCCAAATGATCCATTTTGCTGATTCTTCAGCATATTTCCTTGGGAATGCGTCCCAAATAATGTCCATGTAACTCAAATACTCAGAGGTGATCTGATTTATTATAAATAAGATTGCACTTCAATCTCTCACCCTCTCACCACTCCTCAGTCGTGTGATGTAACAATTTGTGGTCTCTTTTGTGACAAATTCTAAACCTCTGTTTTGGAATAAAACATCTTTGGCTATTTGCATTTATTTTGCCATTTCACTGAAAATTTGACAGATTGAAAGAGCACATTTCAGTGTGATTGAGACAGCATTAGAATGATCCTCTGTGTTTTGAGCCAGCTACAACTGCAACCAGGCTTTCTGCATGATGTTAGGTTAAATTGCACCTTTGGTGTCCAAAGCAGGGGTGAGCAACTACATGGAGGGGCAAAACCAATCCCCCCCATCACACACAGCTCAGAGCCACAGTTTGCTAGAAAACTCAAATTCCCTCTCTTGTCCCTCCCAAAATGATGCCCAATAAACATGTCATGTCATTTCCTGTTGCTATTCAGAGAGGGATTACAATGGAAATTAGAGGTATTTGGTAGTGGGTGGGTGTGTTTCTGTAGGTGTGTATGAGTTGGGAAGTTTGCATGTATTTTCACATGTTTCAGGGATTTTAAGCAGGTTTCAGGCAAAAAAAATCTGGAAAAGATCATTCAACTTTTTTTTTTTAATGTTGTATAGCTTTGTGTGACTGGTAGTAGTGGTGGCTTCAAGAGCTATATAAGTGGATTTCAGGGGTCGCATGTGGCCAATGTGCCAAACTGTGCTCACCCCTGGTCTCAATCCTTTCCTGGCATTGGTTTCTAAATAGTTCTTTTGAGGATAAGAGTTATTAAAATCAGTTGCTCATGCAATCCCATCCTTAAACCTTCTCAGTCGGGCTGATTGTATTTCATCCCATACAAACCATGGTGATCATCATGGTAATCCCCTTGTCTTCTTTTGCAAGATCGTACCATGTCTACAAGTTCTGGTTACCTCTCATGACTTTAGCACCCCTCTATGCGTACCCTAACATCCTGCTATGTGAAGGGGGGCAGGTTTTTTTGCACCACTGAGTGCAGCATGAGGACAAAGAGTGGAGGAATGTCTCAATTGCATTAGTACTGGATACTGAAGCATGCCAAGGAACCTTAACCACCGAGTTCTGGAACAATAGGGGGAATGTCCTGTGGATGTTTTAGAAAGTCCTTGGTGTTGCTTATTCTTTGAAGCAGTATGCTGCAGGGGTGGAGAACTGCCATAGGCTAGGCTATGTTAGTCCCTTCCCCAGGAGACCACTACATAGCCTTTCTGCCCCCTCAAAAAATAAAAATAAAAAAACTTTCCTCTAAAATACCCCCAAATGCCCTCTGGGGATGTGGGAATTTTCACCACATTTCACCACCACTACCACCACCATTTTAGTTCTAGGTTAGGCTTTTTTCACTACAGGAAGTGAAGAGGAAATCACTTCATGTTTACTTCCTGTTTCTTAAAAACAAGGTCTCTCCTGGGCTGGAAAACAGTCCTGGGGGTTACATATGGACATACTTAGCCCATTGCTGGTTTACTCTGAGCTGACCATCATGGTTCTTTAGACTATCTTATCATAGAATCATAGAGTTGGAAGAGACCACAAGGGCCATCCAGAGCATTCCTGCCAGATGGCCATCCAGACTCTGTTTAAAAATCTCCAAAGTAGGAGACTTCACCACACTCTGAGGCAGTGCATTTTACCTCCAAACAGCTCTTACTGCCAGGAAATTCCTCCTAATATTTAGGTGGAATCTCTTTTCCAGTAGTTTCAACCCATTGTGCTGTGTCCTTGTCTTTGGAGCAGCAGAAAACAAGCTTGCTCCATCTTCAGGATGACATCCCTTCAAATATTTAAACATGGCTATCACGTCACCTCTTAGCCTTCTCTTCCCCAGGCTAAACATCTTGAATTGCTTATTTTTTGTGTTGGCGGATTGATTCATTTCTTGCTTTATTCCATATCACAGGTGAACGTCATCTTGTTGACCCGTATGGCATGTGCCCTTCCCGTAGGTCCTTGAGAACACAATGAGCAAACTTTATTCTTTGTATGAGGCAGTTTTTTTCTTCCTGAAGCAGACAAACATTGTTGTAGAAACATTATGAGGCAGCCAATCACTTGTGCCAGTGGCAGCTGGTTATAGTGAATCACCCCTGGGTTCTAGTGTGAAGTTTAAATTAGCTATCAATGGTACTGAGCCCTGTTTAAGATAAGGCTAAGATAGTTCCCTTAACGTTCAGACTAAATTTCAGTGAAGATTCACTGTCCTATTGGCATGTACTCTTCAACTTCTCTTGACTGCTTGATATACCCACAGACAGGAATCAGATAAGGTGGGTAGGTGGTGATGGGAGAACCAAATTCCAGTCCTGGGATGTTTCCAAAAAGCTAAGAGCCGGAAAAAAAACCCTGCAGTGTGAGGAGAAGGGACAATTTATATGAGAGAAGGAAAACTATACCACCATGTGAGAAATAAAGAATAGGCTGGATATACTGCAGAAATTGCAATGATCTTTGCCCTTATGAATCATGAATAGAGGAACCAGTTGAGACTCTCTGGACAGATAACCCACCAAATAAAATTTCATGAATGGTAATATTATCACAAGCTCCAGGAAATAAGGCTGACCTGCTGGGTGGCTTGCTAACTTAATTAGCCTGTTTGTATTTTGAAGAGGTGAGAGTCTTGGCAATAATTGCATTTGGTGTTATGAATTCCCCCCCCTTCTTTTATTGCCCTGGACCTGGTGCATGCAGGGGTTGCCGTGTATATTGAAGCTCCTAGAAACGCTTTGTCCTCCTGTTCCACTTCAGATATGCAGCCCCTTCTGAGCTAAGCTAAAAGGATGGTTGGAGAGGCAAGGGGACAGGAACAAATACTCCAAATCCAGTTATCATCCCCCCTCTCTCCCTCCAATCTTCTCCCTTGGATTGGACCCCCACTTTATTAGGTCTGGAAGCAAAGGCAAATATCTAAGCAGCTTTATCACTGAGACAAAACAGGGGTGAGAGAGTCCCCCAAACCTCAAATGTCTCCTGTCCCAGTTTGTTGGGTTCTCTATACTGTTTCCCCCACTGTTTCAGGATTTTCACCCCCTTTCTCAAGATTATCATGCATTTTACCATTTTATCACAAGTGACAGAACTCAAGTTGTCATTGAGTTCTAACACCTTTGGAACGCGGTGGAGAAGATGTATTTTCAACCAGGTGTGTCACTTTCTCTCCTCACCTCATGAAGGTGGGTGGGAGTAGCCAGATGAAGAGGTGCTCAGTGAGGGGCCCAGTATCATGTCTGAGTCTGAGATATCCCTTGAGTATTTCAGCTACAGGCCTCTGGCTGACTTAGAGACCTCTGAACTGGGACCTTAGGAGACCAGTTGTTCTCTGCTTAGCAGGCGATAGAGAAGAAGTGTGAAAGTGTGCATATATAGGACCACCTGCATCCAGTGTAGGCACAGCAGCTACAACAGATAACACCACAGCAACAGGTGGGACCTAAAAGCAAACCTTGGAACACACCACACATTTTATGGGGGCCACCAAAAATGGCCCTGGGACCACACAGAGCCCATGGACCACAGTTTCTCCACCCCTCAGTTGAAGGATGTACATGACCATCACTTTGATGCACAGAACATAAACGAAAGGTTTGTATCCTCGGACCAAAACTGTGCCCGATGTTAAAAGCTGATGACAAGCTAAGTGGTGGATATAGGCATTTCTCTTGCTGATTCAGGGTGCTTCTTTAAAACACCCCATTGGGGCTTGAACTGCAAGCATGTTGGAGAAAAAAGTCCACAATTATTAGGATCACCAGCTGCAACAATACAACTGCTACCTCACACTGTATTGACCTGCTAGCTCAATTTGCTTGGAACAATCTTGGAACATTTAGCTTTACAAGCTTTGCTGGCACTGGCACTCATGTTCACAAAATAGAACAAATGAGGAGGGGAAAAACAGAGCTCTTCCAAGGAAGAGGGAAAACTTTCTCCATTCCCCAACCATGGGTTTTCTCTAGGGAATTAAGCTGGGGAGAGGAACTTCACTATGTAGAGAAAAAAGAAAGCCAGCAGAGTTTACACCAAAATACAAATCACAAAAGGTATAGAATGGAGGCAGGGGGTGGTGGAAATAAAGAGTTAAGGCTCTTTTTTAAATTTACATGGTTTGCATCGCAAACATCTGACACATTGGGCATGACCATACATGGCAGAATTGGTATTTTGGCTCCCTCTCTGGTGCTGTTTGTCCTTCCCTCTCTTTACTCGGTGTTTGTACAATTCAGAGCAACTTCAAGGCTTCCAGATTTAAGCTCTCTCCCTGAAAACTGACACTATGGCATCCTCTCTCCCCACTCCAGCACCTTTGCCAAGCATATTACCTTTTCTTTTTCTGTGTTAAAGTGTACCAGGTACCCTTTAGGCTATGCGAGAGTTACTTTTCCATGATGGGAGCTAACAGGGTGTATCAATTGTTCACGATTTCCTATTCTCCAGCAAATTGGGAGAGGCAATGGAGCCACTGGTGTGTAAATCCTGAACTGTCAGCGCCTTTTCTCCCTTTTCTCCACTCTTCAGCTTAATGCTGTGCATGTTTGGGCAATTAATTATAGGACTGCCTCCCCCCCTCACACACACACACATTTTTTGGCTCTTTAGTTAGCAGCCTTTCAAATGCTGATCTAATGAACATGCCACACATATTTTGATGGGCATCCTTTATAAATAATATTTTTTTCTTTTTTTTTTCCTAAAAAAACAAAAAAAAACACCTTTTAAATATCAAGATTTGAAGGGGAACATTTTAGTTGATTGCCCCTTTCCTCTCCCTGCCTCTCTCATAGGTCAGACAAACTTATGACGTGTTGGGGAAATGACAGACATCAAAATGGAGAAACCACTTTTCTTGTTACCTCTGCAGCCTTTTAAACTTTACAGGCAGTTTTCCTCTCCTTTTCTCTCTCTTTCTCCCTCCCTCCCTCCCTCCCAGAATATCAGTATGGCTCATAGCATCAAAGGTTTTGAGGAGGGGAGAGAGACAATTTCTGCAAAGTTAACCTGTTTCTGTCTAGCTTCCTGCAAGCTTAAGGTCTCCTGCCAGCTAATTTCATGCAAGGTGTAGGTATGATTAGTTTGATCGTGGTAATTGCCTCTGTGTGGTGGTGTGATTAATTTGTGGGAAATTGTGAAGCTTTCCAGTTCCAGTTTAAACCCCTATGTTCTCATTAAGGCCTCCCAAGGGGTAGGGAGAAGCTGTTTGGTGCAAAGAACAAATCATACGCTTTCAGAATATCTCTCCCTTTTGTTGATGTGATCACTAACAATGCAGGAAGGGATCGCCCATAATGAAATTCCAGGAACAGAAGATACTCAAAACTGAGCCCTAATCTTTATACAACAACAACAATAATTTAAATAAAAGAGTCGGGGAACAATGGCAAACGAGACAAACAAAGTGTGCTTGCAAAGCTTTATGATCAAAGTAATTTGTGTGCTTTCTTTCATGGTGCAGAATTTACAATAGTATATCCAATAAAGATTGAAAGTCATATCTATAAATAATTTAGGCAAGAGTTTATATATACTCATATTTTATACATTGTGATCTGAAAACACATACACTCTCCCTTTCTATATGTGCAACTTGTGTGTGTGTGCGTATGGGACAAACACAACAGGGCATGTCAAACATTACCCATGGCCTCACTGCAGCCTCTTTTAGGAATGATAGAAACTTCCCTTGCTGCAGTGAGGCATTCACTGCTACTCTTACCCACCTGGCAAGTCCCTTTCTAGCTGCTTTCAGAAGCCAGGAAGGGCAAAGATCTAGTATACTTGTGGTTGCTCTCACCTCCCCATAATCCATGAACCATTGGGCTTTTTGGTGAGAACAGGCTTTCTAACTCTAATTTCAGATAGAGTCAGGTGAAACTGATGATGTGAGATCTTGCCTATATGACACAAACCATACGTCCATTACACTTTTGCTCAAATAGGTTACTTTGCAGAGAGTAACCCTGGGTCCAAAATTCAAGATGGGCACCACAACTCAAGAATGATATTGACAAGCTGGAACATGTCCAGAGGAGGAAACCAAAATGGTGGGAAGTCTGGAAGCCATGCCCTATGCGGAGTGGCTTAGGGAGCTGGGTATGTTTAACCTGAGGAAGAGAAGGTGAAGAGGGGGCATGATATACATGTTTAAATATCTGAAGGAATGTCAGTCATACTGAGGTTGGAGCAAGCTTGTTTTCTGCTGCTCAAGAGACTAGGACACAGAGCAATGGACTCAAACTACAGGAAAAGAGATTCAACCTAACCATTAGGAAGAACTTTCTGACAGTGTGGAATACACTGCCTTGGAGTGTGGTGAAGTCTCCTTCTTTAGAGGTTTTTAAACAGAGGCTAGATGGCCATCTGTTGGGAATGTTTTGATTGTGTATTCCTGCATGACAGAATGGGGCTGGACTAGATGGCCCTTGTGGTCTCTTCTAACTGTATGATTCTATGATTCTATAATCACTGGGGCTGAAATCATGTTGGTGAGATGTGTACTTTTTGGACCTTGGAGAAGGAGGTATCCTTCTCTCTTCTTCTCCAAGGTCCTCATGTCACCGTACAACAGCAGCTAGAGGACTATTGGGCACAGCCAAAGAACAACCACTAGGCTCTCTCTGGGTGCCCTTGAGCATGGAGAAAGAGAAAGGGAGATGTGCTCTTGCAGTAGAGGCTGATCTTATGTGCTCAAGAACCGGGGAGCAACCAACTCCTGCAACCAATCACTTGCACACCAGAAAAAGCATCTGGACAGAAAGAGCAGCCTTCCATAAGTACGGTGGGAGACATTACCACTTGGTATAGGATGTTGGCCAAATTCTTTAGGAACTAGATTGGATTTTGCATATCAATTTGAACTCACCAGCCAATTCGTGGACTTGCAGGCACTGAGTTTTACACATTGCAAAAAGCTGAGTTATAATTAAAAACAGAAGTGGCAGAATTAAAAATTAGTCATGCATAGCCTCCATGTTGGTATGCCAATTGCAACTGCAAGATGACATGGCAATCGATAGGAGGTCTCCATTTAATGATAACTTTATTGAGCATTATAAAACAACAACAGAATCCTAACAACTGCACACCCTTCAAGTACGTGCAGTTAGAACCTTCACAACACAGCAAAATTGGACCAAAGTGTGGCCAAAGTGTGGCTGGAAATGGAAAAGATTAGCAGGAGGACTTCATGAGTTTCAGCTAGGCTATTCAAAAAGGTTCTGAAATTTATATGCTTCTCATTCTCTCTGTGTGTGTTTCCACTTTTCTTTCTATCTACCAGTATTCCATCAGGAACTGAAGACTTTTATGCTTAAATAAGCACCTATCTGTCTTGTTTAGTTTTATTTTATCCCCTGACTATTTGTTTCAGTTATTTGCAGATGCTTTTAGCTTATTCCATGCCCTTTAATGGACATCTTAGTTCTTTAAATATTTTGTAATCCGCTTGGAGCATCCCCTTATTTTAGAGAGAAAATGGGGGATATAAATATCTTAAACAAACTTGAAAGGGAAAAAAAACCTGCCTGCCCATTTGGCTGTCTATCCATCCTTCTGTCCATCTGTATAGCCATCCATGCATCCAGTGGGATGCTGACATATGATGCCTAAATGGATTGAAATGAAAGCTAGCTGTTAGGTGAAGGTGAAGCTCATATAAATACAGAAAACTAGAGAGGATTTAGAACAGGAGTTGGCAACTGCATGAGGGTCAGGAAACATTTTACCCCCACACACATCCCCAGAGGATATCTTTAGCCTTCTCTGCCAAAGAGTATTGGCCTCACCAAACTACAAATCCCAGGATCCCATAGGAAGGAGCCATGGCAAACTCTCTCTCTCTGGCTTTTCTTCACAAACGAAGATTCAGGAAAGACTCATCCTGCACTTTCTGCAAGCGCGCTGATGACTAAAAAGGCCAATCTGAGATAAACAAGTCCAGTTGTAGAAAGCACAGCAGAAGGTCTCCTTGGGTGATGTTTCCGGGTTGTGATTCTTTCTGCGTTGTCGTTTCTCTTCAAGACTTCTTCAGCATGAGTTCTCAAATAAGGCTGCAGCATTGTGGATAATGCATCTCAAACAATCTAGTTTCATACCGGATTATTTGTGTAGTGTGAATGCACCCATAGTTGTTTGAGTGTTGAACGAAGGCTCTGAGAGACTAGGGTTTGAATCCCCACTGGGTATGGAAATGTGCTGGGCAATGTTGGCCAAGTCACACTCTCTCAGCCTCAGAGGAAGGCACTGGCGAACCCCCTCTGAGCAAATTTTGCCAAGAAAACTCCAAGACAGATTCTCCCTAGGGTCACCATAACATGGAAACTACTTGAAGTCACAGAAGGACACATTTGTAAGCACAAGAAATCCATAGCATGTTGACATGGCAGCTAAGGTGAAATCATAACACTATAATAGTGCAGTGTGAAAGGTCTCAACATGTAGCAGAAATAATTTTGGTATTCAAGGGTGGGGGAGAAATAAAATAGAGTATAATTAATTAATTATTGAATTAATTACTATCCCAGCTTTCTTTCCATATGGGACCCAAGGTGTCTAAATCTGTCTTGGAAGTCTTCCTTTCTGGAACAAGTTAAAAGTTCAAGTTTGTACCCAGGAATGTTCTGAAAGCCAAGCCTAGCTTTAACATAGGAAAATGTGGGATAGATTGTGCAGCTAAAAACAAATTACTTTGAGATCAGTTTTCATGTTATTTTAAAACAATGAATTCATTGTTGGTTAAGGTTGTTATGAATGTAGCTTCATCTGTAGCAAGCATCATAATTCAGGGTTTTTTTAAAAGGGGGGAGTGAGCCAGAGAGAGGGAAAATACACTGTAAATATTGCTATAAGAGTAATTTTGCAACATAGTTTAATTATTTGGTTCAGTAATTATTTCAACACCAAAATCCTTCACAATCCAGTCCCTTTGACAACCTGAACAACTGTTTCATTAGTACTCGGAGCTTATTTACAAGAGTTTCAAGAAATCTCAGGACTTCCATACCCGTTTGAGATTTACAGCCACTAATAAAATCCACCATCTCTGGCATATGAATTAACAACTCATTAATACATTAATACATTTTTCTCTTCTCGCAGGGCCTCTGCTTTCTAACATGCACCACCATTTCAACAATATGCTGGAGGTATCTCAGATGTACTGAGAGAATGTACGGACATTTTCAACCATCCCATTCTTTGCTTGCAGTGAAGCCCTGGTGGAAGGGATTGGATACTGTGTGTGAAAATTATAATAAGGTTCATATTAGACCATAAAGAAAGGGAGGATAATATGGTGGATACAGAGCTTGACTAGAACTAAGATTGACTACATCTGAGTATTTCCATTTTGCATCATCTGCACATATGGGCATTCATGAATTCATTCGGTCTCTTTTCTACATTAACCTGTTATTTTGTTAAAGTGAGTTTAAATGTGTACAAGTTTCCTATGCGTTTAGTACTTTTGTTTTGTTTTGTTAAAATGCACATTTTATATGCATTAAAAAAATCTGAAGTAAATGCTTTTATGGATTAAATTCAAAGTAGAGAATGAATATAAAGTCTCCCCTCATATCTGCGGGATACACATTCTCAGACTTATTGTGAATATGTAAAACCATGGATAATAGTGTACCCTATTGAAATGAATGACTTCTGATGCAACTTCCAGCAGAGGCATACCATAGGCTCTTGCCGGAGGACCTAGAAAATGCCTAGAGAGGATTTTTTTTCCAGATATGGATAAGTGAAACCATGGATACTGGTCCCATGGATACAGAGGTCAACCTGTACAATTTGATATGCTTATATAGTAGAAAACTACATTGCAAAATTAAGAAAAGTGCCAAAAGGGGGCACTTTTGTTCTGATTGGTGCATTATTTGGGAAAGTGCTGGGGACATGTATTGAACAAAACCCTAGAGCTGATGTATGCATAGTGCCCCCTGTAGGCCTCATGTAATGACTGAATTCCCCTTTTGTTGTCCCCCCAAAACCCCTTAAAAAAAAAAAAAAGCTCCATTTTCAGGCAATTTTTGCCTCCAAATTCTGCAGAAACCTCCCACATACATGACATTTAAAAAACCCTCCCCACTTCCTTAAGTACCCCGATCCCCGTACAACAGTCAAATCCCTCCATTTCCCTCTATACACTCCTCTCAAAATGGTGAAAGGAAGTGACAAGACATCATTTCCTTTCACTATTTTGAGAAGGCTTGCAATGTGGTGATCCTCTAGGAGTTCAGGGACGGTGTATGAAATTGCCCCCCCCCGGATCCCATGAATGAATAAATGATATTTATTATGGTCATAGACCAGTCTGCCCCCTGGCTCCCATGCAGCTGCCCACCTCAGACCTAGAACATCACAAATGAGAACTGAGAAGACTTGGGACTCTTCCTATCTATAGTGCATGGGTGTGACTGTGAGAGAGTGTGTGCATTGTGTGTTAGAGAAAGCAAGAGAGAGCATGAACGTGGACCTCCTTCCTCTTTCTTCTGCTCTGCCTAACTTCAGCTATGCCTATTGGATCTATACGAGGTATGGGGTGGATTGTGAAGAGGTTTTGGATGGATTTTGAAGGATTTTGGTGTTGAAATAACTGCCACTCCCCCTACATGTGATAGCATTCCATGCTTTCTTCTCCCTTTCCCCAGGTTTACGGCCTCCTCTTTGCCACAGTTAGCAGGAGGAGTAGAGCTGGGGGGACCAGAAGAAGGAAGAGGAAGGCGTTATGGCCCTTTACCAGAGCCACCCCCTCTGGATGATCTATGTATGTATGCATGCCTGTATGCAAATTCTCCAATGCCTCTTTTTGGTCTGAACTGTGGAGAGGTTGTTGTTCAGTGTTACGGTCCCAGGTCTGGTTGCTCCAGGTGGCCATTGTATGTTCAAATAGCTTGGCACCATAGCAAGTGTTGGAAAGTGAAATAATGAAGTCAGAGAGGAATCAAAATTTCCTCTGTGGCAAGAGACCATTGAACTTTAGTTTTAAAATGGATCTGATGAATTTTTTTGGCAAATGTGAACACACAGACTAGTCTTCTGTGCTGGTTTGTTCTTTCCATGGTTGTTATCATTGTATGTTCCTGCATGGCAAGGGGGTGGACTGGATGGACCTTGTGGTCTCTTCCAACTCTGTGATTCTACGTGTTACATGAGACATGTCCCAGGTTAAATTCCTGATGGTTTCATTTAAAGGGCCCTGAGCTAGTGGGG
The DNA here is from genome assembly GCA_030847615.1 of Gambelia wislizenii. NCBI lineage: Eukaryota > Metazoa > Chordata > Lepidosauria > Squamata > Crotaphytidae > Gambelia > Gambelia wislizenii. The sequence continues at coordinate 27,042,238 of JAUMIR010000012.1, read as the reverse complement.
CTGGTAAAGATCTATCCCTGAGACCTTGGAGAGGTGTTGTGAGAATTTGTGTAGTAAAGTTTTATTTTATGTGGGTTTTTTTCCGGGCTGTGAGGCCATGTTCTGGAAGAGTTTATTCCAGCCATGAAAGCCTTAAACTTCACATTGAATGTCTCTACAGGGAGAAAGTTTTATTTCTTCAAGTGTCTTGTTAACCTTTTAAAATTCAAGTTACATGTATTTTTCTCACTTGTATTTTTATTTGTTGTCGTGAAACACTTTTTTTTCCTGGTCATGGGCTAAATATGGGATGCCCTCCCCTTAGAGACCCACTTGGCACCATCGTTGGCTTCATTTTGGTGTCAAGTAAAAATGTGAATTTTAAAATTAAAATCTATGGAGATCTACTGATTCTATAGATGTACATGCCTTTACCAATTTTAGTTTGTAAATTAGATTGTGGATTGTTCTTTCTGTTTTACAATCTCAATCCTTTTGTTAGTCCCATCTAGAGTGGATCCAAGCAAGCAATGGGATGTATATTGATCCAGAAGTTTGATTCAATAAGTCTGTTTTAGTTGGGACTAACCAGGGGCTTGTCTACACAGGCCAAAATGTGTATTGTCATGCCAAATCTGGCACTGGCAGTCCAAACAACATACAGCTACTTCCGGGAGAGGATCCACACTTTCAGGCCCTTAACCTGACTCTGCATGCGCTCTGCAATGCTAGGGAAAAATCTGGTATGATCTGTTGGCATGTGGTGTATCTGGTCTGTTGCCCTTGGTGCCACTGCCCCCGCTTCACCTGCTAGCCCAGCAGCTCTGTCTAAGAGGATGGCATCTCCCATCTCTTCTGTTGAGTTAATCAGAGTGCACTAGCAGTGATGGGACATGCCAGGCTTTTGAACAGAGATGCTGGACCAGCAGGCAAGGTAACAGCTGATGCGGCAGCAGAGGTGGCACTGAGGGCAATGAGCCAATGTGGCCAATGCAATGTCAATCCAGTTGGCCTGTGTGAACAGACAACATGCTCTTGCACTGGTATGTGCAGACACCTTTGTGGTCCATCCAAGGCTGGATTAAACCCCAGATTAAATCTATTCTTATTCTTATCTAGTGTAAAGTCATTGAATCAATGAGATTTAACTATGTGTTGGCTCACGATTCAACAATCCAATGGGTCTACTCTACTTGGGAGTAACCAACAGGATTCCCCCCATGGTTGTTTTTCTATTTATGAAAACTCTTGGAAATAGGTTCATAAATTGAGAAGTATGTGATAATTCTTTTGTTGGGGGTGGGTTTGGGGTGGGAAAATAAGCTGAGGCTGGGGATGGCGATCTCACATTAAAGAAAACTATTGAAACCACTCTTGCTTTTTTTTTTTGTTGCTTTTTTCAAGTTCATGTGTCCTAAGACTGAATACTGGCAATAAACCAGGTCTTGGGTTCCAAGCTTGAGTAGACTTGTTTGGGGCCCTGCATGTCCCCTCTTTCCACATCTTTGTTTATGAAAATGGGGTGATTTTAATTTTGATGTTACCCAGCCATAGCGCAGGAGGCAACCTTGGGAAGAATTCCTTGTGAGCTTCTAGGTTTGTCAGTCTTTATCTGTTATGTTCCATTCTGCCATATGCTTAAAGGTTTGCCCCTCATTAACTGTGATGCCGTATTTGTTTCTGAACTTGTAAATACTTGCAATGTTTTCTTCAGAAATAAGGGGGAAAGAGGATATTGAGTTTTTCGGGAACTTTGTGAAAAGAGAAGGGCATGTGGTAGGTAATTGATTACTTTGATGGTTTAATTAATTCTGGGGTACACGAGTATTGACTAATTCTTTGCCTATTCTCTTTTGCCCTAAGTTCCACCACTGCCTCTGATCCAGCAGTGTGCAATGCTTTAAAGGTGTATAAAGTCTACATGGTGAGGGAATTGATTGTCCAGTGTAAGGCCTCTTCTCTTTTTTGATTATTTTCCTCCCTGTTCAAAACAAGCTTGGATGCTCTTCAGTCTCTCTCACTTTCTGAAAGCAAAATTATTTGTGTAACGTTTGTTCTCCCTCCTTATTCTTGTTTTAAGGGCTGGGGACATAAATATCAGCAAGAGGGAGAGGATCAAAATAGGACTGCTCATATTTGCCCAAATTCAATTTATATAGGAACATGAAAGTATTGGAGAAGTCATTATAAGTTGCATTTTCAGTTCAATTTGGGGAAACCACTTGAAGCATTCATTGCGTTCAGCTATTTTAATTGCTTTTGTCTGATGTATTCATTGCAAACAGCTGAAAGTCTGTAAATTTTAACAATAAACCTGATTTGCAATGGGGTTTGAATAATTTTGATTACAAGAGTCCTCCAAGTCACCCTATCATCAACAGTCCTGCTCAGGGCTTACAAATTCAGGGCTGTGGCTTCCTTGATTGTGGAGATTATCAGACATGGGGGAATGCACCAAAAAATCATGTTTCCAACTGCGCCAGAAGATCTCTACGAAAAAAGAAAGGACGACCTTACCAGATGCCCACATCCATTAGCCATTCCCGGAGCATAGTGCTGCCGTGGATGAGGCTTCACTTTTCTAATGATGGGGGCAAGCCACTAATAAAAAGAGACACTTTACTCATAGCCACAGTGTGCCCCCAGAATGGTGGAGGATGTCGTCTGGTATGGTTGCCCTTTTTGTTTGCATAGCAATCTTCTGGCGTGGTTTTTGCGGTGTCTGATAATCTCCTGAGTCTATCCACTTGTAATGGGGTCTTTCTCTGTTCCTACTGCCTTCTACCTTACCAAGCATTATTGTTCTCGTTATTTTCCTAATGAGTCATGTCTTCTCATTATAAGTCCAAATTATAACAGACTCAGTTTACTCATCTTCGCTTCTAGGGAGAGTTTAGGCTTGATTTGTTCCAGGACCCATTGATTTGTCTTTTTGGCAGTCCATAGTATCCACAAAACTCTCCTCCATCACCACATTTCAAAGGAGTTGATTCATTGCCTGTCGGGTTTCTTCATTGTCCAGCTTTCAAACCCATCCATAGAGATCGAACATACAATGGGATTGACAATCCTGGCATTAGTATTCAATGATGTATCTTTACACTTGAGGTTCTTGTCTAGTTCCCTCATAGCTGCCCTTATAAGTTTTGCACCAATAGCCTTATATTTCAATCCTATTCCTGCCTACTCAAAAAGTAATCTCTTGTTGAATTCAATGCGGTTTTCTCCCAGAAGAGTGGATAGGTCTAGAACTGCACCAAAAACTCACTAAGAATGCATGTAATGTAAGGATTCATCACTGCTCAGGAAAAATAAAAGTCATTTTCCAACTACCAGGAGCCTAGTAATCCAGAATGGAGAAAATTCTGCAGCTTTGTAAAATATTTACTAAAGAATAATTTGTCAAATAATAAATATAGTTCCACCACTGAGGTTTACAAACTGCCTGCTATATTTCTCTTCTGTCTAAATTAAATATTGATAGTATGCTTCTGTTCTTCTTGGGACCGTCTGTGGATTGCCCAGTCTCCTAGCAAACTCTTATTGCCATCGAGCCAAATTTGAAACATACGCAGAGAGGAAACCGCAGTGCCACAGCTTTCTGAGGGTTACGTGGAGAAAGTGGTTTTCAGTGTTGTAAAAACTCTGAGACATTAGAAAGCTAAATATTTGATAAGGTAGTTACACTTTTAAAATTTGGGGGTGGGGGGACCAAATAAAAGCTACAGCATGCTGCTCATAAATATAACATACTAAAGTGCAGAAAGAAATTATTTTTGAAATAAGGCCTTGTACCTTGTCACTAAAAAGAAAATGTAATAATACTCATAGTAAATTCAAATGTCTTTATTTTGGGAGCGTAGCAGAACAAGACTTGTTAAAGCCCCCCCTCCAAAAAAAAAAAAAAGAGAGGAAGAAAACTAGTCTGTTCTCAGACATTTGGCAGTGATGTTTCAGTATTTGGGGAGAGGGGAAGAGGTCTCAGAGGCCGTGACCTCCATGGGAAGAATATGACAAATCTCCCTCCACTCCTTGGACACTGGTAGGTAGCTGCAGAATGGGGAGCCTAGGAGAGGATAGACTGGGAGAATTGGAGTCTCAAGGAACAAGAAAAACAGATAGATCAAATCAAGATAACATATCTGAGAAAATGAGAAGGTATGCTTCATATCAGCCAGCCCTAAGAATCTCTTTTGCTTGCCAACTTGCCTGACTTTCCTGTTTGTAGGGGCGGGGTTGTCTCTCAGCTCAGGGCTTGTCTAGATGGGCTACTTATCCCGGCTTGGGGTCCCACAGTCTAAATGACACAGGGCTCTTGCCCCATTTTGCCCCTGGGCAGTCCTCATGATGTCTGGGGCAAAGACGAGGGGAAGATGGGCTAAAGCCTGTCATACCATTTCATCAAAATACCCAGGGGGGAAATGCCTCATTCAGGAAAAAAAAATTGGATTGGGTACACGGGACCACAGGAATCCATACTGGCCCACCAACCCTTCTCTGAAGCCACCACCACTGCTGTCCATGTCACACTCTCCAAAGGGGGTGACATGGACAGGAAGGGGGGCTGCTGTATGTGACCAAGGTTGTTCACATGTGGGGGGCCACATGCTGCAGGCCACCTTTCTGGCTTTGGAGAGTGGAATGAAGATGGCAGTGGGTGCAGAGATGGGCCAGTGTGTCTGTGCAGCTTCCATCCTGTTTTGTGCTGGTAACAGAGGGGCAACAGGCCTGATATGTGGCTAGAATATGCTGCTGGGAATCCGGCATATTCTGGCCAATGTAGACATGGCCCAAGCCTCTCTAGGCTTACAGCTGTCTTGGCTATATCCTCCCATCTCTGGGGGCCAGGAAAGGCCTGAGAGAAGTATTGGGTGATAGCCCTTCCTTCCCTTGCAACTCAAGGTTGAAGAAGAAGCCTACAACCTCTTCATCCCTTCTGCTGTTATCCTTTCTACCTGCCCAGTCCTCCCCTTCTGAGCCAATCTGTGGTGCAATTGTTTTTTGGCCTCTTCCCCCCTTCCACTACCCTGGCCAGGGCTTTAACTAAGGCCAATTGCTGGCTCTCATTCAGTCTTGAGACCAGGGAGGTGGGAAAAAGCAAGATGGTGCCTCTGCTGAGTTTTACCCTTCTACAGCGAGGTAGCACAATTTTGACACTAGCATTAGCTGATGGTTTCGATTGGATATGGACTCTATCATGAAGCAAATGGATTCTAGAGTCCTTGTTAGCAGCATGAGTGAACATTGGCAGCTGTCCAGGGGCATAAAAATAAATTATTTTGCATGGAGCTAAGGTAAGTGAGATCCTTAATGTGTGCTTGACTGTTTAAGGAGAGAAATGCATGAGTGCCATTGCCTTCTTGTGAGTACATCAGCACACCAATGCTCCTCACCCAGAATCTATGTGGGGACAGTCTGGGGAGTCACCTTTCCCCTTAGTTGTCTGTTATTTATTATACTTACATCTTCTTTAATAGAAGGTTAATATGATTCTAATGTTTAAATATTTGAAGGGATATCATATTGAGGAGGGAGAAAGCTTCTTTTCTGCAGCTCCAGAGACTGGGATATGGAGCCATGGACTCAAATTCTAGGAAAAGAGATTCCACCTAAATATTAGGAAGAACTTCCCAACAGTAAGAGCTATTCAGTACTGGAATAAACTGCCTGGGAATGTGGTGGAGTTTCCTTCTTTGGAGGTTTTTGAACGGAGGGTGGATGGCCATATGTCGGGAGTGCTTTGATTGGGTATTCATAGAATCATAGAATCATAGAATTGAAGTGTTGGAAGAGACCACGAGGGCCATCCAGTCCAACCCCCTGCCATGCAGGAAATCACGATCAAAGCATCCCTGACAGATGGCCATCCAGCCTCTGTTTAAAGACCTCCAAGGAAGAAGACCCCACCACGCTCCAAGGGAGTGCGTTCCACTGCAAAACATCTCTTACTGTCAAAAAGTTCCTCCTAATGTTGAGGTGGAATCTCTGTTCCTGGAGCTTGCATCCATTGCTCCGTGTTCCAGTCTCTGAAGCAGCAGAAAGCAAGCTTGCTCCATCCTCAATGTGACACCCCTTCAAATACTTAAACAGGGCTATCATATCACCCCTTAAACATTTTTTTTCCAGGCTAAACATACCCAGCCCCCTAAGTCTTTCCTCATAAGGCATCATTTCCAGACCTTTCACCATTTTAGTCACACTCCAATTTGTCCATATCCTTTTTGAATTGTGGTGCCCAGAACTGGACACAGTATTCTAGGTGAGGTCTGACCAAGGCAGAATAGAGCAGCAGTATTACTTCCCTTGATCTGGACACTATACTTCTATTGATGCAGCCCAAAATCGCATTGGCCTTTTTAGCTGCCGCATCACACTGTTGATTCATATTCAATTTGTGGTCTACTAGGACTCCTAGATCCCTTTCGCACATAGTCTCGTTCAGCCAGGTCTCTCCCATCCTATATCTATGCATTTCATTTTTCTGCCCTAAGTGCAGTACTTTACATTTCTCCGTATTTAATTTCATTTTGTTAGCTTTGGCCCAGCTCTCCAGTCTATCCAGGTCATTCTGAATTTTGATCCTGTCCTCTAGGGTATTGGCTACTCCTCCTAATTTGGTTCCAAATTAGGAGGTACTCCTCCTAATTTGGTAAGTATGCCCCTAATTCCCTCATCCAAGTCATTGATAAAGATGTTGAATAGCACTGGGCCCAGGACAGAACCCTGTGGCATCCCACTGGTCACACCTTTCCAAGACGAAGAGCAGCCACTGCTGAGCACCCTTTGGGTTCAGCTGGTCAACCCATTACAAATCCATTGAACAGTTAACTTGTCTAGCCCACATTTTACAAGCTTGTTTGCAAGAATGTCATGGGGAACCTTGTCAAAGGCCTTACTGAAATCAAGGTATGCGATATCCACAGCGTTCCCTTCATCTACCAAGCTGGTAACTTTATCAAAAAAAGAGATCAGATTAGTCTGGCATGACTTGTTTCTCTGAAACCCATGTTGACTTTTTGTGATTATGACATTGCCTTCTAAATGTTCACAGACTCTCTGTTTAATGATCTGCTCTAGAATCTTCCCTGGTATTGATGTCAGACTAACTGGACGATAATTGTTGGGATCCTCTTTTTTCCCCTTTTTGAAGATGGGGACAATGTTTGCCCTCCTTCAGTCTGCTGGGACTTCTCCTGTTCTACAAGAGTTCGCAAAGATTATTGCCAATGGCTCTGAGATTACATTTGCCATCTTTTTAAATATTCTTGGATGTAGTTCATCTGGTCCTGGAGATTTAAATTCATTTAGATTAAGAAGGCATTCCTGTACTACCTCTTTGCTTATTCTGTGCTGGATTTCCCCTATTGTGTCCTCTGTTCCTTTATCCTCAGATTCGTCACCCTTTTCTTTTTCTGAAAACACTGAGGCAAAGAAGGTGTTGAGTAATTCTGCCTTTTCTCTGTCCCCTGTTACTGTTTTGCCATCTTCTCCACGTAGTGGCCCTACCATTTCCTTCTTCCTCCTTTTGCTGCGGACATACCGAAAAAAAACCCCTTTTATTGTTCTTAACCTCTCTAGCAAGCCTGAGCTTACACTTTAGCTTTTCTGACTTTACTCCTACACTTCGATATCTGTTTGAATTCTTCTTTGGTGATTCCCCCCCTTTTCCATTTCCTATACATGTTCCGTTTAAAACTTAGCTCCGTTGAAAGTTCTTTAGTCATCCATCCTGGTTTCTTGAGACACCTCCCATTTTTCTTCCCCAATGGTACTGTTTGAAAATTGTGCCTTCAGTATCTCCCTTTAGAGAAAGTCCCATCCATCTTGAGGTCTCTTCTCTTTTAGTATTCCTGACCATGGGATAACCCCCTGTATTTCCCTGAGTTTATTGAAATCAGCTCTCTTAAATTCCTCAGGGCAGGGGATTAGACTAGATGGCCCTGTTGACTCTCGAACTCTATGATTCTGTGAACTTCTGTGTGTAGTTCTAGGTGTGTGTAAGTTCCCTGGTCTTGGAACCTGGAGAGAAGGGCAGTTTGCAGAGTAATCCCAAGTCATTGAGGGCAAGGCTACAGATACAATCCTACATCATCTTGCAACATGCTTCGCTGCTAAATCACCTTTAATAGCACAGTTGGATCTCTCTCTTAGTCTGCATCCTGGGGTGGAGGGGTGCAGGAAGCCGATGTAATTTAAGTGTTTCATAGTTAGATGTACAATCCTTTCTTCTCAAAGAAGATTTGCAGTTGGGAAAGTGGATGGAAATACATCTCCTGACATCCTTATATTAACAGAGCAAGCTTCAAAGAAAGTATTATTAATGATGTAATTAATATAGATAGATACAATATACATCAAACAGGTCATTACTGTAGAGGTGTGGATGTTGCAATTTGTATTAAAGATTCATTTTGAGCTCATAGACAAAGTGATGTGAGCTGCTCAGCCTAGAAATCCACTTTAGAGCAAGGGATAGAAATATATATTCTCCCTTCTCACCCACTTTCCAGTTTGTTGCATACTCTTTTCTTTTCTTCCCAATATTTCACTCTTTCAGTGATGGCTTGATGTGGAAGAGTGGAACATGGATCTTGATTGATATCCCTGTGCAATAAATCCCTATTTTATTGGAGATGTTTTTAAAATAAAAAATTAAAAAATCAATGACCTTTTGCTTGGCTGGCCTCAGTCTGACCTAAAACCAAAAGTATCTCATTGAACCTGTCAGGAAAAGAAATGCTTTTGGGATATAAGAAGCCAGGGTTTTTGTCAAGCATAGAAGATCCTATTGTCTGTGTAATCAAAGTTTGCTTTAAAGTTGGTGACACAGTTTGCTAAAGACAGATTATCGTATGGCTTCAAGGGGATACGATTATCCTGTCTATGTGTGGTGAAATGACTGATAGGAAAACTGGGACATTTCCAGGGAAACCACTGGATTTTGAAGTTGCTACTAATAGGATTAATAAAGATGGGTAGGGAAAAGGCTTCTGTCAACTTTTGAACTGCAGTTTCATGGGGAAGATGACATGGATTGGCATGTTTCTTGCTCAAGGGTATGTTAATCAGTCAACAGTATTTGCAAATCATTGTTCTCTGTGTTGATTGTTCCTGTAAGCTGCCATGTGTATTTTACAGTATGTGGCCTGAATGCTGACTAACCAGGTTATGCCAGAAATGTAAGCCCTTGTTAGTGTCTGTGTTGAATCAACACATGGGAAAGGACCTACACCTACACTATGGACATTTCTGTTGCCCTCTCATAGGAGTTGGTAGCTTGAAGGGGTGGAGATCCTCTGTTATCTGTGAATGCTCTCCACGTGAGCCAGGACCCTAGAGAATCAGAGCTTGGATGTAAAATTGGCCATAGCTATTGGAGAGTCCTCCAGACTGCCATGCTCCACATGTAGCACAGTAACACAACTGGAGACAGAGCGATCATGCTCTACCCTCCTCACACCTTGATTCTGCACACAGAATGACAACAATACCCCTATAGGGAATGATGGGTTTTTGTTGCTCTTCAGTATACCACTCTGAATGAAGCTGGCCAAGATTTAGCTAAAACCTGCTAGAACCCCAGACTATCTGGATCCCTGTATATGGGATAAAAGAAAATCCATGGCCAACACGGCTACCCCAGGATCTGTTTCCTGTATATGGGTGTCACCATAAGAATGGGAAAGATAGTAACACAACCACCACTTAACTACCTGTGTAGCATGATGTAGGATCTCAGCTTGTATGTTCCCTTCTTCAAAAGGAGTCACTTTGAACCGTGGCTTGGCTTCTAGCAGATCTAGATGTCTTCCTAGCAGGTGACCCAGACTTTGGAATAAAATATTTTTAAAAAAGGAAAAACAAAACAGAATAAACAATTGCAACACATCCTTCTTCATTCCAGTGGAATTGATCTTCATCCTTGGCCAAGGTCTTGATTTTCAGGCTATTATTCCCATTGCAGAGGACTTTAATGATAGTACAACAGCTTTAGACAAGGGTCAGATCTGTTGAATGGTGTATTTATCGATCCAGCCAAAGTGTTGGATACCCTTGGTTGTAACTCAATGGTGCTCTGCCTTGATGACAGAGGTTGAGTGCAAAAGCCACAAATTGGTTGGATGACCTCTTGAAAATAAATTCCCACAAGGCAAAAGTGAAAGGCCTTGGATTTAGGATGGTTCAGATAAACGAAAGAAGAGGGGAGTCCTATTGTTGTCTAGCACTATCAGTTTCTGAGGCCAATCATGGCCTTGTGCTTATGGTGACAATTATTCCAGACCTTCTTCACATTGGATTATTTTCTGTCATGGGGAAGTACAAGAAGCTAACTCACAGTGGAAACTGCGTAATGCAGTATAGATGTGTAAAGTGCTATTGCTTAACAATTTGAAAGCCAGTCTGAGAGCCTTTGTGGCTGAAGAGCAGGGTATAAATAAATATAAAAAGAAGAGGAAAGAGGACACCAATGTGGATATAATACACATATGCGGATGAATATGTATGGGTGGTGTATCATGAGAAAGCATAAATCACTGGAAAGAAATGAGAATGCTGGGGAAAAGTTGAAGGCCACAGGAAAAGAGGAAGACCACAACATGGTTGGATTGACTCAAGGAAGGAAGCCATAGCCCTCAGCTTGCAAGACCTGTTTAGGATGGTTCCCATGGTCATGAAAGATGTCTCATTCAGAAGACTGCCATTTGTCAACATGCATTTGATAGCAAAACATGACAAGGATGAAAATCTTCACAGGTCAGGACTTATTCTGGACCTTATTCTGGACACACACATGGCTCTTTTATTGGCATTTCTATATAGAAAACAAGTAACAGAAAACAGCAAGTCATTTTCTGCACAAAGACACACACACAAAAACCACATACTTTTTCTTTTGCCCAGAATCATTCCCAAATGGTGAATAATCTTTGAGAACTGCACAGTGTTTGATTCATTTTCTCACAGTGAGGTAAAAAATTAGATAGATAGATAGATAGATAGATGAAGATTTACATCCCTCCTCCTGTTTTGGATCCCAGATTAAGAGATTTCTCTACTCCCAGGCATTTCATGGCATTTGCTTGGTCACTTTTAAATAGACATTCCTTCTGTTAGTTTATAGTTCTATTTCATGTTGCAAAAGTGTATGAGGAAAAAGTAAGTTAATGTATAAGTTGACATTAAAGTCCAGGCTTCTAGAAGGCTACAGTTACTCTATAATTTTTTTTTCCAACACTCAAGTTATCTGTGTGTTTGTGTCCCTTGAGAGTTTAGGACCTCCTTCAGCTACTGAGCCCAAAACTTTTCACCAATCACCCCTCCCCATCAATGGATATTTTAGCCTCTGGTGATTTAATTGCCTGGGATAAAAATTTGCTGATGGAAGATTCTGCCGGCAGTCTTGAAAAGCTTCCCTTCTATTCTTTGTGCAATCACTTTATAAATTATGGGGGAGCCAGATGGATTGTGGTAGAGCCCCATGAAATCAAATAATAGCTTGGCCAGGAATTTCTAGCATAAAGAGAGAGAAAAATAATAAATTATTCATTTTGCTGACAGCAAAAGTAAACCTGATAGTCTTCTGGATCACAGTTCTATCATGCAAGCCAAGGATCCTCACATAATGGATTGCGGGGAATTACACAGTGGGCTTTCTTTGGCGAGCTGTGCCGAATGCCAAGGATGATTGACAAAGCTAGAGAGAATGAGCAGGACATTTGCCTGCTGAAAGGAGGGACAAAGAGACATGGCTCCCTGTTAACTACCCACCTTTAACAAGCTTATTTTGAATTCCTATACTCTCTCTTTGACACATTCTTTGACATATAGGTGAGGAGCGAATCACCCAACTGCTGTCCATAAGCCTCTCCCTCAGAGATGCCATGAATCCCTCCTGAGAAGGCTTATTAGCTTTTATTATCTCAATGAAGCTCTTTTTGGCTTTTCTGGAATATTCCGTTGCACTCTGAAACATCTTTTGCCTTTCCCTTTGGGAGAAATCTGGCCACAAGCCTTTGGGATGTGTGGAGCTTCCCAACATTATGTTGCTTTGTTGTTATTTGCTGTCAAACCTCTTCAAAATTATGGTGACTCTATGAATGGGAAACTTCCAGTCATCAACTGCCCTTCTTGTGTCTTGAAAACTCAGGACAACTGTGGTTTGCTGGGTTAGTATTACACATGAGCACAAAGCAAATAGAAGCCAAGCTATTTTCCTGAAATTCATGGCAAGTGTGGAGCAGAAATGGGAAAATAGTCAAAAGTACTGAGAAAAAAATGGTTGGAATGCACTGCCTTTTTAAACAGAGGTCTGGATGGCCATCTGTCTGGACTGCTTTGATTGGGTATTCCTGCATGGCAGGGGGTTGGACTGGATGGCCCTTGGGGTCTCTTCCAACTCTATGATTCTATGTTTCTTAGGAAACCTTGATGAAAAAGAGCCCGAACTGATACGAATCTTTGGATTTCAGAACTTATACTATACAAAATTCACAGATGGTTGTTTTGTGCAGAAATATTATTTCATACAGAATATTTTCTGCACAGAAAATGCTGTTTTCTGCAAAAAAAAAAAAAAAAAAAAAAAGAACACACCTCTGTGAATTTTTCACAGTATAAGTCTGGAACTGAAGTCTCAAAAACCTGCCGTTTTTCAAAGGCTGGTTCACAGCAGGAAGAAAATGGCAAAAATTACTTCCTACAAGAAGACAGATAGCAAAGCATGATATCCCAAGAAAGTGTAGCGTCAGATTGCAGAAGTCAGGGAAATTTCGAATAAAGATCACACCCTTGATTTAGGATTCCATCCCAGGAAAAAAAAAATGTCTGATCAGTTCCAGGAGAGATCCGAAAAAGCACCATTAGGACACCACACTTTGTAGGTTCCCTTGTTAGTGAACCTGTGAAAGCCATAGCCTCTGTCTTCCTCTTGTGAATTCCTGGAGATCAAAGTATGTAGCAGATGGAAGCTGATTGAAAAGCTGCATTGGAGAGTAAAGGGGGGGCGGAGATGAAGAATGAGTTGCTATAGCTGACATTTCATTTCTGGGGCAGTAGCTGGGGAGATTAATATACCTGCCTGGGGCTCATGTATTACTTTGTATCCATGGCTATCTGGGAATGAAACTTCATGAACAGCCTGCCATTCCTCTTTTGCATAATTGAAAAGGACGGGCAACCCTAAACTGAACTGGATGAAAACAAAGACATTTCTAGCTGTATTTTTTTAAAGGGGAGGGATTTAAAAGGTGGGACTCGGTAGTCAGTATATTTACGCAGGACTTTTGTATACCCTAGAATTACCCTCTCTCTTTTCAGCGTTCAATTCCATTAAAAACTCAGTTTAACCCAAACAGATAATTTTCATGTCAAACCAATGACCTCTTAAGTAATGTGGGATCTCTCTCTCTCTGATTCCATAATCAAGTCCTGTATGAATGTGAATGGTGCCTATACATGCTTTGGCAATGCTCATTGACTGACCAGCTGAGTTACTCCTGATATGAAAGGTCTGGGATTATCTCTACAATTCAGAAGTTTGTTGGTGTTTTTTTGCCTCTAAATTGACTCATGTATGGTGACCCTATAAATGAGTGACTTCTAGGAGGCCCAGTCATAAATAGCTATGCTCAAGTATTGCAGACTCAAGAATGTGGCTTCCTTGATTGAGTCAACCTATCTTCCACTTTTCCTACTACCTTCTACCAAGCATTCTTGTCTTTTCTACAAACTCCTGTCATCTTATGAGATGTCCAAATTTCAATAGCCTCAGTTTGGTCATTTTCATTTTTAGGAAGGATGTTGAGGTTCCTTCTTCCAGTTTCCATGCCTGCTTCTCTGCTTCCCCAAGTAGGTGAAAATTGGGCCCTGCTCCCCACATGTCACCCACCCCATTGGGCAAAAGGGTTCTAGAAAGCCTTTGAGAGTAGCAGCATATTCTGTTCTATATGCGTCAGCTATGACCTTTTACTCAAAGGAAACGGGAAGGTTTGCAAAAATTTGTACCTATAAGCAACACAGTTCTCGGTTGTCTTTAACCCGAACCTATATTGTGCACAGGGAACTGAAGATGCATTGCCATTGCACAAATTATGAACAAAGCTTTATTTCACTTGGTGTCAGGAATTGTACATGTTTTCTCCACAACATGGGTAACATCAATTATCTGTATGCTGCACTGATCAATGGTCTGGAACAAATATCCATTTATACAAAAAGGCGCCTCACAGAGCCACTTTAATTATACTCGGGGATGTTTCAATTTAAAATAATTCTAACTTTCTAGAAGAAAGTTTGCAAAGCTTCAAAATCATGTTTAGACTTCTCACTTCATCAGCACCAGCAGACGAGAGGAGAATGTGACTCAGAAAGATGGGTCACTTTGGCTTTCAGAAATATATTGATAGATTTGGTCTCATCGGGATTCCACCATTATACCTAATATAAGTCCCCATTATACTTATTATAAGTCAATAAACACTAACAGCTGGCACAGGTTTCCCATGGGAGTTCCAAACTTCCAGAATCCATTCAAAATTATCAAAACTTGGTCAAGTCGTGCATCTTTAGATGTCTCAACAAGGTTGGGGGCCCACTGTATAGTGAGAAAGTGGTACATTTTGAAGTGTGAGTATAAATAATGGCACTCCCAACAGCTGTGCTCATAAGAATTTCTTTTAAAAGGAAGCAGCTTTGCTTCTAGAGAGCCCTGGTGCCGCAGTGGTTAAATGCCAGTACTGCAAGCCACAAGTTTATGAGCTCAATCCCAGAGGGCTCCAAGGTTGACTCAGCCTTCCATCCATCCATAGCTTGGAAAAATAAGTACCCAGCATGTTGGGGGCAAATAGCTAAAAAATAACCCACTGTAAACTGCTTAGGGAGTGCTTCAGCACTGATAAGTGGTATATAAATATCAATGCTATTGCTTGCTATTGCTATCCATACCAGTTTTAGGAGGTGGGGTTGATCTTCACTGGGAGCAGGACTCTTGTGAAAATAACAGGTCTTAATTGTCTATCCAAGGTAAAGTCACTGCAAAACATGGATAGATGTACAAGGTTTGTGGATATGCCTGTATGAGTGATTTTCCTTAATACAGTGGATTTTTGTGTACATTTCAGTAATATAGGCATTTTTGGTGTGCATGTTTCTCAACACGCTGAGATAATCAATGGAGGGGAGTTAAATACCATGAGATTTTTAGCAAAAAGAAAAAGTCAAATGTTTTGGGGGAGTGGAGGATATTGCAGTATGTGTGTGTGTGTGTGTGTGTGTGTGTAGCAAATGTGTAGTATGTTATTCTGTTGCAAAGCATATACTTTTGCAGAAAAAACATTTTTGCAAAAAAATAGTTTTTTGGCACTAAATGGTTTTTTTTCCCCAGAGAAAAACATTTATGAAATGATTGCAGAAAAAAGGTCCAGACATGTGAAAAATAATTTAGAGAGATACCAAAATTCTGATAAATTCACACTGCACAGAGAAAACATTTGAAATGTTTCCTTCTTGAATGCAAGAAGGGAATGAAGCAACTTAAGTGCCTAATGTGGGTGCCACAAAGAGTCTGCCTCTTTAAAGTCATAAAATCATAGAGTCAGAAGCAAGCTCAAGGGTCATCCAGTCTAAGGCCCCTACCAGACAGGAACACACCTTGAAAGATGGTCAGCCAACTGCCTGAAATTGCTTCCAATTGTCTGGAAACTTAATCACCACATCCTTTTTCTCTCCTGACATTTCAGTTCAAGCATGTGGGTAGCTTCAACCATATTGCCTTGATAATAGATTTGATTTGTTGTGTGCCTTGAAGCTGTTTCCAGCTTATGGTGACCCTAAGGTGAATCTATCATGGGTTTTTCTTGGCAGAATTTGCTCACTCGGGATGCTTGCCTTTGCCTTCTTCTGAGGCTGAGAGAGTGTGACTTACCCAAGGTAACCTAGTAGGTTTCCACCCAAGCAGGGATTCAAACCCTGGTCTCCCTGTGTCCAACACTCAAACCATTTCCCCACACCAACTGTGTTGTGATACTTCTTTACACACAAACACACATTTATTATATCCTTAAAGTGTGACCTTGCCCAAGTCTGTAAACACTAAGTGCTGGTAGAGTTCCACGTGAGTTGACAGCTTATATTTAAGAAGATGGCTTTGAACAGAAGCATATAAGTACCAAAGGGAGGAAGGAAAGCTCTTTCTATCAAAGTCCTGATCCCACCAAGCTCGCCCTTGATCCTGGTTCTGAAAGGATAAATTATATTTCTTTGAGGTCTTCAAGTGCACTCATTTCAGGCTTTCGTTGGGTGGCCTGGCCAGCATTGCCAAATTTTCCACATCTTTCCCAGATCACTGGATGACTCTGCTGATGACCTGAAATGCATGCATGGACTTTACACCAAGATTTGTAGAAATGAAGAATGCAACCATGTAAAATCTGGTGCAACTGAAACAAATAAAATCTTGCCCATTTTCAGTGCTCAGATGAATAAACCTTTCATCCTGTGACTCTGAGGCTTCAAACCTTTGCAACATACCTTGGTGCAAGTCTTACTGAAAATCATACCACATGTTACAACTAAATAAACATGCTTAGAATTGCTGAGATTATACGGACACACAACCCACACACACACACAGACACACAGAGAGAGCTATTCTGCACAACTGCACAGCAAATTTACATACACACACACATAATCTTTTTTTCACATACTTAAAATAACAACACAGAGACAAAATTAAGGTTTAGCTGCATAGGCTTTTTTGCCATGTAGAAAATTCCTTTATATGTATAAAAAACAATGCTGTATTTTTTTTTTTACAAGATTTAATTAAATGTTCACTTCTGTCCATTTTGACACGAAAAGCGGCATCTCATGTAAAGGGAATCAATTCCTTTTTTTAAAAAAAATGTTGTAAATCATCTATTTCTGCACATCTCTGCTGCTGGAAAAGCAAAAGCAAAGAGAGATGGCTCCTTTGGTTTTGATTGTCCATTCTCTGACAATCCTACTGGGGGTAGCACTAATGCCCCTATTACCAGCTGCAAATTTCTTCCAGCAGGCATATTTGCTAAGGTGTTTGGATCTCGGGCTAACAAAGGTAGCTATTTGTTTGCAACATTTGCAGATGAATTCTGTTTTCTGCTCCATCTCAGAGCAGTTGGGGGACATTTGGTTGCTAGCAAAGGATGCAGCTCAGCTCACTGTACCACCTTTAACTGAACAGGGTTTACACACATCCAAGTTCATCCAGGGAAGCTCCAGGTTTCGGGCAAGTGTGTTTTGTGTAGGGGTGGGTGAACCTGGTGGTGCAGTGGTTAAATGCCAGTACTGCAGCCACAATGTTGTGAGTTCAATCCTAAGGGCTCCAAGGTTCACTCAGACTTCCATCCTTTCATAGGTCGGTAAAATGAGTACCCAGCTTGTTGGATGCAATTAGCTAACACTCATTGGAAACCACTTAGAGAGTACCTAGCACACTATAAAAGCAGTGTGGATGTGTAGGTCCTGTTGCAAAACAATTTGTAAGCCACTCAGAGAGCCTTCGTGGCTGTAGAGCCAGGTATAAATACCTAAATAAATAAATAAATAAATATCTGTTGAAGCTGGGTTTGATCCTTTTCTCACACACACCCCTTTCAACATTAAAGCCTACATCCCAGTTGCTAATCCCAACTAGAATGGACCCATTCAGGCAGTGATGCATCAGTACATACATAAGTTATGTTGCTTCAGTGGGGCTACACTAGTTGAGACCATGGGGGTCACTGGGGGATGGGGTGGGGATGGGCTGCACTGGGTGACATCCTTAGAAGTGGTAGCACCTAAATGCCACCCTGAGGCAGGCACAGACCTCTGTGTGTCAGTAATTTTCTCTCCCCAACAGCCATTGTGAAGCTTAGGCCCAGGGAAGAGAAAAGGATCACTAGCTCTGAGATTCCTCAAGGTGGTTGACAAATATTTGCAGCACAGTCTTGCCCTGTTGATATTTAAGGAGAAAAAATCTCAGAAGAAGTTAGGCTGTTCCCCATCCCTGGCTTTAACATGCAGAAATCAACACAGAGCTAAGTAAAACAGCTACTAATGGGTGGTGTTTAAAGGGACAGGCACAGGGGCAATTTCAAGAGTGTGTGGTTGGGAGCTCATCTTCTCCTAACTGCTGCCACACTGCAAAAATAATGCAGTTTGACACTGCTTTAACTATCATGGCCCCATCC
Source organism: Gambelia wislizenii (assembly GCA_030847615.1). Classification (NCBI taxonomy): domain Eukaryota; kingdom Metazoa; phylum Chordata; class Lepidosauria; order Squamata; family Crotaphytidae; genus Gambelia; species Gambelia wislizenii. Next base: position 27,024,047 of record JAUMIR010000012.1, on the reverse strand, counting down.
TATGGAATCCTGGGATTTGTAATTTGTTGTGGCACCAGAGCTCTCTGATGAAGAAGGTGAAATATCTCACAAAACTGAAAATCCCAGAATTCCATAGGATAGGGCCATGGCAGTTAAATCAGCATCAAACTGCATTATTTCTGCAGTGTGTGGCAGCAGTCTAATAGGGTAGTCTTGTCTAGAATTGGTAATCTTCTCTAGGAAGAATCTCACATAAGCCTCCAAGGAAACTCAGGACACAGCTTGAAAACCACTCATGGAAGAGAACTGTGCCTTCTGCAATCCATCTTCCAGTTTTGTATCCAGGAAAAAAAAATAATTGAAGTGGACTTGAGCCATTTTCAGACTTTCCGAGTAAGTGATTAGATACTATACTCCAATTGAAATCAGCATGAATTGAACATCTAATTCTGCATAAGTTTTGAGGGGGAAATGTATAATGCATCTCATAACAGCCAAGGGTACATTATGAACTTTGTATAGTTCTTCTATTGCTTCATCATACAGTTTTCAGGATTGATGAATCAGCATTCCCATCAAAGCCTTTTTACCTTTCATGACAATGATAGGGGGTGTTGTTTAGAAATGAATATATTATAGTTTCCCGTCTCCAAATGATAGCTTACTGTGTACTTTGTCCCCCACCCACCCATGGAACTGTGTGGAGGGTGCTTAAACTGGCATCATGCCGTCTTCTAGAAATTTGTAATGTTAGCTGGCCAGATTGCCTAGTCTGGGCGTTGCAAAATTTATGTTCCCTTGTTCTTTTCCTGGGAGCCCCTCAGCTGCTGGTGGCCAGTGTGCTCGTTTTAATTCTTCCTAATTTCTTTTCCTTTAAACAGGAGTTTGAAAATTTGGTAGGGCAAAAATCCACAGCAGGCCTCGAAACTGCAATTCAGGGAATATTCAGTGGGTTTTCAGACTGCATCTCATTGATCAGGCTGTCCAAAGGACCACCACTACTAGTCCCTTAGGGCTTGTCTACACCAGCCTGGATACTTCACGTTTCTACTGGAGGATTCCAGCACCCAACCCCCAGCATTTCTCCCCCATTACCTACCTTCCTGTTGCAGCAATGGAGGGGTGTTCAAAAAACCACAGCTCATGTGCAAACAGACATTTCTCTACCCCATGCCAGTACCAGGAACAAGGTGCTCCACCAGCAGATGTGATACAGATAACCTCACCATGTCTGGGGTGGGAAAATCTCACTAACTCCCTGGATATCTGTGCATATCTCTTCTCGTTTTAACTTATTAAGCCGAAACTCTTTGGCCGATTAGAAGTAATTACTTCTGGAGATGCAAGAGAGATTAATATTCATGGGCCAGATTGATTGTATGCTGAAGAAAGATGCGACGGTTCACTGTTGTATTCACTGTGTTAAGTTTAAAGTGGGAATTGATGAAAAATGTGAGGTAATGCAGTGTATGAACCTAAGTGATGAACTGTGGCTTATTTACCATCTGGCTGTTCGGTAGGACCTTTTTTCATGTCAAGAAAATTGCACTCTCAGTGCCGAAGTGATACGGAAAACTGTTTCTCGGAGTCTTGTCTAAATACGTTACTGAGGATTTGATAGTCTTTCATTTTAGACAGCATATTATTTTGTTTTGGCAGGGTGTTGGGTGGGGGAGGAGGAAGAAAGCAAAAAACCCCAAGACAATTGCTCTATGATTACCTGAAAATATACACTGCCATGTAAACGTGTGAGTGGCAATAAGTCCTGAGGGTTAGTCACTGCCTGTTGCTGACATGTTAGAGTGAATTAAGGTAGGGATTTTCAAGATTAGCATTTTTCAAATGTGTTCCGTGCTTTCTTTTGAAGGGCTGAGGTTGGAGAAATAAGAATTTAATCAGCTGTGAAGCTGCAAAAAGCCAGATTCGAATGGAAGAAGTATGCTATGGCTTTGAGTCAGATGTACAAGGTCCTTGCGGTACGGCATGCTTTTGATGTGGCTGCTGAATGGAACTGAAGAGTGTCGCCAGGGGTATAGAGATGGAGGGCAAAATGAGCACATCCCCCCCCAAAAAAAATAAGAATTACGGTTTCCCAGTGGATTTTTTTTTTTCATTCCCCAAATTTCTACCACTTCAGAGAATGAGACATTGGAAATTGTTCACATTAGAACTCTTCAGTTTGCGGTGCCAGCGTTCCCTCGGTCACTTTGCTTGCCCCCTTTGCTTTGGAAGCCTAAACTGTATTTCTAATTGTTCAGCTGAAGTTACTGCAATGCTGGGAATGTGAGAACTGAAGCACAATTTCATATGGGGGGAGGTGAATTCTTGAAGGGGGGAACACTGTTGTTTTGTTCCCTCTTCTGTAGCTATACCCCTAACGCAGAGCCTGCAGGTTAATTGGAAATGACCATTAAAAGAAACCTTTTTGGCTTCTTTCAGCTCTGGTATGTATTAAGTCCACCTTCTTGATTTTGACATTTATCTATGCCTCTTTTTAAGTCTTGTATTTTTCCAGTAGGATAGCTTAGGAATAGAGAATGTTGATGGTTTCCTATCACCACCACCACCACCATCATCATCTTTATTTATGCTCCGACTTTTCCCCAAGACAGAGGGCTTATCTACACCAGCCAGAATACACTGGGTCCCCATTGGCATAACCTGGCTACAGAGCTGCTCCATCTGTGCCCTGTTACCTTGACAAAATGAGCAAAGTCCACCCAGGAATGCCAGACCATCCCTCCAGCCACCACTGTCATCTTCTCTGCAGCCTCCAAAGCCAGGAAGGGTGCCCATAACATCTGACCAAAGGCCCCGGGCATGTGTCCACCCTGCCTAGCTTCTGAGAGATGTCTGGATGGGCTCCTGTGGATGTGTGGGGCCAATCCATTTCTGGCCACCAGTAATGGTATAAACTGGAAGTTTTCTTATAACGGTTCATTGGACCCTACCCTGGCTCCCCTCCATCTGAGCCCCATATCTGCCCTGGGGGTGGTGAGGACTGCCTGGGGGCAGAATGGGGCTAATGCCCCACATTGTATGGACTGTCAGGCTCTGAGATGGGGGCAAGCCAGGGTGTTTAGCCTATGTAGATAAGCTCTGAGACTCAAGGTTGTTTGCAAATTAGAATGCAATACATCTAAATCTAGAAAAGATGAGCATTAAAATGGAATTAAACCAGCAACAATATTTCAAAAATCATTTAAAACATAATGTTAAAAAGGTTCAATGGCAGTTTTAAAAATTGGTGGGAATGATTTTAAGATGACAGCACCCTCCTAGGATCCCTTTTCTTTGAAAACCTTCAGTTCTCAAAACCCTGTTGGACTAAAAAAAAGTCTGCTTGCTAAAGGAAGGACTATAAGGAAGGAGTCATTCTGGCCTCCCTAGAAAGGGGGTTCCAGAGCCTGGGGCAACCACCAAGAAGACCCTGGCCAGCATAGCCAATATTGAGGTATGATAAGAGCTGCTATCTAACAAAATCTGGAATGCCACCTATTCCTCAGCTCTGGCCTAGCTTCACAATGCCATGATGTCTGAATCAGTGGGAACAGTCATCATTTTGTTTCCTGATGTTTATCCTCGCTCTACACAATTTTCTCTGGAACAATATCTTCCCCTACTTCTCAGAAGCCTGTTGAAAGCCACAGCTCTGGGTTGGTAAGAACTGAGCAGGGCAGTTGACCTCTTGGAGGTCTCTCATGCAAGTCCAAGTTGACTTGACAGCAAATAACCCCAAACCATTGCCATCAATGGTGGGGTACAGAGAGGCCAGACCATGCCAGGTGGCACAGTTGGCGGGAGGGTTGACACCAGCCATAGTATTGCTACAGATTGCCATGTTGCAAGAAAACCCAAGAAGCAATGTGACATTTACATGACTTTTTGGCAAATCCTTATTTCTCAGCACTCTGGGAGGTCCTTAGGAAAAATGGATTAGGTGAGTACCATGTTATATCAGTTTAGCTTCTTAAAAATATATCCTTTAGAGGGAAACAAAGCCCAGCTAAATCAGTATCTTGCCACTGAATATTGGGAAAATAATAGAAATCTCAGTCTTTCAGACAACAGGGGCTGCCTTACTTTAGGAATCCAAGTAGAGCCCTGGGTTACAATTCTGATTACTTTTAGTGTCCTACCATCACCTTGAGGAATTTCTTCTATGTGAATTCTGGTAGGAAACAACCTCAGCTACATTTCCTGAAATAATGTTCAGATTGGAACAGAGTTATTTTGCAGTTCTTCACATTTTGTGATGCAGTTCTCAACACCAAAAAGACCACATCAAAATGCATGAGAAGTGTGTATTTTCAGAGAACAAGAGAAAGTTTATATATGTGTCCTGTTTTGGCATGCACCAGGGAGGGTTCATCCATAGAAGTATATTAACATGAACTTAAATGAGTATTTATTGTGTTAATGTTCTTTTATAACAGCATAAGAAAGACTGGAGTAGGAACTGAACAAATTTAGGAATGAACACGGGGGAAAAAGTGATACGGACCAGAAACAGACATGTTCTACCATCCCTACGTAAAGATGTAGGCCAGTTTAATAGAAAATGTCATCATAGCTTTGAAAGAAGCAACTCAAGGTCACTAATAGAGAATATGCAGTACCTACATCTAACCACAATGCCCTGAGTTCTTTAATAGCAACAGAGATCATTAAACTTGTGCAAGTCCAGTATACATTTGCAATTTAGAGATAGCTATATATGTTTTTTCTATTGATGCTGATATTTGCACAGTAAGAGAGGTGTCGGATGGCTATCAGTGTTCAAATCTGGATTGTAAAGAGGGTTGATGTATGTTTTTTTTTTTCCTTTTAAAAAGCAGTGTTATGAAATGGACCCGGCTTTTATTTCACTTCTTTCCCTGTTGGGTTTTTTTTTTTAATCAAATAAAACATTTAGCTAATGTTGAAATGGGAAAAAAGGTTTCTTGCTCCAACTCGGTGATGAGTTTGACAGAAACAAATTAGAGTAGTTAATTTTGTAAAAAGTGGTATCTGGATTCGTCTTCCTTTCCAAAATCCCTCCCCTGAATTCCCTTAGCCAACAAAACAATAATTTGCTGTATAAACAAAAGCAGTGGGGACCAAATCTCTCTGGATGCCCCCATCTGGCAGAGGAAGCTGGTCATTAACATATCAAAAGGCAGCGTGAATTTCTTCCATTAATGCACAGGTTTCAATCATCATCTCTATTTCCAATGTACAGGTGGAACTGTCCTCATTTATGTAGCCAAGATGCATTACAGGGGAGTTATCAACCGTCTTGGGGGAACCTGAGATTTGCAGAAACGCACACATAGACATACACACATGGGATGTACTTCTTCACTAATTTCAGTCTTGAAAGAAGCAACAAGTCCATTTTTAGCAGTTTTCTTCCTGTTGCAAAAAAAAAAAAAAGTGGATGCATTTCTTTGTTTTTTTAACTGTTCACAGTACAGGACTTATGGTATATTTTTTGGTGTGGAAAAAAACAACAACCTCCAATACTGTCCACAAAGGAAGCAGGATTTTCTACATTGAATATTTCTGTGCAGAAAATGCTGTTTCCAATGCATAAAATCATTGTAATTGGGGACTTATTCTGCCTGAAATTCATATGTGGAATTTTGTCCATTTTCTATGGACGAAATAATATTTTCTCTAAAGACAATGCTGCTTTCTGTACAAAAGTGCCTCATATGAATTTTGTAAACACCAGGGGCTTATCTACATGGGATAAATACTCAGGCTTGCCTTCCCACCCCCTTTCCAGAGCCCTGCAGTCCAGATGACACAGGACTTTTGCCCCATTCTGCCCCTGGGCTGTCCTCACTACCCCCAGGGCAGATACAGGTCTGGAATGGGGGGCAAGCTGGGATAGGGCCCTTTGCAGCATTTTTTAAAAATACCAAATTTAATACATTTGCACTAGGATGGAATGGATTGGGCCCCCTGTGTCCACCAGAGCCCATCTGGGCAGGCTGGCCCTTGCTGCTGCTGCTGCCGGTTGTTGTCTTTGTTCTGCCAGGTCCAGGCAGCAGGCCTGAAGCATCTGGCCAAGGCTGGTCACATGGAAGGAGCTTGTCTCATGGTGCAAGCACCTTGTCTCATGGTGCAGCCGGCTACCTGGACCCAGCAGATATGGGAAAATAGCAGCAGCAGTGGCTGCAGCAACAGGCTAGCATTCCTGTGTAGACTCTGGCTGTTTTTTTCAGGTAACGGGCCACTTTGGCAAGCAGGATACATCGGTGGTGAGCAAGCATATCCTGTCTGGTATAAATAAGCCCTAGGTCCTAAATTCTGATGATTTTCATCAATCCAGGATTCTTTTCATCCAAGTTTCCTGGTAGTCAAGAAACAATTTTTAAAACAGTTTTGAATGTTTTGCAATATTTCCATCCTTAACACACAGAGACACAGAGTGATTAACAATCAGAAGACAGTCACTTCTAAGGGCACAATGACTGGGAGGACCTTTTATATTAAACAAAACATCACCTACTGCTCCTGAAATTGAATGTGAATATACAGGATGTCATTTCTGTATGTGGGGGAAAACAATCACAGATTCAGGCTGTGTACACAATTCAGGAACCAATTGTCTGCAATCCTGACCAGAAAACTAGAACAACTGGTGGCTAGACATTTTGACTCAGAAAACCACTGCCTCTCTGAATTGTCTGTGTTTGGAATGGAGATGCCCTCTCTTTCAACCACTTTGGATGCAAGGGAGAAATTCAGGATCCACAAGACCTGAACTGCTCAGACTTAAGGCCTTAGCACCTTTCTACAGGATAATACATAACACCACCATCCACTTAGGAACAGTGGCAATAAAGCGTTTCAAACTGCCACCTTCGATACAACTCATTTCTGTTTCCAGCAGCTGAAGAAGGCAGATGCCAAATTGTTTTGCTAATATATTTAATAAGTTCTGTGTGATAGTCACTCTAATAAATATATGCATTGAAGTGATTAACTGCATCCTTCTGGGATCCAGAACAAACTTGTCAGAAGTGTTTGTTTTTAAATCACCTGCGGACCTTCAAAGCAACAGCCCTCAGTGAGAATTGAGGTTAGAAAGTTGTCTTACCCTGAGTCAGAATACTCAGTGATCCTTGGAATTATGTAGTGATCTTCCATACAAATATTCACCAAACCCAACCCTGCTTAGCTTCTAACACCAGATGAGAAGGTAATATTTTCAGTGGGCATAGATTGCTGACTGATTATTGAGGAGTGAGGAAAGAAAATAGGATGTGGGGATGAAATAGAACATTGTTGCTTAAGTTACCTGATGTTGATGTTCAGCAGAGTGTCTTCTCTCCCCCCCCCCCACCATGTACCATGTATTGCTATTGGCTAAAATTGGTGCTTTCTTTCTTGAAAACGTGATGCATAATGGCAGCCAATGGCTCACAGACCACCACTTTGAGTAGCATTGTAACAGAGGATCTAGATTTTGGAGGAAGGTATGGATGATGGGGAAAAAACAAGAGCTCCTCACACTGTAACATCTGGCCTGGTTGTTGTGCAGAGTGTTGAATAAGGTCTTGAGGTTGGATCAGTAAGATTTGTTAGGGCTCATTGGGAAGATCTGATAAGTTGCAGTGTCATGTTGAAACAAGAGATACTCTCCACTTTGGTGCACTGAGAAATGAATGAGGCAATAATGAGATCTTCATGGTTGAGGCTGGATAGATTATTTTTCTTTTCCTACTTTATGCAGTCAGTTGAAATGAAAATGCATTGCCTGTGGAAGTTTGTTTGCATTTTTAATTAGAAGCTAAATGTTCCATTTCAACTCACTGAAGATCACACCAGGAGCCAATATGATGTGCTGAAAGCCACGGGGTATCTCATAGTGGTTAGGGTGCTGGACTGGGACTTATGAGACCTAGGTTCAGGTTCTCACTGAGCCATGAAACTCAGGTAAACTTGGGCCAGTCACTCTCTCTGTCCTGGCCAAAATAAGCAAGGCGGTTGTGCTAAAAGTATGGAGAAGCTCTGGACAGCACCTTGAACTGTTTTGAAGAAAGGCAAAGTGGAAACATGTATGTATGTGACTTCAAGTCTCCTTGTTGACTTAGGACAACCTCATGAAAAAGAATTTCATGGGGTTTTCTTAGTCAAGGAATCCTCAGAGGTGGTTTTGCCAGTTCCTTCCTATGAAATATAGACTACAGCACCTGGAATTCATTGGTGGTCTCCCATCCAAGTCCTAACTAGGCCTGACCCTGCCTAGCTTCCAAGATCAGACAGGATCTGGTGCCTTTAGGGCATTTATACAATGAATGCATAACTAATACATGTGCAGTTCACAGAAGGAACAAAGTTTGTGTTCAAAGTCCAAACGATAACTATTGTTTCCCCGCCCCAGAAGATGCAGGGCTATGAAAGTGAAGTGAAAGAATGGAAACCAGAAACAATGAAGTAGCTGCTGATCAATGGTCTAGATCAAGGACAGACAACTTTTGGAGGTAGGAGGCTGCATTGCTCCCTCAAGAACACTTGGAAGGCTGCATCTCCACTGATCTCCCTGCAAAAAAATAAAAAAATAAAAATTGAAAAAGTCCTTTTGCCTCCCATACCGCCAATGCCCTCTAGAGCCAAGGGATGGGCATTTTCCCTTGTTTTTGCCTCATTAGACTGTTATGGGATAAGAGGAGGCCATTTTATACATTTGGAAGTGACCTGGAGGTCACTACATGTTCATTTTCTATTTTTAAACAGGCTTCTTCTTGGCATAAAATGGCATAAAATGGCTTGGAGGTCCTAAAAACATGCCCAAAATATGTCACTCTTTGCCTCTGGAGGGTTTGGGAAGCATTTGAGGATAATTTCTCACCCTTGGAGACCCTGAAAATGGTCCTTGGAGCTTCATGAAGCCCATGGCCCACACTTTATCCACCCATGATTTGCATGATATTTTTCTAAAAGACCACACCATGGTTTGGGTTCAAAACTATGTTTAACTCAAGCCATAATTTGATACTCTTTCTGAAACAAGTTTTCCTACATCATAATTCTATATCTCTTTTCTTGCGAGAGACAAACAAAAAACACATTTAATGTCTAACTGTTCTGTGACTACTTGAGAGGCAAAAAAGTACTTTTCTTGTTTTTTTTAAATAAAGTATAATAAGGATTTTAGGCCTATCTAGATACAGCATTTTGAGCTAATAACCCCATACCAAACAGAAGGCATGGTTCTGCATGAGCCAAACAATAAAAAGATTTATTGGCTTTAAGAATTCTCCTTGTCATGTGGTGCACATGAATTAAATATTTATACCTGCTCACCAGGGTAATAAAATTGTACTCAATTATGTCGCAGACACTACCAAATGATCGTTGAGAACTCTATAATAACATTGGTGCTCATAAAATATACAGTATAAACAATGCGACAGGAGGAAGAAAGATATCATAGAAAACAGCCTCTGGCCCATAGGAAATTTGCTTTACTTTTGGAAATAATAATAACAACAATATGAAATAGCAGTGTATGTGGAACAGTCTGACATCAGCCTTCATCTATAGGCTGAAGGGTCAGAAGTGACCTGGTGTACCGTTTTGGCTAATAGCAGGAATTCAACAGTTTTGCTCTGAATCTCATTACTATAGTCATGAATTCAATGGCAAAGCATTGGAACATTTAACTTTCTGGACCTGAGAACCTATGCATCTATGCACTTTTCTTCCCACTATGAGGAAGTCCTTGAACATACTTTTTGAGGACTTTTTGCAAGTCAGGAGTTACTTTGTAAGTGGGAAATGCAGAAAAAAATGTTTTCTCTGCATAGTGAACCACAGTTGTGGCTGACCCTCTCCATGTAAATCCCTTCTTATATCACTTTCACACACAAATGACATTATCAGACGCACCAAATGCAGCGTCCTAACGACACCACAGAAATGCGAAAGGGCACACATACCAGACAACGTCGTCCTTTCACATTTATGTACTATCCAAAATCTGTACTTTTTTTAATTGACGGCTCAAGTCATCAATTGATCCCCTGTGGTGCTTTAGAGCCAGCATTGCCAGTGTGTGAAACCTTATTCCATTGTACTCACGTGGATGCAATGATCGGTCTGGCCAGAACACTTCTGGGTGAGATTGCAAAAACCTGGTAGGCAATGCTCTTTTTATTAACCTCCCTGGATTACTTGTACTTTTAAAGGCGTGTTTCTGTGCTTGCATACACTTCTGTTTTTATTTTTCTTTATTTTTTGAAAATGTTGCATTCATGTCTTCTTGCGAGAATCAGCAAGATCTCTAACCAGGAAGCGAACGGAGCTCTGTTAGTGCTCCATTCATGCCTGGGCTGCCTTTTAATGCTACCAGAGGAGATAAGTCTGATATTTTGGGTTATTGTCCCAGGACAGGAATGAGTTTGCTAATAGTGGGACAGGAACGTTGGTGTGTTTTGTGTCCGATAAAGTCTAAAGATGGGAAACCACAAAATATCTTTCCTCACCTGTGAGACAATGAGATGCTTTATGTCGGTCTCAAAAGAGCTGTCCTATTGGTGAGGACGTTTTGTATGTGTGCATGTGTGTGTGCGTACGTGTATGCAAATTTACACAAATTACGTGAGTATACCAAGAGGGCTGCTTCCTTGTTGCATGGGCTTTTAAAACTGCCTCTGTCTGTCTGTCCATCTACCTGCCTTTTCTAACAGTCACCCAGTCCTTCTGGGTTTATTGTGCATAGGCTCACTGTTTTGCTTCACAAGGGGAGAAGATGCTAGTTTTTCACAGCAAAATTTTGAAAAATGGGTGGGTGGGGGGAACCCCTGATGCAGCGCAAGTGAAGGGAAGCATTAATCTCATTCTTGTGTAGGAGATGAAAAATCTCACAGAGGTTAATGAACTCTCGACAGGATATCTTGATGTGTCTAGAAAGCCAGTCTTGTTGAAAATGAGTAATTCATTGAGATCACATCCCTGCACTAATCCTTGCACATGAATGTTGAAAGTAGGGCTACGCCACTTTAATTTCAGATATGAATGGAGACAGAGGCATGAGAGGAGAGATGTCATCACTGCCCCTTCCTCACACATGTTGGCCTTTAAAAGTGTTAACAAAATAAGTCCTAGGACCTGTCTACACTGCAGAAATACATCAGTTTGACAACACTTTATCCACTATAGTTCTATCCTAGGGAATCTTGGTATTTGTAGTTTGATGAGGTACCAAGAGTTCTCTGAAAGAAAAGGCTAAATATCTTACTAAACTACAAATGCCAGGATTCCATAGGATAGAATTATGATGGTCAAAGTGGTGTCAAGCTACTGTATTTCTGCAGTGTAGACAGGCACCTAGCTGCTCTGAAGGTTCCCGTGATCCTTCTGGATGGGCAGAGTCAGCCTTGAACAAAGTCAGGGGACTTTTGGCTCTCCAGTTGTTTTGAACGTGAGCACCTAGAGCCCCTAGGTCATCCGGAGGGCCAAAGGTTCCCCGTCTTTGGTCCAGACCTGTGATGGAGCCCTTATCTTGGTTGGCCCCACACCCTTGGGCTCTTGCCACTCACTTTTCCCTTTACCCTTAGGAAGCCACATGCTGGACAAATGGCTGTGATGAACAGTGGGTTGAGTCTGGTGAAGTATGACCAGTCTTCCCTTGCAATTCTTAAACATAAATGGTTAGACAAATTTGTAGAAAATATTTGTTATATCATAAAATCATAGAATTGTAGAGTTGGAAGAGACCACGAGGGCCATCCAGTCCAACCCCCTGCCAAGAAGTTAAGCATGAAACCACTGAACTCTTTCCCCACTTCCAGCCGCCCTGTTCAGGGTTAGCATTTCTTCTCTTCCTTACTGGTCTTCAATCTATTGCTGGCTGCCCTAACTAACCATTTTACAGACAAGCCTATAGGTGGTGTAGCCAGCATGGTGTAGTGGTTTGAGTATTGGACTATGACTCTGGTGACCAGGCTTCAAATCCCTTCTCAGCCATGGAAGCCCTTTGGGTGACATTGGGCAAGTCACACTCTCTCAGCATCAGAGGGAGGCAAAGTCAAGCCCTCCCTGAACATATCTTGCCAAGAAAACCCCTTGATATGTTTATCTTATGGTTGCCATAAGTCAGAAATGTCTTGAAGGCACACAACTATAACAACTACTACTACTATAAAGTCTGTGACTGGTTGGTTCTGCCAAGACTTGCCCAGATTTTCTTTTCGCCAGACAATACACATATACTGCTCACAGGCTATAGTCTATAGTTTGGTAGCTTCTACACATTGGGCAGCTGCACTGAGATCCAGCAATCCTTGACTCTTCTCCAGAAGTCTCAGATTCCAGGATGGATGTGGAAGGCTGAAGGGGATTTGTTTTGGTAGACTTCAGTGTTCTGCAAAGTCTTTCTGCATGAGTACGAGGAGAAATGGGATCATTAATATGTGCACATTGTTTTAAATTGCACAATCTATACAGATCAGGTAATGCAATTTTTCATGGTGCATAACTTGTGTTACCAGGCAATGACTGCATAACTTTAGTTTTACCTCATTTCTTTAGGGCAGGCAAAGCACAACCCTGAAAATTGGGTTCTATATGAATGGGCATTGGAGGCATAAGAACTGCCTTCTTACATTAGACTGAAGATCCATCTGGTCCCATCCGCTTACTGTAACTGTGGCCAGGCAGATGTTAGTCTGAAAAGCTCACGTGCAAGGCAGGGTGTTGAAGGTGGCCATCCACTGGTGTTTCTGGTAATCAGAGCTTCCCCAGCTTGTAAAGCATATGTCCTGGCCAAACAGAAGCCATGGGAACATTGGAAGTGCAAATCTTGTGCACATTCTGAGTTGGAAGAAGAAGACAGGAAGAGTTTGATCAAGATAAGGATTTCTGAAAGCAAAGGAGGACAGTGGTAGGTATTTCAGGACCCCGGACAAAGCTTCAGAGGCAGACAAACTACAGACCACAACCCCATATCCTTGGGAAATATGTTCTTGGACTTAACCATTTATAAGTGAAACTGCAGATGATAGCAAACCTTATTAAAACTTTGGGTACAAACATATCATAGATTTGTGTTGGAGGATCTAGTGGTTCCTAGAGAGGTCATCTTTCTAGGCATTTTCCAGTGTGACTATGGTATGTGTCCCTATTCTCTCAGCTGTGGATGACTGAAACCATGGATATTGGTTCTGCAGGTAAGGGGGTGACCTGTGCTCACAAGGGAGATCAACCTTTAAAACTCTGTGCATAAACATGTCCCCAGGTCTAACCATAACTACCAAGGCTCCATGGCAGCCCTGTAGACTGCAGAATATCTTCCCACAGTCTGTTCTCTAGGACAGAGTTCATCTTGTTGTATGACTTGCCTTGATGTATCAGCTCAGTGGAGTGTGCAAATGTTGGATGGAGGGACCTCAGAAGCAAGTCAGTTCTGGAACGGCTCAGAGGCTGCTGGTGAGTGACAGAAAAGACTTGTGTGTCTTGGGTTCAGTAAGTCTCAGTCTCAGAGCCTTTTCTGTCAGCCTAATTAGTCCTTCCGCCTCTGCGTTTGTTCTCCGGACATGTAGCATTTCTGGGTGTATAAGCTGGAAAGGGCTTTGCAAAGAAATACATACATTCCTTCCCTTTCAACATTTTGTGCCACTGAAATGTTGGAAGGATTCTGTTGCACCTTTAACTCTCAGTAACTGTGCTTCTGAATGAATGATATACATACCATTAGCCTGCAAGGCAACTTCAAGAGTTCCAGTGAAGCCAGGTGTTGAAGGTAGCACTTTAAGCTCTGTTCCATATTCTGTCTGGTTTTTATAGTCAAAATTGGAAGGGGTGCACATTATGCCTGGTCTTCCAACTAAGGTTTAGAGACTAGGAAAGCCCCCAGGACATAGACCCACCTTTCCCTTCCTCAGCCATCATTTCCACTGGAATCTGTCCATCTTTTCCCTTTTGGAAATAACTGTGGTGCAGGATTAGATCTGCACCAGGGGATCCACCAGCTAGGGGTGCCTCTGCAGTGGAGAAATAATGCAGTTTGACCCCACTTTAAGTGCTGTAGCTCCATCCCATGGCTCTTTAGCCTTCTCTGCCAAAGAGTGCTGGTGCCACAGAAAACTAAAAATCCCAAGATTCTGTAGCATGGATCCCTGTCAGTTAAAGTGCTGTCAAACTGCATGATTTCTACAGTGTAGATGCACCCTTGGATTGCCTTATACACTAGAGATGGTTACACTTTCCCCATTCTAGTTTTACTCACAGACATGCTGGTGTACCACAAATGAGTACACTAGTCATCCATGCATTTCTGGAGGCAAATATGAAAATCATAGAATCATAGTTGGAAGAGGCCACAAGGGCCATCCAGTCCAACCTCCTGCCATGCAGGAATACACAATCAGATCATTCCCGAGAGATGGCCATCTTGTTTAAAAACCGCCAAAGAAGGAGACTCCACCACACTTGGAGGCAGTGTATTCCACTTCCAAACAGCTCTTACTGTCAGGAAGTTCTTCCTAATGTTTAGGTGGAATTTCTTTTCCTGCAGTTTGAACCCATTACTCCGTGTCCTAGTCCCTGGAGCAGCAGAAAACAAGCTTGCTCTACCCTCAGTATGGCATCCCTTCAAATATTTAAACATGGCTATCGTATCACCTCTCAACCTTCTCTTCCCCAGGCTAAACATACCCAGCTCCCTAAGCCACTCCTCATAGGGCATGGCTTCCAGACTTCCTAAATCTCTCAGTTGTGATTTTGCTGAGTTTCTCTTCATCCCATTTGTTCTTTGTCCTTGTTTCATATTTGCTGCAAGACCTTGTGTTTTCTTCCTGCGGGGAAATTTGCAACAATTTTAATGCATTTTCCTGATTTGAACATTGATCAATGCAATTTATCTGCTTTACACATCTGTTTTTCTTTGGCTAGATATGGTTCACTGTATCCCACCCACCCCCAATGTTATAAGTGTTTCAGATATTTGCAGTCTAATATATGGGCATTATTTTGCATATACTTAATTTTTCTGAGCTGCCCAGCTTTGCTAATGTGTGAATACTCAAAAAAGGGTGCACATTTTCTTGCAACAAGGCTTAGGGTTTGCAAAAATGATACTTCCATCAGGACCGTGGAGTAAAAAAAAATAAACACATTTCCATTCCTGTTGGGGAGAAACAAGATAAATAAGGATGATTATTCAATGTGGTATTCTGAACTTCTTCACCATTGTTCAGATTTGGAACAGAAACCTTTTGCTTTTTGAAAATTGTTTCCTTAAAAGTATCTGAAAATCTTTAAAGTCCCCCCCCCCTTAGTATGGGTTTATGAATTAAACTGGGACAGAGTTGGTAGCCACTCTCTGCCATATTTATGGGTTTAATTTATACCCAAGTTCTTACAATCACTGATTTATAGACACCATTTTGGATATATATTTCAAGCTACTGATTTCTAGCTTGTGTCCAGGATTTATAAACATCACACTGAATTATAAGCTTTATCTCTTTTATAGAAAAATCCAACTGATCTGTAAATCAATATCTTTTTTCACACAAAAACTTAGTTTCAGATGTATAATTTTATTAATTATTTCTATGACATCAGACTGACTAATAATGCTCATCTGTATTGGACTTTTTTAAAATGATGGGGCATTATTTAATATCAAATCCATACTTGAATTGAGGGTGTTCTCCTGGGAGAAGATCTATTACATTAAATAGATTAAAAGTGACACAAAGAATTTATAAAATGCAGATATTTGTCACTGCATCATCCCACAATGTAACAAGGAAGGCTTTTATTTATTAGATTTTATCATCTTTCCTTTCCAATAGAACCTTTAATCTCCTGGGATTGAAACAGCATTTTGCTAACTGTACCAGTAGCATTTTTTCTTCCAACAGGTCCCAGCTAAAGAAGGCCCTGTTGGAGTTGTGAAGGGAAAACATGAAAAGAAAAAAAGAAAGAATTGTTTATTTTGATTTTCCCCCACCAATAAATCCGTCCTCAAAACCTGGCAAAGGTTGTGAAACAATACATACATTAATGTGTTTGCTAAAGCAACCAATATTGCATGGAAATACAGTTGGTCCCCTGTATCCAGTGTGTGTGTATGTGTTGGTGTCTGGAATTACTGTAGATACTGAAAACCGTGGATAACTGCAAACCCTATTAAAATAATGGACTTCTGGTAAAAACATACCATAGAATTGTGTTGGAGGACCTAGAAGATGCCTAGAGAGGATGCCCTTTGTAGGCCTTTTCTAGGATGACTTTATAGCGTGTGTCCTTGTTTTGCTTCTGGGTATGTTGAAAAACATGGATGGAGATCTTCCTTAATTTTGTTCTCTCAGGAAAGAACAAATTCAGTCCCCCCAATCATTGTAAGAAAGTCTCTGAAAACTGCAGTTTTTGAGGACTATTTGTAGTTCAGCGCTTCAGCAAAACATAATTTTCCATGCAAAAAATGCAACAGTTTTGATATCACAATAAATAACGATGTCATTGAATTACTTGTTAAAATAATAAGATGAGTAACAAACAAATCTCGTGTGTGTGTGTGTGTGTGAGAGAGAGAGAGAGAGAGAGAGAGACTTGGTAAACATGGTTTTTCCTAACACCATGTTTCTTGGTATGAATGTGAAGCTTACTTGTAAATCTGTGTAAATCTGTCAGATCAATCCCATAGAGAGTTTTCTTCTGTTTTACAGTCCTTAGCACATTTCCGCTTGGGTCTGGCTTATACTGTGAGCCTTTGTTCCTTTTATCTACAGGGATATTTAAATGTGTTTCTGTGTATTCTCCCTTCCACAACATGGGGACATTGGTGAGCCTTTTTCAACATGAACACAGTTTGGCCCAGCATCCTGCCAGTGACATATGTAGGTGTAAATTGCACTATGTGTATGGACATTGACAAGTGTTGTACAGTGTTGCCATTCTGCATGGGGTTGCATAAATGCTGGCATGGCACATCTCTGCAGGTGGCTGTTTATACTGTGCTGAGGGGATGTTGGATTGCAGCCCATGATTTATTTATTTATTTATTTATTTAGGGCAATGCAAAACATCTATGCATTCAGCTGACAACAGTGTAAGTGGAGTTGTCCTTATGGGACCATTGGGCATATGATAATGCATTAAGGTACACAAAATATCTTGTAGATATTTGGTACAGTGGGACTCCTGTATCCACTGATTCATTATCCACTAATTCAGTTATCCACAGGACACAAAACAACACACCAACCGTAGAGTCTTCCTAGAAAATGTCTCCTCTCTAGCCATTTTCTTGGTCCTCCAAGACAACTCTGTGGTATTTTAAATTGGACGTCCCATTATGTTCAATGGTGTTCACTATTATCCATGGTTTTCAGTGTCCACACACCCCCAGAACCAATCCCCAGTGGATATGGGGGTCCTACTGTATTCCATCATTGAGATGTAGCTACAATAATGTAGCAATGATCTGTCTCCCCATCCATCCCCTGCTCCCCAAGAGCCACCTTAAAAGCCAGGCCGTTACACCAGTCAAAGGAGTTCTGCAGTACTGGTGAGTGAGGCACTAAATGATGACACATCCAGTCCCCACCCCAGCCCATGAGCCCTACAATTTCCTGTTGCATTTGTTCATTGGGGCATTTGTGGTCATGAGGGCTTTTGTGGCCATGGTGATGGTGCCGCAATCTTAAATGGGAACAGCAAAATGTAAGAGGCAGCAACTCTAACTTATGCCATTGGAAATGCTGAACAGGATGCCAGCCTGCATTGCTTTTCTACATTGTCCTAGAGTCTGCAATGTCTTCAAGGCTTTTACTCCAAGAAGATTATCAACGAGCATCTAAAAATGTTGTTGTCCCAGTATATTTAAAAGTGTTAGCGTCCTGGCATAAGAAGCCTTTTGATCACAAATTGTTGTAATAATAGGAAAGAGTACCTCAAAAATTATTGGAGCATGACCGCTAGCACTGTTTACTTCCACGTTCACCGGGGTGTGTGATCTTGGTGGTGCTCGTGGTAAGACACAAGTGCACTTAAAAGTTTTTAAACACCAAAATTTACAAAGACGATGAACACACAAGCACGGAAACACACTTAAAATTTTACAAGCAAAATGGGAAGGTTCATAAGAAGAGCGTCCTGTACCTAGTTTTTCACGTTCTCACCGGGAAGTGTTTTGACGGGGACTGCCCATTAATGCTGTATTCATGGGAGCATAATGGGATGTGGATTCAGATGTTCACAATACCAGGACGAAAACACAATCGGCGATCAATTGATGGCTTGGTCCATTAATAAAAAAGAACCGCTTTGTCACAGGACTGGAACACTTGAAGAATGTGAGGGGATGGCATTGTGCAATAGGAAAGCCTATGGATACTTTGCCAAAAAAAAAAAAAAATGGAGGAAGCAACTTCCTTTGTTTGGGTGAAGAAAACTAATTTGGGTAGTTTACCGGTTTTGGGTTGCCAGACTGGCAGATGGGATTAGCCATGTGTACATGTCTCTAGTTGCCTTGCGAATTAGCATTTCATTTATAATTTATATGGCCTCTCCTTAAGTGTCTTCTTAAGTAATGTTTGTCTTTGAGTTTATGTTAATGAATGCACTGCATGAAAGATCACGCTTGACCCAATTATTAAATATTTCCAATTTATTAATATAGATATGGGGCTGGTATCAGGGTAGGTAACAGAAGGGCACATTTCTTCCCCTTTCTTTCCCCCTCTCTCTGCTGAGTTAACTGAGTGCAGACTACTTTTCCCCTTTGCAGCAGTTGAAGTAAGCTGAGGACAAAGGAGTGAAGTGAGAGAAGGAGAGAGAAACTGGAATATTTTAAAATCAGCTGAACAAGTGGGATGGCAGAGGATTAATTGGGTCTGCCCCAGTCAAATCAGGACATTTGGATGCTATGGATAATAAACACTCAGTGTTGTAATAATCCCTCCCTCCCATCAATATCTGTTTACATCACCATATCATATATTATTCTAGGACCAATTCAGGTTGCCATTCATCAGGGATCGGCAGGCATCTTGGATATTTGATGGGTATGCCTGTGTGGCATGCATTTTTGTATTTCCATTTGGTGTGGACTTACCTTTTTTTATAAAGAAAACTAAAACAAAATGTGCGAAATTGCTTAAGGAGAATGATCCTTCTCCAAAAACAACCTACTGAATTTTAACCATCTTCTCAGCATTTCCAACACTGTGTCATTTGATAGAAAAATGGTATAAAAGGGAGGGGGAAAGCAATCTTATTGTTTCTCTCCATATCATAGGATTTCTAGCAGACTCTGATGTTTAATTCTTTGCTCTTCTAGTAACATTTGCACATTATTTTAAACTGGAGTGGAATCTTTCTCTGATGGAAGCTTCTTTTCTTATAAATGTGCGTGTGTGTTTTTGTATAAAAGAATTGGCTTTCTTTGGATTCCATCACAACGTGGCATTAAAATGCTATCGGATGTTTTTTCCTTTCCCACCTACTCCCTCGCTCCACTTCTCCAAAGCTGAATGTACAGCAATTGTAGGGAAATCTTAACATATTCTTTTAAATTCTTTAAACCATGCTTGATGTTTCCTAAGGGGAAGAAATTGTTTAAGCCAACATTTTTTTCTTTCCTCTATGAATGTTGAATATGAAAATTAAGTCACACCTTTTAATTTACAGAAGCATTTTAACTTTGCAAACTGTGCATTGCCTTGAGGAGACAAACACGCAGAGTTATAAAATGGGAAGAAAAGAATAGATGGCTTAATATGGGAAAACATTTTCCTAACATTAGATTAGAAGCAATTTTTTATTATTCCAAAACAGTTTTGGACATATTTTTCTTCCCCTTTTTACTATATTGCAAAGCCTTTTGTTTTGAGGAACTGGGGAACGCCTCAACCCCTACTGTTATGACTATAGCTGTTAGGGAGAAATTGTTCCAGAGTGCCAAACAAAATTGAATTTTTAGCTTAAAAAAAACCACAAGCAAATTAATTTTTTCCCCTCACATTCTGCAGTCCTTGTCATCCGAGTTGGCTTGCATAGCTAGTGCATTACGGAAAGAGTAACTACTGGGTATATTTCCCCATTTATTATTTATGAAATGCAGAGAGGTAAGGGAAATATCGTCAAAAATGATTGTTTAAGGAGCTTTCCTGTGGCTCTTTCATCATATTCAAATGATTTCCTCTTACTGCTTCCCCCCTCCTCCAAAATTAAATTTTAAACCCATTACACATCTGGGGAAAAAATAGTTTCTTTGAATTTTAAAGGTGGAACATGCTGTTTTTTTAATAATGTATGCAATATTTTAGATGGCAGAAGTAGCTAAACAAAGCTGAGACAAAAACAAGTTTGGCTTGAATGATAGCAGGATTTGCCGCCATTTTCTAAGGATGGGAAAATCTGTCAGTGGCAGTTTTTGTCATGTTTTTCATGATACTTATCCTGTTGGTTTGCAAGACATTCTCTTGTGAAAACCCCACGGTTTTGGATGTGCACTTTGTCCAATGAGTTCTTGTTGTTGTGTGCCTTCAGTCCATTTCTAACTTGCAGCAACCCTAACAGAAACCTATTGTGAGATTTTCTTGGGAAGATTTCTTGAGAGGGATTTTTACTTGGTCCAACACTCAAGCCTTTACTCCACGCTAGCTCCTTTGCCCAATGTTGTTGTTGTTTAACTGTCTCTGAGTCAACTTTGACTCATGGCAACCTCATGAATAAGACACCTCCAAGACCTGCTGTCCTCAACCACTCTGCTCAGGTCCTAGCATTACTGTCTTTTCTAGTGAGTCATGCCTTCTCACGATGTGGCCAAAGTACAACAGTCTCAGTTTAGTCACCTTTGTCCAATGTACACATTTGTTTATCCATTTTTAAAAATGGCACACACTTTTTTACACATGTTCCTTGCGAACTAAATTTTAAATATGTTTTCAGAGACATATATGGTTCTGTACAAAACTGTACTTTTGCACACCAAAGGATAGGCACCATAATCGTATACTGCCATTGTGTATTATGTAGCACTGTAATGACATTACTACATCGTGAATTCCAGCACGACTCTCCCTTGCTGCAAAACACCACAGCTGCTGTGATCGACGGGAGTCTGTTCTCCTATCAATTGAAAAGCAACTGCCTGACATTCCTATCCCTCCCATGAGTGATCTCTGGTATGACAGGCAGAAAAAGGACTACTGTTGCCAATCCCCCTCACACCAGATATCACTTGTGTGAGAGTGTGTTGGAATGTCGGGCAACTGCTTCCTGATCAATGAAGGAATGGACCCCCATGGATCACAGCAGCTGCTTACTGGTAAGTGGGGTTCAGGGGACTTTCACAGCCCCCATATAGACCCTAAACTAGAGGCTGCATAGGGATCGTAAATGCATAGAATCATAGAATTGCAGAGTTGGAAGAGACCACGAGGGCCATCCAGTCCAACTCCCTGCCACACAGGAAATCACAATCAAAGCATCCCCGACAGATGGCCATCCAGCCTCTGTTTAAAGACCTCCAAGGAAGGAGACCCTACCACGCTCCAAGGGAGTATGTTCCACTGCCGAACAGCTCTTACTGTCAAAAAGTTCCTCCTAATGTTGAGGTGGAATCTCTGTTACTGGAGCCTGCATCCATTGCTCCGTGTTCCAGTCTCTGATTGTGAATGTCTAACTGTAGGTTACATATTCACAAGTGCCCAAGAGGATTCCAGCCATGATTTTTGCACACCACTATGAAAATCTCCTTGCCAGAAGAGACACATGGCAGCCCTATAAGGAACAAGTATTCTGTCCCTCAAACAAGGGACATCCCTTAAAATAAGGGACACTTAGCAACCCTATGTGATGGTGCTGTTGCACTCATGTCTTCCAGTGGACTTCCCATAACCTTCTGATTGGTTTTTATGAGAAACAGGATGCTGGACTAGATAGGTCTTTGGGTTATTCAAGCACAACTTTTCTTATGATCATAAGAGTAGAACCATTGAATCAATGGGATTCACCTATGTGCTGACTTGTCCTTCCACAATTGATCAAATGAGTCTACTTTGCTTGGGATCAACCAACATGATTCCAGTGGAAAACAGCTAAAACCATTAAAAGGACCAGAAACAAATATAGTACAATAAAGGAGGATAGATTTTATATACCTAATTTTGTTTAAGAACAACTACTCTAGCTTGAACAACAAAGAGCCTGATGGCACCTTGAAGATGAACAAATTTCTCATGGCATAAGATGATATAAACTGATGAAACTTTAATGTGTCAGACAAGTATTTTACTGTCCTGCTGCAACTGACTAGTATGGCAACCTGTCTTAAAACTGACCTAGTTCACTTGCACATTGGTCATTTCAAGCCAGAATGAAGTCTAAAAATAATTTCTGCTCTCTCTTCCTAGGGATATGCCAACAAACAAGGTTGGCCCAACAGCATTCATATATACATATTTAAGGCATGCCTTGTTTCTTTAGCAGGCATGCTCTGAAATTCGTGATGTGATTCTACTCAGTTCAAAAAAACAAGATCCAAAACAGCACCCAATTAAACCTAGCCTTTGCCAATTTACATTAAATTTAGCTGATTCTTTGTATATTCCAGTGATTAATTCCAGGCCCTGGAGGAAGAAGGGCTCAGATAAATAGAAGAGACTGGAGCAATACCCAGGATTCCAGTGCATATATATAGTGCAAATGAGACCCTCTCTGTTGTGTGCGGCACCATACCAACTTCCATAATTGGGTACTTTGTCAACAGGGTGCCAGCCAGTTGGATAGTTGCAGGTATTTTTTCCCCCACTGCCACGGGTGTTCTCTGAAAGTTTTAGGCTTCAAAAACTGCAATGGGGACAATTTTCTAGGTTTTAGAATAGCTGGCAGGAATGTCTTAACCTATATAATTACTGAGTAGCACTTAGCATCCCCCAATCAATTTATTCTTTGGTGGAGGACTCCCTGTCATGAAGAAACATTTTTTGCAGTCCTCAAAACTGAGTCTTCTGTTTGTTGTAGTTATGTGCCTTCAGGTTGTGGCAACCCGATCCTTGGGTTTTGTTGTGAAGATTTTTTAAAAAAAGAAGTTTACAATTTCTTTCTCTAAGGTGGAGAGAGTGGCCAAAAGTCATTCTGGTTTCTTGAATGAGTGGGAATTACAACCCTGGTCTCCTGGAGACCTAGTTCAACAGTCAGTCTAGTACACCATGCTTGTCATGCCCTGCTACTCAGAGGACAGTGAAAGCCCAGAAAGCATGCCAGAGCTAGGGCCTGGAGAACAGAGTGCCAAGCATCCACAAAGCTCTGAGAACATAGCACAGGTTTACCTAGCTTCACTCAGCCTCAACAGGAAAAGGAAAATCTCAGGCAGTCATATCATTTACATAGGAAACACAAAGCAAAAAGAGATCACCTGTGAGACTCAGCTGGACGATAAATAACCCAGCACTTCCTCCAGAAGAACATGGCTGACAAGCAACCTTCTTGGTGAAAGCTAAGCTGGTGCTTTGTGGCTGTCTGCCTGTTGCCTTGGACCCTGCCTTTGCTTCATGTCCTTGCCTTTGGAATACCCTTCTGGACTGTCTGCCTGGCTTGCTGTTCTGGATTGGATTGTATTCACTCTACATTGTTGGTAAGGTGAATAAGACTCTGCTTCTCCTTTGACTATGAGCTCATTCATTGGAAATCTTCAGGCAGGGTCCAAGGCTGAGAAGAACAGGGCAATGCTTGTTGTTTGAGTGTTAGGTAGTGGAAATGACTGTATTTCATGGAGTCGCATCTTCTGTTGACCAGAGATTTTGAGAGGTGGATGTACTTTGCAAAATCATATGGAGTGTCACTGCCATGCCATGCCTCCCCATGGATAGTGATGTTGAAAGTGAAGGAGAGCCTGAAAGCCCAAAGAGCCTGAGCAAGAAGCAGAAAAACAGAGTACCCAGCAGCCACAGCCCTGTGATGAACAGACTGTCCAGCAGCCGCAAACCTCTGAAGAAAGTGCGAACTTAGCTATCCTCAGCTCAACCATGTGTCAACAGGAAAGGGAAGCTTACAGGTGGTCAGAGAGTTTATATAGAAAGCACAGAGCAATTAGGGAATACCTGCCAGATTTGGATGGGCTATAAATAATGCAGCATCTCCTCCAGAAGAATGTGGCTGACAACCATCCTTCTTGATAGCAGCTACACTGATGCTGTGTTCTGCAAATGTCTGACTGTTGCCTTGGACGCTGCTTTCCTCTCCTCACCTTGCTTCTGGATTTCCCTTTGAGCTGTTTGTTTGGCCTGCTCGCCCAACTGTATAGGACTTGGACTGAACCTGATTACCTCTATGCTGCTGGTGAGCTTGACTGATTTACTGCGTCTCCCTGGAACTTTGAACTCTCTCTCAGAGAATCTGAGCTGCTGCCAAGAGCAAAACAGGACAGCCACAAGTGATGGAGAGGGCATAAAATCTGGGTCAAGATAACACAGAGGGATTCTGATTGCAATTTTGATGTGACCTTCAGCAGAGATTCACTAAAGCATATGGGCATCCCATTTCTTGTTCAGAAAATGATTGAACTTTTGTTCCAATGGAACAAATTATCCCCCTTCTTCTGCCCCTTGGATACAGACAAGGTTATAGTGGAGTGACTTTCCTGCACCTTGGAGTGAACCTATCCTTGCCAGCATTTCAGGTAGGAATCTGTTATACCTGCATCATGGAAAAGAAGGAGATTTGAAGCTTTTCTTTTTTGTGGAACAATTGGCATGGTATCATTTTCCCAATGTGTGTCCTTACTCCTGTCCCAATTGAGAAAAATATGCTCAGCTAGGAGCTACTGCTTTGACTTCTACCTTCTTCCTAAAAACTATATTTCTTGATCTGAGGAGGGAAAATGTTCGCAGGATTTAGGCAGATACTCAATACTAGTGTATCAGCAGTAGGAATTGTGCAGCCCTCCAGATGCTATTAGACTGCAAATCTCTGCAAACTTAGCAGAATAGCCAGTAGTAAGGAAGACTAGGAGTTGTAGTCCAACTGCTTATGGAGGACCACAACTCTGCTGTAGATGCACTTGTTTGTGTCTTTCCCACATGACCCTAGGATACAATGCCAGACCTAAGGCAAATGACTATCACAGCACACTATCCCTTGCATTTGACTTTACTATACAAACAGGGAGCCGACTTCTGTTGTTAGACCTGACTAGAGTAGATCTATTGATTCCATGGGCTCACCTATGTGTTGACTCTCCATTCAATAATTGGATCAAGAGTTCTGCTCTATCTGAGACTGACCAATAGGATCCAGGCCACTAACTCCGTATTGTCCCACTCATCCATCCCAACTGAGCCCACAGCCAATACTACGAGCATGGAATATGGGACTTGAGGGTCAAAAAGGATTTTGGCTCTACACTATCACTCAGCTGCAAATAAACTTTCAGAAGAGCCAGATCCAGTGTCTTAGGTTTACCCCAAGGGCAGAATCCTGTTGGCCCCCTACCTTGTATAGCTACAGTAGTACAAGCATGGAAGAATGGAGGGGGAAAGGCCAAGGTTGTAGTGACCATGACGAGAATAAAACACTGGAGAAGGAGGCTGCTGAAAGCTGGCTGGTATTGTCTACCTTCCTATGTCACCATTGCATGCCCTTTGACAAAGCATAACCACTAACCTCATGCACCCAGGGAATTCTGGCCTAAATGTTCAGCTTTTGTGTTTGACAATTTTTTGGTCTCAGCCAGGGCAGAAGTCAGACCTGCTCAGAGAAGACAATGAAGCAATCCAGGTTTTTAGCCTCCTTGGGACTGGGCAGCCATATTCCCCATCTCCTCTAACTCCCAAAAGCCACTAAGAGCAGCAGCAAGTTTTTCTATCTTCTTCTTTTATTCTATTGAGAAAAGGTGATGTATTGATTTATTCATGAAACAGAAAAAACAATCCATCTGCATGCATATCAATGGAGTTCAAGTCATCCAGCATACAGCTGGGTTGGGGCTGGAGGGGCAAAGGATCCAATGAGGAAATTTTAGTAGCTTTACCTTTCCTGCAACCTGAATGACATTGCTTATGATGGGGTGGGGAGAGTGATGGTGATAGCTTAAGCTTAGATTGTCCCTGAATATTCTATTTTACTTTTAGCTCTGAAGGTTTTTGGTGGCTGGGGTTCTTGATAAATGACCAAATTAATTTTCCATGTGTTGCAATCATACTGTGCTACAGAACGTGATTACCTTAAGGATACTCACTTCTGAATTATAAATTAGAATAAATTAAGCTGGGGTATATATATTAAAGTTCAGATAGTGCAAGGTAATTGCTTTCAGAATTTGTAAAACATAAAGTTTGTGGAATATATGCAGCTACATAGATGGAGCAGGGGGGAGGGGAGGATTGTAATATAAATATGCTCTACATATTTTAGGAACATCTTCCTTGAAGTTTCTGCATCATAAGATCAAGTTAAAGCACACTGCAGACAATTTCATGTGCTCACCAATGGTCCCCTTGTCATCCTCATCCTAGAGAGAAGAGACATGGGATGTCACATGGGTCTGCTCTGTATGTGATGTTCTTCAACATTGTCATGAATGATTAGTTGAAGGATCAGAAGGGGTGCTCCTCAGACTTGCAGATGACACCAAATGAATATTTCAGAAGTAATGCGCAGGATTCAAAGATGACCTTAAAGAACTGGAAATCAGTGCCAGAAGACACACAATTAATTTAAATAGGGATACATGCAGAGTTCTGCATTTTAGGTATCAGAACCACAAATGGATTATGGATGGCTTCTGGGGTGACAGAAGAACATGTGAAAAGGATCTAAAAGTTGTAGTTAGGGTTGTCAGGTAATGATTACACCAAACCTAAAATGTCAGAACCTAAGATGTGCTGGATGACTTGAACTCCATTGATATGCATGCAGATGGATTGTTTTTTCTGTCACGGGTATGACAGAGAGGGAATGGCATGACTAGAGATCCTGTTTTAAGGAGCAAAGACACCAATGGCTTGGAGAAACATACTAAATGATTTTATTATAAGAACTCCATTCTAAGATAGGAAAGTTACTCAGGGTGCTAGTCTAATCTAGCTTCATTCTAGGGAAGAGCCAAGAGAGGACTGTCCAGAAGAGATGAGATGGAAGAAACATCCATAAGAGTATCAATTTACATCCCTGAGGGGTAGACAAAAAGAGACAACACATTGGATCACTCAAACTATCCAACCCTATTACCACTGCCCGCTCTGAGGCATTCTTGTCTCTTCAGTGCTAAGCATTGCTGCACTCCTAACAAGGCAGAGGGCTCTGGTGATGTCATTAAGAATGATGCAGTAGACATCAGCTATGGTTGCACAGTCTACCATTCAAATAACAACCAGCACAACAACAAGTCTAACAAAGGAGGAAAACGTGTGTGTGTATATATGGGCACTTTTCAAGTCACCACTCTCACCCCAAGATTCTTTCCTCTTCCCCTGAGGAATGGGAAATGGGGCTGAAGTCCGAAGATCTCGCAATCCAACTCTTAATAGTCCACAAGTTAAACATTAGTCAACAGTGTGATGTGGCAATTTTTTTTTAATGGAATTCTAGGCTGCATTAACATAGAGGTGTCTAGATCATTCCTCTTGACATGTAATTTGACCCCATTACAATGCCTTTTGTTTTGTTTTTAAATGTCCGTAGTTTGACCTATATACCCTGAATGCACTAGGTTCCATCTGATCTTGGAAGCTAAGCAAGGTCAGGCCTAGCTAGCCCTTGGATGGGGGACCACCTAAGAATGCCAGGTGTTCTAGGCTTTACTTCAGAGGAAAGCAATGGCAAATTACATCTGGGGATTCCTTGTCTAAGAAAACCCTGTGCGATCCATGGGACAACCTATGTCAACAAGCAATTTGAGGGGACAAACGGAGAGATGTGTTCCCTTTTATTCACAAATTTGCATAATTCTGCATACCTGCTGAGTCTCCCAAATACAGAGAACCCACTGGTGGCTCCCCCCCCCTGCTTTGTATGGCAAGCCCTGTTTTGCTTCCAAAACTATTCAGTCAACTGCCCAAATCTCCTATTAGTGGGGGTGATCCATATGAAGTTCCCAGTGATGTGCAAAACTCCAATGCAGCAATAATGAGGGAGTTCTAAGCCACCTCATTCAGTTTAGTGTTAATAATAATTAATCTGAAATTAAGAAGACAAACAAATTGTCCCCTAAGACTGCAAAGAAACCATATATTGTGTCACTCTTTTCCAGAATTCCTGCACTTTTTAAACAACAACAACAACAATAATTTCTTTGGACAGGGGTAGTAGAAGAACATTAACAGAGCAGGATCAAGGCCTATTTCCCACCCCACCCCCCAGGAAATAAAAATAGTAACTATGGGTATGTTGCCAGTATGCTATATGCTATGCACAAGAAAGACACTCTGAATTCACAGGTGTTTTGCTTCAATTCACCAAATGGTGCAGCCCCAACTTTGAGAAAAGGAAATGCTATCAGGTTGTCCAAAGTAATCATGAGCATATGTTGTTGAGTTGCATTCTGCTTTCCATTGAAATATGTTAAGGAATGTTCCGCCTTGAGTCAGAGACAGCTGTGGCTCTTCACTCTGTCATACTTCATCTGTGCTTCAGCTATTTATACTTGGGCTCCCCCGGAATTGATTTCACAGAATATAATGGAACTGTTAAACTTGCACTGTTGGCTCAACTTAGAGTCTATTTGGGAGATATTTAAGCTGAAGTTGTCATCCCAACTGGGTTGAGGCTGAGTCAGGAGCCTTCTGATAGGGAAAGCAGACTTCTTTCAAGCCATGGGAGGGCACACATTGTAGGTGGGAGCATTTGCTTTGGCACCTCTGAGATGTGACCCGCATCTCTGTCCTACAGTTACCATTTTCATATTCACTTTGAGAGCAATATTGCTGTCGGTTTTGATCTTTTAGGGTGGGCCCTCACCCCAACGGGCAGATGGTGGCTCCTATGTTCCATGCTGGTGAAACAGTCTTGACTTGCTTCTCTCCAAGGTGTTGGGGTTATTTTGGACTAGGATTCAGCACCTTGGAGAGTTCCTTGGTAGTCTCTTTTACAACCTGGAGTAGATTTGCTTCTCCAGCTATTTCTGTTCGCTGCTAAGCACAAAGTTGCACCACTTGGAAGCATTTAAACACAAACACACACCCCAATATTTTGGGAAGCGTAGGAGGTTCCAGGTGGGTTGCATTCCTGTGTTAAGCAGAGAATTCTGTGGCCTTCTTTGTTTGGAACTGGTGGGTGCATTAAGAATGATGGTTATATGCCAGCAAGGTATTCTCAGAACTAGAACCTAAGTCCTTGATGGAGAAAGTAAAGCTTTTAATCAAGACCATTTCACTCAATACATCTGCAAAGTCTTTCCCCCACCTGCCCAGCCATCACCTTCTAGTCTCACACAGGGCCAGCATCACCAGTCAATTTGACCAAGCACGTGTGTTGCTTAAGTATGATTTCATCTTGTATGAATGTTGCCTGTATTTCAGGGCATGGCTTGAATGTCCATCATGGGTGAACCTTGTCAGACCTAAGCAAATCACAGATCTGGTCAGTACTTGTGTGGGAGACCGCCAGGGAATCCTATGTCTGCCATCATGTGTCCATTATAGGGGGTAGGATTGGAAATAAATTAATAGATATGCCTAGGATGGATATGTTGACACTGAACATCACTAACTTTTGCTGCAATTGACAGTTCAGTCTTATGAACAAGAAAGGTCTCCCTTTAAAATCAGATATTTGAAATCTGCCAATGATTGGGAAGGGGAAACCATTACCAAAACCAATGTTACCATCCAGAAGTTCCTTCTAATGTTCAATCAAAGTCTCCTCTCCTGTAACTTAATACCATGAGGCCTGGTCTGATCCTCTGGTGCTGCAGAGAACAAACCTGCTCCGTCCTCTCTGAGATAGCCATTAATAATAATAATAATAATAATAATAATAATAAAAAATTTATTTCTATCCTGCCCCTGTGCAATGCAATCGGGGCAGCTTACAATATAAAAATTCCATAGACACAGTGCCCTAGCCCACCCACCCCTTAAAATAATATTAAATTATAAAAGATTAAAACATACAGTAATTTAGATATTTAAAGAATATAATCCTGTCACCCTTTGATCTTCTCTTCACCAGGCTAAACAAGCCCAACTCCTTAAACCTTTCCTCATATGTTTTGTTCCCTGTGCCTCTTCTTATCATGATTTTCAACATAATTTGCTAAAAGCTACTTTATGAGTCAGTGGCAGGGAGCAGTCTTGAAGTCGCACGCCAGTCCTGCTCTCTTGTGGACCTCACTGTTTTTCCTTATTTACACCCAACTGTCCCCATGGCCCGAGATTTCCCAGCCTAATGTGACTCATCTCATCTCCTTTGTGGAGGATCTCAGTGGAGTAGCCATGATTTCATTCCACACACAGGACTCGTGATGGATTAAGTGTTCCTCCCCCCTGCCCAAGTTAAAGTCTGTATATCAGGTCTTGCGATTCTGCTTACCATATCTCCTTGGAGACAGAAGGTGCACTGCAATATTATGAAGCCGCCATTGTCAGTCATAAAATTTCCTGGGATCAATGAAATACAATGAAACTTGTTAATAGCACCCACCACTGGGGATTTGTTTTTTATTCACTTTCCAAACACATGCCTCCTTTCATTTTATTTATTTGTGGTGTGTATGTGACAACACAAACAGTAAAAAAAAAGAAGAACAAGAAGCCAAACTAAAGTTCTCTTCTTCACTCTTTATTGTGGGCCCAAGACATTTGGCTGACTGGAGCAGAATTCAACTACTTTACATAAAAACATGAGAGGAGTTACGTTCATTCAGACCAAAGGCCTGCATTCAACTCCAGTACTCTGTTTCTATAGTGGCCTACCAGATGTCTGTGGGCACAAAGACTTTGGCATTATCACTCTCATGACCATGAGCAATTGAACTGAAAAGCCATATTCTGACTGCAGAGTCTGAAAGACCCTAGAGTAAGGCAAGCAAGATACAAGGAACCCATAACTCCCCCATTAGTAGAGTTCCAGTGGCTTCCAGTCTGTTTTGGGGTTACCCGAATTGCAAGGGGGTCTGTGGGGACCCTCTCATGTCTGAAATTAATGTGAGGAATATTTCATTAGCTCAAATATGGCAGCAAGAGATCGGGTAACATCAGGATCTTTTGATCCATGTATACCACTAGTAACAAAGAAGACTCTAAGCCAGAATGAACAATTAAATGATCTTTATTGAAAATAAATCTTAACAGCATTCACGCAAGATCTCAGGCTTCAAGCAATCACACAAGGCTAATGAAGAAATTAGGAAGGATTTGGATAGAGGAAGAGTGAGGGAATGGTGGGTGATACAATACCTCTCAGAGGAGCAGAGATTTGTGCAGCAGAAGATTCTCAGAGTTGCATTCTGAGGATCTCACAGCAAACTGGCAGCATGGATGAAGGAGGAGGAATTGTGGACTGTGGACATTTTGGTGGTGTTTTAAGATGATATTTATATCTGACAATTCCCCTGAAGGGTTGGGATTTTGAGCAGAATACAATGTTGGAGTTTCCCAGGACTAAACAAAGGTTACTTGAGAAGAGTTAACAATTGCTAATGGGTGATGCTTTCAGAAATGAATGGGAGCAGTCAAGGTCTATTGTTGGAAGGAGGAGAGGGAAGGAAGAACCCATTTTACAAGCATCATAGACTCTGCTATCGTTGAGTGGATTCGTGAATGACTCGCCTCCAGGTTTTAACTCTGACCTGAGTATTTGTCTAAGGAATCTCCAAAGGTCCCTTCTCTGTCAGAGAGCTCTGGTGCCACAACAAACAAACAAAAAAATCCCAGGTTCCCATAGAAGTGGCCTCAAACTGGATTATTTCTGCCATGCAGATGCAGCCTTAGTCCCATACAACATGCTGGCTCTCAAAATTTACTCAGAGGAGGTTTGCAATTGCCATCTTCTAAAGCTGAGATAGAATGAATTGCCTAGGGCCACCTAGTGGGTTTGCATGGCTGAATGGGACTTTGAATGCTGGCCTGTCAGAGCCCTAGTCCAGTATCCAAACCACTACACCACACTGCCTCTCTTTTAGGTTTATATTGTTTTAATCTACTCCATGGATCACCTTAGGTCTCATATTGAGGAAAAGGTTAGATATAAAATAGAGTTGGATGGATGGACGGACAGACAGACAGGGCAAACTGGCCACCTTCCACTTTCAAATTGTGTTTTATCTAAAATTATAAAACTATCTCCATTGGTTAACTTTCCTTTACATACTGATGTAGCATTGGTGACACTTGTTGGGAATACATCTGTGAATACATTTGTGATTGGCTTTCTGGAACAAAATGCACGAGGCCACGACTCTGTAGACTCTAGTCTGATACATGTCCTACTGAGCATAACAGAGATGTGAAGTTCAGTTCCAGAATGATTCAGACTTCATGTAGACCGGGCATGATCAATGCCTCTCTGACCCATATATACATCATTAAAACTATATACATTTAAGAAGAGATGCTCTTCCTCTCATGCAATAAAAAATGTATCAGAGGAAGGCAGTGTACTGAAGTATCGATCCTGGATCGGCTAGCTTTTCCTATAGTGCGTATCCCAGTGGATTTCTTCACTCAATACTTAGATGTGAATTTTCCCCAGAAATTTGAGGGGTTAGTTCCTCCAGTGCTGTCTGTTTCTTCATATCTTTATTTTGCTTCTGATTGTTCAGATTTCATATGGTGAACATGAGTCTGCCAGGCCATTGGTACAAAGAATTTTGGAACTGATCTTAAACCTCTAGGAAGTGCTGATATTAATATAAATGTGAAATATAAATGTGGATAATTTTCAGTGATTGACTGGTTTTCCTATACATGGGGAAGTGTATTCCAGTTAGTTTAATTAAAAATACTCCCTCCCCTGGAGGAGTAGCCAGTGCCACATGTTTGTGCATGTTCCTTCAGGTCATCTGTTGACCTATGGCAACTTCATGAATTTCATTGGGTTTCCTCAGTCAAGAAGTACTTAGAGGTGGATTGCTCTTGTCTTCTTCTGAATATAGCCTTCAGCACCTGGTGTTCCTTGGTGGTCCCCCATCCAAGTACTAACCAGGCCTGATCCTGCTTATCTTCCCAGATCAGACATGATCCAATGGTACCTGGGTAGTAATTCCACTTGAGTTCATTAGGGCCTCCTTCCAGGTAATTGGAAACACGATTGCAACCAAATAAAGAGGCATTAAACAGGAACAGAAAGGTTTGGTGGATGTGAACAAATCTAATTTTCTTTAATTCCATAATACTTTTATTTCTCCCTTGCACCTGGAGAAGCCAGACTAAAACTCGCTACATGCATTTGCAACACAATTCCTGATTTTGACATTTAAACATCACATCAACCTCATCACAAATTCTATGGAGGGGAAAGAGGGAAGACACTGCATCGTATTGTGTTAAAGCAAGACTCCTCAAATGTTGTCCTTGGTTAATATGCACTACATTTTTTGGTTAGCAAGGAGAGAAGACCTGGCATTCAATGTTGTGTCTTTGTGTTAACTACTGAAAATACAATGTCTAGAACTTGAACAAGTTTTTCAGGCTTTTTTTATGCATGGGAAAACACTGGGTGAGAGTGGGTGAAATATAAATGTGGATAATTTACTAGCTATTACTGAGTTCTACTTCATAGATGCATTATTTAATCAAAAGCCTCATTGAAATAAGGCAGTAAAATGTGAATGTGTCACATTTAAAGTTTACGTAATTTACACCTGATGTGGCATTTATAATCTAACAGCATGACATGACTATTATGCCCTATCTCCTGATTTCACTGATTCCTATTAGAATATTTTAATTAGAGTGTGCACTCATTCATTATTATTAGACATAAATAATGGATTACTATTAATTTATTTCAACTACTTTTTAAAATGCATACTTTTAGCGGGTATAAGTTGGACCAAAATTAATGTCGGCTTGGACTGCTGTTCCCTGTGTCATTTTTATAATGTACTAATAAATTGTCCATCAACTCTGTTTTACTATAGTGTTTATGTTCCAGCGATAAGATAACTGGTGGGATTATGACATTTCCCCATAGTATTAAAAGCTTAAATCCTATTGTTAGTCCTGAAGACCAATTAAATCAATAGGATGTGCCTCTTTGATATCCCTAGGCTTTAATATGATTGTTCCGTGGACTTTCTGCTATAATGGCTTTGAAGGGGAAGTATGGAGGAATTCAGAACTTGCCAATTTTCATGCCACTCCCAAAATTCAAAAGTCCTTTGAGAAATAGGCAGTGCGTAGTGAATCCACATAGTATTTCAGTTCAGACTTGAAATGAGCTATCCAAATGCTGGAGCCTATCTCACCCAAACAGAGTCAGCAGCTTGGATACCTCCTTTATAGTTTGGAGTAAAACCCAAAGTAGATCTACTGCCTCACTGGCATGGGACCTACCTATTGGAAAAGATTGAAGTATTCTCTTTTCTCCACATTCTCTTACTATAGAGCAAACCCTGATGGACTTCTTATATATATATAGATCTCTCCCCTTTCATCCTCTGTAGTTAACATGCTTCTGTCTGTCCCATCCACTTTTTCTTGGGCAGCCATCTTCTCCTCCTCCTTTTCAAGCTGGTGAGTCAGGATGACTCTTCTCTCCTTCACCGCTTTAAGTTAGGTTTTTGAGCATGGAGACACCCTATCCACAATGCTGCAGCCTTATTTGAGAACTCACGCCGAACAAGTCTTGAAGAGAAACGACAACGCAGAAAGAATCACAACCCAAAAACATCACCCAAGGAGACCTTCTGCTGTGCTTTCTGCAACCAGACTTGTTTATCTCGGATTGGCCTTTTCATTCATCAGCGCGCTTGCAGAGAGCGCGGGATGAGTCCTTCCTGAATCTTCATTTGCGAAGAAAAGCCAGAGAGAGAGAGAGTCTAAACGTGCATGCCTCTTCTTTTTGGTCATATATAGTTAAGGGAAAATACATTTGATCCACACCTCTAAATCTAAGCTGCCACTCTGCTGGAGGGAAGTAAGAAAAAAAAAAAGAAATTTTAACTTTTAGAGTTCCCAACGCAGGGAAACTAATTACCCCACACTACCAACTACCAATGGAATGAAGCAGAGAAAAAGAAATATTTTTGTATACAGATCACTCCCTCCCCATATCTGAGGAACCAATATCTGTGGTTCCAGTTATCCACAGCTGAAAAAAATAGAGACACATATCATAGAGTTGTGCTGGAAATTCCTAGAGAGGTGTCCTCTCTAGGAATTGCTAGGTCCTTCAATGCCACTCTATGGTATGTTTGTACAGGAAGTCCTTTATTTTAATAGGATTTGATATTATCCATGATTTCACTTATAAATAGCAAGTCCAGGAATGTAACCCCCCCCCATACAGGGGGTGACCTGTTTTTTTTGGGGGGGGGAGGTATAAAAGTTTGGGGAAGTTGGAACAAGAGATTTTAGCACTTTGTTATATTTGTACCAAAATAATATATAAGAACTGTCTGGCACTTATTATTTGACCTTTGTGCTGAGGGGCTCAGTTGACTTTCTTCAGTAAATTCCAATTGCCCAACACTCTGCCAATTAAAGTCTAGCATTGGTTACTAGGGCATGGAAGACGTTAGGCAAAAAGATAAAACAATATAGTTTCCCCAAGACAAGCAATCATTTCTGAGGAGAAACATAAAATGCTCTTTCCCCAGAATATTCCCCCTTTTATTTATCTTGGTCTTGTCACATCCTGCTCCTTTCTAGGAAGAAGGCAGAATCACAACTCTTTGATCATTTCATTTCTTGTGGAATGCACCCAAGGATGCTATAGAAAACGTATGATTATAAACAAGATTTGTGAAACAGACTTGTGTTGAAACAGTTAGACAGGTAAAAGGGGAAAAGAATGTGTTTCAGGGATTTAAAAACAACAGCAACACAAATTTTGCCCAACCAATATAACTCCGGAAATCCCTATTTCCTGTGAATTAACTTTATATTCAATGTTTTGCCATGTACATTAGGTGTTATAGTGCATGAAATGAATACATAGTCACATATCAATGGCTGCAATTCCAAGACCTGATCAGCAATACAGCCTTTAGCTAGTGACCACTCTGCCCCTCCCTGCCTTTCTTTCTATGAAATATTTTCTGCATGATCACATCACGAGTCTTCAGAGAGCCGTGGAAATTATGAACTGGTTGCAGACATTCGGGAACAAAGGATCTGTCAAGGAAAGGTTTGCATGCAAGCCATAAAGTTAGAAAAGGAATCTTTCCTCTGAAAAATAATAATCACAGAAATAAAGAGATGGGTAAAGGCCCATTTTAACATTGCAATACTGTATAGGTATATTCAGAAAAAAGTACCATTTAGTTCAATGAGCCTTTCTCCCAAGGAAGTGTGTATTTATTGCAGGTAACTACTAAAGACATATCTGCCCCCGCCACCTCCGTTCCTATGGCCTGCATTTGGAAAAAAAAAAAAAAAACAGTTTCTCGAATCATCGGGGACTCATTAAGGCTCATTTTATTATTAAAAAGCCCGTTGCATGTGTGTGTTTTAAAATCATAATAAAATATTTGCCACCATCCTATTTTCCACTTCAGTTATCACTGCAGGTAATCTTCTCGGTTAAACTGCAAAGGCGACTGAAGTTGTGCGGTGGTGAAATGGGAGCACAAAGCAGAGCGTAATGATGTAGTGCCGTAATAGCTGTGTGTTGGGGCTTGTTCGAAGAGATTAGGTTGTTTTCTTTTCTTTTTTAACTTCTGTCACAGCTGAGGGGCAGGAATCTTCAAGCAATGCAAGCAAGCTGAGAAAGGGATAGCAAGATATACAGGTAGTAGTAAGAAGGGGAAGAATATTCACTCTTGCTTGTCACCTGGATGAAAAAAAAATGGCTTTCCTTACACTGGGAAAACCCATTTGGGAAGAGTAAAGCTGTGGCCAGAATATTGTGCAGTTTGCACATGACATTGGCACATACTGACATTTTTCAAGGAAACTGCGCAGAAATACACATGGCTTCTTTTTGTGACAATTTATGGGTGTGTGTCTGTGTGCAATATATATTTTTCTCTGGCTTTTCTTCGCAAACTAAGATTCAGGAAGGACTCATCCCGTGCTTTTTGCAAGTGCGCTGATGACTAAAAGGCCAATCCGAGATAGACAAGTCCGGTTGCAGGAAGCACAGCAGAGGGTCTCCTTGGGTGATGTTTCTGGGTTGCGATTCTTTCTGCATTGTCGTTTCTCTTCAAGACTTGTTCGGCGTGAGTTCTCAAATAAGGCTGCAGCATTGTGGATAGTGCGTCTCCATGCCTCCCGATGTGAGGCCAGGGCGGACCATTGTTGGTGGTCAATTTGGCCGAGCCTGAGATGTTGTTTCAGGGAGTCCTTGTACTGCTTTTTTTGGATATAGAATATATATATATATATATATATATATATATATATTCATTCTATTGTATTGATCCCTACCATCTGAACTAATGGTACATAATTGTCCTTTCAATGTTGAAGTTCTCCTGATTTCATTGTGTAGTTCATAGCTCCAAATATGCTCACACACGCGCACACACACACACATATGTATTTGGAGGCATTTTTGTACAGATTAAAAAAAACAATTAATGAAGATATGGGGGCAGAAAAGAGTTTTGAGTGAACATATGCAAAAGTTCCATGGACTGGAAATAAAGCAATTCATCCATTCCTTCTTGGAAGAAGATTTGGAGGACTATTTATGCTTAAATAAAATGAAATTCCATTTATAATACGTCTTCTAATTTTGAACTTTCACTGGGATTTTTTCCAACTCCCCCCCCCCCAGTATTATAATATGGTACCAGTGTGGAGTAGCGGTTTGAGCATTGGACTACGACTCAGGAGACCAGGGT
The DNA here is from genome assembly GCA_030847615.1 of Gambelia wislizenii. Lineage (NCBI taxonomy): Eukaryota > Metazoa > Chordata > Lepidosauria > Squamata > Crotaphytidae > Gambelia > Gambelia wislizenii. The sequence continues at coordinate 26,986,183 of JAUMIR010000012.1, read as the reverse complement.
TCGAATTCCGAATCAAGACATGAAAACCCACTGGCTAACCTTAGCCAAGTCACATGCTCTCAGCCTCAGAGGAAGGCAAAGGCAAACCCCCTCTGAACAAATCTTGCCAAGAAAAAAACCCCATGATATGCTTAACTTAGAGTTGTCAGAAATGACTTGAAGGCACACAATAACAAGTCAACGCATATGCTAATGTAGCTGATTTGATGGGCCGACAATGGGATTTAGGCCACTGCTTTTTGGTGGCAAGTACCACACTCTGAAATGTAAGAATTCCCAAACATAAATTGCACTTTGACTCACATCTAGATCTAGTATGGGTGCAATAGATTATCTTATATAAAAACAGAGGCCCAACAAATGTTGAAGACACATCCTTAAACTTGCATCCCCATTCAAAGACTTCTTGCTTACATATCCTAAAAGTAAGTTGGGGAAGGAACCCCAGCCAAATTCACAAGCTGTACTTCTGGTTTTGTGCCTATTTCATTTTCTTTTTTAAAAGCTGGGTGTCCCAAATACCTATTTATCTATCCATCTATGAACAAATATGAGATGCCTTCAGGGCTTTTTGACTGCTTACAAGGGTAGAATAGGATTTTAAGAAAAGAAAAAAATAACCTAATGGAAAAATCTCCCAATTCCACTCACATAGACATACACAAGTCTCTCTCTCTCTCTCTCTTTCTCTCTCTAGCAATATAATTGATTAGGGTAGATGGATGTCATGTCTCACGACTGCATCTTTTAAAAGTAACAATTAATAACAGCAACACATACTGCTAAGGCTCATTGGTTGGAGAATGTAAGTATTTTATCATTTTACCAGTGACTACTTTAGCATGAACATTTATGGTAAATGCTTTGTTTGCTGTCTTAAATGGAAAGAAACAGCTGGGATGCTAGAATAATGGGATCCAGACTTTCTTAAGGGGGAACCCCCTCCCCCCAAAAATATAACTTAGTCTCTATTTGACTTGGATTTATTTAATATAGTTGCCAAATTGTGTGTTTTCCTTTTATGCAATTTGCTAATTGAAGAATCGTATGTGTGTGTGTGTGTGTGGTGCAATGCAAGCCCTAACCCAATCACTAAGACCTTTAAAAATTAAAATAGAGAGGTTCAATAAGAAGTCCTACAAAATCAATATGTCAGCAACAGTGCACAGTATATTAAGAGTAAATTAGCAGAGGCGGAGGGGCATCTGGTGGGGGACTTTAGATCTGCTTTAAAGGAAAACAGAAGAAGTTTCTCTGCTGTGGAAGAAACATGAGTTCCTTTTCTGCTATGATATTTCATCCTCCGATCCTTTGAAAGTTCATCACGTACCCTTATCTTTTCCTGTAACTCCCTGCTTGAGGAGAGAGGATCCTGTGGCTGTCCAGATGTAGATGGATTGCAACTCCCAGCAACCCTAGTCAGCATGGCCAATGGTGAGGAACGCTGAGGGTTGCAGCTCAACAACATCAGGAGGGTCATACGGTTCCTCTCCCATCCTTCTAGGTCTTGAACTACCATCTTCCTGTGACCACTATGGCCTGGACAAGAATGGATGAAGATTTCATTTCTGTTAATATTTGAAAATATATTCCCCAAATCCCTGGATTTTTAAAAATATCTACAAAAGTATGGACAATGTGTCCAACAGCTTTAGGAGGACCATAATGCCCCTGTATTGATACATAAGAAGGGGGGACCCTGATTTTTTTTTTTAAAAAAAAAGGTTAATTATATTTTTAAATTTTGCATGATGTGGATTTTTAGCTCTGTCTGTTTTAAACTTTATAAACTTTCTTGAGTCCCAGAGTAGGAGCCAGCAGGCTGTAGTGGTTTGAGTGTTGGACTATGACTCTGGAGACCAGGATTTGAATATCCTCTCATCCATGAAAACCCAGTGGGTGACCTACGCCAAGTTACACCTTCTCAACCTCAGAAAACCCATGATAGGTTTGCCTTAGGATCACCATAAGGCAACATCTTGAAGGCACACAACAACAACAACAACAACAAATATATTTGTCTGTGAATATCTATCTATCTATCTAGCTAGCTAGCTATCTAGCTATCTAGCTATCTAGCTATCTGTCACAGGATATAATGGGATATATTAGTAATAACAACAACACTGGGTTTGAATCCTTGTGTATTGAGCTATATTGCTTGTGCTAAATTAGGGTCTCCTTTTTTTCCTCATTTTTAAAACTATGCTTTAAACTTTAAACTATGGGGTAAGCAGATGCAACATGGTATTTGCCATGCTCCACTTTGCTGTACCAATTGAAGTTGGCCAATGCAAATGGGAGATTGTTTTCTTCTGGTTCATTTTTCAGAATCTCATCGCATTGAGCCATGGCAATTAAAGTGGTGTCAAACTGGATTATTTCTGCAGTGCGGATGCCTCCTAAGCTTCTCAAGAGAGTCCACTCGGCACCCCAAATTGTGTTGTGTTCGTATTCTACCACTGCTACAGGAGCTATTGCATTCTCACCGTTTAAACATACCAACATAATATGGTCACCCCAACATCCCTGCAGGCTTTTCTGTTTCCACCCATGGTTTTGTATAACTCTGTTTTGGGTTGGGTTTTTTTTTGTCTTTTTTGGGGTAAAGTTAACTTAACAGGGGGGAGGGGGAAAGCTATGAAAGTAGCACCCACAGCATTTTTTCCAGTAAGCTTGGCGCTCTCTGCTGAGTTTTGCACTATACAGCCATTAGCAGGCTGGTCAATGCTTTGCTTTATGAGGCAATTATTTCAGCACACTCTATTCAAAATACACATTAGAACTTAACCTTCTGAATCCTGAAGTAGCATTTTTATCACCCAACATTAGAAAAGAGCTGGAGTCAGCAATTTCGCCCCCCTCCTCTGCTTTTTTTTTTTTTTATGATCTGGTATCATTAATAAAGCATTGTGCTGGTAGACTTCTCCCGGTTCTCAGAGATAATTTGTGGCACAGAAGCCTTCGCTGTGATACGATTGTTTTGTTGACTTATTCAACAGTGGAGAGAAACAACTCGACAGTGCAATGTGTCCCCCTCCCTCCCTTAAGAGATGGATGCAGGGAAAACAGCAAATAAAAGGCAACAAGGAGCTGGGCGGACTTTTAAACCAAATGAAGAATTTTGATTCCACAAACTATAGTTGGCCTGCTGTTCTGCATAGCTAGGGAAGGGAAGTTAATATGGAATTTCTAATTAGGGTCAGTTGCTAATGAACTCCCTCTTCATGTTAGTTTTATGCCGCTTCAGAAATTTTTTATCATATGCTTAAAAATTTATGGCCGGAAACATTAATGAAAATGAAGCGTGAATTGGAAATTGTGCTATTATGGAGATAGATGTAGCTGCGCTTATCCTGATTTCTAAGGAGGGTCCCATTTTATTGCTTTTCTTCTTCCCCCACCACTCTTTCTCCTCTCTTTCCTCCCCAACCCAGTTTCTGGAAGGGGCTAAGAAATGATGCAAGTAAAATTAATGGCAAGAGAGCCTCTTTGCCCCGACATGGCCGGCATTATTACATTATATTATATTTTAAAAGTTAGGTGAGGTTGGATTTTTTAATAAAACTTTGAATTAATTATAAGGGGAATATTAATCATAATTGACAATCTATTTTTAAAAGGAGGATGTCAGGCAGGGGTAGGCAGCAGGTGAGAACAGAAATGATGTGGCACTTCACTAGGCCTGCTATAATGACCAGGTCTTGGGATGTGCCTTTGAAAAACCAATGCATTGCAGGAATCATGCCAGTTTCCCCAAAGGAATAAGCTACATTTATGGCAGGAAATTCTAAAGTAACTCTTCCCTTTCTCAAAAGTAGTTGAATTGTCATTTTAGTTACTTTAACATTCAGAATGGACTGTTCTATCCATCCATACAGTTATATTCTGCTTTCTCCAGGCTGGGACTCAAGGTAGCTTTCAAAAAGGCAAAGTTTTAAAGAAAACATACACAATCAAGATTAAGACTTGATGAGAAAAACTAGCTCATCAAGAAGAACCTGACAAAGCCTTAGAATCATAGAATCATAGAATTGTAGAGTTGGAAGAGAACCCGAGGGCCATCCAGTTCACGATCAAAGCATCCCTGACAGATGGCCATCCAGCCTCTGTTTAAAGACCTCCAAGGAAGGTCTTTAAACAGAGGGAGTGTGTTCCACTGCCGAACAGCTCTTGCTGTCAGAAAGTTCCTCCTAATGTTGAGGTGGAATTTCTGTTCCTGGAGCTTGCATCCATTGCTCCATGTTCCAGTCTCTGGAGCAGCAGAAAACAAGCTTGCTCCATCTTCAATGTGACACCCCTTCACATACTTAAACAGGGCTATCCTATCGCCCCTTAACCATCTTTTTTCCAGGCTAAACATACCCAGCTCCCTAAGTCTCTCCTCATAAGGCATCATTTCCACACCTTTCACCATTTTAGTCGCCCTTCTCTGGACATGCTCCAATTTGTCAATATCCTTTTTGAATTGTGGTACCCAGAACTGGACACAGTATTCTAGGTGAGGCCTAGCCAAGGCAGAAAAGAGTGGCACTATTACTTCCCTTGATCTAGACACTATACTTCTATTGATGCAGCTCAAAATCACATTGGCCTTTTTAGCTGCCGCATCACACTGTTGAGTTATGTTCAACTTGTGGTCTACTAGGACTCCTAGATCGCTTTTGCATGTAATCTTGGCCAGACAGGTCTCCCCCATCCTGTATCTATGCATTTTGCTTTTCTGCCCTAAGTCCTAGATCCCTTTCGCACATAGTCTCGTTCAGCCAGGTCTCTCCCATCCTATATCTATGCATTTCATTTTTCTGCCCTAACTGCAGTACCTTACATTTCTCCGTATTGAATTTCATTTTGTTAGCTTTGGCCCAGCTCCCCAGTCTATCCAGGTCATTTTGAATTTTGATCCTGTCCTCTAGGGTATTAGCTACTCCTCCTAATTTGGTGTCATCTGCAAATTTGATAAGCATGTCCCTAATTCCATCATCCAAGTCATTGATAAAGATGTTGAATAGCACGGACCCTGTGGCACCCCACTGGTCACATCTTTCCAAGATGAAGAGGACCCACTGCTGAGCACCCTTTGGGTTCAGCTGGTCAACCAATTACAAATCCATTGAACAGTTAACTTGTCTAGCCCACATTTTACAAGCTTGTTTGCAAGAATGTCATGGGGAACCTTGTCAAAGGCCTTACTGAAATCAAGTTACGCAATATCCACAGCATTCCCTTCATCTACCAAGCTGGTAACTTTATCAAAAAAAGAGATCAGATTAGTCTGGCATGACTTGTTTCTCTGAAACCTATGTTGACTTTTTGTTATTATGGCATTGCCTTGTAAATGTTCAGAGTGTCTCTGTTTAATGATCAGCTCTAGAGTCTTCCCTGGTATTGGTGTCAGACCAACTGGATGATAATTGCTGGGGTCCTCTTTTTTTCCCTTTTTGAAGATGGGGACAACGTTTGCCCTCCTCCTGTCTGCTGGGACTTCTCCTGTTCTCCAGGAGTTCTCAAAGATTATTGCTATATATATGCTTGGGAAGTGATGGAGGCTTTGTCAGAGATCAACTGATCTTCCTGGTGCAAGCTTCTTGCTGACTTTGTTGCCTTGATCCTTGCTACCTTGACATGTGCTTAGACCTTGGACTGTTTCTGACTACTCTGCTACCTGCTTCTGTTGACCCATGGACTTGTTTTGGAACCATGCTGACTGACAGCCGCAAGCCCCTGACTTTTTGGACTATGTTACTCGACTAAATCTTTGTGTGACTGTGTTTGCATTCCTGTGAGCTAATTAACAGTTGGCTACCTTCCCAGACTCTGCTGTTTGTACTTTGCCGGTATATAGCATTTCCGGACAATGTTTCACTTTTACAGGTTAACCCACAGCTGCATAAGGCACCAACAGAGTTCCAGCCATTATCTTCAGTTTAGGAAGGAAATAATGGGATATCTTTTCTGGAGAGTTTGCATGTTTGTCTCATAACTTCCAGACACATTATTAAATAAAATGATTGTTTTAGAAAAAGTGACAGTTTGGCAAAGTCACCCCCACAGATTTGTAGCAGTTCCAGCTCCCTTTGCTTCTCCCTTTTTGCTGCAAACTGCTATCTCTTCACTCTGAATAATTAATTTTTGGCCACTGACTCCAGCTCCAAATTCCAATCACACTTCCAACTTTCTTAGGACATTCAATTTTACCACTAGCTGCTTAGTCTGGAGAAATGCTTTTTTTCTGGAAAGATGGGACACCATGGCAGAGACACGCTGATGTGGAATAAAATTTTTCTCTTTTTATGGTGCAGAATCATGCAGTCAGCAGAAAGAAAGTAAGAAGCGATGAGAAAAATCAGAGGCAATATCAGACCTTGCCATTTTTACTTGCAGCAATAAAAGTTAAGTCTTGAAATATGGTGAAAAAAATGAAACTGATTTCCTTTTGGAGAAAGGCATTATTATATTGATGGGCAATTTAAACAAAATGGCCTCTGATGGCGCTTGATTAAAAATGCTTGCCTAGGAGAACAACTCTCTTTCTCTCTCTCTCTTTTCCCTACATAACAGGACCAGCCCCAAACATTTGGCTTCCTGAGGCCAAGGAGCAAATATCCCCCATCCACCCATCCAAGTCTATGTGTGGAGTACGGAAAAGCAACTAAGTTATTTCTTTTGTATTCAGGAAGAACAACTCTTGCTTCTCTTAAATTATTTTTTTAAAATACAAAAATTGCAGCATAAATATAGGGTATCCCTCATTTACATGGGGGAAACATTCCTGGACTTACCACAGATACGCAAAACCACGTAGCATGTGCATGAAAAATATGGGGATGTTTTTGTGGTAGGGGGACAACAATGATAGAGAAAATCCCATGAAGAATGGGAAAGAATCAGTAGTGTAAAAACAGTCAAAACCAAAGGCTTGCTGGGATTGTTTAGGTCAAGGCAGAAGGTGGGGAGTGGCAGTATTTCTCAATACAGGCCAAAATTGATTACTTTCCTTTCTGTTGGTTTCCCAAGAGGGAAAATCCATGCTTCAGTTTCCTCCTGTCCACCCCAGTCAGAAGAATGGGAGTGTTTTGCTACCAGTTATGCCTTATGAGGAGAGGCATAGAGAGCTGGGTATGTTTAACCTGGAAAAAAGATGGTTAAGAGGCAATATGATAGCCCTGTTCAAGTATTTGAAGGGGTGTCACATTGAGGATGGAGCAGGCTTGTTTTCTGCTGCTCCAGAGACTGGAACACAGAGCAATGGATGCAAGCTCCAGGAACAGAGATTCCACCTCAACATTAGGAGGAACTTTGTGACAGTAAGAGCTGTTCAGCAGTGGAACACACTCCCTCGGAGCTTGGTGGGGTCTCCTTCCTTGGAGGTCTTTAAACAGAGGCTGGATGGCCATCTGTCAGGGATGCTTTGATCATGATTTCCTGCGTGGCAGGGGGTTGGACTGGATGGCCCTCATGGTCTCTTCCAACTCTACAATTCTATGATTCTATGGTTAAAGTCCTCCCAGTTCTGTGGTGTTTCTACTCATGGGGATTGGAATTTGGTGCTGTAAGAAAAGACTGTAACTATCTTAGCTGAATGGAGTTACAATCTTCCTTTAGACCAGTGGTTCCCAAATGTTGGTCCTCCAGATGTTTTATACTTCAGATCCCAGAATTCTTGACTGTTGACCAAGTCAGCTAGGGCTTCTGGGAGTTGAAGTCCAAAACACCTGGATGACCAAAGTTTGGGAACCACCACTTTAGACAATTCAAAAGGTTAGGAATGTATCCATCCCCACCACTCCAGGGATACAGTTTGTGAAAGCCTGAAGGAAACTGTTGTCTCATGTCAAGTGTTTTGTGGATTTTGACACAAACAGAATTGTATCCCTTGGTTGCTGCAAATAGCAGAGCATAAAACAATGTTCTGTCTCTTACTTAATAACTGTAGGACTATTTCATAGGGTCAACCTAGATTATATGTTCAGCACATTTTTAGCAGAGATGTTCCCTCAAGTGGTGGAAGATGTCTGCTTGTCATAACATTTAATTTCTCTCATTACATGTCGTGCAGTTAGCACATGGTTTGGTGATTGGTCAGTGAAAGATAAACATGGGCATAATCTGTAAGTCCGAATGCTCACAGGGACATATATCTGATGAAGCGTCATTGTGAGAGAAGAAACATAGAGGATCATAAGAGATTATGAAGGTCCCTTTGGGTCATCCAGTTTGACCCAATGCCTCCTTAGAGGAAGAGAGCACAACATAGCCAGCCCATGGTGAATACAACATTGTGCCATTGCTCCAGGATTGAGCTGAATGGCAAAGGAATCCATTGGGTCAATATATGAGCCATTTTCATAGATGTATAAGGGAAAGGAGTGTTTGACATCAGCCATCTTTCATCAACAGTTTAGGCCAGTGGAGTTTACAGTGGGCAGGTCTGAAGATAGGTTAGGACCTACTAACAGATCTCTGGATGCTTTGCAATAGATCATCCTGCGAGTTTAAAGAAGAAAATAACTCCCCTGCACCAACAAAGAGATATCTGAACGAGAAATCCAATAAATGGCGGCGGGGGGGAGGATGTCTGAAAAAGAATGCTGGGGGAAAACCAGGAATTTTGTGGGTGTAAGTAGATGCAATTCTTTTATTAAACCCAAAATCCAGGGCTAACCCTGTGCTCAAGAGACAGCTTGTATTCCTTAATTCACTCTGCAGATCTGTTGGTTTGAATCACCAATCTGATTCCAGCCCACTCAGTGGACCTCATGACTCTGGTCTGGTAAAAACAAAAGCAGATCCTGCAAACCCCAAAATTTGTTGAAATTTGTCCTGATTTAAAGAATAATGTGCAAAGCAAATGCAAACAAAAATCTGATGATATCATATCATGAAAATGGGTGAGGGATAACTCTGTGTGTGTGCGTGTGTTTGATAGAACCAGGAATATATCAAGTGAGTGTGTATTCCTGCATGGGAGGGGGTTGGACTGGATGGCCCTTGTGGTCTCTTCGAACTCTATGATTCTATGAAATTATACTATTCCTTAGGTCCTGAAAAGCCACAAAAGTGGATATTGGGATTTTGGAATAAACTTCTTGTTTGTTTGTGTTCTTATTTTTACCTTTGGGGAAAATTAAGCATTTGTTCCAAACCCATTAAGGTGATGTGAAGAAAACAGGTGCTGCTATTGTTGTTCTCTGATGTAACCCAATAAAGACCTTTGCAGGTGTTTTTCTTCCATGGGTATAACAGAGCTTGGCTTTGTGCTCATTAGAAGTAAAATATCAGAGGGTTTCTTGAAATAGAACTGGATTACCTGGTTGATTTCCATGACAAAGGGAGTCATGCCAATGCAAAAGGGAACATCCCAGAGCATGTCTACTCTTCCTAGCCTTACAGGGCAAAGCTGATAATGCTGATGGGATATATCTCCACTGACAATACCGAAGGGGGTTAACATCTTCCAAAATTCTCATTTCTCACTTGGCTGTTGCAGGTCAGTCACATTTCCTGTTGTGGGAGGAAAAAAAATACACTGCTTTTTTGCCTAAAATGTTCTTGTTGCACAAAGTTTTCTAAATGGTTGAATATTTTTTACATGAAAAAGTCTCAAACTGCTAAAACAAACTCTCATGGCAACTGGCCATTTTGTCTCTGTGTTGTGTCTCTTGATGCATCAAGACATGTTTTCTTGTCAAGGAAAGAAAATCTTTACATCCCAAGGAGTTGTCTTGATGGTGAAAATACTCCTCATGGAATGCAAGAGAAATACCTTTTGTCCTGATGAGATCCCATGGGGATCGGCCATATTCAAAAGGAGGAGGGCCCAAAACTCTATATACTGCACAATAACAGCCTTTGTAGTTTTTCACAAAGTTTTTTTTAATACACAGAAATGGGCGTTCCCTTCCATTCGAACAATCAATTTGAAGCAGGGCACATCCGGAAGTAAAAATGTGATTGGTCGGACGTATGCGGGTGGTGGACTTGCCAGCGACAAAGTGGACGGAACCACCATGGCGGATTTTTGAAGAAGTAATCATGTATAATTTTGCAATAGTAAAGTGACAAAAACAGGTTTTTTAAGCAGAAGAACACACTTCCATGTCCTGGATTTAATAACGGGAAAAAATCTGTGCAACGTTAGGAACTTTTGGAGAATAATAGCACGAGTAATTCACTCGTGGCCACCTTCTTTATTCACTGGCATGCTCCATGTGAACGTCAAAGATGGATAACTTCCCATACCCGCGATCCTGAGAAAAAATCATGGAGACAAATGAACATTGCTGTGATGGTGAGTTAATGCACAGAACTGAGCATTATATCTCCTCATATAAATGACCCCCCAGTCTATATTCATGTATACAATGCAATAGTGCAGTGGTAATTTTTGGAGTGCCCGCAGTTTTGTTTGTCATGCCGCAGTTTTATTTTATTTATTTATTATTTATTTATCTTCCCTTTCCCCAAAAAATAGGACTCAAGGGATCCCACAATAAAATGCCATTTTTTAAAAACAAAACAAAACAACACAATCAAACACAACACAATTAAAGCAAAGCCAACACTCCATTAGTCAGAGATTATGACACAGTTTAATTAAACACACCATTTCCTAATAACCACACCCCCATGGAGAGTCAAAATATACAGCACTGATGCTGATCCCTTATCTCATTGTGTTATGTTTGGGTATGAAACACACAGAAAGAGACACACCAGCACAATAGGCAGAAACACTTTGGTCTATGTCTAATAGCAAATTTCACCCATTAGCACAATGGCATTTACATAAGGCTTAAATTCCCATCCAGGATGCTATGCCACTGATTATAAAAAAGGGGGTCCTTCCTGAATTTTTGGCAGACCCAAATGCTTCAAGGCTTCTAGGGCATATTATCAGTTATATCAGCAGCATTTGCAGCAGTATTGATCCACAGATACAGATGTGAGGATGCCTTATATGGGGCTGGAGGGAGACTGTAGCCCCAGGGCCACATCTGGCCCCTGGACCCCACTTTTATTTCAGCCTCCAACACCCACTACCCCAACCCTATAATTTTGGGGCAGATTTTGCCTGAAAACCATGCATAAAATACCCCAAACATGTAAAAACACACACACATACAAACTAGCCCACCCCACCATCCCCAAATACCAAGGATCAGAATCCTCTATCACATTGTCCATCCAGAAACTGGGACTCAGAGTATGGACTCGAGATACAGGGAAAAAATTCTACCTAAACCTTTTTTAAATGGAGGCTGGATGGTCATCTGTTGGGAATGCTTTAATTGTGGGTTCCTCCGGGGCAAGGGTTAGACTAGATGGCCCATGTGGTCTCTTCCAACTCTACCATTCTATGAATTATATGTAAGTTTGCATAGACATAGCTATGTAGGGCACAGGCAAGGGTCTCTCAGTACACATTGGCACTCCCAAGCCAATGTCCCAATGTACAATACAACCAATGTCCATTGGTCCTTTTGTGCATTGGTCCCTTTGTTAGCTCACCGACATGATAATGTAACAGTAATGCTTTACTGGATATGGATGTTCTAGTGCTGCTCAATTCTACTTCCCCCAGATGCAAGTCCACTTAGAAAGATGTAAATCCCCAATAAGATCCCAACCATTGTTTCTGTAGTACCTCTCAATATGGCAGCATAAAAAGGCATTTTGTCTCTCTCAAAATGGCAGCATAAAATGGCATTTTGAGTCCCTCTCAAAATGGCAACATAACCTCACTTCTGGTTGCCTCTATGAGAGGAACTCCAGAGAAAGATGGGGGTGCGGGTATTTGAGCTTGGTTTTGAGTGGGGTGCTCCCTGTGGGTGAGTCTGGTGGGGAAAATTGCTCCCTGCCTCCCCACCACTCAACTCTGTACAGTTTCTCAACCCTGATATTTGTACCCAATATTGCTCCAAGGACATACCATAGTGCCCAGGGAACTGGGGAGAAAAAGAATGAATGGGCCCATTGATTGTGGCCACCACCATTGTCTTTTATCAAGGTAGGGACTTAGGGTGGGGTCTAGTGAGAGCAGAAAGCCCCCCATTGTCTGGAAACAAACAGCAAATCCAATGGAAGTTATGCCCCTGTGCAACCAGGATAGGCTAAATTCTCAGAAAGGACTCTTCCACAGGACCTGTTTTTGCAGGGTCTCACATCTATCGGGGGAAATAGATGAATAAATAGTTAGCAATTAATTGATTAGAATGGTTTTATGGTTGCATCAGGCCCATGGAATCAAAACCACTTGGTAACCCCAGGAGTGTCCATTTGATTTATCATCTAGACTCTACTTCAGCTAGCCACCAATACCGTGTAATCGATAAAACAAGATTTGGAGACCCCTATATAGGGAAATAAAACAGGCTATTAGCTGAATGATGCCATTAGTGTTAGCGCTCTCAAGGAAATTTGAAAGATATGTTGGGCTATCTTTAATGGGGACATTAAAAAGCACCACCTCCTCAGATTGTTATCAGTTACCTGAAAGGAGAACTAGACATCCTTTTTTGGCCTACTTGGAGGTACTGTGCTGTGTTGTAGCCACTATGGTTTTTCTTGCTAATTTTAAATAATGGATTTGAACATTAGAGTCCATAAAAATGAATTGTCAGCTTTTGTGAGGGTTTTTTCCCTCTGTAAATCAAAAATGAGCTTCCCTTCGTCACAGCATCCGCTCTTCCCACCAACTGTTCAACGGTTTCAGGTGCCAGAAGGCATTAGAAGGCCCCGTGCAAAAGGTTGGCAGTTCTGCTGATGGTAAGAGGAATGGGAGAAAAAATCAGCACTTTTCCCTCTCTTCTTCTGTTCCCCCCCTCTTCTTTTCAGCTCAGCACGGAGAACTCAGTATGTGGCTTTGCATTTGACAGTCTCAGTACAAACCTCGAGACAAACCTATTACGATGCACCAGTTGCCTCTGTTTTTTATAATCAGAGTTAATGCAATAAGCCCACAGGTGTCTTCCCAGGTACCAACTGATTGGATTTAACCTTGATTTCAAGCACTTCCCTTTGTGTGATTCCTGTACGTTCTGAAAGCATCTTTTTGATACACAATGAAAAGGCACAAAGAAAAGTTTAATCAAAACAATAGCTTCCATCAGCCTGAGAATTATGTGCATTTAAAAGGATGTAGGTAGCACCAATGCAAAGCTATGCAGGAGGAAAGGATCATCATCAACTGCAGGTTGCATCAAAATTGCCCAGTGACTACCGTGCTATTGTACTGAGTTCATGCCCTTGTCACTGAAAAGAAATTTTAAGTTCTGTTTGCAATATTGTATGGAGCACAGACATCATAGCCTTTAGTTTTCAGACCTTTTACCAGCTTGGTTGCCCTCCTCTGCCTTTCAGCTTTCTACCATCTTGGTTAGACCCTTTACCATGCTTGTTAAATGATCAAGTACACTTGCAGAAAATAAATTCCACCAAAACCCAAAGCTAACCCAAACCCCTCCCCACCGGGATATATAAAACAAGATCTTAAAACACCACGTGGTTTATAAAAACAGGACACTATTCATATAACATGTACAGTTTTAAGAGTGAAGCTTTCAAGGAACCCTTTCACACTACACAATGATAGTGCTATTTTCCGACTTTAACTGCCATGGTAACATCCTATGGAATCCTGGGATTTGCAGTTGAAGTAAAGGTATTTAGTAGTCACACCTAGGGAGTTCTAGTTCCTTGCCAAACTACAAACCTCAGGGTCCCATGGTACAGAGCCATGGCAATTACAATGGGATCATAGTGCTATTATTGTATAGTGTGAAAGGGCCAAAGTGTCTACTTGGAAGAATGAGGCATGTTTTCTTTCCCCCCTTGTATTCAGTGTGTGTGTGTATGCATGTGTGTGTGTGTGTGTGTGTGTTCAACTTCTTTCCATTCCAAATATGAAGAAATTTGTGAATTTCTTGTCAAAATTAACCGGTTGTGAAATTCACACCCATCCTGACTGGCAATCATATCTCTAATTGCCAGTCAGGACAGGTGAGAATTACACAAGGAAAAAGACCATTTCTTCACATCAGATAAGAAAGGAGAATTTTTGCTCCGAGCGTAATGGTAGCTTCGCCAGATCTCATCATGTTAACCTTAACTCAGTTGAGTCAGGCTGTCCTTCCTCCTGTTAACATGACAAGTTCCTGCCAATGACCGTGCTCATTTCACTTAAGCCAACATCACTCGGAAGATCTTGATTGACACCATGGTGTAGATAGATGACACATGATGGTTTTGATTGAACATGGCAGGCACTCTGTAGAAAGTAGGAAGCTTGAGTGAACTTGGTCGCCTTCCTGCGCTCTCTCAATAATCACTATCTTGTGCACGAGAGGAGAAAGTGTCACAATGGATATGACATGAAATGAAAGGAGGATCCATTGCTGTTTGTCCTCATTCTGCATCCTTTTTCTTCAGCCAAGATGCTTGGCCAGGCTTTAATCCAAACAATGTTATCCCACCCTCCCCCTTGGCTTGGTAGCTTGGGGTTATGATAAGCACAGGAAGATGTGCGTACTTGCAGCTGGGATATTTCTCTGCGGGTAAAGATGAATATTTCATTCTGTCTGGGAATTTCTTATGCTGTGTCTGAGTAGTTGTAATATGCAGAGTTGGCTGAGAATAAAATACTGTGGTTTGTCCCATGGAAGATTTGCACATGGTTGTTTTGCATAGGGGGAAAAACATTTTCTGTGCAGGAAATGGCATTTTCTGTTTCTTGCACAGAAAAACCTGTTTTCTGTGCAAAATAACCATACACAACATTTGCATAGAATACGTCCCAAACTACAAACAGACTTTAAAAACTGTGCAGTGTTTAAAAATGTCCTTGCTGTGGGAAGAAAATTGCTAGTACTCATTGCTTCCTTCAAAGTATGGCTTCCCTACAGCAGAATTTTTCTACAGACTTAGGTTCTCGCCCTGAAAAAGTTTTGATTTAACTCACAATGCATGGATCAATCCACTGTCATTCTTGCATTTTATGATTGGCAAGGCTGTGGGTTTTTAATATCAGTGAGAGTGACAGGGAGAGGGAGTTATCTTCCACCCTATTCCCCCAAGAGGAAAATAAAATCATTAAACATTTGTTTGGTTTGTTTTGTCTTGGCTAATATTCACCAATATAGTCATTCTAGATGCTGTTACTTGAAAGTGCAAATTAAGAGGTTTCAGAAGCCTTTCTTTGTTTTAATGTGGAAGGAGGGACCTTGTTTAATTTAGTAGTACCAGAAGTCTGGCAACTTTGATTTGCCTTTAGAGAGTGCTCATGATTTGGCTATTAAAACATTAGTGTCCCATTTTGCTTTGCAATGACATCTGTCCCCAAATATATGTATGATAATGTGAACACACACACACAGAGATTTTCCTCTCTGTGTTTTTCTTATGCATCATCACTTTGACTCATGGCCAAATTTAAATGGCCAGCAGCAGACCTAAGATCACCCCTGAAAATCCAGAGAGCCATGGTATCAGTAGAATGTAGAAATGATGGGCCCTAGGAGACACATACCTTTCAGTTAGAGCAGTATCTCTAACTGCTCTAACCCCAGTGGCGCAGTGGTTAAATGCCAGTACTGCAAGCCACCACGTTGCAATTTCAATTCCAGTGGGCTCCAAGGTTCATTCAGCCTTCCATCCTTTTGTAGGTTGGTAAATTGAGTACCCAGCTTGTGGGGGCAATTAGCGAACACACATTGGAAACTGTTTAATGCAGTGTAGATGTGTAAATAGCTGTTGCTTAAAACAATTTGTAAGCCGCTCTGATAGCCTTGTGGCTGAAGAGCGGGGTATAACTAACTAACTAAATAAAAAATAAATATCTCCCCATCCAAAGCAATCCACTTCTCCTTTGCTCCAATTGGGGCCATGGATTAAAAAATGTCAAATTCAGCCCTATCCAGATCTTATATATCAAATAAGTCTCAATATCCATTGCAATTGCTGGCAAGCCTGCCTCCCCACCCATACATCCAACCAATCAGCTTTCCACTTCCACTCTCATTGAGAATGCACTGCAATGCCCATCTGTTACCCTCTATGCTCAGGGATATTAAGGACCCTCAAAACATTGGCAGTGATTTGGGGAATTTATGTACTCAGTGTGGCTATGCGAGAGGGGGCGAGAGAGCAGAATCTTTTGACCTATGTTTACTGGTACTAAGGAGGAGACATTAAGCTAGATAGTAAAATAATTGATTTTTATTCACACACAGCATTCACACACACATTCATGTTTCAAGCATTCACACAAGACTAGTGAATAAAGTGGGAAGCATTGGGATAGAGGAATAGAAAACAGAGCTGTCTGTAGGAGATATAACACCTGTCCTGTAGAGATGAGGTTGCAAAAGAAGCCAGCAGAGTGGGGTCCTGATCAGAAATGGCTACACAGTCTGGTGTGACATCTAGAAGCAGGGGAACTGTGCAAATTTGAGTAGAATTTTGGAAGGGTTTTTATGATCAATAACTGCCCCAAGGGTATGGAATCTATAGTAGGAGACTCAAGGTGAGAAAAAAAGGCACTCTGGATATGTTAATGACATTTAATCTGTGGATACTTTGCAAATTGAATTTTGGGGAAGCAACTTCCTTTGTTGAGAAGGGTGAAGGAATGAGGTCTGAGTCTCCCAATTTTAGCTGATAGGATTAGCCAAGTGTTCGGACATTCAGTTGCTTTGCAAATTAAAATTTCATTGGAACTTAGATGCCCTCTCCTTAAATGCATACCTGACTGAGTCTGAATGCTAGCCTTTGCAATTTGTTGGAATTTTCCAGCTTTAATGGCCACACTGCATGGAAGGCCACATTTGACCTAATTATTCATATTGCCAATTATTAAGATAGACATGGGGCTGGGGGTGTCAGGTTAGGTAACAAATAGGTGGTTCCAATAAGTGGGAATGCATATTTCTAGGCATTATTTTAAAAAAAAAAACTCAAAGGAAAAGCCACAAAGTATTTGTCCTTGCAGTTTTTGGAGTTTTTGTGTCCCCCCCCCCCAAATAAAGTGAATCACTGTAGGATCTTGTTGAGACAGATGGTATTCTCTGCAAATTTTATTAGGATTATTTTCACTTTCTAGACAATTCCTAGGGCTAGATCAGTATTTCCAGAAGGGCTGGCCACAAATAGGATGCAGGGCGGAGGGGAGTAGTAACATAAATTTTAGTCCATCGGGAGGGTGAAATGTTTGGACAGTCTGATCTAAAGTATGGTACTCCAAAACAAGGGGGGAAAGTCCATAAGTATTCACAGATTTGGATGGACACACACACACACACCATGAAAAGCAGCATGAATCCCAAAAGTGCTCACAATGGAAATAACTTGGGTAAAGGAAACACTCCAAACCAAACTAATTATTCTTTTCAACTGAAGGTATTTGGTTGTGTTATTTCTCTCGCCCACCTGCAAAACAGCCGAGTGTATGAATCAGTGGTAACCTAATTATAGTTATTAGACAGGTGTGTCCAATATTGCTTTCTTATTTATTGGGGCAAATCATAACTGAATTGAGCAATAAAATATGAAGAGAGGAGAAGCAATTAGGCATGCCAGCGAAAGAAGGAAATTGGGGAGGGGGCCGAAGAACCCTCTGGAAAGACCCGAGTGAAATAATTATCTGTTTGCTACACTACGTCAGCAATTTTTCCCCAACTTTTTAAATAAGATTATAGAAGATGAAAAGCAAGAGCTGGCTTCAGCTTTTAAGAAAGATGTAAGCAATTTTAAATTGTACTTTGTCCCCCGGGAGAGTGTTGAAAATATTTCTAGTACATTAAAATATAATAAAAGCATTTGCTGTGTGAAAACATTTTTCATATTAATTGCTTAATTTCTGTTGATGCTTAATTATAGGTCTCAGGGGCACGAGGTCAAAACCGCACATTGTTGTTTTGGAAACTGTGTACTGTGTATATTTTCTTATTGATCTAAACAGTTAGTTTGCATTGAAAACTGTATACGGTGTTTCCACATTCTGCACACATCTGGAAACTATTGAGTCACTGGTCTAATTCTTGCTGAAATGGTCAGCATGAGTCTGGATTGTCTGATTTTACTGTCTACCAAGGGTTAACAACTGGAATTTGGGATCATCAGTGATCCAGGTTCTGACCAAGAATGTAGGAATCAGTGAGGTGACATCAGGAAATGCGGCACATTCCAAGCACTGTCACTTCTTTTTTGTCCATTGTGTGATTGTGATTCTATCTATAGCAATTCCATTCAGACCATATGAAATTGTTCCCGGAGTACCTATTATTACCAGAACCACAGTTGTTTTCCCTTTCCAGAGATGTGTACAGGTCCACCCTCGTATTCACGGCACCAATATCCAAGGTTTCAGTTATCCGCAGCTGAAAAATTAGGGACACATATCATAGAGTCACACTGGAAAATCCCCAGAGAGGCATCCTCTCCAGGCATCGTCTAGGTCCTCCAACACAACTCTATGGTATGTTTATACCAGAAGTCCTTTATTTTAATAGGGTTTGCTATTATCAGCAGTTTCATTTATGAATGGTAAATCTGGGAACATATCCCCTGCGGACCTGTAATTTCAATTTGTAGGTTTTAATACTTCATAATGTATTCCCTCTCTTTGGCCAGAACCCTTCATCACAGTGTACATTATGTAACTATATGTATACTCAGCTATTTAGCAGAGGTGGTAAGAAGCTCTGTTAGTGAATGGTGAGGGTGCATAATGGGACACCAGCAAGAGTAGTCACTATCCTGGTGCACTATAGAATCAATGCACTATGGGACTGATGCACATTGGTGTCCATCTGTTCCATTGCACATGGGTCCCAAGATGCATGGGTCCCAAGGCGCATCAGTCATTTTGGTGGCTCCTCTATGTCATAGCATCACAGCATCCCTTCACTGTATACAAACATTTTGGAACTGTCCAATTCCAATTACAGCAGAACTAAATTCACTTATGGAGACCTAAGCCCCCAGCAGGATCCCAGACAACGTTTTCAATCCTGCTTCCCTTTAGGATGCCCACATCTATAACCCACGCTTTCTTTTTCTCAAACATAGAGCTATCTGGCATATAGTGTTCTCATTGTTTGTAAAATTGAATCTTAAATGGTTATGATTTTTATGTCACCATTTTTGACAGTTTGTTTGAGGCTTATGTTCCCATCAGTTCTTTACAGAACTACTGAAGGCACTGACAAATAGTTAAGCACCATCCAAGAATTTGCAATGGAACATGACACAGATAGCACTGAGAGCTTTCTAAGTGGCTGCTCCCATCCTCTGGAATTCTTTTCAATATGAGGTTAGGATGTCCCTTTCCTTGCTCTTCTTTTGCCAGCAGGACTGTTGTACAATGCATGAAAAAGCAGAATTTACACAGGTGTATGGTGTAGGCAGTATTCCAGCCATGATATGTTTTGCAAGAGTGGAGTTTGCTCTTACATTTGCAAGCCAGAGTACTCAAGTACTTATTCATGAGACAGAAATGGCTGCACCTGCAACAATACTATTGTTGACATTAGCGAGCGATCAATTTCCCTTCAAGAGGCTAAGAACCTGACCCAAAGGCCTTCCCATTAGAGCCCCAGGAGTGCTTGATGCTCTCTTTCTGCCTTCTATCATTCATCCTTGTTTGAACCAGGACTTGACCCACAGAGCTTCCTGTTAAGAGCCCCGGGGGTGCCTAGCGCTTGCCTTCTGCCTTCTGCCATTCATCCCTGTTTTGTCTCCACTCCGTCTAGATGCACTATAGTATATGTAGCCAATCCGAGCCTCCTTTCTGGTCACAGAGGAATGAGATCTATCTACAGACATGCAAAATTGGAGAGACAATGCTCCAAGCCATTTCCTGTATGCCACCACCCTTGCATTGCATTACAGAAGGGAATCACAGTTTGATATCTACAATTTGTCTCAGGTCCTACAGTTATTTTAATACAGTCGCACTGTATGCTATGGGCAATCCACTTGCAATGCTGTTGTGACAATTATTGCAAGATGAACAAGGAGGCTGGAATACACCACATCCCTCCAGATGGCATAAACATTGCAACCCTGTGAGATTTGTGGAAGAAATTTGTGGAATATACAAAATGAAAGGAGGCCACCAGAGGAGAGACTTTGAATCCACACCAAACCTGGGCTCAAGTTTAGCACCATGTAGGAATGTAAATCTTCACATTGTTCACCTTGACTTTACGGTTTCCATAGTATTCAACCTGCTGTGGGAGAATATCTTAGCACAGTATTCTCCCAAGAAGTCTTTGGGGAAACACTTTTGATTAATCGATGTGTATTTATTTAACTTACTCATTGCTGTCATTGATAAACCATCACCATCCTTATCAGCTAACATTGTTGCTGCCCACTAGCTTTCCTTACAGGTTATCTGATGTTTCCCTCAAAACTCATTCAAACTTAAACCCACAGTGGATTCTGAAGGGAACAGAAATTCATACTGATTTCCATGCACACTTTTTCACATGCTTATTTCAACACATTTTCTCCCATTAACTGAAATGTGTTTGTGCATGTATTTTTTTTACACCTCTTTCTCTGCACATTTGGTTGTGCAACATTACAATTCACAAATGAGGCTGTGTTGTAAGATTGCTATGTAACTCTATGAGTTATCAGTATCCTGATCAGGGAAGGTAAATCTGCCAGCCATTTTAAAAACAAACAAGCACAGGTGTAGCAACAGCGCTATGTCGACTGAGTACCTTAAAGAAATCTGTAGTTTAAGATCAGTGAAGAAGGTCCTGCTTCAAGTAAATTCAGCCTCATACAAGAGGCCCAATTTTTCTCCACATGAAATTCTGGAGCAAGGGAGAAAAGGGCTTCCAGGCTTTTTGTGTTGGTATTTTGCAAAATAAATAATTGCTTTTCTAGAAAGGAAGATAAAGTACATCAGCTGGGTGTGTCTGTTGATGTGAAAGGGAAATTGGTATTGTAAATGGGAATATTCTCATTGGAAGTCTT
This sequence comes from Gambelia wislizenii, assembly GCA_030847615.1. NCBI lineage: Eukaryota > Metazoa > Chordata > Lepidosauria > Squamata > Crotaphytidae > Gambelia > Gambelia wislizenii. Next base: position 26,965,195 of record JAUMIR010000012.1, on the reverse strand, counting down.
GCTGTGATAGAGGTTGCTTCCTGCTCCGTATTTATTTCTTTTACTCTGAATTGCAAACCTCATGGGGCATTTGAACATATGGGTAGACTTCAGATTAATTGTTGAGATGTGCAGCCATGCCCACCCTCATTATATTTGTTGCATTTGTGAGCATTAGGCAATATATTTAATGCTTCCCGTTTCAATCCATTTATGCAGACTTGGCCGAAAACCAGAACTTTTTGGGGGCATGTGGTAAGGAATTTGTCATAAATTCCCTCAATCCCGATGCATATTGTCGGCACTTCTGCTGCCAGTGCGCTCACATGCCCATTTGAGAATGCTCAGGGCACACCTCTTCCCAGCAACGCTTCCAAGGGACAAAATTAATGTGTCTCTCATTGTATTGATTGTAGCCAATAAGTGCTTCAATGATTTGATATGAGGCAGAAGGGCTATGAAAGGAATTGGGGGAGGAGGAAGGAGACAGGAAGGAAAGGGAGTGAAGAGGAGAAGCGGCTTGAAAGAAATATGTGGTTTAATTACGGGATGAATTTCACCAATCTGTGCCCCCTTAGGAATTTAACAGATAGGCCTAAGAGCACTTAGTTGCTTTTTGCTGCAGATAACTGCCCAGGAAAGGGAAAGATGCATAGGAATTTATCAAAGAACATTGTCAGGAGCAGTGCACCTCAGGAAAGGTGCTTTGCTTTTTTTTTTGCAAGATTATTTAACAAAAAACCAATATTCCACCTCCATCTTTCCCAAAAGAGGTTGTGTTAGTCCTCAAGGTCACTGCTGTGATGACTTCTTTAGAGTCCAATCCTAACTGGACATGAGGACTGAGGACCTGCTAAACCAATCCTAGGCCAGCTGAAGCTGTGCTGTATCCCAACCTCTCCCAGCCTCCAAGTGTTGGAAACTAGTTAGGAGCAACCTAAGCCTGGCCTAACTTTGGAGATTATCAGACATTGAAAAAACTATGTCAGAGAAGATCGTGATGGGAACAGAACGGGTGACATTATCAGACAACATCGTCCTTCAGTGTTCTGAGGGTGTAGTGTGGGCACAGGTAAGACATCCCTTTTTATTGGCAGCTTATCCCCATCAATGAAAAAGTGAAGCCTCGTCCTCCCCAGAGCTACACCCCAAGAATGGCTAAAGGACATCTGGTAATGTCACCCTTTCTGTTCTTGTAGCGTTCTTCTGACGCAGTTGGGGATGTGGGTTTTTTGCTGCATGTCCCCACATCTGATAATCTCCTTTGAGTCAGCATTGTGTCTGTCTGCCACAGCTGGGGAGGTTTAGATCTGGTGTATCTCAGCTTGGCTCTCATCCTGCCCCCTTCCCACCCCATTTTGGGGTTCTTCTGCTGGCAAATCTTAGCCAGTAAAGTGGTACTAGTGGCTGATATCCTCATTGCTCCTAGATCTGTGGATTTCAGCTCTGATTCTTTCCTGAAGCATCAGTGGCCATGCAGTCTTTTGGGTGGCCGCATGCTCAGCTCATCCTTTCAATGGTCATACAGAGAGCTGCAAGGTCAAGACTGTCTCAGGAGCTGGGATTTCTGCATCAAAACCTGAGATCTAGAAAGATCTTGGAATCTAGAGCTGGGATCTAGGAATGATCCCTTGTGATGTAATGGGGTGGGCTCTGGAGATGTCACAAGAGTGATGTCATAAGGGGCAGACTCAGTTATGTCATTAAGAGCATTATCTCAAGCATCATCCACAGTTGCACACAGTATATTCTTCAAATAAAAAAAATCTCTGGCTTTTCTTTGCAAATGAAGATTCAGGAAGGACTCATCCCACACTTTCTGCAAGCACGCTGATGACTAAAAAGGCCAATCCAAGATAAACAAGTCCGGTTGCAGAAAACACAGCAGAAGGTCTCCTTGGGTGATGTTTCTGGGTTGTGATTCTTTCTGCATTGTCATTTCCCTTCAAGACTTGTTCGGCGTGAGTTCTCAAATAAGGCTGCAGCATTGTGGATAGTGCGTCTCCATGCCTCCCGATGTGAGGCCAGGGTGGACCATTGTTGGTGATCAATTTGGCCAAGCCTGAGATGTTGTTTCAGGGAGTCCTTGTATCGCTTTTTGGAGCACCCCTCTTATGCTGACCCATGGCGAGTTCACTGTAGAGTACTATTTTTGGGAGGCAATGGTCCTCCATCCTAGAAATGTGCCCTGCCCAGCGCAGCTGTGTTCTCAATATCATGGCCTCAATGCTGGTTATCCCTGCTTGCTCAAAGACAGCAACATCAAGTCTAATAAAGGAGGGATACATGCACAAACACACATATGCACAGTTTACAGAGTAGTGCTCCCACTCTGAGATTCCTCCTACTGAGGATTGGAGGAGAGGACCAAGGCTTTGAGATCTAGGGACTCTGCACACAGCTCCCGTAGCCAAGTAGTAGGGGAAAGAAAGGAAGGAAGGAAACGTCTGTGTATTGCAATGGCAGTACTAGGGGGGTGCAGAGAGGGTGAACCACACCAGGTAACCCCATCAGAGGAAGGAGTGACCCCAGCATTAGTATCACCACCGGTGTCTTGTCTAAGGGTGCCCTGGTGGTACCCTGGTTAAATGCCAGTACTGCAACTACAACATGGCTCCAAGGTTCACTCAGTCTTCCATCCTTTTGTAGGTTGGTAAAATGAGTACCCAGCTTGTTGGGAGAAATTTACTAACACGTTGTAAACTGCTTAGAGAGTGCTTTGGCACTGATAAGCGGTATAGAAATGTAAGTGCTATTGCTATTCCTGTTCTTTGCCAATTGGGTTCTTGTAGGATATAGTGAGCACTTGTATTAATTTCCTCCCTACTGTGAGATAAGCTTAAATAACTTTTCAGTTTTCAAAGACAGTTTTCAGTTTTAGTCTTCTGCACCAGAATTCCATTATTTTGTTTTCTCCACAGAAAATAGCATTTTCTGCACAGGAAATGGCAACTTCTACACAGGAAATAATTGTCCTTGTTTCCTGCACAGTATTTTTTTTTCCTGTGGTGGGGGAGGAGAAAGGAAAGGAGAAAAGAAAGTGATAATTTTGCATAGAATTCTCATAAGTCCAGGATTCTTCTTGTAAGGGTTTCTCAACACTCAAGAAGCACATTTTGGACCATTTCCCCCACCATATTTTCAAATATTGTTTCCATCCCAGCCTTTTCTTACAACTTCTGGAATTTTATCATATCCTCCTCCTTGTTTCAACTCTAGAATCCACTTTATTTTCTCAAACCCTTGTAGGCAATAAGCACAGATTTTTTTAAAAAAAGGTCAACCGATTGTATAACTCCCCCATTATTAAATTACAATTTCTGAGGCGAACATTTAGGCGGCTCAGAAGTGAGGGATATTGCACACCAAATGTGATTGATTTAAATTGATTGTAAAGACCACCATTATAGAGATGGAGTTGCAAATTTGCAATTCAGAATATAGTATGGATTCTGTAATCCATTCTTGCCTCTACAGGGACATGCTTAAGTGTTCAAATATCAATATATGTATAAAGGACAAGGAGGAAGAAGGGGTGATCCTTAGGCATATATATATATATATATATATATATACACACATATATGCTTGCTGCATTCACATTTTTTAATGTGCACACACCATAATCTTAGATATTCACCTAAAATGCTGTTTATGTGAAATTTTCCTCACATTTCTTTAATATTCTTTGATATTTCACAGAAGAGACTAATTCTGTGCAGAGACCTCTTGCGAAGTATGCGGGGAAACTAATGAGATAAAGTTCTTGATGTTTTTTGGTGCTGTTTTTCTTATATAACTGAAGGGAGGAAATTCGAAAATCCTACTTGATGTAATGGATATTCTTTACATCCCCAGAGTTAGGTGGGGTCCAGCAAAGAAAAGGTATACTTATCCCAGGCTCTAGATCTTGTGGAGTCTTCAAGAGAAGCAAAGAACAGGGTTTTCTTTCTTTTCCCAAAGAGCATCCAATATGAGCCATGATCTTGTATGGCACAGTGCAGCATAATAGTTCCTTAGGCTGAACTATGCAACATCTGTCCTCTCAACCTTCCCCATAGACTCCCCAGTTACCTACTGGAGCCCTCCCCCACCGCAGCCTTTTGGTGGCTGGTGGAGAGGGGGGAAGGGATTGGGGGAATGTCTGGCTCTTTCCCTGTAGCCAGACACAGAGCAGTGACAATGTCCACTGAGATCCATTTGGGTCCTCTGGATGTCTCAGCGTATGGTGTCATTGGTCTATATCTAGCGACATAGACATAGGGCTCATCTACATGGACCAGGAGATGCATGCTTCCCACTGGTGTATCCTGGCCATGGATCAAACCCATTTCTCTCCTGTTACCTGGATGAAATGGGCCACAGTCCAGACAGGCATGACAGCCCGTCCCTGGAGCTACCTCCACCTGTGTCCCACTCTCCGGTTCCAGGCAGGAGGCCCACAACACATGAGCACGGACCTCTTCATGTCACCAGCCTTTGTCACCTGCTGTGGGCCCTCTTCGTGGATCCGGAAGAGCTAGGCAGCTGGCAGCTACAGCAAGGGCCCGGTGTGCCAGAATGGGCTCCTATAGTTATGCATGGCCCGGTCATTTTTTTCCCAGGCTGGAATGCATTTTACCAGGTGTTATTTTAAAACGTCTTATTGGGCCCTACCCTGTCTCCCCCTTGTCTTTGCCCTGGGATGGTGAGGACTGCCAGGGGCAAAATGGGACAAAAGCCCTGCATAATCAGGACTTCAAGGCTCCACAACAGGGGCAAAAGGGGGTGTAAATTGACTGTGTAGACAAGCCCATAGCCAGACACCTGTCTCATTCTCTTTGCTCCCCACCAGCTAGTGAATGGCCATGGGGAAGTGGGATGTACTGGCTAAAAAGTGAGGTGGAGGGAAGCTTTGGACATTGTGGGGGTGGAAGAGAAGGACACCCCCTCCCAAAAAAAGGCATACAGAGGCATAAGGTGAACTTTCCCTTGTGTATGTCACTAACAGGATGCTAACAATAGTCTCTGATAAAAGTTGTTTGCTTTTCAGAAAATCTAACTCTTCCAACAACAGACTTTCCAGATGTTGGAGGCAATATTTTATTTGTAATGGATTGATTGCTTTGGTAACTGGTTACCTTTTGCAGCAACAAGATGGAAGTGTGTTATTTTTCTGACTCTAATGACCACAGCTGTCATTCAGTACATTTCAGTACAATGTAGCAGGATTTCTACCTGTTGCTCATTTGAAGGTCTGTTCAGAGCAATGGAAACAGGAGGAGGAAAGGCCACGTAGGTGGTTACCCCTGTGATCTCTGTGGGGTGTTATGCAGCTAGTGAGCAGCTAGCAACAAGGAGGGAGAGGGCAAGAGATGCCAAGGAGGTGGAAGGGAAGACACACTGAAAACATGAGCTGCACCAGAGTGTCAGGCAAGCTGGATTTCCTAGCTTGCCTTTTCTCTCTTCCTCATTTCAGCACAGACAAAAATGATGGTTACTACAAGATAGAAAAAGAAAGGGAGATTAAGTGTGAATGCATGGGGTGGGATAGGGAGAAAGCTGTCCTGCCAGGGTGGCTGCTCCAAACAGTGGTGTAGGGTGCACACATGGACTGGCTAAGTTGGCTGTCACTGTTAATATTAGTGTGCGTGCAAGTGTGCAAGAGAGAGTGGAACAGACCAACAGACTCTGGACATTATCAGATGCAGCAATAAGCTTGTGATAACAACATTAGGCTATTGCGAATGGCCCCCACTATTGAACAACCTCCTCATCCTCATGTGTTTACAGTCTTCTGTAGCTGTGAAAAATGTGTTCTTTTTAATTCACTGAACAAGGCATGAATAGATCATCCATAGCATTTTCACCCCGGTATTGATGGTATATTAAACTATGTCCCATTCTGTTCACGACATTACAGTGTCAATGGGCAGTCCTCAGTGAGAAAACATCTGGGTGAGAACACAATAATGATGCACAGGGTGCTCTTTTTGTGAACTTTCCCATTTTGCTGACAAGCTATTATGTTTGTTTCAGTGATTGTGTGTTCATCCACTTTGGAAATTAAGGGTTTTTTTTGGAGTTTTAAATGTCTTTTCATGAGAACTGCTGAAATCTTGTTCAGGCTAAATCGTGGAAGTAAACTCCCATTCTTACAGCACTAGTATGTGGTGGTTCTTTCATGTGATTACAGCTACTTACAATAATAATCACAATATTTCCGCTTTCCTCAATAGTGGGACAAAAACATTATTAGATGCCCATCTGATAATGTCCTCTCTCTCTCAGAAGAATTCAGGTTTCTCTGCAAGCTCAGTCATGCATTTTCCTATATTTTTCAGGTTTACAATAGTGACCATAATCTCCACTCATCAAATAACACATTCCCTTCCCTTCCAATCTTTAATGTAATATATTAGAATGAATGTATAAATTAGATAAAAGTTACAAGGTGTTAAAATATGTAATAAGAAGTTTAATAATTGAAATTTATGGAAATTGATAAAGACGCTACAGAAATATGTTTGTATAATAAATGAAGAACTGTGCACTATATATATATATATATATATATATATATACAATTATAAAATAGTGACCATAATGGTAATGTTTCAGTGAGGTATCACAGTGTGACTGCAGTAACTAGTAGCAGACCTGTTAGGTGATAGGGATAGTGAGTCTTGTAACTAGTTCCTTTTTCAAAAGTAGCTCTCCAAGCTCTGCTTCTGGCATTTTCATTGTGTACCTTTCAACTGAAATAATCTTGATTCGTTTCTGGTTTCCTCTCTGTCTTGAAGTGTATGGAATGCAATTGAAAATATCTTTTTAAAGACATGAAAAAACTAAAGTGCAATTTAGGAAAACATGCCGTAGTTATTATTTAATTTTTAAATTCTTTTCATTTTGTCATTTCTCAGTTTCATGGAGTGGAAGAGAATACAGGTTTTGGTTAATGCTCAGTATAAATCTTCCTTTGTAGTGTATAATTTAATTATATCCAAACTTGCTTTCCTTTGCAGTTCTCAGCTGTAGAGCTGAAACAAATTTCTATATTGCTCATCTGGCACAAATAACCTGTCCTGATTTAATAAGTGAACAACATTTTTTTTAATCGTCTGTCATTATATCACTGTAACTGAGATGGTGTAGATCTCTACATCCCTTAAAACTGCATTAATAATGCATGGTGTGGTTCATAATAGGTTCTCTGGATTTGGGCTTTATATCACACATAGCATGTTGACATACTAGGGTTAATAGGTTACATGAGCATAGCATGCTCTCCAACATTTCACAGTGGACACATGTGGAAAAGCAACATCAGAGTGTGGTCAAGATTGCAAAAGTTAATCATAGAATCATAGAGTTGGAAGAGACCACAAGGGCCGTGTAATCCAACCCCCTCCCATGCAGGAATACACAATCAAAACATTCCCAAGAGATGGTCATCCAACCTCTGTTTAAAAACCTCCCAAAAAGGAGACTCTACCACACCCAAGTCCAGGAACCCCAGTGAGAAGTAAGCTGTATTATATTGCACAATTTCCACATGGAAGGTTTTATTTCTTTTTCTCTAAATGTAACTTATTTGGCCCCATAAAGTTGTGTGTGTTTGCAGCCTTTTCTATTATTTTAGTTATCTTGCCTTGCCTGGGAGTCTTTGATTTCCTTCTTTGCCTGTGCCCCTCCTTCAAATCTTTTGCTCTAGATCAGGCTACTAAATAAATAAATAAATACATAAATAAAGCCAAGTTTTAAATCATGCAATTGAGCCTACAACTTTGGGATTTCTCCTTCTAATTCTGTGTAAACCCTGACTTTCATCACTGCCCTTCCTTGACTCCTTAAATGCCGCTTCCACAAGCATTGTCAGCAAATCTTCCTAATTGGAGTAACTTTCAATAGCTGAGGATAAGCTGGCATGGAGGTTAACTGGAATATTAATTTTCTCCCCCCGAAAAATGGTAGCTTTTAGAAAAAGGAAATATCATTTTTACCTGTTACATTGTTATCATAAGATGTGAAACCTGCTGTAGCTCATGCTGAGTGTTTAAACTAAATGGGAAGAAGAGAGGAATCAGAATACTGACATAAATGTACAATATTCTGTCTTAATATGCAACCTGATTCCAACCCCCCCCCCCTTCGTCTTCTTTTTTAAGAGATGGTGAGCTTTAGTTTCTCTAATTGGCTTCACTGAATTCTTCATTGCTCAGCAGTTCACCAAATTAGGACAACTATATTTAGGGGGATCTAAAGATAGATTCAGAAATTTAACTTTGTGAACTCTTTTTTCATAAAAGGAGGGGAGGTTGGAGAAGTATTTCTTCATTTGATGACTGTTTTTCAATATATGTCATGGAGACAGAAAAGAAAGGCAATGGGTTAGAACTGAAGGAGATCCACCAAAATCAGTTAGGCCTAAATTAGTCATGACTTATTTTGGTTCCATTGAATGGAGTGAATCTAGTCCATTGGTTCTTAACCTTTTCTTTACCAGGGACCCCCTTTAAATATCTTTTGTTGCTGTGGACCCCCAAGACTTAGCTCAAGATTTAAAACAACAACAACAATTAATAATAGATTTGTGGCTGGAGCAGATTGAATGGCAATGTGTTGGCCAGACTTGGATCCTGTCATGTGGCCATTCCACTGCAGGGAGGAGGTGGGCTGAGAAACCTTAAAGCCTTCATGGACCCGACCCCCTGTGTGGACACTGCGGATCCCTGGGGGTTCATGGACCCAAGGTAAATATCCACTGGTCTAGTCTAAGCAAGACAAAAATCTGTGTCCAGAGCCTTTCATTGCAATTGATTTGGGTTTCTTTTTGATGTAAAGCTGTACTGGTTTGTTGCGTGAGATAGAGGCTACAACATCAGTTCTAACCTTTATCCTTAAGATGTAACTCCATTTTTCCTCATGTAACATAGCGGTAAGGAAAAAGCAGTGAATTTGTTGGTCTTATGGCCCATGACCTCTTATTCAGGCCTCTGATTGTAGGAGAAGATTCCTGCATGAAATCAGGACAGACTATTCCCTTACCCCCACTTACAAACATCAACTGGCACCCTGCTAGAGACATACACAAGCATAGGTCCACCTTATGCTTGTGTGTGTGCTTTTGGCCTTTCGGTCATTGTGAAGGATGAGGTTTTCTTCCACCCTTAGCAATGATACCTCCTGACACACCACTGTGCTGTGATAGCCCACCCTCCAAAGCCATTCCAGTACTGGTAGAGATTGGAAAGAATCAGAGAAATGTCTGGCTGTGTCCCCTTGGCCAGATGCAGACTCATAGCATCATCTTCTGTGAGTTCTGGAAGAACTGATAGAAGCTCAGTTGAAGGTGGTCTCTGTCTACTTCTGGCTGCAGCCAGATAGTTTGACCACCACCAGCAGCACATCCACTAGCAATGGAATGGCCAAGGAGGCTATCATACCACAACAGTGAGTCCTGGGGGTGGTGAGAGGAGAGTTGCAGCAGAATTCTGCACGCTACACTCAACCATGTAGTATCTCAGTCTTATCTCATCTCAGGGCTATTGTTCTGAATGTGGGTCTCACTTGTTCCTCACCAGGTCAGCAGTTGTCCATTCACTGAGGTACCCGCTTGGTAGCAGAACATCCAAGGTACTTGCAATGTCATAAGAGCTGTCCTTTGTAATGCCATCATGTCTATATGGTGTCACAAACATGGATCAGGATAAGGGAGCAGGCCACACCTGCTTTAGGCCAGCTGACTGTGGTAATGGGGATGAGATCTTGGGATGGCAGGAAGAAATGAACACTGAATAACAAGCTATCCTACTACTGTAGCAATCCAGAGCTGGGGGTGAGTGGGAGGGAATCAAATGAATACATTTTTGGTCTGCAATAAAGTGGGTTATTGTCACTATGGCTCACCTACTATTTGGTAGTCCTATGTTTCTTCAGGGTGTGTGGAAATCTCAGCATCATCCTTGCTTTGACAGGCTCTACACCACTGTTACTAGCGCATATATGGACAAAAAGGTTCACTAGTCAGAATGCTGTTGCTCCACTCCATGTCTTAGGCCAAATCCACAATAAACACAGAGGAAAAAAAAATCCAATTCGAAACTGGATTATTTGCCATGGTGCCTTCCTGTGGAATCCTGGGATGTGTAGTTTGGTGAGGCACCAGCACTCTTTGGTAGAGAAAGCTATAAACCTTGTATAACTACAAGTGTCTCTCTGTGTGCATGCATGTGTGGCTGGCTGATTAAGGTGCATATAGGGGAATTGCGAGGGTGTAGGTACAGGGGCCAAATGAGCACATAGTCCTATTAAATATGAATTATGCCCCCAATGAAATTTTCCTTTACTCAAACTTCCAGCAGTGCAGAGGGTGAGAAATTGAAAATCATTTGCACCTAGAATGCTTCTGTTTGCTGCTTTTGCATTCACTGGGTCATTTTATTTATTTATTTATTTATTTATACCCTGCTCTTCAGCCACAAGGCTATCAGAGCAGCTACAAATTGTTTTTAAGCAATAGCAATTTACGCAGCTACACTGCATTAAACAGTTTCCAATGTGTGTTAGCTAATTGCCCCTTTTACCCCTTTTCTTTGGATGCCTGAACTCTACCTATATAGGCTCAACTGAAGTTTTGAGACACTGCAATGCTAGGAATTTGGGGACTGGTGAAAAATTTCACTGGGAGAAGACAATTCTATGGAGGGCCCAATGCCCTCATTTTTACACCCTGTAGTTACATCCTTGGCACTTGCCCTCACTTGCAGAAGGTGGACCAGTGGTCTGACTTGTTATAATTCAACTTCATGTGTTCCCCAAATGGGAGAAACCGTGGTTCGGTGGTGGAGCAGGCAACCGGATGATCACTCTCCAGCTACAAGTGGCGAAGACCATTGTTTGAAACAAGACAGTATAAATAATAGGGGGGGGGGCAAATGGACCAGCGGTTTATCTCAGAGTACAAAAACTTCCTCCACTTTCTGAGACTATTGGGAGACTGGCTCAGAAACACCTTCTGACACTTGGCTCAGAATGTCTTTTCCCCCCTGATGTTAGAACCAGAGGTCAGGATAGCTTCCTTGCACCCCCTGCCATATTAAAACAGAAAAGGAGTGATGTGAGTCATAACATTTCCAGTTTCCCAACTACTACAAGTGGCACTCAATAGATTGGAGGAAAGTCTGAACCATTCTGAAGGCAGCACATCAGGATTGGGAAATGTGGGACCATGTGGACACTGCAAGTCCCATCAACCCTAGGCAGGACACCCTATATTGGAGGATGATGGGAGGCTGAATCCCACAACATCTGGAGGGCCACATGTTCCCTGGCTCTTGTGTGTTTATTTTGTAACCAAGGAAAAATTGCTTAGACTTATTTATAACTGGAAATAACTATGTATCTCCCACCAAATGTATTTCCACCCATTAAATTGGGGGGGGGGGAGCAAAAAAAAAGTTATCTTATTTAGTTGTTGCTTTATGGAGTCATTTATGTAGGTAGGTACATCACCCTCTCATTCACGATTGCCTTTAAATGGCCCCTCTATTTGGTTATGCAAAAAGTCATAGTAATAATAATAACCATTATTTTTTAAAAAGTTTCTGAGCCACATAACTGCCTTGTACTTAAATCTCCCGAGGAGCTTTTTCAAATATTATTCTAATGGAATTGGCAGCTTTTTAGCTATTAACCACAGCTTTCATTTCTTCTCAGTGACATATAACTTCTAATGATTATTCCTTAGTTAGTCTGTTTTATTAAAGAAATTAATACAATATTTTTCTACTCTGCATTTTTCCGCCAGCCTTTTTAGAAGCCTCTAGCTCTGGACTTCAAGCTTTACTGCATGCAACTATATATAAGCCTGAGGAATGAGGCAGGTTGGAGCCAGGATGGTGGTGAGGAAAGGACTTTGGGATGATTTAATACATGGCTGAACTCGTTGCAAATGCTGGCTCCTTTACTCAACCACTAAGTACCTGATGACTTAAGGAAAGCTGGATATTTGAAGCCTCTCCATATATTTGTCTATCACAAGTTTTAAGGTCTGCTAGAGGATCTCTCCTCTTGGTCCCATCAGTCAGGAAGTATGCTGTGGGAGGATAAGGGAAAGGACCTTCTTTGCTGTTGGCACCATTGTTATGGAACACCCTCCCTTTGGAGGCCCACCTGGTGCCAACATTGCTGTAATTCTGGTGTTATGTGGAAACTCAGCTGCTCACTAAACCTATTGGGTCCTAACTGGTTTTGCACAAACACTTGTACATACAGGTCCTGGACTTACCATGGATACCAGAAACTGTGGATACCAGTAAACACCATTGAAATAATGAGACTTCCAGTTACAAATACTGTAGAGGTTCCTTGAAGGACCTAGAAAATGTCTAAAGAGGATGACTCTCTAGGAAGACTGTATGGTAGATGTGCTGTTTTGTGTCCTGTGGATAACTGAAACCATGAATATTGGTTCCATGGATATGGGGGTCCATCTTTAGTTGGTTTCATCAACTGGTTTTAATCTTATTTTTTAAGTTAAATTGTTTGATAGATCTTCAGCCTTTTTTTAAAAAAAATCAGTTTATTTACACTATTTTCCATTTGCCATATTGCTGTTTTTTGTATGCCATCCTGAGACAGAGAGTGGAATATGCATATTTTCTTAAATAAAAAAATAATAATTTGTGGAATGGGTATGATGCCGTCTTCTGCTTATGTTAGTAACCAATCAGCCAACAGCATAAGTGTCACAAGATTTTATTTGTCACTTCTTACCTGAGGATCATTGGGCTTGTAGTAAGAGGATAATAAGGTCATATCATCTCTCATACCCTCCTACTCCCCCAGTTTTTGTAGGGACATCCCTATTTATTCCTCTGCCATCTCACTTTCTTAGCTGCTTTTGAAATGTCGCAGTTTCTCTCTCATCCTCTCATCTTCCTGATTTGTCCTCAGCTTACTTCAGTTGCTGCAACCTGAGTTTCCTTTATCTCAGCACATGGAGGAGAGAAGAGAGGAACAGGCAGAATCTTGCTCACCGTTAATGTAGTACATTAACTCCAGATTTCCTCTCCTTAAAATAGTAGCTTTGTGTGTTCTTTCTTAACCAACAACTTTAGCCCTCTTTTTATCTGGCCACATTCTGATGTTCCACTTCACATGTCCCAGTTTTCATTAATGAAATGTTGGAGAGTATGATCTCTCCCAGGAAATGATACTCTGGCACCAGAAGGTCACCATTTTCATAATACGACAGAAAGATCTTCTGTGTTACTGGAAAGCTCTTAGGTGTGGGGCTTATACAATGTTTCCATTCTTACATAATGATGAAATGAATTGGATCTCGCCACCTCCTTCATGTCAGGTGAGCCTATGATCTAGCCCAGGACTGGACAGCGTGCCCCTGTCTGGGTGCTACAAGCAACCCTAGTAAGCATGGCCAATGGTGAGGGATGCTGGGAGTTGAAGTCCAACACAACAGCTGGAGATCCTGTTTACCAGAATTGACACAAGTGGAAGTCCATTTTCGTTTTGAGTGGAAAGCAAGCATTGGTAACATACATCAAATTTGTTTGCAGTAGTCATTTGGATTGACTACTTGATCTCAAGTAGTGATTAGTTTTTAGATGACAAGGATACTTGTCCCTGGACTCCATGGCCAGGGTTGGGGTTTTGTATCTTACTCTGCCTCATTCAATATTTGAGATAAGTTTATATTCCAAAACTGTTTTGGATTCCATTGAGGCCCTTCCAAAGGTCAAGCACAGTTGAACTTTTGAATATCTGAGGAGAGGAAATTCTTTTCCATCAAAATCTGAATAGCAACCTCAGTGCCAAAGTTTGACCTTTTGGAATTAAACTTGCCCCAGTCTGGTGAGTTAGGATGGAGAACTTTTGTCATTGACAGGGCTGGTGGGCCAAATTAACTCTTGGGCTAGTCTTGCAATGTAGCAGAACTCAGGACAAGCCCACCAGATTCCCTTCTCTGCCGAAGTTATGTGAGGATACCGAGGTGGGGGGAAAATATGCACATTCTGATCCTACTGGTGGGGTGTCTTTAAAATCTTCACAGCTGGGTGTTCTTTCCTTGTATGAAATGAGCTGAAACCATAGTTCCCAGGTGTGGCAGGATTTAAACTTCCATTAGCTTGCCCAGCATGAGAAGCCAAAAGGTCATGTTTTTCATAATATGGCAGAAAGATCTTCTGGGCTTCCAGAAAGTTCTTTCAGTCATGCCTGTGTTTCACAGGGCCCTTTTCATTTTCTTGAAAGATTTGAATGTGTCCTTTTCTTGTAGAAATTTCACATATTTGGGACCTGGAGCATCAGAATTTTTTGGTTATCTGGCAGGCATGGGTCTGTTTAGACTTATTGGGTTCAAGACTCTTGAAGCTCCTACAGCACAGGTTGAAATGGCAGCTTTGAGCTTGCATACAGTTATAACCAAGGAATCAAACTGGCTTTCACATTAACTGCAGTTAGTCCTAACCAGCGTTTGGAAATGGTACTTTGGGGGCATCAGCACTGTAGCTCCCAGATTTACTAATAACTGGTAACCATGAAGAATGAAGCATTATGGGAGCTTTAGTCTAAAAAAAGTAGCTCTTCCAAGCCATGGAAAGCCCAAGACATTTTGCAATCTGAAGCAAAGAACAATGCTCCACTCATTGACAGAAACCAATTGATTAACAATTTAATATAATCTCAGAGGTAACAAGACAGCAATTCCTTCCCACTGCCTTATCCCCAGCACCTATTGCCTGAGGCAGCTGCATATTCTGGCCAATAGTCAGGAAGACCATACTTCTAGTTCACCTGCAACAGCTAGATATGATTCTTGCTTGGAGGTAAGGAAGGGTCTAGATAAACCTTCAGGAGACATACGTTATCATTCTAGAATTATGCCTCTGTTGTGCCATAGCATTTCATTAGGGAATTGTGACAGTGCACAATTGTACACACAAGGATGCAGAATAAATAATGTGCATGAGTGTACAATGCACACCATTCTTCAATGCACACTGTGACTATATGCATACCTCCACTGTTGCAACTTTGAAGCAAATACTGCTGTTGCATAACGGGCAAAAGGTCCAGCTGTTTGTGTAGAGGAATTTACACCTGTGTATGTCACCAACAGGATACTAGCAATACGCCCACACACTAGAACACCATTCTCATGTCTGTTGCTTGTGTGTGGACAGAATATACTGGAACTTTGTGCCCACAAATTGCTGGGGGAAACAAGGGGTGGGGACTAGCCTGGTAATCTCAGCAGTGGTGTTATTCCCAACCAACATTACTTATCCTCTTTTGCATCTGAAACATGGGCAGAGCTTTTGAGGGATGTGATTTTTAGGGTGTCTCTATGTGAAGTCAATCCTCTCCTCTGGCTCAGCTATAGATTATGTTGTTGGTTTTAAAATTAGTTTCGAATAAATGTCAGTAGTACCTTGGCCAGTTCAAGACATTTTCCTGCCTGAAGCAAAACAACAAATGTGTTCTTTCTCTTACTCACTCACTCACTCATAGCAAGGTGTATAATACTCAAAGCCAACAACATTATTTCAGCATGTGAGACAGAACATAGAGCATCTCTCATACATGCATCTCTCTCTCTCTCTCGTGTACACTTTCTTTTTAGATACAAAAATGCAATAACAAACCAAATTTCTATTCACTGCTCTTTTAGGACATCCAAAATAGGTTGCCTTGAGTAGTTGCCTCACTTCAGCTTATGGCAAGTGGCCCTGGCGTTAATGATGCTATTGCAGATTGCTGCATGGCAGAAAATAGATTTAAAAGGGAAGCAAGGGGAAGCATTACTTAAGCCTCTTATTTTATTTGCTGCATGTTGTGAGTGTTGACAAAAATAATAATTATTATCTTTTATTTCTATAGTGCCATCAATGTACATGGCGCTTGACAAGAGAAAGGACAACAAAACAGTCCCCTGCCCTCAAGCTTACAATCTAATGAAGACATGATACAAAAGGAAAGGGGATGGCAGTAGAGGAAGGGATTAAGTCTAGCATTCTCTTCTCTCCATCCTTGGCCAGGGCAATGGCAGTTGGGATGGAGGGAGGGCCACTCCTGCCTTTGCCAATTTTGATATGTTAGCCTAAATCCTTTTCTTACTCCCCATGATAGATTGAGTCCACTGGCTTTAACTACCTGTTGATTCCCTACTCAAAAATGGATTCAGTGAGTCTACTGTAGTTGGGACTAACCAAGAGGATTGCAGCCAATTTTAATAAAATAGTGCTTGGTGTCACCCCTCCCCCTGTTTCTTTGCCAAGATTGACAAAGAGATCAATCACAGATTAGGAAAGGCATATAGCACATTTGGAAGACTTTACAAAAGAGTCTGGAGTAATAAACACCTGAGGCAAAGCACAAAAATCAGTGTGTATAGAGCCATTGTACTGTCTATTCTCCTTTATGGGTCTGAAACATGGGTCACCTATCGCCAACACTTACGACTCCTCGAACGCTTTCATCAGCGCTGTATACGCACAATCCTAAATACAGTATATACACTGGACAGACTATGTGATGAATGTTGCTGTCCTTGAGCAAGCAGGGATCACCAGCATTGAGGCCGTGATATTGAGAACACAGCTGCACTGGGCAGGGCACGTTTCTAGGATGGAGGACCATCGCCTCCCAAAAATAGTACTCTACGGTGAACTCGCCATGGGTCAGCATAAGAGGGGCGCTCCAAAAAAGCGATACAAGGACTCCCTGAAACAACATCTCAGGCTCGGCCAAATTGATCACCAACAATGGTCTGCCCTGGCCTCACATTGGGAGGCATGGCGACACACTATCCACAATGCTGCAGCCTTATTTGAGAACTCACACCGAACAAGTCTTGAAGAGAAACGACAACGCAAAAAAGGATCGCAACTCAAAAACATCACCCAAGGAGACCTTCTGCTGTGCTTTCTGCAACCGGACTTGTTTATCTTGGATTGGCCTTTTTAGTCATCAGCACACTTGCAGAAAGTGTGGGATGAGTCCTTCCTGAATCTTTGTTTGTGATGAAAAGCCAGAGACTTCACTTGTCCATGCTGTTGTTTTCTTCTTAATTGCTGTTGATGATCTTGTGGATGTTGTCATAATAGGACATCTGGCTGGCATCCTTTTGGTGTTTTACACATGTAAGTTCCCTTTGGTATGCAGTTGTACTTTTTTTGTTCCTTCTGGCATAAAGGCCATATTCAGTTCACAGCTATATAAGTGGAGTTATGCAGATGTAACTGTTGCCCATGTGAAGGTGTGTTTTTGGATGATGCAGATTATTGCATGACTTAACTGGGATTGTGGAAACAGCCAGCACATTTGCAGGTAGACAATGGGTTCCACACTGTCAGTATTCTGGGGAAGTGCACAGCAGAAGGGTGGTGTAGTACAGGTTGACCCCTGTATCCACAGATTTGGTATCCATGGTTTCACTTTACCACATCTGGAAAAAAATGTCTTTCTTGGTATTTCTAGGTCTTCTAGTGCAATTCTATGGTCGATTTCCATAATTTATCTCATTGAAAATAATAGGATTCCCTGTTATTCATGGTTGCAGGTATCCATGGTGGGTTTTGGAACATATCCCCTGCAGTTACAGAGTCTGACCTGTACAGCCGTTGCTTAACTACATGAGTGTAGGTTTACACAACACAGGCATTGCATAATTTTGGCTGTGACTTTTGGCATCATGGAGACTTGTAAACAAAGTTGTGTGGATCACCAAAGCCCATTTAATTCCATGACAGTGTATTATGAGGGACAGTGAGGGTAATGAAAAGGGATAGTGGCACCGTGGCAAAAGAGAAGTTGGCAGATGAAAAATATGCCAGTAAGGTTGAAATAAGATTAATGTTTAATAAGATGAGGGCCTTTGGGGTTCTTTGTTCAGCTATGTCCAAAGGGCCACTTTTGTATCAAATATTGAAATTGGAGACCATTCAGCATAGCTCCACGAAAAATGAGCAAAATCCGGCGGTGGGATGACAGATCTGGAGGCTGAGCTATAAAACATACAGATCAGTAACACCGCACCATAAGAATATATTGACTGTGGACCAAACTCATCAGAAGATTGATCAATCCAGCTGACTTGCATTAATTGTGAAATAGAAAGAACGGCACGATCAATGATAGGCAGGAAAGTGCAGCAGTAATGATGCCCCGTCTAACTAATCCAGTAATGGAGAACCTGATGTATAGCATATTGGAATTCCACCATTCGGGGCTCCTGTCACAATAAAGTATATCCTGCAATTATGGGGAAAAATTGAGCAGGCAACAGTCGAGCTCGCCTAATCAGCCAATGCCACAATAGTTCTACTGATTAAACACTAAATTAAGTGGCACTCCAGCTCTGCAACTTGCCTGTGTTATTAAAAGAAAGGTGGGAGGGGAGTAGTCCTTGAGTTTACACAAGGAAAAGGGGAAAGTTTGTGTGTGTGTTTCCTAATCCATGTAAATTATGATGATTAAATGGGGCCAAGTTCTTTGTCATTGCCCCATAAGTGGTTTTATTTGCTCTCGGGTGCTGCTCTCCTTGCTGCTGAGAGTCACTTTGTGACTTCCGTTGCTGGAACAAAGAGGTGGGGAAGAGACAGAGGCTGGCCAATAGAAGATATAAATCTTGAAAAGAGAGAGACAAATCTCACACTGGTATTGAACAGGAGGGATTCTTCCTGGTAGAATGGAGACCGTGAAATGGCTGCTACAGTTCCGTTAAAATGTCCCCTGGGGATACTGGGATCTACTTTTTCTTTTGTTCATTTGTGGAAACCTTTCTGTGAAAGGATCTCTCTCTGTTTTTCAACCTACCGTTGCCTCATTACCTACCAAGGGTCTTCTCTGCATTCCTGCTTAAGGTCTCTTTCTTCGATTGAACCAATTTTGAACCAGCCATGCTCCCATTACGTGTTCCTTCATTAGCTTCATCTGATGCTTTATTGGGATTCAGTTGACCAGCTTGGACCATCCTCTTCACATTCCTCTCTGTTCTGTGACTTTAAGCTTTCTGGGAAGGATCTGCACCATTTTGTGTGTGTGTGTTCTGCCCATTCCTAAGGCTATGTTGGTTATTTATGCACATTTCTTTGGCACAATATCGGCAAAAAATGTTATCTTTTTTTCCTGGTCATCCTAACAGCTTTTATCCTTAAGGTTCCCAAGCTACTGATGCATTTACAGGCTGAATTAGTGAAAATACCATTCTTTTGGATTACCGCTCTTATGGTCTGTAAAAGCAATAAAATATAGATTCACCCAACTTCTCAATTCACAACGTCCCAAATTCTGGTCAGTGGTAGTCACAATTTGGTAGAGTCAGCCTTGGCTGTGTCTCTGACTTGCCAGATTTTATTCCCCTAATTAAACTGGGTTGCAGGTTGGGGGCAATTCCAAGACTGAAGGGGTCTTTCTCATTTTGTCCCCACCCATGTCAATGAGAGAGACTGAAAGAACAGTTTCTGGGTGCCTCCCCCCAATCAGTTCCCATGAAAAGCCCTAGATTACAAGACAATGGAGGTGATGCCTGCATCACCTTGAGCACATTGACAGGGGATCTGTTGGTTTGATGTAGCTTTAGTCCAAGGGTCATCTGACATGCCACCTTTCTTCACCTTGGTCTTCTTCAGATGTTGTAGTCCAACACATCTGGTTGTGGGTGGAAAGGAAGGCATGCTCGGTAGATTGCTAAGTGGCATTGTCAGGGTCAACAAAATTAATTTCTGTCTACATTGAATCACTATAGATGAAAATTCATTCATTCAGAACATTTATACCCTTCACTTCAGTCAAAAAGGCTCCAAGAGTGGCTTACAAATTGTTAATTTAGATTTGCAATCTAAAAAGGCACGAGGTTAATAGAAAGGGGACTGCCAATAGGGGAAGGTATTAATTCCAGAACATGCTGGCCTCTCCCTTTTGAATTCTTGCTCCAAAATCTCCCATAATTCCCTCAAGAGAATGTAGGGAGGATTTTCACTATGTTTTGGCTCCCCCTGGATTAATTTAGGAGCAGGAGAGGCCTTTTTTGAAACAGGAAGTGCCTTCCACTCACTTCCTGTTGTTAAAAATAGGCATCTCCTGGGCCTAAATTGGTCCAGGAAGCCCCCCCCCCATGGTGGAAACTCCTTGATGCCCTCTTGAGGGCATTTAGTAACTTTTTTATGGGACTGGGTATGGGAGGGGTGCAGTTTTCCAAGATCTCATTGGGGACTAATGTGCCCCCCTTACCCTTCTGCAGTTCCCCATTGCTGGAACTTCACTTACAGAAGCATTATCTGAATATACCTGCTGCACAATGCCCCAAAAGCTCAATCCCATATGCAAAGGATCTTATATCTATGCGTGGCACCAGTATTTTCCTCGATAGTGATTGTACAACTGATCAAACAGCTTTTAAAATGATGCAAAGGTTTCTCTTGAAATGGTTCCTTTCCTTTCTGTTCCACTTTGGAAAGCATCCCTCTCTCCCTACACAATGGTAGTTTTGGAAGTAAAATGTGCAACGCCGTGTTAGCAAGTGTAACAGTAAAATGAAAATGATCGCAAATAACCCAAATTTATGGTTTGCCCATTGCCTAGATGCCCTTCTTTCTTCTTGTGAATATTTAAATCCAGAGCCAGCTAAAGTGAAATTTATTGTGGTCTGGCTACTATAAAATACTATGAGGGAATAAAATCAATCTTGACCCAAATCTTAGCATGCAACTCACACATACGCGCACACACACTATAAAATATAGCACACCACTGCTAATTCAGTGCTCTCTGCTCCTGTGAGCCAGTGGAATAGAGAGGGGTTTTTAAAAGGTATTTTATGGATGTCTACAAATTGTTGTTTTCATGAGGTCAAGGTATATTGTTGCTTCAAGTCAGGAAGTGTGTCAGACATCCACACTGCTGATATGTATACTTGACCTTGAGAAGCAAACTTTTCTTTTTTCTTTTTCTTTTTAACAGTTTCCCATAGATTTTTGCCAGCCTGGAAGCCTACCAACCGGGGTAGGTAAAGCAAGGACTTGGGGCTGGATATGTTCTTTTAACACCCTTTTCAGAGGGCTATATCTTTGTATAACCCCACAGTACTCTAAGGAGATTATCAGATGTGGCAAATATGCCTGTATCATGACAATACGAGATTGCAAAAGGGCTCCCCACCACATTGTGCCCCAGTGTTCTGCAAGCATTCTGCTGCTGTCAAGAAGGCATTAATTTTTATTAGTGGGTAGAAGCCACCAATTCATATCCCATGGCATTTTTATTTTATTTTTTGTGTGAAACTGCACCCCATTCTGCTGGTGTGATTCCAGCATTAATGGCCAGTCTCCGCCAGAATACTTCCAGGTGAGAACGTGAAAAGTAGGTATGGGTTGCTCTTTTTGTGGCAAGTTTCCAAGTGTGTTTCAATGCTTGTGTGTTCATTTTGTTTGTCAACTTAGGTATTTTTAGACTTTTAAGCATGCACACCTGTTCTCACGAGAACCGCCGAAATCTCACCCATGCAAAAACGTGGACGTGAGCATCATGATCAATTGTGTTACAATAACATTCAGGGTTATCTATGTCTCATGATTACGACGACGTGTGATAAGAAGTGTTATTATGCCAGGATACTTCGGCTATAAAATTTAGTGGCAAAAGAAGGTTTTTAGACACTCGCCTGATCATCTCCTACGTCGTCATAGAAGCATAGAATTGTAGAGTTGGAAGAGACCATAAGCTTCATCCAGTCCAACCCTCTGCCGTGCAGGAACCCTCTTTGATACTTGGAGACTGTGATGAAGAAATGCTACTATTACTGATGTCTGGTTGCACCAGAGACCTGGTTCTCTAAGGGAATGTTTTCAACAGCAACACCTAGGGTTCCTTGATCTCAGTGCCTAGATTTGAATCTCAAGGCTTGGTGCCTCTTCTCTGGTCTTCAAAGCAAGGGGGAGGCATCTCAAGGCGAGAGTTCTGCCTTGAAAAGTGTGTGTGTGTATTCGTATGTTTCCTTCTTTACTTAGATTTGATGGCATTTTGTTTTTTATTCGAATGATATATCCTGTGCAACTGAGGTTGATCCTTAGTGTATCACACATATTGACATCACCATGGTCTGGGCCAGGAAATCTCAGGCTCTGGAATAGCCCTATTCTGACGACTTTAATAGCACCAGAGGTTGCTTCCAGGTTGAAGGTACATTTTGTTTGGCTAGTGACCAGCCCTAATTGCTGAAAAATTGTCCCTTGGACCCCTGAAACTTGCTTGCTTCTACTCAACTGTAAATGGTGGAAGAAATGCATTTTGTAAGGTGACATTATTTTGGTGATGTCTATATATTCTTCAAGAGCCAGTGTGGTGTAGTGGTTTGAGTGTTGGACTTGGACTCTAGAAAACCAGGGGTCAAATCCCCACTCAGCCCTGGAAAACCCACTGGGTGGCCCTGGGCAAGTCACACTCTCTCAGCCTCATCTGAACAAATCTTGACAAGAAAACCCCATTATAGATGTGCTTTAGGTTCACCAAAACTCAAACCAATTTGAAGGCACACAACAATACACACACAAAACATTCTTCAGTTGCTACAGTTTGCCAGATCCATTACATAGCTGAGTATATTTGCAATTTAATTTTCAAAAGGACGCATGTTCTTGGGGGGGGGGTTGGGGGAGGTAACTTTGGGAAATGTAACTATAGAAACATAGCTAAATCATTGTTGCTATGTTTCTTTATGTAGAATAACCCTTATTATTCTAAGAAAACTGGATGCAGCTTTGACAAAGATGAAGGTAGACATCCAGATCATATCCAGATCATGTTGGAGAAAGAAAGAAAGGGAATATTTCATATTACACAATTGTGGTTCGACACAGCGCAATTATTGTGCCCTGTGAAAGAACTCCAACCACACTTTGCAAGTAAAGTGTAGTGTTTATCTTGAATGCTCTTTTTTTTTTCCCAAAGAGAAAAGAATTTCCATGAGTATCTTTAGCATCGACTCTCACTATGGGCTTTAATAAACAACATTTATACATAAAATCATTACTTAATGTACAACTACTTTTCTGATTCTAATAGCAACTAGAAATCTACCAGCCCAAAGTCGTGACCCCAAACTGAACTCAAATATAGTCATCGTACAATTCCCTCAATTTAAAATATTACCATACTAAGACATAACTTGTGCCAGTAATTAAGAAATACTACACAGTGTTGATAGAATGCTATTCCAGCCCTGTGTATGATTTATAAAATCATTCTTTTGAGTGCATTCCAGTGCACTGAAGCTTGATACTAAAAGCTCTTTTACCAATTATTATTCTGTTTTGGGAACATTAAAACATAATCTACCATGAATTCATAATCCATAGTTTCTCTCTTTAATAATACAGACAGTAATGAGACAGTTGAGTTGAAGTGTATGGGGAGGGAGTGATAGTTTATAGGGAGGAGAGAAATCTGTTTTTTCTCCTGGGGAAAAAAATCAATCTAAATTTATATGAACCAGAGGTGGGACTTAAGTATCCCATGTGTTGCATGCACCCTGAAAGATGGTTTTTGCATTCTCCCAAAGAGAGGGGGAAATCACATTTTCTATCTATCTATTTTCCATCTCTCTCATACATGCACATATGTGATCTGATCTGATAGAACATGCCTTAACGTTTCATTGCACTGCACTGTGTGTGTATTCCCCCAAATGGAGTTCTGGCACATAACCCATTAAGAAAATAGCAAACTGTCACAAGGTGTTTTCACATTTAAGGCATTTTAACTTGGAGGGGGGGGGTGCCATTTGTGTTTTTAAAAAATAATTTACACAGTAATTCTTTTTGTGTCTTAGACACCAGAAAAGTACACAAAAGTTTTTTACAGAAAGCAGTGTAGTTTCCTGCAAGTCCCAACTTTTTGTCCAAACTGACTGACTGACTGACTATCTGTGGTGTTGTCTAGATGAGGCAATATAATGTGACTTGCTGCTCATTAATGCAAATTTGCAGCAGCGTTAATTTGTCTCCACATTTTTTTTTGCAAAATCGCTGGTATGTGCAGCTATCCATGTTTGATATTCACACAGAGCCATGCCTGTGGATCAGGATGGTGGCCATGAGTCAAATACTTGTGTTATTATTCTCTACAATTTGCTGTTGCTACACAGTATTTTTTTAAAAATAAAAAGTAAATCAAGAAGTCCAAATAGTGCTTCCAGCTGGCAAGTCTGCCCCCTGCACACATCCAACCAGTCAGATTTGGGATATTGATCCAGAATTGAAGAAGGTTTGGATAAGTATCTAGCTATGCTCTATAGCCAGACACAGACTAGGGACATCTTCCACTGAGATCCATTCTTCGTAGCCAGATGCTTTCCCAATCCCCATGGGATGGATGTGGATAAGGGGGAAAGGACAGAAAAACCATGAGTTGTGCTGGAGGCTTTGGTTGTTGCAAAAGGGGGGAAAGAATTCTAATATTCATAATGACTTCTGTCAATGAAAAGTGGCACCTTTTTCATCCCTCCAGCATAGAGGAAGCATGGAGGAAGGATGGGAGGAGGACAGGGCGTGCGGTACCAACAGCCAGAACCGGGACAGTGGCATCCTCCTCCTGACCGCCACGGGGTTTTTTTTACGAGCATCTGATAAAGTCCAAACTGTTCCCCATAAATAGGACATTTTTGCAATGCACAACTGGCTATTTTGTCCTGTGCCACCAAATATAACTTTGTAGTGTGCCAAAATTATGACCCCCAACTCCTCCCCTGCATCATATATTCTCAGAAATTTCTTTAGAATCTCACTCTTAACACTATATTTTAATAATAGCACGCTTAGGGTGAATAGATGTGATTTATGGCACAATAAACTGCAATACACAGTGTACAGGGTAAGCCAGAGGTAGTACTTGAATACTAAACAACACCATACTTCAGCTTTCTGTACATGCTGTTGCATTTATATCACATTATTCCCATTGAGGTTGCTGGAGTGACTATTTATAGAGCTTGCTCTCCGACAGTTTCTTAGGCTCCTTCAAAGTACAAGTAAATTAAATAAACCACAGTGCAGCTATTGTTATAGGTAAGGAAGGGGGGTATTTATTTGAATATTAAGCACAGATAAGGATACTCTGAGGCATTACTTTGTAACATGTTCACAAGGCTGAATATTCAATGTTTTACCATACATTGTGCTTGTGGAAAAGATGACTTGTGGAAATACTTCCCTCTTGTTTCCCAGCTTGCAAAAGACGTCTTGATATTTGCTGAATGTCCCCCGCCCCTTTATACTTTAGACTCAGAAACTGCTGTATTGTTTCTTCTTTAAATAATTTTTATTCCACAATTAAAAAATCAAAACAAGTACTCACACATACTGAGGTATTCAAAGAAGCAGACAATCCAATGTATCCACAATATTTCTTTAAAAAAGCAAGCAGGGATCACCAGCATTGAGGCCATGATATCGAGAACACAGCTGTGCTGGGCAGGGCACGTTTCTAGGATGGAGGACCATTGCCCCCCACAAATAGTACTCTACGGTGAACTTGCCATGGGTCAGCGTAAGAGGGGCACTCCAAAAAAGTGATACAAGGACTCCCTGAAACAACATCTCGGGCTCAGCCAAATTGATCACCAACAATGGTCCGCCCTGGCCTCACATCGGGAGGCATGGAGACGCACTATCCACAATGCTGCAGCCTTATGCGAGAACTCACGCCGAACAAGTATTGAAGAGAAACAACAACGCAGAAAGAATCACAACCTGGGAACATCACCCAAGGAGACCTTCTGCTGTGCTTTCTGCAACCAGACTTGTTTATCTCGGATTGGCCTTTTCAGTCATCAGCGCGCTTGCAGAAAGCGTGGGATGAGTATCTTTGTTTGCGAAGAAAAGCCAGAGAGAAAACTTTCCATCATCCCTTGCAATTTACAGTCACCATAAATCCATCTTCCTCAAATTCTTGTTCCCTTCTAGCCTTCTTCTACCATCCTTCACTACCCAATAACAGTAATCCCTTTCCATATCTTCACACCCTCCTCTTACGATTCCAACCATACAGTCTTCCTCCCAGTCAAGATTGCCTTCAAACTATTGCCAATTGTGAAACTATTGCCACCCAGTGGTAGCATAAGCAGAGTTCTGCACGTGGGGCCATTGTGCCTTTGATAGTGTTTTAAAGTACACAGTGTGGATGTGCATTTTCTCTCTGCATTGCCTTAGCATGTTGCACTAGTACAATCGGTTGTCACCCATGTGCATTGAGCATTGATCCACACGTTATGCCAGGTTGGTATTCAGTATAGGGGTCGTGGAACATTAATTCCAGCAGTAGATACTCTATTTATGATTTATGCTCTGCTATGGGATCTCAGCTTCATTGGGTAATGTTTGGTGCCTTCTGCTATGTCCTCCACTTCTTGGGAATGACATATAATTGCTCCCTTTCGAATTTGTTTCTTATCTGATGTATTTCCTAGCACTGGGATGGATAGACGTTTTCAAGTCCTTCTGGCACCAATCAAGTACAAAGATGTGTTCTGCAAGGCCATCTTCCATTTCTAATGTATCATATTTGAACAAGCTGACACACAGCAACCCAACAGTTGTAAAAAAAAATCCTCTGAAGATAGCCATCATGCTTTTAAAAGATTGTTGCTGAAGCCCTTCAAGGATTCTCCTGGCAAATAAACCCTTGACCTCACCCTTAAATGATGAGCAGCATTTTCAAAGTTCTCCCTGGTGTGTGAGATCTGGAGGCACTGACCCTCAAATACACAATCGAGACTGACATATGATCGTGATGAGAAGAGAGAATGTGAGTGTTCAGTATATTTCGTTCCATCTAGACACAACAAGGGTCATTTAGGGTTAAGAAGTAAAACTACTTCAAGATTTGTTGGGCCTACTCAAAGTTCATCTCTCAAGTCCTTCAGGCATAAATTAAATATGTTATGGCTTTTGGTTCCATTGGTTTATCTGGACGGGTTTACATATTCCAAATAAATTATTTATATTTTCCACTAAGTGCTTGGAGGTTGCAAAGGTCTCTTTTAAACTCTCACATTTAGCAAATGAGAGAGAGAGAGAGAGAGAGAGAGCAGGTTTGCTGGTGGGTTGAGTCTTTGGTAAGAGCTCCTTAATGTTTGCACCAATCAAGTGTCGTGCAAAATGAACAAGATTTATTTTTGTGCCACGGTTTATAAATAATAAATACTGAACACATTTCTTAATGCTTGGCTTTTATTATCCTCCAAATAAGAATAGTGATGCCAACAATGCAGATGTCTGTAGTCCTAGCACTGTAGCACAGTGCAACTTTTGCATGGGAATGTGCCCAATTTCAAATACTTTCACATCTTTATTTAAAAGGATTTCAGGCTGCAGAGCTGCCTGAAGCCTGAAAAACCACTACTGGTTAGAATCAATAGGCATATACAACTTGATGTTCCTAGAGATCTTGGACCTATTGTTACCTGAATTGTGTGGGGTGCAAGAGTATCCCACTAGTGTCTAGACCTTAATATGGAGAATATTTAATGAGCTCAAATATGGAAGCAAGAGGCTGGGTAACAGCAGGATCTTTTGACCTATGTAACTGAGGAGATTTCAATCCAGAACATACAATTAAATGATCTTTATTGGAAATTAATCTTAACAGCATTCACACAAACATTCAGGCTTCCAACAATCACACAAGGCTATTGAAGAAGGTAGGGAGTATTTGGATAGAGGAATAGAGTTAGGGGATTGTGGGTTATACTATACCGATCCTGGAGGGTTGAAATCATGAAGTATACGGGCAGAGAGGAGGTCCGGAAGGCAAAATGGTGACACAGACTGATGTGGAGTCAGCAGGATTTTTGTGCACACTTTGGTGGAGTTTTTGGGAGATATTTATATTTGATAATTCCCCTGAAGGGATGAGTTTTAGAGTGGAATACATTGTCTCTTGGAGTTTCCCAGGACTAGACAAAGGTTTCTCCAGATGTGTCAACAATAGTTAATGGGTGATACATTTGGAATTGAGCAGGAGCAGGCAACTTCTATTGTTAGAAGGGGTAGGGAGGAAAGACCCGTTTTGCAACCATTGAGGACGCTGCTATTTTTGAGTGGATTCATGAATTATTCACCTCCAGGTGTTCTTCAGGAAGAACCCAGCCTGGGTTTGACCTGTTGGAGGAATTTAGAAGCCCCCCTCCAAGTTGTGTATAACTCCAGCCTTAATATCTGGGGAGTCCCTGGTTTACCTGCCAACCACGGGAAAGGCCACGTCAAGAGTCAGATTATTAAATATTTTGCCAAACAGGGTGTTTTTGTTTTGTTTTTTTGCTTTCCTGTTAGATTTAAAAATTGCTATATTGCTCCAGAACACCATAGACAATGTGTTTTTTTTTTAAATAAAATATTTGGTGGCAGCGAAGAACTAACATGAGTAAATCGCTCACAGCCGCCATCTGGCATGCTCATTTTATGGGGGCTTCTGAGGCCAAAAACACTGTTAAGACATGTTGCTGCTGCTGCAAAATGCCATTAGAATGAGGTACTCCATTCCCCCCCTCATGTAGATGGGCCTTTAGGCTCAAAGGTGTTACAAGGATCCCATTGCATAACCTTCCCTCAAGACTACCTTCAACACCAGCTTCAGCAAGCTTCTCAAGATGGCCGTCCCGCGGTTCTGACACCATCTCATTTCTTCTCCTGTACGATCTTAAACATCTTTGCACAATGAAGAAGGTGGTGGGCTTTGAAAGCTAATGTGATGTACTTGGTGTCTTCTGGTTGGCCTAAACAAGTTATCACTGTGATGTGTATGTTGGTTTTGCTACATTTTGCTGCATGGCCAACATGGCTACCTAGGAAAATATCCTCTAGAGGGGCATGCCACAGGGGGATTTGAGGCATGTAAGATGACTTTTAAGTTAACTTGTTTTCCCTGGTGGGCCTACTGATGGAGAAGCTGCTGGCCCACTACAACTGCAGTGTCTAAAGGTAATCCCATAAAGAAATGCACAGGGCCAGAAATTAGCTGGCAAAAATTATGTTCTTGACTGATAACCTTGAGCATTTGTTACCCAGAGAGCTCCAGTAGATTAAAACACATTTCTGGAGGCCAGGTCATCTTTTGGATGTGTGTATGTCTTTTGAAGAAAGATATTATTGTTTACTGTGTGGACAGTTGGTCGGTGGGAACTCTGCGTGATGACAGATAATCCATAATTTCCCCTCTCCTCATCACCCCACACACCCTTCCATTTGAACTGGAACATTTTTGATCTCTTCCCATCTCCCCTGGTCAGCGATGTCTCACTTGTCTGCCTCTTTTTTTTGTAAATGCTTTAGATCTGTGCCTGAATTTCTATTCCCAACTCTGGACTTTATTTACTTTGAAGGAAGGCTTGGAAATTGCATTTAAAGTAGTTTGTACTTAGAAAGATTATTGCTATTCAGTGGTCCTACTAATTTATTTAACAAAAAAATGAATTAAAGCACAGATGTAATCAAGTGTGTTATTTAAAAAAACCAAAACAACAACAACAACAACAACCCAGGTAGAAACCATCATCATATATAACTCAATCGGATATTTATGTATTTATTTTCTACTTGTACAATGTCAGTATAACTTTTTCAAGCAGTCTTGATTAAAAGTCAGTTTGGAGAGCTTTAAAATAGCTCTACAATTTTTCCCTATTTACTTTTGTTTTCTTTTAGCAAAGTAGCTTGCAAACAGTAGCAAAAACAAAAATAAATGGCCCTCGCTGTGAGGCAAAGTACAGTTGTCCCTCTGTATCCACGGATTTGGTATCTATAGATTTAGGTATCCACAGCTTGAAAATATTCTTAAAAAATACTAATCCAAAAAGCAAACCTTGATTTTGCCATCTTATATAAAGGACACCATTTTGCTATGCCATTGCATATAATGGGACTTGAGTATTCACAGATTTTGGTATCTACGGGGGGTCCTGGAACCAAACCCCAGTGAATATGGAGGGATAACCATATATCCTCAAGCTCCCAGATTCTCCTTCAACTATCTGAAGCTTCAAGTTGACTCCAACTTATGATGAGCTGCTTCTAAGTTTTTCTTAGCAACATTTATTCAGGGGAGGTTTGCTATTGCTTTCCTCCAAGGCTGAGAGTGTGTGACTTGCCCAACGACCCCCAGTTGCTCTCCATTGATTTGAACTGTTGGTCTCTCAGTTCTAGTCTAGCATTCAAACCACTGCACTATACTGGGGTTTTAGGGTATGCAAAAAAAAAAGTGTGTGAGGGGGTTAAATGAAGCATGCAGCCACATTGTCCCAACTCATAACTTGGAGGCTTATTGCATGCCAATGTAAAGCAGCAAGTTGTCATGTACTCTCTTCTTTAGACTCAGTAGCCAGAAGCTTCAGGGTTAAACTGTAAGCTTTTATTACTGACAGAAATCTAAAGAGTGACATATACAACATTGTTGCTTCAAATTAAACTCAAAGGAAAAGCAATATAATAAAAAGTATTTACAGTCAGCCCAAATCTGGGGGGCAACTCATTCATTTGTTCTCCAAATATCTACCTCCCCCTTCTACTGCCGTACCCAGTGTGGGTTTTTTTGTTTTTTGTTTTTTTAGAACCTAGGAAAATGTGCAATTTTTCATAAAATCAATGGAATATTTTACTAGTTTTGATACCTTTAGGTGGAGTGGATCAATTGGCCATGTGTTTGGGGTCTCCTCATCACCTCTGTGCTCAGAGATCCCTTGATTCATCAAGGAGATCCCTATTTTCCATTTTAATGTGATCTTGCCACTATGACTCTGCGTTGGCTTGACTGCTCACTATCCTCAGGAAGTAGCATGCAGCTTATCAGCATTGTTTGCAAATGTTAACCTTAACATGTCATTTTAACTCTCGTTTTAACCATTTCCTTATAGATCTCAAGACAACAGATGAATTGTGAAAGAGGGCAGTTAAGGGTAAGTGTAACGATATGCACAGTTCCTCTTGTCAACCTGCAAGGTTTTGGTATTCTTGTGGTGTTACAAAATGAGTTATGTTGAAAGAATTATGCTGTTTGTATTGTTGACTTAAAGGAAGGAGGTGTGTATTCCCAGTTGTGTTACTTGCTTGATCAGAGGCAATCAATTCAGCTGTAGTAGGCATGGTGTTCATTCCCCCCCCACACACACTTTATATTGAACAGTGAGAACTTTGAGTAGGTTGCTATGGCATGTATGGAAATGAAACATACGTGTTGCAATGGAAATGCAGCCCTTAGAATGAATGAAGGATTAAAGGAGGTACTGAGTCTTGTATGTGTGTTGTTCGTTGGGTATCTTATTGCCCTGTGAAATGATTTTTTGAAATTGGAGATCTTACAGTGAGAGCCATCTTATAATTCTGTGCAGTTGACAGGGGGAGTCAGAGGTTGCTTTGCATTATCTGTTGAGAGGTACATTGCTAGCCCTGTTTCTCTGAAACATTTCTGCAGAGGAAACCAGTAAAGTATAGGGATGGATGAACATTTCATTTGAGCTCACCTTTTTGGTCAGAACCTACCAAACTTTGCCAGTTTATTCCTTTTAATGGGATGGGGAAAAAACTTTAAGTTTTGTTTGGGGGGGGAAATAAATAATGTGGGAGCAAATGACACTGGCAGATTCATCCATCCAAGTGGAGGATGTTGAGTATTTGCTCTTAAGAGTCTGGCTTTGATGCTCAGTAAAGTGCAAAGCAGTGGGAAACATGGGCGACCACTTTGCAGATGGATTGATTCAATCGAGGAAGCTACAGAGCTGAGTTTCCAAGACCTGAGGAGGACTGTTGATAACTGGAGCTTATGTTGGTCTTTACATGAATAAGGTTGCCGTAAGTCAAAGATGACTCCATGGCAAATGACAACAGCAACAACAACAATATTATTCTCCCCTGTTTGCAGAACGTTTGCAGCCTGAGTCTCATGAAAGTGAGAACTCTCATACACCTTGGACAATCCTTTGCAGTCAGTTTTGCCATATTGCCTCTCCTGAACCAAAATTTCACCAACTCTAAGATTTATTTTTTCATATCCATAATAATGTTCTTGGTGATTTTGCCTCCTTCTGCTAGGTCCTTCTCTTTCATCTATGCCCAGAGATTTCCCCCGCCCCTACTATTTTCATTTGTCCACAACGAAAAGAATTCTCTTCCAATCTAGCTACTCTCCAGATCTCTTTTATTTCTCCCACTGACCCTGAGATTAGCTACAGTTAATGCATCTCTCACTGGAATGCCATTCTTTCATTGTGTTCCCTTACCTTCTTGTTTTATGAAGAGTCTCATGCAACAAGAATTGGGTGCCTCATTCTTCAGCCCATGGAAAATACCTCTAAAAACACAGAGGTAGTCTCAAATTGTGTTTGTGTGTAGAGGGAGGATTGGGGAGTGAAGACCCTGTTCTATTTCATTTCATATTGTGACTGGGGGAAAAAAAGGAAGCTTTGAAACATGAATCATACCCGCTTATTTAAGGTTGTGAAGCAGCTTAGGATCACAGCCTTAGGTAGAAATAAGCTGTAATTCATAAAGCTATAAAAAGCACAGTGACAGCTTCAGAAGCCTGTCTTCCGCTTGCCTCAGTGGCTGAGACTTTTTAACCAGAAGTCTTGGTTTTATTAGAGCTTTCACATTCTTGTTTAAATTGATGCAATGTGAAGTACCATCGGACCCCTGTTTCCGTGGAACCAAAATCTGTGGTTTCATTTATCCATGGGACAGAAAATAGGAGACACATACCTAAGGGCTAATGTATACGAGGAGGGGAGGGGAATGATCTGCTCTGAAAAAATAGCAATTTGGAGAGCTGCAACCTTTCTTAGTGGTTCATAGAGCCCCCCAAAACTTTGCATGCCCTGTAGCCAAGATGGTGGCTGCAAGTGAATTACTTGTGCTTGTACCCAGAGCTGGACAAAGGATTCCAGGTGAGGTCTGACCAAAATAGAAGAGAGTGGTGCTATTACATCCCTTGGTGTATGCACAAATTACAATTGGGCAGCTCCATTATGTCCATTTCCAATTATGTTACTATATAGAGGAGGTGGAAAAGTGACCAGTGCTCACCATAGAATCATACCTGTAGGGGACACATGCCTGGGCTTAATGCAGAAAATGGCAAACCCTATTGAAATGAATAACTTCCAGCCCAAGCATACCATAGTGTTGTGCTGGAGGACCTAGAGTTCCTTAGAGAAAACACCTCTCTAGGCATTTTCTAGGTCCTCCGGCACAACTCTATGGTCAACTTCCAGTGGAAGTATACAATAGAATAGTGCTGGAATACCTAGAAAATGCCTAGAGAGAAAACATTTTTTTCAAATGTGAGTAAGTGAAACCGCAGGTACCAGTTCTGTGAATACAGGGTTCGTATTGTATATGTAAATGTATAGATAGACCATGAGAGAGGTGTGGCCATCATTTTTAAGTGTTTGCTTTAAAATGTCCTTAAATGTTGCTGGTAGTTTAGTTTCATTTTTATGTGGATATTTTTTATGCATTGTGTTTTAATTTGCAGTCTGCCTTTAGTCTTGGCTTTGGGGCAGAAGGATGAGGAAAAATAAATTTTACAACAACAATTCTGGCATTTAAGGTGAGGTGGAGGATTTTTTTCCTGAGAGAATTCCACATGTGTGTGCATGTGTGTTTGAGCAAGCATCTTCAAACGCTGAGGACAGGAGTCAACATGAATTTGGAGAACAAAGCAGAGTGATAGAAGAGCTGCCACAGTCTTAGGTTTAAAACTGCCGGATTAGCACTTTCTCATCTGCGCTCCGAACCGGATGATTAAGGGGAATGCCTCTCAGTTTCAACTCTCTCTTTATCCCCTTGACTTCTCCCCCTTCCTCTTATAACACAGGTTTGCAGTTATTTTAATGCAAGGAAGCTTTACTCAGCAATATCTTAGCATTGTTATGCTAATTCCATCTCGCCACCACACCTCAACATAAAATAACGGTTCCTAAAATAATCTTTTAAAAATATTTTGCCTGCCAATCCATCCTCTTAGCTGCATCAGTGAATAAATGGGTGGACGTGGCAATCTTAAACATTAGCATAGCAAACTCAAGCAGGAATTTACAATTTTGCTCAGGGGTAACTGCAGTAATACTAAACCTGATCCCGTGTGGGTCCATTTGGGATGAGGAAGGAGTCCCTTGGACTCACATTTTAATGCAGTATCCCTCAACTCACCCTTTTCCAGAATGGAGCACAGAGCCAAGTGCAGCTTGCAGTTAGAAACCTCTTTATTCCAGAGTGTATAACACAATCTGGGAACGAAAATAAATGTACACCTCTGGAAAAGATGCTCACAAAAATACTTTAGACAGTTTGGACAATGCATACAAACCATGTGTGTCAATCTTAGTACATTTTGTTCTGATAGAGAAGAATGAGTATTTGCCCCCTCATTCTGAAAAAAGTGTACAGTCTTCCAAAGGTTGACTCAGCTTTCCATCCTTCCATAGGTTGGTAAATGAGTACCCAGCTTGTTGGGGGCAGTTAGCTAAAAACACATTGTAAAACACTTAGATAATGCTTTGCACTGATAAGTGGTATAGAAATATAAATGCTATTGCTATTGAGGGCTGGACTATGCTTCTCTCTCTGGCTTTTCTTTGCAAAGGAAGATTCAGGAAGGACTCATCCCACGCTTTCTGCAAGCGCGCTGATGACTAAAAAGGCCAATCCGAGATAAACAAGTCCGGTTGCAGAAAGCACAGCAGAGTGTCTCCTTGGGTGATGTTTCCGGGTTGTGATTCTTTCTGCATTGTCGTTTCTCTTCAAGACTTGTTTGGTGTGAGTTCTCAAATAAAGCTGCAGCATTGTGGATAGTGTGTCTCCATGCCTCCTGATGTGAGGCCAGGGCGGACCATTGTTGGTGATCAATTTGGCTGAGCCTGAGATGTTGTTTCAGGGAGTTCTTATATCTCTTGGTATAGAAATATAAATGCTATTGCTGTTGAGGGCTGGACTATACTTACTCTATCAAAAAAACAAAACAAAAAAAAAGGATTATTATTGCCCTGTTAAACATACATTCATACACAATGGAGGCCAGCAGAAGCAGCATACATAGGAAGGAAAGAAAACCTGCTCTCAGGACTTGATAGATGTTCCTATCCCTAGGAAGTACAAAAAAAGAACTAAGGATGACTTGATCACCCATCCTTTACTTCTCTCTTGCATCTGATGTTTTGTCAAGATGGAGGCTCACGGAGGAAAACAAAAAGTTTGCTGCTCTCAAGTTACTTTGTGGCTACATCTTCTGCACAGCACATGGCAGCAACCAGTTTGCTGAGTTTGGACTGGCGTGAGGCAAGCCCATTAAAAACAAAACAAAACAAAAGAAAAAAGGGTGAGGAAAGAACAACCTAAAGGAGTTGGCAATGAAAACTCCCCAGGTCCCCGTGCATCCTCCTTAACATCTTCACTCTCATTCACTGGGTTAGCAGAGCTCCCGTGGCATGTGATTGAAAGACAGCTCATGTTTAGAAACTCTAGTTTCTCTGAGGGAAACAACAGATAAAAACAAAATACTTGTTAGGTCAAGAAAACAAGAGAAACTGGAGAACAGCCCTGCCTTTCGATGGAAACACTAATGATGTCCCACTGTAGAGTGTCTACAGAATGTTCTTTGTGAAGACATGATGGAATGAATGGGATGCTGCACATGCCGTGCGTGGCTTGAAACTCCAGACAGATTTGCTGGAAATGTATGCGTTTTCCCCTCCAGACCCCTGAAAATAAATCTTAACATTTTTGCTAGCATATAACAAACTATCTTCTGTTGAGAGAATAGCAGTAGGCAGGTGGTTTAATATAAAGAAGAAAAAGCACTTCTTCAAATGATACATATGCAATCTGTTGGATTCAATGCCGCTGAGAATACGTGTAGAATGGAATACGTGTGTGCTCCCCTCACATAGGCAAACCACAATGAGCAAATTTCTGCACTACTATATTATCACCTTCTATCTGGAATGCTGTTTTAGGTTGCTGCCATTCAACCACATTTTCCTCCAACCTACTATAAGCCAGGTTTAAGCAACTTGCCCACACACAAACCACAGATGGTTTGGACCCTTCAGATTTACCCAGCATGGGCAATAGAGTAGGTTGGACATTAGAAGGACACCAGGTTGTTCTAGCCATGCCATAAGCTGTAAGGGATTTGAGATGAAACTAATTCCTCATTTTTTTTTTCATTTCTAAATTGACATTTAACATCTGATGACCATTGAGTGTGCTCATTGGGCTGTTGTTGTCTATACACGCACTCACACAAACTAACCTGCATCCTATTATTAGTACCAATTAGAGTAGACTCATGGAATCATTTTGATTTGCCTGTGCATTGATTCACTATTCAACAATCAATTTAATTGCTCTGCTCTGTTTGGGAATAACCAGTTGTATTCAGGCCAGTATTTGAGTTATGTTTGACTAGGAGGTTTTGTTTTGTTTTGTTTTGTTTTGGAGAGGGTTGGGGGCCTACTTTCTGTACAAAATACCTCTGTGCAGGATTAACATGTTTTCACTTTGTGTGATTCACCAAGTGAACATACACAGCAAGCATTAAAGAACAGGCTAATTGCTCCAAAGACCTAGCCAACCCAACAAACACTATGGTTATTTAATATTTCATGAAACAAGCCAACACTTGTCATAGTTTTAATGCATTTACAGAAATGCACCCCCCAAAATTGAAAAATCTCTCTGACACAAACAAACAAAAAAAGGTACCATCTCACAGCGAGGATAGGGTGTGTGTAATTTTATCATTCACAAAGATGACAAACCTTGCTGGGATTTACTTTCCTACCTTTGAGAAACAGGAAATGAAAATGGCTACAATTTTATTTTATTTTATTTTATTTTATTTTATTTTATTTTATTTTATTGCTGGCTTTGGAACTGTAACTATTTGAAAGCTGTGACCCTTCTGTCCTGCCCGTGACTTTGTGAAGAAGACTCAGTTGGGGGTCCTGAACCTTTATAATGAAGCAGGGAGAGGAATCTACAAGTATCTGTATCCTCTCTGCATCAAGCACTCCTTGGATAGCTTCTAGTGCAATTATTTTAAAATGGCATGCAACCACGTCAAGTGGACACATGTCATTGTTTGAGTTCCAGCCATTGTCTCAGCTTCTCCTGAAAACTTTGTCCAAACTCTTCTCACATTTCCCTGCTTTCTGAGTTAAGAATCCCCCCTTCCCCATATTCCCTCAGCTGCCCAAGCGCTGTAAAAGGTAAAACTGGAAACTAATTATATAGATTTGAATCGATTAACACAGACGAAAGCAAAGCTGACATGCAATGGCCAGGGCGTTCATGAGCCAGTGAGCAGGAGTGGGGTTCGATGGCTGTTTCAAAAGCATGGGCGACATCAATTCTGTTTCAAGGGCTCTTTTGGAATATCCTTCACAGAGGTGGCTGACCATGTCTTCAAAGGGAGAAACCAATGCCTCTGTTGAAAACAAACTAAGCCATTTGCTGCATTTCAGCCCTGACCCCAGAGCAAGATCCCACAATGGCCTCGTATTCAAATTGACACAAAAGAAGCTAAGTGAATCTTTTCAAGCCGACCCGGCAGGGAAAACCTGCAAAGGAAAGGGGTAAGTTAGAGCTTTAGTTTTCAGGCTCTTCTTTTCTGCCGTTCCCTCTTTTGAAACAAAATGAAACAAAACTGGGGCATTCTGCATACTTTGGCCCTGTCTCTAGTGGTTAAGAAAGGCCTGAATCCTATGGGTAGTCCCAACTGAAGCAGACCCATTGAATTGGTGAGATTGATGTAAGTGTTGACTCAGCTTTTAACAGTTTATTCACTGGGGGCTCATCCAGATGGGACAGTTTACTGCAAGTTTACTGCATTTTCACCCATTCACAGCTAAGTTGATTTGCCCTCACATTTCTGCGCGTATTTGCATGCATTCACAATTATTCAGATTGAGTGGGCACACACCCTCATGAACAGCAATTGAGCGAAAATGCACATTGATGTGAATTCGGACAGCCATACATCCAAAAATGTGCATCTACGCACATTTTTTAGGAAGCTCCAGGGAAAATTGTGAATCCTTTTACCCCACAGTTGGTGGAGTTTTTAGCCTGCCCCCCCCCGCCTCCAAATCATGTTTGGACACATTGTATTCTCTCTGAATTTGATGAGGAGTATTTTCGTCATGAAGACAAGCCCTGGGTCTACTTTAGTTGAGAATGCCAATAAGATGCAGGTCTAAGGGTGCAGGGAGGCCCAAGAAGTATGTGAAGTATGGATGGAGAGGAGGTTTGGAAAACTGGGGCCAGCATGGGGGAGGGAAGTAGGGCTTTTTGAGTGTCCAGAAATCCTGACAAAGAGAATCCTCCTCAGCCTCTTTCTCCTCTCCCCACCCACATAGTCATTCAACAGTCTCAAAAACTTCATCCCCTCCCAAGTCTAGACTCACCCTTCTTTTCCCCATCCTGCAAAGCTACATAGTAGCTGGCAAGAGGGTAAGGGCAGATGAGCAAGGAGGATCCCTGCCATCATAGGCCACACACCATGATGATGTTATCCTGTAGATCCAGAAATTGTATTTTTTCCATAGGAAAAAAGAAAATTCCTGCACAGAAAATAAAATGTCTGCACAGAAAATGCTGTTTTCTGTGGAAATGTTGTTTTCTGTGCATGCTTTCTGCAACCAGACTTGTTTATCTCGGATTGGCCTTTTTAGTCATCAGCACGCTTGCAGAAAGCACGGGGTGAGTCCTTCCTGAATCTTCATTTGCAAAGAAAAGCCGGGGGGGGGAGAGGAGGAGAGGGGGATATATATATATATATATATGCTGTTTTCTGCAAAAATGCACCCCCCCTTCCCTGCCCTCCCCACAGAATAAGCTCCAGACTCTATTCAGACATTGAAAACTGCCCACTTTTTGCTGATTTTTTCACAGCAAGGAGAAAAATATTATTTGTTGTCATGAGAATTTGCTATTTGTTGTTGTGAAAATGTGTTCCTATGAGAATGAAATTTACAAAGATTAGCGTAGGTACTGTACTTTTAACCAGGTATGTAAATCTCCCTGTTCCTGCATGTTGTTTTCTTCCTGCTGCAAATGGAAATGCAAAATTCTGAATACGCTTTCGAGAGATGCTCGCTTTTTGTGGATAGTTTCACAGAATTTTGTTACACACATTTAAACTTTTTTCCCTACACACACACACACACATGCACGTATCACACACTTTTGTGTGTGTGTAGAAAACTTTTTCCTCTTCGCACAGCAAACTGTCTCTCTGGCTTTTCTTTGCAAACGAAGATTCAGGAAGGACTCATCCTGCACTTTCTGCAAGCGCGCTGATGACTAAAAAGGTCAATCCGAGATAAACAAGTCCGGTTGCAGAAATCACAGCAGAAGGTCTCCTTGGGTGATGTTTCCAGGTTGTGATACTTTCTGCATTGTCGTTTCTCTTCAAGACTTGTTCGGCGTGAGTTCTCAAATAAGGCTGCAGCATTGTGGATAGTGCATCTCCATGCCTTCCGATGTGAGGCCAGTGCAGACCATTGTTGATGATCAATTTGGCCGAGCCTGAGATGTTGTTTCAAGGAGTCCTTGTATCGCTTTTTTGGAGCACCCCTCTTATGCTGACCCGTGGCAAGTTCACCGTAGACTACTATTTTTGGGAGGCGATGGTCCTCCATCCTGGAAATGTGTCCTGCCCAATGCAGCTGTGTTCTCAATATCATGGCCTCAGTGCTGGTGATCCCTGCTTGCTCAAGGACAGCAACATTCGTCTTCCAGATTGTTAGTGTAGGGAGAGGCTTTGGAGGTCTCAGATCTTGTACCTATACAAGCCAATTTCATTTTGGATATCCGGATAACAATGACTTCATCCCAAAGTATTTTCTGGGAGGTTCTGACTTTACCAAGGACTTTTCATTCCCACTCTCCAGGTAGGCTTACATTTACCCAGTATTTTCTGGGATGAAACCTATCTCTGCTTACCTGTCTGTTTATATTACCCTGGAACTAGCTAGGATAGCTGCCAAGAGGAAACACAGTTTTTTTTTTTCTAGGACACAGATTCAATACAGATCAAGCAAGAGAAAAAGGAATGTTTGCACCAAAAGAAAATGATTCCAATATAAAACTAGCCTAATATTACTAAAGCACTTGAGCACTTTGACTATAACTCTGGAATAATAATAACAAAGGCTTAGTGGAATTAAGTGAAAATCAGTTTCTGAAAAGTTGCATGAGACTGGATGTGACACGTAATCAATGGGAAGGGGAACAGAAAGGATGCAAGATATTCCTCTATTTGAAGAAAGAGATGGATGCAAGCCGATGAATAGGCAGGTACAAAAATAAGTGGAAAGTCTCAATACTTCCTGAGATTTTTTTTTACCTATCTGGAGACATCCAGTGTTTCCTGGGTTGTTGTTTATTTTGCACAGAAAACGAGAAGGTTGTGCAGGGTTGGGGCCATGCATTTCTATGCAGAGTAATTCACCAGAAACTTGACAAAGTACAAAGAATTTATTTCCAGCACTATTTTTCTCTGCTTGTGACGGAGGTGGGTGGGTAGTGTTGAATAACCTTT
Source organism: Gambelia wislizenii (assembly GCA_030847615.1). Taxonomy (NCBI): domain Eukaryota; kingdom Metazoa; phylum Chordata; class Lepidosauria; order Squamata; family Crotaphytidae; genus Gambelia; species Gambelia wislizenii. The sequence goes on along the minus strand of JAUMIR010000012.1, from coordinate 26,924,626 downwards.
CCAACCCACTACGTGGAAGTAGAACTGTTACTAATCACTTTTTACAAAGTAACTATCCCTGCTCTAAAATAAGCCCACTAGCTCTCCATTACCACTCTTAGTGGCTTCCATATATTCAGCACTAACTCATAGAATCACAGAGTAGGAAGAGACCACAAGGGCCATCTAGTCCAACCCCCTACCATGCAGGGATACCCAATCAAAGCTCTCCTGACAGATGGCCATCCAGCCTCTGTTTAAAAAGATCTAAAGATTGAGACTCCACCACACTCCCAGGCAGTGTATTCCGCTTCCAAACAGCTCTTATTGCCAGGAAGTTCTTCCTAATGTTTAGCTGGAATCTCTTTTCCTGTAGTTTGAACCCATTTCTCTGTATTTAAAACTCAACTGATCAGATTTGGTATATCCATATATTGGGGCTGAGCCACTGTGAAAGGGGTATGGGGCCATTTCATTTATTTATTTATTGTCCCTAGGCACCCTTCTCTTGATGGCACTGGCAAGCCTCATGTGATTTCATCTGCTTTATGGCCTTTTTTATTCTGGCCATGGAGTGCCACCATTGCCTATCCTTCCTGTTAACCCTTCTTTGCCTTTATTCCCCTACGTGCATAGGATGGTTAATATTATTTGACCCAGATGATCATGGAAACATGTGGTGGTACAGTTCTACAAGTGGATATACAGTGGTACAGTGCAGGAAAAAGATACTTTACTACATGAAAGGGCAGATAGTATGCTTCGGTTATTAGATCTTGATGGAGAGGGAATGTGCCTTTGGAAATTTCTCCATCTAAAACCGTGTTTCATAACAACAGAAGGAAGCTCTGAGCTCTGTCCTCCCCCCACAACACACACCCTTTTTTTGGAATGGGTGTTAGCACCAGAGAAAGCCATTTGACTTGTTTCTGGGAATAAGATGAAAAAAATTGATTGCAGTAATCAATTTCATAATGAACAGAATTTCAAATACAGAAATAATTAGTTGACAGAGCCCTGAGGCACAGTTCAGAGAGGTTTTATATGGAGTCTCTCTGCTCCAAAAACAGGGGAATTTTGAAGTAAAAAATGATTTATGTGCTCTAACTGTGCACATTCTTTTATCATATTAATAACATCTTTAACCGCCCTTCGAAACTTCTAGAGCCTCACATGCACTCCTGAGGCTCACAGAATCAGATTCAGCAAGGCACTATCAGAAAATTTATTTTCGGTTTAACAAACTGGAATCTAATTCCTTCTAATGCAATGTTTGAAAATGCATTATTATCTCAGTTAATACGCAGTAATCTAATACGCAGCACAGCAGACACATTGAGCTGCAGGGTCATTATTAAAAGAGAGCAGGTTGGCCTCTCAATGCTGATTTCAAAGGGCCTTATGCTTTTCCCTGTTGGGGCGGTAGCTGCATTAGAGACGGGTTTTGTAATCTGCCAGAAGTATAGAACTGTTAATGGTACTAGAATCATAGAGTTCGAAGAGTCCACAAGGGCCATCCAGTCCAACCCCCTGCCATGCAGGAATACACAATCAAAGCATTCCTGACAAGTGGCCATCCAGCCTCTGTTTAAAAACTTCCAAAGAAGGAGACTCCACCACACTCCCAGGCAGTGCATTTCACTGCCAAACAGCTCTTACCATCAGGAAGTTCTTCCTAATGATGAGGTGTCATCTCTTTTCTTGTAGTTTGAATCATTTGCTCCGTGTCCTAGTCTCTGGAGCAGCAGAAAACAAGCTTGCTCCATCCTCAGTATGGCATTCCTTCAAATATTTAAACGTGACTATCATGTTGCCTCTTAACCTTCTCTTCCCCAGGCTAAACATACCCAGCTCCCTAAGCCACTCCTCATAGAACATGGCTTCCAGACCTTCCACCATTTTGGTGGCCCTCCTCCGGACATGTTCCAGCTTGTCCATAAGTTTCTGGAACAGTGGTGCCCAGAACTGGACACACTATTCCAGGAGAGGTCTTAGAATGACACCATTACTTCCCTTGATGTAGACACAATACTCGTAGATCGTATCATATAGTTGTGTAGAGAACAACTATAAGCTGCAGTGGCTCCAAGCTGTCTTTCCCTTTTATCCAGTCCTTCCTGTCAGTGTAGGATAGCTTCACAATTTGTGGAGCTTGCCTTGATACCTGTCATTCAATCATGAGACTAGACATGGGCTAAGATCCTACACAGAGGAGACAAATGCTAATGGAGTTACATGACTGTTGTGCAACCACACTTCATTATCAAATTGTGACATGTGTATTCTGCATACTTAATGCACATCCATGTACAATGCACACCTATGTGCAGCCATGCACAATGGCACCACATACTCAACTCCACTGCCACAACCTTGAATAGAATATGGCCATTCAGCATCAGACAAAACTTTCCAACAATTTCCGTAGGGGGATGTATGTTCATGTTGACCCCCATATCTGCGGTCAACTTCTGATGTTTGTCTCATTGAAAGTAACAGGGTTCCCTATTATCCACAGTTTCAGGTATCCATGGGTGTGTGTGTGACGTGTCTTGGCACATATCCCCCATGGATACAGGGGTGGACCTGTGCTGAGTTTCTTGTTAGTTGTTACTGGAGTTACTGGAGAGGTGGAAATTTGAGAAACGAGGGAAAATTTCTTGGGGGAGCATTCTCACTTGGGCAGGCAATGCCCCCCAAACTAAGTCCATGAATGGGAATTAATGATTTTTTTAAAAAAGAAGGAGAATTTCCAAGGCCATGTGTATATAAAGAAAACTTCCCATAGAAATGTGGACGTAGGAGAAATTCACATGGAAATGTGCCTACATTTGGACTTTAAAAAAAACAAAAACCAAAAGCACACATCACAGATTGACTTGGGAAGAGGATGAGGGTGAGTTAAAGAGAGGGGAAGCAAGAAACTGTGACAGACGGATCTATTTCCCTACCTCAAATTGGCCTTGGAAGAGGTGAGGTGGCCAATTTAACTATTAAAGAGCAAGTGCGATGTGATCTCATTTGGATGTAAGACAATCTCATTTGGGCTGAAGAGATGAAGCAGCCTTTGAATAGGCCTTCTGCACTTTTCAAAGCTTCCTAGTTGTCTTCAAGGGCAGCCCCAAATTTAATTGAATAAAGAGGCAAAGGAGAGATTGAAATCTTTAGTGCTCAAGAGCAAGAAAAACTAGGACCGTTCTCTTTGTCTGACTGAAGCCGAGCTGTTTTCCTGTGCTTTCGACAAGAAGGGTTTTGGGTTTTTTGCACTTGTGAATGGAATTTTTGCTGCACGTTGTGGGAACCATTTTTTGCTCAGAATGCCATGTCTCCTTCTTTACTGTGTAGAATTTGAAACTTGGGGAATGCTGGATGGGCAGTTTGCATCTTTTTTTCACCCCTCAGCCAGACCTTTTGCACTTACAGTCAGCGCTTTCCTTCACAAATGGGAAATACAGTACTTTTGCATACAGACTTTCTGACCAGATTATGGAAAACCTGAAGAAATAAATGCTGCTTGCTTTGATTGTGTGTTCAAGGCAAGAGCTCCAATGGTGTTTTTGTGAAAGTTGGCCATTTCTGACAGGATGTCTCAACGTTTTGAGACAGCCTCTCTCACAGAGAACAAGAAATGTTGCCAATACTCTTCACTAGGGTTGTAAGTCCTTGGCTATTTTATCCTCACATGCAAGAACAAACAATAACAGTAGTTCCCCACACACACCCCAAGTTCAGGGGGGGAAACTCAAAAAACAAACAGCATTCTCCCCTACTTTGAACATCCCAAAGTATTGTGGATGAACTATTTCTGTGGAGAAAAAGTGTTTGAGGGGGATTGCACCCAGACAGAAAAACCTTTATGAGCAGAAAACACTGTTTGCAGTGAGGAAACTCATTTTCTGAACAGAAACAGGGGGCATTGCACATGTTTTCCTCTGCAGAATAATTCTTCTACCTCACTTAGGAACACTGAATGCCATGAGAACATTGCACAAAATTCTCTCTCGTCTCTTTTTCTTCCTGAAGGGGCTTCCAGTTTGTTTAAACCCCCATTGCTTTCACCTGGGAATGAATAATTCCAAACATTTCTCTCCACCCCTACACTTCGCATCCTTACTCAGAAGGAACCAGTTCTCTTAGGTCTTCTTTGCACTGGCCAAAGTACTCTGCATTTGGCTGGGTGCATTCTGGCCTCGGAGCCCCTATGTTACCTTGTATTCTGTGATGGGAAGGGGCAGCTGTCTGCACAAGTGTGGTGCCCTGTATCAGCAGGCACAACAAATGCTACTGCTGGTGAAGTCTGGAAGCTGTGCCCTGTGAGAAGCTGCTTAGAGAGCTGGGTATGCTTAGCCTGGAGAAGAGAAGGTGAAGACGGGACATGATAGCCATGTTTAAATATTTGAAGGGATGTCATACTGAGGATGGAGCAAGCTTGTTTTCTGCTGCTCCAGAGATGAGGACATGGAGCAGTGGACTCAAGCTCCAGGAAAAGAGATTCCACCAAAACATTAGGAAGAACTTCCTGACAGTGAGAACTGTTTGATAGTGGAATACACTGCCTCGGAGTGTGATGGAGTCTCCTTCTTTGGAGGTTTTTCAACAGAGGCTGGATGGCCATCTGTCAGGGATGCTTTGATTGTGTCTTCTTGCATGGCGGGGGGTTGGACTGGATGGCCCTTGTGGTCTCTTCCAACTCATATGATTCTATGATTCTTCTTTGACAACTTTGCTGTTTTTCATACTCTGGTTATAAATGCATAAATCTCTAACCACTTTACTTCATCTGATATACAGAAGAGTCCTCTTTCTCCTCCTCTTCCTTTCTGTTTATGAAGAAGTGGGGCGGGGGGGGGGAGAGACTGAATGAAATTTTAGCTCATTTGTGCTTTCCAAATTCAATAGGTACAGCTATTCCTGACTAGGGATGTGCAAATCTGTCAGTCCCATTTTGTGTTGATTTTCCTCATTTCCCCACTGGTATTTCAGTTCTTTCTTCATCCCCACATTAGATTGGTTGGCTGCTTTTCCCCTAGAAATCCATGCTCATTTTCTTGTGTTCATATATAAATATATACTTCCCACTATCACCACCACCACCACCATTTTCAGTTGAAACCATTTCTTGTATGCATTTTTCTCCGTTGATTAAAACATGCATGTGTGTGTTCTTAAAATTTCCATACATTATGCAGAAAATTCACCATGAGGCTGAACAATATTCTGATTTCAGAGACCAGATGTTTTCTATAACACTGGGAGTCTTGGAAGAAAGAAAATGAGTGTTTGCCCATCCAAAAACGATACCATATAATTCCTTACTCAGCCATTTCTGCATTATTCTTATTACTGGAAGTAAAGGTGGTTTGCAATTTGAAGCAGATTTAAAACATAGCAGTGTCTTTGGGTCTCTGTGTGTGTTTTAAAAATGAAGCAATCTAAAGAGTTAAAGCCATTTAACATTCATTTAAAGGCAGATTTTTTTTTTCAAAACAAGAGGACAAAGCAGTACTCCATTAAAAGCCTAACAAAGTCAATTCCTAAAATTCTGATGGAACAGGAAAGTTTTTACTTGCCCATAGAAGGACAGCAAACTGGGAGCCACCCTAGCCTACCCTAGGGAGGGAGTTCCAAAGTCTTTGAGCAGCCACCAAGAAGGTCTTCTCCCTTGTTCCCACCATTGACCTCTTCTGGACATCTTAGGGCTCTGTGAAGCAAAGCCTACTGTACCTGCTTGACATGGGATTGTCAAAGGTGACTACCCTATGAGGGACACATATATGATTGACCATCTAAGAGAAGGAAACTCTAATCAAACCTACGACCCGAGGACCTTGCTGCTACCGTCCATGCTTGCAAGGCCACAACAGTTGAACCTTTGGTTTAAAGGGTGAGGCCAGTTCTGTGCACGCTGCGCTTCCCCAGAAAAATCCATTGCACAGGCTTGAAAAAATAAAAATAAAAAAGAAAGACGCACTATCCAAATGCTGCAGCCTTATTTGAGAACTCATACCGAACAAGTCTTGAAGAGAAATGACAATGCAGAAAGAATCACAACCCGGAAATATCACCCAAGGAGACCTTCAATGCTTGCAGAAAGTGCAGGATGAGTCCTTCCTGATTCTTCATTTGCGAAGAAAAGCCAGAGAGAGAGAGAGAGAGAGTTCAGCACCAAAAAAAGCTATCCTAATATGCATGGATTTGAAACCAGACTTTTAGAAGAAAGAACTATCTCCTTCGGTGGGCCATCGGACTGTTTTCCTTTCTCCCACATCAGTTCTTTTGATGGTATTGATGAAGAAACATGTTAACTTTGTTTGAAACTTTTCTCTCAAGAAGCCAAATGGAACAAAATGGTACCATCCCTACTGTAGTAGAAGACCAAATCACCACTGACAAAGTTCTGATGCAGTCGTACCCGTTGTACCAGTAAACTAGTTGCTTTGTTTTCTTTTTTTCTGTCTTTCTTTTTCTTTCTTTTTGGCTTTACTTTACTAATCCAAATGGGCATTTTTTTTTCCAAAAAAAGAGGGGAAGTTGGAGTGAGGAAAGAGCCAAAGGAGTTGAGAGTTGCTTTTGTACAAAGCTCTGTACAATATTGAGAAACATGGCAAACTCCAAATGATGTGGTTCCACCTCAGAGGAATGCAGCCATTAGAAGTCTCAGCTTTTGGAGAAAAATTTGGATGAGAACAGTTTTCTAGATAGAATTTTTTCACATATGTTTCTGTGGCAGACCGAAGGCTGGTTGTTGTTGTATGATTTATCATCTGCCTTTGGTAAATTGTTGCACCTTGTTTTATTTTTCCTTTTGGTCAGACTTGGAGACTTGTCTTTGTTTTTGTTTTTTTAAATGTTGGCATGAGTTTTTGGATGGGGGCATTCTGACGGTTTCAACACATTATTCCTTGTGTGCAGATGTGAAATCTCTTAGAGAGAGAGCGAAGGTGGAGACTGTCTCTAGGCTCTGGAAGACATGCTGCATTGAAGTGCACAAGTACTAAATGATTATATTGTACACATTCTGCTATTTATTTTGCATGCTGCACTTTGTAATACCTTAAATATAACTTACTTTCTTTAAATCAAAAAGACTTCCTTGCCCTTTGAGTAATAGATACAGGTGGGACAATGATTGTCATCATTTCTTTTCCACCTGTATCTATTTCTCAAAGGGCAAGGGAGTCTCTTTGCTTTTTAACCTGGTCCTAGTAAGTCATTGCAGAGTGACAGAAACCAATAGATACCCTACAAGGTTAGGATTTCCCTTAGCAGTGATGTATTTCAAGTCTTTTACATCATGTCTCAAGTTTCTAACTTCACATCTCAAGTTGAGTTTTAAGTCCTTGCAAGATACTTTCAAGTCAGCTCTGAAGTCAAGTCTCAAGTCTGAGAGCCAACTTTAACAGAAAAAAAAGGAGGAGGGGGAAGAGGAGGTGGTGTGTGTGTGGCGTTTCAATAACTAGAAAATTGAGAAGACATGCACAAAGTTAGGTTTTAAAAATTAAATTATCAGCACACATGTTAGGCAATGGGCTTGAGGTGGGGCCTGAGGTCTACTCAGCAGCCTGTCCCTGCTGCACCGAGGAGAAGCCATCTATAAAGCTTTTGATAAGCTTTAGAAGGATCCTTCTGCCTCAAGCCCATTTCTATTACTGCTTCCATCACATGGCCAGTTAGCGAAAAGCAGTGAGATCATGGAAGCCTTGTTCAAAGAAGGAAAACCATTTTTGTGTTCCGTAATGTTTCTGGGCGAATGTGTTACATTACTGAACCAAGATCAGCAAGTTGGTTGCTAAAAATATACAAGTTGCAAGTCGAGTCAGTGCATCATTTATTGTTGAGTTGAGTCCAAATTGAGTCGTTGAAGTGACATGAGTATGACTTGAGTCCGAGTCAATCGACTTGAGTCTACGTTACTAGCCCTTTGGGTGGAATAGTGTGTTTGTGTATGATAACAGGAACAATACCAGCGCACTATCGACTTTCTTATATGATATGACAGTGAATGCACACATTCACCTCTTTCAATAGTATTGTTTATACGAATCAATATCCATCAATGGCTTTGGCAGGGACAGTCCTGATTAACCCCCTGTCATCCCAATTTCTCAGCCACTTTTAAAATGTCCCAGGTTTTTGGTCTTCTTCCAACTTCCCACCTTTGTCCTCAACTTACTTCAGTTGCTGCAAATTGAGTTTGAAGTGCAAAAGTAGTTTGTGCTCAGTAAACTCAGCAGTTGGGAAATGGAAGGAGGGCATGGAGTCTTGCCCTTTCCAGTCAACTCAGGGTAAAGCAAACTGCCACAGCATCTCCCAGCTTGTCTGTTCTTCCTCATAAAATAACGTTTTCCATCTTGACTGTACTCTGATGTTTCTTGGCTACCCATTTCCCAGTTTTCATCTGTGAAAAGTTGGAGGATATGTGATGACTGCATAGCTCCATAATATTATGAGAGCTTACGCTATAGCCACTGCTTTTGCCTTCTCCTTCAAAGACCTCCGGAATGAAGAAGGATTTTATTTCAAAAAATGCTGTGTGTTTCTGGATGTACGAGTCCAGAAGTGGTGAAACTGTGGCTCTTTGGCACATAGAACTTTATCAGACAAAATGTTCCTTTGCCAGCATATTTAGATCTGTTTTTCTGCCAGCAAAAGAACCCTTCCCACCAGACCTTACCTTGGTCACATCGAAAGGCATCAATGGAGAGTGAATGGATCTCTGTTCACTTCCTGGTTCAAAATCTTGTGGATTCTCATGAGAAGATGCAGCACGGGAAATTCAGAACTAAAAACTAAAACAACACACCAAAAGTTCCAAAAGGTACATAAACACACTTTAGAAATTACAAGTAAACTGGGGAGGATCATAAAAAGAGTGTCCTTTACCAGGCTGTCACATGGAAGTGTTCTGTCATTGATGAGGTAAACAAGAGATCTATCTAAATGGTGTGAGGTTTCAAACGCTGGCAATGCCAGCAAAAAAGCACCAGGGAAGATCTATTGATGGATTGGCCCATCTATAAAATAGAATACCTTGTTGACAAGATATGATCACGAAAGGATGATGGCATATGGTATGTGCATCCTTTTGCATTTATGTGGTGTTGTTATGACACCACATTTGCCAAATCTGATACATGAGCAGAAATATGTTGCCTGAGCTCTTTTTTGCATTATAATTCATATAAAAGATGGATACATTTTTTCAAGCTTATAAACTGAGCATGCTTGTATAACAGTTTGAAGATAGGAAATGACAGAACTCCACTAGTGGTCACATACAGCTTTCAATTGATACCTCTGTATCGTCAATGAACTACAGCCTATCTTGAACAATAACGCTGCCCTTTCAAAGGCTCTTGGTGGCAGGCCTGTATTTGCCTACAAACTGCCTCCCAATCCCAAACAGTTACTTACAGGAGGACTCACAACACAGATAGGGAGATGAGGAGAAGACCTGGCCACAAACCCAGATGCCAACTCTGCCCACACATCTACTCAGGAAATGTCATCACAAGACCTAATCACATCACCCACAATATTAGACGTACTTTCATTTGCTCGTCCTCTAATGTGATATGGGATATCCTCTGTCAACAATGTCCTTCAACATTGCATTGAACAACCAGCCCAGACTGCGCTAGAGGATAAGCAGACAGAAATCAGACATTAAGAATGGAACTACACAAAAACCAGTTGCAGAACACTTCAGTCTTCCTGGACATTCCATCTTTGCCCTCAGGACAGCTGTACTTGAACAAGAAAAACAACTACAAAGGAGGATTGGAAAGAGAAAAAGCTGAATTGGAATATATCCACAAATTCCAGTCCATCAATAGTGGGTTGAACTTAGACAATGGTTTCCTGGCACACTGAATATGTTATAACACTAGTTAACACCCCAGCCTCATGAGGGCACTCTTGGCCAGTTTACCACATCTTTCTGGTTTCCAACCAGCATCATACTATATTCCATAATTTCCCTCCACCATTCATATGATCATCCACTCACCCTGGCCTTAGACAACATCTTTCCTCATGCCTCTGTCCCTCTGTGAGCTTTGTGAAACTGAAAAGGCCAATGTGATTTTGGGCTGCATCAATAGAAGTATAGTGTCTAGATCAAGGGAAGTAATAGTGCCACTCTATTCTGCCTTGGTCAGGCCTCACCTAGAATACTGTGTCCACTTCTGGGATAAACTGGAGTGTGTCCAGAGGAGGGTGACTAAAATGGTGAATGGTCTGGAAACAATGCCTTATGAGGAAAGACTTAGGAAACTGGGTATGTTTAGCCTAGAAAAAAGATGCTTAAGGGGCGATATGATAGCCCTGTTTAAGTATTTGAAGGGATGTCACATTGAGGATGGAGCAGGCTTGTTTTCTGCTGCTCCAGAGACTAGAACACGGAGCAATGGATGCAAGCTCCAGGAACAGAGATTCCACCTCAACAATAGGAGGAACTTTTTGACAGTCAGAGCTGTTTGGCAGTGGAACGCACTCCCTTGGAGCGTGGTGGGGTCTTCTTCCTTGGAGGTCTTTAAACAGAGGCTGGATGGCCATCTGTCAGGGATGCTTTGATCAAGATTTCCTGTGTGGGAGAATGGGGTTGGACTGGATGGCCCTTGTGGTCTCTTCCAACTCTACAATTCTATGATTCTATGAACTTGTCAACCTCATCACCACACCCACAAGTTTTGCATTTCCATGGGTAGTCAACAGCCTGCTGCTAAGGTCTGTTCCTAGGCACCAGTTCACTCCATGCATCTGAGGAAGGAGACCAAGTCTATGAAAGCTTATGCGACAACTTTTTTCTCTGAGTCTCAAAGGTGCTACAAGATCACCTGGCTTACTTTGTATCCTTTGTGATGACTGAAACTAATACATGCCAACAGCTTAAAAACTGCATACATGAGAAAATATTATATATAATATTTATCATAATTTGTTTGCAACAAAATTGGCATGTAACAACAACAATGTTTCTGTCATATTTGTTAATGCCTTGCGTCTCTCAAACATGTGAAGTGTATCATATGTGGTTCTTAACATTGAGCGAGTTTGGCTACCCCTGAACCAGTGTATAGTTGTCCCTTCTCAAAAGAAAGAAGGCATTTTGAAATTGATCTAGGCAGATGATGCATGAGCTGTGGTTTTGAACTCACACCAAACGCTCATATTTTGAAGTATAAACCCAGAGCCACAACATTTTCAGAAAATGCTCTACCTTGCAGTGGTGTGTGTTAAAACCTCATAGGTTTAATACACTGTGTATGTTCAACTTCCTAATTTAAAAGTACTGAGAATATTGGCATGCTTTATTTTTGGGGGGGAAAAGCCAAATTATCATTATTTTTAAAATAATCCTCCTCCTTTTCATCCTAGTCCTCCTGCTCCTCCAGTTTGCCATGACTCTCCCAACTATCTTCTAAAATATATTTTAAGATTTCTTTAGAAAAGAATAGATTTCCCTATTCCACACATAGTCAGTTTTCTCTCGGCAGGGCTGGGACAGCAGTGGCAATAGCACCATGAAGTCAGTAGATGGCTGTAGAAAAGTATGTTGAACACTCTTGCTTTAGAGTAATAAGATTGGGAAGGCCTTGACCTGACTGGATGCTGCTTTTATCTGAAGTACATTTAAAGAGATAAAGAGGGGAAGGAGAGAGCACTGCATCCTTTTCTCTCTTCTATGGGATTGCCGCTTTGAGTTTAAAGTTGAGGTTGGGGCACTGAAATGTGAGATTATTATATATATATATTTTAAAATAGATATATATCTCAGATCCCTCACCAGGGAAGGTAATGGCTTGAATGCCATTGGGATTACCCGGTCTGCTTTACTTTTCTTTTCTTTTTCTTGCCATTTGCTGGTCTTCAAGATGTTTTAAGAAATCTTTTCGTCTTCTTCTCTGCCTTCTTGCAACCCATGCCAGCTCTCAAGAAGTGGTGTCTTCCCTCTTTATTTAATTACTATCTCTCTCCCTCTTTTTCTCTTTGTCTCACACACTCATTCATTCTTTCTTTCTCTCTGTGTGTGTGTCTTGATTCCACCACTGTAGTTGGCTGCCTTTTAATCCACGGATCTGCTCATTAAACAGACACACCAAGAATTGTTACCTAAGCAAGCTTGACAGTCAAGAAAGGACAGGGAGATTTAGGAAGGAAGAGGGGGAGAGAAAAATTAAAAAAAAAAATAACCACAGAAGAGGAAAGCAAGGGGGAAAAAAAGGCAGCTCGAAGCAATTCCTTCCCGCGCAGGAAAAAAAAAGCCAACTGAACGTGACTGAGTGCTGTTCTCAAAATCAATCAAACAAACAAACAAACCAGAGAAACAGTCTTGTATAAGAAAAAGAAGAAAACTGTAAGGACTTGACAGAAAAAGGCAAGATTTTTGTGTTTTTTTGGGTTAAACTACCCACTGGGTCCAGTTCTTTCTTTCTTCTTTCCTTCCTTCCTTCCTTCCTTCTTTTTTTCTTCTTCTTCCTGACATACTTAGTGAAGTAAAGGAGACTTCTGTTTGCTGGCAGAGCCCTTGAATTTTTTCCCCCTTTCAAGATGATGATGTATTTGTGGGTAGGTGCTGTCTCTCCATGTCAATCTCTTTATTCTCAAAGCAATTCTTATATATATATGTTTAAAAAATCTTTTGCAATTATTAATATATTGACTTTTGGGGTTATCCATTCGGGAGAGGGTCGGGAGTGCTGGTGGTGTTTCTTTTATCATGTGTATAAATGCTAGCTGTACTGCAGGATAGTTAACTCGCTTGGTCTGAAGGGAGTTTCAGAACTGCTCTGGTTTGTACGGCCGGTTAAAGAAGCTGGTTTCTCAAATGTGACACTGTGGATTTTTCAATGCTTTCTGGTTTTCCTCTGTGTGTCTCTGTGTGTGTGTGTGTGCATGCACACACATATGTCTTGGGTCTTGTAAAATGAGTGTGTTCAAATCGGAGACGTCTGGTGAGCATCTGTAACAGAATCTGCCTTACGCATGGCAACATGAAATGTGCTTGCATTAATTCATTTAGAGGCTGATTGGAACTTCTGTATTGCCCTGTTATTGAAAATCGGGTGTCAGTGGTCGCTATAATCTCCCTGCTTAGCTTATGTTGTTTCAGGTAGACGTCAGCCATACACGAGCAATAAAAATAACCCCGGAACATTATTATGCATGTTCGGTATTGTTTTGTCGTAACACTCCCCCCCCCCGCAACCACACAGACATACACACATGCCTTTGGATGTAAATCGTTTCAGCTAAGGAAATAGGATAAGGTTGCAGCATGAACCAATGGATGTGGTTAAATACAGGATAGTATTAGTGTGATAAATCATGAGGTTTTGTGCATGTGTGAGTGTGTGTGTGTGTGTGTGTGTGAAGCACAGTCATTTTTGAGCAATCCAAAGAATATTTTTAAGCAATTCATGCACCATCAAAAGGAAAGGAAAGCATTCTTGGCCAGGAAAATACTTTTCCATTGATGGTGTCAGATGAGAAACGTGTTAAATGGCTACATTTATATGTAGTCAAAGGAGCTATTTGCCCTCTTTTCTCTCTGATTCTTTTTTCTGTGCATGTTCTGCTTTTCTCTGCAAACTAGCAGAGTTTATTCCTCTCCCCACCACCACCCGCCTCTTTGCTTTTCTGGTGCTTTCTCCTTTCTGTTGACCCTGTGATAAATTGTCTTAACTTGTCACAGATGTACAAAAGGCATCATGTGCCAGCCTTTACAGGACTTATTTCTTCTTTGACCTGTGCGGGGCTTTCAGCAACTTCACCAAACAGCAACCTATTTGATGATTTCTGACTGCCACCTCCCCTACTTGCATGTCTGACCCTAAGATTGCTCAGCTTCCACCAGTAATGCCTATTTGTGCCCTTCCCAAAGCGTGGACAACTGTGTCTTTATTTTGGACACCACCTTTCTTTTGGTTAAAAGGGGGAATATTAGAAGAAAAGAAAAGAAATCCAACCACACTGCAGGATTCTGATTATTTCAAGGAAGATGTTGGCTAGCTGTAGAAAAGCAGGCACGTTTCTTTGTTGCGTTAACAAATTTTTGCCATTACATATTTGCAAAATACATGTAAATGGGTCTCCTTTTTGGCCATGCCTCCCCTATAGAAAATAAAAGGCAGGTTTATTGCTGGTAGAAGAGTAAAAATGACAAGAGCATGGGTAATTCTAAAATGTGGTTGCAGATGGACTGAAGGCATCAGGACACCTCCAGTTAATATACTTTGGCTTGTGAGATAGGCTCTTGTGAGTTGTTGGGTTTTTTTTGGGGGGGGGGGTTGGCTACAGGAAGCCTTAACATTTGAGAAACTTTGGAAAGTTTAATTACAGGTAGCAATTCATAATCTCCAGTGCAGAGAAGAGATTGTAATTCATATTATTTATGAACTGGTTTCCTCTCAGCCTTTTCTGATATTCCTGTTTGTTAGAACCCAATGCACAATAATAAGCTGTGTATGCCCTCTTGGGTCTGGAAAATTTGCCAACCCCCTTTCTTGGTAATTAATCTTTGACCTTTGAAAGCCAAGTCTTTCGATTTCTATTTTCTATTTATTTATTTATTTTGACCAGTAGTTTACAGAGGGTCAGGGTGTTTTTTTGTTTTTTTTTTACTAGCAACATTTATCAATGTGAAGAGGGTTCCTATATATATTTTCATATTTATTCTTCACCTCCCTACCTTCCAACCTGGGTTCTCAGCACTGTTTCTGATATTAATTTAGCTGTGTGCATTATAAAAACTAGTGTTTTCTTAAACAGAATTTCAACAGCAGATTAGATGACGACATGCTGGGAATTAAACCATGTCATTATCCACCAATGCAGTTGGGCCCACAATCACAGAAATAGGGAGGTGTACACATGGAGAGACATACACAACCAGTTGCAAGAATCTAATTAATAGAATTGTTTTTGGCACAGCAGTTGTATGAGGAATCATGGACCCCTTCTATATAGATTTTTGAATTCTCTCTCTCTCTCTCTCTCTCTCTGTGTGTGTGTGTTAAATTCTTTAAACGTGCAAAGATCTCTAGTATCTGGAAAGTTAATTGTGGAAATCCATGGAACAGCCTGATATTAAAGGTTCCATGCTGGCAGTACCTTCAGTATTTAATATAATTACATCTTTACTAGTCAATAATATTAATATTATTGCAAGAGCCTAGCCCCTGAGAAAATTGAGTTGATTCTTTTAGGTCTATATTACTTTTTTTTTTTCCCCTTTCCCTTAGCAGTGCAAACAGGTAATCACTTTGTATGGTGGGGCTGGAAAGCTGCCTTTTTTTATATACATAGTTGATGCATTAACTTTCTGCACTCTGTGAAGTTCCCTCCTTCAGACTATGAAGGTGTCACTTTATGCTTTGCAATTCAGAATTCCATTGCTCTCTTGGAATGTGTTTTCTCCCCTCCTCAACCTAGTTTTCATTGACAATTTGATCTCACCACAATAAATGGAACTTGCAAGCTGATAATAAAAAAAATAAAACAATCAACTGAAAACAGCAACCCTCCAAATGCTGAATAATTCTAAAATAACAACAAAATAATTACATTTAATTGAATTTGTGTTTCTACGGATGTTGTTATCTCTGAGGACCTTGCTTTGTGCAATGTTCTCATCTTGATGGATAATTATTAATATGCAGATAATGGCTGAGATGGACTAAATTCCACAGGAAAGCTATGGATTTTGAGCATTGCTGGAGTCCAAGTTAGGAAGCAACACTGGAGAAAGTTCTAGAAAAGCCCAATTACATCTTGCAGTCTTGCTCTGATGTTGTCTGCTGTGAATTTTCCCCCAGCAGAGATTGCAAAGTTCAAAAATGGTCCATACTGTATGGATGCAATTGGCTGTGAAAGCATTCCTAACATCAAGCAAGACAGTGGATTCTAAACATCTTAAGAATGGGCCAAAGATACTGCAAACAGCTGGGGAAACCATGGTCCATGTTGCTATAGCCTTGACACTATAATTAATTAATTAAATTTATATTGCTCCTTTCTCTCAGTACAGAACTCAAGGTGGAACCCAATCCAGCTCATTCCCCACAGTTGCAATGCAAGAAATCCCCTTTAAACTGAGTCAGAAATGCTAGTGTTAGAAGGGTTTTTCACAAATTGCAATGTTGTAGGCATAATGGGAGTATGGTTTGCAGTAGGTTGTAGAAGAGGAAACTGACCATCACATTGCCAAAGTTACCTATCCTGGATATGGTGGGTACCATGGTATCCTTTGGTATCAAATATGTCATTTGTGCAGCACCCACTACCAGAACAGCACCCTTTAATGGGCAGAAGCTGCCTTGGGTTCAGGATTGAAGTGCTGAGAAGGACAGTAACACTGCAGACACACAGCAGAAACCCTTTACAGATGTGATATAAACTTGCAGTGGAAGGTGTTGACTCTGATATCGGTGGGAGTGTGAATCTGCTCTTTTAGTCCAAACTGGTTTTAGTCCAGACTTTAAAGGAGCCATCCAGGCTGTTGAATCCTTAAATTAAAACCTGGAGAGGGTTCACCACCCCGTTGACGTTGGAGCCAACAGCTTTCAATGGGAATGTCTGGGAGAAGGATGGAGCAGGTTTGCTCATGTCTGGTAGCCATCCATCCATTGTAACATCTGAAAGAAGTGTCCATGCCTCATTCTTTCTCATTGACCAACCATCCTGTTTGTTTGTTTGTTTGTTTAAGAAGGGTAGGCATGGTTTCTTGCATATATTCATGCATTGTTTGAAATGAGTTCCAGATTCCATGCTAAACCTCCCACTCCCACCTGCTAGATAGGGGCAGTAAAAGAGTGATATGCTCCCAGATGCTGGTGGCTGTATTATGGGGCCAGTAAGATCACTAGGGATGTGAGACCTAAAAGACAACCCAATGGCCTCCACTATTATTCTGAGAGAGGGAGGAATCTTCCAGCTGCCTACAGCACACCCCTAATCCATTTATGTTGGATAAATACAAGTTGGACTTTGGGGGAGGTGATTCATCTTTTGATGGAAATAATTAAGTTTGACTTTAAAGGAGCTACCTAGGGAATTTGCCAGAACTTGGCAGTGTCCAATGGGATTACTGCTTCTAGTTGCTTTCTCCTACGAACCTCAGATGAACATGCAACATGCTTGGTGATTTTTTTCCTGTTTTCCCCCCCTCTGGGACAGCGAACATCTATTGAAGAAGCTCAGGTCTAAGCACATGGAATTAGCCATGCTATCACTGTGCTTGTTATCCTAATATAGTAGTATACAACTGACTTCCCACTAATAGAAGCTCTTGGTGGCACACTACAAGCTTTGAGTATGAAACAGCATGATATAGCTTTGGTAGCAGGGTAGGCTGATGGCTTACATTCCAATGGGGCGGTGAGTCCGCTCTGGGTTTTAGTTCAAACTTTAAAGGCATTGTCCAGTGTGCTGAAACTCTTTTGGAGATGGGGTTGGCTAGGTCCAATGAGGAGCCTCTGGCAGGTTGAATTAGACCCACAGCTTGGAAGTTCCTTTCTCCTGCATTATGAGGGCACACTGAGCCTGTTTCCTCCTCTCTGTGTTCTCTTCATTTATATATAGTCAAGGGAGGGAAAACTCCACAGCCCTCACAGTCAGTTTTGAACTAAACACGATTCTCTGTTGCCTGCAAACTTTGAGAACTGTGGTTTGTCCTAATAATGCTAGGTTAAAACAAACCAGGATGAAACTGTGGTTTGGTATCCTCCTATGTTAACTAACTAGTAGTTAGAGAAAGCCACAGCATCCTGAGATCTGACATAATGTGGAACTGAACCAAGTTGAAATGTGAAAGTGGAACCTTTCAGTCTCCTTTGTCCAAAGCAGAAGGAGAGGGGAGAAGAAGGTGATTTTTTCAGCCAAAGGGTCACTTCTGTGTGGTCCTAAATAGCAAACCATGGTTTCCTGGTCTATTCAGCTGGGCTGTAGACTTTCAGCCTGTGCTGGCTCTGTCTGCAACATGAGGCGCCTCTCCTGCAAAGGAGAGACCCATTTTATAGGTTGTCATGAGAATAGTAATATACCCTATATGTGAAACTTTTAAAATCCACTTCCATATTCTTCCTGTTTAGGAACAATCCAGTGCAAACTTGGAAGAGGCTAAGCCCCATAAAACTGAGTACATGTAGTTGTACACTAAAGCACAGTAAAAAATAAATTTTAAAGAATCACAATTTTTTCCATAATGTGCACTTAAAAAAAAATCTCAACATAGCTCTAAGACATCCAGGATAACATCTTACATTTCTGTATTTAATTGATAAATTGCAACATACTGTGTGCAATGCATACAGAAATGTTTGATTCTGCCACTTGCTTTTTCTTTGACTTGATTAGTTTGACTGGTAACAGCTCTTAATCTCAGTCATAGTTAGGCTTGCTTTGGGCCACTTCATCTGCAGTTTTCTTCTTTACCCCTCAAAACTAGGCACAGCTTCGGGATTTTTTTTCTTCCCCCACCAGTACAAAAGCACGAGCAAGCAGACAACGCCTGGGGAATTGACCAGAAGGCAGAAGTCCAAGTTGTACCATTTATTAGAAGTCAGTTGGCATTTTCAAATACATTTAAAAAGGGTAGATGTGCTGGCTATGGTAACCCATTCCCCTATAAATGAAACAGAAATGGCACTGGTAAGGATTTCCATCATTGATTTCTGCAAAACTGGGATCTTGTGAGTATATGGGTGGGAATGTTAATCCTCAAACAGGGGTTTTATTAAAACAACGAAAGTGCTTCCACCTTTGATAATTTGAGGGGTTTTTTTCCCCATAGGTCTACTCCCCACTCCATTTTCCTTTCTTCTGGTTTTTGCTATATGGCTCCCTTTAACATCTCTTTTACAAACATGTAATTTACCATTAGCAGTAAGGTTGCCATAACAGGGCTATCCCAGAGATTTCAGGGTCAAAACCTGACCTGAGAACTAGGGGGAACCTTTTGTGATATCTTAGGGGGTGGGCCCTGGCAAGATCATGATGTGTGATACCTTAAACATCAACCACATTTGCACAGTATATGGATAAAACATACCACGTCCAATATGTATATATCCACACAATTTTCGTGTCAACAGTGTCACTCTGAGATTCCTCCTGCTCACCCTGAAGACTAGAGAAGAGGGTTCATGCCAGGGCCAGGGCCTGAGATTTAGCAATCCTAGCTAACAATGTCTTCAGAGAGACATTAAAGCCAGTACCCACTAGTTGACTGACACTAGATCTTGTTGTTTCTGCCAGGAACACTGATTCTGCCTGCCTTCTGCAGCCTCTAATACATGTAAATTAGCTTGGAAACCTGTTGGAACATCTTTTTTTTTTAGTACCTTGGAGACAGGAATGGGTAAGTGAGTAGGGGAGTCCCAGGTCTGTTCTGGTTGGATTGTAAAGTATGCTGTTGTATTCCAAAGTACTGTTGGATTCTACAGTATATAACCATGTCTTGCCAAAGAGGTTTTATCTACTAACACCCCAAGGGAGTTTTCAACATTGACCCCAACCTTAATTCCACTTCTTCTGTCCTCCTGACCCTCTAGTCTAAGCTGTGAGGTTTTATTGTGCCTATAGCTTTTCTGCTCATCACAACCCAGGTAGCACTAGGATACTGGATATTGTGTCTTTTATGTTTCTAAGCACACCTGCAACCCAAATATAGCCCATAGTCTTGGACATCAGAGCCAGAATGGGCATCAAGATCCAAGAAAGTAACAGATCCTATTACTAATTTAGATTGGAAGATGTTCTCCTAGTGGCCTACAGCAGGTTGTAGAACATTGGGTCCTGGACCCTGAGAAATGTGGCATGATCTTGAACCCTGGAAGTGAGATGGAACATACTGAATGCAAGTTGATAGAAGTTACAACCTTTGATGGAAACTTGGTGCAACAAATAAAACTGAGTGTGGAATATGTATGCCCAAACATTTGCCGAGTTAAATCCTATTATTACTTAGACTAGAATCGAACCATTGAATTAAATGGATTTAGGTATGGGCTCATCTACACGAGCCAGGATATGTGTGTGTGTCCTGGCTGCAGATCTAGACTGTTCTTCTTCCTTTACCTGTATGGAACAGACCAGAGTTGAAATAGGAATGCTGGCCCATCCATGCAGCCACTGCTGCCTCCACCATCTTCCGTAGTCTCCCAGCATTGAGGAAGCCAGCTGCACCATGTGACTGAAGGCCGCCTATATGTGAGGGATACCTTCCCACCTTCCGGGAGAGCCAGGGAGATGGCAGAGGCAGGGTCCGATCTGTTACTTCCTGGCGGGACTAGGTATTATCATAAAATGGTGAATTGGGGCCTACCCCTCCTTTCCCTCATCTCAGCCCCATATCTGCCCCAGGGTTGGTGAGGACTGGGCAAGGGTGGATCAAGCAAATGCCCTGCATCATACCGACTATGTATTTACAGATACACAATTTGTTGTGTAATATTGGTATTCACCAGAAGATTAATACCTTGAGTAACAAGTAACATTGTTTGTTAGTTTAATAAGTAATTTTCCAGGAACCTTTGTAGGATTTAAGACTTGTATTTTGAATTCATTTTTTTAAATAAAATAAGTGCTACTAATGGATAAAGCCATGCAATACTTTTGAAAGTACAAAATGAGCAGAGAGAACAAATTATTTTTACTCATTGTAACATTACCGTAACATGAATGCCAATGTGCTAACCTTCAAAATGTCGTGTCCAAGCTCTGGAAAGATGCTTAGTTGAAATCTCCCATTTCATAAAATAAAGGAATATAGGGTGATGGGAGAACAGTGGTATGAAGATATAGCAAATGCATCCATTTTATCTCTGACCACATTTGTTAGAACCACAACCAAATGGAGGATTCTACTTAAAGACATAGTACTTTTGCAATAACAAACTAAAACAATTGTGAAGTAACACAATAATTGTAATAACCTTTATTAACAAAGTCTTTATTGTAACACTGTTTTGTTGGTTTTCATATTTGTATAGTGGATTATATGGTAAATATTATATTTTATGTTCCAAATATATCTTCTATACAGTTTAAAGTTACAATGTCTTGTAGGTTGCACACATATTTGTTAGAAGACAGAGGAAGTTGTTCAATTCCACTTTTCTCTTCATTTACTCCCTCCTGGCACCAAATCCAGGTTGTTTCCACAGAACCCACTCAAGTACATTTGCCCTGAAAACTGTGGAGTAATAATATTCACAACGGCAGGTTTTCACACAAGCCATTATTAATTTACTGGACTCATTGCCACCATTGCTAGTTTTGAAGAACTTGGAGGGTGATGAGACACACTCCTGGAAGAAGGAAGGTCTATCAGTGACTGTAAGGCATGAGAGTTGTATGGTACTGAGAAGCTTCATGAAACAGAATGCCCTTTGCCTGGGAGGAAAGGCAGGAGAGCACAACTGCCTTCAACCCCTATTTTTGGATTTCCCTTGGGTCTCTGTGTGACCAGAGTGGGAAACAGATCAGTCTAGTCCTGATATAGGGTGGAGATGGGTATGATCTTAACAAAAAGATAGGGGGAAAGGTACATGTGAAAACCTGTAAAGAGCCCTATAGAATCTGAACACATTCTGTAGGGTTCTTCATAGGTTTTCACATACACCATCTTCCCTATCTAAGCATGCCCATCTTCACCTTATATTAGGTCCCTCACTGCCCCCCCCCACACCATTCTAATTTTGTTTGTAATTTTATGTGCAGTGGACACAGAGCTACAGTGTTGGAGCAAGAATGAATTCCTTCCCCCAATTATTCCCATATCCCTTTTTTTATGTTCTCTGTATATTTTCTGGATATCTGCTTACTTGATATTTGTATTTGTCATCTGGTGATATTGTGTCTGATTATGTCACTTGGAAATGGACACTGTCATCTGTTCCCAAGGTTTCACATTTGGCAGTTGGCTTGGCACGGAATTCAACATTTGACTGTGTTTCATCAGGGGTGTGAAATGGTATTTGTTTAGCAGTTAGGAGGACTCGAAAGCTGTGAGGCAACAATATGTAGGATCTGATATTTGACACCTTATGGGTTTCGGCATGACAACCTGTTCATCCTTCAGCAGCTCCCTGTTTGTCTATTAAATTACCCTTTTAAGGGAACAGGATTTCTTTCTCTCTTTTTTAGGATTAACTCCCTACCTAGTCCTTGGAGCTCATCATCTTTCGCAATCAGTTCTCATTCAGGTTGAGTCCTGTTCCAATTGGATTAATTGTCCTGCCTTTCTCAGTTTTTATGATAATGAAATTTGTGCACCATTGCCCAGTAGATGATTTTTGCATAGATGTTTTGGTTGGAGAAGTGAAAAGTGAAAGTATATGTTCACATTCTGCTTTGGAAACAGCAAAATTGGTAGGTCTGTATGTTTATGGAAAACCAACTTAATGCATCCCCTGTCCCTAAAAGTAAATGAAGTTTGTGTTAACATTCGTTGGGTTTTCAACTTTCTTATTTTCTTCTATGATTTAGAAGTTCTGTAATCTGGTGCAGCTCTATTGCCAAATTTGGACAAAGCACATACATTGTCAGGCATTACTTGTGTGCCTGATAGTTCTGACCCTCCAAATGGCTAAATGTTGAAGGTGGAAGCAGCAATCTCATATCTACATATCTAGGAGTAAGTGCCTTTAAACTCAGTGGGTGTGGGTAGACACTTAGGGATTGTCTAAATGGTGAAATTACTCCTCACAGAATGCAAGGAGAATACAATGTGTCTAAATGGGATCCCACATTGTTTCACCATATTTGGAAGGAGTGGGGCCAAAAACACCATATACTCTGCAAGAAAAGCCTTCATGGCTTTTCCTGGAGTTTTTAAAGAACAGCAGGGCATGATGTGCATTCCTGCTCATTAGGACAAGTGGCATGAATTGATTCACTTTCCCATATGAGCAGATGCTGAAAGGTGATTGAATAGGTGAGGGGGGGGGGCTTGCTAACAAGGAAAGTGCCTGAAACCACCATGTTGGATTTTCACCTTAGCAAGTGAGCACTAAGGTGATAAAATGGAGTTGGATTGGTTTTGTTGTTCCTGCTGCTGTTGTTGCATTAAGGCAAAATATCACTCTTGGGTATAGTGATTTTTTTAAAGAAATACTGTTCTGCAGTGGCAAATTGGTAAGTAAAAATGTGAGAAATTCACTTACGGATACCATGTTGATTCACAGGCATGCCCATTTGCATAGCAAGCACAGATACCTTTGCATGCCTGCAATCTGCCCAAAAAATCTGTTTAGACAAAAAGCAGCTGTTGAGGAACAATCCACATTTTTTTGCCTTGTATAGATGTGGCCATAGAAGAGTATGCTATTATTACTCCAGAAGCCAGAAGCCAAGTTTCATGATATAAGATTCTATCCAGTGATGTAAAATGGAAAAAACAAATGAGCAGTTGTAGCTGTGCTTTGAAGTAGCTAGAGTTCAATTGTAAGATTGTTCAGTTGATGAAACATGGCTCCAACATTGGGTCATATTTCCACACACACACACACACCCTTGCTAGACAATGGCAGCACTGCATTTGACAAGTTTATCTTTTGGGGATGGGAGGAAGGCAGAGTGTCAAAAAAAGTTAAGGGGCGAGTGTGTAGGGAATTCCCTGCAGCCTTGCAGCTTTCTTTGGGAGACAGGTGATGCCTCCTTTTCACCAAAGTGTTTATAGCTTTTGCAAAACATGCACTGACAGGATGAATCACAGAAGCATAGAATCATAGAGTTGGAAGAGACCTCAAGGGCCATCCAGTCCAACCCCCTGCCATGCAGGAATACAGAATCACGCTCGGGGGTCACATAATCCTTTGGTGGGTTCTCTTAATGAATGTGTGAGTCATAACAATGGACAATACAGTATGTTTAAAAAGGTAATTGTGTGCTCCCGGATAATCTGAATGGAGTAGTGCAATAATCAAATATGCCCTTGGGTTTTGTGAGTTTGGTGCCTTTATAAATTTCGATAGCTTGGGAGTTACCTTCAGTCAGTAGGCAGTTAAGAGAAATCAAACATATTAGCTGGAAATTGTCACTACTTTTCAAATCAGGCAGAAGGTTTGTTGGATTCCCCCCTTCCATTTCTAAAGGGGTTGGTAATAAACCAGCCACTTCTTGCTCTGTAGTTGGCTGAATACTATTGTTGGATAAATATGTACCTTTTGGTATTTACACTGCAAGGGAGAGGGAAAAACACAGAACAGTTTAATAACAGAGAACACATATGAATGTCAAGCATCTTCAAGGGTATTTGACTCAATAAAGCTGAATATAAGGGAGTAACTTGGAATACAAAGAAACAGTCTTAGGCCTGGAAATGAAAGGTCCAATTGAAAAGGCTGGAGATGAATGAAGATGGAGCCACAATTAGCTAACAGAGGGTTCAAAAGCTTTCCCACTGGGTGGACTTTGTAATGTTGCAAAATGACCTGTATTTGTGGAGACTGAGCTAATATGGGCCATCTGATGGATTGAGACTAGCTTTAAAATGACTGTTTTCCCCTTCTAATTCCATAACATTCAGAGCTGCATGGAAGGCAGAAATTCAACAGGCATGTTGCAGGGCTGGGGGGAGGAGGAGGAGGAGATGAAAATTTAATAATGAAAGAAGTTCTACCTGTTTTCTGTTTTGATATTTTGTTTTAGCTTACTCTCTCATGGTTTGTTTGTTTATTTATCCCTTTATTTAATTAAATGAACAAACAGGCATCCCATAATAGAAGAAGTGGAAGTTCGGCTTTGATTTGGAAAGAGTTATGAACTCACTTGTTGTTGAATTTTAAATTTGCATGCAGCTTTTTGACTGAACCTTTGGAGTTCAGAATGTTAAAACTAAAAAGTTTTTTTAAAAAAAAACAGAACCAAGCAATATTTTGTTGTGAAAATTTCTTCAAAAAGCAAACAAACAAACAAAAAAACAGGCAGTTTTCCGGGTGAATTTTTGTTTGCACAAAACCAAAACCGAGGGTGGTGTTTTTTTTTTCTTGTTCGTTTCTTTTGCACATTTTTGTTTTGACAAGAAGGCTTCAAAGAATACCCCAAAACATTAAACAAAAAAAATTGCAAAAATTCCTGTAAATTGAACCAACAGGGAGAAAACATGTGACATAAGACATGCTTGCAAGCAAGTAAGAAAGCAATGAAGATTTTCATCAAATAGGTACTACACAACACTCATTCCTAAATATAGACATAACAGCTAGGAATTGCTGTTTAGGATTCCTGTTACAAACAACTTGCTGGCTGTCATGTCCACATACCACAGGGGCAGGTCATGCTGTGTCATCTCTCCATTGGGTCGTAGAATTCCATGAGATAAATAGGAAAAAAAAATCCCTATTGGGAGGCTACCCGTTGCCTCCCTGCATGATTTATTTGGCACCTCCCACTAAGCCTTTACCTCCAAATGGTAAATTTGCCATGCACCAATTGGGCTTTGAATTTGCCATCAACACAAGCTGCTTCAACAGGAATACAGTTGTCCCTTCATATTCCCTGGGGTTTGGTTCCAGGACCCCCCCCCCCCCGTGGATACCAAAATCCATGAATACTCAAGTCCCATTATATGCAATGGCATAACAAAATGGTGTCCCTCATATAAGATGGCAAAATCAAGGTTGGCTTTTTGGATTATTATTTTTTAAAATATTTTCAAGCTGTGAATACTTAAATGCATGGATACGGAAGGACAACTGTTTAGCGTCTAGATGAAAGGAAATAGTTGTGCCCATCTATTCTGCTTTGGTCAAACCTCACCTGGAATACTGTCTCCAGTTCTGGGCACCACAGTTCAAAAAGGAAATTGACAAGCTTGAACATGTCCAGAGAATAGTCAGCAAGATGATCAAAAAGGTCGGGAAGTGAAGCTGTATGAGGAACATCTTAGAGAGACGGATATGTTTAGCTCGGAGAAGAGAAGACTTGAGAGGTGATATGAATATTTAACTACTTGAAGAAATAGCATGGGGACGATGGAGTAAACTTGTTTGCTGGTGTTCAAGAGACAAGAACAAAAATAGCAGATTCAAATGGCAAGAAAAGAGATCTAACCTAAGTATTAGGAAGAACTCCTTGATGGTAAAAGCTGTTCAACAGTGGAATAGACTGCCTCGGAGGGTGGTGGAATTTCCTTCTTAGGAGGTCTTCAAACAGAGGTTGGACGGGCACCTTTCAGGAGTACGTTGCTTGTGTATTCTTGCATGGCAGGAGGTTGCCATAGATGACACTTGTCACCCCTTCCAACTCTAAGATTCTATGATTTTATGTTTCTATGATTCCCCTCTTAATGCACAGAGATAAATCGAATGCGGTGGCCATAGAACACCATCCGCCTGCATTCTGTTGGTGTTTTACTCACAAGGCAGTTCCCTTACACATGTGACTGTATTTTTTGTCCCTGGTGTAACCTCCATGTTCAGTTCACAGCTGTGTAAGTGGAGCTGCCATAAATATAACTGTTCCACATGCAGTTGCATACTCTTAGTCAGTGTCTTTGCTGTGACCGTTGCTTCACTACGTTGTGAAAATGGCAAGCATATTTACAGATACACAATTTGTTTTGTAATGATGGTATTCACCAGAAGAGTGTTGTAGTGAAAACACCACTTAATAACATGAGGGTAGGTTTACACTGCACACACATGATGTGGGATCTTAGCTTTTTACCTATAAAGAAAAATGATGGTTAGGTCGCCTAGAAGCTGTAGTGATCTGTCTCTGTGAGTAAATCCATCCACAAGTATGAGTGAATCATGCTTTCACTATGTAACAGGAGAAAATAGTAGAATAACAGCATACAACGTGGGAATGATCCACCCTAAAATGGGCACTTCTAAGTCTGACTGGTTTTAACAGGAGTTGGGCTCAAAACATGTTGGTTGGAGCATGTTCTAAGGAACTCTTGGCTGTTTTTTTAAACAGTTCTTATATATTTCTGCAGGATTTCAAGTGTACTGTGTGTGTATGTGTGTGTGTTTATGAATCATGGGATTTAACAGAGACCAAGTAGATCTTATTATTGATGTGCTTGCTGCTTCATTAAATTCCCCTTAAGATTTGCAGCATGGATATGGATCATTTACAATAATAATTATGCAGTGATCGATTGATTGTGCCTGACATTGCAGTTGTCACCTTGAAATGCAAAATCCATCCATTTTCAGCAGCATGAACATTTTTCTCTAATCTTACACACCAGCATGCAAGGGCTTATTTTATGGAAAGAGAGCAATTTATAAAAGTTGGGAGACTTAGCATTAACCTTTTACTAAAAATGAAGTATCACTTGTCATTTTGAAAAAAATATATGAAAAAATGAAAATTGTCCAAGCAGCAACTTTGGGGAGATTAGAAAACAGAATCTAACACACACACACCCCACAACCACCACCTTTCCAACCTGACTGCATGTATTTTCAATTGAGTGCTGCATGTATATTATAAATGTTTGCTCCCCTGGTACCTGTGCTCTTGAGAGGGAGCAAGAGCAGAACAAGTGTAGCTGATGAAATTTCAAGCTTGAAATCCTCTCTCTGCTTTTGAAAATGGGCTCTTGCATTTCAAGAGGTCTGGGCTGACATGTAGCAACAAAAAAAAATGCTCTGCTTTTCTGAAATCATAGTGAGGAATTATTTTATGCACAAAAAGTCAAATTGAGGCTGGATTGTGCATCATGGAACGTCCAACCTATAGAATTTCTTCCGGAGAGAGGATTTGTTATCCCCATTTCTACTCTTTCTTTTGGGCAGGCAAAAACTTTCCTCTTTAAATAGGTCGTCAACCTTAAAGTGACTGGGGCAAAGGGAGATACAACAGGTGTTTTTAATATGCAATATGTGCTTTGTGTCTTCTTAGTTGCTTTTAAAATTAATGTTTTCAAGTAGGCTGTCATCCCCTACCATGGTGCACATTATGTAGCTTTACGCATACTTAGAATCATAGAATCATAGAGTTGGAAGAGACTACAAGGGCCATCTAGTCCAACCCCCTGCCATGCAGGAACACACCATCAAAGCACTCCCGGCTGATGGCCATCAAGCCTCTGTTTGAAAACCTCCAAAGAAGAAGACTCCACTACACTCCAAGGCAGTGCATTCCACTGCCAAACAGCTCTTACTATCAGGAAGGTCTTCCTAATGTTTAGATGGAATATCTTTTCTTGTGGTTTGAATCCATTGCTCCATGTCCTAGTCTCTGGAACAGCAGGAAACAAGCTTTCTCCTTGCTCAATAAGACATCCCTTCAAATATTCCAACATGGCTATCATGTCCCCTCTTAACCTTCTCTTCTCCATGCTAAACATACCCAGCTCCCTAAGCCACTCCTCTTAGGGCATGGCTTCCAGACCTCCCACCGTTTTGGTCACCCTTCTTATCTAGGTATCTAGATTGCTGAGGAAATCCTATTTTCAGAGGTAAACACATAGGCTGATCACAGAGAATACCCATTCCCTGCTATTACCTCTGGAAGTCCTTTTGGCTTCCCTTGAAATTCCTTGGGTGTTTCATGTGAGAGAAGGACACATTTGCTTTCATGCTTGCTTTAGCTGAAATCTGGGACTCAGCAAACATCACTCAAGACCCTGGCTGAGAGAAGCTCCTCTCCTTGCATCAAAACTCCCCTGACTTCCCCAAGAATTCCTTTTGCTTCAGAGATTTGGCTTACAGATGAATCCATAAAGACACTTTGAATGTTGCTTTGGGCAAAGTGTTCGTGGCAAGGCCAGCACTGGAATTCACTCCAGCTGGGCAGCATTTTTTTTTTTAAAAAAATAAAGTATCCAGTCTTGGAGATGTTTATCATGTCATAACTTTGACTGAACATAACAGTGCTTATTTCTGGGTTAACCCATACAGGATTAGAGTGTTAATGTGTGCCTGCGCTTCTTACAGTTAGATGGAAAAGCACAGAGTTAATCATTTTTAGGGTTGTGAAGAATATTCAAAAATACTTGGAAAATTGTTGAAAAAGGTGTTTCTGAAATGTTGAGAAATCCTGATAAGTAGAATCCTCACAGGTTGGGACTTATTCTATACAAAATGTACATGAGGATGTGCAGAAAACAATACTTCCATGAGCAATCTTATTGTCTGTGTAGAAATCTTATTTTCTGTGCACAAAAAATAATATTTTATTGCAAAAAAGTAGCATTTCTGCACAGATATATTATTTTCTGTGCAGAAAATGTTTTCTGCTCAAAACAACCACATGTGAATTTTATGAAGACTATGGTCTTATCTACACTAGCCAGGATATGCCAGTTTCCCGATAGCATACATTGGCTGCGGGGGTGGTCCGTTCCCCCCAAAAGTATCTGCAGAAGATGGGTCAGAGTCCAAACAGGACACCAGTTGCAATTTTCTTGATAATGTGGAAGTCTTGCAGAGGTCCTAAAACATGTGAGTGCAGGCCTCCTGCATGTGCTTAGGTTCCGGAAGAGAAAGGTGCATAAATACATACCTAAGAAATGAATAAAGCAGATGTTGTGGTGCCTTCAAGTCATTTCTGACCTCATATAGCAACCCAAAGACAAACCTATCATGGGGTTTTTCTTGGCAAGATCTGTTCAGAGGAGGTTTGTCCTTCCCTTCTTCTGAGGCTCAGAGAATGTGACTTGCCCAAGGCCAACTAGTGGATTACCATGGCTGAGCGGGAATTCTAATTGTGGTCTCCACAGTCGTAGTCGAATACTGAAATCACTGTACCATGCTGGCTCTCAAAACGGACTAGTCCTGCATAATTTTCCTCATCCCCCGAAAAAAGGGGGATTGGGATGAGAGATCTTGCAGCCATTAAAGGCTGCATCTTGTGTGTTTTCTTCCTAACTTGAACCAAAATCATACAATTCAGTCTCCCAAGAGAGAGAGAGAGAGAGAGAGAGAGAGAGAGAGATCATCCATAAATGCACCAAGGGCATCTTATTTACCATCCTTTTCCTGGTTATGTAAAAACAACATGAGAGTCCCATTCACAATCAACCAGTCACAACATCTTGGTGAATGGAATATGTTTCTGCTGCCTTTGAGTTCTGGAACTTTGGAGTGGCTGCTTATAAATATTTACAGTTTGTGCTGGGGAAATAATTAATTGAAGGTGATATTTTAGGTGCAAGCGTTTGGATTGCATATGGTTGTCAGACTTCATTCAGATTGTGCTTGCTTATGCGATGCCACATGCCCTTTGATGACCTCTTTAAGCATTTTTTTAAAAGCATCAGGAGCTTCCCTTCAACTAAATAAAACATTGCTCAAAATCATGCATGAAAAGTTCAGTGCTGGGAGTGCATAAAAGCCAAGGAGATCAGCAGTCTAGTTCTAGAGAGGGCCACAGCTGGGAAAATAATGCTCAACACAAAGAGGCATAGGAAAGAAAATGGAAGGAAGCGAATAGGAAGCCAATGTGTTGTTGTTATTGTTGTTGTTGTTGTTGTTCTATTTGCTTACACATAGTTAGAGTTGACCTGGGACTCTTAGGTGGCAATGTGCTGATGTTAACGTTATTCCCTAAGTGGTTACACTTTTTCAGAAGTTGCACATTGGAGGTATGCTATTCAGGGTTCTCCAAACCTGTTGCACATCAGCTGTTCCGCAGCAAGGATGTATATCTTCATGTGTTTCATTCACACAGGAAAGAATACATTATTTGCTCTGTTTTCCCTATTGCAAGAAAGTTGTAAAGAATGGTGTCATTTTCTAAGGCTATTGACAGTTTTGGATTCTGTGCAAAAAAAAAAATGCATTGTGAGTTTTGTTTGTGCAGGGGAAAAAAGTCACTTCTTACACAGAAAACAACATTTTTTTCAGGGAAACAAAAACAAGTTTCCTGCACAGAAAACCACATGAATGTTGTTTTCTGCAAGACAAAAGCTGTGGGTTTTTTTGTACAGGAAACTTGTTTTCTCTGCAGAAAATGTCATATACTGTCCAAAAATCTCACATGCATATTTCACATAGCATGAGTCACAAACGGCAACTATTTTCAGCTGTGTAGGATTCTCCTCTTCATTGTTACTCAGCATTGGAGAAACCTATTTTTGGCCCCTTTCTGAATATTTTTGGATATTCTTTTCAGCTCTGTTTCAATTGTGCTGCCTAGGAAGTTAAGAAAATGTGTATCCTAGTATGGTGTGTGTGTGTGTGTGTGTGTGTGTGTGTGATCAACTATACATGCTTGAACTGGCCATTGTGTGACTGGCCACATGATGGGTCAATCCAGTAACTGCAGCATAACTATGCCATTTTTACATTATGCAGCAGGGTCTCAGTTTAAGTTACAGTCTAACGTGGGAACTAGAGGTTTGTGCCAAAGACTTTGTGGATTATAAAGAGGGATTTCAAATAAATAAGAGATGTGACATCACACGTATGTTCTGGAGAGTCATTTATGCATGTATGGATCCAGGCATTCAAAAGAGAAAGAGAGCAGGAAAAATGGAGGTGGAAGGGTGACCAGCATATGCAGGGTCTCAAGTGTGGTGAAATACTGGAGACATGAGGAAAGAAAATGGGAAGGCTTTAGTGATAAGGATAAAGGCAAAGAATGTGTTCATTGATTAGATTGAAATTTTGTACACACATTTTTGTACACAATTATGTATAAGGGTTGGGGAGAAAACATTTTGTTAAAAATGTGTGATGAAGTAAAAATGATAGACAAATTCATCCCTGCTTCGTAATATGGCTGACTTTACAAGTAAGACTTTCTCTCTTGGCTTGAAAAGCCTGTTCACAGGAGTTCCAAGTAGTTGGCAAGATTTATACCTGCCCCAAAACTGAGGTCTACAAGACAGCCTCTCTCTGTGCTTGGGAAGTCTTTGCAACTCACTCATTGGGACCAGCAGTTGCATTGAATCACTTTCCCATACGAGAGGAAGCACCAACCTGGACAAACATGGGGGCAGGACTTGCTAACACAGCAAGTGCCCAGAAATGCCATGTGGAAACCTTACCGAGTCCCAAGGCAATAAAATGATCGTTCTCTCTCTTTCTCTCTCTCTCTCTTTTTTTTTTTATTTTTTAATTTTTTAATTTTTTTGGTAAAGGCAAAATATTGCCTATGTGCACAGTGGAAATAGTTGTTTTTTAAAAAATAAAAAATGGTAGCAGTAGATTTAAAAACACGAGTAATCCACTCACAGGGCTGCCATTTTAGCTACAGGCATGTGAAGTTTATGGGGGCTGTAAAACCATTAAAACAGGTTTCAGCTGCTGCAAATTGCAATAACTGTAGAACAATCCATCCCCTCCCCAGTATAGATGACCCCTACTTATACATACTTTTGAATTGTTGTAGTTTGCAAAGGGTGAGGTTAATTGTGAAGTTGAAGGCTTTCATGGCTGGCATCCATATATTTTCCTTGGTTTTTTTCTGGGCTGTGAGGTTGTCTTCTGGAAGAGTTTATTTCTGATGTTTCGCCTGCATCAGACGCAGGCGAAACATCAGAAATAAACTCTTCCAGAACATGGCCTCACAGCCCAGAAAAAAACCAAGGAAAATCTATGGTAAGGTTAATTGTTGCTTTTAAAGTGCTTTTGAGTGCTACCATGTTTAATACATTTTTATCTTGTTCAAATTATTTCTGCTTTTCATCTGGAGATGTTTTAAACTGTTCATGTTGTATGCCACCCTCAAATCCTGTGATAAAAGGGTGGGATAGAAGTGTTTTAATCAATAACACAACATAAAATTTGTCAGGGAGAATGCACAACATGTCTATTTTGTTTTTACTAAAGAAAGAACATGCATTGTTGTGATCTAAATGTACACAGTGTGTACTGTTAAAGGGCTATTACAGATTGGAAATTACTTGTCGGAAGGAGCTCTGGTCATATACATTAAGAAAAAAAGGTTATATATTATCTGGAAGAGTGCCAAGATACCTGCAATTAAATGATTCATTAAGCTGCTTTTGACTGCTGACATCCAAGGTGGATGGAGCAGACCGAGTTGGAGAATGCTTCCTTAAGGAATGGTTGTTGTATTGTTGTTGTTTTAAAAGAAGACATTTCTGCATGTGGATTCTATAGAATCTTTTCTCATGGTCTCCTCTCTTGGGTGTGAGTCTTCAGTAAACAGATACTGTGAGCCAAATCCCATGACAGTGGTGTGCTCTCCTTATGGACATTTTCAGACACGACTTACAGAGGAAGAATTGAGCAGGAGAGCTTTGCCCCTGCAGCGTGGCAGGGGACCCATTTCGGATGATGCCAGCCCTGTGGCGAAATCGTCTGTGTCACTTCCGTTTAGGATTGGAGCTGGCCGCGCCATTTTTTATTCACGGACAACTTCGGTGAATAAAATCTAGTGGAATATGGTACAGCCGGCTCCAATCCTAAACGGAAGTGACACGGGCGATTTCGCCACAGGGACAGCATCGTCCCAAATGGATCCCCTGCCGCTCTGCAGCGGCAAAGCTCTCCCACTCGATTCTTCTGATGTAAGTCGTCTCTGAAAATGTCCCTTGTCTTCTGCAGGGAAGTTATGATATGGAGATGGAGAAGAATACTTTCAACTTTGTCCCATTCAAGAATTCAGTGACTGGTAGATCCTTTTTTTCTCCTGGTTGGGTCACTCCGGATTTAATCCTTTTCTTGTTGGGTAATCTGATCTCTTCCTTTTTCTTCTTCTTCTTTTGTCTCTGAGAAGTTTGAAGATAGTTTGTCTTTCCATGGAGGAGAGGGTATTCTCTGTTAATGCAGTTTGGGAGCATAAAATCCAAGTTGGAACATGTCCAGAAGAGGGCAACACTGCATGTCTGGTTACAGGGACATAGCCAGACACACTTCTAATCCTACCCATGCTCCACAAGCACAAAATGGCTGTTGAGGGGGGAAAGGGCCTCCAAGGCTGTATGGTTAGTCAGGAGGGCCTTTGAGCACTGTGGGAGGAAGAAGGGAATACCATCTTCTATACAACCTAAAAAGATGACATGCGTAGGTGCAAGGGAAACCTAGACATGTCTATGCCCCTAACAGAATGTCAACCCTTGCCTGTAAAATGAGTGGACAACAGTAACACAGAAAGCTCTGGCTGGGGATGGCATTGCATTCCTACTGGCTCTAGATTCAAAGGATGAAAGCCTGAAAGCCTGTCTGTGTGATATTCCTAGGAAGAAGCCCTGGTGACTAAGTGATTAACCAATCTCTATTGATCTTCTTTACCCAAATGGCGACTGTGTGCGTGAGGGGCAGGGGAGAGAATTCTTAATAAATTTCATCTGGCTCTCTTCTGCACCAGCAAAATGCATTACCTCCTCCACTTCGACTGACCACAATTTTTATTATCACTATTGGATTTGCAGGGAAGTCAGTTTTATACAGCAGAACAAACTGCTGAGCGCTAAAGTGGTTTCTTCTATTACTGAGGTCCATGTATCAGATTTAGTGAAGCGCAATATCGGACTTCAGATATTGCAAGGTTGAGAATCAAATGGTGCTGGTCTTAATGTCATCAACTGATTAAATAGCAGTCATTTATTCGGACACTGAAGTGTGCTTCAGCTTGTCTTCCCGTGTTTCTGGCACAAATAGCTACCCAACTGTTTATATATGCAAGGGGCTTGAGGCGTGTGTTTCGCAAACGGTAGCGCCACTCACTCACCAACTCACATACCTCGGCCCATAGCTGGAATCTCATTGTTGACTTACACCAGTGTAAAGGTTACTTAGAAATATAGATTACTGAAGGGGTTGTGATCATAAGGGTATTTTTTGGCACATTTGATTTCATTGCGTCAAGATCCATTCATTTTGGCTCTCTGTACTTTCAGTTATCTCAGGTATTACAAACCAGATTCTTCTCCCTTGTCCTGGTTTATTACTTTTGTCTGTATTTATTGGTAACAATAAGAATTTAAAGCACAAACATATACATTTGGTGGTTTTTTTCTTGCCACCACTCGCTTGGAGATAGCACAGAACTGGAAGACTGGCAGCCTTTTCTTGGAGAACTGGTAGCAAAAGGTCTGGAATATTTATCAATGGAAAAGCTATCTGACAGGATTGACAAATCTACTGCATGTCATACTCGCTTTGAGGAGAAATGGTTTCCCTTTTTCTCCTTTGTCAATTCTTTCAAATATCCTCCTTTGCCACCGCCTCAACATTTCAACTTACGGAATAACATTGTCACCTGATTTGACCCTCACACTACAAGATATGCTTTGTAGTTATGAATTTTTAACTCCTTTCAGTGGATTAGCGATTTCAATAACAACATCAGTTGGATGGTTTTATTTTATGTATGTTGAGTTATGGTTACACTGTCACTTTTCAAGTTTTTATATTGTAATTTAAATATATATATTTTAAAAAATCATAGAATTGGAAGGGACTCCAAGGGACAACTAGGGTTATTGTAACCATTTAGACAACTCCTATGGTACTGCATAGATTTGCACTTTGTTGTTCCACGAGACCCACCCAAGACTGTGTTCGCTTCTGCCACTTTACCATAAACTGGAATCTCTCTTGGTGGTGTTGGTGTGCACATATGAAAGGTAATGGCACAATCCTTTACTAATATTCTTCCTGAAGCCAGCAACAAGCCATTTTAAGCAATTTCCTTCCTGTTGCAAAAAAGTCTTTGAAAATCATGCACTTTTTGAAGCTAATTCAAATTTTGGCATTTATTCTGTGCAAAATTTGCACCAAGTTGTTTCATAGTGAAAACAGCATTTTCTGTGTAGAAAACAGCTTTTTCTGTTTTTTTCAGTCTGGACTCGATGACCTATGGGATCCCTTCCAACTTTATAATTTTATGATTCTCATAGAATCATAGAGTTAGAAGAGACCCCAAGAGCCATCCAGTCCAACCCCCTACCGTGCAAGAAGACACAATCAAAGCATGCCCAACAGATGGGCATCCAGCTTCTGTTTAAAAGCCTCCAAAGAAGGAGACTCCACGACACTCCCAGTCAGTGTAGTCCACTTCTGAACAGCTCTTACTGCCAGGAAGTTCTTCCTAATGTTTAGGTGGTATCTCTTTTCCTGTAGTTTGAACCCATTGCTCCGTGTCCTAGTCTCTGGAGCAGCAGAAAACAATCTTGCTCCATCCTCAGTATGACATCCTTTCAAATATTTAAATATGGCTATCAGGTCTCCTCTTCACCTTCTTTTCCCCAGGCTAAACATACTGAGCTCCCTAAGCCTTTCTTCATAGGGCATGGCTTCCAGACCTCCCACCATTTTTGGTTGCCCTCCTCTGGAGACATTCCAGCTTCTCAATGTCCTCCTTGAATTGTGGTGTCCAGAATTGGACACAGTATTCCAGGTGAGGTCTGACCAAAGCAGAATAGTGTGGCACTATGACTTCCCTCGATCTAGACACTAGACTCCTGTTTCTTTTAGGGCTTCTCAAAGAAGAGAGACTCAGTTGAGCATTGGCCAGTAAAACAGCATTAGTGTGTGTGTGAGAGAGACAGAGAGAATATAGGGAAGGAGAAGTTGGATGTAGGTATAAATGAAACACCTGCGCTGATTCCTGAACTGAAATGAAAAAGAAGCGCAGGGAGACCAGTTGGGAACACTGCCAATGTTTTGTCTCTCTGTGCAGGTGCTGCGGATTGGGCCGCCTGTGTGGGAGCCAATTACTGATAACAAGCATTTGCAAATTTGGTTGCATAATCCACCAGTCTGTACAATTTGCAGCAGATTATTTCAAGTATACTTAGAGCACTGCGTCTTAATTGTTGCCTTTATTCCCAGCCTTTATTTAAATATCAAATAATGTTTCCTTTCCGAGAAGATAATCAACACAAATGCTTTGTAATTTTAATCACATTATTTGGCTGAGGCATTGGCTTTGTCTTTGTCTCTTTTTCTCAGTGGAAGGCAAGGGTAATAATAATAATAATAATAATAATAATATCCACACAGCTTCTTCATCAAGAAAGACATGATGACACATCATTTTAGGACCAACTAGTGAATATTTCATTTTAATATTTAGATGCCATAATGTAATCTTATTAATATCTGATAGTTTAATATTATGTGTCACCACACAGTATTAGAAAGTAATATTGCTTGGGCAAGTTGGACAAATTGTTCACTTAACGTTGGATATTTTTGATATTTTGTCCCAATATTCCTTTAGTTACTACCAGATCAGAGGTATCGGAAGACCCAGTACCTCCAGAAGGCCTACCCAGTTGATTTTAAACTATGAATTTTAAATTGGTATTTTAAGGTTATGGATGTGTATAATTAATGTTTGTTTTAACCCTATGTGTATTAACCGATGTGTTTAAATTATTTTATGTTTTAGTGTATATTGTATTTTAATTCATAATGTACCCTGTCTTGAGCCTTGGGGAGAGGCGGGTATGGAATGTTGTTGTTGTTGTTGTTGTTGTTGTTGTTAGCTGCGGAGCTTGGCTCGCTCTGAACAATTTACCCATTTGTCTAATGAGTGTACCGGCCTTTGCATACCCATGGAAAGTTAACTCCTTCCTGTATATGCTCTCTGCAAGAGAAAAAGATTTCTCCGGTTCCCAGATTTGATAGACGTTACTGATTGTTTGTCGGGAAATAGAAATTTGTCAGCACTTTCCAGTATGAACACTGGGACAAGGTACGGCAGAGCGATTTATTTTCAATGAGCATGCACAAAGTAAGATTTATGACTTTTGCCGCTCGGATGACATTTCCCACATAGCGGCTGCGCTGCAGCAAATTAAAGAGATCCGTGAATACTAAGGGGTGTGTTTTTGTAATGAGGGAGAAGAGACAGAGGCAATAAGAAGATAATTAAGGTAACAACTTGTGAAAAATTAAAGTGTTTCTGTCTTTCATTTTTTTTTTTTGAATCTCCGAGCATAAACTTTGTAGTTGTTAATTTAATTGCTGATGTTCTCTGTATCCCTGAAGAATATTAAGGATTAATCATCTGGTTCATTTCGACAAGAGATAAGGCCTAAGTGAATTGAAATTTTACCAATTTAACCCTGTCTGCCTCCTAATAAGACATGATTAACATTTTTTCAATTAACAACACATAATTATTCGAGAGGCCTTGCTTGCATACATTCCATCTTCTCAGGTCTTGAATGTCCTCTTCAGGTATTTAAAAAAGTGGTAAAATATGAAAAGGAAACGAAATATGTATTTATTGGCATTGCTTCATTGTCTGCCGAACATATTCAACATATTCAGATAGATCCTTTCTGGAGGGAAGATCTTTTCTTGTTATCTCACCCTTTGTGTTTGTTTTCATTACAAATCCTAACAAAGATTGCTCAGATTAACCAAAGCCGTCCAAGTAGATTTCCTTCAGGAACAGATGATGAGCTTTATTTATTTGTTGCACTGTTCTGATTTGTGAGATTCTTTTAAACAAAGACTCCTGTTTCTAATTAATTAATACTGAGTGATGTCTTCAAGGAATCATTGGTACCCTAGCACAGTAATTCACATAGATGAATTCTGCTGTTTTGGGCTAAGTAACAGAGAAAGCTGTTAGGAAAAGCCTATCACAGAGCAAAAGACCTCACCCTCCCATTAAAGAGCACAAACATAGAACAGACAGTCATAGAGTTGGAAGAGACCACAAAGGCCATCCAGTCCAACCCCCTCTCATGCAAGATTGCAGAATCCTGATTGTCCTTTGCTATGTAATTTTCAAAATGTTTTAAAAACTTCCCCCTACTTTTCATTTTGCAAAGCTGAAGTGGGGCAAAATATCAATTTAAATCACAATTAAATTAAAAAAGAATCCAATTAAAACTCATACTATTCCATTTCTTCCTCCTTGTGCATTACACCCATTCTCTCTTCCTCCTGTCTTCGTTTTCGCCCAATGTACCCTTTCATTTTCCTCCTGTTGCATCCCAACACCAGTTCTTCCTTATCTCTTACTCTCTTTCTACTTCATTTTCTACTCTAAAACTTATAGCGCTATTATTCCACTTTAACTTCTCTGGCTGCCTCTTGCGGAATCCTGGGGTTTGTAGTTTAGTGAGGCCTAAGAGTTATCTGACTGAAAATGCTAAAAGCCACTTCTTAAGTTCCAATTCCAGGATTGCACAGGAGGCAGCCAGAGCAGTTAAAATGGAATAATAGCACTATAAAAGTATAGTGTGATAATTGCCTAAAAGTTGGTGTCTAGGAGGAGTCTATGGTTCTGTCATTTCCTGTAAGGGTTGCTAAACTCCTTTGCAAAACTAGCACAAAAGGAAACCATGATCGTGGAGTGACAAAGCTCACTGAAAGCTCTTTCCCCAAATGTGTGAATTCATAGCTTGAGGCTCTGGATTGCTCTGGGGAGGACTGGCCAGGCAGTGGCTGGCTGTGCTTCAGCGCCCAGCCTTAGGAAGTTGATATCATCCTTTCATACCTCCAGAGGATTCCCCTGGGAAATCTCGGAAGATGCCTTTTCTACCTACAGCCAGCTGCTGAAACACAGCCAGTCCCTCCATGGAAACCCCACATCTTCTCTCTGGGTACCAAATGGCTAGGGCAGAAGATAGGGAACTTGAGAGCACTGGGGGTCATTGGAGACAAAGGGGCTGTATGCCTCTTTCCACAGCGATTGTACAAAGACATAGGAGTTTATCAGACCAGGCAAATATGTCATCTTAAGGATGCATAATGATTGCAAAAGGGTATGCATACCAGACAATGTCATCATTTTGCAATCATGTAAAGTCCAAAAGCCGTACTTTATTTTAGCTGTCAATAGATTGGCCATGGTGTTTTGTTGCCGGCATTGCCAGTGTTTGAATCTGCATGCCATTGTACTCACGTGAATGCAGTATCAATGGGCAAACACTTCCGGGTGAGATCACGACAGCCAGGTAGGGGAAGCTCTTTTTATCAGACACACACACACACACACACACACCATGTCCTTGGGACTTTAAAAGTGTGTTTTAGTGCTTTGCTGTAGTTTTTGTGTCTTTATTGTGTTTTTATTTTTGAATTTCCCGCACTAGCGTCTTCTCATAATAATCGGTGAGATCTCAACCCCAGAAGTAAATGGAGCTCCATTTGTGCTCCATTACTGCCAGGGAATCCTCATTGATGCTGCTCAAGGTAAGTGTGGTGGGGGGTTTCTTTTGCCGGCATAAAAACGACACAGTTTATGCCAGCAAAAGAACATTAAGGGTGTGGTGGTAGTTTGAAAAGTCCATAGAGAGGCCTAATATAAACATTTTGAAAAGAATTGTGCCCATGGCTGGAATAGTCTTGCATGCATATAGAATCATAGAATCATAGAATTGTAGAGTTGGAAGAGACCACGAGGGCCATCCAGTCCAACCCCCTGCCATGCAGGAGTCTAGCAGCACCTTTGAGCCAAACAGATTCAGTCTCAGATCTAATGTACAGCCAGATCTCTCCCCTCTCCCACATACATATACCTTTCTTCCCTTCTTATGGTGAAACAGACTAACATGGCCATCTCTGAAAACACTAAAACAGATATCAAAATATTTACAGTTACCAGTAATTCTTGGTACAGACATATCTCTACCTATACCCCTTTTGAGCCTGCCCAGTTTATGAGGAGTGGAGCACAGAAAAAGACTTAATCACTTGCTGAAGCCATCTGTGGCTGAGCAGTAGTAGGATGCTGCTCCAAGTTCTCTCCAGAGGATGTACTGTAATTCCTTTTCCTGCCTGATCTCCATTTTTCTTTCTTTGGATTGAGGGGATAAGGATGGTTTTCAATGGAAATTTGAAAATTCTGTGTCTCAGACTGCTCTCAACTTAAGCAATAGACTCATACAGCCTGCCATGCCCTGGGATATTTTAGACTGGGGTGGGCAGGCTCTAGGACTGAAGGGCTATTTTTTTGCCCCCAGGACCAACCACAAAAGTGGTCCAAAGTCCACTTGTAGTTCTGTAAAAACCCTTATTTAAAGACAGAACAAGGCATGTGGGACTCCAGTGCCATGTTTTTGGCTTAATTTTCTCACAGGGGTTAAAACAAAATAGCTAAAACAATGTCTAGTACAAAAATATAAAAAGCATTAAACAATCCAATTAAACCATTGATTTAAAACAGTTAAAACACATTACATATTAAAAATAGCACAGCCATTGCACAACTTTCACCATAACCAATTAAAGGCTAAAGGGCTATTTAAATAAAAAGGTCTTTGCTTACCAAACTAAAAGAGAACAGAGCAGGAGCCAACCAAGCCTCCCTTGGGAAGGAATTCATAAGAGCAGCCACCAAGAAGGCTCCATATGTAATGTTACATTATGCTTATGTATGTCAACAATAAGATTCCATCCATCAACTTCATTCTCTTTTTTAAAAAGTTAAATTGAAAGTTTTTTTCAGCTGCATACAATAATATTCCAGTATAACAAAAGCAGGAAATTAAAAATAGAAAAAGAGGGGAAATAACCACGTTAGTTTTAAGTTTCAGCTTCTTACCAAATATCCAAATACAGTTGGCTCCATATCTACAGATTCCACTATCTGCAAATTCCACCATCCATGGCTTGAAAATACAGGCCAACCCCCATATCCATGGGGGATACATTCCAAGACACACAAACACCATGGAGACCTGAAACCATGGGTAATAGGGAGTCCTATTATTTTTAATGAACCAAATTTTGGAAGTTGACCATAGAATCCCATTGGAGGACCTAGAAATGCCTAGAGAGAATATAATTTTTCTGATGTCAATAAGTGAAACCATAGCTACTGAATCCATGGATATGGGGGTTGACCGGTATTTCAATAAATAAATAAAAATCCAAAAATAAAGCTTGATTTTTGCCATTTTATATAAGGGACACAATTTTCCTATGCCATTGTATATAATGGGACTTGAGCACCCATAGATTTTAGCATCTACCTGGGACGGGGGTTCCTGGGACCAAACCCCAGCAGATACCAAGGGCCCACTGTATAAGTCGATCTGCAAATTTTGTTTATACATCAACTTCCCCTCTCTGGCTTTTCTTCGCAAACGAAGATTCAGGAAGGACTCATCCCGCGCCTTCTTCAAGCGCGCTGATGACTAAAAAGGCCAATCCGAGATAAACAAGTCCGGTTGCAAAAAGCGCAGCAGAAGGTCTCCTTGGGTGATGTTTTTGGGTTGTGATTCTTTCTGCGTTGTCGTTTCTCTTCAAGACTTGTTCGTCGTGAGTTCTCAAATAAGGCTGCAGCATTGTGGATATTGCGTCTCCATGCCTCCCGATGTGAGGCCAGGGTGGATCACTGTTGGTGATCAATTTGGCCAAGCCTGAGATGTTGTTTCAGGGAGTCTTTGTATCGCTTTTTTGGAGCGCCCCTCTTACGCTGACCCGTGGCGAGTTCACCGTAGAATAGTATTTTTGGGAGGCGATGGTCCTCCATCCTAGAAACGTGCCCTGCCCAGCGCAGCTGTGTTCTCAATATCATGGCCTCAATGCTGGTGATCCCTGCTTGTTCAAGGACAGCAACATTCGTCACATAGTCAGTCCAGTGAATATTTAGGATTGTGCGTAGACAGCGCTGATGAAAGCGCTCGAGGAGTCGTAGGTGGTGGCGATAGGTGACCCATGTTTCA
Source organism: Gambelia wislizenii (assembly GCA_030847615.1). NCBI lineage: Eukaryota > Metazoa > Chordata > Lepidosauria > Squamata > Crotaphytidae > Gambelia > Gambelia wislizenii. The sequence goes on along the minus strand of JAUMIR010000012.1, from coordinate 26,882,133 downwards.
GATCCATAAAGGAGGATAGACAGTACGATGGCTCTATACACACTGATTTTTGTGCTTTGCCTCAGGTGTTTATTGCTCCAGACTCTTTTGTGAAGTCTTCCAAATGCACTATATGCCTTTGCTAATCTGTGATCGATCTCTTTGTCAATCTTGGCATCTGAGGAGATGATGCTTCCCAGGTAGGTGAACTGCTGAACGGACTTGAGCACTGATTTGCCGACGGCAATGTGGGGGTGGTGGTGTTCGTCCTGTGGTGCAGGCTGGTAAAGAACTTCTGTTTTCTTCAGGTTGACTTCTAGCCCAAACAGCTCTGCAGCTGTTGCAAAGCAGGACGTTAGGCGCTGCAGAGCTGCTTCTGTGTGGGCAACAAGGGCAGCATCATCGGCGAAGAGCAGCTCACGGACTAGATAGTTTAGAGTCTTAGTGTGAGCCCTCAGACGGCTTAATTCTCTATTAAATAGTTAAGTAATGTTCCAAGATACACACACACACAAAGACACCAGCACTTAGTATTTTCCACCCATTGGAAATCTATCCCTTCTGCATCTTGGAATGGGCAGTGAAATGTTACATATTCTTCTAGAGTCCACAGATTCCTTGCTAAATAACAAGTCAATTAAATGGCTTTGCATTTACAGTCTAGCTGTGTGCAGGTCTGTCGTTAATATAAAAGTTTGCTCTTTTAAAAATCTTCTGTTGAGTTTCCAGAGTATTGTCTAAATGGCTTCCCAGCGGTCCTAGTTAGATGATGTTTGAGCCTCCCTCTGCCTTTGCTTCTGTCTTGCAAGTGAATAATCCAGTAGCAGGTAACTGGAAAGACTCATTAACTGATGTTTATGGTAATTTAGAAGAAAGCAAAACAAAAGCCCACAGCTTGTCTAATGGGCAGCAGATCTAATGGGTTGACTTAATGGACAGGAGGTCTGTATAATTTGCTGCTTCACAGATGTAAAAAACCAAAAATGATACCGAGAGGGAAACAGAGAAGAGAGGGCAGGAGCTGCATGCATTTCAACGAAATAAACTTGGTGTGTTCTTACAAAGAAAATGGATCAAATAAAATTCTCTCTTATCAGTCCTCATCAAATTCTGTCATTCCCACTGTGGAAGGTATTATGAGATCTATGTAGTGGGATACTAGGGTTCCCGTCCTGACTCAGTCATGGAAACCCACTAGGTGACCCTGGGCAAGTCACAATCTCTCAGCCTCGGAGGAAGGCAGTGGCAAACCCCCTGTGAAGAAATCTTGCCGTGAAAACTTCAACTTAAGGTCACCATAAATCAGAAATGATTTGAAGGCACAGCACAACAAGAAGAAGACTATCATGTCCACCTGCCTTGCCATGTAGCCTTTAAAGGGAAAAAGGGGATAGAAGCCCTAGTTTGGGGTTGGTCCCCCCCCCCACTGTGACAACATTATTCTTTCTTTTTCTCATGTTCTGCTTTTGAAAAAGGAGTACAATGGGCTCTCTGTATCTTGGGGGAAGGGGTTCAGCCCCAGAACCCCCTGTGGATAGCAAAAACTGTGGCTGGTTGAGTCCCATATTAGTCAGTGGGTGCCACCATTTTAGATTTGTGCTGCCACCATTTTAGGTATTGGCGCCACCATTTAAGGTATGTAGCGCAATGATCTGCGGATGCTTCAATCCACGGATATGGAAATTGCAGATACCAAGGGTCCACTGTGTTACATGAAATGCATTAAGCCGAAAATAAAAGGATAGATTGTTATGGTGGTAGAAATAGTGGCCATGTACAGACATAAGTCAGTGTTAAAGGCAAGGAGGGCTGCTAGGCTTCTACTGTGGAACACAGAAATATTGAAGCCTCTGCCTACCTCTAAGCTAATGGGCTGTTCAACAGTGATATTGGTGGTCATGCAGCAAGTATCTCTAATAAAGGATGGGTAGCAGTAGTGTGATTTGTGTGCTGGTTATATAAAGTGCCTCGCAAAGGAAGACTCTTCAGTTTCAGGCTCTGTCAATGAAAAGCACCGGAGACATTTAAGTCAAAGGCTTAAGTGCACCTTTGTCAGCTTTTCAGGAGCCAGCCAGTCTGTGGCATGAGTAATGCCTAATGGATTCATAAGCAAGGAGAAGGAGGAAAGAATCTCAAGAGGGGATGTTCCCTGCTGCATCAGCTTCCTAGGAAGGCCAGATAATAGAAGACTTGCTCTCCTACAATCAGTTGAGATGCTGACGTTTTAAAAGTTAGATGTACGGCTGTTGGTCGATGGGTATTAGTATCATAGAATCCTAGAGCTGGAAGAGACCACCAGTCCAGCCAGTCATCCAGTCCAACCACCCACCATGTAGGAATACACAATCCAAGCACTCTAGACAGATGAGCATTCAGCCTCTGTTTAAAAACCTCCAAAGAAGGAGACTCCACCTCAGTCCCAGTGCATTCCACTGCCAAACAGATCTTACTGTCAGGAAGTTCTTCCTAATATTTAGGTGACATCTCTTTTCCTGTAGTTCAGATCCATTGCTCTGTGTCCTAGTCTCTGGAGCAACAGAAAACAAGCTTGTTCCATCCTCAATATGACATCCCTTCAAATATTTAAACATGGCTATCACCTCTTAACCTTCTCTTTCTCCAGGCTAAACATACCCAGCTCCCTAAGCTGTTCCTCATAGGGCATGGCTTCCAGACCTCCCACCATTTTGGTCACCCTCCTCTGGACACATTCCAGCTTGTCAACATTCATCTTGAACTGTGGTGCCCAGAACTGGACACAGTATTCCAGGTGAGGTCTGACCAAAGCAGAATGGAGTGGCACTGTTATTTCCCTTGATCTAGACACTGTACTCCTATTGGTGCAGCCTAGAATCGCATTGGCTTTTTTAGCTGCTGCCTCACACTGCTGGCTCATGTTCAGCTTGTGGTCCACTAAGACTCCTAGACCCCTTTTGCATGTACTGCTGTCAAGGGTTTTCTTGGAGTAGACTCAACTTAACTTACCCATCTGCCCCTATCCTCATGATATGTTATGAATTTGTGAGAATGGACCTTCAGATTTTGAAAAGCCTGGTGTCCAGGGAATATGAAGAAAGAGGTCAGTGGATATACAGTGATACTTCACACAGGCTTCTGGCCCACCACCATAATGTTTGGCCATGAGGTGGAAGTCCGTAAGTGTCCTCCACACCAGATAGTTGTATTTATTTATTTATTTGCTTCCTTCCTTATTTATTTAATCACTTGCTTTCCTTCCATATGGGATCCAAAGCAGCTTACACTGTACATCAAAACAAAATAGCCAAATCAAAATAATCTGTAATACAGTCCCCCCCCCAAAGGCATTAAACAACTATCCAACTATTTGTGTGTGTGTTCCTTCAAGTTGTTTCTAACTTTTGGTGACCCTAAGGTGATCCTATTTTGGGGGTTTCTTTGCAAAATTTGTTCAGAGGGGGTTTGCCTTTGCCTTCCTCAGAGGCTGAGAGAGTGGGCCTAAACTGAGCCAGGGGGTCAAGAATGAACACAGTGTCAAGAACACAGTGTCAAAAATGTCTCCACGTTCCTGAGAAAGTATTTGGGGTCTAAAACAATTTTTAGAAAAATATATTAAAATTACTCCAGATGACCTTGAGAGGGCACAAAAACAACTCATGGAGCGTAGATGTGGCCTGTAGGCCACACTTGGCCCAATCTCCTTTAGGGGTTGTCACAATGAGGGCTTGCACTTCAAATTTTACAATTACACCCCTGGAAGCAGGTGATTCATACTCTGTAAATGAAAGCAACTTTATCCCCTTTTTAATGTGTTCGAACTGCTGTCTAATGCTTGATCTGTTGGCCAGTGTCATCCCAGCGTCCCTCTCATCAGTGAGGCCATCGAAAAATCCTTCTGCTTTGTATTGGAATTTTGATCCTTCTGTCCCACATGCATCATCTATTGCTTCTGAATCTCATTTTATCGCTGTTGGCCTAACCCTGCATCTACTGTGGTTGTGCCACTCTGATTGTTGTTAGCTTCTAACTACTTATTGGGCCCTGACGTCCTTGGTTTTAATATTAGGCCTGAAAGTCAGGCGCAAACTTACCGTTGCTTTTGCCTGTGGCTTCATTTGCACTAATGAGCTATTTTCCCAAGATTGATCCCCTTTTGTTATATTGTGCCTCTTAATGAGTCTCAGCCTCTATTAAATATTGTCATCAACATTAACACTTAAAGAACTGTGGAAAGCAAAGGTGAGTAACCTAAATTATAAGAAGGAAAGAAAGGGGGAGAAGAAGGGATGTCAATCTGAGGATGGAGCAAGCTTGTTTTCTGCTGTTCCAGAGATTAGGTATGGAGCAATGGGTTCAAACTACAGGAAAAAAGATTCCACCTAAACATTAGGAAGAACTTCCTGACAGTAAGAGCTGTTTGGAAGTGGAATACGTTGCTGCCTCTGAGTGTGGTGGAGTCTCCTTCTTTGGAGGTTTTTAAACAGAGGCTGGATGGCCATCTGTTGGGAATGATTTGATTGTGTATTCCTGCATGGCAGGGGGTTGGACTGGATGGCCTTTGAGGTCTCTTCCAATTCTATGATTCTAAGTGCTGGTTATGGCCTATCAACCCCGAATCCAGATTGTCTAAAAGCCTATGTCGCCCAGTATCAGCCTGCCTGAGTCTTACATTCTTCAAGGGAGGAGTTTTTCTCTGTCCCACCACCCTCACAGGCTCATCAGGTGAGCACACAGTAGAAAGCCTTCTTGATGTCTCCTCCTATGCGATGGAATTCCCTCCCAAGAGAGGCCCAGTTGGCCCCCTCAATCCCAAGTCATAGAATGAGTGGATACAGAGGGAGAGACCTGGAAACCTCCAAGGTGCTATATCGAAAGAACTCATGCCTCTTAGACTAATCTGTGAGAGTCCCAGGCTGGGCTACAAGGAGAGGAACTTTTCCAGCATTGGCTACCTGCTCACTTTTAATTGGAGATACTAGGAACTGAATCCAGGACCTTGTGCCTGCAAACCCAAACTGCCACCATGCTCAGCTAAAGATTTTGGTCAGGTGACACACAGCATAATGTTACACTCATGAAGTTAATGCAGCAGTTGTAGAATGCCATCTTGTTGGTGAATTGCAAAACTGTGCAACCGAATACATGTGCACACAATAATTCCACACGTGGTGCCATTATACATGAATGTGCATTGTTCATTGGCACCATGTGTGGAATTATACTTCTATAGCCTTGAACTGAATGCCGTCATCCCTCATCAGGCCAAAATGTCCCACCCCTTCCAGAGGGGAATTTACATGTGATACCAACAGGATGCCAGCCCTTCTTGGCAAGTGTACTTCCCTCCCCGCACGTGGAACTTATGCGGTTCAAGCCCTTTGTCATTTTGCTTAACCTTTGAGGGCATTTGGAAGATAGCTTTGCAGACTTTCTGAAGAAGCCGGCTCTGAATTTAATCACTGCAGCAAACGTGGTAATGGCCGGAGCATGTCAAAAACGTCTTGGGCCACTCCATTGAGGAATAATTATGGAACGTGTCGTTGGGAACCAAGATGGCTAGGTTAACTGAAATACATTGAAATAAATGGCACAAAGGAGGGAGGGTTCCTCCTTTTAGTTCTTTCTTTGAAATTCACAATACAGAGAGAGGCAGGAAAGGAAGAGAGAGAGAGAGACTTTTTCATTAATTCAAATGCTTTGTGGAGTTCCTTGTGACAGGGGACATGTTTCTTTTTTATTATCTTGGTGGCTTGGATTAATTAAAGAAATTAGAAACAAAAGAGAAAGAAAAATCAAAATGTATACCAGTTACTGCACAGTCCCTTGGGCACTCTCTTCGTGTGTGTGAGAGAGAGTGTGTGTGTGTGTGAGAGAGAGAGAGATTTTATTGTTTTGCATATTTCTATAGAAGATTTGTGATGCTTTATTTTTTAATAACTAACTTATACTGTACAGTCCTTTGCCTTGTGTGTGTTGTGTGTCTGTGTCTGTGTGTGTGTGTGAGAGAGAGAGAGAGAGAGAGAGAGAAATTTGTTTTACGTTTTTCAATAGAAGCTTTGCAAGGCTTTATTTATGAATATAACTAAGTTGCACTACACAGTCCCTTGTGGAATGCCTTTCATTGCTTCTCTGTCCAGCTTCCCTAGATCTGGTTGGAAGGTTGTGCAGGAATGGGAGAGATTCTCATTTGGCCATTGTGCCTGGCCCTATTATCGATGATTATGTTGCTAAATATTCCCAGGCTTCAGCGTCATTAAGTGGATCTAAGTGGAATGACATGGGCCATGGTGTTCTCATCAGCGTAGGTTAATAGAAGGAAACTCATCTGATCATCTCTTGGGCAGAAGGCCTCATGCATTTGGAAACGCTTTCCCCCGCCCTCCACCACCACCATGCATAATGACTGCTCGCCATGAAAGAGGCCAGGCTTTCTGGAATAGCAAGCTGGCCCATATGCTTGCTTGTTTAATGAATTCCTAGGACAAACTCCATCACTGCAGACATGTGTAGTACAAGATACCATTTCAATTTCAAAATGAATTTAGGGTAAATAGAAGCCTATAGTGTCTGGTGCACAATACCTAGTCGGGGAAGGCTGGGTTGCTATGGAATCAAAAGGAATATATGCAAACATAGTAAAGAATAGTATTCTCTTTTGGAATGTTGGTATATTGCATCCCCCCCGAACTTGGGAGGGGAAGAGCATTTGAATTTGAATGAGTAAAAAACTAGCAGAGGATCCATATGTGCAGGTGCAGAATGCAAAGTGCAGTGGGAGCTGGGGGGAGAGGAATCAGGGTTTGGGCCTCAGAAAGGTGACCATTTAGAATCATTGGTTTGGATCTAACAGTGTCAACATGCCTGCACACAGTAACATTAATCGGTGCTTGAGGTAGGGATTGCAAGAAGGCTTGCTGAACCACTCTGTTTCAATGAGACCTGTTGGAAGAGCCGGGTTGACAGTTTGCAAGGTTTCCCACCTTTTGCATGAGGATAAGATCAGGAACCCCAACCCTTTTTAAAATTTCTTGAGTTTTTCACAATTTGTGCAAAATTGCAGAAATCCAGTCCATGTCCGATGCTCAGCACATGCAGACATTTTAAAAAGCACAGAAAAGCTGGCCAACTGATTTTAAAAGGCCCATATAGACCACCTGTTGCTTATAATTTTTTTAAAAAGGCCACTGACAAGGGAATATCTATTGCAGTTTGCTGTGGCTCTGTGCTCTTGAGTCAACTATGTCTTCTGGGAACTCTATCTCTGTTTTATGGCAAGATTTACGAGGGGGGTTTGCCTTTCTTTTCCTCTAAGACTGAGCAAATCTGGCTTTCCCATGGTCACCCAGTGGGTGATTTCAGCCCTACAGCTTGTCTACATGGGCCAAATAAAACAATCTCACCTCATTTTCACAACAAGGTGTCCAGACGATGTATGGCTTGAATCCACGTCTTTTCAGTGCATCAGGGCTGGACCAAAAAGAGCGGAGATTTACTCTGGATTTGAGTGGAAAATCCAGATAGTCACATGTGAGTGTGGACTGTGCTCCATAGTGATGCCAGGGTGGGGCTGGGGTTAGGAGATACTTTGGTAGGTGGGTGGAAGATTTTGGAAGAAGGCTCCCTGGGGCAGGCAATCAGCTGACCTTTCCTGCCGTGAAATGATTATTTATTTCCCTATTCCAATTTCACTTTTTAGTAGTTCTTTCATTGCCATTTATTTTGCATAAGGCAGTTGTTCAGAGAAGCACATACTTGCATACCCATATTGTTAGTTGTGCATCCCACTACTTAATAGGATGTCCAAAGGCCCCTTGATTCAGACATACATACATACATTCACATGCATGTGGGAGGGTAGAAAACTGGAGTAGCCACAGCAAGGTGGTACGTATACTGCAATTTATTGGACTAGAATGAGTTTGAAAGGGAGAACTAGGTAGACAGTGCTCCTGAACTTGCCTCAGTGTGTGTGGTGACCATGTGGACAAAGCCCATGGTTGCTGCAGACCCGGGAAACCCAGAGGGAAAGTGGATTTTCACATTGGTGTAGACCCTAGTCTCTCAGAGTCCCAGAGCAACACTGAAACCACTCCACTCCACTATCTTCCTGCAGTAATTCAGTCATGTGCATTGTGCAGTTCATGCAGTCTGCTGAATAAAATGTTCTTTCAAGTCCAGAAACACTCAAGACTGAAAGAAAACATCGTTTTGCCAGTGAAGAGAAAGACAAAGCAAATTTTTGCTTCTCACATATGAGAATGAGACAAATGAGGATTTCACTTCCAAGGCTTGATATCTGTATGTTTCACTGATTCCATTATAAAAATGTTTCTGGTAGCCAAGCTGAGGATGCGTGCAGAGCTCAAGGTTTTGGCGAGTCTGTGGTCACAATAGAGATGGACAAATCCAACAATACTTGTATCAGTTTCACATGTGTTTAGCTCTCAGTGTCATCCATCCGCTTTGCACATCACTGTACATGTAATTTCCAAACCCTACCCACCACACATGAAAGTGCACATTTATTTGCATGCAAAATTTACTGTGCAAAACAACCATGTGCAAATTTTGTACAGAATTTTAATGTTGGCATAGAAAATAGTCCATCTGTGCAAAACAAACTGCATACAAATTTTGTGCAGAATAAGTCCTGAATGACCATCTTTAAAAACTATGTTTTCCAATGAATTTCTTGCAGTGGGATGAAACTTGCTGCAATGATTTGTTGTTTCCTTTGAGACAAATAGCAACACTAAAATCTGGCCACTAAAATAGAAATCATAAGCAAAGTGGAGGCTGGTGAAAGAAAGAAAGAAAGAAAAATATATATCCCTGTATGCATTATGGAAGAAAGTTTCAAGTGGTTTCTACAAGGTTCAAAAGGTGTTTACTAAAAGGCTTAACTGACCCTGTTTCATTTTGGATGTGCATATTGTTATAATTCAAAGACATAGCTGTGTTAATCTACAAGATCCCTTTGCATGGGCATATTAGTTATGGATTAAGAGTTTGTAGAAACACATTGAACTGCTCTTATTTTATGTGGTATAGGAATCTACCCCTCTAATCCATCCATGTTGTTTCTGCCTCTGGTACCGAAGTTTCCTCTTAAAGTAATGTCCAAGAACATATATAGTTTCTTAACTGAGGAATACTTGTATATGTATTTTAATGCACCTTCCCCATTAACTAAGTCCTGCTCATGTGCCATTTTCAAGCATGCAGGGTTTTTTTCCCCCCAAACATGCAGGCTCTCCAAATGTAAACATAGCTTTTGTGAACAGCTGTCTTTCTTGAACCACACACTGCAAGCCTTTGAAACGTATGGATCTCCACAGTGAAATTTACTTCATCTCACTGTTTATCTTGGGTGGTGCAAAATGCACATTTTCACCCGGGAATGAGAACACAATGCATTTCTTTTAGCCATTTAAAAGCCTGCCACTGGGTTAGTTATGGCAGCCACCACCAGCCACGGGGCAACGTCTCTTTCCTATGGTGTGTTACAATTTTGTTTTGCTTCTCAAGGAAATGAATAAGACTCACACACCTTGGAATTCATAAAAAAAGCCAGGCTCGTGTTTGGAAAAATGCAACCCAAGTATAAATTTGAAGCCCAAGAAAGGATTGATGGGTGTTTCGAGCATTTTCTGTCCTCATTAAAGTTATTTGTCTTCCACAAATTGCTATTAGAATTTTATTGTGCAGTTTAGACTGTGAAGTACATGAGTAAGTTGTAATATTTGGACATATTGACGATTCCGTGTTTTGATTTGCTCTTTGTTATTCCCCCCTTGCTGACGTACATTGCTGAGTTGGTAAAATAAAAATGAATTAGAGCAGAGGAAAAACAAGCTCGGAGGCCTGCCATTTATAGACTTTTGTGGGACCCGAGCACCAAGTAAGGCTCCTGATTTATTTTGAGAGCCGAACAGGCAATTTTAACACTATATTTTCATGACAAAGGTAGTTGCAAGGAAATAAAATAGTTATGTGCGAATTTATTCACTTGATAATACCTGCAAATGAAAAAGGGAAATAAAGGTGCGGGGGAAGGTAGCATAAAACTTTGCTATTCTTATTGGAAAAATAAAATGACAAGGAAAGGGTTGCTTTAAGACATTGCCCCAGTCAGCTACTGAGACATTCATTAGTTGCATCTCTGTTGCCCTTGGAACAATATTCAAATTGTGATTTGACTGGTGCAAATAGTTAAACTGCAACTTTCCTTTCCATCCCATGTTGTGTTTGTGTGTGTCTGTGTGTGTCTGTGTGTGTAGAATTCAAAGACATAGCTGTGTTAGTCTGGAATATCTCTTGCAAAAAGATCTAGTAGCACCTTTGAGACTCACTGAGAGAAAGAAGTTGTAGCATCAGCTTTCGTCGACTTGGGACTTTTTCAGACATCCCTTACTGTGCAAGAAGCCTCCGTAATAGCAACAAAGCTGCTGCACGGCAGGGGGTCCCTTTTGGACGATGCTGTCCCTCTCTCAATGTCGTCCATGACTGTTCCAGGTAGGATTGAGGGCAGCCACACCATTGAGGGCGGCGGTGCCATTTTTATTCACCGAAGTCATCCATGAATAAAAAATGGCACAGCCACCTTCAATCCTACCAGGAACAGTCGCGGACGATGCCAAAAGAGGGACGGCATCATCCAAAATAGACCCCCTGCCATGCAGCAGCTTCATTGCTGTTACGAAGGCTTCTTGTGTGGTAAGGGGCGTCTGAAAAAGTCCTTGGAGACCATGTATATGAGGAAATAGATCAAGTCTATGAAAGCTTATGCTACAATTCTTCTCTCATTTAGTCTCAAAGGTGCTACAAGATCCCTTTTCATATGTGTGTGTGTGTGTTCAGCCATATGTTCTTCATGGCAGTTCCCTCAATTTTGACCTCCTCGGGCTGAATGGGAAATTTGCAACAGGCTTCTTCTCATGTTTACATGAATGAAAGTAGAACCATTTCCACGACATGGAGGCCTTCTCTGTGGCTGCTCCCAGATTCCAAAACTCCCTTCCAAAGGGAGACTACGAATGGCTCAGTTCTTGTCCTCCTTCCATCAAAAAGTGTAGATCATTATTATTCTGATCAGGTTTGGAAAACAGAAAGGGCGGTTAATAGTCTTCTGTGTTGTTCTGCTTTCTTCCCTTTTTCAGGGATATAAATTCTTTTTAATTCTATAGATAGCTTAGAGTCATAGAATCATAGTGTTGGAAAGACCCTCACAGGCCATCTAGTCCAACCCTCTGTTCAATACAGGATCTTCACAGGTATCTATCCAGAGCTATTTTTTAAAAGATGTCCAGAGAAGGAGACCCTCAACACCTCTCTAGGCAATTGATTCCATTGCCAAAGTGTTCTCACTTTGATTTCAGCAATAATTGATTATATGTTTATACCGACATGTACATTATGCTGTTTTTCTGTATTATATTTGACAGATATGCTTACATTTTATGTTTTTTTTTTTAACTGTATAGATCTCAGTCTCAAGGAAAGGGTGGGATATAAATGAATCCTCCAACACCACCATCACCTTTCTCATCGTCATCATCATCATCAGGTTTAAATTCTAAATTCCAAATAAGTGGACATGAAGTTACAGAAATGAAGGGGGAAGGAGAGAAACAAGAAGTCTAAAAAAAATCTGTCCTGGTGAAATGTCTCTTCCAACCTCCTCTGGTGTGTATGTGTGGGGAGTGAGAAAGAGGTTCATGCAGATATGACATGGTTACTACAGGTTCAGCAAGGAGAAGTGCTTTTAAATTAACCAGTTCCCAGCATCTTGGGATGCAAAAATAATGTGTGTGTGTATGTTTCCCTCTATCTACACCAGCTAGAGAGTTGACACCCTAACTGCTCATTGCTTTTTTTGAAGCTCGCAGACTCCTGAGTTGGCTTAAACTAGAGGCCCAGCGCAATGTTGCAATCTTTGTATGAGCCATGTTGAGAGATTAAATCTAGGCAGTACGCTAGAGAAAAGGAAAAAAAGGCAATTGAAGCCAAATTGTGTTATCTCCTGGTTTGTTTTCTTATTGTGGTACACTGGGAAACAAGATGGATCTTTCACCCGCTCAAACAAGGGGCGTTTCTTATGATGAATTCTCCCAGATTTGAGCTCCTGTCTCATTGGGCATTTCATCCACTGGCACATGCCCTCACAGTCTTCCCTGCTGGCAGAGAGCAGCCGTAAGGCAATCTGTGCCAGGGAGCTGTGAGCCACAAGCATGTGAGAGGAATTTTTTCTATTGAGTTCATTTCAACATTGATTTACGCTGGCTATGCTTCCCAGACTGTGACTGTAATCACTACACCACACTGGCTCTCAGTTTTATCTGCCTGTTGTATCAGTTACAGAATGAATGTATACGTACTGTTGTACAAATACTAATCAGCAATTCTTAGGCTCAACACCACACGTGTGGTTTTCCTGGAATCAAGGTTTTCAGTCTTCTGCATTCTCTACCACATTCAAATTTCTCTTTAAAGAGCTCTCACATGGCAGCCCTGACTGGAATCCTGTTGGTTCATCCCAGCTGGAGTAGACCCATAGAGTCACTCCTTGAAGGGTGAGGTCTCTCTCTCTCTCTCTCTCTGGCTTTTATTCGCAAACGAAGATTCAGGAAGGACTCATCCCGCACTTTCTGCAAGTGCGCTGATGACTATAAAGGCCAATCCGAGATAAACAAATCCGGTTGCAGAAAGCACAGCAGACGGTCTCCTTGGGTGATGTTTCCAGGTTGTGATTCTTTCTGCGTTGTCGTTTCTCTTCAAGACTTGTTTGGCGTGAGTTCTCAAATAAGGCTGCAGCATTGTGGATAGTGCGTCTCCATGCCTCCCGATGTGAGGCCAGGGCGAGGTAACACATTAGTAAATCTAATTGATTTACTCTAGGGAGATTATCCAATGTGGCAAATATGGTCTGATAATGATGACATCATAGAGTTGGAAAAGACCTCCAGGGCCATCCAGACCAACCCCCTGCCCTGCAGGAATACACAATCAAATCATTCCCGGCAGATGGCCATCCAGCCTCTGCTTAAAAACCTCCAAAGAAGGAGACTCCACCACACTCCCAGGCAGTGCTATTCCACTTCTGAACAGCTCGTACTGTCAGGAAATTCTTCCTAATGTTTAAGTGGAATCTCTTTTCTTGTCATTTGAACCCATTGCTCCATGTCCTAGTCTCTGGATCAATGGCTGTCCCTGCCAGAGCACTTCTGGATGAGAATGCAAAAACTAGGCATGGGGTGCTCTTTTTATGAACCTCCCCATTTTCCTGGCAAATTGTAAAGTGTGTTTCAGTGCTTCTGTGTTTGTCTTCTTTGTTAGTTTGTGTGTGTGTTTTTTTTTTTTTACTTTTAAGCATGCTTGTGAGAACCGCCATGAACATGGAAGTAAACAGTGCTAGCGGTTGTGCTCCAATAATTCTGGGGCTGCTCTTTCTTGTTATTACAGCAATGTGTGATAAAAAGGGTTATTGTGCCAGGACACTTATGCTTTTAAATACAGTGGGACAAGAACATTTTTAGAGGCTCATCTGATAATCCTCTAGGTGGGACCAACAGTGAGATTAGCTTTCCAACTCCCTGACATGCTCTTTCCTTTATCCTCAGTCATGGAGATTTCACCAGTTACATTTGCAGGTCCCACTTGATATTGATGGCTTCGAGTGAGTACTATTTGTATTCTGAAAAACCAGTCACATTAGGTCTTTCTTGCTTTATTTTCTCTTCCCTGTGTACAATAAAGCAGCAATGATAAGGTGGTTCAACAATGAGGCAAACCATTCATTTGCCAAAGAAATGGGTTTTATGTAATGTGCATTTCTGGCATTTTAAATATTCTTCTGGAGCATTTAATGTTTTCTTCACATTAAGAGAACAAACAACAGTTGCTTTGTTGTGTGCATTTGTGTGTGTGTGCTCATGGTGCTCACATGCATTCATGTGCACATGTAACTGTACACCTGATTATATACACACACACACACACTCACACACACTCACACACAGAGGAAGGGTAGGGCATTCGATTCTGAAGAGTTCATTTATTCATTGCAATTTTTATATCCCGTTGCCAGCCTGCAGTGAACAACCTAAAAACCATCCTGATAAAAATGCATGAATAATAAAAACTATGGACCAGATAACTACATAGGCAGCAATAATAAATGAGCAAATGTCTGACATGTTCTCCCAGAGCATCTCATAAAACGCATGTCAGAAACTATAATGCATTTGAACACTCTTGCTTTTATCTGTCCCTTGAAAACAGAAAGTGCGGGAATCGCACGGGCCTCTTGAGATTACGAATTCCAAACCCTGGTTGCTACAACCCATTTCTTCATACCTGTCAGGCATCCCTCATAGGGTGACTGGACAGATGAGGAGGTCCTCTTCTAATAACTGAGCTCTGAATAATATTATAAAAATTGACTTGTCAGAATGAGCTGTTCTTAGGATGGCTGCCTTTGAAGAGTGCTCAAAAACGTCAGCTCATCCAAAGAGCAGCAGCTAGATTGTTAACTGGGCCTAACTGTAAGGAGGACACAACTCCCTTGTTGCAAAAGCTCCATTGCTTCCTGGTCCATTTCCAAGCACAATTCAAACTGCTGGTGATGAACTATAAAGCCCTATACTACACTGTCCCTGCTTATTTGAAGGAATGTTTTGCCCCGTATTTTCCTGCCTGTGTTTTGAGATCTTTGCAGAGGGCCTTCTCTCTGTCCCATCATCCTCATAGGTACACCTGGTGGGAACACAGGAGAGGGCCTTCTCAGTGGCTGCTCCAAGGCTCTGGAACTCCCTTCTCAGCCAGGCTAGACTGGCACACTCTTTACTATCTTTCTGCAAGCTAGTAAATGCCTTTTTATTCTGGCAGGCCTTTGAGAATTCAAATTTTCTTTTATGGGAGACAGGCCTTGTATAATGCTTTATTTTATTTGTTGTTGTTCTTGTGTCTTAGTTTGTGTTTTTAGCTGGCTTTTACTTTACGATGGCTTCATTGCTTTTTAACTTTTATATTCTGTGAATTCTTAACAGTGTTGTTTTTAACTGTTGTAAGCCACCTTAAGTCTCCAAGGTGAAAAGAGATTCCATCCAAAAATTAGGAAGAACTTTGTGATGGCAAGAGCCATTTGACAGTGGAATACGCTGCCTCAAAGTGTGATGAAGTCTCCTTCTCTGGAGGCTTTAAACAGAGGCTGGACGGCCATCTGTTGGGAGTGCTTTGATTGTGTATTCCTGCAGGGCAGAATGAGATTGGATTGGATAGCCAACTTTAGGAATCTATATGTTTCTATGCACCCAGAGGAAGGCAAACAAAATGTTGAAATGTCTGGAAGCCATGCCCTATGAAGAGCAGCTTAGGGAGCTGGGTCTGTTTAGCCTGGAGAAGAGAAGGTTAAAAGGGGACAGGATAGCCATGTTTAAATATTTGAAGGGATGTCACACTGAAGATGGAGCAAGCTTGTTTTCCACTGTTCCAGAGACTAGGATATGGACTCAGACTACAGGAAAAGAGATTCCACCTAAACATTAGGAAGAACTTCCTGATGGTAAGAGCTGTTGGGCAGTGGAATGCACTGCCTTCGAATGTGGTAGAGTCTCCATCTCTGGAAGGAAGCTGGATAGTCATCTGTTGGGAGTGCTTTGATTGTGTCTTCTTGCATGGCAGAAAGGGGTTGGAGTGGATGGCCTTTGTAGTCTCTTCCAGTTCTATGATTCCAAGTGGGAGAAAGGCAAGATACAAATAAATACAATTGCTGGAATCCTGTGTCATCTTTTACTTGACATAACTTTACATATAGTTAGCTAAGTAGCAGGAGTGCTAAGAAACCCTGTTAGTGAATTGTAAAGATGTGATACTTGCAAGAGTGTCCGAGGCACACCAGACCCTGCAGCACCTGGTATTGATTGGTGCTCTCCCATCCATATACTAACTTGAGCTGACCCTGCTTAGCTTCCAAGATCAGATAGGACCTAGTGCCTTTAGGGTATTTAGGTCTATGCCTCTCTATGTGTGTTGGGAGGTGCATGCATGCACATGTGCATACATGCACATGTGCACACATGCACACACAACTTTCAAGTTTCCTGTTGACATAATGTGACCCCGTGAATTTCATAGGGTTTTCTTAGGCATGGAATACTCAGAGGTGGTGTCAGAACCTTCATTTTCGCAGGTGGTTTTGTCAATTCCTTCCTCTGAAATAGAGACTTTAGCACCTGGGATTTGTTGGCAGTCTCCCATCCAAGTACTAACCAGGGCTGACCCTGCTCAGAAAATTCTGGCCACCATCACAAGGGAATCAAATATCTCTCATCTTAAAAAAAAAAAGAACAAAAAGAAACCAATGGAGCTTTATTTTCATTTAGCTTGAATACACTGAAAGCCACTCTCTTTTCTCCCTCCCTTACGTGAAACAGAAAAATCCCTCGGAATTTCTTAAGACATTAACTATGTTTAAGGGAGTAAATGAAGTGAAATGGTTTACTGTATGTCGAATCAATCAGAATTAAACTTCATTTACAGATGGCAGTGTTTGGGAGTGGATGCTGTTTTAAATACATAGCTCCTCGCTCTTACTACCTTTGCTATTGAATGCTCCCTCCCCCTTAAAAAACAAATTGTGTTACTTGTGTTTAATGAAGGGGGGGTAGGCATCCTGTGTGGGTTATTTGCAAATTTGCATTCCAAATGAGTTGGAGATTGAATTTCTCCAGATTTTGTGGGGAGGAAGAAGAAGAATCAGAAAAAGACCTGGCTTTTCCAGCATGAGCTAGGTGGCAGAATTGACTCAGAAAGTGACACTCGGCAATTCTGAAATGTAGTTGGCATGCCAGCCTGTTCCCAGTGAGTCATATAAAGTGCAGCACAAAGTAACTTTCTATTTTGGGTGAGGTGGGAGGTGCAGTGGGTGGATAGGGGGGAAGAAAAAAGATTTCCCTTCTGTGTTTTGGAAGCCTTTCAAGACCCAAGTGCTGCTGTTTGAACAGCTCAACGTGACTTTGCAAGGAGCAATAAACCCTCCATGAGAATGGGGAATCCCAAGGATCTTTTTCAGCTTTCCCACCCATGTTCCTGACTATAAGCAAGGCTTACATAAGAATTTCACTGAGCCTTCAGGGACAATTCACTGGGAAGTTTCAGAATTAAGAACATTATTTCATCCAAAAGGAACATGTTTGCATTTGTCATTATTTGGGGGGAAATGCAGTGCCGCTCATTAGTTTATGATGGCTAGGTTAGTGATGCCTTACTAATATGTTACTTTAAAAAAAAGTCCTTGAAAAAATAGAAGGAACTGGCATCTGCTGGAGAAATGTTTCTGAAGCAACGACTACATGCTAGTTGTGAAACTAAAAAGAAATGATGGTGTTATCAATCATTTGGTTACTTTGCAAATATAGATTCATTGCTCATAGTTTGTCCATTCCAAGTATGGGAGAGTATCCTGCATCAGGCTCATAGAAAGGCAGGGAAGATGGGCAAGAACATAAAATGGATACTTTTCTGTCCATCCCTTTCTTACTTTATAGAAATCAAAGTTTCTGACTGGGAATAGAGGCAGACAATGCTGTTGCTGTTATGTGCCTTCAATTCATTTTCAATTTACCATGACCCTAAGACAATTGTAGTGTTATCTTGGCAAGATTTGTTCAATGGAGGTTTGCCTGTGCCATCCTCTGAGGCTGAGAGTCTGTGACTTGCCCAAGGTCACCCAGTGGGCTTTCATGTCCGAATGGGAATTTGAATCCTGTTCTCCAGAGTCATAGTCCAATGTGCAAACCACTACACCACACTGGAGGCAGACAAACTGAAGTTTAATCCAGCCCAAACAGTGATATTGTATATTCCCAGTCAGAAGAATAGATGATCTGAAAATAGATTTTTTAAATGTATTTCCAAGAATCAAATGTTGAAAGTGGACCGCCATATAATCAACTGGATCTTTATGATAGTAGACATCAATATATTATCGAACTGGGACAACCAATAATAGATATTATATATGGATGGGCAGACACATAGACAGACAGGTGGATTATTTGGATGTGTTTTGATAATACATGTACTTCATATATTTCAATAATTATATTATAATTGAGGGAGGATTAGGTGGTAGGGATTAATTAGTTTGCCACTGTTTAAACCTAAAAAAAGATTTTTCTTAAAGTCTTGTTTTGGGTAGCCATAGCTGGGATATCCCTTTAAACAGGTATAAGCAGTATGGTCGCTTCCTCTAGGTGTGTCAGATTAGCAATAGCAATAGCACTTCTATTTATATACCGCTTCTCAGTGCCAAAGCACTCTCTAGGTGGTTACCAGTGTGTGTTAGCTACTTGCACTCAACAAGCTGGGTACTCATTTTAGCGACCTAGCTGAGTCAACCTTGGAGCCTTGTAGGATCGAATTTACAACATTGTGGCTTGCAGGACTGGCATTTAACCACTGCACCACCAGGGCTCCTTAAGAGATTACAACTGTTATCATCCCTGATCATTGACCATGCCAATTGGGATGTATAAAAGTTGTAGCCCCTCAAATACGGAGGAAGTCAGATTGCTGTCTCTTGCTTTAAAGACCAGGGGCTTCTTTACCCCAACTCCCCAACCCATCTTGGAGCCCTGCAGTCCAAATGATGCAGGGCTCTTGCCCTGATGTGCCTCTGGACAGTTCTAACAATGCCTGAGGCAAAGATGGTGCAGGGAGGTGGGATAAAGCCTTTTACAACATTTTGAAAAAAACAACAACCAGGAAATCCTGAGTTACATAGGGTCTGGCACAGGAATGCAGGGGTGGGATTGGTGGATTAAAACAAGAGAGATTTCCTTCTGTGTTACACACGTTGGGACATCCTGGAATGATGAATTGTTGGCAAATTTCTTATTCCTCCATTCACTCACTGTGACTGTATTAAATTTTGGTACATTTTCAGGATGCAGTCATGGGGAAAACCTGCACTAGGTATGAGCCAAGGAAAACCTACTGATGCTGTATGTCATCCCATAGAGGTCCCTGGTGATGCAGTGGCTAAATGCCAGTATTGCAAGTAACTACATTGCAAGTTCGATTCCAGAGGGCTCCAAGGTTCAATCAGCCTTCCATCCTTTCGTAGGTCGGTAAAATGAGGACCCGGCTTGTGTGGGGCAATTAGCTAACACACATTGGAAACTGCTTAATGCAGTGTAGATGTGTAAATTGCTATTGCTTAAAACAATTTGTAAGCCGCTCTGATAGCCTTTGTGGCTGAAGAGTGGGGTATAAATACCTAATTACACACACACACACACACACACACATATATATATATATATATTTTCCGTGCTATCTGGGGCTCACCAAGGACTTGGAGAACCATTTTCAAGATTCAATAAGCTTTGAAAAAGGCAATAAGCATCTCCTGGGGTATCAGCCAGCTCTTTAGTCTGTGGGCACAGGGAGCAACCATTAAGCACAAACTAAATATGGGTCAATATTGAGATGTGGTGGCCAAAAATGCCAATGCAATTTTAGGCCTCTTCGATGGGTGTATAGTGTCTAGACTGAGGAATGTAATAGTATGACTCTATTCTGCTTTGGTCAGACCTTACCTGAAATGTTGTGTCCCGTTCTGGGTATCACCATTCAGGAAGAATATTGAGAAGCTACAAGGTGTCCATAGGAGGGGATTCAATATGATAATGTGTAGAAATCATCCTATGAGGAACAGTTGGGGGAGTTGGGTATATTTAGCCAGGATAAGAGAAGGCTGAGAGGAGATATGATAGCCATCTTTAACTAACTGAAAGGATATCAGGTTGAAAATGGAGTAAGCTTGTTTTCTGCTGCTCCAGAGACTAGGACAATCTGGGGTTCAAATTGCAAGAAAAGATTCCACCTAAATATTAGGAAGAGCTTCTTGACAGTAAGAACTATTCAACAGGGAAATAGACTGCCTCAGAAGATGGTGATGGTCTTTCACTAAAGGGTTTTTGTTTTGTTTTTAATAGCAGAAACTGTATTGCCATCTCTTGCAGGGGTTTTAGCTCTAGATTGCTGCATGGCAAAGGGATAGACTTCCAATATTCAAAGGGCTATCATATGGAAGATGGAACATCTTATTTTCTGCTGCACCAGACACTAGGACATTAACCAATGGATTCAAATTGACAGAAAAGAGATTCTCTCCAAATATGAGGAAGACCTTACTGATAAGAGCTCTTTGACAGTGGAATGAACGGCTTCAGGTGTTGGTAGACTCTCTCTCATTGGAGGTCTTCAAACCAAGGTTGGGTAGCCATCTCTCAGCAGTGCTTTAGCTATGTATTCCTGCATGGCAAAGCATTGGACTGGATGTGTGTTGCACATTGTGTGCAGATGTACGATGAAAATTGCTGCATATTATGCATTGTGTGCAGATGTACATAATGGAGGTACATGGATGCACATCACACATGGACTAACAAATTAATATGGATGCACATGTACATTTTATTGTACGATTGGTATCCTGGTTTAGTTGTGTAATGTTGCCATTAAGCAGAAGTTTTGAATCGCATAATTAATACTCCATGAGTGGAGATTTATGCCATGACAATCCCAATGTAGCATATTGGCCCAGGTATTTTTTTCCCCCTGTCCATTTTGCACTCAACAAGACAAAGGGAATTTTTTCATGGCACCTACCTTCCTTCCTTTCTTTCTTTCTTTCTTTCTTTCTTTCTTTCTTTTTAAAAGATTGCTACAGTCTGCAGTGGCCTCCCTGTGGTTGTTAGAATATGAAGTTGCATGTTTAAAGCAAAGAAGGGGAAACTTTGAACTGAATGTGCCAGGATAAAATTGGAGCCCATTTAAGGTGAAATGAACTTATACAGATATGTCCAATTTTGTTTGTTTGTTTCCAAGAGACTGGATGTTAAAGGGGGGAAAAAAACCAAAGCAAGTCTCCCATTTCTAATATGCCACCCACGTTGAAAGGGAGGAGGCGATGGCAATGCAGATATAAATATTTCATTCCATTTTCAGTGGGAAATACACAAATTCCATTGCTTTTGAAATGCATTCACTTAATATAGTCTGGCATGAACTGAATGCCATGCCCTATTCTATATACCTGGTGGATTAGATTAGAATTTGTTTCTATTCCATTTTTGATGCCCAAAGTGCTGGAGAAATATATTGGTATCACAGGGAGGGTCGGGATACATTTTTCATTATTATTATTATTATTATTATTAGCTGCAACCATTAAACTGAAGCACTGATTCCACTACAGAGATGTAGATTTCTGCTTGCAGAAGAGAGATGGGTGATTCTGCCATGTCCGATTTTGCTTGGGTTCTCAGTTAGACTCTCTATTTAATTCCACGGAAAGGGTTTGGGAGGGGAGGTCTGTCATTGTGTTGTTAGTTCGTTGTTTGTTTGTTTTTATTTCTGCTATCATGAAAATGTTCATTGACTTTTTGACACATACACACACACACACACACACCACATTCAGATCCCCATATCTGCAGAACCAATATCCATGGTTTTAGAATTAAAAATGTTTACCCCACATGTAGGCAAGCTCTATGATTGTCCATTGCCTTTCTCAATAGCCGAGCTTGGAAATGCAGTTCTCTTGCTCTTTTTGGACTACAACTCCCAGAATCCCACAGCCTGCATGACCAGTGACCATGCTGGTTGGGGAGATCTGGGAATTGTTGCCCAAAACTTCAGGTTTTTCAAGATCTATTCAATATAAACTTGCTTATCTTGGTAAGAGATGCATCAAGAGCTGGTATTAAGATAAGAGGACACCAGGCAACCTAGTCCAGGTCATTGAGTTTGCTACTGATCAAGGCAGTTGTATTGAAAGGGAAACATGAGGACGGGTCTCCTAGCATCCGCGACAGTATGACCTAGATCCACAAATGTCTTCAGGCTCCTTAAATACTCTTATTGGAAAGAGATGCTTTATTAAATTCCCAACCTGACTTCCTACAATCTTGACCCAGTTATTTTGAGTTTACTAATTTGGTTAACAAGACTATAAATAATAATTCGGAGTCTTCGTTTATCGTTAGCAGCGGTAGCCTATTATAATTTTGCTTGGCAGCCCATATGGCGGGTGATAAACTAACTAATAAAACTGCCACATGTAGCACAGGTCCGCTTTTATGTTTTTATGACTGTTTCCTCCGTCTGATGCATAATTAATGCAAAGGGTTCAACAATATTTTGTGTCTGGGATTCTGCTGCGGCATGAGGCATTTTGAACTGAGGATGTTGTTGGAATGCAATCCTTGTTTGTTTTCCATTCATAAAAGACGAATAATCAGACATAAAAGCATGTTGGGCCACTTTTTGAAAAGCAAGATTGTCAAACGCTTCTTTTGATTGTTCAATGCTCTTTTTTTAGAGTGAGAAGGCACATGGCAGAATCTGAGTATTGTGGTTGGGGACATCTCCAGGGGCCCTTTCATAGCACTATATTCCACTTTATCTGCCATGGGTGGCAATGTTCTGGAGAAGCCTGGGGCTTGTAGTTGGGTAAGCTGTCTGGCTGAGAATTCTAAATGTTCTCCCTAAACTCTCTCTCTGTCTGGCTTTTCTTCGCAAACTAAGATTCAGGAAGGACTCATCCCATGCTTTCTGCAAGTGCACTGATAACTAAAAAGGCCAATCTGAGATAGACAAGTCCGGTTGCAGAAAGCACAGCAGAAGGTCTCCTTGGGTGATGTTTCCAGGTTGTGATTCTTTCTGCATTGTCGTTTCTCTTCAAGACTTGTCTGGTGTGAGTTCAAATAAGGCTGAAGCATTGTGAATAATGTGTCTCCATGCCTCCAGATGTGAGGCCAGGGCAGACCATTGTTGGTGGTCAATTTGGCCGAGCCTGAGACGTTGTTTCAGAGAGTCCTTGTATCGCTTTTTTGGAGTGCCCCTTTTACGCTGACCCATGGTGACTTCACCATAGAGTACTATTTTTGGGAGGCAATGGTCCTCCATCCTAGAGACGTGCCCTGCCCAGCGCAGCTGTGTTCTCAATATCATGGCCTCAATGCTGGTGATCACTGCTTGCTCAAGGATAGCAACATTCATCACATTCGTCTACAATTCCCAGAATTCCATAGGAAGGAACCATGGCCTTTAAAGTAGAATCATACTGCTGTGTTTTTGTTGTAAGAAAGGCCACCTGATTTCTAACATCTGTCCCTGAAATGGACCATGGATTGGATCTGTTTGGGTCCAAAGATTGGGTTCCTTCCTCATTTCCCCTTTACAAACATGGGCTGAGATCCTTCAGTGTCAAGCATTGCATAAGTGTTGTGCTTGCAGGGCTCCACTATAGATCCTGTCATGCCCAGCTTCCAGAACTTGGAAATAGACTCTGACTCAGAGACTAAAGCCGTGCTGAACCAGAGCAGGAGGATGTTCGAGAGCCACAGACCTCCGACATAGACAATAGTGCAATACCAGCTCTGGCAGTGGTTCCTGCCCTTCAGATACAGTGGACAACTTACCTATATATACCTACCTTCATAGCATGGAGATAACAAAAGGAGGGCTTGAGGTGGTTTCAGCGCAGTTATAGCAAGCAGCAATTAGTTAAGCAGCAGCAGTGTTCGCTGCTGAACTATAAATACACAGCACTGCCTTCCAGGGGTTGCCAGAGATGATCTGACCTACCTGATTACCTGTTGTTTAAAACACACAAAAATATCTCCACCCAACCCCATAAGAACCCCAGAATCCCATAGCTCCCCCAAAACACCTCTCTGTTTTCCTCTGTGGTCCCACTCAAAATGGTGATGGGAAATGACACAGTGTCGCTTCCTGTCACCATTTTGAGAGGGACAGCAGAGTGAAAACAGAGATATTTGAGCTTGCTCTGGAAGGAGTGAAGCCCACAGAGAGAAAAGTACCCCATGGCCCCTGGGAACTTGCCCAGACTTGACAAGGTCTTGTGTATCCTTCGCCAGCCAAACTCGTAGATAAAATCTCAAGGTTTGCAGGCAAGTCTCTCTCTCTCTCTCTCTCTCTCTCTTTCTTTCTTTCTTCCATCAAATAAATAAATAAATCAAATAGAGAGGAATCCAATTTGAGGAGCTGACTGCAAATTACTGTGCTTTTAGGATGGAAATGGCTTCAGACTCCTTATAAAGTTGCAATTGCAAATTTAGCTGCTGCTTGTGGGTAAGCAGGTTTAATTTGCAAATCAATCCTTTAGTTAGAACCCTACCATCAAATGACCAGCTATTGATAACCAAGGGCTGCTTTACATTCCTAGCATGACTGCACTTTATTTGTGAGCAAAAGATTCTTACTGTTTGCCAAGTCTCTAGCTGAAATCTGTTGGGCAAAGCCAGTCTCTATAAAAATGTGCTTTTGCTGCTATTTATCCATAAGAGAGAGGTTTCAGAATGGAGCACATTAAAAGGAAGAGCCTATAGAATTTGGAAGCTAACGAATTTACAGAACAGGTTTTAAGGGGCAACTTTGACTGGATCTCTTCTGTCTCATCAGGCATGGACTCAGGTTGCTAAGATAATATGAGGTATATCTTAGACTAAGTAGAGCCAATGTGTTGTAGTGATTTTAGTGTTGGACTAGGACTCTAGGAAACCAGAGCTCAAAATCCTGCTCTGCCATGGAAACTCACCAGATGACCTTGGGAAAGTCATACTCTCTCAGCCTCAGAAAGCCAACCTCCTCTGAACAAATCTGGCCAAGGAACCCCTGTGAAACGGTCACCTTGGAGTCACCATAAATCAGACATTATTTGAGTGCACTCTCAAGAAAACAACAATGTTTTAGACTAGTGGTTTTTAACCAGGGGCCCTAGGACCCTTGGGGGCCATGATGTCCTCACAGGGGGTCCTTGAAGGCTTGAAGGCAGCTCAGCTCACCTCCTCCCAGCAGTGGAGCTGCCATATGACAGAAGTCAAGGTGAAGGCTGGCTGACTCAGCCTGTGCATTGCCATTCAGTCCACTCCAGCCACAAATTTGCAACAAGAAGCAGAAGAAAAGTTTTCCCTCCCCCTCCCATGCCTCTGAGGGGATGCTTAATTGATGGTGTATTATTGTTGTTGCTGTTCTTAGGGTTTTAAATCTTGAGTTAAGTGTTGGGGATCTGCAATAACAAAAGTTATTTAAAGGGGATCCCTGGTAAAGTAAAGGTTAAGTCACTGTGTTAGACTATGCTATCCATCCGATGGTGTGAAGGAATCATAGAATCATAGAATCATAGAATTGCAGAGTTGGAAGAGACCACGAGGGCCATCCAGTCCAACCCCCCTGCCACGCAGGAAATCACAATCAAAGCATCCCTGACAGATGGCCATCCAGCCTCTGTTTAAAGACCTCCAAGGAAGGAGACCCCACCACGCTCCGAGGGAGTGTGTTCCACTGCCGAACAGCTCTTACTGTCAAAAAGTTCCTCCTAATGTTGAGGTGGAATCTCTGTTCCTGGAGCTTGCACCCATTGCTCCGTGTTCCAGTCTCTGGAGCAGCAGAAAACAAGCTTGCTCCATCCTCAGCGTGACATCCCTTCAAATACTTAAACAGGGCTATCATATCGCCTCTAAACCGTCTTTTTTCCAGGCTAAACATACCCAGCTCCCTAAGTCTCTCCTCATAAGGCATTGTTTCCAGACCTTTCACCATTTTAGTTGCCCTTCTCTGGACACGCTCCAATTTGTCAATATCCTTTCTGAATTGTGGTGCCCAGAACTGGACACAGTATTCTAAGTGAGGTCTGACCAAGGCAGAATAGAGTGGCACTATTACTTCCCTTGATCTAGACACTATACTTCTATTGATACAGCCCAAAATTGCATTGGCCTTTTTAGCTGCCGCATCACACTGTTGGCTCATGTTCAACTTGTGGTCTACTAGGACTCCTAGATCCCTTTCGCACGTAGTCTCATTCAGCCAGGTCTCTCCCATCCTATATTTATGCATTTCATTTTTCCACCCTAAATGCAGTACTTTACATTTCTCCGTATTGAATTTCATTTTGTTAGCTTTGGCCCAGCTCTCCAGTCTATCCAGGTCATTCTGAATTTTGATCCTGTCCTCTAGGGTATTAGCTACTCCTCCCAATTTGCAGCAGGTCTAAATTTGTAGCTAAGAATAGTCTGCTGTGGGCCCAAAAAACATGCCAGAACATCATTCTTTTGTCCACATACATTGTACTACATTGGTATTCAATATAAGGGTTGCAGAGAGCCAGCATGGTATAGTGATTTGAGCATTGGACAATGATTCTGGTGACCAGGGTTTGAATCCTGGCTCAGCCATGAAAACCCATTGGGTGACCTTGGGCAAGTCACTCTCAGCCACAGAGGAGGGCAATGACAACCACCCCCAATTTGAACAAGTCTTGCCAAGCAAACTCTGTGATTGTTTCACCTTAGGGTCATCATAAGCTGGTTTTTAAAATCCCTTCCTGAAGATTGGAAAGAGATTGGGGGCATGACAAAACTGCTCCTCATGTACCCATTGTGGTGTGGCCCTTTTTTAAAAAAAAATAATAATAATGATGTGTATTGGGGGTGTTTAGGAGCCTTCAAAGATGACTTAACATCCCATGAGCTTCAATTTTCCCAGCACCCTACCTAGTCTAACCCCTTCCTTAATGTAGGAAGTCAAAAGCTAGAGCAGTGCCTCTTATGATATCTGATTTGAGGACTGGCAGTTGTCTCTTCCCCCTCCCCATATGCCAGGGATCAAGATCTGGATTCACAACCATTGGCTCCAATTATTTCTCCAGAGACCAGCAGGTGATAGACCAGCCCCAGTCTAAAGATCACCGCTTTGAGTACTATTGACACAGGGCTTATCTATACTGGCCGGAATATACTGGTTTCCCACTGTCATATCCTGGCTGCAGAGGTGAACTGTTTCCCCTCCCTCCCCATCACCTATAGAAATTGGGCTGGAGTCCAAACAGGATGCCAGCCCGTTGTTGAAGGTTCCACCATCATTTTATTGCTAATGTGGAATCATAGAATCATGGAGTTGGAAGAGAGCACAAGGGCCATCTAGTCCGAACCTCTGCCATGCAGGAATATCCAGTCATAGCACTCCCGACAGATGGCCATCCAGCCTCTGTTTATGAACCTCCAAAGAAGGAGCCTCCACAACACTCCAAGGCAGTGTATTCCACTTCTGAACAGCTTTTACCATCAGGAAGTTCTTTCTACTGTTGAGGTGGAATCTCTTCTCCTGTAGTTTGAACCCATTGCTTCATGTCCTAGTCTCTGGAGCAGCAGAAAACAAGTTTGCCTCATCCTCAGTATTACATCCCTTCAAATGTTTAAACATGGCTATCATGTCCAGGCAGGGGTCCTGCAATATATGACTGCAGCCCCCCTGTGTGTGACCAGCTGTGGTCACATACTGAGGGACCCCTGCCTGGCTTCTGGAAGAGGCAGGGAGATGGCAGTGGCAGGGAGGAGCAGAATGCTGGGCAGGATTTCACAGATACATGCGGCCTGATCTGGCAGAAACTTGAGTAAACTGGGTATTTCTTAAAATGCAGCAAAGGGCCCTATCCCAGCTAGCTCCCGTTCCAGCCTTGTATCTGCCCTGGGGGTTGTTTAGACTGCCCAGGCACAGATCAGGGTAAATGTCTTGTGTCGTTTGAACTACAAGGTTCTGGAACAGGTATTTGGCCAAGATAGACAAGCCCTTTGACTGCTAACACACTGAAGAAATCATTCAGTTTGACACCACTTTAACTACCATGGCTCAATGCTATGGGATCTTGGGATTTGTAGTTTGTTGTGGCACCAGACTCTCTGACACAGAAGGCTAAATATCTCACAAAACTGTCAATCCCAGAATGTCATAGCGTTGAGCCATGGCAGTTAAAGTGGTGTCAAACTGCATGATTTCTGCAGTGTGGCAACAGCCTTAGAGCATCTCTAGTAAGACTTCCAGCAGCAGAGAGGCCAGTGCCTCTCTCAGAAGTTGGCTCAGGTGTAAAGCAGCTCTTTACCTTTGAGAAGCTGCTGTTTCTTAAAAATGTCTGTTCTTGTAAACTGTGCTAATTAGAACTCCTCCTGCCCTCGGAGGCAGCAGAGAGCATCGCGATGCCATTCTTCCATGTGACAACGGTTTGGTTCCACTGCCTCTCTCCAAGCTTCAGGCAGCTTACAAGACAACTTTTGCATTGTGACAAAAATCAATGAAAAACTAAATCCACGCCCACCTCCTCCAAGCCCTCTGTTAATCACGACCCTTGTCATTCATACTTCCTTTGAACGTTATTGAATAGATATCTTAATACAAAAAGGCAAATTCACAGAATGCTGACAGGTTTTTTTTTTTTTTAATAAAGATTTGCTTTTGTTACCTTTGGCTATTCAACATACTTGTTTGATAAATTACATTATTCTCTCTCTCTCTCTAGCTCTCAGAAGCTCTCCCCTCCATATATATATATGTATATATGTGTGGGTGCGTGTATATATATATATATATATATATATATTTGCTGTTGGCCACAAAATTAATAAGAGGAAGACCAAACTGAAAGCAGTTTTGTGAAGCTCTTCAAGTCTATCATTGACCCCCTCCCCAGTTTGTTTTTAATCCCAGGAACTGGGCCATGATGTTTCTGACAGGTAATTTCCTTAATACAGTTGACAAAGATTTATTACACGGACTCCTATTGGATCACATGCTTTGTCTGCAAGTGATAAGACTAAATTAGGGTTATCTTGGCTCTGAGTGCCTAAAATGATGCTGTTTCCTAATCGTTCCCTTGATAATAGCAATGGGCAGAAGCAGTAAAGTGTAGCCGGATAGAAGACGCCAGAGTGAGGAAGGGGCTAGGAAAAAAAACACGCAAGAGGTCTTTAATATATCTTGAAATATCAAGCATCTTAGGGATTGACTACATGGTGAAAATAATCCTAATAGAAATTGCAAAGAATACCTTTTGTCCTAAAGAGATCCCGCAGTGATTTGCCTTATTCAGAAGGAAGGGGGCTCAAAACTCCAAAAACTGTGGGGGGAAGCCTTTGCATCTTTTCCCGAGGTTTCGAACATAATGTGTGGAAATGTGCATTACTGTTCGTTTAGACAATTAATTTTCATCTCAGTGCATTCTCAGTGAGGGCAAAAGTGGAAAGCTGATTGGTTGGATTTGTGCGATGGGGCAAGGTTCCAGTAATGAAGTGGCCAGAATTGCTGTTTTGGAGTTTTGCACTGACGATTGTGCATTTTTTTGTTTTTTTGTGTGTTTTGTTTTTGCTGAGGTGACTGAACAGCTTTTTTAAATGGAAGGTCACCTTTGATTTGCAGTTAAAAAAATATTGTGCAGCAGCAACAACTTGTGAAGAATAATGACATGAGTAATTCAGTCTTGACCACCAGGTTGATTCGCAGGCATGGCTGCATGTGAACTTCAAACATGGAGAGCTTCTCATACCAGCCATTTTACCGAAGGACTGTGGGGACAATTGAAAGCTGCTGTGATTTTGCAATAATGCACAGCAATCAGCATGGTATCTTCTCATCTAGACAAGCCCTTAGTATGGAGAACTGTTAAAGCAAAACATGGTGTAGTCATCTGTACATGAATTCCAAGGCTGGTGTCATGATAAAATGGGCAGAAGTTCATTTCCAGGGGATCCAAACCAGCTTCTGGGTCAGAATACTTTGGCTAGAAGGTGGAGTATTCTGGCCAATGTAGACAACCTCCAAGGTTACTGGGATATGTTCTATCAGAAGGCAAGCTGGGAGGTCAAGACATTTTGGATCCAGAACTTCTGTAGTAGCTATCTCACCCTAAAATTGATTCTTTTAAGCATGAACTTCCAAGAAATTTGCCAAGATTTCAGCTATAGCTTTTCAGAGACTTCTGGAATAAGTCCTCCTTATGAGGATCCCTTCCCCACAGCAGACCCCATTACTCATGAGGCGGCCTTTCTTCATTTCATCCTGATGTGCCACAAGTGATTCGTTTCAAAAGTCCCCACACTCTACTGGGTGAGATTGCAAGAGTTTTGTGTGCGTTTTTCAATGACTCCCATATTTTAGGACTTTTTCATTTATATATATATATATATATATATATATATATGAACAAAAGAGTTGGGTTTGTTTGTTGGTTTGTTTTCTGGCACAGAATACAATGTCTTACGTGCAGAAAACTATGTCTGTTGTAGATTTTCCTTGGGTTTTTTCTGGGCTGTGAGGCCATGTTCTGGAATTATTCTATGTTCTCGAATTATTCCGTTTTCTGGAATAATAATCTGGAATATGTCTGCTGTGTTTGGGAACATTTGGCCAAACCCTTGAATACTTTGTGCAAAAGGGATTCCATTTTGCAGTATCAAAAAACCCCAAACCCACCTCCTTCCTCCTCCGTGTAAGACGATTTAATCCATTGATGACAAAGCCCTCTAAACTATTTCCTTGGTGCTTTACAACGCATTGTGACGAATTAGATTTCGGCAGTTGTAAAATTTTCTCATCAGTTGTAATACCTCATTTAATGAATTGATCAAACTGAAATGTAAAGATGTAGCAGCATTTATTTTGTATATTATATTGCGTATAATTTCTGGGCTTGACGTTTATCACCATGGAAGCTGTTATTTTACATATCATTTTCAAACCGTATCAGCCTTAAACACATTTAAATTTAATAAGCAAGTAGATTAGATTTGCTTTAAAGCTAGGCATATCATTATGGTTTTGCGCCTTCTTCACTCGGGCAGGATCTTGCTATTAAATGCGGCATTTAGTTTGCATTCTGAAACCTAAAAATAATTTATTAAAATAGGGAATATATTAAGTTGAGTGATTGAATATAGAGCTGTTCTGGAGGATGTTATGAATTAATGACACTTGTACTGTGTGTGTCAGAAAGGAAGTTGGGACCTTTCCCATTTGATTTGTCAATGGTTATGTTTTGAAGGTATTTTAAAAACAAACTAGAGATGTATGGAAGCCTCGCAGCTTGCATAGCCTCTGTTATTTTTTTTTTCCCCTTCCAAGGGCAAAATCCAAAAGGAGGGAAATGTTAGGAGGAGGAGATATCTGAAGATCTGCCATGTAGATGATGGAGTAAGCTTGGTTTCTGCTCTTCCAGGGGTAACTGCTGAATGAATGGGTTAAAATTATAAGCAAAGGGCTTATCTATAAGAGGGTGGGAGAATGGATTGCTCCGCAGTAATGGCAGATCACAGCAGCTGCCATTTGCCTTAATGGTGGTTTGGCCCCCCAAAAGTTTGCATGCCCGCTGGTCAAGATGGCGGCCATGAATAATTTACTCACATTTTTTAATTTGCCCTGCCAATTTTTTCTCCATTTTGCACATCAGTTATATTTTGCCTGTTTAAAAAAGAAAAGAAAAGAAAGAACACCCCATTTTCTCACTCATTTGCTAAGGTGAAAATCCAACATGGCGGCACCAGATGCTTGCCCTGTTAGCAAGCCCTGCCTCCCTTGTCCAGATAATCAGCTTTGTGTTTCCCCTTCTGTGGGAAAGAGATTCAAATCAAATTGCTTGTCCCAATGAGGTGGAATGTGCATTCCCCATGAAGTATTTTAAAAACTCCACTGAAAACTGCGAAGTCTCCTAGCATGCAGTATATGGCAGTTCTCCCCTCCTTCTGAATGTGGAGAATTGCTGTGGGTTGCCATTAAGACAACACATGTTTTCCTCAAATTCTACAAGGATTATTTTCACCATTTAGGCAACCCCAAAGAGATACAGTTGCATACCAGTATCTGCAGAGGTTTGGTTCCCAGACTTCCCATGGATACTGGAAAACATGAATAACAGTGAACCCTATTAAAATAATGGACCTCTGGTGAAAACATACCATACAGCTGCACTGGAGGACCTAGAAGATATCTAGAGCATTTTCTCGGATTATGCTATGGTATGTGTCCCTGTTTTGGGTCCCGTAGATAACTGAAACTGCAGGTATTGGTTCTGCGGATACAAGGGTCTGACTGTACTGACTAAAATTTAGGAAGAACTTCCTATAAGAGTAAGAGCTGC
Source organism: Gambelia wislizenii (assembly GCA_030847615.1). Classification (NCBI taxonomy): domain Eukaryota; kingdom Metazoa; phylum Chordata; class Lepidosauria; order Squamata; family Crotaphytidae; genus Gambelia; species Gambelia wislizenii. Next base: position 26,850,176 of record JAUMIR010000012.1, on the reverse strand, counting down.
TTATCCGTGGTGTAAACTACCTGGGCAGGTAGGGGTCATTGAAGGTTTTTAAGCAGAGAGTAGATGGCCACTTCTCAGGTGGCTTATTAGGAACAGCTTAGGGAGTTGATTTGGGGAAAGGAAAACATGACAGCCATCTGTAATATCAAAAGGGATGTCATGTAGAAGATGGAGTGAGCTTGTTTTCTGCTCTTTCAGATACTAGGATAGAAACGAAGACATTTTGATTGAAAGATATTATCACTGAAACGTTAGGAAGAACTTCCTTATGAGTTGTTCAGCAGTAGAATGGGCTGCCTAGAGGGTGGTGGACTTACATTTGCTGGAGGCTTTTTTAAAGAGAGATTAGATGGCTACCCCTCAGCAGTATATTCTTGCATGGCAGAGGGCTGAACTGGATGGCCTTTGTGGTCCCTTCAAGCTTTACAATTCTGTGGCAACTGGAGTCCTAAAAGAGTTATAATAGATAATAATAATACTAATACTAATAATTTATTTATATCCCACCCCTCTACAGAATGTAATCGAGGCGGCTTACAACAATTAAAATATACATCCAAACCCTCAATCCCACCCCCCCTTAAAATGCAATTAAATGATTTAAGAATTTAAAACTTACTTTAAAAATTACAAAAAATAAAAATAAAACATAAAAATAAACAATGGACAGTGGCCGTGGTGAGATCAGGACAAGCTAGATTTGCTTTTTTGATGGTATCTATTCAGGAAAGGCCTGCCAGAAGAGATCTGTCTTAAGAGCTTTTTTAAAGCTATTTAGGGTTGGTTCAACACAACTCCCTGAACTTTGGCAAAAGAACCCCTCTTCACACTCTCCCCAGATCACTCAATTTCCCCCTCCAGATTTCTGAACTCCTTATTATGAGAGACGTGTACAGTTGTCCCTCCATATCCACAGATTTGGTATCCACAGATTTAAGGCTTGAAAATATTCTTTAAAAAATAATAATCCCAAAAGCCAACCTTGATTTTGCCATTTTAAATAAGGGACAGCATTTTGCTATGCCACTGCATATAATGGGACTTGAGAATTCATGGATTTTGATATGCATGGGGGGTCCTGGAACCAAACCCCAGCGAATATGAAGGGACAACTGTATTTTAATTTGGTACTAGTTGCTACCCACCGCAAACATTCATGAGTGAAGGGGCAGGAGAGAATTTGCCCAGCTAACCAAATCAATATGGAATTATTATTTTGGGGGGTGGGGCATAGACTGTCCAAAGTGAATAGACACATTCAGTCTACGATCATTCCAGTTTTGATACCATTGGCTAGTTTGGGAGGCAATAAATTGTCTACTGAAATATATTTCCAACAAATGCATCATTATAACTTCTCTCTTCCCCCTCCCTGCATTAACACTGTCTTGGGGCTAGTTAGTGTGGGTTGGTAGGAGATGGGGATTTGGAGGGGGAGAGAAAGAGAGAGAAACAGAGAAAGAGAAGACCTGTTTCCAAGTGTCAGACCTAAGCAATTATCCCTAATGGACTAGAAGGCAGATCTCCCATTCAAGCTATTAATCACCAGAGGAAGAGGTGGACAGAATCTTTGTAGGGGGTTCAGAACTGGTAGTTGGCCCCTTTCCAAGGAAGTGGAAGATTTGAGCAGTCAGCAAAAAAATAATCGGAGATGAATGCAGGAGGAAAATACTCAACAGGCGGAGGCGGGGGAGATAACAAAAGATATTCAAGCTTTCCAAAGTTTCAGGTGTGTTTCTTTATGAAGTCAGTACTGGTGCTTGTCCCCATGTTTTTCTCTTCAAAAGGAATTCATCCTCCTTCATTTCCCCCAAGCTTTATTCTCTAAGAATTGCTTTTGGCACACTGACAAAAGCCTTTTATGACTCTCCCCACCACCTCCACCAGCAATATGCTTCTCTCTAGATCAGTGATCCCCAAGCTTTGGCCTTCCAAGGGTTTTGGATGTCATCTCCCAGAAGCCCTAACCACCTTGGGTGTATTTTTCAGTAGAATGGTCTTATTCCAATAAAAAATTCCTAACTCCTTAAATTCCTAACCACCTTGGCCAATAGTTAGGAATTCTGGGAGATGAAGTCCAAAACATCTGGAAGACCAACACTGTGGAATCACTGATCGAGATGCATTGGAATACAGGTAATGCCCTGCTGCCTGGGGAGGATGGGAGCTGTAGTTCATTACATTGAGGAGGGGGGCAGGCTGTAGGAGGCTGTCTTAAAAAGTTTGTAACTAGGAAGGCTGAAAACAACTATAACTACAATGTCCTTCTCTCCTCAAGAAAAAAAATTAAAGTGCTGCTGTCTCTGTGGACTGGTAAGGCTTTCTTAGTGGTGGCACCCTGTTTATGGAGCTCTCTGCCCAAGAGGATTGATTAAACCTTCCTTTGTTGACTTCTGAAGTCAGATGAAAATGCCACTAATTTTTGCTGTTCTGTTTGTTTAGGGGTTTGTTTAAACAGCAAAAATACTCCTCCCAGAATGTGAGGGGAATACCTTTTGTCCAATTTGGCTCCTGCATCAATTCACCATATTATGAAAGGGCCCCCCAAATGCCATATATTCTGTGGGAAAAGCTTTTGTGGCTTTCCCTGTATTTTTTATTTTATTTTATTTTATTTTATTTTATTTTATTGAAAAACAGTGAGGGGAATGTGCTTTCCTGCTCATTGGGACATGTGACCAAATTGATTCACTTTCCCAATACTATCAGAAGTTGGCCCTTAACATTCATGCAGTATGGTGAGAAAACAGCCTTTTTCTCTTTTGTTTTACATGTTTGCTAAAGCAGACAGTCACTCTTCCACATGTTGTATTTTGTTTTTAAAAATGTTCGACAGGTGCAACCTGGGGAAAATAAAATTGTGAGCGATTCACTTGCACCTTCTGTTTTGATTTGCACACATGCCTATGGGAACACCGAATGCAGTTTGCATCACATGCCTGCAATCTTGCAAACCGACCATTAAGACAAATAAAAGCTACTGCAAGTTGGCATTACCCCACAGCATAAGCTAAAGGGGAAATGGCCTTCTTGTTTCCCCATGCTTGATGCCAGCAATTGTTGGGTCACTGGAAGTGAGCTGGAAGGCAGTATAACATCTGGTCTCTCTCTCTCTGGCTTTTCTTCGCAAACGAAGATTCAGGAAGAACTCATCCCGCGCTTTCTGCAAGCGCACTGATGATTAAAAAGGCCAATCTGATATAAAGAAGTCCGGTTGCAGAAAACACAGCAGAAGGTCTCCTTGGGTGATGTTTCTGGGTTGTGATTCTTTCTGCGTTGTCGTTTCTCTTCAAGACTTGTTCGACGTGAGTTCTCAAATAAGGCTGCAGCATTGTGGATAGTGCGTCTCCATGCCTCCCAATGTGAGGCCAGGGCGGACCAATGTTGGTGATCAATTTGTCCAAGCCTGAGATGTTGTTTCAGGGAGTCCTTGTATCGCTTTTTTGGAGTGTCCCTCTTACGCTGACCTGTGGCGCTTTCACGGTAGAGTACTATTTTTGGGAGGCGATGGTCCTCCATCCTAGAAACATCCGGTATTGACCATAGAAAAGCAATGGTGATACCTGTCCCATTTTCCTACCCAAGGCAAGTGTACTGCACAGTAACATGATGGGCAATAATACTGGGGAACAAAGCCCTATAAAACGGGAGCGATGTCTGGCACTTTATAGCAGTGCATCTTGAAATTTACCTCAGAGTTGAGGGGGCCATTTAAAAAGATAAGAGCTTAATCCAGACATCTACAATGATGATTCCCTTCAACACGATAATAAATATACCAAAGTACCCTTTTATCTTTAATAATTCAGGATTCACTGAGTGTTTAAAGGTTTGCCTCTTCTATCGTTTTAGAAATCTGATGGTAATCTGTTAAAAACTAATAGGAGATATATCTCAACAATTGCCAGGAAAGAAAATATGTCTATAATGTCTGTCCTTTAGAGGGGAAGTCTGGGTTTGCTACAGGTTAACTACCAGGAGAAACTCTGTCTTTAAAAACAGGGAGAGAGAGAGAAAAAGAGAGATTAAGAGATGCTTTGTTAACAACATCTAAATGTTACCTAGAAAGTTAACTAAATTAAGTAAGATATTTTTTTAAAGCATTTTTAATACTGCTGTTTGCATGGTTCTTTCAGTGCATAAAATGGGAAACAATGGGAAACTCTGTTTTGTTCCATGAATGTAGGAACATCGGTTGTTGTTTGTGTTTTGTGAGCAAACGACCTTCTATCATCATCATCTCATTTATTTAAATCCCATCTTTTCCCTAGATCTGGGACTCAAGAGAGCTTACAAAAGTTACAACAGATACAGATAAATGTTTGCCTTCCAAAAAAAAAAAATGTAGAAAAGTTAAAATATCAACCAGTTATCAATAGAATTACAAAGCAATTTAATAGCTTGCCCAGTTTGTTTTTTTTAAGCAACTAATACCGAGAATGCAACACACTATTAAAACACCTTTTTGCATAAGCAGTCAGTTCTCAAAGGAAGGAGGTATCCATCCACCAGATAAGAGGGGAGTCCATATGGGAGTTTTAGAGCCTGGGAGCAACCATTGAAAAGACCCTCTCCCATTGTGTGGGATCTACGAGGATCCCATTAGTGTCTGAATCTTATTATGGGAATATTTAATTAGCTCAAAATGGCAACGAGAGGCCACATGATGGCATGATCTTTTGACCCATGTATACTGGTAATCACTGAGGAGTCTTCAAGCCAGAGCGTACAATTATATGTTTATTATTGAAAAATAATCAAGGGAAACACACATATGCATACACTCAGACTTCAAGCAGTCACACAAGGCTAATGAAGAAAGTAGGAAGTATTTGGATAGAGGAATAGATTTAGGTGATGATGGGTGATATACTATACCTAATCCAAAGAGCAGAGATTCATGTGGAAGCTGCAAACCTGGTGACACAGACAGATCGGATGATGGGAGAAAGGAGGTCTGTGCACATTTTGGTGGTGTTTTATAGTGATATTTATATCTGATAATTTCCCTGAAGGGATAGGATTTAGAGTGGAATTCAGTGTCTGTTGGAGTTTCTCAGGACCAGACAAAGGGTTATCCAGATGTGTTAATGATCATTAATGGGTGATACATTTGGAATTTAATAGGAGCAGGCAACTTCTATTGTTGAAGAGAAGAGAGGAGGATATACCTGTTTTGCAACCATCTAGGACTCTGCTTTTTTAATGGATTAGTGAATGACTCATCTCCGGGTTGTCTTTTATTTTTTTATTTATTAATTTGAGTATTTATACCCCAATCTTCAGCCACAAAGACTCTTAGAGCAGCTTACAAATTGTTTAGCAATAGCACTTGTACATCTCCACCACTTTGTGTAAAGCTAAAAAGACCCCTGGCCTGGGGATGACCTGTTTGAAGAATTTCCAAAGGCCCTTCCCTAGGTTGTGCATCACTCTAGCCTTGATATCTGGGAGTCCCTGGTTTAATTGCTAACCACGTGGAAGGCCACATCAGGCCAGATTATTAAATATTGCCAATTATGCAATATTCCATGATGGGGGCTGTCAGGGTAGGTAACACTAAATGAACTGGTGGGGGTGATGAGACCAAGAGAAGGCTCTCTGCTGAAGATCTCAAAACCTATGCAGGCCCATATGCATTCACTGCTGAGAAAGGAAGCACTTTCTTTTGTTGCTCGGCAGCCTTGGAGTAAGCTCCTTTCTTGCACAGGTTCCAATTCAAGCGGAGAGAAAGGAAGCCTGCTGGCTACTGGAGCACACAAGCCTTCAGATACAGATTTCAGAAAACAAGAATCAAAAAGTTGGAACCCTGTTGTGGTCATTTGTGGGCATGACATTGGCCTTCCTTCTCTTGCCCGGGCAGTATGACCCTGAAAAAAAGTGTAAGGAGTAGCATAGTGCACCAAGAGCATTCTCCTACCCCAGAAAGCATCTGGTGTTTTGGTTTTGTGCTCGAGGAAAGAATTCTTGCAGGTCTGAGGGAATCCTCACCAGGCTGTCTCAACATGCTGAGATGGCTTGTCTCAGCCAAAATCTCACACAAGTGAGCATTTGTTTTCTGCATTTCTACTCCCTGCCTATGAGTAGCCCTGCCACTGAAACATCTCTGATTCTTCCTGCACAGCTATGATGTTTCTTGGTCAGACAAAGGTGCAACCACATGATAGGAACCCCCCCCCACACACACACACCTTTTTCATCTAAAACAATACGAGTAAATCTAAAGATGATAATGCTACTATACAAATGAAATCTTACAATGTTCTTACGTTCAATGTTCTTTACCTTTTATCATAGCTCTCAAACTAGAGTTTAGTTAATGAATAAAATGCAAACAAAAGAGAAAATAAAGCATTTTCTTATCACCAATAACATTACACATATTTTCTGTTCATTGGCTTCCCATGTATTATCAACTATTTGGAGCATTAATGTCTACACACACACACACACACACACACACACACACACTTTTTTCAAAGTGAAGAAGAATCTGTACTGACAGCTGTTGTATCACCTCACCAGTTTGCAAAATGATTCTGTTTCTATGAACAGCTGTAAAGAAACAAAGAGGTGAGTAGAAAGACACCGAGTGAATGCTCCTTTCCAAATACAATTTTGCTAATTAGAAAAGTGTCACAAGTACAGCCAAAAAAATTGAGTGAGGCTCTCTGAAATTATCAGTCATAGTGATATACTTGTTCAAAGGGAAACTTGGAACCTCTCTCTCTTGCAGTTTGGAGCTGTCATGATTTCCATCAGAACCATAAAATCACCGAATCACTGAGTTGGAAGTGACCTCAAGGACCATCTAGTCTAACCTATCATGCCGGAAAACACCACTAAAGCATTTCCGAGAAATGGCCATCCAACCTCTTTGTATGGACCTTCAAAGAAGGACAGTCCACCACCTTTGGAGGCAAACTCTTCTGCTATTGAACAGATCTTACCCTCAAGACATTTATCCTAATGTTTAGGAGGAATCTTCCTTTCATGCAGTCAGGACCCCTTGGCTTGTCTCCTATCTCTGGGGGGGAAATTGTGCCTTCTGCCTTAGCAGCATTCTCTTTTGTCTTTTTTAGTGAGTCCTGTCTTCTCAAGATCTGTCCAAAGTATGATGGTCTCAGTTTAGTCATCTTGGCTTCTAGGAAGAGTTCAAGGATGCTCACTAGAAGCCCAGAGTCATATCAATCTAATAATATGGTGAGTTTCCGCAAAGTTAATTAAAAGGGCAAGAGTGACTGAAATCTGCAAATTTCTGCCATTCAGCAGTCATTGAATTATACCAATTGAGGTCTACATGGCACATTGGGCTTGCTCGCAGAACGTCGACTGAAATATGAGCGAGCAGAAGATAGGTGCACATTGCCTCTTGGGTTCTAGCTCTTAGTCATTAGTGTCAGTTTGAGGGATCTTTGTTTAGAAATATTGTCAGACAGTGAAGGTGTCTTTTCCTATGAAGTAATTTTTTAAAGGCTAAGTGCTGGATGTGAACTATGGATTGCATTTTCCTAAGTTGCCTTGGGTTGCCATGGCAATGTTTTAAAATGGCGGGGTCTGTGGCTTGACACCACTACAGACTTGTGCATCAGTTAAGATTCCTCCCCAGCCCCCAGCCCACCACCGCCACCTCCCCAAGATCATAATGGAGTATTTTAACTGAGCAGACCTTTTTGTCCTCGATAAAATATTTAGCGGGTTGTAGTAAATATTCATTTGTCTTCCTTTCACAACATTACGCATCTCCGATTATTAACAGCTCCATGGTGTGTGTGTGTGTGTGTGTCTGGTTCAGGCAGAGGGATGTCAGATGAGAATTTCTATCTTTCATGAACAAAACTAGCTCATTAAAACAGATCGGCTAATCAGCCAGATGGCGTAGTGATAGTGTAAATATTGGTTGTTTAATTGGTTGACCTGCCTGACTCTTTCCTCTTTTTGAAAGATCAAACGGTAGATAATAATTTATAAATCTGAGGAAAATATTTTCCCCATTTCATTCATAGTTCAACCCCACATGCTCAGTTTTCACTCCGGCCCATCGTGTGCTAGCAAGAAGCTGTAGATATAGCCTAAGGACGCAGGCATGTAGATATTCATGAAGCCCATCCTTTATATGCGGCAATAATTAGAGAAGGTAACAGCTAGAAACTGTAACAAGAACCCTTTACATCCATTCAAGAGATTGCAAGAAACAAATAGAGTCATTTCTGAAGGCAGTTGTTGTTACGTTCCTTCAAGTCAACTCCAAGTTATGGAAATCCTATCTCAGGATTGTCTTGGCAAGATTTAGTCAGAGAAGGTTGACCATTGCCTTCCTCTGAGGCTGAGGGAGAGTGACTTGCCCAAGGTCACCCAGTAGGTTTCCACAGCTGAATGGGGATTTGAACCCTTGTCTCCCTAGTCCAACCCTCAAACCATTATCCATGCTGAGGTTTTGAGAAGGCAGGTTCTCCTTTTGTACTTTTTTTAAAATCAAAACCAAATGCCATTTGACCATTGGTCATCGCAAACTTTTTGCCGGTACCAAAGCAACACCTCCCCCATAAATACAGTCAGACACCTATATCTGCAGGGGCTCAGTTTCCAGACTTACCACAGATGCCAGAAATCATGGATAACAGTGGACACCACTGAAAATAATGGGACTTCTGGTTTAAAATGCCATATAGTTGCCTTGGAGGACCTAGAAAATGGCTGGAAACATCACCCAAGGAAACCTTCTGCTGTGCTTTCTGCAACTGGACTTGTTTATCTTGGATTGGCCTTTTTAGTCATCAGCACACTTGCAGAAAGCGCGGGATGAGTCCTTCCTGAATCTTCGTTTGAGAAGAAAAGCCAGAGAGAAAGGGTATTGTAGGTGTTTCTCTTTTTGTGTCCCATGGATAACTGAAACTGTGGATATTAGTTCCATGGATACTGGGGTCTAACTGTATTGGTTGTTTAGTTAGTTGATTAGTGGTCAATCATGGCTGAAATTCTACATTGGGGTTGTGTTGCATAACCCTCCTTATTTATATATTATGGTGCTATGCAACCCTTGTGTTGAATGGCAATGTTGCCCAACTGAACCAAGAAACAAAATGACTCGGTGCAGCCATTCAATATGCAATCAGCTTGAATGGATCTTGTCCATGCACAATGGAACTCCCTGTGTAACTGCTTCTTCAACCTTGAACTCAGCGCAGACAGTTTGGATTGCTCAAGCTGCAACGAACTTAGAAATAAATATATCCCATCACTGTTAAAATCACAGAAAGGGAAGGTCATATTCTGTCAAAGTTGGTTTTCTCCTGTCCGGTGTTAATAAATATGTTTCTTTGAGAACATCTAAATTTCTTGTCAAGGCTTTGCAGCTGTGTAATGCAAGGTTTAAAGGCTGTATCCAAAATTTCCTGTACCCATTTGATGGGCTGCAGGAAGGGTTTGAAATTGCATAATATTATAATGATTTATTTGTTGAGTTTTAATTTGTGTTCTGTACAAAGTTGCTCAATTACAATAAGTTTATCTAAAGTGGACGTTTGACATTGGGGGAAAAGATTGAGCTGTTTCTTTAGGGGAACCAATAGGATAATTTATAAATTGGAGGAAAAGAGAGTTTCCCCATAAGAAAACTCACTCTATCCTCAGCCTGGCTGGCCTTTAAAATGTTTTAATTCATTCATTTTGAAAAGTTTTATTTTGGATCAATTTATAATATGCACATTCACCTTTGTGTGTGTGTGTGTGTGTGTGAGAGAGAGAGAGAGAGAGAGAGAGAGAGAGAGAGATTGGGATTGCTTCTTTAAAATAAAACGAGTTCCATGTTGCATTTATCCTTCTTCTGATGGGAAAACTATGGAGTAGATACTCATGGTCATTATTTATTTATTTGTTACATTTAGATCCTTCCCTTTATCCAAAGAGTTTGGGGTGGCTTCAAATAAAATCAACTTGAAACAATAATAATTACAAAAGGTTAAAATACAGTCAGCCCTCTATATTCATGGATTTGGCATCCATGGATTCCACCATCCATGGCTTGAAAATATTTTTTCCAAGAAGCAAAGCTTGATTTTTCCATTTTATAAAAGGGGTCCCATTTTACTATGCCATTGTATATAATGGGATTTGAGCATCCATGGATTTTGATATCCACAGCAGGATCCTGGAATCAAACCCCAGTGGGTTTCAAGGGCCCCATGTACATAGTAATTAGTTTCTCAATTAAAACCTGGTTAAAGCAATATTGGACAATGTAGCCATAAAACATGTTCAGCCTGGATAAAATCAGTTTGGCCCAAAGGTTTTAATAAAAAGTCAGGTAATAACTTGGCACTAAAATGATTCCAACATTGGTGCCAATCAGGCTCCGGGGGGGGGGGGTGGAATTCCATAACTGGGGTGACAGCACCGAAAAGACACTTATACTGAATTACACTAAACATGCATGCATATATTGTAGCAAGGTTGGAAGCTAGTTTGCGGATTCCTTAGACCCTGCTTAGAATCTAGTTTAGAACTGTAGTCTGAATAGAATCATGTTTGTAGGCCACTGATGCCAACTCCTTCTCTAGGAAATTCAGAGCTACAACAATCCCAACTACTGCCATGGGGAAATATGTCCATCATATTTCGGCAGCTGTTTGGCAGTGGAATGCACTGCCTGGGAGTGTGGTGGAGTCTCCTTTGTTGAAGGTTTTTAAACCGAGGCTGGATGGCCATCTGTTGGGAATGCTTTGATTGTTTATTCCTGCATGGTAGGGAGTTGGACTGGATGGTCCTTGGGGTCTCTTCCAACTCTATGATTCTATGATTCCCTGAAAGTTTTCTTCTCGCATGAAAGAAGCTTCAATTTTCCCCCTTCTGCCTCATTTTCAGTGTGTTGTAGACATTCTTTGAAGTTCTTTTAGTGGTGTTTTCAAACTTAGCTTATTGTTCTGTGGTGGCCATGGCTACTTTTGTGTTTTTCTTTGTTTGATCACTCATTTTTCAACTGTTCAACCACCTGGTGGGAAGAGTTCCTTTATGAGAACTTCTCTTGAACTTTAGCACACATGTTGGACTGCCAAGAAGGCTGAAGATCACTGGAGAAAGAGAGAAGAAAAAACCTTGCATGACCCCTTATTTTGCTCAGAAGTATAATTTGAACAAGAACCCCATGTCATACTCATGAAGATGTCACCCCATCTTCCGAATAGGACCTTGGAGAATTCATTTAAAGTTCACACTTAAACATAGAAAGGGAGGGTGAGGGGAAAAAGAAATGTGGCAGCACCTTTAAGACTGTTTTTTTATATATGTTAGCATGAGCTTTCATGGCTATAAACCCACTTCGTCAGATGCAGTACCAAGGCATCAGGTATAAAGCATGTTTATACAGTTTTGGGACTAGGATAGAATGTAATAGGATCCAGAAAGCTGCAAATCATGACCCTTACTCTGGTCAAGGTGATATAGGGCTTTCAGATTTTTACAGCGTCAGTTAGTGTTGATGTAAGAAAGCAATAAATCTGCATACTAAAAGTCAGTTTCCCTGGGTCCAAAATGTCAGGAGTTAAGAGACAGAACTCCATTATAAAATGGCTGAACAACTGCAGAACCATGCTGCATGAACTACCATGTCATGCCTAGTTAGGGCACTAGGGGGCAATGTCATATATATATATATATATATATATATATATATGTATATATTCAATATATATATTGAAGGGATGTCACGCTGAGGATGGAGCAGGCTTGTTTTCTGCTGCTCCAGAGACTGGAACACAGAGCAATGGGTGCAAGCTCCAGGAACAGAGATTCCACCTCAACATGAGGAGGAACTTTTTGACAGTAAGAGCTGTTCGGCAGTGGAACACACTCCCTCGGAGCGTGGTGGGGTCTCCTTCCTTGGAGGTCTTTAAACAAAGGCTGGATGGCCATCTGTTGGGGATGCTTTGATTGTGATTTCCTGCGTGGCAGGGGGGTTGGACTGGATGGCCCTCGTGGTCTCTTCCAACTCTGCAATTCTATGATTCTATGATTCTATGATTCTATATGAGCTCAGAACAGAGCTCACTTTCTCCTTCCTGTGAATGCTGAGGCCTGGTGAAGCAGTTTCTTCTGGAATTGTAAATATTTGTATATATTGCAACTGATTTTGAAGATAAAAGTGCCTCCTGCTTATTTGGATGTCAAACACTCTGTGTATGAGTATTCTTGGGAATGGGTTGCTACTGAGTCTACTGAGACAGTCTTTTTCAGCTTCTGCTGGGGATTGCATGTCCTATCATCCCCTGACACAAAATTCTCTCTGAGAGAATTCCTTTTCTTATAGATGCAGTAGTATAAATATATGTAGCATGCCATATCTTTGCTAATGGATTGGAATTTGTGAATATAATTCAACTCAGCCATTTCTCTTTCCAGTTTTCTTTTGTAATTTCCTTGTTCAAGGATTGTGACCTGTAAATCCCTTATTGTATATTCAGGAAGGTTGAAACGTTCTGCAACTGTTTTGGGTTACATGGATACTTCTTTATAAACTTAAACACAGAGTGGATTCACTGCCCCATCAGTGTGAAACACCAACTGGCCACGGCTCTCTGTGGTTATTTGAAGTCTGCCTTAGCACTGATTCCAAACCATGAAGAATTCAGATTTGAAAACTGGAAGGTAAAGTACTCCCTGGCCATAACAACCAGACATCCTAGCCTTTCTTCTCCAGTATCTTCCTACTCCTCTGTATGCATGTTTAAGGAAACCCACTTGATGACATTCAAAGGAATTCTCTAGAGTAGGACTGGATAAGGAAGTTCTGTGAAAGTGATAAATTTCACTTGAACATTTGGGCAACGGGGGCCATTTTCTTCTTTTAAAAACATGAACAAAAACATTTTTCGTACATTGTCCCCACCAGATGGCTCACAAGACTCTATTTGTAGACCTCCAAGTGAGGGAGAAATTCTCCCAATTTCAGGTAATTGGTTCCATTGTCAAGCTGCTCTTACTGCACCAATTTCCTAGTGTTCATCTGAAATTTACTCTCCTGTAACTGAGATTATAGCAGTGAGGCTGAAGAGTAAATTTTAAACAAACAAAACCTGAGATATCTTTTTGAAGGGGGGGGGAATCTCTGCTCATTTCTAGCTACAAAATACTCCCCTAGAAGTTTCACTTTACTGTCAGATGATATTCAAAACAGAGCTGAAATGAATATTATACCTTCAGCATACTCCAATGTGAATGTCGGCATCAAAGATTCTCTGGATGTTATTTTTGGAGAACTTGCCTGCTTCCTGGATATTTACTGAATGTTTGATATCTGATTAAATGGTCTTGCAATATTAGATGTGTCACTGCAGATATTAGTATTTGATTGTTGGCATGGGCTGTGTTGGTATTACTTGGTAAGTGATATGTATTGTGTTTTTGTTTTGCATCTGAGAATATTTGGTAGATGGCATGGAATAGTGTTTAATATTGAAAAATTCTTCAGAACAGAAAGCTTTCAGGTCTGATGCCTGTAAACCAATCAAGAGATGTGAGGAAGTCCAAAAACTTTGGATGTTGAAATACATTCAAAGATGTTTCACAACTTTCAAAAGTATCATCTAAATGTGTAGAAGCTCACAAATTTCAAATATTTGTTCCACAAGCTAGAGTCCCTTGATCCACACCTCTAAAGGAGACCTGGTGGTGCAGTGGTTAAATGCCGGTACTGCAGCCACAACGTTGTGAGTTCGATCCTGCAGGGCTCAAGGTTGACTCAGCCTTCCATCCTTCCATAGGTTGATAAAATAAGTACCCAGCTTGTGGGGGGCAATTAGCTAACACACATTGTAAACCACTTAGGAAGTGCTTAGCACTATAAAACAGTATAGAAATCGAAATGCTATCGCTATTGCTAAGCGCTTGGAAAAAGTAATTGAAAGTGCATTCTTTCGATGACGCCTTGCTATTCAGGTCTGGAAAACACAATTCACCACAAAGAATTGGCACTCAATTGGGATTGCAACAGAAATGAAAGGAAATGGGGAGTTTTCTATTTGGCTTAAATATCTGAGAAATTTTGAGGAAGGCTAAGAGAGAATGTACCCAAGACTGCAGCAAATGATGCTGTGGGTGCTGGGCCAATTTGGTGGTCTCCAAGAATTGAGGTGGGGTAGGATATATATATATATATATATATATATATATATATATGACAAACCCATTGCCTCTCCAGATCTCTTCCAGCTTTGTCTTGTGACCCCCCTCCTGCCCTCACTACAGTATGAGTTTTGCTGGTCACTATGGGGCTGGGTAGGAATTTTCATCCCCTTACATGGGTGTTTTTTTGCCTGTCCTATAGTGTATCTGTGGGACTTGGACAATTGACTAAAAGTGGCATCCTTTATATAGTTTGTCATTAGCAGATATTGGGGGGGGGAGACAAGAAGTGAGTTGGTGAATACCTTGGCACCCTTTAGATGAAGGGTAGAGCACTGGAATGGCCTCTTTTGGTCCTGGGACCCAGAGGCTGTGATGGAACCTGCCCTTGGGGCTAACCTGGGGGTTTGCTCTAAGGTCCTGGGACTTGGGAGGGAGTGTCATGGGTCTGCGTTCCAGGGAAAGGCCAGCTGGGATGAGCAACCCATAGCAATGAATTGCCCTTGGGGTCAGGTGTTTCCATGGCCACACTTCTTTCCTTCCACATTTTATGGGAGTTAGGAGTTTCACTGATACCCACTGTTAGCATGAGGAAGAAATGTGTAGTGAAAACTCTGTATACGTTTCATATACTGGGTACGTTCATTGCTGAGATAGGAAGCACTTTCTTTTGTTGCTTGGCAGCCTGGGAGCATCTTCCTTTCTTTCACAGCTTCCAATCCAAGCAGACAGAAAGGAAGCAAGCTGGCAGCTAGAGGCACAGCATCACCTTCAGGTCCAGTACCTTGGACAGCTATCCAGAACTGACTCATAATTTGAGGGGGGAAACAGATGGAGGAAATGTTCCTTTTGTTTGCTCTATCTGTTGCTAAAGTACAACAACAACCAGACAACACTGCCTGTTTCACAAAACACCCAGAGGCAATTCCCAGGACAAAGAGAAATATTTTATTACTACCTAGAATTTGGGTTCTTTTTTATTTTATTCCTGAATGCTTTGCAGCAAAACCAAAACCACATATATTTCTTGTTGTGATTAAAGGACATTCTTCTCAATGGAAGTGAGCTGTCCACATGTCTACATAGCCACCACATTAGCCCCACTGGCCTGTCCCCCACAATGCTACCACCACCACTGCTGTCTTGCCTGCCAGCCAAGCAGCTCTCTGCAGAGCCTGTTCGTCACCATCAGTGCAGATGATGTAAGAATGGGGCACATGTGTGATCAGCGAGGAGGGGGTAGAGCAATCCCCTACTTGATCACATTGTACCTCACCAGCAATGGTAGCATTATGGGGGACGGGCCAGTGGGGCTGATGTGCTGGCTCTGTAGACATGTGGACACCTGGGCTGCTCCAGATCCAGCCCAATCCAGCTGTCCCCACATCCAATACACTAGGGCCACACTGGAGTTTCCTCAAAGCTGCAGAGCAATTTGCAGTTTCTGTTGAGCCAGATTAATGGCTAAAAGGAGTGGATTTACTCTGTGTGTCATCTGTACAAATCACACTGGATCCAAGGTAAGTACATAGAATCGTAGAATTGTAGAGTTGGAAGAGACCATGAGGGTCATCCAGTCCAACCCCCTGCCATTCAGGAATCATGATCAAACCATCCCTGACAGATTGCCATCCAGGCTCTGTTTAAAGACCTCCAAGGAAGGAGACTCCACCACGCTCTGAGGGAGTGCGTTCCACGCCGAACAGCAATTACTGTCAAAAAGTTCCTCCTAGTGTTGAGGTGGAATCTCTGTTCCTGGAGCTTGCATCCATTGCTCCATGTTCCAATATCTGGAGCAGCAGAAAACAAGCTTGCTCCATCCTCAAGGTGACACCCCTTCAAATACTTAAACAGGGCTACCATATCGCCCTTAACTGTCTTTTTTCCAGGCTAAACATACCCAGCTCCCTAAGTCTTTCCTCATAAGGCATTGTCTCCAGACCTTTCACCATTTTAGTCACCCTTCTCTGGACATGCTCCAATCATGTTTTATCCTTGGTGTAGGCAAGCCTGTAATTTATGGCATATATATTGTGAAAATGATCATAGAAGGGAGATGATAATAGAATTATAGTGGTGGAAGGAATCTCAAGGGTCATCTATTCCAAACTCCCTCCTAAGCAGCAATATCCAGTTAAAGTACCCCTTAGAGATGGTCATCTAATATCTCTTGAAACACCTTCAATGAAGGAGAGTCAGCCACCTTTGGAGGTTGTCTAGTCCATTGTCAAAGAGATCTTGTCATCAGGATGCTCTTTCAAATTCCTTTCTTGTAAATTGAATTTATTGGTTCATGTCCTAATCTCTGGAGCAGCAAAAAGCAAAGTACTTGATCTTCCACATGGCAGCTCTTCAGATATTTAAAGATGGCTATCATACCACCTCTCAAGGTGTTTTTTTTTTCTGCTTCTTCAAAGTAGACACATCCAGCTCCCTTACATCTTCCTCATAGTGCTTGGTTCTACCTTTTTGGCCACCTTTCTTTGAATATGTTCCACCTTCTCAATATCCTTTTTGAACTGGGTTCCAACTTTAATGGCCAGGCAACCGACTATGAAATAGTTGGACAATGTTGTCCAGCAGATTTTTGCCAGGGGAACACAGCTTGGGAAGGTAGTTTGTTCTTGTTGTGTGCCATCAAGTCATTTCTGACGTATGGTGACCCTCTCACAGGTTGTTTTTTTTTTCCAATGGAGGTTTGTCATTTCCTTCCTCTGAAGCTGAGAGTGTGTGACTTGCTCAATCTCACCCAGTGGGTTTTCACTTCCATGTGGGGATTCCGACCCTGATCTCCAGAGTCATAGTCCAATGCTCAAACCACTACACCACGCTGTCTCTAGAGAAATTAATATGGTGACATGCTGAAACCAACCATAACTGAGCAGAGATAGCATGCTGCTCCAGTTCTATGTTGGAGTGACAGTACAATAATACAGATATTACCCTTTTTGCTCTTAATTATGGCATCATATTACGCTAGCTCTGAAGGTGAAGTGAGGGGCGTCTAATATTATATCTGGGGGCAGATAATCATGAGCTTTTATTTTTCAATTTGATGTAATTGTTTCTCAACAAAACTGGTGTTATAGCAGCGTTGTAAAATGTATGACAGTCAACAGACTAGAGGTGAATCAGACAATCATAAATATTGCAGAAGTGTAAAAATCAGGTATTAAAAAGTTAATATTGATATAGCACCATGGGACCCTCCCACCTGTTTGTTTTCTGTTCATGAACCTGAATCTGTTGGCACAACAGCATGGGTATTATTATTATTGTTATTATTATTATTATTATTGTTTTAAAAAAAGATGAACTTGGACAAAGCACTTATGCAAAGATGGATGTTTACAGAACATTTTCAACTCCCAGTCTCAAAGCATTCTGTGTAAAGATTGCTTATATCTTCCGTACTGTGGTTTGTCATTCCTCTCCAACATGTTGAGTGCATATACATTGAATTTAATGAATGCCCTGGTTCAGAGGTTTTGCTGAAGATAGGAAAGGTCTTTGGTGTGCCTTTTTCTCAAATGGCATAAATATTTGTAATAAAAATAGGAAGAAACAGCCTTTTAAATTCATGGTGGTGGATTATTATTTTTTTCTAAGGAGTTTCTACAATCATGCTGTCACTTATTAGAGCTGGAAGCATTAAATGTACTTTCCTGTCAACTCCCATACTTTTTTTAAGATGTTCATTATTAAGCACCTTGTACACTGATAGTGCTCTATAAACACTTTTTTTATTCTCACAATTTTGTCACACTCCAAGGGTTAGAAATGCCCTGGGGTAGGCAACTTCATAGGTTTCAAACTCCAGTACCCATAATTCATTACCATGGGCCGTAATAAGTGAGTACAGACACCCTTTCTTCTGCAGGGAATAGTGTGGAGTGGCGGCTGCATACAAAATCTGGACTGATGCCCTCCACAGATTTTGGTAACCAATTCTCATAGTCCCTCAACACAAATTACATCTATTTCAATGTTAGGTCCAAGAGGTAAAAACTGGTGAAAGGAGAGGATGAGGGGCTCCCAAAACAGTGGAGTGGTGAACCTGAAAATACAGATTTAGCACATTGGATAGCTCATTTAAAGTTCAGACTAAAATTCAGAATGGATTCACCACCCTGTCTGACATGGACACCAGCCATCTCTACCAGTAAATCCATTTTTTTAAAAAAATGTGGGTTTTTTTCACAGCTCCATTGTTTGGAGAGAAGAAGGCTATGGGAACCATTTCAGAGCACAGACTATTTGGTACCTGAAATCAGTGGAAAGGACCAATCACTTCCTGTGGAATATTAAGAACAAAGCCTGAAGGCACACTGGTTCTCTTATACAAGAAACCAATATTTCCTATTATCATATAATTCTTCCTTCCTGAGAAGATCATTGCTGAAAATCATATTATGTTGTCCACCACGGTCAGAGACAGGGCTTTGCTGGGGTTAATAATGGGCAAATCTGTCAGTTTTCCTTGCTTCCACATTCACATTTTGCAAAGGTTGTTATGTTTTCATTGAATGTGTCATAAGTCTATGATCGAGGAAGGTCAAACAGTCAAAGTTCTAGGGAATCCAGAGCCAAATGGAAAGGTTCAGCTTGGATATCGAAGTCATCAACACCTTTTTTAGAGACCTTCCAATTCATGATGCAAAAAGATGCCTCAGTTTCACATATGGTTGCTCAATAATCCCAGCAGGTTGCAGTTGGTCAGTGTGGAAGAGCTGGAGTGACTGAGGATGAATCATGGTTGGAAGGGATTCCACCCCAAGACACCAGTACACTTCTGAAACCAGGTCTTGGATGGGTGTATTCTCCAGCTTTAACTTCGGAAGAGACCCCCTACCCAAAGCTATCCTAATCATTCCTCCTCATCTTTTCCGATCCAGTCTGCTTCCCCCCCCCCTTTTCTTTCCCTTCCTTCGTTCCTTCCCTTTTGCTTTGTTGTTTTTTTGTCAGTCTCGTTCAAAAGCTTTGTTAATTCGCTGCCACAAAAATGGAAGTTTCATACACATTGACATAATTAATGAAGAGGCAGGCAGCATGCTCTACCAATTAACACCACAGGGAAAAGGAAAATTGGCTTCCTCCTCACACGTTGTGCCAAAGTTAAGGACTGTAACACGGAGCAAATAAATAGAGATGCTTTTAATGAGCTGCAAGATCGAGCCGAGGAGCTCAGGAAGTATGTTGGGTAAATACTGCCAACTGTTTAGACGGTTAAGAGTAATTGATGAGCTTAGTTAAAAGTTTTAGTAGTGGTTGGGATAGTATTGGATTGAGGAGGGAGGTGTTGGTTTGGATTTGACTGGTAGTATGTCTCTTTTGCCAGGTAGGCAGGACAGGATGTCAATGGAAGCTTGGCCAGTTTTTCGTAAAGATGTTAAACTATCTTGGTCTCAGTATTGGTTTCAATCCATTTCTCCAAATCCCATCTCCATTTCCCTGGGGGGTTGTCTCTGGGTGTGGGGTTTTGTGTTTTCTCCCTGCACTGAAATTCTCCCAATGTTTAAGGCCTTTGCCCTATTGTATGTATTTCTTTATATAATTTATCTCCTTTCCAAAATTTCCCCCCATTAATCAAAGCATGTTTCTGCATTTTCCCACCACTGATGCCCATCTTAGCCATTCACATGTTAAAATATGCCCCTTGGTTTGTCTGCGCTTTATTTCTGAGAAGCACCCTATCGGTCTCATAAATGTAAAAAATGTTGAAGCTTATATATGCATTTTCTTTCAACAATTATTCATCCATTCATTTAACTCGTTTATGTCCCGCCCCATGCTCCACCAACACTGGAATTCAAGATTAGGCCTAAACTGGTGCCTGATCCCATCTGATCTTGGAAGCTAAGCAGGGTTGGCCCTGGTTATAACTTGGATGGGAGACAAGCAATGAATCCCAGGTGCTGTAGGCTCTATTTCAGAGGAAGGAAATGTCAGAACCACCTCTGAGTATTCCTAGGCTTAGAAAACCCATTGAAATTTGACTCATCTGTCAGCTAGGTTTGGCTGTGACTACAAACTTTTCAGATGTTCTGTCTACACAGACACAATGCAGGTGAGCATGGTAAGGGCAGCATCAAAGTGTTAGAGTCCACCCTTGACCTGTGTGTCTGAAATGAGTCTCTTCATGGGAATATTTCAGACTGGGATCCAAGAAGCATTTTTCAGATAAGTTGAAGGGGGTGCAATATTAAATCAAGCATTAAATTGAAAAGGGATCCCAGTGGCACATGAAAGAGAGAGTTCTTGAACTTTCTAGACAGAATGGAAGCTCCCTGTTCATGGTCAGCCTCTTCTAGGGAATGGGGAAACTTGTCAGTTTGACTTTCTCACACATTAGAATGCTTTCAACCATCAGTTCTTTCCATCACAAATCTGAAGGAAATTGTAATTTCCATGCAGTCTTCAAAACGTCACTGAAATGAAGCTCGCTCTCCCATTTGCTCTGGCTAGATTCAGCCAGTACATATTTTGTCAGGATGCTGAGCACAATGTTGGATCTGCCAGCCACATAGGCGTTAAAGACCAGGGGCCTGTCAGTAAAACTCAGAAAGAGACAGAGAGAAAAGTGACAACCTAACTGAACATTAACAGAGCTGATAAATAGGGGGTTAATTTTGTTCTCCAAAGAAGCAATGAGTAATTTAACAAGTTTCTTCTCTCTGGGAGAAAGTCTTTGAAAAATGCACATTTTCCAAAGGTTATTTGTGGTTCAGGACTTATTCAGGTGGTGGTTTTTTAAAAAATAAAACAGTATTTTCTGCACAATGGAATAATATTTCTGTGCAGGAATTTTATTTTATTTTACTTTATTTTGCACAGGAGGGGTAATGTCCTACAGAGAAAATGATGCTTTCTGTGCAAAAGCAGTACAAAGTTTCCTCAGAATAAAAGTCCCAGAGTATGAAAATTCTCATTGGGACAAGGTTCTCTTCATCTGGGTTTTCTCTACTGTTATTCAATACTTTTGAATGATTATCTCCCTCCCTATTGAATACACAGAGAGTCAAATCCAGTCTTTGAAGAGGTGCACACTCAGAAATTATGCTTGAATGGGCAAGTCAATTCTCCCGGATTCATTTTTTTTTCTCTGTCTGTATATCTATTTATCTCGACATCTAGATATCCATTATGTTCCCTAATTCATGAATATGAAATGGATAGATTTAGCAAATTTGTAAAAAGCAGAAACTAAAATTATTCGTGCCCACATTCTTGCTTCTCAACTTCAGACCTGTCCCCTATCTTTTTTCTCATATAAGCTGTAGGAATATAGGTTGCTTCTCCCCCCCATGCCATAAACACAGGGAATACATTCCTGGACTTACCATTTATAACAGCAAAGCCTATTAAAATACCATAGAGTTGAATTGGAAGACCTAGCAATTCCTAGACATTTTCCTCTCTTGGCATGTTCAAGTGCAACTCTATGGTATTGCAGGACCTCCAAGTCAAATGGTCACAAATTTCTGGACTTGGGCTTCCTATCAGGATGCAGATCTGGTGCTAATGATTCCTCTGTCCCCCTTCTCTTCGAGACTGTTTTTAAGTCACTACTGGTATAGTCTGGGTCATGATATGAACATTTTCTCCAGAATCCTTTGCACCAGATACAGATTTTGGGGGCAGATACTGAAACAGATAAGTCTAAATTGAAATTGTTCCTTGAAAGCTAGCAGTCAGCAGCAAGAGCGTGCACGGGAGACACTTAACTAGAATCATAGAGTTGGAAGAGACCACAAGGGACATCTAGTCCAACCCCCTGCCCTGCAGGAATACCCAATCCCAACAGATGGCCATCCAGACTCTGTTTAAAAACCTCCAAAGAAGGAGACTCCATCACACTCCCAGGCAGCATATTCCACTGTCAAACAGTTCTTATTGTCAGGAAGTTCCTCCTAATGCTTAGAGTCTGGACAATTTTAGTCTAAAGCAGATAAGTCAGACTACTTGGTGTCAATATCTGGACTCTCACATTGTTAATGATGTGGAAAAGACTTTTGAAGGAAGGGATGAGGGTAAAGATTTCCAAGAAGTGCCTGCCTTGACTCTCATATAGTTATTTGGTCTGTCATCTCATCCTCCCTTCTGTCCTTCGCAATCAAAACGCTGTGGTCAATATGCAATTAGTAATCTCTTACGCATTTACCGTCCTACCTTTGGTGTGTAGGTAGTGGAGGTGCCAGCTCTAATCGCTAATGAATCCATCAGCTTTTAGGGTTTTCCTGTTCACTTCTACTGAACTGTTAGTGTATGTGACAGCCCGTGGTTCTGTCAGAACGAATTGTCCCCGGTGGAAATTTGGCAGCATGGGAAAGTGACAACTTAATGGAAATTAAAACACTCTAATGTCAGATTCTGGAGAAAGTAGAGGGAAAGTCATCCACAGCATGTGCCCCAGCCTTTGATGATATCTCTTTGCATTGCCAGCTCCAGGTGAGAGGATACAGCCTTCTGGAAGTCATGTTTACAGGTATTGATTAAGTAAAACACAATACACTAAACAGTGTGATACTGGGATCAGAGATCACCCATAACCCTGTGGTCAGTTCTGTACATATTAGAGCACTAAAGAGCTAATAATATGTTTTTCAGCAGCCAGAAACAGACAATCCTACCTGTGAAAGCGAAGATGAGCAATCTCTTCTCGAGGACTGTATAGGCATAGAGAAGGTCCATCAAGAATGATAGAAATCAACCTAGTGAGCCATTCTCAGGGACGAATATCTGTGATGTATCTATTTCCCAACCAATAAAAAAAATCCTTATCGGCTTTAAAATTAAGGTGTTCTGACTCACCAGGTGTGATATGCTGGTACAGGTTGACCCCTGTATCCATGGGGCATACATTCCAGAATGGATACCTGAAACCATGGATAATAGGAAACTCTATTATTTTCAATGAGATGAACACCAGAGGTTGAGCATAGAATCGGATTGGAGGACATAGAAATGCCTAGAGATAACTTTTTTCTCCCAGATGTGGATAACTGAAACCACAGATACTGGATCCATGGATATGGGGGTTGATGTGTATCTGCCTGGAAGCGGTTTATTTGCTGTTTGTAGAAGAAGGAATTGTACTATTAATATATGGTAATTGCCTCTGAATCTAGTGTTGTTATTTGCCATCAAGTCAACTTCAACTCATATTGGCCCTGTGGATGAGAAAGCTCCAACAACCTCAGCCATCAAGAACCCTGCTGAAATCTCGCAAACTTAAGACTATGGCTTCCTTGATCAAGGAATCTTGCTGAAGGTGAAACATTCCAGCAAATGAGCTATTTCTTCTAATATTTCTGAAAAAAACAAACAAACAGATTCTGGGGGAGGAACATAATTTTTAAACAGATGACCAAATTATCTCAGAGGAGGGGATTCTACCTCGCTACTACCTGGGATCGATACATCATAGTCATAATCACAATGATACAACCTGTGTTTGTGTAAGATCTGCTGCTGGTAGGGTTGTAAAATTTCACTTATTTTGCTCTCATGCATGGGAATGCTAAATAAAATAAAATAAAATAAAATAAAAATAAAATAAAATAAAATAATAATAAATAGCTTTCTCCCCACTGGATGAGATTACTGGAGTATTTGTGCATTTTTCATTTTTTTCCCCATGTTTTAAAAAAATGTAAAGGTTTTTTTTTGGGGGGGGTGCCAAAAGTATTGTAACCCCACAGCAATGCATTTTTCAATTATTTGTCAAACCTATCATAGGGTTTTCTTTCCTATTAAGATTTGTTCAGAGAGGTTTGCTTTTGCCTCCCTCAGTGGGTTTCCATGACCTTGGGGGGATTTGAACCCTGGTCTCCAGAATCATAGTCCAACACTCCAACCATTATACCCTACTGGCATTAATGAAATAAGGGTAATCCCTTATACTAAGAGCCACTTGGGCTGCTGCCACACTGCAGAAATCATGCAGTTTGACACTGATTTAACTGCCATGGCTCAATGCTATGGAATTCTGGGATTTGTAGTTTTGTGAGGGATTTAGCCTTCTCTGTCAGAGAGCTCTGGTGTCACAACAAATAACAAATCCCAGGAGCAACTCATGATGCAAAAAGATGCCTCAGTTTCAAATATGGTTGCTCAATAATCCCAGCAGGTTGCATAGGATGGAGCCATTATAGTTTCTTATTTTTTTATTTATGTATACCCCGCTCTTCAGCCACAAGGCTATCAGAGCATCTTACAAATTGTTTTAAGCAATAGCAATTTAAACATCTACACTGCATTAAGCAGTTTCCAATGTGTGTTAGCTATTTTTTAAAAGTGGTTAAAGTAGTTAAGTAGTTAAAGTGGTCTCGAACTGCATGGTTTCTGCAGCATCGCAGCAACTTTGGCAACCTTATGTGAGTGCTTAGAGCTGCATGCGTATTGTGCTGGTCCCTTCCACTGCCTTGCACAAGTGGCAAAAGTGTTGAGCCGCTCCCAAAATAGTCCAACCAAAGAGCCTGTGCCTTGCTTTTCATTGCCTGCGCCAGTTCATACTTTTCTCTCCCAGCAGTGTTCTACAGCAGGTCTGATTAACTGGCAAGGCTGGAGCAGAGGATTTGTGGTCTTCATACAAACCAATGAAGAACTTGCCCCAGTGATTAGGAGGTGACCTCTTCTGCCCAAGCTGAATCACGTGTTGTACATGAGAGAGTCTTGCAGATCCCTGCCAGTCTCCGGACTCACGCAAGACCAGGCTGGGTGTGTGGAAGGCTGGGAAATCCAGCACTGCTCTCTGGCTCCCCAAATGTATCTATAGAATCTTTCTTCTCAGTCTTGTGGGGGTAACACCTCCAAAAAAGAATTATCAGGTCTTAGCCTAGTCTGAAACAGAACGTTATTACAGACCTTTCAGACAACCAAGGAAGCCAAACAGAACTTGGTTTATATGGTCTGTTTTCCCTTCTGCAGCTAGCAAAAGCATTCAATTTCCTTGTCCAACTTTTCTCTTCCTTCTAAACTGAAGTGATACCATTAAGAAGAAGAGAGAGCTGATTAATTACCACCTTCCTTTCTGCTGAACATAACTAAGGAGCCCATCATTACTTTCCAGGAGATGTTTTTTTGGACCTGTAAAGCTACCGGATAATTCACTGTATTGACCAGTTTTCTTATCTTTGCGGCTGTTTTTCTTTTCTTGTCTTCCCAAGACGAATGCTGCTATTGTCAATGTTTTATTTTCTTGGCATGTTTTTTTTTTTTAATCTCAATTGATGGGAACCCCCCCGGGGCTCAGGTGTTTCACCCAGGGAAGCTGGAGACCATTGGTTCCAGCTTTTCCAGCATTGGGTCTCTCCCCCCCCCCCAAGTTTGCATATCCCAAGGAATAAAGATTAAATAGGTGATAGAATAAAGTGACCCCTATTTTAACCCAAGCTTTGTGCCTGGCCTCATTAGTTCATGTGTTGGTCATCAATGACCAATTTACCTTGTCTTCCCAAGACGAATGCTGCTATTGTTAATGTTTTATTTTCTTGTTTTTTTAAAAAAGAACTACATACATACATACAGCCATGATCCAGAAGGAATTAAATGTTACTGAGTCCCAATTGGTTTATACCAAATAGTTAAGCAGGAAGTTAATGTAAATCCTCCCATTGAAATCCATAGGATTTCAAACTGCTGAATTTTCACTGAGCCATATCATAAATTTGGATTTGAACATTGCTGAAATTAGCTCACTCAGAATGGGGATTGTACTGATTACTTCCTACTGTTGATTATGTGGAGGATGGGATTATGTTGTTGTTTTTGTCATCGTCATTAATATTAAATATTATTATCTGCCTTTTCCCCCAGTTGAGGACTGAAGGCAGCTTTACAACAGTTAAAACAAATATTGCAAAAAATTCATAGCATATAACAATGCAATTAAACTACCAAAAACATTAATATAAATGGTTATAAAGAAAACCACAAACAGGCAACCTGGCTTATTCTACAAGGCCCATGTCCCCTAAGCATCAGTCTTCAAGGCTTGCCAAAGCAAAAAGTTTTTCACCCCCCTAGGAAAAGATAGCAAGGAGGGTAACAGTCCAAATCCTCTGGGAAGAGACTTCCAAGGCTGGGGAGGAGCCACTAAGAAGATAGGCCCTCAACAAAAAACTTCATATCTAAATAACATAACATATCTCTCCAGAGTTTTAAAAAAATGTTTTATTATCACTGTACTGCTTTTGACAATTGAAGGCTATTAATCACAGTAGCTGCACGATTCATATGAAAATTGATCTTAATCTACTCATCCGGCCTGTTAGGATTCTGGTTAATTACTGCCGATTTCAATATTAATTAAGGAAAAATGTCTTCGCTGAAATCTGTGGCTGTTGATAAAAGTCTGTCACAATGTTTTTAACATGAGATTTCGAACTTGGCTTTTGGGTCACTCTATAGGGAATGGAAGTGAGGGAAAGCATCCAGCATCTGCCCTACCATATTTTGCCTAGGGGTTTCAGTTTATTCCTGTATTTATAAGCAATAAAAATCCAAGCCTTCCCTTCCTATATACAGCACCCCATAAGTCCACCTGTGTCTGCCATTTTAAAGGTAATAGACACACTTCAAAATATCTACTATGGATAAATAAAACGAGTGAGTGCACATTTTCATTCATTCACAGCAAGGTTGTTTTATGTTCATGGTTTTGTATGTATTCACATCCATTCACATTCATTCAAATCGAACGTCCACATGCGCTCATAAAAGGCAATGGAGGAAAAATGCATAGTGATGCAAATTTTGATGTTTACATGTTTGAAAATGTACATCTATGCACATTTTCCAGCAAACATCGCGGGAAACCGCAAATCCTTTTATTGTGCAGTTTGCAGAGTTTTTGGCCCCCTCCTTACAAATACCGTGAATCTCATTCAGAGTGAGCTAGAACAGATTGTATTCTCTGCAAATTCTATGATAAGTATTTTTACTGTCTAGACCACCCCCATGGATTGACCACAGTGGATAGTCTACTCTTGGTGCACTGCACTTCATGGCATTGAAAAGTAGTAACTTCCATTCAAATGCTGCATAAAACTATACTTCCCCTCTTATGCAATCCTATTAGATAAAGCTAGCTACATAGGAGATCAGCAAAAATGCAATTCCATTTGTCAGACCTACTTCTGCTATGGTTGTCAGGTTAGGACTCTCCTAGGCCCAGACATTTCATGGCCATAACATAAAAACAAAGGATGTCTCTTGGGATGTTATAGGAGGTGGGCACTGATGATGTTACCAGGGTGAAATTACATGACGTAATTAAACGTTTGACACATCAAATATCAATCACAGTTGTATAGTGATGTCATTCATATTTTTAAAAAAAATGAGGGAAAGATATACAGGTTGCCCCCTGTATTCACAGAGGATACATCCCCAGATTTACTGTTTATAAATGAAACCATGGAAAACAGCAAGCCCTGTTAAAATAAAGGACTTCCATTACAAACATACCATCCAGTTGCATGTCTAGGACTTTTCCAGAGCAACTCCTATGATACGTGTCCCTATTTTTTCAGCTGCGGATAACCAAAACCATGGATATTGTTTCTGCAGATAGGGGTGACCTGTGTATATACAGATGCCATTCAAGGCAGTGCTCTCACCCTGAGCTCCCTCCCCTCTCCCTGACAACTGGAGGAAAAATGCCAGGCCCTGAGATCTGGCAACCCTACTTAACCCATTTTTTCTGAACAAATGGGAATCTGTTCCATGATGTTGTGTCTGTGTTTGTTGACCTGGCCTGTGCCAGTAGATAGATTAACACCTGACATCATTGATCTAACCATCTGGAACAAACTCATAAAAAGCATAGAGAAAGAACAAATGTCCTGCATTGCAAGTGGAGAGTGAGGTAGAGAGTGATGTTTTGCAATGGTGTGATATGCTTTTTTGTTTAGACAGAGAAAGACATGTCTTCCCACTCTCCTGTCGTTCTCCGAGGAGAAGTCAGCATCATAGTTTCTTTCCATGTTTCAAAGACTGCACAGCAATTGCTCTCTGGCAAGATTTCTCATCTGGCAGACAATCTGGTACTATCCCTTTCTGCTCCAGAAGTTCCCAGGTGCATTTGGAGCCCGTTGCCTGTACAATGCCACATTTTGGCTTCTGGCCCATCTGTTGTAGTAATTACTGTCATGTAAGCTGATTTAATTTCTCAAAAACAAAACAAAACCTGGAAACCACATTCTGGTTGAGTATCCAGCTGGAGTCACCTTGTTTGCTGAATACATTTGCTTGTTTTTCAGCTAAGGATAGAAAAGAATTTCCATCCAAGGGAGAAGGTTTGCAGTCATGGTGACTTCAGTTGCACTCAGAGAGACCTAGTGAGTGTAGGGTCCAGTTCATGACAAAGGAACTAGATTCCTAGCTATGCTAAACTGTTCTGGTCATGGAGAAAAAACAGAATGAAAGGAATCCTGGACTAAACCTCAGTGGTCTACAGGTCCTGGTTCAAGATGTGCGGTCCCTTCTACAATGTGATCTTTGGAATGTCAGGTCCAGGTGAAGTTACACCTAGGCTAGAGGCACAATGAGTTATGGACACAAGCTGTGTGCTAAAACATGCTGGGTTGGTGCTTAATAGGGATTGACTTTGTGGGGCTAATTAAGTATATGCCATCCCAGTTTTTTGTTATGCCACAACTGTCATCTATAGGAGGTCACAAATGGGTGAAGTGGGATTTTTTTGTTGGAACTTGGAAAATCTAAGTTAAGGTTCCCCACAGAGCCATGTGGTCACTGGCTCATTGCGTGATCTTGGGTAAAGGTGTCAAGATTAGAGTCATAGAACCATAGAGCCATAGAATTTTAGAGCTGAAAGGGAGCACGGGGGCCCTCTAGTCTAACCCCCTGCCATGCAGAAATATACAACTAAAGCACTCCCCAAAAATGGGCATTATTTTGACATTTGCTTTCTCCTCACTAAGAAAGGATGTCTCAACAGATTGGCCAACATCACTGAGAAAGCGGGCAAATGCCATGAGGTTTCCCCCCACTTTGTTGAACTTTTTTGCAAAAGCCCTTGGATATCCCCCCCAATAAAATATTACTTATTTATGCAAAAATGAGAATTTTTTGCAAACATGTGATTTTTCTCCCACCAAAAACATGCCATAGTGTGAAAAAGAACTGGGAAATGTACAGAAACATCTCATCTCACCAGCGATGTGAAAACGTTTTGAACTGTCTATTGGGTCCAAAATACCTGAAAGACCACATTTCCCCATATGAGCCAGACCAAGTAATCTGAAGCCAGTTGGAAGGGACCACAAAGGCCATCTAGTCCAACCTCCTGCCAGTGCAAGAATCCAAGGCTAAAGCACCTCTGCAAAGTGGCCATCAGGCCTCTGTTTAAAACTCTCCAATGAAGAAAAGCCCACCACCTTCTCAAGGAACCTATCCCACTGTTGGACATTTCTGACCATCAAGAAGTTCCTTCTAAGGTTTAGGTGGACTCTCCTGACTTGTAATGTGAATCACAGTCTCTCCTTGGTAATCTCTTTCTCTCTTACCTGTAAATTAATGAGAAACTCAATGCTAAGCCAGAGGGAAACCGAAGACCATCACAGAGGGAAACCAAAGACCACCAAAATAATGGTTTTGATGTATCTTTGGAACCTTAGAAGTGTGAAATCACACTTCTTGGAAAGTGGTCAGGGGCTGTATTCTTTTTTTCAGATTCACAGCAGCGATTTCAAAAGCAGAAAGCAGCTTTCTCCTTCAGGGCAATGAAGGCACATGCAGGGAGGGGGAACACAGGGATGAGACAAAAACTCTATCAACATGCTAACCCACTGACAAAACCCAGAGGCAACTGAAAGGGAGCCAGAACATCGTCCATGGCATGTGCCAATGTGCCAGATGCCAGGCCCTCAAAAATAACTTTTACAGCTTGGCATCTGGGTCCTGCATTTGTTGTCTAGAGTGGAGGGAAGGACAGGGCAACCAGCAGGATCCCAGGGAGGCCACAGATCATGTTTGCCATGGGGCAGCTGCCTTCACATTAGAACTGGCTTTGCATTTAAAGTTCTCCATCATACACCAGTGTAATGTTGTTCCGAAAATGTGGGGGGGGGTTGTAACCCTCATTGAGTATGCCATTTGAAAATGAAAGGCAAAGAGATAATCTGCTTGAGTTCCAATTTTTTTAAAACAAAAGGACTCTGCAAACTGAGATACCATCCACTGATGTCCATTGTGTGAAAGAAGACATTTCCTCTTACTCTGTGATCTTTCTCTCTCTCTTTGTGTGTGTTCATAAAGCCCATTCTTCCTTGAGTGCCATCAACAATCCATACTCCAGTGGGATGCCTTCCCCTTGTTTACAGTTTCAATTCCCAACAATTCCTTTGGAGATAGAAATCTGAAAATCTCACAGTCTCGAGTTTGTCACATCTCTCCAAATCCCACCTAGCTTTTCCTTCCCTTTGTTCTTTACACGTTGGCTGCACAACTTTGGCTGGCATCCTGTTGATATTTTACACCCATGTAAGTTCCCTTACTCATGTGGTTGTACTTTTGGGTGGGCATGGCGTAATGCCCATGTTCCATTCATATTTGTGTAAGTGGCATCTCACAAGTGTAGCTGTTGCACATGCAGTTGTACATTCATGGATGGTCCATAACTGTTCTTCAGTGCAATCAAAGGAGACTTTCCTTCCCTTGTAACTCTAAGAGACATTGGGGACTTTAGCAGATGGGGATGAAATAGTGGAATTACAATGCAATAATATCACAAATGGGTTTCCATTATCACACAACGCTGTCATCCTCTTGTGTTCTCTGCATGCTCATTAATTAGACCTAACTTTTAATTGATGGGCAAAGCCTTCAATAGGTTTGGTTGGACCTGGACCCTCTAGGCCCATGTTGACCAGAGACAGTCCCAACATTTCTACCCACCAGCCCTGGTCAAACTCTATCCTTATTTTGTTCTTTGTGGAAGTGCAGAGAAATGGAGAGGAGAAAACAGAAAGCTTGTTTTGAATATGGTTGAAAGGAAGGCTTACACAAAAGATATATTCCTGCCTTCTTTTGCTCAGCCATTTTGGGGGTGTATAAATATTTACTTCACAATAATTTGCAGACATACCCACCATTTAAACATAGAGACATAATCTGCTCAGTATCATTGATTCCCCTGGCTATTGCTTGCTTCTCCTTCTTAGATGAAGTGATTCCTCTCAAACTATTGTGAATGAGACTGTATATTTCACAGCTATTTAAACTGGGCTGTGCGGTGACATTACAGAGGACAGGTGAAAGCAAGTAGGCAGTAGATATGAGAAACGCAAGTGGGTGGGTGATCTTTTCACTGGAAATCTTGGAATATCATTTTAAAAAATTAAGTATTGATGACTTTTTTTTCCTCACCAGTGAGGAATGTTTCTCCAGCAAGACAGGGAATTGGTGGGCATGCCTTTAATGTGTCTTCTTTGGCTTCTGATTTAGAATGCTTTATTTGTTGCTGTGTTTTGGAGGGGGGATGACATCCAATTAAAATTATAGAATCATAGCATCTTAGAACTGGAAGGAACCACAAGGGCCAGCTATCCAACCCCTAATATATATTTTTAGTTTAATCTAACTTTTGTAAGATACCTTGAGTACCAAGGCAAGGGAAAATATGGTATAACAAGAAGGAGGAGGAGACAACTTAGTATTATTTATTATGCATTGGATCCACAGCTTACCAGGTATAACCAACTAGAGTTTTTAACCATCAGTTATTTAAATTATATCCAAGAATCTCAGCATCATTGAGGTATAGGTAATGTGACATGTTCCAAGTAATGTCATTATTTTTTATTTAGTTAGTTATTTATACCTCGCTTTTCAGCCACAAGGCTATCAGAGCGGCTTACAAATTGTTTTAAGCAATAGCTATTTACACATCTAACTGCATTAAACAGTTTCCAATGTGTGTTAGCTAAATTATTTTATTATTATTTTATTCATAATTTTATTCATAATTTTTAAAAATTATGCTTCAAGACTATGTGCAAGGGTAGGAGTCCAGTGCAGTGACCAGTTGTATGATTCATTGCAATACTGGTAGTACAACCAGCAGCCAAAATGTTAGTACAGTCATGAATGCATCCAACAGCATACCTAGTGACTAAAACAACAAGTGCACTGCTACTTGTGCCACTGGAAAAACCAACAAAAACCTGTTACTGTACTATTTTGCTCTCCTAATGTCATGTTGGATTTAACCTACCAACCTTAGATGCTGAGATAGTTCTAAGTTGACAGAAGATGTAGTAATAAGAGAACTGCAGATTTAATGCCAAGAGGTGGGTACAAACTGATCATGAATCTACAGTGATTAAGTAGCAATAATACAGAGTATCAATTATCCACAGTGTTTGGAAACCAAAGAGCTCTCTGGATGTTTTTTTTATTCCAAACACGTAGCATTAGGTTCCTACTTGTACTATAATTCAGAATGCTGTTTTCATCAGACTCATTAGCAGAAATCTGGCATCTCTGTTCCACATATAAGGGAACTTATAAAATGGATTGAGAAGCCGATGCTCAACAGGGATTTTTGTCACTGATGAGGATTGTTGGGAGATGTAAAAAAACAGAGGGTTATTTGAAGACTGATTCTCTATTCACTCACAAACTGTGTCACGTGGACACCAAAGCTTGGGGATTTGCAGTTTGCTGAACAAATTATGGATTCAAACACATCATTAGAGTTGTTTAATTACAGCATTTGGTTCATTGTACCTCACCAAAGCATTTTAATACCAGATATTTTAAACGGTATTAACCTTTCATAGGCAACTAGCTTTATAAAAAGATTCTTGGCTCACCGTACTTTAGGGATCAGTTTAACCTGGCAACTGTTGGTGAGCTTTCTTGTACTTGATAAAAATTCTCTGAAGATCTGGGCAATATCAAAAGTTGCATTCTCTTGATTACAGCCAACGTTGGGAGTAATGTGTTAGGGGCCAAATAATATGTCTTCAGGTTCTTTCTCAGCTATATTTCAGAGTATGGAGCTATATTTCACTGTCTTCAGAGTGGAAAGACATACCATTGGACTCAATAGAACTAATGGCAGTATCATTTTTTCCAACTGCCAAGATGTAGGAAAACATGCACCTTGCCTCCAGCATTAATGGATCGGCAAGTCTTACAGAGTGTTTCCAAGAAATAAAGTGCATATAGAACAATATGTTTCTTACCCTGACACCCCTAGCCCCATGTCTAAATAAATAATTGAAATATTCAATAATTAGGTTAAATGTGGCCTTCCACACAGTGTGGCTATTAACTCTGGAATATTCCAATACATTGCAAAGACTAGAGTTCAGACTCAGGCAGGTATGCACTTAAGGAGGGACTGCCTAAATACTAAAGAAATGCTAATTCACAAGGCAGTTGAAGGTGCATCAGCCAAGACTGGCAAACTCAAACTTGTAAAGGACACTCATTCCTTCACCCATCCTTAAACAAAAGAAGCTGCTTCCTCCCTTTCAGTCACAAAGTAGGCTGGATGGCCATCTGTCAGGGATGCTTCGATCATGATTTCCTGCATGGCAGGGGGTTGGACTGGATGGCCCTCGTGGTCTCTTCCAACTCTGAAATTCTATGATTCTATGATTCTATGATTAAGATGCCATTAACATGTCCCAAGTGCCTTTGTCTCAACTTGAGCAACTCTGAGAAACATTGTCTTCTATTCTAAATCCCATCCACAAAAGACAAATATTGACTATAAAAACCCTTCCCAAACCCCACTCAAACACTTATGGATCCCGTTCCTGAGGACACTACATACATCTGTGCAGCCATTCCAGATCAGGACCCCACTCCACTGGTTTCTCCCACAACCTCATCTTTGCAGGACAGGTGTTGCATCACCCACAAACAACTCCCTTCTTTATCCCTCTATCTCAACATCTCCTACTTTGTTCACTAGTCTTGTGTGAATGCGTGAAACCTGAATGTCTGTCTGAATGTTGTTATTATTGTTTTTTCCAAAATAAAGATCAATTTTTTGTACTATCTAGCTTAACATCTCCTCCCAGTTACCAGCATACAATGGTCACAAGAGCTGCTATTTGTTGCTTCCTCTTTGCATAGCCAAGCCAAGTACATTAATTCCCCAAATTAATGTTGATATTTTCAGGGTCTTTTAGACCCCTGAGCATAGAGGGTAACAAACGTGCATCCTATCAAATATGGATGGCTAACATGTGCAACTCTATATGTGATCAAATAGAATTCATGCCCAGGAGTGAAAGGTTTCATGGATGACATTTGAACAAGAGAGAGAACAGAAAATAGTCTGACCTCCCCCCTTCGCCATGATATTCAGGCAGTTGGCATAAGCAAAACAGGCAGGTATGTATGTCTGTATGTTATTTTTCCCCCTAGTTGTTTGCCAACCCTACCTGCTCCTTAGCATCACACAGAATTGCATCACACCTTTTCTGGCTCTGTAATATCACTTAGGTATATAATGCAAGGAGCCTAGAACTGAATCAGAGAAGAAAAATATTGGTAATTAAATAGTGGTAATGACTCTTAAAGAAATGTAAGTTTCAGAGGCAACCGCTTCTCATTTCTGCAGCTATTGTGAAGACATGTATTTTTTCTCTCTCTCAGGGATGAACAGGAGTAAACAGGAGTAAAAAGAAAATCCACCTCACAGCACCAAACCACCTTGTAAAAGATATGTGACTTGATCCCTAATGGGGAGACATGATTACGGTAGCAATAGTATCATCGTTGGATGATGTTCCCTGTGGCAAAAATGGCTTTCCTCTCAAGTGACCAAAATTGATGCTTGCTCCTGCAGAAGGCCCACATTAGGGCTTTGGAACAATCACATTTTTTGTCTCCAGAAATAGTGACTTAATCAGTTTTGTTTCTGGGGAAGTCAATGAGTGGGATTCAGTGATCAACACATCTGTCTTCTAATCCAAGGGCACATTTGACCAGGGGCTAACCAAGCAATGTGCTTTGGCAAAGGGGTTGTGACTCAGATAACACCATTGTTGCTTCCAGCTTCCTTTACTAACTGGTTCTCTAGCAAGTGTTTCTGCACTGAATTTGAAGGTTGGGGGCTTCAACTTACATTTGTTTATAATTTCAAAAGCCTCTCCTTACTCCTTTTCAGAGATTTGGAAACAACCCTCAGTCTTTTTTTTCCTACTGCTGTGAAAAAAAAAATCTTTTATTCATAATGACACTCTTATCTTTGCTGCTGTTTTTCTTTTGTTGTCTCTCTGTGTTTGTTGCATTGAATGTAGCATTCATCCTGCTTTTCCCTACTTAAGAAAAAGAAATGATTTATCTAAATTCAGTTTCTATTCGCCTTTAATTTTGTGTGCATGTGTGTGTGATTAACTATCATACTATATTGTTTTTAGCTTCCTATTTATCAGTGTATGCCTCTCTCTTATGTACAACTTAATGTGAGAAAGGAAGGGAATTTAATTCAATACACCTTTTGCCCTGATGAATTTGGAAAATAGTTTAAACCATCATCATCATCATCATCATCTCTATTCAATTTGGTTCCATTTCCTCTTCCTCATTTCAGCCTGTTGTACTATTTTATCTGTTGCTGCTGCTCCTCTTACTTTCATTTGCAACTGCTGTTGTTCTTGCATTTAGTTTCCCAGCCTTTCTCCGGTTATTCCTTCCTTGGTCTTTCCAGTTTAATGAATTTTCATTGTGCTATTTCCTGAACAGTAATGTAAGTTTCATTCCCTGAATTGTAATGTAAGCTTTGCCCCTTGCGTCATTTCTCACAACTGTGATTTTGCGCGCACACACTTCCACCTTGTATCCCTGATCTGTATGTCTTACTTTCTCTGGTAGAGATTAATCTGAGTTCACACACCAGACCCATTAAATTAATTAATCTTTTCTATTTTTCTTCACTGGGTAAATTTGAGGAATTTTCTATTGCTCATTGTATTTCTGTTTTCTATTGCTTGCTCCCCTTCAGTTGAGTGCTTCATACTTCTTCTACCTATATTAATTATTATATACAGGTTGACCCCCGTATCCATGGATTTGGTATCCACAGTTTCACTTATCCATGTCTGAAAAAAATATGTTCTCTCTAGGCATTTCTAGGTCCTCCAATGTGATTCTATGGGCAACGTCTGGCATTCATGTCATTGAAAACAATAGGGTTCCCTATTATCCATGGTTTCATGTATCCATGGGGGGGTGTCTTGGAACGTAGATAAATCTACAAGTCTACCCACAGACAGGAGTTGTCTTGTATATTTATTATATATTTATATTTATTACACATCAGTGTTCTGTCTCAGGTTGGTCACCGCCTTCCTCTTTTCCTGTGTCCCCTTCTCCGTCAACAGAGCCAACCACCTCATGAACCATGCCATGCATGATTGTGATGTTCCTGGTGATTTAAAATGGTAGCTGGCCTTTGATGACCTGAATGAGCCCTTTAACTCACCCTTGTTTCTTGCCTGTGTCGATCACCTGACTGAAGAGGACAGTGCTTAGACTCTTTTGATGGCCTCCAGAAATATCTTCTGGGCCACCACCAGGATTAGTGGTGCCCCAAATGAATGTTGTGGTCTGTACATATTTTCATCATCAAAGGTTGTATCAAGAATCTGCTTGTGCTTGTGTTGTGTTTACCAAAGTGGAAGAACATACTGTGCATCACTAAAATAAAATAAAATAAAATAAAATAAAATAAAATAAAATAAAATAAAATAAAATAAAATAAATTATTCCCCCGCACCCACACCCATTCATTGAGAAGTAATGCAAGGTGCAGTACAGAATTTGAAAACCATCCACAATGGCATTAGTAAAATACTTTATGTAGATACAGGTATAGGTTTGAAATGGAATATCTGGTACACAGATGGATTTCCCTAACATAATTACTCAAATGTAAGTTCTATAGGGCTTGTTGCCGGTATAGAACACTGGCAGTATAGTAATGGTCACTCCATTGCATGGGTGGAAATGTAGGTGTTCCCAAGGAATGAAATTTGTTCACAGGGAAGGACACCTGGCTATTCTGATATAGCAGCTTCCAGATCTTGATGCATATCAATTCCCGTCATACGTGATGATTTGGCTGATGTGGCTGTGTTTAATTAGAGTTGCAAAATAACACCTGGGCAGCCAAGGTTGTAGCATGATGTTAAAAAAAGAAACCCTGGAACCCATGATGACATCTTCACACCATATTATTGCATCAAGTACATGGCGTCACCTCCAGTCCTTTATTGCACTGTTTCAGTTGTTGCTGCACTCCTTTTGCTCATCCCTTTTGTAGCTTCACATTTGCAGGGCTTCAAGCGATAATATGGCATGGTATGTATTTATAAAACACAGAGCCCTGATAGGATATTGGGTTGGATGGAGAGGGAAACTAAAACACATCCGTTGTGGGACAGGCCCTCACTAATGGAGCATCTTGCCAAATGTCGGACTGTTGGCAGTAGTAACTCTATTCAATGCTCGCCTTATTCTCAGGGCCTCTAATTAGTGCTGGATCCAAGATAGCTTTTGCTTTGAAAGTATGTCTCCGGTACACAAAGTGGAGCGGAACAGACGTGCCTCCGAGCAATAGGGAAACATCTGTCAATCAGGGAAGGATGGTTACTAAGCGGATCTACCTCAAGGTATTTTATGCAACTGAGGAGACTGGTTGCAAAGATGGCTCCCAGCCCTTGGGCCTGGCTCATTATGAAAGTAGACATGGTGTGTGCAGTGCTCTAAATTGGAGCACACATTAATTTGGTGAGCTAGTCAATCCTCTTCTTTTAAGGAATTAAAAATGTAGTGACACTGCTATCCTAAATGTGTCCAAGGCTTTTACCTGCCACAGTACAGCACCGTTCCATCAACGGTGCTAATGCGTAATGCTATATGTTGCATTACTCTTTTTTTTTTTTTTTAAATAGGATTTTGTAGCTTGCTTTTGACAAAAATAACCAACTGGTTAGAATCTTAAATGCAAAGGCCTGAATCATATTTTTAATCTCAACTAGAGTAGATGTAGTGAATCAATACGATTTTTCTGTTTGTTGACTCTCCTGATCACAGGGTGCCTTGAGATAAGCAGCTGCAACAGGACCTCCATTTGGTCTCTCTAGCTGCCTATTTTGCCTGGGATAGTGCTGCAAACATAATTTCCAAGAGTTCATTAGGGTCAGAGATAGAGATTAGTTGAACTCGGGTAACTTAGGGTTAAGAGTTAGAGAGTGAGAGATATGAGTCTACCAGAGTGAGGAATATGAATGAGAGGTATGAGTTAGAGTTAGTTATTTGGGGTCAGTCTGGACTTCATGCATGAAATAAGTAATCTTTAACTATATGGTGAACTTCTATTTGATACATTATTTTTATACGATACACTTGTCCCTCTGAGAACTCTTGTTGTTGTGTGCTTTCATGACATTTCTGATTTAATGCAACCCTAAGGTGAATATCATGAGGTTTTCTTGGCAAGATTTGTTCAGAGTGGGTTCACCTTTGCCTTCCTCTGAAGCTGAGAGATGGTGACTTGCCCAAGGTCACCCAATGGGGCTCCATAATAGCTGAGCAGGGATTTATACCCTGGTCTCCAGAATCATAGAGTCCAATGCTCAGGCCCCCACGCCATGTTGGCTGTCCTGAGAACACTACATAAGATTTATTAGAACCCCCATAGGGTTGTGGTGCCAGCGGCTGCTTAAGAGTGGTGCTGTCCAGTAGTGAGATTAGACATATAATGTCTCACACTGGAAATACAAAGCCATCTAGAAGGTCCCCACATCTGGTAGTGGTGGGACAGGAAGAGGTCTCTGCAATTGGTGGCCATTTTGGTAGTGGTAGAGGACCTTCATGTTTGGTGGCAGAAGTGAGGCTAAGCAGAAGTTCTCATCTGCAGCCAGGCTGAGACAGTAGGGTTTTTTTGTGGGGGAGCATTTTCAGACAAAATTATGACCACAGAGATCTGGCCCTAGTTATGTATTACTATGCAGAATCTCAGCCAGGGCCTTTAACATGGAGAATGATATGATGTCATCACGCTGTGGCATAGTTTAGGATCTGTGTCTTCTGTAACACGTAGCTCTATTGCTTTTGTGTCCTTTCCCCAAACTTCTTCTCTGCTCTTACAAAACAGCTGTCTTTACTCTGGGATGAACCTACACAATCTCTAAATGGAATGGATTGTAAGTAGAAGACCAGAACTTCTGGACGTTTTGAGGGCCAGACTTTTCCTGCTCCGGTGTCATCTCTCTCACTGTCTCAAAAGGCAAATTGGTGGAAACAATGCACCACTAATATTGTCACGAGGAACAGTATGATTGTAGTGATTTGTGTGTTGCACCAGAGCTCTAGAAGATCAAGGATTGAATCCCTGCTCAGCCATTGAAACCCACCAGGTGAGCTTTTCCACATGCCACTCTGTCAGTCTGTCAGGCAACAAACCTCCTCTGAAGAAATCTTGCTTGAGAAGACCTTACAAGAGAGAGTTACCATCTGCTGGAGTCAACATGAAGGTACACAACTTACACATGAGGCGTGAAGGCCTCCTCTGCCCTGGCAACAGCCAGTCCTCTCCAGCTTACCCTATCTTTCTGAACCCAACCAGCCAGCACAGCCCCTTCCTTAGGGTTTCCCCACCCACTGGGCCAAACCAATAATCCACAAAGATTGCATTTGTGTTTGTGTTTGTGTGCATGCATGCATCCATGCACACACATTCTTGTTTACCATTCTCAAAAAAAAGAGAAGTTAATATATTTAGCATGTGGTTAACAGTGCACTCCTACGCCTGCTTACTTAGAAGTAAATATTTGATTATATTAAATATTTGAAGGGATGTCATGCTGAGGATGGAGCAAGCTTGTTTTCTGCTGCTCCAGAGTCTAGGACACGGAGCAATGGGTTCAAACTACAGAAAAAGAGATTCCACCAAAATATTAGGAAGACCTTCCTGACAGTAAGAGCTGTTTGGAAGTGGAATACACTGCCTTGTAGTGTGGTGGAGTCTCCGTCTTTGGAGGTTTTAAAAGAGAGGCTGGATATCCATCTGTTGGGAATGCTTTGATTGTGTATTCCTGCAGGGCAGAATGGGGTTGGACTAGATGGCCCTTGTGGTCTCTTCCAACTCTAGAATTCTATTCTATTCTATACGTAAGTCTTAATGAGTTCAGTGGGGGTTGCTCTGGGCATCTTACGCTTATTTCATTCTGTTTCTGTGTCTGTTTGCTTATTGGTTCCAAAAGTGAGAATTAGAGAGATTAACCTTATGATGGGAACCAAACGGATGCAGTTTCACCCTATCCCTCCTCCTGAGCAAATGTATTTACAACAGTAGGCTGAGGATAGACACTGTAGGGCTTTGCTAGGGAGAGAGAAAAAATTCATCCCTGGTGCCATTGTGGGGAAATTGTGCATGCAGTGTTGAGACTGACCTCCTCACCAATAAATGCATTAGCGTCACTTGTCAAATGGTAATCCATTTGCCTGTCTCCATCTGGTGTCTCATGATGTTCCCACATCTCATGATAATGCTGGACCGCGTCCTGGTTCCCAGGGCAACTTGGATGGGGGAGAAATTCATTTGGTTCACATTTTAATGTGATCTTACTGATTTTCATACTCTTGAACCAATAGAGGAGCCAAAAGGCAGTTGTCTTGGAAATTCTCACTTCTCTGGATATTGCAGTAGACTTTTCCAGTTCCACAGGGCATGAAAACATACATATATTAAGGGGAAATCCATCTATCAATGAGTGAAAATAATAGGAATAGTGTTTGAAAATATCTAGTGCATATTATGCAAAATGGTTTATTTTTTTTAAAAAAAAAAGACAAATCATATACAGTCAGACCCCATATCTGCAGAACCAATATCTGTGGTTTCAGTTGGGACACAAAATAGGAGACACATGCCATAGAGATGTGCTGGGAAATGTCTAGAGAAGCATCCTCTCTAGGCATTTTCTAGTTCCTCCAACAAAACTCTATGGTATGTTTTTACTATAAGTCCTTTATTTTAATAGGGTTTGCTGCTATCTGCAGTTTCCAGTATCCACAGTAAGTTTGGGAACCAAACCCCTGCAAATATGGGAGTCCGACTGTACTAGGAGCACATTGCATAGAAATGTGATCTTTGTAAAAAGGGAAAATGGCCAAGTTACTACATTGTGGTTGCATAGCAGAAATCGCTTCATGTAGAGTTATGCACTGATTGTGCTACAAAACTCTGGCTGCAACTAAACATATGCACAAACGGGCACCTGAACACACAACCAAATATAATGTGCATGTGGGGGCACCATGCATGTCTTCATGTGCATGGATAACACATCTAACCCCTTCCTTTCAGTAAGCGTTGGTGAGATGAGGAATTGTGACAGGACCTCTTAAGGGTCTTCTGGGGCTTATACTGAAGCTTACTGGTGGGAAGTAACTGGACATGTCATTCTTGAGACCACTCACCAGTGGCCTGCAATACTACTTCACTCAGTACAGCTGTCTAACTTTTTAAGATGGGCTTGAGGAGGATGGACGGGGGGAGACATCGTAGCTGCATGTCCCATGCAACAATATTTTTAAAAAAATAAAAAAATAATTTGTGTTTTTATTTGTTCCTTAAAAAAATTGATACATGCCACCATGCATTCCAGTTTTGGGAGAAAGGTGGAATATAAACAAACAGAAAAAAAATCCAGACAAATTGCATTTTAATATCATTTTCATGAGTATGCACATTTTTGTGTATGTGTTTCCTGAGTATACATATTTTGTATGGAATTTGACATTGCCAATGATGATTGGAGAAGTCCATTGCAAAATCCGGAAAAGTAGGTTTCTCATACTCTATTGGATCCAAAGGTATGAAATTAGGTAAGTTTGAGTTAAAATACAAACCAGACTGATTCCCCCCCCTTTTCTTCATCAGCTGAGTTCTCTTATTATTTCTCTTTCCTGTTAGTAGACCCCACATGTCTGGGAAATGACTTTTTATATATAAATAAATGTAAAAATGTTACATTAAATGGATACTGGCCAGCTGGGATTTTCTTCTACAGATCAATATGACAGATTAATGTGTTTCTGTTTTCTTTTCTTTTTTTTAAACCCATCACTTTGCCACCTTACATCTAGACTTAACTTTGTGTTAAATTTCAAAACAGATTGCAAGATCTGTTTCCTGGCCATGAAAAGGGGCAAGTATCCGCAATGTAAATGTCACTACTGAAGATGCATTATAGACTGATCTGGCCAACGCTACTTAAAGCTTTCCTAGATGTCTTAATTGAATATATTTTCCAAGTCTTCCCTGACCCTGACCCTGACCCTTACAATGAAACTGGATTTCATTTTAAGATCTGCATTAATCAAACATCATCTTGCCCACACAGTGATTCCAGGTTGTTTATATATGCAAGACCTTTCTGTTGGAAATATTTTCCACTTAGGAATTGTAACTGTTGGAAACAAAGACACAT
The DNA here is from genome assembly GCA_030847615.1 of Gambelia wislizenii. NCBI lineage: Eukaryota > Metazoa > Chordata > Lepidosauria > Squamata > Crotaphytidae > Gambelia > Gambelia wislizenii. The sequence goes on along the minus strand of JAUMIR010000012.1, from coordinate 26,807,571 downwards.
CATAGAGGAGTTTGATGCATGGGTACCATATGTGAGAGCTTGGAGACAGAGCACCTCTCTATCTGAAGGGCAGTCCCCATGATTCCATTAATCTTCAGTGTGACCAAGAAACAGAACCTAGAAAAGTTCTATACATATGAGGGGGTTGGGCAAAGCAGATTAGAGCTCTCCATTTTTATGGCTCCACTGTGTTTTTAAATGCACATAATATATTAAGGGAGTGCTTTGCTGTGCAAGAACTGTTTTCACATTTGCATCTGTCTCTTGTATACCAGCAAGACAAACAGTGATAAATTATTCTTGGTCCTTGCTTCTCACTTGCCTGTGTGCTTCCAGTTGCCACCTCATCTATACCCAGGTTCCTCGGACTGGAGAAAGATGCTCTGCTCCCATCTTGGGCATCCAGCTGCAGGACAAATTGGCTTGCAACTTGCTAGCATCTGACACAGGGATACGAAGTTCCCCTATGGAAGAGGTTGGATGTTTTTATCTGATGAGGAACGTCTGCATTGAGTTCAAGGTTGCAGAAGTGGAGTTGTGCACACAAGGCCATAGTGCATTCAGATGTGTATGGGAGGCACATCTGTGCACATGTGATGTAGCTCAATGTGTATGCTCATTCAGTCATGCATTCGGTTGTCCAACTTTTCCATTAAACAAGAAGGGTTTTGTTGTTGCTGCTATTTGACTTTGACTTAGGGGAACCCGATGAATGAGAGATCTCCAAGAGCCACAGCCATGGACAGCTCTACTCAGGACTTCCAAACACAGGGCAGCTGTGGCTTCCTTGGTTGAGTCAATCCACCTGTAGCCTTCCTCTCCTTTCGCTTTACCAAACGTTATCCTCTTCTCCAATGAGACATGTCATCTCATGATCTGTCCAATGTATGGCAGTCTCAGTTTGGTCATCTTGGCTTCTAGTGAATGTCCAGCTTGATATGCTCCAGGACCCATTAACTGGACATCTTACCAGCCTGTAGTATCTGTAGAACTCTCCTCCAATATCACATTTCAATTGAGTTGATCTTCTTCCTGACAGCTTCCTTCACTGTCCAGCTTTCACAACCATACATAAGGATTGGAAATACCATGACACGGATGATCTGTTACTTTGGTATGTAGATATATCATTGAGCTCAGTGAAGCTGCTTGAGTAACAATTTGGAATCCATTTCAGGTGGCAAAATGATGTGTAGGTGCAATACCCATTTTCATTTTCTTACCTACCTTCAATTCTCTGCCTTTCTTCTCTCTGCCTCCTACCTAATGTGTAGACAGAGGCAGTGATTGCTTCTGCTTTCCATATCAGTGAGGTAGTCCATGAACTCTGGGAAGCCTTCAAGGTAATGCATCTAGTTTGGATTTAGAGTCCAGCACCTTGGACATATCTTTCAAACTGGATTTACTGGAGCTGCCTGGCTCCATTGAACTTTGTCTTTCAGTTGCTTGGGGGAAGGATTTTGCTTAATGTACTATGAGAGGGTGCATGCCACACCTTACATATGTTGAAAGAATGCATGCAGAAGGCTGCTCACTTCTTGAACTACATTCCATATCCTCTTTCTCCTGACGGACATCCAGGGTGGAACTGTGTGGAAGTGAGTTTGCACCTACACTAGGGTTCTGCACTGAAAGTACCCTGTCCACTCGAAGTGCATCCTCAAGTGTAGGCAGTCTCCTTGCATACATCTTTAAACACAGGTGGTATGGGTATTTTTTCAGGAGTGCTTTCATTGTGCATTCCTGCATGGTAGGGGATTGGTCGTTCCCTTCCAACTCTTAAGATTCTGTGATTCTATTATCTGTGTGACCTACACCTGACTAAACTAGAGTTTTCAGGAGGCAGTGAGTGGTGTAGGAGGTGGGCAGGGTGGACTTGAGAAGACTTTCACAAGTTCATTGCATGCACGGACAGGTTCATGTTTTCTACTACCTGCCTTACAATGTGCTACAGTCTTGGAAAGGCTTTATCAATTCAAATGTCTTCTTGTGTACTTGCCATTCCTTCACTGAAAGCACAACTCCTGTACCCAAATAATGTATATCAATATGGTAACACCTCTGATAACCATGCTATTTGATTTTGATTCTTAGCTACAGGCAGATGAAGTGTCTCTGGGGATGAACTTTTTAAGACATATTTCAAACTAGTTTTACAGTCTAAGCTTGTTTTACCTTTACAAATATCCTTTCCATTCTTTTCCCTTTTCTTCTTTTTATTTTTAAAAAAGGAAGAGTGATGATGCATGCACATTTGTAATATTATGGCATTTTGTCTTTTTATGTGTCTTACACTTATACCAGCCTCCCAAGGAAATGGAAAAGGGTTTTAAAAATTATTTTCTATTTGTTTGATCCGCACCTTCTAAATCACCAACTCATGGCACACTTTTCTTAGATGTTCTTAAAAGGTATTTCCTTTTTTATTTTTAAGGACCTCATGTTCACCATGCAGGATTAAAACAGCTGATGAATTATGTAGCCTGACTGCCTTGTTTCTTGACTGAATTTATCTCAGCACAATTGAATTATTCTTGCACAGTCTATGTAATGAAGATAGGCAAGATCTGATTTTTCAATTGAGCTCTGTGTGTGTCTCTGTGTGTTGGTGTGTGTGTGTGTGTGTGTGTGTGTGTTTCGTTCTTTCATCCACAGCTGGGATATGTATTTATTTAGCCTATGGTTTTTTCATTTTTTGGGAACATACTACTCTACGGTGAACTCGCCACGGGTCAGTGTAAGAGGGGTACTCCAAAAAAGCGATACAAAGACTCCCTGAAACAACATCTCAGGCTCGGCCAAATTGATCACCAACAGTGGTCTGCCCTGGCCTCACATCGGGAGGGATGGAGACGCACTATCCACAATGCTGCAGCCTTATTTGAGAACTCACGACGAACAAGTCTTGAAGAGAAACGACAACGATGAAAGAATCACAACCCAAAAATATCACCCAAGGAGACCTTCTGCTGTGCTTTTTGCAACCGGACTTGTCTATCTCGGATTGGCCTTTTTAGTCATCAGCGCGCTTGCAGAAAACGTGGGATGAGTCCTTCCTGAATCTTCGTTTGCGAAGCAAAGCCAGAGAGAGAGAGAGAGAGAGAGAGAGAGAGAGAGAGAGAGAGAGAGAGAGAGAGGTTGTTTCAGCCTCCCCAAATCTTGTGGATTCTTTTGGTGTGACTTATAAAATATTTAAGCAGGATTGATGAGCAAATGAAAACATGCCCTGACTATGCAGTAAGGACAATGACAAGTATGTATGAACAACCCGAGTAGAGGGGAGAAGATTAAAATAATAACCCAAAGCAATGGTGTGATCCCTCTGTTCTTGGGAGCTTCCTGTCACTGCAAGTAATAGAAGGCTCTCCATCCTCTACATTTAAATGCCCCCTTTTAATAACACAATGCTAGAAGAAGTAATCTGTCAGTAACATGTAAGCTATGCTGTCAATGCCAGAATAATAGGACTGGGATTCCATTGGTGTCATGCATACATGTAAGTTCCCTTACAATTGGTAGTTGCACATCTTTGGCTGTTGTACAAGAAATGTCTTCAGATCATAGCAAAGTTCTGCAAGTATACACATTTCACATGCAGCTGTACACTTTGGGTTGATGCATAACTCTTTGCCTGTGCCTTCCATATACTACTTGAATCATGGCGACTGCAAAAGAAGCCATTGTGCTTTATTCTCCACTGCACAATAGGGCAATCAATAAGGAGTATTGGTAGATGCACAGTCAGTTGAACCATGTTGGTGTTCAGCAAAAGTGTTGTGTAGCACAACCACCACGTAAATGGGTGCTGATTTGTGCAACGTAATCATGATGTAGGATCATGGCCTATCTTGCGGCTCAACTGTTTTGGTAGCCAGGATGGGCCCAGTCAGAAATAAGGATAGGATTGGGGAGGGATTTTGTCTTGTGTACACCTCAGGTGGAAGTCAGTTAAAGAGCGGTAATTTCATTTTGTTTGTGATTTGATAGTGGGGTAAAACCACTCCTTGTAGAATGTTGAGAGTGGGTGGGAAAGGTGAAATCTGTATCAAACAGTTCAGAAACCCTAAGCCACTTGGACTTGATGACACAGTGAGAGGGCACCAAAGTTTCTATTGGCTACAAAGATCTTTAAAGCCCACCTAGAAATGTGGCAATCCTGCTACTGCAGAATTCTACCTTGGCCCTCAAAGAAGCAGCTAGATCCAATTTATGGTGGTGTTGAAAGGAAATCACTATGTTACCTGGGCAGCTCTTCCCAAATTGCTAAGTGGTGGACCACATGCATTGCAGGAATAAAGTCCCAGTTTCAATGCCTGGCTTCTCCAGTTAGGACTAGGAAAGAATCCTGCAAAAAACCCTGGAGAGCTGGACTGACAAAACTGGGCAAGATGGTCCAACAATCTGATTGAGTGTAAGGCAACTTCCTACATCCCTAATGTTGATTAATGAAAATGTGTGATGTGAGGTCATTGTGTTGTGAATTTTCCCATTTTCCTCATCTCTGTTGTTTAGTGTTTGCAGGCTGTAAATGAATGTGTGTTGTCTTTTCATCCAGTAGGTGGCAGCAAACCTCATGTTGCATTCATCAGAAAGTTCTAACCCATAAACCAGACCATAGGAAGTTGTTTAGTTCCTCCAAGGAGGTCCACCCAGGGTCCCCATTATTTCCTATTTCTTTACTGTCTCAGCATGGACATGGGAGAACGTGCCCCCAGTCTCTGTCTGGACTTTCTAGAATGGTCCTAATGCAGCAACAAGCTGGGTACTCCTTTTACTGACCTATGGAAGGCTGGAAGGCTGGAAGGCTGAGTCAACCTGGAGCTCTACAGGATCAAACTCACAACATTGTGGTTGCAGTTCCATCATTTAACCACTGCATCGCCAGGGCTTAAGAACCACCATGGCTCTTTCTCCCAGAAGACCAAGGAAACATAAGGATGCTGAGGTCTGCATCTTGGAGGTGGGATCTCCAGCTCTTCCCATAAAGGAACTCCACAAACCTGAGATTAGGACTGGAGGGGGCTCTCACTGGCCCCATGACCAACTAGAGTTGTCCATCCCTGATGTGAAGGGACCCAAAAGCTTGTGGGTACAGTTTAAAGAGCTCTAAAAGAGATTTACCAGCCTATTGGCTTTTCAGGCAAGAATGCTAGGTTTTGTTGAGGGGGGAACCCCACTTTGCTTCCAGATACACATTTGTGGGGGATTGTTGTTTTTATGCAAAATGACAGCAATCTAACATTTAAAAAAATGGTAATTTCTGTGCAGGATTGTTGGGTTTTTGGACAAAAACTGCAGTCTTGTGCAAAACCCATCTGCAAACAATGCCTATTTGCAAACAAAAGTGTGTTAGTTCTGTATGTGGACCCACTCTAGGTTGAGCCAGATACCACCACCTTGGACATCCCCATAGCCAGATGTGAAATGATTCCATCGTCCACTGAGTTCCTCTGTATTCCTCCAGATGTCTCATTGCATGATGTCATCATTTTGCTTCTGGCTGTGGGGGACAAGATGCTTCTTTGATCCTATCTGCTCTCCATGAAGCATAGGATGGTCATGCTCAGTTAGGGGGCTTCAGAGGCCATGAAGTAAACATGGTGGCAGCCAATTGTTTTTGCATACATATGTGAAAACACGCACACACACAGCCCCAACCATGAATTTCATGCACACAAAAAAAGTATATCTGCATAGAATAATTTCCCAAAATGCTCATGGATATGTGAATAATTGGTGAGAACTGGGCAGAAATATCAGTTATCTGTTAATTATTTGTCCTCACTTTGTCTTCAAATATTTATATACTTACTCTCACCCTTCACCTCTCCACCCAAGAAAAAGCTATGTCCGGACCCTCCAACCTCTATAAACCTGTCACGGGGGTGCACATTCTACAAGGACGTAGTGAATATTTCCTTTTTCCAAAAAAAGTTACAACCTCATGCTCATATCATGTCACCAACAAGATTTTGGTCACAGTGTGTTACCGTCTTCTCAATCACAGTGCCCCCACTTGAAATAAAAAGACAATAATACTGTTCAACTTAAAAAAAAGAAAAGACAATGAATCAGAGGGTTGTTGTTATTTTGGTTACTCTGAAAATGTCTATCAGTACTAACTTGCCATACCCAAATCTTGAGGCTGGTTTTTTTTTTTTCCACTTTTCCTATTGTTTCATTTAAATAGAAAAATGAGTCCATCTGCTTGATCACCCTTCATTTCCCCCCCTCTTCCGCCATACCCTTGGCTTTTGGTCTGTGCCGAGGTGTGCATTATGAGACAATTTCCCATGTTTCAGCACATCCTGGCAAGGATGTGGAATTTTGACATGATAGATAGTGTCAAATGATCGCCTTTGATGCTTTACTACCTCGAACATGGCGCACTGACAAGATATGTCAGGGTCATTCCTGAGGGGTCTTGAAGAGTCTCGTGTCAATGAGTAAGATTGATTGCATCAGGTTTGTTAGTTGAGAGTTTATTAAGGATAAAACATCTGCCTCATATATGTAAAGCTCTCAAGAGAAGAGGGTCTAAACTTTTGGCCCAAAATTAATCATATCTAGAACAATTTTCTTCATATGTAACTAATCTGAACACACACACTTGATTGACTTTTGCCCTCTCTTGTGTTCATTCGTACTGATGTATTTAACTGACATTGTGTCTCTTTCTGGAACGAGACTGTCAAGGTGATTTATAACATAGTATTATAAAAGCATATCAATCTAATCCTAGAGACTAAATAATATTAACTAGGTAAAACTGTACCACCTTCAGAAGTCAGACCATAAAAATCTGAGGCAGAAGTAGGGAAAGTGAGAGAAGAATGTTACACCAAGCTGCAAATGTTTTCACTGGTTGTTTTTGGGGTTATCTAGATGATGAAAATAATCTTTATAGAATTCAAGGATGCCTTTTGTCCCAACGTGATCCTATGGTGATTTGCCATATTTAGAAGGAGCGGGACCAAAAATGTCACAACTTTTCCAGGGGCTTTTAAATATCTATATCTATATCTATATCTATATCTATATCTATATATATGTGGGAATGCACATTGCTGGCCATTTGGACCACTGATTCACATCACTATGCATTCCCGGATAATAGTGGAACTGGAAATCTGATTGGTTGGACATGCACAGTGGTGGACTTGCCAGAAACAAAGTGGCCAGAAGCACCATTTTGGAGTTCTGTGGTATCGTTCATGCACTTTTTCACTGTGCTGATGCAACCAAACAGCTTTTTAATGTGGAAGGTGGCACTTGCACACCTTAGATTTACAATATATATAGAAAAAAATACTGTACAGTGGTGACAACCCTTTGGAGAATAATAACGCACATAATTCACTCCCAGCCAGCATCTTGATTTGCAGATATGGCTGTGCATGAACTTCAAACACGTACAGCGTCACATACCAGTGATTTTGCCAAAGGACCATAGAGACAAATTATGGAGGAAGCCTAGCCAGTGTTACTCTTGGATGGAAGTTCCGGTTATGAGTGCTACTATCCCAAAATATCCACTTCTTGTACATGTCAACTAAGGATGCAAATCTTTGCTTATTTCATTCTTCAACATTTCCAAAGATTTCTCCCTGTCAAGGGAGATTTCAAAAGTTTCTGGGTGTTTTGTTTTTTTTAATATAAAGACTTTTTATGTGAAAAATTCATTTGCAAAAAACCCTGTGTGTTTGTGCAGAAAATTGTGTCTTTTGCACAAAAGACTGCTTTATGTGCAAATACATTTGGGTTTTTTTGTTTGCTTTGCAAAACTAATTTTCTGTGCCAAAAAAAAAAAAAGCACAAAAGATTATTTTTACCCCCAGCAAAAGTCCTGAAATATGAAAAAATTCAAGACTGTTAACTCTTTTTGTTGGCAGGGCATTTGGAGGTGTAAGGAAACACTTTCTCATTGAGGATGAGAAAAATTGTGAATGTTCTTTACTTCCCTAGTGTTAAACATGCTTTAAAGTAACTTGGCAACACCAGTGGAGCTTTAAAAATGTATCCTAACTCCTATATATTTTGGGCTATATTGGCTGTTGTGTGCCTTCACGTCGTTTCCAACTTATGGCAACCCTATTTCAGGGTTTTCTTGGCAAGAATTGTTCAAAGGGGTATTTTTCCCCTTTGCTTTCCTCTGAGGCTGAGAGAATGTGACTTGCCCAAAGTCACACAGAGGGTTTCCATGGTCAAGCAGGGATTTTAACCCTGGTCTCCAGAGTCATAGTCCAGTGCTCAAACCATTACATCAAATTGGCTTTCCCTAGGGCTATATAGGGGTTTATAGGTAATGGCGGCTATCACATTGTGGAAATAATTCAGTTTGACACCGCTTTAATTTCCATGGCTCAATACTGTGGAATCCCAGGATTTGTAGTTTGTTGTGGCACCAGAGCACTCTGACAGAGAAGGCCAAATCTCTCACAAAACTATACATCCCAGAATTCCATAGTGTTGAGCCATTGCAGTTAAAGCAGTGTCAAACTGCATGATTTCTTCAATGTGGCAGCAGCCAAAGTTTTCTGACTTTTATCTACTCGTTTGAATAGAAGTGGAACCATGGGGTCTAGTTGAAAGTAGATCATGTGCTCCTTTCATAGAATTCCTCATAAAGTAACGGATGTTTATACTTTACACCTTATTAGTATATACATATCGAGATGTTTCTGAGGATCTCTGTACCCAGGTCCACGAATCCACAAGTTTGGAGCATGTATCAAAGCCCTGTTCAGGATTTTCTGACCAAGTTCAACTCAATATGTGAAGAGAGGACCACCTAGCCATGCATCAGGCATCATTGCTTTTCTCACATGGCAAGTGAAGTAATTGTTTGCTTGGAGAGTCTTCACAGAACCAAGAATCCTCATTACCCTCCATCTCTGCTCATGTGGAAAAATGTCCGCGTGAGCAATAGATTCTTCACTTCAGACTGGTTGCTTTCCATGTGAGGAAAACAATGACAAAAACTATGTTTCCCCTCTCCACATGTTGATTCAACTTGGTAAGTAACACCTGAATAGGCCCCTAGTGTACAGCTGTACCTGCTAAGAATGAATGAGTGTGTGTATATGTTTGTGTGGACTGATGCATGGAGAGTTTCAGAAATCTAGTTAAACTAGAATAAACTAGGCATTTAAATATTTAGCAAATACAGTGACTATCTTTGTGTCCCTGATGAGCTAACTACTGGTTCTAAGATGGAGTGAAATGGCCTGGATAAATTCAACTCATAAAGCCTGTGGGTCACAACAGGATGTGAATCTGTCAAGATTAATGGCCTCTAATTAATCCTGCTGTGCTCTGTTGAATCTTTTTGGCTGTGGGGGAGTTAGAAAGTGTTCCATAATTGTAGATCTGGGAGAACAAACTCCAAAAGTCTTCAGTATGCATTTCTTTGAAAACAAAACATGGCAACTCAAAAGAAACTAGAAGACAATAGCAAGAAGCTACTCATATTGCTTAGAAAAAAAAAATAAAATGGCATTTGACTCCAAAGACTGGGCCCAAACATTGACCTGAAATCCTACTCAACATGCAATCCTTTACACAATTCCCTGGGGGGCAAGCCCCACTGAGTACAACAGAACTTAGTCTTGATTCAGAACTTCTGAATAGTGGTGTGAAGAGACATCATTATTGCCAAGTATCTAGTTGAGGCTGGTCGTCATGCCCCTTTTGCCAAACTCCTTGTGAAATCCTAGACCAAGATGCAAAATTATTTCTGAGGGCCATGTTTTTTTGCAATTTGCACAAAACATTGGCTGAGATCCTACATTACATTTATAACTACCTAAAATGATCTAAAGAAGCGACTTCCAAAAACCAGGAAACCATTCTTAAAATTCAGGAAACCATTCTGAGTGATGGAGGTCCACAGTTGCAGCTGATTGGTGTGCTTCAAGAAGATGCCGTTAGCCCCCTCCTGCCATGATGTGATGGATAGAAGCTTCTATGAGGAATGACTTAGGGATTTGGGCATGATTTAGGGTTGGAAAGAGAAGACAGAGAGGTAATTAGACAGCCACCCTTAATTATCTGAAGGCATGTCATGTAGAAGATGGAGCAAGCTTGTTTTCTGCAGCTCCAGAGACTGGAAGAGAAACCAGTGTATTAAACATACAAGAAAAGAGCTACATTAACATTAAACATTAGAAATAACTTCTTGTAAAGGAAGACTTGTGTTTTTGAACATAGAGTAGAGTGCCTTGGAGGGTGGTGGACTCTATTTCTTTGGATGTCATTAAAGAGAGGTTGGGTGGCCATCTTTGTGGAATACTTTAGTTTGGTATGGTATGGTAATGGGCTTGCACTAGATGGCCCTTGCAGTCTCTTCAGCTCTGTGACTCTATTAAAGTGTGTAGATGTTTTCCTGACACATTCACAGCCATCCCTCAGTGGGAAGATTCTGGAGCACAATATCCATCCAAAGCACAGGCAGTGCAGCAACAGCACACTAAGTCAAGCCAATCAAATCTAAGATTGAAAATGGACTCCTCACATCCCTATTCTGTGTGTGATTGGCAAGAAGGTCTCACCACAGGATCCCAAATGAACCCTATGGTGGACTTTGGACATAATTTTGTTGATAGCCTTTTCAATGGTGGAGCCATTCATAGTGTGATAGCATGGTGAAGGGAAGGCAGACTTTCCAGAGGGAGGACTTCTGTGTCTTCACAATGATTAAGGACCTGCAAGAATGAAATGGTGATGTAGCATCTCTAAGTTCTGGCAAGAGAAGATACAGAGGATATTTTGAAAGATGGTTGAAGAGCAGTTCCTGGTAGAGCTTAACATTTTATAATAGAACTAATATCAGGCAACTCATTGGAAGATTTTTCCTCCAAAGGTAAACTTGTCTGGAATCTGTGATAGGAGGGTCTCTCTCTCTCCTTCTGATCAAAGGTTTTCACTTCACCTCTTCATTCAGAACCCTTCACATCATGGTTTCATCCGCTGTTTGGTAACCGGAGCTTGGGATTCCCCCCCCCCCGGTTAGACCAAGAATAGATGTAGTTCAGGGTCCCATGGGCCCCCTTCCATGGCCCCTGGAGCTCTCACCATTCTTACAAATCCCCCTGACCCCCCCCCATTTGCAAAAAAAATGGATTTTTTCAAACATTTATTGCTCCCAAAACATATAGGCCATTTTCAGATGATCCTTGCAGTGCAAAGATCAAGCAGTAAAGGTTCCTAGCAGCAGCGCGGCAGGGGGTCGATTTCGGACGACGCCATCCCTGCAGCGAAATCATCCACCTCTGTTCCGTTTAGAGTTGGAGACTGCCGCACTATATTCAGCCTGATTTTATTCATGGAGGTTGTCCGTGAATAAAATATAGCGCGGCAGGCTCCAACCCTAAATGGAACAGAGACGAACCATTTTGCTGCAGGGATGGTGTAGTCCAAAATTGACCCCCTGCTGCGCTGCTGCTACAAACCTCTCCTGCTTGAACCTTGCACTGCAAGTATCGTCTGAAAATCTCCATAGAAAGCCCTGCAAATGTGTGGAAACACATGAAAATATCCCTACCTCCACAAGCACCCCAGAACCTTGTACTGCCCCAAATAATTGTTCTTTAGGCTGACCCCAGTCATATTGACTTAGAAATCAAACCAATTGACCAGTAGGATTGCCTCCTGGATAACTGTGCAGAGGAAGTAACACTACGACCAAGATCCTACATGGTGTTTGTGTAGTGCAAATGTGCACTCACAAATTTACAGAGCTGTCACATTACACCACCCTCCTGCTCATTGCTGACATTGTACAACTGATACTTACAATGCGCTCACTTATTGTTCCATTGGCCAATGGGAGACAAATGCACAGTGGGAGTTTCCATCATCCCAATGAATAGAGTGATACATTGGCAGCACTGAGAGATAGCGACACACCCTTCAAAGGTTGTGTACCTTCACAGCTGGAATTCTGCTGGTGAGTCCCAACTAGAGATAGATCTATTGACTCAATTGTTGAACACTGAGTAGGTGAGTAGGATTTATGTAGGTTAGTCCAATGGATTTGATTGCTCTGCTGTGGTCAAGTCTAACCTTACAATGTATGCTTGTGTAAAATGATTACGCTTGTGGAACACCACCAACACAACCATGAACCAAATAGGTCCATCATACAATGGTGAGAAAATTCCCTCAAGTATAAGAGACCACATATATTAAAACACTAACAGGGTTTAGGACTATATGTAATGGAAAGAGAAAATTAATAATGTTAATTTTTAGCCCAAGGCAAATAAAGGGTTGCTATGATACTCCAATCTTTGTTCAAAGAGCTAGTAAAGATAGCTGGCCTTAATGCAACACCTTAAAATAGAAGTTGGGATTTTTATGACAAGAAAATACCACTTGTATGATGAACTGTCATTGAGGGATTTAAAAGGAAAGGAAAAGAGCCATCGTGTACTTTTAATGAGCCTGTGCAATCGAGTAGATTTGCTTTAAAGTGTCCCCATTACTCAAATGTTTGTAAAGTACTCAGTCAAACAATTTCAGGCCAATGGGCTATAATTCAGAAGAAGAGGATTTGTCACCGTTTCTCTTTCAAATGAAAGAGCCACAAAAAACGGTGTGGGATAGAGGGGAAACCAAAGAAGTATGTGATTATGGTGAGCTCTTCCCAGAGGTCCTCCAACAATTTTCTGTCTTACAGAGTCCATGTTTTCCCTTGAAGGCTAAGGTAGCATTTCGTGGCATTTTGATACTACAGTAGCACTCCTGCATCTGCTCATTCGCCATCCACTGATTCAATTATCAGCGGATGGGAGTGGTGGTCAGGGGAGGGGGGGAGGATTCTGCATTCACTATGATCTGTGGATTTCACTATCCACAGTGAGGCCCAGAACCAATTCCCCATATATATGGGGGTCCTGCTGTAGTAGATACTAAGATACTGACAAGATTGAATGTGCTTTAACTGCTGCAGGAATATTTGACAACACAGACATTTGTGCGGTGGGCTACACTCCCCAACAGGTTGTGCCAAATTAAACTTCTCTCCCTCAACCCCTCACTCTTTACTCTCCTTCTCTTTTTTCCCAACAAATCAACACACTCCCAACTCCTACTAACTCCATTTTTAAGCTAGAACGTAGTAGTTGGATATCGGAAATGTCTGTTTGGAGGCCAAAGTTATTGGACTTCACATCATGGAGTCAGTTGGCTGTAGCACCCCACAGGATGCTGTTTACAGGTATGTGTGGTATCATCAGGTAAGGTGCAGTATTGTGAATTCATCCGCAAAACCACAAAGATTGTTACAGATAACTTTGGCTGATCAACTTGGACATCTTGAATCCATGGTTTGGTTGGATGGATGGCTAGATAGATAGATAGTCTAATCTTATCTTATCTGTCCAAGACAAAGTATTTGTGAAGGGGATAAGTGCCAACATTGCATGGATTTAGACCAAGAAAAGGGATAGATACCACAGAAAGGCCATTTTGGAGTCCTTGTTAGGCAGGCAGTACATTCTAAAGCCCACAGCAGAATTCTACATGTGACACTCATACAGTATGATCAACCATGTATGATCACAGCCTTTGTCTGCCTTCCCCTGCTATGGCCTCCCTTGTCACCACTGTCAGGAGTCACCATTGTGTTGCAATAGCCCACCATCACCATTCCATGGATGGTAGCAATCCGGGGGATTGGAGGAGCCTCTGGCAGTGTCTCCATAGCCAAAGAAAGAACAAGGACATTTTCCAAAGAGATCTGCTGGAGTCTGTCAGAGGTCTCAGCAGATGTCATCAGTCTGTATCCACCTTCCCAATTCCATCTGCTCTCCGCCAGTAGTAGAGCTGCTGGGAGGGAGTTATCACAGTGCAATGGGAGGAGAGATTTAGATGTTATAGTATAAATGGATGTGTGGCATAAATACAATAAATAAATAAATAAATATTGCAGATGGAAGAAGAGAATACCAACCTCTGCAGTGTGGTAGATAAACATACACATACACACAATCAGATCTCCATATCCGTGGAACCAATATCAATGGTTTCGGTTATCTGTGGGACACAAATTAGGGGGCACAAATCATAGAGTTGCACTGGAGAAGCCTAGAGAGGCATCCTCTCTATGCATCTTATAGGTCCTCCAACACAACTCTATGGTATGTTTTTACTGGAAATCCTTTATTTTAATAGGGTTCACTGTTGTCTAAGTTTCCAGCAGCCACAGTGCATGGTAAGTCTGGGAACCAAACACCCACAGATACAGGTGTCTGTCTGTGTGTGTGCATGCGTGCATGCACGTATAAGGATGTGTAAGGTAGATTTACACTTGTGTATGTTACTAACAGGATGCCGGCCAATATCTGCCAGCTCTGTTTCTCCAACACCTATTTCCCTTCATGATCACAATGCCTCTGGCCATTTTCCTTCTGATCCCAATGTGTATACCAACAGGGGTACACTGTTATAGAGAATCAAGAAGATTCCACCCATGATGCTGGACTGGATGGACTTTTGATCCAGCAAAAAATGCTGTTCAGGAATTTCATTATGCCCCAAAGTAATAAATACTATATAAGCTTTGCATGCTTTTGGCCAGTGCTTTATCCCCTTTAACGTGTCTCCTGCAGAAAGCTGAAGCTTGGAGCATTTTTTCCTCTTGCTTGCTCTCTTTCTCTCTCTTTTTAAGAAAGTGTTGAACTCCTGGGATTAAACAGTCAGTCTTCCAACCCCACCCTTCTGCCCCCATCCCTGAAATAACTGGCAGATCCAGTGCATCATTAAAGGTATCAGCCTTACTCGCATTATTAGTTTGACATTCCAAATCGGAACAAGGAAGGTTGGGAACATTGATTGTTCCTTCGGTAAGGAAGGGCCCCAACTAATCTCTGCAGCTTGGCCATTGTCATTAAATGAGAGCCTTTTCACCTCTGAGGTTTCCAATTCAAATACAGTGCAGGTCATTTGATTCCGCCGTCTGTGTGTGTGTGTGTGATATAAAACGGTAGCCTAAGTCCAGTCACTAACAAATGAACCCGACTGCAATTGACACTAATTGGCTCCCTAGTTGTCTGTCTCAGCAGAGCAACCAAGGATCAAGTGGATCTGTCAGGGTCCCACCAGAACAGAGTTGGTGCACATTAATGGTGATATATGGGAAAGGGACGATTGGCATTGTGTTGCCTGTCTGGTGTTATGCTGATTGGAGAATGATAGGCAGTATACATTCTTGGAGATCTTATACATTTCTTTTCCTGAAACTCTCCAGGTATTTTCTGAACAATACCAATCTGAAAGGCCCAGTAAATTCCAGTACTCATCTCCTGTAGATGTTCTGTATTTCTATGGGGTCTGCCGCTAAGCCCAGAAGGAATAGGGGACCTATGGGAAGTGACTGATAACACTGTTGTCCCTACAAATCACACAGTCCAAGTACACTAACCCTGAGGTGCTGGCTACACTACCCCACCATATATAATAACAGGAGCAACCAAGTTCATTTTTGTCTACATTGACTAGTAATAGCTCTTCAGAGTTTAAGACTGGAGTCTTCCTCAGACCCACCTGCACAAGCCAAGGGTTTAACCTAACAGGTTTGTTTGTTTGTTTGTTTTACCAGAAAAATATATGTTTTGCTTCCAAGCTATAAACCTTCACCATGACTGTTATGCAACTCCCACTAAAGTAATTTCCAAAGGTGATAGTGATGTTGTTGTGATTGTTTTTGTTGCAGCAAAATGAGTCATGGGGCGCCTTTCCGATCAATAGATTTATCCTACCATGAGTTTGGGATTACAGCCACTTTGCCCCCTTGTTTTAAATTATTTTCCTACCTGTCTCATCAGGTACTGAATTGCAGGATAAAAATGAAATTCAGGGGATGGAGAAAGTTGGCTGAAAATACTTGATGGTGTTAAAATGCTAAAGTGGAGCAGGTCTCAGTTGGCTGTGGTTGGGAGATGTTTGGGCACCCCATAAAGGATGGAACTACAGAGTCATGGGCTACTGTCCAAACTAGAAACTATGTCTTCTATGTAATCCCTGATAGATAAATGCATGCATGCAGCAGTCAATGACAGATTCTATCTTAAGGAGCAAAGACGCCGGTGGCTTTAGAGAAATAGATTAAGCCGCCCAGATTGTTCGCAGAGGGGCGGGATATAAATAAATATTATTATTATTATTATTATTATTATTATTATAGGAACTCCATTCTAACATAGGAAAGTTACTCAAGATGTTATCTTAAGCTAGCTACATCTCTAAAGAGGGCTGAGAGAGTTCTCGGTAGGAGAAGAGGTGGAAACATCGTGAAGAATCATAGAATTGTAGAGTTAGAAGAGTCCACAAGGGTCATCCAGTCCAACCCCCTGCCATACAGGAAATCATGATCAAAGCATCCCCGACAGATGACCATCCAGCCTCTGTTTAAAGACCTCCAAGGAAGGAGACCCCACCATGCTCCAAGGGAGTGCATTCCACTGCCGAACAGCTCTTACTGTCAAAAAGTTCCTCCTAATGTTGAGGTGGAATCTCTTCTCTAGTAGTTTGAACCCATTGCTCCGTGTCCTAGTCTCTGGAGCAGCAGAAAACAAGCTTGCTCCATCCTCAATGTGACACCCCTTCAAAGACTTAAATAGGGCTATCATATCATCCCTTAACCATCTTTTTTCCAGGCTAAACATACCCAGCTCCCTAAGTCTTTCCTCATAAGGCATGGTTTCCAGACCTTTCACCATTTTAGTTGCCCTCCTCTGGACACGCTCCAATTTGTCAATATCCTTTTTGAATTGTGGTGCCCAAAACTGGACACAGTATTCTAGGTGATGCCTGACCAAGGC
This sequence comes from Gambelia wislizenii, assembly GCA_030847615.1. Classification (NCBI taxonomy): domain Eukaryota; kingdom Metazoa; phylum Chordata; class Lepidosauria; order Squamata; family Crotaphytidae; genus Gambelia; species Gambelia wislizenii. The sequence goes on along the minus strand of JAUMIR010000012.1, from coordinate 26,790,748 downwards.
AAACTAGAGTGGCACTATTACTTCCCTTCATCTAGACACTATACTTCTATTGATGCAGCCCAAAATCACATTGGTTCATCATAGAGTTGGAAGAGACCACAGGGGCCATCTAGTCTAACCCTCTTCCCTGCAGGAATGCAAAATCAAAGCATTCCCAACAGATGGCCACCCAGCCTCTTCTTAAAAACCTCCAAAGAAAGAGACGCCACCATACTCCCAGGCAGTGCATTCCACTGTCCAACAGCTCTTACCATCTGGAGGTTCTTTCCAATATTAAGGTGGACTCTCTTTTCCTGCCATTTGAACCCATTGCTCTGTGTCCTAGTCTTTGGAGTAGTCTCATGGCTATCATGGTACCGCTTAACCTTATCTTTTCCAGGCTAAACATACCCAACTCCCTAAGCCATTCCTCGTAGGGTAGCAGTCTCCACCACAGAGGGGTCAGGATAGTTAGACAAGCAGGGAGGATTTTGGTCACTCAAACTATCTAACCCTAATGCTACTGCTCACTCTATGGCATTCTTGACACTTCACTGTTAAGTGTCTGTTGCAGTTCTCACAATCCCTTCCCACAAAAAACATTTAAAATCAGCGGGAGAGTGACTCTCACATCCTGAGCCTTGACCCTGTTTCATTTCATTGATTCTGTCCTGTAGACTTAGCATAGTTTGATACATCGTGACAACATGGCACACGTTTTGGATTAGAAAGGTTGCGGCCCTAAACAGAAGCACTTGGGAAGAAGCAACATGTAGTATAAGGCACAGGGGAAATAACTATGGGGATTCTCTTGATGAATGTTTGCAACTTGCAATTTATCCACTATATACCATTGGTCCAATATTTACCATGGTGTACATGTAACCGATGGAGAAAATGAGTCATCTGTAATATCACAAGGAACAAATGTGTTTTCAAATTTGTTTCAGCCATGTATGATTTTGGTACACCTCTGTGACTGGTCAGAAATTTACAAACAAAGTGGAAACAGACTGGTTACTAGTAATAAACAATGGGAAGAAAGATGGAATATTAAACATGATGTATTGATTGAACAATGTGTGTAGATGAAACATTACAAGAGTAAACACAAAAGGACAGTTGTGGATAATAATACTGTTGTACAGATATTGGTATTGAAGGTGGAATGCATCTGTGTAAAATTACAAGGGAAACATTGGAAAATTTGAAATGAAGTTGAAATTAAAAAAGAAGAGAAGCCCACAGAAGTAGTCAAGGAATAAAATTCCCTTCCTTTTTTGGTGGAACCAAGGTTTTTCCTAGTGGTTCCATGCATACTTGAGTAGAGTACCCACATGCTAAACTTATCAGCTACACTTGTTATATTTTCTTGCTGAAGGTTAATATGTCTATTGTGAAAGACAGGTTGACCCACTGAACCTTGCCATGGTGTAGGGAACAGCCTGGACTCCATAACTTTTTCCCCAGCACATTGCCCTGGCATTGCCCAAAATTATGTAGAGCAGGGCGGTGGAGATAACACTGGGCAAGGTGCAAAAGGCATGGGTATGGGCCTCTCCTTTTTGATGGTGGCTATAAAAGAATAGAGATGATATTGTTTAGCACTTTTTAAAATCTTTGGCTATTGTTTTAAAATGTGGCTTTGGAATCTGATGATCATGGACCATTCCAAGTTGTTTAGAATTGAGAACTTTTTTTAAAAAAAAAAAAAGCCCACCCATATAAATCATAATACAGAGAGCAAATAGATTTATTAGTCTCTAATGCAATGTATTTGCTTTTCATTAAACATTCTGATTGGGTCTTATTAAAGTACCATGTTTTATTTATCAGGCCGCCTCTCTGAATGGGCAGAAAGATTTTAAAAGAGAGAGAGAGAGAAGGGAGGAAAGGAAGAAAGGAAGAAACAAAGGAAGAGAGGAAAGGGGAAAAAAGAAAGGGAGGAAGAAAATCTTTCAGCTTAGGGCATTTGCTGAATAACATGTTTACTGTGCTAGGAAAGAGAGGGTGTAGCCTGGGATACTTCTGTCAGAACAAGAGACTGCTTAAGGCAAAGAGATAGAATGGATGCAGGAGGGAGGGAAATGTTGAGGAAAGTGGCAACAAGGGTCTTCATTTTATGTTAGGCTTTTGGTCCCTTTTCTTTTGTGTGTGCTTATATCTAGGCTTTTAATACCCCCCTCCACACTTCCCCCCTTTCTTTTTGCATTATAAATTAATTTGTGCTGTTCAGTGTAGCAGTGATATCTGAGTAGCTCCAGCTCACGATATACTGCAAAGGCATGGACTTCCAGAGCGCATGAAAGAAAACCCTCTTTTGTAAGTCTTTTTATTTATTATGAATTTTCCTTAGCCATTTCATAGGTGTTTTGGGAGGGCTGGGGGGAGAGGTGGCACAGGTTTGTTAGACAACTCTTCTTTTCTATGGGGAGGGAATATATATATATTTGGCTTTCCCCCCCACAGGCCTTTTTTTTCCAAAGCTATGTGGGTGGGGTTATTGCAGTAAGATTGCTACAGATTCCTCCCCCCAGCACATCTTTAAGGAGCTTTTCTGAATGCTGGAATGCTTGCACCTCTCTGGGTGCAACAGCTAATTACTTTTCAAGTTGAGAGCTATTTGTCTGAATGGCAGGGAATCCTCTAGTGATCTGTTTGCATTTTAGTTAAATAGGGGCTTGGAAGAGGGAAAAAAGAAAGAAAGAGTCTTTATTTTAAAAAGGAAAATGTGTTATCACATTAGTAGGCGCCTGCCCCCCTTTCCCTCTCACACACAGAAACACAGAGTGCCTCCCCCTGAACCCCATTGAGCAACAAATGGCACCAATTATATTTCTGCGCAAATTTAATATTCTTGCGTCGTACTCCAAACATCCCATTTCTTGGTGTAAAGTTTAGCCTCCTCTGTTTTTGCTTCCTTCTTTCCTCCTTTCTTTTTTCCAAGCTGTATCCCCTGTCTTTATTTCAAAACTTTTTTCCCCCTCCTAAAAGAAAAGAAAAGAAAAGAAAAGAAAAGAAACTTAAACACACAAGGGGAATCTTGAGCTAAATTGTTGAGATCCCGCAACCGTACGGAAGAATTAATAATTCAATGAATTTGTCAAGATCCATTTTGAATAACACTGATATCTTTTGCTCCCTCTTAGTAAGGTGTCTGTGTGGGGGGTGGGAAGAGCAAAATTTGACCTCAAGGACAAGGTTTGGAGTATAAATGATTTAATTTGCAGATCACATCCTGTTTTATTACAGAAGGACTAACTAGATCTACTAATGAATAATTATTACTCCATAAAATAAAAAGGGGGCAAAGCCAGCCTGCAATGATTGAATACTAATTCCGACAAGGCGCATTGCTCTCTTAAGTAAAAAAGTAAACATGAGATGCTCCCTGGGTGACTTCATGGGGTGTTTGCTCATGTAACCTGACAGAAGAGCCTGTTGTAATGGGCTGTCCTTCTGACACATTTTATAGTCTGCAGTGATATGCTGATATATGTATATTATCTGGCTCCGTGTGTATGTGTGTGTGTGTGTGTGTGTGTGTGATGTGTGTGAGAGACAGAAGGAGACAGGGGGTGGGGAGAGACTTTGCCGTGCCATTACTTTGCTATCCTCCGATTCCTCTGCGGTACCTAATCTCACAGACATTTACTATTATTACTATTACCACTGTTGTTGTTCCTGCTATTTTTTTTTTTTAAAAAACATGCTTCTCTGGAAATGCAGATGGAGAACAAAATGCAAGCCATATTGTAGAAAGTGATAGGAACTGGGAATGTGTGTGTGTGTGTGTATGTGTACACACAAAAAGAGGCGCACACATACCCATAGATAGATAGATAGATAGATAGATGTCTTAATGCTCTGAAACTTGAGTAGCTGTTCGTCTGGTCTTATCTATTTCAATCCACCCTGAATATATATATATATATATATATATATATGCATGCACGCGCGCACACACACACACACACACTCCACTGTCTTTACATATCATAGCTAAGTGAGCAGACTAATAATAGTAGTGATGATGATGATGTAGTTTTATTACAATTATTATTTTTCTAAGCCTTTCCTTTTTTTTCCCCCTGCTCCTGCTTGGCGACATCAGGTTGTGTTCCTGCTGTAAAAGGGCTCAGGAGAAATCAGGAGTTACGCTTCTTTCTTCCCCCCCCCCCCCCAAATCATGCATGCAAAGTCCATCTGGGTGCATATCTGGAGAGGAAACAACAGGGATAGATCGCTGGAGATCAAAGATAGACATATCTAGAGTATTTAACTTTCTAGACTCCCTCCCTCCTTCCCTCCTTCATGCCTCCACATGCACACGTCCATCTTGACTCGCCTGCTTCAAGAGAAAAGGGATTCCCTTTCTATTTGTCAGGTATGGGTCTGGAAAAGGGGGGAGACTAGCAAGGAGGGGTATCTATGGTGAATCATAACAGCCTTTTTGTTTCCCCTGGTCCCAGCTGGACAGCAACATTAATTGCTCAAACCTCATGGCTATGTGTGATGCTCCTCTCTGCCTCTCCTCCATCCTCTCTGGGGATTTTTTTTTTTAATGCAGTTATTTGAATTTTGGTGAGTGGTACAGAGCCCCTGCCCTGGCTAGGACCCATTTGACAAATGAGAGGCGCCGGGTAGCTTCAGTCACAGCAGAAGGAGTCTGTGAGAATCTCTCTCTCTCTTTCTCAGCCTCTGTTACAAGAGAGCAGCTTGAATTTGGAGGAAACCCTTCACACGCCGAATGTCACCAAAGGGGAATTTTCAGTTGCATGGCATAGGAACTGGAGGCTGCTTTCTCTTCATTGCTTATTAAATCCCCCTCCCCTCCCCTTGCTTTCTTTCCTCCTCACTTCTCTCTCTTTTCTTTGGTGGATGTGTTTGTTTGCCAGTGGGTTTATTCTTTTGGCAGAAAGAGCCCGCCGCCACCACGCACCCATGCGCACCCATGCGCCATCATGTCCCCGAAGGCCTTGTCTTGACAAAGGCATGTAGGGGCTCGAACACCCAGGTCTAGTGGGGTGGGGAGGAAAGGAAACCAGAGCTGCCCACCCTAGACTAGGGACACCCCCAAGAAGCGTGCAAGGCAACACAGTGAGGGTGTGTGGTGGGGGTTATTGATAGATCTCTTTTGGTCTATGTACTTTGAAAAGAACACCTCTGAGACAGCAAGACTGGGGTGGCGGCGGTGTGGTATTGGTGTTAGTGGTGCTGGGGTGGGGGGGTGGAGAGAGAGAGAAAGAGAGAGAGCTTGAGATACAAATAACCAATCTTGCCTGGGTGAGTCAGGACCAACGTGTTCACATGCAAGCCCCGTCAGTTGTCCTACGTCGAGTTCAGAGCAACAACATGCAACATCCGCTCACGGGGACAACCTGCGTGGCACTTCCGAATGTCAGCATGTGTCCCCAGCTGTCCTGTGCCTTGACTTTTATGTACTTACAGCAGGTAAGTCGGAGCAACTTTTCTTCTGTCTCTCTTCCTCCTGCCTCTCTCTCTTCTCGTCTCTCAGTTTGGTCAACCCCTCTACTTGTCACTGTATTGTCTGTACCTCATGGAGTGGAAAGAGGTTTCTGCCTGAATGGAACATGTAATTGTCCCTCTCTCTCTCAATCTCTTGTGTGTATATGATGTATGCTCCTCTCCATGCTTGCATTTGAATAATCCCCGTTTCTAATTTGTACAAAAAGTGCTTTTCTGGTGTTGTCCTGGCTGGCACTGCTTTGCTGTCTGTGATACCAAATTTTTTGGAAGTTTTAAGGA